>CAMRHE010000007.1:5962000-7400500 GCA_947044405.1 Leptodactylus fallax | reverse complement strand
TCTTCTGGAGGGGGAAAATATAAAGCATTGGTGAAAATGCTTCTTGAGTATGCCTTCCAGTTATGGGCACCAGGTCATAAAAGACATAAAAGAGAGCTGGAGTTCAGAAAAGAGCAACCAAATTAATATGTGGTTTGGAAGATCTCATGTATGAAGATAGGCTATTAAAACTAAATGAATTTAGTCTAAAGAAGAGAAGGCAGAGGAGGCATATGATATCTTTATTTATTATGTAAATAGTCCTGATAAAACTCAGGGTGATAAATTATTTGTTTCACAAGCTGAAGAAAGAACATGGGATTCACCACTTACGTATTGTGTAAAATAGTCAGTGTGGCCACACTAGTGATTTGTATAGACGCATAACTATGTTCTTGTCATGAGCATCTATGCCTCTTTTGATACTTACCATAATTTTATTTGCCTCGGCACCAGATTCCTGGCACTGGTTGCTAAAGATAAGTTAACAGATCACCAAAATCCTCAAGTCTTTTTCAGTGGTAATCATACCTAGCAATTTACTATTAAGTACATAATCATACATTTTATTTCTTTTTTTTTTTTTTTATAAATTCTTTATTTTAGAAGTTGTACAGAAATAGCAACAAACAAAGATGGCGTGAGCCAAACAAGTGCCTGACCATAATGATCAAGGCATATATCAACATCCATACATAGTAACATGGCAACATGAAATAGATAAATTAGAACATCAGCTTCAGCTGATCATAACAGTTGTCAGGGAGAAAAGAAAAAGGAACAGAGGGGGGGAAGGAAGCAGGAGGGACTGGAAGAGAGAGGGAGAGGAAGAAAGACAAGGAGGGGACAAATGTGGGGGCCAAGAAATGACACACAAATGACGAACAGACAAACAGACAAGGACCCCGACCCCTCCATATCGGCTGCGTAAACCTTCAATCAAGGTCTACCCGTCAGGTCTTTATAGGCCTGGGATCCCTGAAAGAGAATCCACGGCGTCCAGGCCGCCATAAAGGATTCCCTTGTATCCCGAAGGGATGCCGTGAGATCCTCCATGTACTGAATATCTTCCACTTTGCGAACCCAGTGGAGGAGGGAGGGGGGATTAGATGATTTCCATAGCGCTGGGATACACGCCCTAGCGGCATTGATCATGTGCCGTAGGGAAGACTTGCGGTAGGTACGCAGGGGGCAGTCCGAAAGGTGTAGGAGAAAGAAGGCTGGCGTGTTAGGAATGGAAGTTTGGAATATCTGACCTAGCACCCTATGTACTCCCTCCCAGAAGTCTCTCAATATCGAGCACTCCCAGAAAATATGTAAAAGCGTCCCCTCCTCCGAGCCACAGCGCCAACAAGCGGGAGAGGAGGACGGAAAGAGTCTGTGTAGTTTAGACGGAACATGGTACCATCTAGTCAGGATTTTATATCCCGCCTCTTGATATCTGCTAGCCATCGAACTCTTGTGGGTAAACTCAAAAATTCTGGAGCACTGTTGGTCAGAGAAGGTCATGGCCAGATCAGCCTCCCATCTGGCCAAGTAGGAAGGTCTGCGGCCCGGAGGAGGGGACACCAGGAGCAAATAGAAATCAGAAAGGGAGTGTCTTAGCAGGCCCCTTCCCATGCAAGTCTCCTCAAACCTCGTGGGCTGTCTGTCATAGCCCGGGGAGTTAGGTAATGAAGAGAGAAAGTGCGTAAGTTGAAAGACCCGCCATGGGCCAAGCACCGGAAGGTCCGGTGCGGTGAGTAGTTCCCGGTGAGACATCCATTCACCACCAGAGCGAAAATGTAGGGCCCTCAGTCTGCCCGCCAATCGCCACTGCCGGGATGGCCCTTGAGATAAACCCGCTATAAAGGCAGGGTTTCCCAGGATGGGAAGTAAAGGGGAGGGGGAGACCCGCTCCCTACAAAAGAGAGACCTACATACCCGGAGAGTGGGACCTATGGTAGGGTGGGCTCTCAGAGCCCCGGGGCGTAGTGAGTCTAACCAGGGAAGCGAGTCCAGGGGGGCGTCAACGAATACGTTTTCCAGGGCTACCCATTGTTTGTAAGGAGCGTGGCGGCACCAGTCTAGCACTCTTTGGAGCATGGAGGCCTCGTAATACTTTCGAGGGTCAGGAAGACCCAGTCCACCGCATTGTTTAGGTAACGTGAGAGTAGAGCGCGCCAGCCTAGCACGCCCACCCTGCCACACGAAATTGATTAGGTCACTATACAATAACTTAAAAAAACCAGGGGGTATGTGGATCGGTAAAGTTTGGAAGAGGTATAGCAGACGGGGCATAATATTCATTTTGTATATAGCGCAGCGGCCAAACCATGTGTAAGTACTCTTTTGAGGTCGGATCTAGTAGCCCGCAGAAGGGGGAGGTAATTTTTGTCATAGAGTTCGCCTAGGTCCTTGGTTATCATAACCCCTAAATACTTGATAGCTATTCTCGACCATCGGAAGGGGAAGGAGGTCTCCAGAGAGGACTGAATCCCCTGCGGAAGCGAAACATTGAGGGCCTCAGATTTCTGAAAATTAATTTTAAAGTTAGTAAGATGACAGAACTTGCTAAATTCAGACATTAGTGGGGGGAGGGATTTGGCCGGATCCTGCAAGAAGAAGAGGAGATCATCTGCATATGCTGCAATTTTCAGGACTCTACTGCCTACCCTTAGGCTGCCTATGTCCGGGTTAGATCTGACCTTTCTAAGCAAAGGTTCTAGAGTTAAGACAAAGATTAGGGGGGAGAGGGGACACCCCTGACGCGTGCCATTCCCTATCGGGAAGGGAGATGAAATAGTTCCGTTAACTCTCGTAGAGGCTGATGGATTGAAATACAAGGAAGCAATCCAGGATCTCATAATCGGGCCAAGCCCCACATGATCCAGGACCTCAAATAGGTAAGACCAGCTCACTCTATCAAATGCTTTTTCAGCATCAGTAGAGAGGAGACAAAGTGGGAGGTCATGGGTTTTGGCGTAGTGTATGGCGTTAATTACCTTTACTGTATTGTCCCTAGCCTCACGTGTGGGGATAAAGCCTACTTGATCGGACTGTACTAGATCAGGCAATAGAGAGGCCAGTCTAGAGGCTAACACCTTAGAAAAGATTTTTAAGTCAACATTAAGGAGTGATATTGGTCTATAACTGGCACACATCGCAGGGTCTTTACCCTCCTTATGTATTACCGCTATATGAGCCCTAGTCACGTCCGGGGGGAGAGTTGCACCTGCCGACAGAGAATTTAAGGCACGCACCAGGGGGCCCAACAACTCTAACGAGTATTTTTTATAGTAAGAGGCTGGGAAGCCATCGGGGCCCGGGGTCTTACTAGGTTGCATTGTCTGAAGCGCCTGAGCTAATTCCTCCTTAGTTATAGGTGAGTCAAGAACAGTTCGGGCCTCCGCCGGGAGTTTAGGCATTCCAGAGTCTGCTATATACTGTTTCAGAGCAGAGGCGAGAGAGGGGCCATTCGACTCTGGGGGACATGGCGGTAGGTTGTAGAGGTTACGATAAAACCCAGCGAACTCTTCTGCAATACAGTGTGGGTCAGTATGGCGCCTTCCCCGTCGAATCAGTGATCGAGGGGATATAGTTGCGTGTCTTTTGTTCCCTAAGGGACCTGGCAAGCGTGCGGCTACATCTATTTCCAAATTCATAGAAGTGGCGCCATCCTCTAGCCAGGAGATATTTTGTACGTATATCTAGGTGTTCTCGTAATTTTTTACGAGCTACTAAAAGGGCTGACTGGGTATCTATGGCGTGAGTGCGCTTGTGGGTCTGCTCGAGGGAAACCACGTCGGCAATCAGCGCGGCTATCTCTCGAGACCTCTCCTTTTTGATTCGGGACCCATGCTGTACCAGCACCCCCCTAAACACACATTTGTGGGCGGCCCATAGTGTCAGGGGAGACACTTCCGCCTTATCATTCTCCTGGAAGTAGTTAGCCAGGGCAGAGGAGACAGCCTGAGATGTGGGGATGTCCTGGAGCAGCGACTCATTGAGACGCCATTGCCAGGCTCGGGGCCTCGTGACGGGGGATGTCAGGACAGCATGGACCATCGCATGGTCCGCAAAAGTGATAGGGTACATTTTATTTCTTTGTCTAAAATGCATAACCTTACATTTGTCTACATTAAAATGCCATGCTTCCAGTACCCCTAGACCCCCCCCTGTAATATTCTACTATCCTCCTCAGTTTTGATCACGATACAGAGTTTAGTATCATCTGCAAATATGGAAACCTAGCTCTGTAAACCCTCATCTAGGTCATTAATAAACATATTAAAAAGTTGAGGACCTAATACTGACCCCCTGTGGTAGCTCATTGGTGACTGTGACCCAATCTGAGTATTTCCCATTAACAAGCACCCTCTGTTTCCTATCAATGAGCCAGTTGTGAACCCAAATTCATATGTTTTCCCCAGTTCCAACATTCTCATTTTGTATATCAACCTTTTATATGGTATATCAAACACCTTTGAAAAGTGCAAATACACCACATCCACTGCATTACCCATGTCCATTGCAGAACTGACCTCTTCACAGAAGCTAATCAGATTAGTCTGGCATGACTGATTCCTTATAAACCCATTCTGATTGGTATTAGAATATTATTTTCATTGAGATACTCCAGGATTGCATCTCTTAGAAACCCTTCAAATATTTTACCACCCAGTGAGATTAATTTTACTGGTCTGTAGTTTCCAGGTTCACCTTTAGACCCTTTTTTTTGAATATTAAAACCACATTTGCTATGCTCCAGTCCTGCGGAGCAGACCCATTTACTTTGTGTTCACTTTGAGGACGTTGTTCCAGTTTATGCTGTTAGGCTTCTCTCTTAGCTAGTAAAAATTGGCCTTCCTAAAGTTTAGTTTTTGTGTACCCTCTCTACTAAATATCTTGTGTTAAAGTGTACACAGTGGTCACTATTATCTAGCTGATCCCTGACCTTCACTTATGAACGGTCATATCCGTTTTTCAGAACTAGGTCTAAAAGTGCCTCGCCTCTTGTTAGGTTCTCCTCTAGTTGTGAAAGGTAATTGTCTTTTATTACTAATAAAAACCTGTACCCTTTGTTTGACCTGCAGGTTTCTGCCTCCTAATTTATATCTGGCTAGTCGAAATCCACCATAATAATGATTTCATTATGTTTTGCAGCCTCAACTATTTGTCTTATTTAGTACATTTTCTACTCCTTGCATTATATATGGGGACTTGTTAGAAATCTCTATTAGTATTTTATTATTCTTTATCACTACCGTTATCTCAACCCATAAGAACTCCACATATTCCTTTTTCTTCCAGAGGTCATCACCTAGGACAGGCTTAAGGCAGAGTCCAGCCATGTCTCACTTATGCCCAGTATATCTTATTCCTCTTCCTAACATTATCACTTTTAGTTCCTCAATCTTGTTAGTGAGACTTCTGGCATTGGTTTACATGCATTTTATGTGTTATCCTTCTCCCCACTCTTTCTCTCCCTACTGGTTGTTCTCACCCCACCACTGCTTCACCCCAAGTGTATCTTGGCCTCTACATCTGTTATTTATTACCCTCCAACCAAGCTCCTAGTTTAAATACTCCTCCAACCTTCTAACCATATTTTCTTCCAGCACAGCTACAGCCTCCCCATTTAAGTGTAGCTCATCCCTATCATAGAACCTGTAGCCCATAGCAAAGTCGGCACAGTTCCCCAAGAACCCCCTCCTTCTTACACCAGTTCGCGAGCCACTTGTTTACCTCCATAATCTCCTGCTGCCTCTCCTGCGTGGCCTGTGGTACAGGTAGAATTTCAGAACATAACAACTTTGAGGTCCTTGCCTTCAGTTTGCGTCCTAGGTCCCTGAACTTTTTAAGGACCTTCCACCTATCTCTAGCTCTGTCATTTGTGCTAATGTGCACCATGACCACTGGATCCTCACAAGCCCCTCCAAGTAATCTATCTACCCTGTGATGTGTTGAATTAGAGCACCAGGAAGCCAACACACCATTAAACTATCCCAGTAGTTGTGACAGATTACCCTCTCTGTTCCCCTAATAATTGAATCAGCACCTGTCTGTCTTGCCTGCACTTCTATTCCTCTTTTTATTGGAGCAGACATTATTCCCCTGACAGTCAGAGGAAGTGTCTTGCTGCAGGAGTGTTACCCCTGTATGTCATTCCCCTCATCTGCCAACTTAACAAATTTGTTGTGGTGTGCCAGTTCAGGACTACCCTCCTTGATACACTTCCTGCGCTTTCTCATTGTCACCCAGCTAGCTGCCTCCTGATCCTGCACCTCCTTGCTGCCATCTCCCTCTTAACTTACCCCTGCAAGTTTCTTCTCTGTGAGCAGCAAACTCCTTTCCAAGTTATCAATGGAACTTGCAATCCGCTTTAGATCTGAGCTTCCAAATGTGCTTACATCGTGCACAGCAGTATGCCCCCTCAAATGGCTGCTCAAGCATACATGGCACAAAATGTGCACTGGATCGCATTGCTAAGCATGGAGCACATCTTGACTAATTGGGACTGTGACACAAAAACAAATAAAAAAGTACTAGTTGAAAACACAAAATTGTCTGTAGATTGAAATGCATTTTCTTTTTTTTTTTATAAACTATAATTTTTATTAACATTTTGATAAAAGGACAGGAGGTAGCAAGACTTCAGTCGAAAGATAAACAAGAGAGAGATAAATGCTAACCCCCCCCCCCTCCCCGTCAATTAACAAGTATAACCATAACCATAATCAGGCAAATACAATAAAATGCAACAAGGAGAAAAGAAAAAAAAAAAAAGGAAAAAACAGAGGGGAGACAGAGAAGTAGGGAAAAACAAGAGGAAATAATAACGAAAGGGAGAAGAGTAGACCCCGAAGAGTGAAATACGTATCCCATTGCGACCAGATAGACTGGAACGCCTCCACAATGTTATTAATGTTCGCCGTCAGGTGTTCAAGGGTGCGAATGTCCTTCATTCTGCCAAGTAAATCCGGCCCTGAAGGAGGGGACACCGACCTCCAATTACGTGCTATAAGAGTCTTCGCAGCCGCACAGAGATGGAGGAAAAGTCGGGACGGTGCCTTGACAAAGTATTTAGGAGGGAGGCCAAGGAGATAAATCAGCGAGTCTAACTGGACCCTCTGGAGAAAGAGAGCCTCTGTCACTACCCTGACCTCCCTCCAAAAACCCAATATGAGTGGGCAAGTCCAAAATATATGATACAAAGAGCCATGACCTGAAAGGCACCGCCAGCACACTGGTGGTATAGTAGGGTTGAGGGAGTGGAGAAGAGCGGGGGTATGGTACCAGTGCATAAGTAGTTTGTATTGGGTCTCCCTATGAGTTATGCACATAGAGGACTTCACCGCTCGGGACCAAATCACCTGCCATTGACCTAGAGTAATCGTATGACCGAGACTCCTCCCATTTGGTCATGTATCGATGAACCACCGGTGTGCTATCCCCCGGGGCAGAGAGGAGTTGGTATACATATGAGATAAAACCCCTTGTAGATACGCCAGCTTGGCAAGGCTTCTCAAACGGGGAGGGTCGGGAGACCATGAGTGAGCCAAATAATGAACGGACTAGATGAACAACCTGGTGATAGTGAAGCCACTCCGTCGACGGGAGACCAAGGGTAGAGGTGAGAAAAGCAAAGGGCCTGAGCTCCAATGTAGAAGGGTCAACCATGTCCGCAATACAATAGAGACCCGCCTCCGACCACACCCGGACCATGCTAGAGGTCATGCCTTCCCGGGAGAAGGGGGTTGTACAGAATAGTGACCATAGAGGACCTCTCAGAGGTCAGAGGGAAACGGCAGGAACACTCTAGCCATATCGCTCTTGTAAACCTAATAGGGCCCAATAAGTCAAGGGGTGGGGGCGGGGGGGGAGCCGACCCATAAGAGGGAATTAGGATGCACAGGTGCCATCCACAACTTCTCTATTTCCATCCACTTCGTGTAAGCTGGGATAGTCGCCCAAAAGGGAATACAACACAGATGTGTCGTCCAGTAGTAATGGAGCAGATGGGGGACGGCCAGACCCCCACACCCCCTCCCTGCCAACATGACAGAGCGGGGTATACGGTGGCGTCTAGCATTCCAGATGAACTGGAATACGGCTTTCTGTAGGTTTCTGAGCTCACTCCTAGGGACCGCCACTGGTAATGTCTGGAAAAAATACAACAATTTAGGGAGCAGGGTCATCTTGACCGCTGTAATGCGTCCGAGGAGGGAAACTGGAAGAGATCGAAGTTCCCGAAAAAGGCGCAGGTAATTTGCTGTGTAGAGTGTCACATAGGATGGAGTAATACGGACACCTAGATACTGGAAATTACTGTATAGTTACTGCAGAGTAGAGCTAAAAGATCATTCGGGACATTAAGGGGAAGTGCCTCAGTCTTGGAGGAGTTAACTTTGTATCCCGAGAGGTTCCCATATAACTTCAGAACACACAGAAGGTTAGGCAGTGTAGTGTGGAGGGAAGTCAGAGTAAGAAGCACATCATCTGCGAAAAGCGATATTTTAAACTCCCTATCCCGAACTGCAACTCCCCTTATGTTAGGATCTTGGCGAATCATGTCTGCTAATGGCTCAATGCAAAGAGCAAAAATAAGAGGGGAGAGGGGGCAACCCTGCCCTGTCCCATTGCTAATAGGGAAGGGAGTGGAGTTTGAATGGGGGAGCTTAATCTCCGCTGTGGGCTTAGAATATAAAGACCCGATCGCTGTTAGGAACGGCCCCGAGAGGCCAGAAATCTGGAGAGTGACCAACATAAATGACCAGTCTCAGCGGTCAAAGGCCTTCTCAGCATCCAAGCCCAGTAACAGAGTCGGAGTGGAATAATGATTGGAGAACTTCAGCAAGTCCACAGCTCTTCTGGTGTTGTCGCACCCCTGCCTGCAGGGGATGAATCCCACCTGATCCTTATGAACAAGGGAAGGAAGGCAAGCATTAAGGCGGCTGACCAAAATTTTGGTAAACAGCTTCAGGTCAGTATTTAGCAAAGCAATCGGATGATAATTGGAGCAGTCCTACAGGTCCTTCCCTGCTATGGGGACTAGGGTGAGATGGGAGTGAAGCATACTGGTAGGAATAGAGGAGCCCGAAAGGAAGGAATTAAATAAATCAACTAGGTAACCCGAGAGTTCCCCCTGAAACGATTTATAATACATATAAGTATGTAAAGCCATCAGGGCCAGGGGCCTTACCATTAGGTAAATCTTTCAAAACCCCCTCCAACTCATCTGCAGTAACGGGCATTGAGCGAGGAGACGGCCTCCAGGAAAAGGGTAGGGAGGTGGCAATCGCCTAGGTATGTGGCTAAAGAGGGGAGGGGATCAGCAGATGACCATGTGCCAGGTTTAGGGAGGTTATACTACTTCATATAATATGATCTAAAGGTAGAGGCGATAACCTCGGGGTGGTGTTGAAGGATGCCAGCGGGGTCACGAACAGCATGAGGGGTCGAGGAAGCCCGATGGTCCCTGAGAGTCTTCGCCAAGAGGGAATGCGCCTTGTTTCCTCGTTCATAGTACCTCTGACGAGTGTACAAGAGGAGGCGTTGGACCTGGTGTGTCTCCAGAGACCGGAGATCAGCACTTGCCAATACTAGTTGACGAAGGACCCTGAGGGAGGGGCGAGATGATAGAGTATCCGATAACAAGCGAATCCGGGCCAAGAGGCGCCATCTCTGAGCCTGCCTGTCTTTTTTAAACGCAAAGCCAAGGCAATGAAATGACCGCACACTACCACCTTGTGGGCCTCCCACAACACCGCAGACGAGGACACCGAACCCATGTTATCCTGGAAATATGTCACTAGATGTGGCCGCAGGGTAGAGAGCATGGCAGGATTGCGAAGTAGGGATTCGTTAAGGCGCCAGTGGCATTTTCAAGTGGAGACTGGAGAAGGAGACAACGTTACAATAACTGGGGCATGGTCAGACCAGGAGAGGCTCCCAATGTTAGTGTCCACCAGCAACCTAAGGGAGGGGGCGCTCCCAAAAAAAATAATTAATGCGCATGTGGGTGTTATGAGGGTGGGAAAAGAAGGTATAAGAGCGTGCCGTAGGGTTATCGACCCGCCACAAGTCATAGAGAGCATACGAGCGCAATAGATGATGGAACTACCTTGACAACTGAGCCTGAGCATGAGATTGGGGCTTTGGGGGGACTGCAAGTCTATGGGCATGTTCTGAAAACACCATATTGAAATCCCCCCCCACTAACCATGTAGCCGAGGGACAGGAGCGGAGGGGAGACAGCACCCGTCTCAGAAAGCGAATTTGGGAAGAGTTAGGGGCGTGAAGATTACAAAGGACAATAGGAGTACCATGGAGGGAGCCTTCAAGTATAATATAGCGACCCTGCGGGTCGATATGAGACGCCGCGACCGTAATCAGGCACGACCGGGAGAGGAGAATAGCCACTCCAGCTCTGCGTCGATCATCGGTAGCGGAGTATACCACCGGGTAGTGGTGTCTAGCAAAGTTAAACGATCCAGTGTGATCAAAGTTGGTCTCCTGAAGAAAGGCAACATCAGCGCGAAGGGAGCGCAACTCTCGCAGGACCGTTCGCCGCTTGATGTTGGAGCCCAGGCCCTTCACATTAATGGATACACATCTAACCATTGAAAAAAAAAAATAAAAATACATAATTGCAGATGACAGTCTGGCTCACCCACAGTCGTACCAATCCGGGAGGCAGCCATCCACAGTCCAAACCAACACCAAGGTCCGTAGGGAGAATTCTCCAAGGAGGAGCAGCATCCACAGCCCCAAAATATGGAGGGTAATGCCTCTCGCAGAAAGCACGGGGAGTCCAATGAGCTCCACTCCCCCCCCCCCCCCCCGCGCACACCGCAAATGGATTAGGAACAAAATTTTATCTGTGGACCTAAAGGGAGGAAAAAAGAATAAAGACTGCAAAAACACAATATTAAAATAAAAAGCATAACTCAAGAGGGTGGGCAAGTCCATTAAGGTGATGAAAGTCAGTCAGCAGGACCTCCGAGCCGGCGCCTCTGGGCAGGTGATCGAGGAGAGCGGAGGGCACGTCTGCTAGGGCGCTGGTGTTGCCACACAGGTGGGGGTGGTGGTGGGGGCTCCGCCAGTTCCCAGTCAGGCAGCTCCAGTACAGAGATCTCCAACAGGTCACAGAAGGAGGGCAAATCCAAGTGTAAGCGTAACGTAGCTGAGCGGCCATCTTTACGGGCTATGAGAGCAAATGGAAAGCCCCACCGATACGGAATCTGGTGATCTCCTAAAATCTGTAGGGCGTAGGTGACGCCGCTTCTGGAGTGTAAGGAGAGAGAGGTCTTGAAAAAGTTGTATCTTGGCGCCTCCAAAGTCTATATCCATCATGGAGTGGGCCCTTGCCATGATAGCCTCCTTGGTAGCAAAGTCATGTACAGAGCAGATCACATCTCGTGGGGTAGAGGAGAGGTTCTTAGGTCGGAGGGCACGGTGCGCTCTGTCCAGCTTAATCTTGTGGGACAAAGGCTCCTGAAGGACGTTGTTAAATATTGCCTCAAGCATAGTGTGGAGATCCTCATCGTGGGTAGCCTCGGGTAGGCCCTTAATCGTAATATTATTGCGCCTGCCTCTATTATCAATGTCCTCCAAGTGGCGTTGCACCTCACGCAGCGTTGCAGCCTGTGCAGAAGTAGCGTCATGAAGCTGCCCAACATATACCCTAGTAGTGTCATGATCCTCCTCTAGGGTCTCAACTCTAGTAGCAATAGAGTGGAGGTCGGTACGCAGAACAGATATTTCAGAGAGGAACGTCTCAGTCACTTCAGCAATCAACGATTTGAAATCTTACCTATTGGGAATCTGAGAGAGGAAAGACTGCCACTGCGGAGGAGCTTGTGAGAAATCCAAAGCTGAGGCCTGAGATGCTAGCAGGTGTGGGGTAGGAGGCATGCTGTCGCCGTCCTGTGCGGCCAGAGGAAGCAGGGCCTCTGGAATGCCTGTCTGAGTCCTCAGCCCCACAGGCAAGCGTGAGGTGCTGAGGCTGGGAGAGGCAGGGGACAGCTGTGGGGGGCCCAAAGAAGAGGCAGGATCTGGAGCAGGAGGGGTTGTGGAGGGACTGCCATGGGGAGCACCTGCATGCCCTGTGCTCACAGCCAGTGGATCAGGAGAGGCCGAGGGGGTGCTGAGGCCTCTTTCAGGTCCCCCCAGTTCCATGGTGTACGGTTCTGAAGCTGGGGAGCCGGTTGCTGGGGCTTTAATCTTCTTCCCTGAGCGCCTGGCACCCGAAGGAGCATATGGAGGAGGCTTTGTTGTGACTGCTGTCAGCGACTGCGCAGAGGAAGAGAGACGTGAGGAAAGCTAATATGGCCGCGTCCACGTGGCAGGCTGAGTAAGCGTGCCGGCCAGTCGCGCTATACAGTAGAGTTGTCTAGGGTGGTCCGGATCGGGCGGTCAGCGGGTCCGGTGGTGCTGGGGACCCCCCTCTTCGTTGTCTTCCTAGGCAGGGGCATATTAACGAGAGCCAGGGTCCACGGAAAGCAGCGCTGGAGCGGAGCAGGAGCAGCACATGTCCTACTCCATGCACGCGTAGGCCATGCCCCCCAAATGCATTTTCTAAAGCCCCTGGATCTAAAGTCATTCAATCTCAAGACACATTTAAGACATACCACACTTTACATTCAAACACACTTGCAAGTTCACGCACTCACTTTATAGGTTAGCTTTTAAAGCTGCTCCCACTCAGATGCAGTGACTGCTGCGGGTGATTTCTCTATTTGCAAAAGAAGTGCACATTTTCAACAAAGTTCGGAGGCACTTTTTTTTTTTGTCCAAACTGTATAATTATGGAGCATACTCCCACAGGTAGAAGTGGAAAGTGTGGTGAGTTTTAAAAATGGACTAGACAACTACCATGTAACATAATATATGCAAGCCTACTAGTATTAATGCAGAATGTTGATATAGGGATCTGCCTAATTGCCAGCAGGGAATAGGAAAGATTTTTTACACTTTACAAGAATTGGTTCTGTGCCATTAAAAGAGTGTCTTTTGCCTTCCTCTGGATCAACTTTGGGTTTAAAAACATAAAATGGTTGATCTTAAAGAGTACTTGAGTTTTCATGAAAAGTTTAAATATCTACAGGGTCTTTCATGGTATTCTGTTCTATGACTATATAAGCCTTCCTATCAGTTTTTCTGCTGCTAATATTTCCATTATGGCTGCAGCACAATTTATATTTCTCTCTCAGGCTGTGAGTGTGTACAATAAAGAGCAGTCTGCCACCCACCCCTATTCATTATAATCTAGCCTCTTTGCTGCATGCAGCAGACTATAGAAAGCCCCCCCCCACCAAATAAAAAAATTTGAGCTTACATACTACTAGCTTCATACGCTGCTATTGTCGCACAATAAATATACACAATACACAAAGTTATAAAACAGTTTTTAAGAATTCTTCTTACTGTATTACTTCAGTATCAGAGATCAACAACACGGCATTAACAATGAAAATAACTTAATACATCTTCTGCTTGGTGGATTGATGAGCCCCAGACATGGCCACCATTCTCTTTAATAGGAGTGCCGTACTGTACTTTGGCTATCTTTAGCACTCCCATCGAACTGAATGGGAACTACACGGGTTTGTCCATTCACCAAGCGACACACCTATATTCAGCCTGGCTGTGGTCAGTGGGGGGAGGGGGAACCCAATTTTCAGGCCCAGTGGGGGTCTCAGCAGACAGACCCCCATCAATCAGGTATTTATCCTCTATCCTATGGATAGGGGTAAAAAAATACTTTTCAGAGCATTATTTGATTATGACATTAATATAAAATGCTTGCTTCAGCTGGTGATGAGCCAGGGGACACAGGTAGGGATCCGGATCCACGAAGAAGGCAGCAACCAGGCCAGCAGCGCTAAAATCCTGAGAGCAGGGACAGGGAGAGTGCAGGAGCCGTGCTGCATAGCCTAGGAACAGAGGCATAGCTAGGGGCTCAGCACAGGGGGGGCAAACTTAACTTAGGTATACTGATATTATCACAATACAGTGATATACATTGGGGAAAAAAAAGTATTTAGTCAGCCACCAATTGTGCAAGTTCTCCCACTTAAAAAGATGAGAGAGGCCTATAATTGACATCATAGGTAGACCTCAACTATGAGAGACAAAATGAGAAAACTTATCTAGAAAATCACAGTCTGATTTTTTAAGAATTTATTTGCAAATTATGATGGAAAATAAGTATTTGGTCACCTACAAACAAGCAAGATTTCTGTCTCTCACAGACCTGTAACTTCTTTAAGAGGCTTCTCTGTCCTCCACTCATTACCTGTAGTAATGGCATCTGTTTGAAATTGTTATCAGTATAAAAGACACCTGTCCACCACCTCAAACAGTCACACTCCAAACTCCACTATGGTGAAGACCAAAGAGCTGTGGAAGGACAACAGAAACAAAATTGTAGACTTGCACCAGGCTGGGAAGACTGAATCTGTAATAGGCAAGCAGCTTGGTGTGAAGAAATCAACTGTGGGAGCAATAATTATAAAATGGAAGACATACAAGACCACTGATAATCTCCCTCGATCAGGGGCTCCACGCAAGCGTGGGGTCAAAATGATCACAAGAACGGTGAGCAAAAATCCCAGAACCACACGGGGGGACCTAGTGAATGACCTGCAGAAAGCTGAGACTAACGTAACAAAGGCTACCGTCAGTAACACACTACACCGCCAGGGACTCAGATCCTGCAGTGCCAGACGTGTCCTCCTGCTTAAGCCAGTACATATCCGGGCCCGTCTGAAGTTTGCTAGAGAGCATTTGGATGTTCCAGAAGAGTATTGGGAGAATGTCATATGGTCAAATGAAACCAAAGTAGAACTGTTTGGTAGAAACACAACTCGTCGTGTTTGAAGGAGTGTGAATGCTGAGTTGCATCCAATGAACACCATACCTACTGTGAAGCATGGGGGTGGCAATATCATGCTTTGGGGCTGTTTCTCTGCAAAGGGACCAGGACGACTGATCCGTGTACATGAAAGAATGAATGAGGCCATGTATCATGAGATTTTGAGTGCAAACCTCCTTCCATCAGCAAGGGCATTGAATATGAAACGTGGCTGGGTCTTTCAGCATGAAACTGATCCCAAGCACACCACCAGGGCAAGGAAGGAGTGGCTTCGTAAGAAGAATTTCAAGGTCTAGGAGTGACCTATCCAGTCTCCAGATCTCAACCCCATGGAGGGAGTTGAAAGTCCGTGTTGCCCAGCGACAGTCCCAAAACATCACTGCTCTAGAGGAGATCTGCATGGAGGAATGGGCCAACATACCAGCAACAGTGTGTGCCAACCTTGTGAAGACTTACAGAAAACGTTTGACCTCTGTCATTGCCAACAAAGGATATACAGTCATATGAAAAAGTTTGGGCACCCCTATTAATCTTAATCATTTTTAGTTCTAAATATTTGGGTGTTTGCAACAGCCATTTCAATTTGATATATCTAATAACTGATGGACACAGTAATATTTCAGGATTGAAATGAGGTTTATTGTACTAACAGAAAATGTGCAATATGCATTAAACCAAAATTTGACCGGTGCAAAAGTATGGGCACCTCAACAGAAAAGTGACATTAATATTTAGTAGATCCTCCTTCTGCAAAAATAACAGCCTCTAGTCGCTTCCTGTAGCTTTTAATCAGTTCCTGGATCCTGGATGAAGGTATTTTTGACCATTCCTCTTTACAAAACAATTCCAGTTCAGTTAAGTTTGATGGTCGCCGAGCATGGACAGCCCGCTTCAAATTATCCCACAGATGTTCAATGATATTCAGGTCTGGGGACTGGGATGGCCATTCCAGAACATTGTAATTGTTCCTCTGCATGAATGCCTGAGTAGATTTGGAGCTGTGTTTTGGATCATTGTCTTGCTGAAATATCCATCCCCGGCGTAACTTCAAATTCGTCACTGATTCTTGTACATTATTCTCAAGAATCTGCTGATACTGAGTTGAATCCATGCGACCCTCAACTTTAACAAGATTCCCGGTGCCGGCATTGGCCACACAGCCCCAAAGCATGATGGAACCTCCTCCAAATTTTACAGTCGGTAGCAAGTGTTTTTCTTGGAATGCTGTGTTTTTTTTGACGCCATGCATAACGCCTTTTTGTATGACCAAACAACTCAATCTTTGTTTCATCAGTCCACAGGATCTTCTTCCAAAATGAAGCTGGCTTGTCCAAATGTGCTTTTGCATACCTCAGGAGACTCTGTTTGTGGCGTGCTTTCAGAAACGGCTTCTTTCGCATCACTCTCCCATACAGCTTCTCCTTGTGCAAAGTGTGCTGTATTGTTGACCGATGCACAGTGACACCATCTGCAGCAAGATGATGCTGCAGCTCTTTGGAGGTGGTCTGTGGATTGTCCTTGACTGTTCTCACCATTCTTTTTCTCTGCCTTTCTGATATTTTTCTTGGCCTGCCACTTCTGGGCTTAACAAGAACTGTCCCTGTGGTCTTCCATTTCCTTACTATGTTCCTCACAGTGGAAACTGACAGGTTAAATCTCTGAGACAACTTTTTGTATCCTTCCCCTGAACAACTGTGTTGAACAATCTTTGTTTTCAGATCATTTGAGAGTTGTTTTGAGGAGCCCATGATGCCACTCTTAAGAGGAGATTCAAATAGGAGAACAACTTGCAATTGGCCACCTTAAATACCTTTTCTCATGATTGGATACACCTGGCTATGAAGTTCAAAGCTCAGTGAGGTTACAAAACCAATTTTGTGCTTCAGTAAGTCAGTAAAAAGTAGTTAGCAGTATTCAAATCAATAAAATGATAAGGGTACCCAAATTTTTGTACCGGTCAAATTTTGGTTTAATGCATATTGCACATTTTCTGTTAGTACAATAAACCTCATTTCAATCCTGAAATATTACTGTGTCCATCAGTTATTAGATATATCAAATTGAAATGGCTGTTGCAAACACCCAAATATTTAGAACTAAAAATGATTAAGATTAATAGGGGGTGCCCAAACTTTTTCATATGACTGTATAACAAAGTATTGAGATGAACTTTTGTTATTGACCAAATACTTATTTTCCACCATAATTTGCAAATAAATTCTTTAAAAATCAGACAATGTGATTTTCTGGATTTGTTTTCTCATTTTGTCTCTCATAGTTGAGGTCTACCTATGATGTCAATTACAGGCCTCTCTCATCTTTTTAAGTGGGAAAACTTGCACAATTGGTGGCTGACTAAATACTTTTTTTCCCCACTGTATATCAGCACTACAGACCATTAAGGTGAAAACAGTGCAGTAACATTTTGAGACTTACAGGTGACTTAGTCTCTGACTAATCGATCACTTTTCCCTTCTCGTCGCTTTGGACCGCCATGGCCATTTCCAGCTGTGACTTGTCTCTGTAAAGTTTGCAACACAGACATCTTTGACTCCTCACTTTTCCAGGTACCTGTCACACATTGTCCTCACCTACACAAAGCCCCCATCCTGCTGCTACCCTAATTATAAAATATATGATATAACACCCCCCATAATGAATAATACTCCCAAGTGCATCTTTATATTAATAATGTCCGTGTGTACCCTGTATAAATAGTGCCCATTATTAATATTGCCCCAGGTGTTTCCTAATTAAAAGGCTTTCCAGGTTATCAATAAAAAAAAATCAGTGGGGCTCAAAAACACGGGACCCCCACTGATCAGCTGTTTGAATGAACCGTGGTACCTGTGTAAAGCGCTGGGACCCCTTCTCTGTTCACATAATGTCGTTCATCTCATATCGGACATAAAATGTAACTACAGCCTCGTCCTATACACATCTATGTGACAAGACTGTAATTACATCACACAGTCACTATAGACAGACAGCGTGTGATATAAGCAAGCGCTATGGCCCCTTCAAATTGCTGATCAGAAGGGGGGATTCACTGATCTCTTATTGATAATCTGTCCTAAGGATAGATCATCAATAAAAATGAGCTGGAAAGCCCCTTTAATAAAGCCCCACCTTTAATAAAGCCCCTTTAATAAAGTAACACCTTAAAGGGCTTGTCCAGGATAACCACTTTTTTAATATTAGGCTGGAGAAGGTGCTCTGGTGTCTTCCAGCGTGTTCCAGTCCTGCTGCTCAGGTGTTTTCTTCCAGCGGAAGTTCCCACAGCACTGTGACGTCACATGTCAGCGACCTCTTCGGTCATGTGCAGCGGGACTTCCACTAGAAGAAAACACACCGGAGAAGCAGAACCAGACCGCGGTGGGAGACACACGAGGGACAGGTGAGTAGGGTTTGGGGTTTTTTTCATCTTTCCCGGTCTCATATTAAAAAAAATGGTTATCCTGGACAACCCCTTTAATTAATTGCCCCCTCATATTAAGCCCCTGATTCCTCCTGACATAAATACTGCTCCCCTAATGACCCTTTTTTATAAATGATGCCCCCTTCTAGTCATAATGTCCCGTAATGAACCTTGATTTAAATGACCACCCCCATACATACAGTCATGGCCAAAAGTTTTGAGAATGATACAAATATTAATTTTTACAAAGTCTACTGCTTCAGTTTTTCTAATGGCAATTTGCATATACTCCAGAATGTTATAAAGAGTGATCAGCTTAACAGCAATTACTTGCAAAGTCAATATTTGCCTAGAAAATGAACTTTATCCCCCAAAACACATTTCAACATCATTGCAGCCCTGCCTTAAAAGGACCACCTAACATCGTTTCAGTGATTTCTCCATTAACACAGGTGTGGGTGTTGATGAGGACAGGGCTGGAGATCAATCTGTCATGATTAAGTAAGAATGACACCACTGGACACTTTAAAAGGAGGCTGGTGCTTGCCATCATTGTTTCTCTTCTGTTAACCATGGTTATCTCTAAAGAAACACGTGCAGTCATCATTGCACTGCACAAAAATGGCCTAACTGGTAAGAGTATTGCAGCTAGAAAGATTGCACCTCAGTCAACAATCTATCGCATCATCAAGAACTTCAAGGAGAGAGGTTCCATTGGTGCCAAAACGGCTCCAGGGCGCCCAAGAAAGACCAGCAAGTGGCAGGACCGTTTCTTAAAAGTGTTTCAGCTGCGGGATCGGGCTACCAGCAGTGCAGAGCTTGCTGAGGAATGGCAGCAGGCAGGTGTGAGTGCATCTGCACGCACTGTGAGACGGAGACTCTTGGAGCAAGGCCTGGTCTCAAGGAGGGCAGCAAAGAAGCCACTTCTCTCCAGAAAAAACATCAGGGACAGACTGATATTCTGCAAAAGGTACAGGGAGTGGACTGCTGAGGACTGGGGTAAAGTCATTTTCTCTGATGAATCCCCTTTTCGATTGTTTGGAACATCTGGAAAACAGCTTATTCGGAGAAGAAGAGGTGAGCGCTACCACCAGTCTTGTCTCATGCCAACTGTAAGGCATCCTGAAACCATTCATGTGTGGGGTTGCTTCTCAGCCAAGGGAATCGGCTCTCTCATAGTCTTGCCTAAAAACACAGCCATGAATAAAGAATGGTACCAGAATGTCCTCCAAGAGCAACTTCTCCCAACCGTCCAAGAGCAGTTTGGCGCTCAACAATGCCTTTTCCAGCATGATGGAGCACCTTGCCATAAAGCAAAGGTGATAACTAAATGGCTCAGGGAACAAAACATAGAGATTTTGGGTCCATGGCCTGGAAACTCCCCAGAGCTTAATCCCATTGAGAACTTGTGGTCAATCATCAAGAGACGGGTGGACGAACAAAAACCAACAAATTCAGACAAAATTAAAGCATTGATTCTGCAAGAATGGACTGCTATCAGTCAGGATTTGGTCCAGAAGTTGATTGAGAGCATGCCAGGGAGAATTGCAGAGGTCCTGAAGAAGAAGGGTCAACACTGGAAATATTGACTTGCTGCATTAACTCATTCTAACTGTCAATATAAGCTTCTGTTACTCATAATATGAATGCAATTATATTTCTGTATGTGATAAAAACATCTGACAAACACACATAAAAACCAGAGGGCAGCAGATCATGTGAAAATATAATATTTGTGTCATTCTCAAAACTTTTGGCCATGACTGTATATATATATATATATATATATATATATATATATATATATGTCTGTTAGTGTCTTCCAGAACTTCGTTGAGGCCTGTTGGAAAAAGTGTATCCATTTTGTATATCCAATAAGTCTCACATTTATTGAGGGCACTAAATCCATCGAATTTACTGTCATGGTGTTGAAAAGCATGTCTGGATACACTATGTTTCATATACCCCTTAACTACATTAGAGTGGTGCTTGTTGAGTCGTTCGCGCAGAGCCATAGTTGTATACCAAAGCCTATACAGTATATTGTATACCACAGAGGCATTATAACAGATACAGTGCCTTGCGAAAGTATTCGGCCCCCTTGAACTTTTCAACCTTTTGCCACATTTCAGGCTTCAAACATATAAAATTTAAATTTTTTGGTGAAGAATCAACAACAAGCGGGACACAATCGTGAAGTGGAACGAAATTTATTGGATATTTTAAACTTTTGTAAAAAATAAAAAACAGCTGGAGCTCAGTGAGGTTGGATGGAGAGCGTTTGTGAACAGCAGTTTTCAGCTCTTTCCACAGATTCTCAATTGGATTCAGGTCTGGACTTTGACTTGGCCATTCTAACACCTGGATACATTTATTTGTGAACCTTTCCATTGTAGATTTTGCTTTATGTTTGGGATCATTGTCTTGTTGGAAGATAAATCTCCGTCCCAGTCTCAGGTCTTTTACAGACTCCAACAGGTTTTCTTCCAGAATGGTCCTGTATTTGGCTCCATCCATCTTCCCATCAATTTTAACCATCTTCCCTGTCCTTGCAGAAGAAAAGCAGGCCCAAACCATGATGCTGTCACCACCATGTTTGATAGTGGGGATGGTGTGTTCAGGGTGATGAGCTGTGTTGCTTTTACGCCAAACATATCGTTTGTCCACATGTTTGGTGTGTCTCCCAGGTGGCTTGTGGCAAACTTTTAACAAGACTTTTTATGGATATCTTTGAGAAATGGCTTTCTTCTTGCCACTCTTCCATAAAGGCCAGATTTGTGCAGTGTACGACTGATTGTTGTCCTATGGACAGACTCTCCCACCTCCGCTGTAGATCTCTGCAGTTCATCCAGAGTGATCATGGGCCTCTTGGGAAATCTTTTTGTATCCAAATACGGCTTTAAACTTCTCCACAACAGTATCACGGAACTGCCTGGTGTGTTCCTAGGTCTTCATGATGCTCTCTGCGCTTTAAACAGAACCCTGAGACTATCACAGAGCAGGTGCATTTATACGGAAACTTAATTACACACAGGTGGATTATATTTATCATCATCAGTCATTTAGGACAACATGGGATCATTCAGAGTTCCTCACTGAACTTCTGGAGTGAGTTTGCTGCACTGAAACTAAAGGGGCCGAATAATATTGCACGCCCCACTTTTCAGTTTTTTATTTTTTACAAAAGTTTAAAATAACCAATAAATTTTGTTCCACTTCACGATTGTGTCACACTTGCTGCTGATTCTTCACCAAAAAATTAAAATTTTATATCCTTATGTTTGAAGCCTGAAATGTGGCAAAAGGTTGAAAAGTGAAAGGGGGCCGAATACTTTCGCAAGGCACTGTGTATGTGTATATATATATATATATATATATATATATATATATATACACACACACAGTGGGGAAAAAAAAGTATTTAGTCAGCCACAAATTGTGCAAGTTCTCCCACTTGAAAAGATGAGAGAGGCCTGTAATTAACATCATAGGTAGACCTCAACTATGAGAGACAAAATGAGAAAACAAATCCGGAAAATCACATTGTCTGATTTTTAAAGAGTTTATTTGCAAATTATGGTGGAAAATAAGCATTTGGTCAATAACAAAAGTTCATCTCAATACTTTGTTATATATCCTTTGTTGGCAATTACAGAGGTCAAACGTTTTCTGTAAGTCTTCACAAGGTTGGCACACACTGTTGCTGGTATGTTGGCCCATTCCTCCAGGCAGATCTCCTCTAGAGCAGTGATGTTTTGGGGCTGTCGCAGGGCAACACGGACTTTCAACTCTCTCCAAAGGTTTTCTATGGGGTTGAGATGTGGAGACGGGCTAGGCCACTCCAGGACCTTGAAATGCTTCTTACGATTCCACTCCTTACTTGCCCTGGTGGTGTGCTTGTCATGCTGAAAGACCCAGCCACGTTTCATTTTCAATGCTCTTGCTTATGGAAGGAGGTTTGCACTCAAAATCTCACGATACATGGCCCCATTCATTCTTTCATGTACATCAGGGGTGTCAAACTCATTTTCACCGGGGGCCACTTCAGCCTCACGGGGTACCTTGAAGGGCCAAGATTATTTTACACATGTATAAAAGTAACTTCTCCTTAACAGTTAAGCGAGCTATTAAGGAGTAGTTACATTTGTACATTACTACTGTTACAATCAGCCCTTTGAGAGCAACCAGGAAGAACATAATGTATTGTTAAAACCTAAGACATTGGCATGTTACATACTATCCTCATCCTTTTCTCAATATATCAAAAATTAAGCAATATACAAATACCGTTTACCCCTGCAAACTGTATTATGCTCCATAGTGGCCCCTGCACACGGTATTATGCTTCATAGTGGCCCCTGTGCATGGTATTATGTCCCATAGTGACCCCCCACCCATGAACTATTATTATACTCTGGGGTCTTTTCAGACCCCAGAATATAATGATTGGGGACCCAGGGGAGGTGATAAACATAAAACCAGTGTTACTTACCTGGGCTCCGGTGCTCTCCCTGCGTTCGGCCTTCTTCAATGTCGCACAGACCGGCGTCGCGACATAATGACGTCGGCCCGGCTCACGTGACGCCTGCGACGTCACCAAAGAAGGCCGAAGCCTGCTGGGAGTAACATCGGATCGCCGGAGAGGTGAGTAACTCTGGTTTTTATGTTTATCACCTCCCCTGGGTCTCCGATTATTATACTCCGGGGTCTTTTCCCGGAGTATAATAATAGTAGTATTTGATGGGGTTCGCCGGCCGCGGCCTCACTTACCATCCCCGCTCCTGCACACAGCCGCTTCTGCGTCCCATAGCAGAAGGGGAAGCGGGGGCGGACACAACCAGCAGCGGGGATCGATAAGTAAATAGGCCGTTACGTGCCGGGGATGCTCCAGCAGGCAACGGCCTATTTATATATATAAAAAAACTTATTTCACCTACCTCCGATGCCTTCATGCAGCCGCCGCCTCCTCCTCTTCTTGTCCGCGACGTCTGCGTGTCAGCGTAGGAGGCGCGATGACGTCATTGTATCACCGCCTGCGCTGACATGCAGGAGTCTCGTAAACCAGCCCAGGACAGGTATCGTGCAGCTTTGTTTTTTTTTTTTTTTTTTTTTTTTTAAGCGGCCTGTCCTGGGCTGGTTTACATTACATAGACAATAAAAAATTTTGCGCCCCAGCGGGCCAGATAAGTGCCGGGCCGGATAACAGAAGGCAGCGGGCCGGATTCGGCCCGCGGGCCTTGTGTTTGACACCTGTGATGTACACGGATCAGTCGTCCTGGTGCCTTTGCAGAGAAACAGCCCCAAAGCATGATGTTGTCACCCCCATGCTTCACAGTAGGTATGGTGTTCTTTGGATGCAACTCAGCATTCACTCTCCTCCAAACACGACAAGTTGTGTTTTTACCAAACAGTTCTACTTTGGTTTCATCTGACCATATGACATTCTCCCAATACTCTTCTGGAACATCCAAATGCTCTCTAGCAAACATCAGACGGGCCCAGATATGTACTGGCTTAAGCAGGATCTGAGTCCCTGGCGGCGTAGTGTCTTACTGACGGTAGCTTTTGTTACGTTAGTCCCAGCTTTCTGCAGGTCATTCACTAGGCCCCCCCCGTGTGGTTCTGGGATTTTTGCTCACCGTTCTTGCAATCAATTTGACCCCACGGGGCGAGATCTTGCTTGGAGCTCCTGATGGAGGGAGATTATCAGTAGTCTTATATGTCTTCCATTTTCTAATTATTGCTCCCACAGTTGATTTCTTCACACCAAGCTGCTTGCCTATTGCAGATTCAGTCTTCCCAGCCTAGCACAGGTCTACAATTTTGTTTCTGGTGTCCTTCCACAGCTCTTTGGTCTTCACCATAGTGGAGTTTGGAGTGTCACTGTTTGAGGTTGTGGACAGTTGTCTTTTATACTGATAACAATTTCAAACAGGTGCCATCACTACAGGTAATGAGTGGAGGCCAGAGGAGCCTCTTAAAGAAAAAGTTACAGGTCTGTGAGAGCCAGAAATCTTGCTTGTTTGTAG
The DNA here is from genome assembly GCA_947044405.1 of Leptodactylus fallax. Lineage (NCBI taxonomy): Eukaryota > Metazoa > Chordata > Amphibia > Anura > Leptodactylidae > Leptodactylus > Leptodactylus fallax. The sequence continues at coordinate 7,376,214 of CAMRHE010000007.1, read as the reverse complement.
GTGACCAAATACTTATTTTCCACCATAATTTGCAAATAAATTCTTAAAAAATCAGACAATGTGATTTTCTAGATGTTTTCTCATTTTGTCTCTCATAGTTGAGGTCTACCTATGATGTCAATTACAGGCCTCTCTCATCTTTTTAAGTGGGAGAACTTGCACAATTGGTGGCTGACTAAATACTTTTTTTTCCCCACTGTATATATGTATATATATATATATATATATATATATATAAAAATGCTCCATAATGGCCCCTTATATAACTAACCCCCCCCTTGTATTAATAATGCCCCTAATAGCCCTTAACACCTCTTAAGTTCATAAAGCCCCCTTATATAAAATGCCCCCTCCTAACGACCCCTTAAAATACCCACAACTGTTCTAAACAAAAATAAAAGTTATAATCACCTACCTGTGATCCCTTGATAGAGCCACCACCTCCTCTTCTTCACCCGCGCATAGGACGTCTCCATCTCAGCGCAGGAGGTGTGATGCTATGACGGAATCACGCCTGCTTGCGCAGAGAAGCAGACGTCTTGTGTCTGTCTTCTCGGTGTTTTGTAAACCGCAGGCCTGAAGTGGCTTGCAGTTTACAAAACAAAGTCACAGCACTGCCCCGGACCCACTGACTCCGCCATTAATATATGCTTTACCTTTTTAACTAGATCGATGTCTGCAAGACACTGATCTAGTTAAAACTCAAACTGATAAAGTCAGTAAAGATAATAGCTGTCTGTGTATATTATCCCATCTGTAATCACACAAGCAGTCAGAAGTAGATGCAAATACATAGAAAACTTTTCTTACATTGTAAACTGTGAGTTGAAAAAGTCGACAGTTGATGTTCAGATTAAATATAATGACAAAACGATTTAGTGTATTGAACACCTAAAATTTAACTTTTATTACTAACTTAATAAAAATTACAATAAAACACACAAAGTGTAAGTATGATGATAATGTGCTAGTCACAATCATATTTAATATAGAAGGCTACTGTTAATAAATACACTGTCCGAAGCCTGCTGGAAGAATAATTTTTCCATATTAATGTAATAATGCGTGAGGGGGGGGTGATGTTTCTCTCCCAAATACCACTATATTCAAAGTTTTTCTATTTCCCCAGGCATTCTTGTGTACAAATAAACCCCCTATTGTCAAATCTTTATTTCTGCTTCACAGTGTGTTCATGACAAAGTGAGCCAATTGTAGATAGACCATTAACACGTTGTAAGCAGAAGCTACGATACAAAAGAAAAAGAGAGGGGCGCTCCATAGTGCAGAAATCACAGGAACACATACAAGTATGGACGGACACCAACTTGCTAGGTTTGTTCTCACCTCTTGGGAGTTGTGCAAAGGCAGGCACAACTCTGATAATGAGCCTCAGTTAACCCTCCTGGGTAATCACAATCTGGTTCCTGTGTGAAGATGGCTGCTTCTTGTGGTCCACGTTTAATTAATCACTGAATCATATAAACGATATATTCTGAATTACAATCAAAATGATCTTTTACATAAAAGGTTTCAACTGTTGATATGGAAATGAATGATTTTGTATTATTTTGTATGATTTCACAACATTTACAAAGGGGATGATTACATCGAAAAATACCTGCATGATTCCTATTTTTGTTTTTATTTGTAACAACAGTCGGAGCTATAATATTTCCAATATTTTTAGTACGTCTGTAAATAATATTAGGACATGAAGGTATTGAATATCGGAGTAATGGATCAGATAACAAAACTGGCTAGTTTTTTCGAAGTATATTCATAATCTTATTTCTTTTAGTGTTACAAGTAGTAATAAATGAACTACCAAACACTTTTTTACTTTTATTTGTGTTTGTATCTATCTCCATTTTCTGCCAATAACTCTGCTTTTTTTTATCAATTGACTTATTTCCGATGTGTTTCAAACAGTCATCTTGTGACAACTCCTTTACCTGGTTATAAGCTGATTGAATGATAGCTGTAGGATATTCTTTTTTCCAAAAAACGGTCTCTAAGTATTTTAGCTTGAGCAAAAAAAATGTCTGGTCTTCTGTACAATTCTTTCTTAAACGTAGGTATTGGCCAAAGGGGATATTTTAAAGCCACTTTGGTAAACGGTTAATGGTAAAAGGGAGATAACTGATTTGCAATAATTACTGGTCGCAGTTTTGTTATTTTGTGTGTTATATATCTCTAGATCCAAAAATTTGATTTTAGTGGATGAAAAAGTCAAAGTGAAGGTAAAGTAATCCCCCAGGTATTTAGCTCTTGCACAAACATATGGGCCTCTTGTTCTGTGCCCCCCACAAAATGAACAAATCATCAATAAATTGCTTGTAGAATAGAATGTGTCCACCAGTTGGGGAATGTGTGATAAAAAGGAACTCGAAACTAATTAGCATAACTACAGGCGAAACAAGTCCCATCATACAGCTCCGCACCTGGCAGTACACATCCCCAAAAAAATAAAAAACAAATTCAATTCCTGACAGTAAAAACTGAGGTTTTATAGTAGGTAATTGTGAATCCTGAGAAAGGTAATAAGAGACTGATGACAAGCCTCTGTGGTGGTCAATATTGGCGTACAATGAATTCACATCTAATGTGAGAAAGGAAAAAATGGTAGTCATTGTTGTGTTTTTTAGCAATTGTATTAAATGGGTCGAATTCCTAAGATGTGAGGGGAGTTGTAAAACATATTTTAGTAAAAAAAAAAAATCAATATAATGAGATAAATTTGAAGTAATGGAATTTACCCCGGAGATAATCGTTCTCCCCGGCGGATATTTTTTCAACTTGAAGATTTATAGAAGAAGGAGATCCAACATAATGTAGATGCAATGTTTCTACAAATTTATATCAAAGAGAAAATTACGCCACGGGGACTAAGATTACCATTTGAGTCTTCATTTAAAGCTGATTCTAAATTTACACAGGAATGGGAAACTTTTTTGGAACAATGTAGTGTTGATGTAATGAAGAGACTGATTAAGAAAAGAACTTCTCTGCAACTAATGCAATTGTACAATCAATGTTATAGATTATAGATTTTCTAATTTATAGAAAAGCATCCGAATTTGGTCATGATCAGGAGGACTACAGTGATGGTAGTGTCAGACAGTGGACAGTGGTTCAGAGGCTACACCATGAAGTGAAGTGAAATTACCAGGCAGCTTATTCATTGATACACAGACTAAGACTGAAAGAACACAAATTTAGAAACCACAAATTCAAACAGAATTGAAACCTTTAGATGACTCTTTGTTTAATCTTTCATTATTTTCTACATCTGATTCTTGTGAATCAGAAACCTTAGGGGATAGTATTATAGAAAATACATTAACTGACCTTACAGGTAAAGAGACTTCTTCAATCAGTATACAGAATAAACAGATTAGCATCATCAAACAACACCAGACAAAACTCACTGATTACATTTCTAGTGAACCTGGATCAAACTCCCTGAAAAAAAGGAGTGATTCAGAAGGAAAACACTTGTTTCAGCGTACAACCAGCGTACACACTGAAACACGTGTCGGGGAGGTCCCAGCAGATAACGGCCATTATACCTCACTTTGCAATATGGGTATGTGCGTTTCAGAGCACCAAACTCCTTTATCAAGTGCATAAAAACTGTTAAAATAATAAAACACAAAATACAATGTATAGTCTCTTTCAATTAAAATATATCATGCTCCATAAAAAGACATCATACTATTAACATAATAAAAGATCTCCAGATCATGAATAAAAATAAAATCATACTGTAATATAAAATTGCTGATCCAACATTATTTACATAATGCAGTTGTTGAATTCCAATAGAACCGGAAAGTATAACATCCAATAGAAAGAAGTTTGGTCATAAAGTGTATAGAAATAGATAGAGATGCACTATATACAGTACAGACCAAAAGTTTGGACACACCTTCTCATTCCAAGAGTTTTCTGTATTTTCATGACTATAAAAATTGTAGATTCACACTGAAGGCATCAAAACTATGAATTAACACATGTGGAATTATATACTTAACAAAAAAGTGTGAAACAACTGAAAATATGTCTTATATTCTAGGTTCTTCAAAGTAGCCACCTTTTGCTTTGATTACTGCTTTAGGAGGTTAAAAAATTATATTCATATGTTTAGTTGTGTTTTTGTAGGCCTTGTCTCAGGCAATATTCCTGAAAGGATGCCCCTCAGCACATTTCTATCCCATCTATTTTTTTTTTTTTCATTTTCCTTTCTTTCTTTTTATCCATCAATCCCAACATTCTAACAATCAGTACATCTTTATCAGCACATTTCTATCCCATCTACTTTTTTTTTTTCCTTCAATTACCATGAAACATCCCAATATCATAATCTTTTTTTAATCCCATTTCTCCACCTAGTATCTTCAACCTAATAGGGATATATAGTTTTCAATTAATAATACTTCAGAATTCATTTATCTTCATTTATCTTCTCTTCAATATTATGAGCCATCCATTAAGCCTTCTCTATTTTATGAGCTCAGCTCCTCTCACAACACAATAATTTAGTTTATTTAACATTTCCCCTGATACACAGTCATGATTTGTTTATACTAACTAGTCAGCTCTGGGCTGGGAATCCCCACTACCAGGGAACGTACAACATGTGCAGCGTCATGTAATCTCTAGTGCTCATGCACAAGTCATCGTTCTCCGCTATGTTCAACAACTGCTGAGCTATAAGAGTGAGCTCCTGTTAGCGGTACTCTCACAAAAACCTTTACTTGGAACATCATATCAGATTGGTGAGTTTTATTACATCAAAATCCACCAGAGTGTTTAATTTATGTCACTATTCCTCTTGGGATAGTTATCTAGTCCTTTTAAGTTTAAAGAGAAAAGGTTTTATCCCTATATAATTACAAAGATCTGTAGAATGCTATTGATGACAAATCACAGATAGATACATAGAGCTCATCCCTACCTACCTCTAAACACTTTATGATTGAATTTCTGTCATTGAATTTTTGTCTATTGAGTGATTTACAATCCGTTTTTTTCCCCTCTTATCCTATTTATGTTTAGAGTGAAAATAATTTTTTATCTTTATATTGTTAAGAGCTGTAGAGCGCTAATTACAATAGACAACTAATAGATATATATATAGTGCATCTCTATCTATTTCTATACACTTTATGACCAAACTTCTCTCTATTGGATGTTATACTTTCTGGTTTTATTGGCATGATATATTTTAATTGAAAGAGACTATACATTGTATTTTGTGTTTTATTATTTTAACAGTTTTTATGCACTTGATAAAGGAGCTTGGTGCTCCGAAACGCGTTGTGCTTATCACCCTAATAAATGTGAATTCCTTCTATCATCATCTGTGACTGGGGGTTAATTCCCAAGAGCGCAGGTTGGTACGGTGGATCCTTGGGCCAATTGGAAAGGGAGGGACTGCAGCACCAGCAACTTGGATAGGAGCATGTTCAGCTTCTGCACCGTTAGATGAGTGAACACATACTGTTGTCTCTTCAAAATCACTTTGGTGATGGATTGCTGATGGACGGAATGACTGACTAAGAGGAGGAGGAGGAGCAGGAGCATCACGACCAGCAGATGATGGGAAGGACACACAGCTTCCTTCGACTGAGGTGGTGGAGCCTTGACTGCCTGAAATGGGGTGCGTGCCACAGGGTGCGGTAGTGGTTGCTGTGGCAGGCTGGACCACCACATTGAGCGCTCTCCATACACCGCGGGTGCCGGCTGTATAATACAGCCAGGACCCGCAGCTAACAGCAGCGATCGGTGCCTGCACCGATCGCGGCTGTTAACCCTTTAGATGCCGCGGTCAAAAGCGACCGCGGTGTCTAAATTGCGGAGCCGCCATGGGCGGCGCCATTTTTACCTCATCGCCGCCCTCCAGAACGTCATCGGAGGGCGGCGCTTGGTTGCCATGACAGCCGGGAGCCTATAGAAGGCTCCCAGGCCTGTCATTACAGTATAGCTATTAGACGATGCCAGAGGCATCGTCTAATAGCAGTGACGGCATTTTGCTATTCACTGCGATACAGTAGTATCACAGTGAATAGTATGATTGATCAGACTCCATAGGTTTCAAGGTCCCTAGGGAGTCTGATCATACAAGTAAAAGTAGAAAAAAAAAAGTTTTTAAAAGTATGTAAAAATAAAAAAAAACACAAAAGTTCAAATCACCCCCCTTTCCCTAGATCAGATATAAAAGTAAATAAACAAAAGTAAGCATAAACACTTTAGGTATCCCCGCGCTCCAAAATGCCCGAACTATTAAAATATTAAAATATTTGTCCCATACGGTGAACGGCGTAGCGGGGAAAAAAAATCAAAATGGCCACATAGCGTTTTTTTCAACACTTTGTCTCCTATATAAAATTGAATAAAAAGTGATCAAACCATCAGATCTTTCCCCAAGTGGTATCAATAAAAACGTCATGTTGTCCCGCATAAAAAGACGCCTTACCCAGCTCCATACATGTAAATATGAAAAAGTTACAGGTGACACAATATGGCGACGCAAAATTTTTTTTCTATTTAGCAAAGTTTTTAATTTTTTAAAAGGTATCAAAACATTACAAATACTATATAAATTTGGTATCGCCATGTTCGTACTGACCTGCAGAATACAGGTAACATGTCATTTTTACCACACAGTGAATGGTGTAAAAATTAAACCCATATGAATTTGGCGCAAATGCAGTTTTTCTCCAATTGCACCTCATTCTGAATTTTTTTCCAGCTTCCCAGTACATTGCACAGCATATTGAATAGTGACATTACAAAGTACAATTTGTTTCGCAAACAATAAGCCATCATGTAACTCTGTGAACTGAAAAATGAAAACGTTATGGCTCTTGGAATGTGGGGAGGGAAAAACGAAAATGCAAAAACGAAAAATGGCCGGGTCCTTAAGGGGTTAAGCCAGTACATATCCGGGGCCCATCTGAAGTTTGCAGCAGAGCATTTGAATGTTCCAGAAGAGTATTGGGAGAATGTCATATGGTCAGATGAAACCAAAGTAGAACTGTTTGGTAGAAACACAACTCGTTGTGTTTGGAGGAGAGTGAATGCTGAGTTGCATCCAAAGAACACCATACCTACTGTGAAGCATGGGGGTGGCAACATCATGCTTTAGGGCTGTTTCTCTGCAAAGGCACCAGGACGACTGATCCGTGTACATGAAAGAATGAATGGGGCCATGTATCGTGATATTTTGAGTGCAAACTTCCTTCTATCAGCAAGAGCATTGAAGATGAAACGTGAGTGGGTTTTTCAGCATGACAATGATCCCAAGCACACCGCCTAGGCAACGAAGGAGTGGCTTCGTAAGAAGCGTTTCAAGGTCCTGGAGTGACCTATCCAGTCTCCAGATCTTAACCCCATGGAGGGAGTTGAAAGTCCGTGTTGCCCAGCGACAGTCCCAAAACATCACTGCTCTGGAGGAGATCTGCATGGAGGAATGGGCCAACATACCAGCAACAGTGTGTGCCAACCTTGTGAAGACTTACAGAAAACGTTTGACCTCTGTCATTGCCAACAAAGGATATATAACAAAGTATTGAGATGAACTTTTGTTATTGACCAAATACTTATTTTCCACCATAATTTGCAAATAAATTCTTAAAAAATCAGACTGTGATTTTCTAGATATGTTTTCTCATTTTGTCTCTCATAGTTGAGGTCTACCTATGATGTCAATTACAGGGCCACTCTCATCTTTTTAAATGGAAGAAATTGCACAATTGGTGGCTGACTAAATACTTTTTCCCACACTGTATCACCAGGAAAATTCCCTGGTGAACCGACTAATATAGGCCGGCAAGATTCATCGGGCGAGGTTCACCCAGCGGTTTTGTTTGGACCACACAGGTCCTAACCGAAACAACTATTATACTCTGGGGTTTCTTCAGACCCCAGAGTATAATATGCTGAGGCCCAGGGGAGGTGACAAACATAATAAACAGTGTTACTAATCTTTCCTGGGCTCCGGTGTGAGTATTCTGGCCTCTGGTTTTAGAGACGCCATGAATGACGTCAGAGACCGCTGAGGCCCAATCAAAATGACACCAACGTGACCCATGTGACATTATGCCGGCGTCATTCATGATGACTCAAAGACATGAAGATGCCAGAACATGGGCGCCGGAGCCAGGAGAGGTGAGTAACACTGTTTATTATGTTTAATCAACTCCCTGAAAGCCCGAAAGTTTTGGAACATTTATAAAGAAAAGTGCATGGGCCATTATAGGACTTTATAGTGTGTGGATGGGCCACCAAAGGCATTATAATGTGTAGAGGCCATTTTAGGACATTAAAGTGGGTGGAGGGGCCACTATGAGACATGTTACTTTGTGGAGGGGCCACTATAGGGCATTATACTGTATGGATGGACCACGATGGGACATTTTAGTGTGTGGATGGGCCATATTCCCCCTGCACCCCATGTGAGTGCTAAGGCCAATTGGAAAGATACTGGAGAGAGATTGGTGATGTCACTCACATATGTCACTGGCCCCTCTGCAGAGACCGCTGAGGCTGCTGATTGGCCTCTTGGTCATGTGGGGTGCATATGTTCCGAGAACCGAAGCACTAAGTTCGACCGATCAGGCTGCAGCAGCAGACACTAGAGCGCCACAGAATGTGTTTTACTTTTTCTGCCCCCAATCCCTCTAAAGTTGTCCAAATCCTACGAGCCTCTAGATTGAGGAGTCAGTGGACTGTGAGTTTGACGGAGGCTGCTGCTGCACTTATAGTTTGATTGCCACCATGACCCAACTGCATATAGCTTTACTTATATTGGACTGCAGCCTTTACATATAAAGCAGGCAGCCCTGTGTAACAGAAATGTCTGCTTTACATGGAGTGAGAGGCAGCCGGGCCCCAGACCACTATGATAGCGGTCGGGGAAAGCCTGGTTATCCTCCGCTATACATACTGTTATTGGAAAGGGGCCCTGGCATATTGCTAGGCCCCTTTACAATAGATGGCAGGGCAGGGCACCCAGGGGAGGTGACTGAAAACAATAAATACATATTCTTACCTCTCCTGGGCACAGCGTTCTCTCCGTCATGTGACTGAGGCCTGTGATTAGGCCCCAGTGGACACATGGGGTGCAGTCGCATAATGACGTCAGTGCACTCTGATGTGCTCTGATAATGGTTCAGAAACACAATAATGAAGTGCGCACGTAGCGTTCAGTCTTTAAGAGACCAAAAACCACTCCAAGTGTCAGGTGATCCTCCTCAACAGGCCAATCAGAAACTAAAAGGGGCAGAGTCAAAGAACAACACCCCTCATGACGTGTTTACATAGGCCGAACCCATGGGGAAGACACGGGGGAGGTTTTAACTTGTTACCATGGGGATCTAATGCGCATCCCCTTTGTGTATTGAGAAGACACCGGATGTAAACATTGGAGCGTGGAAAGGTAAGTATACCAATAGCGATTGTCATAGCGATATGCAATACCATTAATAACTAGTTCCAAATGAAAGAAGATAGTATATAGTGGTAAAACGCCACTCCATATGATGTGTTTACATACATCAAGCCCAGAAAGGGCACGGGCAGAATTTCATTATTCGAAAAAAGGGGCAGATATGCATCCTCTATACAAATCAGAAAATGCAGAAAATACAGAATATACATATTATAGTGGGGAAAACCAATATACCTTTTATAAATATCCTATCAGTGCATAATATCGTGTCGACCACTTCCTGATTAAAGGAAACACTCAAATGATATACTTTCATTGAGGCCTAGAGGTTGGATCTATTTAAAGGTACAGTCATATGAAAAAGTTTGGGCACCCCTATTAATCTTAATCATTTTTAGTTCTAAATATTTGGGTGTTTGCAACAGCCATTTCAATTTGCTATATCTAATAACTGATGGACACAGTAATATTTCAGGATTGAAATGAGGTTTATTGTACTAACAGAAAATGTGCAATATGCATTAAACCAAAATTTGACCGGTGCAAAAGTATGGGCACCTCAACAGAAAAGTGACATTAATATTTAGTAGATCCTCCTTTTGCAAAAATAACAGCCTCTAGTCGCTTCCTGTAGCTTTTAATCAGTTTCTGGATCCTGGATGAAGGTATTTTTGACCATTCCTCTTTACAAAACAATTCCAGTTCAGTTACGTTTGATGGTCGCCGAGCATGGACAGCCCGCTTCAAATTATCTCACAGATGTTCAGGTCTGGGGACTGGGATGGCCATTCCAGAACATTGTAATTGTTCCTCTGCATGAATGCCTGAGTAGATTTGGAGCTGTGTTTTGGATCATTGTCTTGCTGAAATATCCATCCCCAACGTAACTTCAAATTCGTCACTGATTCTTGTACATTATTCTCAAGAATCTGCTGATACTGAGTTGAATCCATGCGACCCTCAACTTTAACAAGATTCCCGGTGCCGGCATTGGCCACACAGCCCCAAAGCATGATGGAACCTCCACCAAATTTTACAGTGGGTAGCAAGTGTTTTTCTTGGAATGCTGTGTTTTTTGGACGCCATGCATAACGCCTTTTTGTATGGTCAAACAACTCAATCTTTGTTTCATCAGTCCACAGGACTTTCTTCCAAAATGAAGCTGGCTTGTCCAAATGTGCTTTTGCATACCTCAGGCGACTCTGTTTGTGGCGTGCTTTCAGAAACGGCTTCTTTCGCATCACTCTCCCATACAGCTTCTCCTTGTGCAAAGTGTGCTGTATTGTTGACCGATGCACAGTGACACCATCTGCAGCAAGATGATGGTGCAGCTCTTTGGAGGTGGTCTGTGGATTGTCCTTGACTGTTCTCACCATTCTTCTTCTCTGCCTTTCTGATATTTTTCTTGGCCTGCCACTTCTGGGCTTAACAAGAACTGTCCCTGTGGTCTTCCATTTCCTTACTATGTTCCTCACAGTGGAAACTGACAGGTTAAATCTCTGAGACAATTTTTTGTATCCTTCCCCTGAACAACTATGTTGAACAATCTTTGTTTTCAGATCATTTGAGAGTTGTTTTGAGGAGCCCATGATGCCACTCTTCAGAGGAGATTCAAATAGGAGAACAACTTGCAATTGGCCAACTTAAATACCTTTTCTCATGATTGGATACACCTGGCTATGAAGTTCAAAGCTCAGTGAGGTTACAAAACCAATTTTGTAAAAAGTAGTTAGGAGTATTCAAATCAATAAAATGATAAGGGTACCCAAATTTTTGCACCGGTCAAATTTTGGTTTAATGCATATTGCACATTTTCTGTTAGTACAATAAACCTCATTTCAATCCTAAAATATTACTGTGTCCATCAGTTATTAGATATATCAAATTGAAATGGCTGTTGCAAACACCCAAATATTTAGAACTAAAAATGATTAAGATTAATAGGGGTGCCCAAACTTTTTCATATGACTGTATATATCCATTTACATTCCTTCTGAAGTATCAATCGATTCCAATCTCCTCCTCTTATAGGGGACTGTTCCGTTTGTATACCACAGAATTTAAAGCAAGTGGGATCATTGCCATGTTTCTCAAGTGCATGTCTAGCTAAGGGGGTATCACGTCGATTAGAGATGTCATTATAGTGATCCCTCATACGTCTTCTAAACTCCCGTTTAGTTTTTCCCACATAATCAAGGGGACAGTTACATTGTGCAACATATATCACTCCTTTCGTTTTACAATTTATAAATTCTTTCAATGAGGAAACGGTCCCTGTGACGGAACATGTGATGACTTTTGTTCTATTCATTTGATCACATGCTACACAAGTGCCGCATCGAAAGTTTCCTATATATTTACGGTCCAGCCACGTGGGTTTCCCCGGAATGTCGACAAAATGGCTACTCACTAACCAGTCCTTTAAATTACGACCCCTCATATATGTAATACTCGGAGTTGGAGGAATCGCTTTTTTAAGGTCCTGATCCTGTTGAAGAACCCACCAGTATATTTGAAAGATCTTTTTCACTCTCAAGTGTTCCATATCAAATGTACCAACAATTCTAAATTGTGTATTGGTATCTGATGTTATTCTCTCTTTTCTTGGTTGTAGAAGAGTACTGTAATCACTTTCAAGGGCTATTTTAAATGCCTTTTTTAGAAGGAGATCTGGATAACCCCTATCAATAAAGCGAGTACGTAAATAGTCCGCTTGTTTTTTGAAGGTAGTTAACCCCGAGCAATTCCTTCTTGCCTGGAGGTATTGTCCTTTAGGTATACCTCGCTTCAAAGGTTTCGGGTGAGCACTCTCCCACCTCAATAAACTATTGGTAGAAGTCTTTTTCCTAAAGATTTGTGTTTGTATGGTGTTATCAAATCCCCTTGTAATCAGAACATCCAAAAAAGGGGGACTATCCCTACTCCACTCAGATGTAAAGTGTAGATCAAGATCATTATTATTCAAAGCACCCACAAATTCTGTGAACGCTTCACCTGTCCCCTGCCAAATAATAAAGATATCATCTATATACCTCAGCCAGAGGCAGATGTTATCCTGCCACTGGCTGAGGTATCAGAAGCGACAACATTCCTCTCCCACCAGCCCAGGAGCAGGTTGGCATAACCAGGGGAACATGGACTCCCCATGGCTGTACCCCTGAGCTGGTGGAAAAAATGGCCGCCGAAAATAAAATAATTTCTAGTTAAAGAAAACCGCAGGATTTCCAAAACAAAAGAATTGTGTGGTTCCATTCGCATGTCTCTCATTCTGAGGTAAGATTGTACTGCATGAAGGCCAAGATCATGATGAATGGAGGTGTATAGAGCCTCCACATCTATGGAGGCTAGAATCATGTCATCCTCCAAACTAAGTCCCTCTAAACGTCTAAGTAAATCTGAAGTATTCCTTATATATGATGGTAAAGACTCGACAAAAGGTTGTAAAATACGGTCTATATATACGCCCAAATTCATCTTGAGACTCCCTATTTCAGATACTATGAGTCTGCCCTTAAGTGTGTGTAGACCTTTATGTATCTTTGGTAAGGAATAGAAGGTAGCAATCACAGGGTGGTTTGGAAACAAAAAGTCAAACTCTGTCTTATTAATAATCTCCATCTCTAAGGCCCTTGATAGTATATTTTTTCATTCCTTTTGGAAGATCATGGTGGGGTTTTTGTCTAATTTACCATAAAAGGTGGCATTCGACAAAAGGCTCATACAGAGCTTTTTATATTGTATTATATCAAGAACTACCACGTTTCCATCTTTATTAGATGGTTTTATCACAATAGATTTATGAGATTCCAAACTCCATAGGGCTCTTCTCTCTTCAAAAGTTAAATTACCTCTATTAAACGAGGAAGAAGATAATAATTCAAGATCATGTTTAACCATGTTCTCAAAGATCTCAATATGAGAACAATCACCTGTGGGGGGGCATTTGCGTGTTTTTTAAACTTAGATTAGTAAAAGGACCAACAGAGGTACTTCTCTTATTATCTTCCATAAGGGAAACAAAAGTCTTAGTGGCTGCTAAATCATTCATTTCAAGATTATACACAGCACAGATTCTTCTATCTTGTGCTATATGAAATTTATGCCAGTACAAATTTTCACAAAGAGGGGTAGGTCCTTTGTCCAATTAAAATAATTATTTTTAATCACCTTCCCTGAGCCTCCGATTATTATACTCTGGGGTCTGAGGAGACCCCAGAGTATAATAATAGCACCAAAGCGGAGGGGGGCTGTTGGGAGCATAAAATACTGTGTGGGGGCCACTGTGGAGCATATACTATTGGGTGGGGGCTACTGTGGGGGGCATATAATACTGGGTGGGGCCCACTGTGGGAAGCATATAATACTGGGTGGGGACCAATGTGGGGAGCATATAATACAGGGTGGGGCCACTGTGGGGAGCATATTATACTGTGTGGGGCCACTGTGGGGAGCATATTATACTGTTTGGGGCCCCATAATCATCACTATCAAGAATTTGCTGTAGGGAGGGGGTAGGGGGCTCCGGACTAAAGTTTGCACCGGGGCCCACAAGACTTTAGTTACGCCACTGTTTACACAGAACTGCTTTACATGGAGGAGCTACTTGTGTTAGCCCTTCTTACTTGTACTGACTCTGCCTACTTGCACTGAGCCCACCTATAAAACAGGGCCACTTTTAAATTTTTTTCCAGGGCCACTTTCAGGTCCCAATCCGACCCTGCTTATAATTATCTTGGCTTGGTGTAACCAGGTTGCATTAGTGATTTGGGCGAGGTGACTGTGCACCAGTTGGTCCCTTAAAGTAGAGCCCCTTCGAAAAGTAATTACTGGCTTGGGACTAATAGTAGATCCAACATCCAAGTGTGTTTTTAAAAAAATCCCAAAATGTCTGTATAATCTCTTATATCTTGTCTGAAGCTGAATTGTGTGTGGCAATAATACGTATATCACTGCTATCACTATTTCGCACTCGTGGATTCAATAATTGAGTGCGGTCCACACTCAAGGCATGCTGTTGTGCCCTTTTCAAGACTCTGTCAGGGTAAACCCTCCTCCTAAATCTACTCCTTGAATCCCTTGCCATGACTTGGTAATCAAAAATGTTCGAGCAATTTCAATACACGAAGATACTGCTCTTTTGGTATGCCAAACCACAGAAGGCAGAAGGCAATTGGTTGCAGTATCCTTGTTGCATACACATGTTTTTAGTTTGTCTGATTGTGACTTAGCAATTAATAGGTTCAAGAACATCATCTTGTTCTCCTGGACGTCAAAGGTGAAAAATGCAATATCCGTTGTTGCATAATGCATGGCTTCCCGCTAGAGTGATATTCTAGTGGACTAGTCGGTGGATATTGTGGGGAGCACCATTGCAATTGTGCAGCTTCTGTGTTAATAGATGGATCTCTATAGATGTATAGGCGAACGAAGTCGATGAGACTGCTTAATAGAATCTAGGGTGAATGGCCTACATTTGTTTCTTGTTTTAGGGAGAGTCATACACTCATTATCGGATACAATAAGTCTTATGGATGCTATATGCTGATATTATCCTTAGCATTCTAGTCTAAGGTGCACATTTTAGACTACTTTCCTTTTTAGGCATTATATGCCATTTTATTTGAGAATTAATAAATTAATTTACATTAATTTACATGTTAGTGTACAATTTTTGTTTAATTTACTTTGAACCTGTAGCTAGACATGTTCCCTAAACTGGACATACAAACTGCTAATACAGGTGCATCTCAAACAAATAGAATATCTTTCAAACGTTTATTTATTTCAGTAATTAAATTAAAAAAGTGACCTCCTATATTTTCTAGATTCTTTACTCACAAACTGTTCTATTTCAAGTGCTTTATTTCTGTAAATGTTGATTATGGATTACAGGTAATGAAAACCCAAATCTATGAAAATTAGAATATTGTGAAAAAGTTCAGTATTGTAAATTCAGTGTGTCACCTGCCAGGGTTTCCTAAGCCTTTAAATGGTCCCTCAGTCTGGTTCAGTAGGACACACAATCATGGAAGACTGCAGATTATGAATTGAATTACTGAATTACTGAAATTAATGAACGTTTTAAAAATATTCTAATTTATTGAGATGCACCTGTAGTTTTTCCAATATAACAAAGTTGACATGGGATGAGGGGGATAGAAGTGATGTATATTTTATTGCAACAATTGAATTCCATATTCCAAAAGTGGTGACTTGCTTTTCAATCCTTAATCAAGGGGACGAATCAAGCATCTAGATGTTGTCACTCTTTTGAGAAGAATTCAGCCACCTCTAGGTTTTGGAAAATTTTGCCCTCATCGTGTGGCATGTAAGGTAAGTTTTGAGACTCGCACACATTTTAATTTTCAAAAAGTTTGCTGCTTCAGTATTTTTAGATCATTTAATGAAATATTTCTATGATATACTGAAGAACAATTATAAGCATTTCGTAAGTTTTTACACTTTTGCTGACAAATACATAAAGCTTATGTAAATACTCAATATTTACAGTGATGACCCTTATTTTTCAAAAGTTTTGCAGATCACCCTGGCATGCTGGATAATGGTTGCTAGCCCAAATCGTGACTGATGGCAACCAATTAGTTTTTAATCAGTGCTTGGCATTTATCATGATGTCTGTGTTTTTGTTTATTTAACCTCTTTTTGAGGATTGACCACATGTTCTCAATGGGATTGAGATCTAGGGTATTTCCTGGGTTTGAACTCAAATTTCAATGTTTTGTTCACCAAGCCACTTAGTTGCCATGTGACATAGTGCTTCATCAACTTATAAAAAAGCATTGTTTGTCACCAAATTGCTCCAGGATGGTTGGAAGAAGTTGATCTTGGAGAAAGTTTGAATACCATTCTTTATTCATGGCAGTGTTCTTAGTGAGCTCACTCATTTGGCTGAAAAGCAACCCCACACATGAATTATCTCAGGATTCTTCCCTGTTGGCATGACACATGACTCAAGGGATTGTGCCCTTCAGACTGTTTGGGACCTCTGAAAAAATGATTGCCTGAAGAAGAAAAGGTGAGTGCTACCATGAATCCTGTGCCATGCCACCAGTAAAGCATGACATTTAGTCATTGCTTTAGATAAGAAAGCTCCAGGTTTTTTTTACACAATGTTCTTTGCAGCATTATACCTGCAATCTGGGCTGAGGATGCTGGTGCTTAAGTAAAAACTTAATCACTTACTTATAAAGTTGGTGCCACACAATGTACTGTGTGGCACTGCTACTGTACTCCAGGATTGGCCCCTAGGTGCTTTCACTTAACCAGTTCTGGACTGCCCATAAAGTATATGCATCCATAGGGTCCCTTTATTATTCTGCAAGGACTTACCTGTACATCCTTGCCGTTTTAACTACTTCATTGCCGTTTTAACTACAGCTGGAGCTCCTCTGTGGAAGGTAGGGACAGTTTATTACTGTCCCTCCCTTCCCAATTGCTGTATACTCAGTGCTCAATGACCCATGATGCGGCTCCCCTATGACCCGGCGGTTATAGGATCCACCGGGGATCAGAGACTGTTAATGCTGCAGGGTCCTAGTGGACCCATATCAGCTCAGCAATTATGGGCAGGAGGCTGTATTTCTCCTGTAACTGGGGCAATGACGTTACGGGGACATAATGTAATAAAAAATAAATAAATAAATAATTAAAATCTAATAATTTAAAAGATAAAAAAAATAATACGCCACTCCTGATACACAATACCACAATAACAATACCAAATAAAAATTACGGTAACGGAGAGGGAAAACTATTTTACAAAGTTTTTTAGTATCACTTTGTGCTATTAAAGAAAAAAAAAGCTGTTTTCCCTCCTTTTTGCAAACATAAAAATAACACAAAAATAAAACCAATGTATCATTGAAAAAAGATGCAAAAAACGTCATAAATGAAAAAAAAATTGGCCAGTACTGAAGTGGATAAAGGGGTTCTTCTGTGAACATAAGCATATTTAAAAGCAAAAGGGTACCTGATATTTCATCAGAACTTGAAATATGTTCAGAGTCTTGGGCAGTCTGAGTCTAGGGCTGTATATCCTTTCTTACATAGTTTCCTAGCAGTTTCTTGCTGATGGTATCCCAATCAGAGGATTCAGCACAGGGGATGCAAACATATCCGAGTGGGAGTATTACCACCATACAGTGACCATATAGTGGTAGATATCGACTCTACACAGGGTTCTGCAGATCATCTGAGTGAATATAGTGCAGGAAAAATTTAGTTGCTTACAGGTGACGTCTCTGTAATCGTTAACATTTCAGTTCTCTTCCAGCTGGACCACCATGACAGCTGTGACTTGTCTCTGTAAAGTATGCAACACAGACATCTTTGGCTCCTCACTTTTCTAGACACCAGACCCACCTTGTCCTCACCTACACAAAATTTCCATCCTGCTACTACCCCCAATTATAAAATATACATTATAAAATCCCCTGGAAATGAATAATAACCTCCTGTGTGCATCTTTAGAATAATAGTACCTCCCGTGTTCCCCCTTAAATTAGTAAAGCCTCTGTGTGCTCCATCAATTAATAATACACCTTGTGCCCTTTAGAACAATCTCACCGGGTTGCAGAGGCTTTTTTTTTTATGCCCTATGATGTTATCTGCCCTCAGGCCTGGACTCAACAACGACCTTTGTGTGTTGCCTTGCTATAGTGTTGCCTGGATGCTAGATTTGATGTGATCCACACTATGTTTGCCCTGTCCTGTGGGACCTAGACCAGATTTATTTCCCCTTTCTTATTTGATGTTCTCTGATATTATTGTTCTTTTTTTGAAAAATCCTTAATAAACTTTGATTAAACATAAATTAATAGCACAACTAAAATAAAGGGGTTTTCCAGGCAAAAATTTTTTTTTTTTTTAAAAAAGGTCTGTTAGTGCTATTAAATACCCCAAATGCACCCAAATACCTTTAGGAGTGTTTTTAGTGATTTCTGGGTTTCTCTGGGAGCTCCTGGCATCTTCTGCATTTGTTTACATGGTATAGCTTCCTGTTCGTTTATCCTACAAATATCATGACAAATTGCTCTTCACTCAGATCCCCATCTCACTCACTCACATCCCCTTCCTGTTTCCCTAGCTAGCCTGCCCAAAACTATTGCTTTCCAACTAACTAACTCAGCAAACCCCTCCCCCCACCCCATCATACTTACCTGTCTTCCAGTCAAGATCTTTTGACGTCTGCTGGCGTCTGCCTCTTTTTGACGTCTGCCGGTGCCTGTGCAATAGAGCCGGAGTGCCGGCATTGCGCTGTAGCCGACACTCTGGCTCTATTGTGTAGGCTTGGGAGGCCTGCGGCGCAGAGCTGCCATCTTCTCTGCTCCATGTGGGAAGAGAAGCTGGGTAAGTATTGTGTGCCAGCCCTATTACGTGTGCGTGGGGGGTCGGTACACGGAAAGAAGAGGAGGTGGCCTGCAGAGGATGACACATTGGGCCTGGATCCAGAGGAAATGGTAAGTATGGATATGGATTACACCGAGGACCTGTTATGTCAGCAGAAAGGTAAAAAGGTAATATATATAGGTCACATGACCTATATATATGTTATAAAATTGTAGGGGGGACATGGGGGACTTAGCTGCAAAATATTGTGTAATCCTGGACGATCCCTTTAATAATGCCCATGTTCCACCTAAAATTAATACAGCCCACAATTCCCCAGTGGCTAGTACCTCTTAAAGCCCCCTTATATTATGTCCCTGATGCCCCTGTGCATACATACTGCACCCTCATGCCCCCTTATATTAAATGATTTGTCCGGGAGTAAAAGAAAAATGTATGCAGGTAGCAGAAGAAATGTAAATAATGAAATGCTTTTCTATTTACGTGAATCCTCCCCTCTGTTCCTGCACTGGGCCAGCTGTCTCTTCCACTACTCTGTATGTAATACATAGCGACTCTGTATGTAATACATAACGGCTACAGCAGTGATGTCCCATTAACAGGACCATTGCAGTCATTCACTGCTCTCAGCTGTATACTGTGCGGATTGGCTGCACTGGTCCTGTTGACGGCACCATTGCAGCCGGTCTGTATAAAAATAGAGCAGCGGAGGAGGCTGGCACAGTAGTGGAGGGGAGGATACAGATAAGTATAAATGCAGGGCTATTGTAACATCCTTGCCTGTTCAGGCTTTGGCACCATCCTCCGGGCACACGCTGCGGCGCAGGAGGCGTGCCCAGTTGTGATTCCTTCCTTTGGGTTTTTCTTGTATTGTCTGAACACTGTCCTATTCCCTCACCTCCTTAATTGATTTTCCACCACGCCCTTCTCCTTCACCTTGCTTCCCCCCTGCTCCACTAAGAGTTAACTTTGGTCCTGCCTTTGTAATTGACAGCCTGTCTTCCTATCAAGTCTGGGGCGGGTTCTTTCTCCCTATTTATTGTTTGCTCACTTTCCCATTGGCGCCTGCTATTGCATTTCGCTTACTGGCTATACTCCTTGTTCCTTGTTACCTGCTCTTCTGATTTTCTGACCACTGGCTTACCTTTGACTTCTCTTGGATTGTGATTTTGTACTGCATTGCTCGTTTGTTATCGACCCCTTGGCTAGCTGACCTCCCTTTGTTGTTGTACGTCCTGTCTGTGTTCTGTGTTATCACTTATTATATGGAGGGACTGTCAACTGGTTGCTGGCTGTCACCTAGGACAGATCGGGCAAGTTAGCCAGGGACAGTGGGGGGGGGGGGTCAGCTTAGGGTCCTCTGTCTTGTTGTGCCCCTCCCCCCTAAGTTCTCCAGCAGCTACTGGGGAATCGCTCCTCTAGTGATTCCCTTACAGAATAGCAGGCTGTAAAAAAAAAAACTTTAACCCTTCTACTCATTACTGGCATGGCTTCTATTCAGGACCTTGTGACTCGAATGAAGGGTTTGGCAGGTTTGGTGTCTGAGCTGGCCAATCAGGTACACACTCTCACCCAGAATCAAGCTGAGGCCGCTGCTACACCACCTACTGTCATTTCCCTTCCCAGGGTTAAAATGTTACTCCCGGATAGGTTTTCAGGGGACCGAGGTAAATTTGAGACGTTCAGGGAATCATGTCTGTTGTATTTTCGGGTCAACCCTCATGCATTGCAGTCTCAGATGGTGGGGGTGGTCATTTCTCTCTTACAGGGGGATCCACAGACTTGGGCCCTTAAACTCCCCCCTGAGGCAGAGGAGTGGACAGATCTGGAAACATTTTTTAAGTCTTTGGGGGCCATTTATGCTGAGCCTGATCAAATTGGACTTGCCGAGTCCCAACTTCTTACCCTCCGGCAAGGTGAACTATCCGCTGAAACTTATTGCTCTGAGTTTCGGAAGTTGGGTATAACAGCAGGTTGGTGCGACTCCGCTTTGAAAGCTCTTTTTAAGCAGGGCCTGAATGATTCAGTGAAGGATGTCTGGGTAGGTCACCCTGATCCCCCTACCTTAGAAAAGGCCATGACCTTAGCCGTCCGCATTGACAGGAGACTCCAGGACAGACGTAAGGAGAGGGTGGGGATTGGTCCCACTAAGTCTTCTGTCTATCCCTCTCTTTCTGTTAAAAAATCTGTTTCTCCTTCTGTCACCCCTGGAGATGAGCCTATGCAGTTGGGAGCACTGGATACCAAGGCTAGACGAGAATATCGTCTCCGGAATCATCTCTGCCTGTATTGCAGCAAACCGGGTCATCTCATCCGAGACTGTTCCATCAAACCATGTACACCAGCGGAAAACTCCAGGGCCTGAGTGGTATTCGGAAGAACCACTCAGGCAGTCAGGTATCTTCTGAAAAATCTCACAAATTGATGTTACCTGTGTCTCTGTCCTTTGGGGGCAGATCTGTTTCTGGGCAGGCCCTCGTAGATTCTGGGGCTGCCACTAACTTTGTTAAATTTTTGTTTGTTTCTGCTTTACGTATTGAACTTGTATCATTAGATACTCCTCTGTTGGTTACTGGGGCGATTTTACTCCACTGGCCAGGGGTAAAATCCGTTTTAAAACCCCCTTACTCTCTTTGCAAGTGGGCTCAATACATACGGAGCTCATGAGTTTTTTTGCTATGGAGGATCTCTCGTCTGATATTATTTTAGGGCTTCCCTGGCTAGACCTCCATAACCATACCTTTGATTGGCCCAAAAAAGAATTAGTGAAATGGGGGAATCAGTGCTCCTCCCATTGTATTGCTTTGCATGCCTCCGATTGTCTCAGTGAGGAGACGCTTCTTCCTGAATTTCTATCTGATTTTCATGATGTTTTTGATGCTAAAGCTGCTGAAGTTTTACCGCCGCATAGACCTTACGATTGTGCGATTGAACTCCTTCCCGACTCCAAATACCCTAAGGGAAGGATCTTTAATCTTTCTGCTCCTGAACGTGAGGCTATGCGGGATTACACTCAGGATAGTCTTCTTAAAGGTCACATCCGTCCATCTCAGTCTCCAATGGGGGCTGGGTTCTTTTTTGTTAAAAAGAAAGATAGCGGACTGCGACCATGCATTGACTACCGAGAATTAAATAAAATTACGGTTAAAAATCAGTACCCTCTTCCTCTGATCCCTGATCTTTTCAATCAGATTGTGGGTGCCCGCTGGTTTTCTAAAATTGACCTCCGTGGGGCATACAATCTGATCCGGATTAGAGGAGCTGAATGGAAAACTGCGTTAAACACCCCGGAAGGTCACTTTGAGTATTTGGTAATGCCTTTTGGGTTGTGTAATGCACCCGCAGTATTTCAACATTTTGTTAATGATATCTTTAGAGACTTGCTCGGTCATTATGTGGTTGTCTACCTGGATGATATTCTAGTGTTCTCTCCTGATTGGGCCACACATATTGAGCATGTTAGGAGTGTTTTGCTACTGTTGCGTCAAAACTGTCTCTTTGCCAAACTGTCCAAATGCCTGTTCGGAGTCCAAAGGGTCACCTTCCTCGGTTACGTTATTACTCCCGATTCTTTTTGTATGGATCCACTAAAAGTCACGGCTATTAATAACTGGGAACGCCCCTCCAACCTTAAAGCCCTACAACGTTTCTTGGGTTTCTCCAACTATTATCGAAAATTTATTAAGAATTTCTCTTCTATAGTGAAGCCATTGACGGATCTCACAAAGAAAGGTGCCGATGTGACCAAATGGACTCCGGAAGTGGAACAGGCTTTTGTACATCTCAAGAAATGTTTTGTTGAGGCTCCTGTATTAGTACCACCAGACTATGATCGCCCATTTATTATTGAGGTTGATGCCTCTGAACTGGGGGTCGGTGCCGTGTTGTCTCAGGGCTCTGAAAACTTTACGTGTTTGCAACCTGTGGCCTTCTTCTCGAGGAAATTCTCTCCTACGCAGCGCAACTATGACATTGGTAATCGAGAACTCCTAGCCATTACATGGGCATTCGAGGAGTGGAGACATTTCCTCGAGGGGGCCAAACACCAGATCACAGTATTCACCGATCATAAGAACCTACTATTTCTGCATAACGCTAAGCGACTGTCTCCTAGGCAGGTCCGCTGGGCGCTATTCTTCACATGTTTTAATTTTGTGGTGACTTATCATCCAGGCTCTAAAAATGTACGGGCTGATGCCCTATCTCGCAGTTTTGGTCCCAGTGATGCCCCTAAGGATGTCCCAGATAAAATCTTGCCTCCCGGAGTGGTTCTCGCAATTATTACTCCTGATCTTTCTACTTTAGTGGTTAATTCACAAGATCTTGCTCCCAGTAATACTCCTACTGGGAAACTATTTGTACCTCCAAATCTTCGTCTTCGTGTTTTGGAGGAAATTCATTGTTCTACCTTAACGGGACATCCTGGTTTCACTGGGACTAAATACCTTCTCTCCCGCTCTTACTGGTGGCCTCCCTGGTCTCGAGACGTATGTGAATTTGTTGCTGCCTGTGAGACATGTGCTAAGATGAAGATTCCTAGGAGATTACCCGAGGGCCTTCTTCATCCCCTTCCTATACCTAAGAGACCATGGTCCCATTGGTCAATGGACTTTATTACTGATTTGCCTTGTTTCCAAGGGAAGACTGTGATTTGGGTTATTGTGGATAGATTCTCCAAAATGTGTCATTTTGTACCCCTAAAGAAAATTCCAAGTGCTCCACGTCTAGCCTCGCTCTTTATTAATCACATACTCCGCTTGCATGGTGTACCGGAAAATATTGTATCTGATCGGGGTGTACAATTTGTCTCTAGATTCTGGAAGGAATTTTGTGGTCGTCTGAGGGTCTCTCTGTCTTTCTCTTCCACGTTCCACCCTGAGACCAATGGCCAGACAGAGAGATTCAACTAAACTTTGGAACAGTACTTAAGGTGTTTTGTGTCTGATGCTCAAGAAAAATGGAGAACCTTTCTTCCTCTAGCAGAGTTTGCAATAAACAACAGGGTTAACGTCACCACTAAAATGTCTCCGTTTTATTGCAACTATGGTTTTAACCCCCGGTACTCCTCTCTCCGTAGCACCGAGTCTGTTAATCCCACCGCCAAACAGACTTATCAGCGACTGTGCACAGTCTAGGCCCAGGCTCGTCTGAGCCTGGTTAAAGCCCAAGAATATCAAAAACGGCAGGCAAATAAAAGACGCTTACCTGGCCCTGAATACAGAGTGGGAGATCGAGTCTGGCTGTCCACTAGGAATCTGCATCTTAGAGTTCCTTCGGGGAAATTTGCACCACGTTACATTGGGCCCTATGTCATTTCTGAACTCAGTATCTTTTAAATTACAACTTCCAAGTTCTTTTCGTATCCACAATGTCTTTCACAAGTCGCTTTTGAAGAAGTATATCTCCCCTGTCCTTACTTCTTCCAGTCCACCTGCGCTGGTGGTGGTCCAAAGTGAACTAGAATATGAAGTAGAAAAAATTCTGGATTCCCGTCGGGTGCAGAATGCTGTTCAGTACCTCGTGCACTGGAAGGGTTATGGCCCGGAAGAGCGAACGTGTGTTTCTGGTAGGGACCTACATGCGCCACGTTTGATTAATCTTTTTCATCGCCAGAACCCTTCGAAACCTAGTCCATCTGGCGAAGGTCCAGAGGCCCCTCGTAAAAGGGGGGGGGGGTACTGTAACATCCTTGCCTGTTCAGGCTTTGGCACCATCCTCTGGGTGCACGCTGCGGCGCAGGAGGCGTGTCCGGTTGTGTTTCCTTCCTTTGGGTTTTTCTTGTATTGTCTGAACACTGTCCTATTCCCTCACCTCCTTAATTGATTTTCCACCACGCCCTTCTCCTTCACCTTGCTTCCCCCCTGCTCCACTAAGAGTTAACTTTGGTCCTGCCTTTGTAATTGACAGCCTGTCCTCCTATCAAGTCTGGGGCGGGTTCTTTCTCCCTATTTATTGTTTGCTCACTTTCCCATTGGCGCCTGCTATTGCATTTCGCTTACTGGCTATACTCCTTGTTCCTTGTTACCTGCTCTTCTGATTTTCTGACCACTGGCTTACCTTTGACTTCTCTTGGATTGTGATTTTGTACTGCATTGCTCGTTTGTTACCGACCCCTTGGCTAGCTGACCTCCCTTTGTTGTTAGTCCTGTCTGCGTTCTGTGTTATCACTTATTATAAGGAGGGACTGTCGACTGGTTGCTGGCTGTCACCTAGGACAGATCGGGCAAGTTAGCCAGGGACAGTGGGGGGATTCAGCTTAGGGTCCACTGTCTTGTTGTGCCCCTCCCCTCTAAGTTCTCCAGCAGCTACTGGGGAATCGCTCCTCTAGTGATTCCCTTACAGCTATCTTATACTACCCTACTGCCTGCATACATTTTTTTTTAAATTCTGGACAACTCCTTTAACCCGTTCCCTGCCAGCCACATATGCTCTACGTCCTCCCAGGGTGGCACTTCTGTAGCCAATCAGGTATCTAATACGTCCTTACTGACGATATCTCAGGATCCCTTAGGTCTATTAAGAAGATCTTAGATTCACTTTAAAGATGAGAATCTCATCTTTAAAATGAATGATACCAATATCTTCATAATAGCCTTTACAGTTTAGAAGCGATTCAC
Source organism: Leptodactylus fallax (assembly GCA_947044405.1). Taxonomy (NCBI): domain Eukaryota; kingdom Metazoa; phylum Chordata; class Amphibia; order Anura; family Leptodactylidae; genus Leptodactylus; species Leptodactylus fallax. Next base: position 7,350,774 of record CAMRHE010000007.1, on the reverse strand, counting down.
TGTTGAAAAAGCTATTTGGCATTGAGATCCCATTGCAGATCTCAATTCCAGACAGCGTTTTTAACAGCTATTCGCTCCGAATTTGTAAGAGATATCATGAAGTTCTTGGTATAATTTTAAAGATGAGATTCTCATCTTTAAAATGAATCTAAGATCTTCTTAATGCTCCTAACGATCCTGAGATATGGGGCTCTAAAATGTCCTCCTCCCTCCTGTCTCAGGAAGCAACTTAAGAGCTGCGGTAGGAGAAGGAGGGGGCAGGAGCAGCCCTGCAGACTGCACAGAGATGAGAAATCGTCTTCATCATCTGTGCATAACCTGTATGTGACCCCAGGGGGGGGATAGCAGGGACTTCTGTCCATGTTATCCCCTCTCCTATCAATCAGCGAGCATACTATACTTTTTCTCTGTGATTGTCACATAGAAGAATAATGTAATGCCCCTCTGAGCCTTACTAGAGGGGTATTCTTATGTAATACCCCTCTGAACATAACAAGGAAGTTTATTGGCGCTGTGACCCAGATGTTTACTATTGTCCAGGTCACAGCGCCAAAAGAGTCGCACCAAACACATGCACAAAGTCATCAATAAAGTTTACATTTCACCCAATCCCTGTCCTGTCCATACCTGATCTTTATAGAGTATAATATGCCTCTAGCGATATTCGTTACATGCAAAAATAATAGCATAACGATTATCACTATAGATGAACATATAAATTGCTACAATTTTTATAGGGGAATAGAAAATTATATTTTTATGTAAACTCCTATTTAATTTGCATGCACAAAATTGGTTGGTGCATTTCTGCGATTTTGGCGTTTCTTGAACACCCGCACCTGTAAATATATATATATATATATATATATATATGTGTGTAGTATGTATTAATTCCTCACATCTTGCAGTTTTTTGGAAAGTACATTTTGTTTGCAGAAAGGGACTGCTTGAGCATGCACTTTTGTGGCAAATTTGAATTTTTGTGCAATTTTTGCTTACAATCTCTGTTTGCTGCAAAGTTGCATGAAAGAGGTTTATATATGAAATATTAAGTTGTGTTTTTATATACTGTAGGCTGTGCAATCTCAAAAAAGTTAGATTTTGGTATCACAGTCACAGTTTGCTAGGTGCAGTATAGATTTTTAACATATTAGTGAATAACAGCAAAATCTTGCTTCTCTTCTGTATCAGTGTTTTTGAGAGTACGAGCTCTCATAATAGGGTTTAGGGGTTCACTTGCTTTCCACGGTGTGTAATCCCTACATTTTATAGGATGATACTTTTTTAACATTTCCAACTTCAAAGCAGATTTTTGCTCATTGCAGTTCTAGTGATTTTCTGAATATATGTGCATGCAGGTGTAGGCCTTAGTGATATGAATGGACTCTGCACATGTTGATCTCTTATTTTTAGGAGGTTTGGTGCATATAACTTTTTGTTTGGTTTCCACTTTTAGCAATTAATATACATTTATTTGCATTTTTTTTTTTTTATAAAACATTCACTTTAAATCAAAATTGAAAGTGCTTGTTCGCATACAGTACCAAGTGACATTTTGACAATGCTGCAGGTGTCTACTTTAAGAAAATATATAGGTATGGGGGGGTTGGATGATTTTTTAATGTTGCAATTTAGGTTTGATTTGTCCATCTCAAAACTGTGAAAATTGCTGTGGCTACCGGAGGTGCAAAATTTCCGGAGACCCCTGGCAGTGAAAGGGTTAAAGGGGACCTTTCATGTCCTCTAACATTGGCGGCATTATATACTGCTGCAAAACTGACATTGACCTGAATTCAGCACACTGTCAGTTTTGCTGGAATCTGCCTCCGTTGCAGAGTTATGCCTGCACTGTCAGAGGGGCCAGCCTTATAGCTCAGCGTCATGGCCGGTCGGTGATGAACAGCCCCCTGATGGTGATGAATAGTCTTGTACTGTCAGATGGGCGTTCCTCACCGTCCAGTGATGACTCTGAGCTGTAATGCCCACCCTTCTGACAGTTCAGGGATATCGGTAGTCAAAACTAATATTATCAATATCCCTGCAACCGGGGAAGCTCCCGGCAAATATGGCAGTGTGCTGAATTTCACATACCCAGGTAGGAGTCCCCCCCCCCACACACACACAGGTAATAGTCTTCCTCTTATGTGGGGGTTAGCTATTACCTGGGGGCACTATTACACACTATTACACAGGTAATAATCCCCCCCACACACACACACATAAGTAATTAAGTAATAGTATTACTTATGTGGGGAGATCATTACTTGTGGGGGACACTATTACTGTAATATTCCCCCCACATAAGTAATACTATCCACCCCCCCACACAGATAGTAACCCTCCCCCACATACCTTACATATCCTCTGCACTGTTAAACCGTATAGGTATCCTTCCTGCATCTTCATATGACAGATTTGGCGCCCAGAAGCCACTCTTGTACACATCCTGTGTGCCTTTCCTATTCTCCTCCCTATTCTCCTCCACTTATTTATAGTTTCCCAGGACCCGGGACAAGAATAGGAGGCTCAAATTACACTGCACCTGATGCCAGGCAGTAAGTAACCTCTCAGCCTCCACATTTAAGAGAAGGCCCTAGACGCTTGGGGATAGGGACTACATGACTAGGGGGAGGATTAAGACACGAAGGGGTTAAGAAAGAGGAGAGTTAGAGTGGGAAAAATGGGGGTGGGATCGTGGGTGTTAAAATGGGCGCTGGGGTGAGATAAGGGTCAGTCAAGCAGTGGCAGGGTAAGGAAGTGAACAGACTGCACTACTTACCATGGCCGATCTGGAAGCCTTGCGGTCTCTCCTTCGGGCGGCGGTGGTCCATGGCGAGCAGGTCGTGGAGGATCTCGTCACAGCTGTCCGGGTGCCCCCTGGCCAGGGCATGTCTGCCCTGGTCCCTTCGCCCCGCGCTCAGCGGTCCCGGCCGCCGGAGCGTTACTCTCCCGATAGGGGGCTGGCGACGAGGCGGCGATCCAGGAGCCCCAGGAGGGACCCTCCGGCCACGGGCGCCCCGGTCAGCTCCCCTGGAGAGTGCCCGGCGGCCGGGAGGAATCCTCGAGGAGGCCGCAGTCGCCCGGAGGGAGGCCCAGTTAGTACGCCTCCTCCCTCCTCTTCGTCCTCCAGGACCCGCGCGGCAGTCTCTCGCGCTTCGGCCCTGGCCCCCTCCCTGCTGCCGTGAACGAACGCGCCGGAAGTGACGCGGCCGGTACTTTTGGCGCGGCCGGGCCTTCTCGTCGCGAAGGGTCGGGCCTGGGCCGGAAGAGGCCGGCTGAAGATGGCACCGGCGGTTCTCCGACGGGACGGCGGGTGCGCTGCATGGCGGGGACTGCAGCATCTCCTGGCGTGGGCGCTGGTGGCTCCAGCGCTGAAGAAGGCCGATGCTCCCCGGATGGCGCGGACGGACCCCCTGAGGATGCAGGACCGGCGGCGGCTGATCTGGGGCGCCCCCGACGCAGCCTGGTGAGCAGATGGGGTTTCCTTCTTCTATGGGTGGGGGGCTCTGGGGCGAGTGTGTCGGGCGCTGCGGTATTAGGGCCCGGGGTGGTAGAGTCCCTGGGGGGGGTCAGCTACGGGGGGGGCAGTATGGGGTCAGCTGATAGGTCTGCTCCAGCAATTGGTGGGCGAGCGGCCTGGGGCCACGGGGCCTACGGGAGTATGGGTAGGCGCGGACGCGAGTGTTTCCCCGGTTTAGGCAGCGTAAGGCGGTGTGTCCGGGCTTGCGGTGGGATCACAAGGACATATCCTTGTGGATGCGGCTGATGTCGGTGCCAGCGGCGCCGTCCTTTCGTGGGGGGGGGCCGGGAATTGGGACTTTGCAACTGGATCCTCGGGTTCCCAGAAAAAGGGGTACTGTTGGTTGTTCAACGAAGGGCAGTGCAAATTCGGTGTCACCTGCCGCTTCAAACACGAGTCTTCAGGTTGCGGCGGTGGACATGGGCTTAACAAGTGCTTTAAGCGAGGAAAAGGGAAAGGGGGAGATGTTGTGGAAAAAAAGGGAAGACGCCAGTGAAGGTCGCAGTAATGCTTCCTTTTCTAAGTAGATACCTCGATCAGGTGGCGGCACGGTTGCTAGCGGAGGGTTTTGGGGGAGGGTTTCCGTATCCCTTTTGATGCGGCGGCCCCTATTTTTCGCCCTGGGAACCTTAAATCAGCTAGGGAGCACCCTGAGGTTGTGGGGGCAAAGTTGATGAAGGAAGTGCGTTTAGGGCGCATGGCGGGCCCCTTTTTGGCCCCGCCCTGGCCTCATTTACGGGTTTCACCGTTGGGTGTGGTGCCCAAGCGTGAGCCCTCTCAGTTTCGCCTTATTCATCACCTTTCCTTCCTGGCTGGGGGGTCGGTTAACGATGGGATTGATCCTTCATTGTCCTCTGTCTCCTATGCTTCGTTTGACAAAGTGGTGGCGTTAGTTACTCGGGCGGGTCCTGGGGCGCTTATGGCTAAGACGGATATAGAGGCGGCGTTTCGGCTTTTACCTGTTCACCCTGAGAGCTTCCATCTGTTAGGTTGCATGTGGGAGGACCAGTTTTACGTAGACTGTTGTTTGCCTATGGGATGTTCCTTCTCGTGCGCTTACTTTGAGGCTTTTAGTTCCTTCCTGGAGTGGGTGGTCAGGGACTTGTCGGGTTTGGCATCGATCATTCATTATCTTGATGATTTCCTCTGTGTCGGGCCTGGGGATTCGTCGGACTGCTTGGTGTTACTGTGCACGGTTGAACGGGTGGCGGGTTTGTTCGGGGTCCCTTTGATCCCCGACAAGACGGAGGGTCCGGCGTCAGTAATGAAGTTTTTGGGCATTGAACTTGATTCAGTGCTCATGGAATCCAGGTTGCCAGGGGATAAACTGGAGGACCTGCGGCTGACTGTTCGTAGGTTCCAAGGGGTCCGGAAGGTTCAGCTGTGGGAGGTGCAATCGTTGCTGGGGAAATTGAATTTCGCCTGTCGCATCATGCCGATGGGGCGAGTTTTTTGTCGTCAGTTGGCTGCACTGACGGCTGGGGTACGGTCGCCTCATCACTTCGTGCGGCTTACTGCTGAAGTGAGGGCGTACTTGTTAGTGTGGGATGATTTTTTGGGTCGGTTTAACGGGCGTTCTTTGTGGCTTGCCTCTGTTATTTCTAGTGAGGAATTGAATCTGCATACCGATACAGCGGGGGCAATAGGGTTTGGGGCTTATTACCAAGGGCGTTGGTGCGTGGGGGTTTGGCCCGTTGAGTGGGTGGAGGCGGGATTGGTGGCGAACTTAGCGTTGTTGGAATTGTTCCCGATTATAGTCGCAGTGGAGTTATGGGGGGGGCGAATTTTGGGACCGGAAGGTTTGTTTTCACTGTGATAACAGCACGGTGGTGTTCGTTATCAATTCCCAATCTGCAAAGTCCCCACCGGTGGTGTCGCTGCTTAGGCATCTGGTGTTGCGCTGCTTAGAAATGAATGTGCACGTATCGGCGCGCCACGTGCCCGGGGTGCTTGATTCTGTGGCGGATTCCTTGTCTCGGTGTCAGTTTGGCAGGTTCCGGGAGTTGGCTCCGGAGGCAGCGGAGTTGGGCGAGGACTGTCCGGCCCACTTGTGGTCCCTGGTGTCGGTTCCGCGGCGGAGCTCATCCAGCGTTCTGTGTCCGCCGTAATTGGAAGCGTTACCAACAGGTTTGGTGTGATTGGGACCGGGACTGCTGGTCGTGCGGGGGGGGGGTGCGTTCGGATGAAGACCGGGTGGTGTTGGTTTTGTCCTGGATAGGGGTACCATTTGCGGAAGGGCGCTCGGTCGCGGTGGTTTCTCAGCGTTTGGCGGGTCTGGCATTTCTTTTTCGATTACAGGGTCTGCGGGATGTCACAAAAGACTTTGTGGTGCGCCAGGCAATAGGGGGGTTTCGGCGGGGGGCCGGGAGGCGCGATCTTTGCTGCCCGGTTTCCTTCGAGTTATTAGGGCGTCTATTAGAGTGTCTGCAGAGTTTGTGTTTTTCAGAATATGAAGTGCTGTTGTTCCGGGCGGCTTTTTTGCTGGCCTTTTTTGGGGCTTTTCATGTTGGGGAGTTGGTTAGCGAGTCGGTGGCAGCTCTGGGGGGTTTGCAGTGGAATGAGGTAGCTTTGTTTGAAGATCGGGTGGAGTGCCATTTGCGTCGCTCCAAGACAGATCAGGTGGGTCGCGGTAGGTTGGTGGTGCTTTATGCGGTTGGGGGGGATCCCCGGTGGCAGGGGTGTCTAATTTTCTGCAGGTGCGGGGTTCGCTCTAGGTTTCAGTTTATAGCTGTATTTAAGAATTGGTGGGGGAGCCCCCTGGTGATTATGGCTCCCACTCTTTCCGTATAGGTGCGGCCACGGAGGCCGCTCGCTGGGGTCTTGGGGACGATGTTGTGCGCCGTATCGGGAGGTGGGAATCCAACCGGTTCCACCTTTACGTGCGTCCGTCCCTATTGCGGTGAGTTGGTGGTGTTCCTGTAGGGGGGGAGGAGCGCGGTGCTGGGTCAGTGGAATGGGAAGGTTCCTCCTGTCCTATCTTCGGTGTTGCTGTTTGGTATTTAGTCTTCTTTGTTGTTGTTTTATTTTAGGTTCCTGTTTGATATGGATATTGGGTCATTCGTTCGTTTTTTGGGGGGTGCACTTCGTGCGGATGTCCGACCGGATGGGCAACAGCTGGGTCTTTGGCGGGAGGATGCCGTGGTACGGTGGATCAGGGTGCGCGGTATGATTTGGAGTTGGGTTTTGCCCGAGTTTCATTTCTATAGTCGAGTCGATCGCCCCCCACATGTCGTTGTTCTGCATGTTGGGGGCAATGATCTAGGGGTGCGATCGTCCAGGGAACTCATCAGGGACATTCAATTGGGACGTGTTGCGGTTGCTGACTGAGTTCCCGGGATTGATTATAGTGTGGTCTGACACGGTTGCGCGTTTGGTGTGGCGCAATGCGAGGTCGGTGGCCCGTTTGGACAAGACCTGTATTAAAGTTAATAGGGCAGTGGCTCGTTTTGTGGTGCGAAATGGTGGGATAGCGGTCCGCCATCGGGAGCTAGAAGTCCCTTCTCTGGATCATATGCGCCAGGATGGGGTGCATTTGAATGCGATAGGGTCAGATATGTGGATGCTGGGTTTGCGAGATGGTGTAGAGCGAGCTTTGTTTGTGTGGCGGGAATTGCAGGCATAAGGGGTCATGCCCGGGAGTCTGTGGCTGGGGGTTGGTGGGGTTAGAGGCACTGTTGTAGGACCTCATCGGTGGTATGGGGATCCTGGTGGGGAAGGTGTAAGCCTGGGAAATCCCCTAGTTGGGCTTGGGTCCCTTTGGGGGTCAGGCTTATGGTCGTACAGATGGTTAAAGGTCTTCCCGAGGTGGGGGTTTTTGCGCCTGGGCAGATTAGTGGTGGTGCCTATCCCCGTGGTGGGGTAGGTTCTGATATAATGCACTTTTAAATGGTGTGAATTTTGTATACAGTTGTAACGGTTAAGTATTGGTTTGTATTTATACACCGCCCGTTTTATGGCGGTGTTATGTATATGTTATTTATATGTTTAAAGTATTTATATATGTTTTAAAAAATCGGCCAATTTAAAATCCAACAGGTGGTCTGAGTCCTTACTGGGGGGAAATGTGGGGTTAGGACATGAGGTGTAAAGGGCTGTGGTAAGTCAGCCGGAGTGATGACATATTCCTCCTCCCTGAGTCATGTTAAATCGCTTCCTGCCACTTGCTGTCTTGTAAACCGCAAGCCACTTCAGGCCTGCGGTTTACATGACAACGAGAACACAGTCATCGCACAGGCGGCGCAATGACGTCACAAGATCGCGACTCCTACGCTGAGACGCTGACTTCCTGTGTGTGGAGCCTGCGCACAGAGCACGGGTCAAGAAGAGAAAGCGGCGGCTCCATTCATCATGATCGCTGGTAGGTGAGTATAACTTATATTTATTTTGTTTTAGCTTAGTTGTGGGTATTTTAATAGTATAAGGGGTTGTTAGGGGGAATTATAACTATAAGGGAGGGGGCATTATGAACATAAGGGGGCGTCATTTATATAAGGGTTATTACGGGGTACAAGGGGGGAGGTTATTTATGTTAGGGGTCATTATGAACATAAGGGGGTGGTCATCGATATAAGAGGTCATTAGGAGTGCAGTATTTATGTCAGGGGGAATCAGGGGCATAATATGAGGGGGCAATTAATTAAATTAAAGTGATCCTTGGGCTTTATTAAGACTAAAGCCCCACGTAGCGGGCTGCAGCAAAAAAGCGCTGCAGGAAAAACCACGGCAGTAACATTATGGTTTTTCCCGCAGCGTTTTTCACAGAAGGGCCACAGATTTTTCCTCTGCAGACTTTCTGCTTCCATTATAACTATAGGGAAACCGCCAGCGTTTCCGTAGGTATAATTGACATGCTGCGATTTCCAAAACCGCAACGGTATAGATGTGTATAGGACGAGGCTGTAGTTACATTACATGGCCGCTATGAGATGAATGACACTATGTAAACGGAGAATGGGTCACGGCACTTACACAGGTACCACGGTTCATTCAAACAGCTGATCCTGGGGGTCCAGATTATTGGAACCCCATTAATTATTACCTTTTGTTTACTTTTTAATTAGGAGACACCTGGGGCATTATTAATAAGGGGCACTATTTAAAGGGGGTACACAGGGAAATTATTAATTTAAAGATGCACTTGTGGGTATTATTCATTATGGGGGGGTTATAGTATATATTTTATAATTAGGGTAACAGCAGGATGGGTGCGCAGGTGAGGACGGGTACCTGGAAAAGTGAGGAGCCAAAAATGTCTGTGCTGCAAACTTTACAGGTACTGGAAGAAGTGGTCATGGCGGTTCAGATGAAAGAGATGGGGAATGTGAACGATTAGTCAGAGACGTCACCGGTAAGTCACTAAATGTTACTGCACTGTATTTGCCTAAATCATCTGCAGAGCCCTGTGTAGATCCGATATATACCACTATACGGTCACCGTATAGTGATAATATCGGTATACCTAAGTTGGGGGCCCACTTGGACATGTTCGCCCCCCCTTGTGCTGAACCCCTGCCTGACCACATGATCCAAAAACAAATGGGACAACGTCTTAGCATTGAAGGCCACCAGTAATGTCAAGACACTAGCTTCTTAGTGCCAGAGATGCCTGGATGACCGCTGTGATGTTGTTATAAGTATATTCTGTATGTTCTTTGCTGCTTACTCATTTTGCTTTGTCTGCCTAGCAACAGTGAGGTTATAAGGGAGGAGGAGCTGAGCTAGGAGGGGCAGATGCTAGACAGGGAGCCTTGGAGGAAGCATGGAATAAAGAGTTCTGATCCATATAAGTTATTATCGCATAGTGGACTTATTCCAGGTGACCTGCATCCTCACTACAACACAACAATTGGCGACGAGGATTAAGGATCATAAGCCAAAGGTATTTCACAGCTACAGCAAATTGTGTACAAGACTGCAATACTAGCACCAGCCAAGGCCTGCTTACTCTCCTTTACTGCATTTGATGTGCACCAGCCACAAGCAAACTTGACAGCATGCTGGAATAAATAAATGGCTGAAACGCTTTGAGATATTCCTGCAAGCACTGAACATCACTGACAATGCAAGAAAGAAAGCAATGTTACAACTGTGGAGGTCCTTATCCTCATCAGAAAACCTGCCCAACAAAGGGATTAACTTGTCATAACTGTGGGAAACAAAATAACTTTGCAAAAGTTTGCAGATCTAAATCACAGTCCTCTCTCTCTGCAAAACAAGCCATGCCACAGAAAGTTCAGGCAGTGCAGTCAGTGTCCCCTGCTAATGAGCCCAGCAGCACCTACTTATTCTCAGTGACTGGAGAGGGGTCTCAAAATGTGCATGCAATTACTAATCGCAAACAAGTCATCTTAATAAATGGCACTCCGGTGGAGACACTTTTAGATACAGGGATGTTTGTCAACGTTATTAGTCACACCACCTATAATCAGCTAAAGAACAAACCTGCTTTGCAATGTACTAACCCAGGGGTCGGCAACCCACGGCACGGCTTATTTCCCTGGCACGTGCAGCCCAAGTCCTCACCTAGCAGTTTCAATCGGACCAAATGCGGCCGAAATGAAACTGCTATTATTATACTCTGGGGTCTCTTCAGCCTCCAAAGTATAAGAGGAGCCCCCAGGGGAGGTGATCAAACATAAAAAATAATGTTAACTCACCTTTCCTGTGCTCTGTGGTGGCTCTGTGCTCTGCAGGCGCTTCTGCCTGAAGTCAGCTGATAGAGCCTCAGGTGTCACATCTGCGTCTGGCGTCATTACGCATAATGACGACACATGTCTCCTGAGACCCAATCAGCGGTCTCTGTGTAAGCCGTGTACCGGGGTGGGCTCCCCAGGATACAGCGAAGGCACTAACAAAGGAAGCGACTCCAAATCAATTTAGTAAAAATACAAGATTTTACTTTGTGTAGTAACACCTATTTACCAGAAAAACACTCTCAACTATTTACATACACTCAACCAGTAAGCTGAGATCCTGGTGTTGTACAGCGTGGTGCCCTCTAATGTGCAGCTCCAAGCTTTTACCTATCTGCAGGCTGCAACTAACCAGCCGCTTGTTACCTTTTTATCACCCTAGTCACAGGAACAATTCAGTGAGTGTGATAGGGGCACCGGCGGTATAACACAAGAGCTTACAAACTTATCAAAATACCCCTATTCCCCACAAACAAAGTATAACCGAGTAAATATCATAGTAGGTCAGCTTGCAAGCCAAAGAAATATGACAACATAAAATGTTGCTTCTAGACTTCCTCAGAAGCTCCTCTCTGGTAGTTACAACTCAATAAAATTCTCTGAGTCTTAGTCCTTACTAACGAATAGGTAGATAATTCACCAGTAGTGTGGCCTGTGAAGATGAGGATGCCTAACTAGTCTAACTACAGGCCCTTACTCAGTTCCAAGCAATTTGCGCCAAAAATGTAATGCGGTGTGTGCACGATTACTTCTCTTACTGATCCAGATTTGTTGGGTACCTTTTAACTTCTTCTCTGGAACCGCTGAAAGCAGGGCTCATCCAAACATGCGGTCTCACTGACAGGGCCACTTCTCAGCCGGTCCTTGATAGCAATCTTCAACTTAGGATGCTGTCTGAGCAAACCCTGGAACAGTCTCTGCTTCAGCACCCCCTTGTTATATGTCTGATCCCTTAGGAATCCGGTTTCTCTCACTTCTGTCCTGCTTCTTCTAAAAACTGAAAAGCACACTCCTAAAATGGCTGCCACATACACTCTCTTCTTCCTAGTTCCTCCTCTACAGAACAGGATCTCCACGTCACTACTCCAGGGAATTACAGAATTACAGTCTCTTCTATTTCTGAGGTAACAGTGGCTTCTTGTGGTCAAACAAACAAATGTCAGTTTATAAAAAAAAAAAATAGCGGCCTCTGCACAGGGGCCACTATAGGATATAATACCATGTTCAGGGGCTGCTATGGGATATAATACTGTGTGCAGGGGCCGTTATGGGACATAATACCGTGTACAGGGGTCACTATGGGATATAATACCGTGTACAGGGGCCACTATGGGACATAATACCGTGTGCAGGGGCCGCTATAGGACATAGTACCATGTGCAAGGGCCACTATAGGATATAATACCGTGTGCAGGGGCCACTATGGGACATAATAATGTGTACAGGGACCGCTATGGGACATAATACCGTGTGCAGGGGCCACTATGGGACATAATAGCATGTGGAGTGGCTACTATCGGAGATAATACCGTGTGCAGGGCCACTATGGGATATAATACGGTGTGCAGGGGCCGCTATTGGACATAATACGGTGTGCAAGGGCCGCTATGGAATAGAATACCGTGTGCAGAGGCCGCTATTTGATATAATGCCATGTGCAGGGGCCGCTATAGGACATAAAACAGTCTGCAGGGGCTGCTATGGGACATAATAACGTGTGCAGGGCCCCTATGGGATATAATACGGTGTGCAGGGGCCGCTATGGGATATAATTTTGTATGCAGAGGCCGCTATGGGACATAATAGGGTGTGCAGGGGCCGCTATGGGATATACTATCGTGTGCAGAGGCTGCTATGGGATATAATACGGTGTGCAGGGGCCGCTCTGGGACATAATACGGTGTGCAGGTGCTGCTATTGGACATAATACCGTGTGCAGGGGCCGCTATGGAATATAATACAGTGTGCAGCGGCCGCTATTTGATATAATACCGTGTGCAGGGACCGCTATGGGATATAATATTGTGTGCAGAGGCTGCTATGGGATATAATACCGTGTGCAGGGGCCGCTATGGGATATAATACGGTGTGCAGGGGCCGCTATGGAATAGAATACCATGTGCAGCGGCCGCTATTTGTTATAATACCGTGTGCAGGGACCGCTATGGGACATAATACGGTGTGCAGGGGCTGCTATGGGACATAATAACGTGTGCAGGGGCCACTATGGGATATAATACCGTGTGCAGGGGCTGCTATGGGATATAATATTGTGTGCAGAGGCTGCTATGGGATATAATACCGTGTACAGGGGCCGCTATGGGATATAATACGGTGTGCAGGAGCCGCTATGGGATATAATATCGTGTGCAGAGGCTGCTATTGGATATAATACCGTGTGCAGGGGCCGCTATGGGACATAATACGGTGTGCAGAGGCCGCTCTGGGACATAATACGGTGTGCAGGGGCCGCCATCGGACATAATACCGTGTGCAGGGGCTGCTATGGAATATAATACGGTGTGCAGAGGCCGCTATTTGATATAATACCGTGTGCAGGGACCACTATGGGACATAATACGGTGTGCAGGTGCTGCTATGGGACATAATAACATGTGCAGGGGCCACTATGGGATATAATACGGTGGGAAGGGGCCGTAATGGGACATAATTCCGTGTGCAGGGACTGCTATGGGACATAATACCGTGTGCAGGGGCCACTATGGGACATTATACTGTATAACAGTGTGTTTTCTGTATGAAGGATGTGTTTTTGCACAGAAAACTCAGGCATTTTTTTTGTGCAAAAATGCACCATGTGAACGCAGTTTTATATCGAAGTAAAAGTTCCAGTGGCCTAAGAATATAGCTACATCCAAATACATAGTGTGTTATTACCATAAGGATGCTGCCATACGGTGCTCCTGGACACATACATTTACCACTAATTGCAGGATGCACATGTACTTCCATTGCTTCTAATCAGAAAGTACAGGTGCGTCCCAGGAAATAGCAGTAAACGCATGTGTCCTAAAGCATCTGGTGGCAGCGCTTCTGCATTATGGTTTGTGGTATATGACTTTAGTTTAGGGGTCGTAAGACTTACAATTATTGACCGGCACTCCGAGTACCTCATCTTTGATTTTTTTAACTAAAATCGGCACGCCGAACAAAAAAGGTTGCCTACCCCTGTACTAACCTGAAGATATATCCTTATGGTTCAGCTACTGCATTACCCCTGTGTGGCAAATTTCAGTCAGTACTAACATCTGATGGAAAATCCATCACGGACACTTTCTATGAAGAGGAGTGTTCTGCAGACACTCTTCTCAGCTGCAATAGTGCGGTATCTCTGGGCCTAGTGAAACTGGTAAACAGCGTAACACACTCTTCTGTCCAAAATATTATGTAGAAATATCCTCAACTCTTTCAAGACCTAGGAAAGCTGAAAGACTTTCAAGTGAAATTACACATTGACCACTCAGTACAGCCTTCAATTCAACCTCACTGGCGCATCCCATTCCGTGTCCGCAAGCTTGTGGAGAAAGAACTGAAAGACCTGGAAACATCTGATGTTATTGAACGTGTGGAGGGCCCAACTTCCTGGATCTCACCAATTGTTGTTGCACCTAAACCTAAGCAGCCTGGTAAAATCAGATTATGTGTGGATTTGCGGCATGCCAATCGAGCCATTCAAAGAGAAAGGCACATTACGCCTACTATGGATGACATTCTCGCAGATCTAAATGGTGCAAAAATATTTTCAAAAATTGATCTAAATTCTAGTTATCATCAGCTTGAATTGCACCCAGACTCCAGATATATAACTTTTAGCACTCATGTCGGTCTCAGAGGTTCAAGAGGCTGAACTTTGGCATTTCATCGACTGCAGAAATATTTCAGAACGTTATCAGGTTCTTTCAGGAATACCTGGAGTCCTCAATGTCAGTGATGACATCCTTATCTTTGGCACAACCCAAGAGGAACATGAAAACCACTTAGAACAAGTCTTTCAGAGACTGCAAACCTGCAATCTAACCGTAAATCCGTCAAAATGTGAGTTCAACTGGACATCATTAAATTTTTTTGGCTATATTTTTTCTGAAACTGGCGTTTCTGCAGACCCTGAGAAAATAGCTGCCATAACCTCTGCTAGCCAGCCTCAAACTGATGTTCGGAGTTTTCTCGGACTGGTCGCATACTGTGGAAGTTTCATACCTGATCTGACTACTGTTTCTGAACCCCTATGACACCTCATTAAAATGGATATTCCTTGGTCATGGACGGTTGAACATCAATCAGCATTTGACACACTATAGTCCAGTCTGACTAGTGACACAGTCATGGCCTCTTTTGATCCTCTAAGGTCTACAAAGGCTCATTGTGGATGTCAGTCCTGTAGGCCTTGGTGCGATTTTAACTCAAGTGTCCAAAACTGGCAGCGTTTCCACAGTCTCCTATGCACAGTCTCCTGTGCCAAGAGCAATGACCATAGAAGAAATTAAACATGCGATGGATTCTGATCCCCAACTCTAGTTAGTTATTGGTCTAAATTCTGGAGCTCTTTTCTAGCTGAGGCTCGCCATCAACTACAGGGTCAAACAGTATATTTTCAGGCCTTCAGCATGCAAGACACTCTCTCTCTCTGTCTGACTCAAACATACTACTGCGTGACAACCGCCTCGTTATACCTCAGAAACTTCAAAGTAGAGTGATCGATCTGGCTCACGAGGCTCATCAAGGTGTAGTTAAAACAAAGCAATTACTGAGAGAGAAAGTATGGTTTCCAGGACTATGTAGACAAGTGGAAGCACTTATTGACACATGAATACCTTGTCAAGCAACTACGGTGGACCATAGCCGAGCACCAGTACAAATGTCACCTCTGCCAGAAAGTCCGTGGACATTAGTGTTGATTTCTGCACTTTGCCAGATCATTCCTATTTACTGGTTGTCATAGATGATTTTTCTAGGTTTCCAGTCATTGAACCTGTTTCCACCACCTCTGCAAGAGCCGCCATACCAAAACTGGACAAGATCTTCTCTGCATATGGTATACCTGAAACAGTAAAGACCGACAATGGGCCGCCTTTCAATAGTGCAGATTTTCAGTCTTTTGCAACTTATCTTGGCTTCACCCACAGGAAAATAACTCCTTACTGGCCTCAAGCCAATGATGAAGTGGAACGCTTCATGTAATCAATCAGCAAAACTCTTCGGATTGCTACCATGGAACATAAGGATTTACAACAAGAATTATACAGATTCCTTAGACAGTACAGAGCCACCCCGCACTCTACTCTGCCAGAAACTGAGCTTTTCGGCAGGCCTTTGCACATTAAGCTTCCGAACATCCCTGTAGTTTCCGTCCAGACTCATTGGTCCTCAATGATTCCCTTGCCAAAGGCAGGATGAAAAGGTATGCAGATAATAGCAGTCATCGCTTCAAACAGCTGGACATGGGAGACTGGGTCCTTGTTAAAAGGCTGAGACCTAGTGACAAATTATCATTCCCTTATCATCCGGAACCCTTTCAAGTCACGCACGTAATAGGTACTAAGTATATTCTGTATGTTATTTGCTGCTTACTCATTTTGCTTTGTCTGCCTATCAACAGTGAGGTAGTAAGGGAGGAGGAGCTGAGCTAGGAGGGGCAGATGCTAGACAGGGAGCCTTGGAGGAAGCATGGAATAAAGAGTTCCATATAAGTCATTATCGCATAGTGGACTTATTCCAGGTGACCTGCATCCTCACTACAACACTTCAACTGCATAACACTGAATCATAGAGTTCCCTTAAGACCCTTAGTCTAAACTGAGGTGGAACAAACAACTTCCTCTCGGGTGTCTCTGGAGGAGCCAACTGCTGATTCTCCCTGATCTCAGATGTAAAACCCACAGAGACAGCAGAGACTACAATTCCCTCGGGGAGAATTGATTCAGGCTGAGAATTATCAGGCTGAGAAGAACAAAAACTTCTAGACAAAGCATCAGCTTTAACATTTTTGGACCCTGGCCTAAAAGTAACAATGAAGTTGAACCTGGTAAAAAATAATGCCCACCTGGCCTGTCTGGGGTTCAATCTTTTAGCAGACTCCAGAAAAAACAAATTCTTATGGTCAGTTAACACAGTTATTTTGTGTCTGGCCCCCTCCAGGAAATGTCGCCACTCCTCAAATGCCTATTTGATGGCCAACAGTTCTCGGTTACCAATATCATAATTTTTTTCCGAAGAGGAAAATTTCCTGGAGAAGAAGGCACAAGGTCTCAGTTTAGTGAGTGAGGTGGTACCTTGGGACAAGATGGCCCCTACCCCTACTTCTGAGGCGTCAACTTCAGCGACAAAGGGCTTACTAAGATCAGGTTGAATCAGAACTGGAGCTTTAGTAAAGGCTTGCTTTAAGAAATAGATATGATGGGAAGGATAACTTAACGTCAAATGACAATGACTTGCATGTGACATGCATATACAATTTCACATGATATAATTATACATGATATTGTTCAACCTTCAGTGATGCAACGTTGACATAGTAACTATAGACCAATGATAAGAATATGATTAACGGATATAATTAAAGCTACATTCCTATGCATGCTACAGTCAGAGACTTTTCTGTAACAAATCAGGGAGTGAATGTACTGTAAGTTATTTTGTGGTGTTTTAGTAAATTTAATTTGTCTTTGTATTAACAATATGGTTTACGTTTTCAATATATTTCTTTTGTAGAGGTTAGTCAGTATGAACATGCCTTTAAATAGTGATGGAACTGTTACATTCAACGCTACTTTATTTTCACTTGTGAGGACAGCTTTAAAGATAAAAACTGAAGGTAAGATATTTCAATTTCTGTTATTATATAATTACCAACCTTAAGTTGAAGGTCCCATGTTGCAGAAAAGCAGCATTCAAAAACGCATTTTTTTTTACAGTACCAGCAAAGTGAATGAATGGCTAATACCATCCACACATTGTGGGGAAAAAAACGCTAAAGAAACGCATGTCGATTTTACCTGTGAAAACACTTGCGTTTTCCCTATAGATTTAATAAGGGAAGAATAAACGTAGAGAAAAAAGCAGCAAAAATGCAATGAAAACCACACAGATTATCTGGACTTCATTACGTAGCCATTTTTTGCTGCATTTCACTATGTGGGGCCTTACACTAAGGCCCTATGTTGCGGTTACGCTCATTTTTTTTGTTGCAGATTTTGCTGTGTTTTTTTGAGCCAAGAATGGCTTCAAAAAGAATGGGAAATATATAGGAAGTACTTATACCTTCTGCTCAATCCACTCCTCGCTTAGGCTCAAAAAAATGCAGCAAAATCTGCAACAAAAAAAAGCTGCATTTCCACAATGTGGGGCTTTAGCCTCAATGTAGGACATTGTCAATGGACCAGTTTTAATGATTTACTCATTTCCAGTACACTGCTTTTGCTCTATGTCTTTCTATAGTTTAACAAGAAAAAAAAGAAAAACAGACTATAATTGTGTTTAAAACAAAGCAGAAAAATAGTAAATTAAAAACCATTGTGTGTGTTGGACAGAAATATAATGTGACAATGTGACATCTGTCCAAAAACCAAACCTCTAACTCTGTGCTCCAAAAGCCAAATATGGTGTATGCCCAAACTGCAGATTATGCTCACATATATGACATTGTTTTACCCATGATAACCCACTTAACAATGTAATATGTGGGTA
Organism: Leptodactylus fallax; assembly: GCA_947044405.1. Lineage (NCBI taxonomy): Eukaryota > Metazoa > Chordata > Amphibia > Anura > Leptodactylidae > Leptodactylus > Leptodactylus fallax. The sequence continues at coordinate 7,332,858 of CAMRHE010000007.1, read as the reverse complement.
TAAAGTGCTGTTTGGGCACACTGCAGGCTACAGAAGGGAAGCAGTGCTATTCTTTACCATCAAAGGCTCTTGTTATTCGCAAAACACACCGACTTACCACACATATAGAAATATATGGGCTGTAAACGATAACCTCTCAGACACCCTACAGTCAGTACTGTCTCCCATTTCTTCTCTCTACTATCCTGAACTGGCCACCAAACAATACAATGAGACTCTCAAAAGCACCCTGGATAAAGTAGCACCCTTGACCGTTCGAAAATCCCAACACAGACACCGGCAACCTTGGCACACTCCTCAAACACGTTTACTTCAGCGATGATCAAGATGTGACGAACGTTTGTGGCGAAAATCTGCAGATTTTCTTCACTTCAAGTTTATGCTGAAATCCTATAATTCTGCTCTTCACCTCGCCAAACAAAACTACTTTACCTCTCTCATCTCTTCTTTCTCCAATAACCCTAAAGGACTCTTTGACACCTTTCACTCCCTCCTTACACCAAAGGTGCAGGTACCTGTCACAGACCTCAGTGCTCAAGACATGGCCACATACTTTAAAGACAAAATCGACAACATCCGCCAGGAAATAACCCAATCTCCAAGCGGCATCAGTCCCCTTCCCTCCCTTGCTGCTCATTCTGAACTCTCATTATTTGACCCTGTAACAGAAGAAGTCTCCCAGTTCCTTTCTTCTTCTTGCCCTACTACCTGTACAAGTGATCCTATCCCGTCAGACCTCCTCCGGTCTCTGTCCCCTGCTGTTACATCTCACCTTACTAAAATTTTTAACCTCACTTTCTTCTGGAATCTTTCCCTCCTCCTTCAAACATGCTGTCATAACCCCACTACTGAAAAAAACCTTCCCTCGACCCATCCTGTGCTGCTAACTACTGACCTATCTCCATCCTCCCCTTCATCTCTGAACTCCTGGAATGCTTGGTGTGTTAAGACCTAATCCACTATCTCTCTGCTAACTCTCTTCTGGACCCCAATCAGTGCACTACACTCTACAGAAAAGGCCCTTACAAAAGTCTCCAACGATCTCTAGGTGGCTAAATCTAAAAGGAATTATTCACTACTTATTCTTCTGGATCTCTCAGCAGCATTTGACACTGTAGACCACCAACTCCTCCTCACTATGCTTCACTCTATTGGCCTCAGAGATATTGCTCTCTCTTGGTTTTCTTCCTATCTTTCTGACCGCTCATTTAGTGTATCATTTGCGGTTGGGGTTCCTCAGGGCTCGGTCCTAAGCCCCCTCCTCTTCTCTCTGTACACAGCCCCAATTGGACAAACCATCAGCAGATGTGGCTTTCAATACCATCTTTATGCTAATGATACCTAACTATATGCCTCATCCCCTGACATCACCCCTGCACTACTACAGAACACCAGTGACTGTCTGTCTGCTGTCTCTAACATCATGTCTTCTCTTTGTATGAAATTGAATCTTTCAAAAACCGAACTTCTTGTGTTCCCTCCATCCACTAACCGACCTAACCCTGATATCTCAATTTCTGTCTGTGGTCTTACTATTACACCAAGGCAGCATGCCCGCTGTCTTGGCGGTGTATTTGACTCAGATCTCACCTTTACTTCACATATTCAGACACTTGCATGCTCTTGCCGCCTGCACCTCAAAAACATCTCTAGAATTCACCCATTTCTCACCATGGAAACATGAAAAACCCTCATTGTCGCTCTGATTCTCTCTCGTCTTCACTATTGCAAGTCTCTTCTAATTGGGCTTCCTCTTAGTAAACTCTCCCCTCTACAATCTGTTCTGAATGCAGCCGCCAGACTCATCTTTCTGTCAAACCCGGTACACAGACGCATATACCTTGTGTCAGTCGATGTACTGGTTACCCATCCATCACAGAATACAATATAAAATTATCACACTCATCACACTTATCACACCCACAAATCCATCCATAGCGCTGCGCCCCCACCGTATATATCTACTCTCTCGTCACTGTCTACCGCCCTAACTGTCTTCTCCATTCTGCAAATGACTTTAGACTTGCATCCCATTCCCATCTCCAAGATTTTTCTCAAGCTGCACCGGTGCTCTGGAACGCTTTACCCCGGACAATCCGATTAATCCCCAACTATAGCAATCTCAAAACTGCCCTAAAATCACATCTGTTTAGTCAGGTTTATCACAGGACCTGATCACAGTGTAGAGTGGGGAGGTGTAGAACAATAACATTTTTTATCCTTCCTCCTCTGTTCCTCAGATCCTGTCCCCTCCATCTAGAAGTTACTCTGCACTCCTTGCACTTAGTATCTGTTTATTCACAAATACCGGCTGGTGACGGGTTCATACAGCTTCAGTTACATAACATTTACTATTAAAAGATGGCTAGACCATTGTAGCAAACAAGCCCTTTGACCTCTTGTGTCCCCCTATCTCATAGAATGTAAGTTTTTGCGAGCAGGGCCCTCACTCCTGTTGTTTGATATGTTTATTTCTTTTTTACATTGTAATGTCTCATATTGTCTGTTTACACAGTGGGGAAAAAAAAATTAGTTAGTCAACCACCAATTGTGCAAGTTCTCCCACTTAAAAAGATGAGAGAGGCCTGTAATTGACATCATAGGTAGACCTCAACTATGAGAGACAAAATAAAACAAATCCAGAAAATCACATTGTCTGATTTTTAAAGAATTTCTTTGCAAATTATGGTGGAAAATAAGTATTTGGTCAATAACAAAAGTTCATCTCAATACTTTGTTATGTATCCTTTGTTGGCAATGACAGAGGTCAAACGTTTTCTGTAAGTCTTCACAAGGTTGGCACACACTGTTGCTGGTATGTTGGCCCATTCCTCCATGCAGATCTCTAGAGCAGTGATGTTTTGGGGCTGTCATTGGGCAACACGGACTTTCAACTCCCTCCAAAGGTTTTCTATGGGATTGAGATCTGGAGACTGGCTAGGCCATTCCAGGACCTTGAAATGCTTCTTATGAAGCCACTCCTTCGTTGCCCTGGCGGTGTGCTTGGGATCATTGTCATGCTGAAAGACCCAGCCACATTTCATCTTCAATGCCCTTGCTGATGGAAGTTGGATTGCACTCAAAATCTCACGATACATAGCCCCATTCATTCTTTCATGTACACAGATCAGTCGTCCTGGTCCCTTTGCAGAGAAACAGCCCCAAAGCATGATGTTGCCACCCCCATGCTTCACAGTAGGTATGGTGTTCTTTGGATGCAACTCAGCATTCACTCTCCTCCAAACACGACGAGCTGTGTTTCTACCAAACAGTTCTACTTTGGTTTCATCTGACCATATGACATTCTCCCAATACTCTTCTGGAACATCCAAATGCTCTCTACCAACTTCAGTCGGGCTTGGGATATGTACTGGCTTAAGCATGGGGACACGTCTGGTTCTGGGATTTTTGCTCACCGTTCTTGTGATCATTTTGACCCCACAGGGTGAGATCTTGCGTAGAGCCCCTGATCGAGGGAGATTATCAGTGGTCTTGTATGTCTTCCATTTTCTAATTATTGCTCCCACAGTTGATTTCTTCACACCAAGCTGCTTGCCTATTGCAGATTCAGTCTTCCCAGCCTGGTGCAGGTCTACAATTGTGTTTCTGGTGTCCTTCCATAGATCTTTGGTCTTCACCATAGTGGAGTTTGGAGTGTGACTGTTTGAAGTTGTGGACAGGTGTCTTTTATACTGATAACAATTTCAAACTGGTGCCATTATTACAGGTAATGAGTGGAGGACAGAGGAGCTTCTTAAAAAAGAAGTTACAGGTCTGTGAGAGACAGAAATCTTGCTTGTTTGTAGGTAACCAAATACTTATTTTCCACCATAATTTGCAAATAAATTCTTAAAAAATCAGCCAATGTGATTTTTTAGATATGTTTTCTCATTTTGTCTCTGATAGTTGAGGTTTACCTATGATGTCAATTACAGGCGTCTCTCATCTTTTTAAGTGGGAGAACTTGCACAATTGGTGGCTGACTAAATACTTTTTTCCCCCACTGTATGTCCTCTGATTTGTAAAGTGCTGTGGAATGTTGGCGCTATATAAATAAAGTTATTATTATTATTTGGAGCACAGATTGAGATGGTTTATTTTGTGGTTGCCATTCCAATTTTCCAGAGCCCTTGAAATGGCAGTAAAGAGGAATCCCTTGACACGTGACCTCATTTTGGAAATGACACCTCACTAGAAATTTATCCAGGGGTGGGCGGAGCCTGATAGCTATACAAGACGGCCGCTTGACTTTGAGCTCCCATCTTACTGCTATGAGTGCTCATTTATTTTGCGACCACACACTGGTCTGGAGACTGCCCGGAGACCTCTAAATCCAAGAAAAGTGCCGGAGAAATGGAGAAATTTTTATGAAAAAAGTTGGCCTTGTCTCCAGCGCGCCCTAACAATATGGCGCCGCAGCACCCTGCTCCTCCAGATTCCGAGGGACTGGATGATTCAGATTTAGAAAGCGTGAATGGTGGTACAGATGCCTCTGAAACCAATATCCCGCTCTTTCTTGAAACGGGCCGTATCACAGGCTATAGCTCCAGTTATGCGGGAGTTAGGCGATATTAAATCTGAAGTTAGCCAGATGGGGCAACATCTGGATGTAGTGGAGACTAATCAGGCCGCCATTATAAACTTCTGTAAAGCCAGAGACTTGCTGCAAGCAGCAGCTAAATGCCCTCAATATGGCTCTGGAGAAAATTAAAGATCAGGAGAACCGTGGGAAGGGAAAAAACATTCGGTTTAAAGGGATTCTATCATTAAAAAAACTAAAAGCATATAGGAATAGCCTTTAGAAAGGCTATTCATCTCTTACTTTTATTTTGGAGGTCCGCACTGCCGTTTTTGAATTTTTCTTCTTTTCTTCATTATGGTAATTGTGCGCCACCTCTGTCTTCTGTTCCTGATGCGTCTCCTCCTTCAGGTTGGACAGAGCTGACTGCGCATGTTCCGTCAGCCATTTTGTGGTGGTCTTGTGTAGGAGACCACCGCAAAATGGCCGATGGAACATACGCAGTCGACTGCTTCGTCAGCCATTTTGCGATGATCACGTGTAAGAGGAGGAGCAAAGGACGCGTCAGGAACAGAAGACAGAGGCGGCGCTGGAATCAATGACAAAGCTGTGCTCTGAGCACAGAGGGAACGCCCCCTGTGCTTTCTGAGCACAATTAGCATAATGAAGAAAAGAAGAAAGATTCAAAAACGGCGGTGCGGACCTGCAAAATAATGGTAAGAGATGAATAGCCTTTCTAAAGGCTATTCCTATGTGCTTTTAGTATAAAAACGTTTTTTTTAATGATAGAATCCCTTTAAGGGCATACCTGAAACTGTGCCCCACCAGGACTTACCTGGTGCTGCGGCGAAGATATTTTGCAGCTGCTGGGTGACGACAAAGCTACAGCCATTTCCATTGAACGCATTCATAGGGCCCTGCGCCCAGTCCCACCAGCAGGTTGTGTTGTAGTGAGGATGCAGGTCACCTGGAATAAGTCCACTATGTTATAATGACTTTTATGGATCAGTACTCTTTATTCCATGCTTCCTCCAAGAATCTCTGTCTAGCATCTACCCCTCCTAGCTCAGCTCCTCCTCCCTTACTACCTCACTGTTGCTAGGCAGACAAAGCAAAATGAGTAAGCAGCAAAGAACATACAGAATATACTTCTAACAACATCACACAGGTGAGCCTCCCCATGATGTAGTATGCACCCTCCTCAGCTATACAGACACAGCAACAGTCTTCCAGACTGCAAGGGCTTACAAGGACCTTACCCTTGATGGAGAACCTGCTTTTCTGTATCAGGACCTTGCTTCTTCCACCTTATACAAGCGGCGCCTACTTAGGCCTCTAACTTCATATCTTAGAGATAATAAAGTGATGTTTCACTGGCTCTTCCTGCTCGGCCTCTCGTTCCAGTACGAGGGTAAGCGGTGCACTATACGGGTCCCGGAGGACTTACCTATGGCATGGGAGCTTCTGGATATTGCTCACCTGGGTTGGCAGTTATGGAGCAACATTTAGATTTTCCAAAGTTGCCAGCTTCCGAACAGTGGACGAAGGTCTGGAAAGGGAAATCTACCAGGCCCAAGAAGACCTCTATCCAAAAGACTTCGATTACTCACTCACCATGAATGCTTTCATCTACTGTATAGTCAGTGGTCTCCGGTTGTATGTTCCTTTGTTCCTGTATCTGTTTCGCTATGTTCCCTGGATTATCCGGACTGTAATCCTGTTTGGCTGCCAATTTCCTCATCAGGCGGTTTTGTGGACTTTATGTTTCTGTTAGGTTTGCTGTTCTCTGTAGTACTCCCAGTGGTTCGATGATCAGGTGGATCATACATAAACTGTGGTCCCGAGTTACCTCCTACTCCCTCCCTTGCCCCCTTTTTGGTCTTATTTGTGATAATAAACCCCCTCACTGTTGATACTATGACATTTGTTCTTCTTAATTCATTTGTTGGTTATATTGTCTTGTCATTTATTAGTTTTTGTTTTCTGTTTTGGCCACGGGTACTCCAATGTTTCTATTGGTATCAGCGGGTTTCCTCATTCTTTAATTTGAAACTTTCCTTGTTGCATAGTGATGGTGATACTTAAAGAGGTTGTCCGGGATAACTATAAAACCCTACACTAATCTAAACACTCTCCCCCTCCTACTTTCTAAATTACATAATTAATCAAAAATTTATATTTATCCATATCCCTGCCCAAGGACATTTTCTGATTATCCGGTGACAATCCATTTCCCCATTTCTGGTAACGGATCATCACTACTACTCCCCCCCCATCCACTCCATCATACTTACCTATCTTCTTATGTCTAGGCTTCCTTCTGCAGGGAACGGCTCCTCCTCCTTTCTTAACGTCAGCACGCGCATGGGCAACAGAACCAGAGTCCTGGCTTAGCCCTGAAGCCGACACTACATCTCTATTGCGCAAGCTGGGAGCCTGCGCAATAGAGATGTATTGAAGGCTATGGCACAGTGCTGCACGCTTGCAGTCAAAAAAGAGGAGGAGCCATTCCCCGCAGAAGAAAGACAGGTAAAGTATAATAGGGTATGGGATGATCTGAGTGAGTTGGGAAGGACTAGCAGTGGGAGGAAAAGCTAGGGAGGGGTGTTAGAGAGGGAGGGTGAAGAGTGAGAAAGAGATAGTGTGAGAGCCTACAACTACCAGAATGCATTGCATCAGCTAAGGCAGCAGGAAGCTACACATGTAAACAAATGCAGAAGATGCTAGGTGCTCCCAGAGAAACCCAGAAATCACTCAAAACACTGATTTGGGTGCACTTAACCCATTACTTGCACTAACATACCTTTTTTAAAAAAATTATTTTTGCCCGGAAAAACCCTTTAAGGTCACATCCTGGAACATGCGTGGTCTAAACACTCCCCAAAAGATATCCCAATTACTTCTGCTACTTTGGAGCTTTGGCACGAAGATTTATTTTCTACAGGAGACGCATTTTAAATCGGCGTCTGTTCCCAAACTCCCCACTAAATTCTTTGGGCAATGGTTTCATAGTTGTGAAAGCTTCCCAAGGGGTCTCTATTGTTATTGCAAAATCCATGCCTTTTGTACTGTTGCTGGTATGCTCGGATCCTGAATGCAGTTTCCTCTTTGTGAAGAGTAATGTGGGAAACCTGCTGATATCATTGGGTAATTTTTATGCTCAGAATGTTAAGCAAACGTACTGAATCTTCCACACACTGTCTAAATTTAGGGATTTTTCTGAAGGGATCAGGGTGGCGGGTGGTGACCTCAACATTTCCCTGAATCCAAATTTAGTCTCCCCCACTGCCACCTCTGTCCATTCCCAATGAGCACTTGCTGGTATCCATAAGGCCCTACATGATTCTGATGTTTTAGATACTTGGATAATTTTTAATCTGTCCTCTACATTCTCCTCTACATTCTCTCCCCTACACTCTCCTCTACATTCTCCTCTGCTGTACTTAATTCCTTTCATAGGTTAGATTACCTTTTTCTGTCCAAATGCCATGTGTGCGCTCTGAAATCAGTGGATATTGGATCTTTTACTATTTTGGATCACACACCGGTGTCCATGGTGCTGACTCTCCATTCCCTGCCCGTGAGAACCTGGTCTTGGAGACTCAATGAGACTCTCCTAGATGACCCAAACTTAACAGGTTCTTTGTGGAAAACCTTGCCTTGGACACTTCACATGCTATCACATGGGAGGAGCACAAGGCCTTCATCTGAGGTGAACTGACAGCTCTTGGGTCGAGGGTCAAGAGGGACCGCATGTCGCGCCTTAACGACCTCTTAGCAAGGATTTATGCCTTAGACACTGTTCAAAAACGTTCAAAAGCCATTGCGATTCAATTGGACTTTTCCGACCTTCGCACTCAACTATGTGACCATCTGAATGTCCAGCATGCCAGGCACTACCAATATGCTAGATACAAATTTTATGTTCATGGTAATAAAGGCAATAGACTCATGTCTCAATTAATTAAGAAACAAAAAGATTCCACTTTTATTAAAACGATTGTCTCTGACCAGGGAGTCTCTGTAACTAGTACTGAGGATATTGCAGCTCAATTTCAGGAGTATTTTCAAAACCTATACAACTTGAAACCTGCCCTAGAACCACGCGACCCGGGTACTTTGCAAATTATGGATAACTACATTGAGAGCCTTCATTTACCAGTGTTGTCCAAGGAGGATAAAGTAACTCTCCTCCGACCTATCTCTCCCTGGGAAATACAGGACACTCTTGCCTCCATGCCAGTAGGGAAATGTCCAGGCCCAGACGGTCTCCCCGTGGGCTATTATAAAGTGTTCCAATCTTCACTTCTCCTTCATCTTGTCAACTGGTGCGACTGTGGTGCCACTGCGACTGGGGGGTTCGCTACCTCCTCAGGCCTTAGAAGCCACCATTACGATTCTTCCGTAAGATGGCAAGGATCTAAGTGAATGTGGCAATTATAGACCAATATTGTTGTTGAATGTGGATGTGAATTTGTGGGCGAAGGTGTTGGCGGCCCGCCTTCAGCTTCTGCTTCCTTCACTGATTCATCAAGAGCAGCGTGGCTTTGTCCCTGGGAGAGAGGGTAATCATAATTCTTGTAGGGTTATACAACTCGTGCAGTATGCCCTTCGTAAACGCCTACCTCTGGTCCTTCTCGGCACCGATGCCGAGAAGGCCTTCAACAAGATCAATTGGTTATATATGAAACGTACCCTGGCCCGATTTGGAATCCCTCTTCCCTTCATTCAAGCTATATTTTCTCTGTATTCTATGCCACGGGCAAAGATCAGGGTAAATGGAACACTGTCCGAACCCTTCACTATAATGAATGGTACGAGACAGGGTTGCCCCTCTCGACCACTCTATTTATTCTTGTACAAGCCATTAGAGATCACTCGGATATTGAGGGCATAACAGTGGGTGATACCACTCATTATAGTGCTGCCTTTTTGATGATTTATTACTGTTTGTGTTGGATCCTACCTGCACTTTCCCACATGTGCTACAACTGCTAGACCACTTTAGTCAGTTGTTTAATTTTAAAATTAATTATACCAAGTCAGAAGCAATGAATATCTCCCTCTCCAATTTGGAATATTCCTCCCTTAAAGCGCAGTCCCCATTTAATTGGCAACCTACTAGCTTACGGTATCTGTGTATTAAAATACCTAGGGACCCCAATTCTTTGTTCAGGGCTAATTATCCCCCTCTTTTGTAAGCAGTAAAACATAATTTATTCTCTCTTTCACAATCCAATGGTTTGGGAAGGAAGTAGAGGAACTACGCTTGTCCAGGCTTATTTATTCAAAAAACAGCTTTATTTCATCCAAACACACTACGCGTTTTGGGGATTATTCCCCTTTTTCAAGTGTAAAAGAGGTTAGCATGCTGATAGTCAGCCACATTTAGAGATATATAAAGGAACACAACAAATTGGTACCACCCAAAAAATGGGTGGGCCCAGCTATCACATGGTTGGTCACATTACCACCTCATGTGTACATTGAAAATATGTAAACCGAAAGGAACGCTCATTTGTATTTAAAAGATAATAAAAAATAAAATATAATAAACAATATATGAATTCATGTTCATAAGGTTACACTTGCACTGGCCACTGATACGCATATCTCAGATGTACCAAGAGTGGAACACTGTTTAATTGTGGCCATATACCAGCCCCTACTGCATTTACGTACTACTCCTTGCTCTGCTGTTGCCTGTAGAAACTATTGGAGTCCTTCTTAATGGACTTTTTCAATACTGTGGTCACTTAGACTCTCCAGGGCCACCTTGTGTCGCTATATTTAAGAATTCTACTTACACACAGCAACATCTGTTGAAGTGATCCTCTGCTACCTGCTTTGCTGCCACCCACAGGAGTTTTTTTTTTTTTTTTTTTTGTTTATTGAGTTGGAAGGGACCTCAAGGGCCATCAAGTCCAACCCCCTGCAAAAGCAGGATTCCCTAAATCATCCCAGCCATATATCTATCCAGTTTCCACTTGAAAATTTCAATTGATGAAGAACTCACCACCTCCCGTGGCAGCCTATTCCACTCCCTCACTACCCTAACTGTTAAAAAGTTTTTCCTAATATCTAATCTGAATCTCCTTCCCCTTAGTTTCATCCCATTACTTCTCGTGCTTCCTTCTGCTAATGAGAAAAGGTTAGATCCCTCTGCACTGTGACAACCTTTCAGATATTTAAAAACTGCTATTAAGTCTCCCCTTAACCTTCTCTTCTGCAAACTAAACAATCCCAATTCTTTTAGCCTTTCCTCATAGGACATGGTTTGTACACCTTCCACCATTTTGGTTGCTCTTCTCTGGACCTGCTCCAATAAATCGATGTCTTTCTTAAATTGGGGCGCCCAGAACTGTACACAGTATTCCAGGTGGGGTCTGACCAGGGCAGAGTACAGCGGAATAATTACCTCTCTTGATCTAGCTTCAATGCTCGTCTTGATACATCCTAGAATTTGGTTACCCTTTTTTGCCACCGCACCGCACTGTTGACTCATGTTGAATTTATGATCTATTATAATGCCCAAATCCTTTTCCCCTGTACTCTCACTTAGTGCTATTCCTCCCATACTATATAAGCCTCTAGCATTTCTGTTACCTAGATGTAGGACCTTGCATTTGTCCCTGTTAAATACCATTTTGCTCACCTCAGCCCATTGTTCCAGTGTGTCTAAGTCCTTTTGAATACACTCTCTCTCCTCTCTAGTGTTGGCTATTCCTCCTATCTTTGTATCATCTGCAAATTTTATTAGTTCCGCAATAATCCCATCATCCAGATCATTTATAAAAATATTAAAAAGTACTGGGCCCAGGACAGAGCCCTGCGGCACCCCACTTTTTAGCCATTTAGAATTACTCGTTGTGCCCGATCTTTAAGCCAATTGTGAACCCACCTCACTGATTTTTTATCAAAGCCATACTTGATCATTTTTTCAATAAGAATGTTATGTGATACTTTATCAAAGGCCTTACTAAAGTCAAGATATACTATGTCCACTGCATTCCCCTGATCCAACCATTCAGTGATTTTATTGTAGAAGGAAATCAGGTCAGTCTGACAAGATTTATTGGGCATAAAGCCGTGCTGGCTCTGATTAATTAAAGCCTTTCCATCCAGGTACCTAATTAAATGTTCTTTAACAATTTGCTCAAAGATTTTTCCTACTATCGAGGTCAGACTTACCGGCCTATAATTTCCTGGGTCGTCCCTACTCCCCTTTTTGTAGATGGGGACCACATTTGCCCTTTTCCAATCTACAGGGACCACTCCTGTTTCCCATGACTTATTGAAAATTATTGCAAGGGGTTCTGTTATTTCCTCTGCTAATTCTTTTAAAACTCTAGGGTGTAAATCATCCGGTCCTGGGGACTTGGTTTCCTTAATCTTAGCTAAGTGCTCTCTTACCAAACCTTCACTTATAATCAGCTTGGAGCCCTCTTTCCCCTCATCACTATCACCATTAATGTTGATATTTCCATCCATTTCTTGGGAGAAGACGGATACAAAATATGAATTTAGTAACTCCACCTGCTGATCCACCATGCTAACTTTTTCACCCTTATCGTTCTTCAGGACTCCAATGGTTTCCTTCACTTTTCTTTTGCTCTTAACATATCCCCAAAAACCTTTTGCCTTACTCTTAACCTCTTTTGCAAGCTTCACTTCATATTCAGCCTTAGCTTTTTTAATGCTTATCTTGCAGAGTCTGCAAACTGCTGTATACTCTCCCTTAGATATAGCTCCCATCTTCCACTTGTTGTATGTTTCCTTTTTCTTTTTTAGCAGGTTATGTAATTTTTTGGTCATCCATCCTGGTGTTTTTAGGTGATTCCCATTTTTCTTCCTTCTAGGTATTGTTAGTTCCTGTGCATTAATGATTTCCCTACGGAAAATTTCCCACCCTTCATGTGCATTTTTGTGCTTAAGAATTTTTCGCCATGGAATTCTACTAACCTAAAATCTGCCCTACTAAAATCAAACCTTCTAGTCTTTGTCTTCTCAGGTCTTCTTCTTCTTACAACCCCAAACTCAAGTATAGCATGATCGCTGAATCCCAGTGTCCCTGCTACCCTTAATTCCTTAACCATGTCCTCCTTGTTAGTTAAAACTAGGTCCAAAATGGATGTTCCTCTCGTGTTTTCTTCTACTAGCTGAGCAATGAAGTTGTCTGCTAGAGAGGATATAAATTTGATAGAGCCTTTAATCGTAGCTGTGTGAGTTTCCCAATGAATATCTGGGTAATTAAAGTCTCCCATGATAACAATTTCATATTTCTTCGAAAACGTGGTCATTTGCTGTGAAAAAATCTCATCCATATCTTCTGTATGTCCTGGTGTTCTGTAATAAACACATATTATGATGTCCTTATCATTGTTTTTCCCCTGAATTGCTACCCAAATATTTTCCAATAAATTATCATTTTGTAAAACTTTAATTTCTGTGGAAATGTGTTCTTTTTTAACATACAATGCAACTCCTCCTCCTCTTTTATTAGTTCTATTCTTTTTGAATAAGTTGTATCCTTCCATCTGTATGTTCCAATCATGCTTATCGTTACACCAAGTTTCTGTAATACCAATGACATCATAATTTTCCTTCTGTATTATCAGCTCTAATTCTCCCTGTTTGTTTCCCATGCTTTGTGCATTTGTGTAAAAACATTTCAGATTGTGCTCTGTTACTTCCTTTTTCTTACTTTCCTTCTGAGTATCCTGTCTTGGGTCCTCTTTACCACATCCAGTAACCTTGTTTAATATATCCTTTAGCTGCATGTTCTTGTCTTTCTTTTTACTTCCAGTCCCCTCCTCTTCTAGTTTAAAGCCCTCCTAATAAGTGTGGCAAGTCTTCTGGCAAATATGTGTTTTCCAGATTTTGTGAGATGTATCCCATCTCTAGCAAGGAGTCCATCATAGAGGTAATTCACTCCATGGTCCAGAAATCCAAATCCTTGCTCTCTACACCACTGCTGAAGCCACTTATTTACCTCTAGTATTTTATTCCATCTCCTGATGCCATAACCATCAACTGGGAGGATTGATGAGAATACTATCTGCGCATCCAGTTCCTTCACTTTCTGTTGCAGCTACTGAATCTGTCCCTGAAACATTCTAACCCTACACGCGTTTTGCCGGAATTCTAATCAGCTTCCTCAGTAACCCTGAGCCTATTAGAGTAAAAAAAAAGGGTAGGGGGCAACAAAAGGGAACAAAAGCCTCTGACGTAGCAGAGCCAAACAATAAAAGAGCAACTTAAACATCAACAGAGGCTAACACCAGTGGGGGGATGCTGTCTCTCATAGCGACTATCTGGGAGGGTAGAGAGACGGAATGCTAAAGGAATAAGGGAGTGGGAGGTCTGACGGAGGGAAAAGGAGTAGGCTAATAAATGAGGGGAAGGGGGGTTCTCGGGAAGAGGGGTTGGGAAGGCAGTTTGGAAGGCGCAGAGTAATAAAATACATTCTACAATGACCACACTTGCTGGTGAGAGCTATTGTCCTGCTTGAGTTCCACGAGAACGTCCCCCTCACGGCAGATGTGGAGGACCTCCTGCAGCCATGTCACCATGAAGGGAGAGGAGGTGATTTTCCACAATCTGGGTATGATGGATCTGGCCGCTACCAACAAGAAACCTATGAGTTTGCGAGTGTGTCTGTAACCCCTGCAAGGAGCACTTTGCTAAATAGTAAATAGTAAAAAAATATTTTTTTTAAAAAATAAATAAATAAAATTTAATTAATTTAATTATTTTAATTTTAATTATTATTAAAAATAATAATATAATAATAATAATATTATATAATAATTATTATTATATACTAATTATTATTAACTATATTATTATAATATTAATAATAATAATAATAATACTTATTATTATTATTATTATTATTATTATTATAAAATAATTATTATTATCTAATTTAAATTTTAATTATTTTTATTATTATTAAATTAATTATTTTTATTATTATTTTTTATTTTTATTTAAAAAAAAACAGATTGGTTGCTGTCTGTCTGGTATCCTTATTTTTTGAATGGAGAAAAAGTCCTGCAAGTCCGACTTTTTTCTCCGCTCAAAAGAGTGGATACCAGACGGAAATGCTCCAAATGCGCACCTGCGGATGGTTTTTACAACCCATTGAAATCAATGGGTTTTAAAACAAACCGTTTGAAATCAGCTTTTGAGGATTTTGAGATGGTTTCAAAAACTGATTTTGTGCGGAGGGCCAAACGCAGATACAAGCCGTATACTTCTGCTGTGTTCATTGCATTGTGCAGCATATGGTCCTTCTCATACACTGAGGGAACAGATCCTTTGTGGGGCATACAGCGCAGTGGCGTTTCTCTTATACACATTTTATCAAAGTTTCATTGTTCATGAGACTCCCGATCTCTGGTTTATCCATCCAGGGGGATCACGCTCTAGTATTACGGCTAATCACTATTTGCCATACAATGTAACGGTGGTGACCTATATACTTACTTTACAACCACCACTCTGATATTAGATTCACAATCCATTGTTTATTTACTCAGGGGATCACGTTTTAGTCTAGCTTTCAGCCCTTGTGTTTCGGATGATTCTGACGGACTTCGGTTGTTCCCTGCACACTCGCATTTCCCCGAGTCACAGGAGAGTGCCTGTTTGGGACTAGACAGGGTCTAGGGTTTAGTGATTTCCAGGGTACATAGACATTGGATTTGTATTTTCACATGCCACCTTGTCCTCTACTTGTTATGAACTTATGATCTAATTCTGCTTGATTCAGGGCACATATATTAGATATCTAATAAAGCTTTATATCAGACATACACAATTAATATCCAACAATAGGACTTGAATGGGGAGGTTTAGGGGACTCCTCACATACTGAATCCATATTACCCAGGACAATTTTAATTATAATCTGTTATTTTAACTTTTGTAAAAAAAATATTACGTTTTATTTTCACTTTTTTATTTGGCGCCTGCCCTTTTTCTTTCCCCTTTTTTGTTATACCTTTTCTAGTACATAACATACCCTAGAAAAACATATCCTACAGTTAGTGAAATCTGATATGTACTGTAGCTGGATATAAAATTGTTTTAAACCCCTTCCTGACATCCACAGTTGTTGGGTGTTTAAATGTGGTGTAGGTAGGGTCTATGATCAGATATATCTCTGGCTTTCTCCAAAGCTTTAACACCCCTCTTCTCCACTGTGACGAAATAGTAGGTATCAGGGTAAGCTTGGAAACCTTTTGTCGCCTCCCAGCGCTGCCATTGTTATGTTCCAATTAAAATGGACCTTTCATGTCCTCAAAAATATTACATAGCGCTAGAAAGCCAACAGTGCACTTAAGTCAGCAAATGTTGTCTCTGGTCACCCAAAGAATCCAAAATCTGTCCCGCGCTCTTGGGAAATAACCCCCGGTCACAATGGGTAGTAAGTAAGAACCTCTTTTATTGTATAGAAAGGCACAAAAGCCCCTTTATCAAAAGCCCCTTTATCAAGTGCATAAAACAACTGTTAAATTAATAAAACATAATACGATGTATAAAATCGAATCAAAAAATACATTATAGGATAATAAATACATAATAAAAGATAATTATAAATATATAACAACTTATAGGTATGGGTAACTATATGGGTATATAAGCAACAATTTACTTATGATGAATCGTATAGTACTATAATATATCCAGTATCATCTAGGTATTCTCTGATAATAAATTGGTAGACCTTAATCAAAAGAATATCAGCAGAGTATTGTAAAATTATCTGTGCTACGTACTATTCTTGAATAAATGTTATGTCAATGCCAACATGATTGAATTCCCTTGGTACATTCATATCTAGGATAATACTGAAAAACGGGGAAATTGTTTAAACATGTTATAAAGATTTATTGACCGTAATGAATCAGAATAATAAAGAAAGATGAAGAAAAATCCCCTGAAGGTGGTTTCCTAACTTACTAATCAGGTCGATTGCTAGAAGGTTATCCTATATGGGCAGCGCTTACGGGCGCTCTCTCTTTTATGTGAGTAATGATTCGACTGTTCTTCCTCATTTGAACAGTGCACTTAAAGGGGTATTCCCACAAACATAACCATTTTTAAATTTGTAGATAATTAAAAGTTAAACATTTTTGCAAATATAAGTAATTAAACATTTTGCAGAGTTTTAAAGATTTTCTCTAAATATTTTGTGGTCACAAGTTGTTGTCTTGATTGTTTGCCAATGGATACGACCATGAATGCAGAAACTTTCTAAGGTCAGAAAATCAGCCATGATTTCCTTATTGTGGCCGGGATATCTTATGATACATGTAGTGTCCCTGCCTGATAACACAGCTACAATAAGAAAATCATGGCTGGGTTCCTGACAAGTCCCAGACCATAGAAAGTTTCTGCATTTGTGGTTGTATCCATTGGCAACCGATCAGGAAAATAGACTGTCACTACTAAGATAGTTAGAGAAAATCTTTAAAACTCTGCAGAATTTTTAACTACTTATATTTGCAAAAATGTTTAACTTTTACTTATCTACAAATATAGATATGATTATGTTCATGGGAATACCCCTTTAAGTCTGCTTTCCTGGAATGCACCCCGATGCTGGAGTTATTTTCTGCACCAATATCTCTCCACTGTCAGAAAGGCGGGCCTTACTATTACTCACACACCAGTGATAACACCTCACTCACACCCGCCGTTCTGACAGTAGAGACATATTGGTGCTGAAACTAACAGCATCCATATCTCCAGCATTGGGGCGTATTCTGGGAAAATCGAATTCAGCACAATGTCGGCTTTCTAGCGGTATATAACCCTGCACAACTGAGTTCTGAGGACATGAAAGGATGTAATGTAAACTATCAATGATAAAGAACTGTTCGCAGGACTAAACATAAACATGTAAATCCATCTAAGGGTGGGTTCACACTTGCGCCAGAGTCCGTCCACTGCCAATCCGAGTGAAAATCTCGGGAAACTGGATAGGCACTGGATAGCGACAGATTAGCGACACATTGCTTAAAAACCCATTCATTTGAATGGGTTTTTAAAGCAATGCGCGGGTGTCCGATTGCACCCTCTGCGGCGTGAAGCCGTTGTTTTTCGTCGGACACAAAGTCCTGCATGTCCGACTTTGTTTCCGACGAAAAAACTGGATTAGCAGCGCAGAGGGTGCAATCGGACACCCGCACATTGCACAATGCATCACTAACCTGTCGTTATCCGGTGCCTATCCAGTTTCCCGAGAGTTTCACTCGGATTGGCAGCGGACGGACTCAAGCGCAAGTGTGAACCCACCCTAAATAGTAATGACCATTTATCTTGATTGTTAAGTACCTAAAAAAATTTTTTTCCCAAAATTGAATTCTGGGGTTTGTTTCTCGTTGTGTAGAAAATAATATAATTCAGGGGATAAACATTTTCTCTTTATAACTAGAGCTATCCATTCTAGAATGTCACCAGTTTTGACAATTTTATGATCCTCAGATTTATAGACACAGAAAAATTGTAATTAATAGAAATTGTCTCTTGGACTCAAATTGTATTTCCTGTCTAAATTAGCAATGTCCATTATAGTATCCATCCCCACTATCTGGTGCAGATATTTCATTACTCTTTTATCCTAAAATTTGGACTCTATTTTTTCAGAAAGCATCTTTAGCTGCTGAAATATATTGTACCTGGCCCATTTTCCACTGAAAGTGCTCCACACTTACCCCAATCCCACAAGCCTGCTGCCTTAGGACAACCTTTGAGTTTGCCCTATCATGTAAACCACATATGCAAATTCTCAACACCTTCTGCCGCCACCTCAGAAACATTTATTGAATCCAGTGTTTCCTCATCCCTGAGACAAAAATGCTACTTTGCACCCTCATTAACTACTTCTTAGACTACAGCAACATATTTCTCTGGAGCCTCCAAGCAAATTCTCTTGCTACCCTCCAATCCCTCAAATATGCTGCCTGGCTATTCCACCTCTCCTCTTATTTTTCATCAGCCTCTGCCAATGCCTTCACAGGCTACCCATTGGCTGGCCAATAGAATTTAACGCCTTAAGGACACTGCTGAAAAGTACCTTAAGGACCAGGCCTCATTTTTCAAAACTGACATGTGTCAATTAATATGGCAATAAGTTTGAGACGCTGTAATGTAAGCCGTGTACCGGGGTGGGCTCCCCAGGATACAGCGAAGTCACGAACAAAGGAAGCAACTCCAAATCAATTTAGTAAAAAACAAGATTTTACTTTGAGTAGTAACACCTATTTACCAGAAGAACACTCTCAACTATTTACATTCACTCCGCCAGTAAGCTGAGACCCTGGTGTTGTACAGCGCGGTGCCTTCTCATGTGTAGCTTCAATAAGCTCCAAGCTTTTGCCTATCTGCAGGCTGCAACTAACCAGCCACTTGTTACCTTTTTATCACCCTAGTCCAGGGGTCGGCAACCTATGGCACGCGTGCCACTCTTGGCACGCGAGGCATATTTCCCTGGCACGGCAGCAGACTCCTCACCCAGCAGTTTCGATCGGACCAAACACGTCCGAAACTAAACTGCTATTATTATGCTGCGGGGTCTCTTCAGACCCCACAGTATAATAAGCGGAGCCCCCGGGAGTTATCAAACATAAAAAACAGTGTTAACTCACCATTCCACGCTCCGCAGCCGCTGTGTACTCTTCAGGCGCTTCTGCCTGTAGTCAGCTGACAGGGCCTCAGGGGTCGCGTCTGCGTCTGACGTCATTACGCATAATGACGCGACGTGACCCCTGAGACTCAATGAGCGGTCGCTGACTACAGGCAGAAGCGCCCGAAGATACAGAGCGGCTGCGGAGCGTGGAATGGTGAGTACATTGTTTTTTATGTTTCATCACCTCTCTTTGCCCTCCACTTATTATACTCTGTGGTCTGAAGAGACCCCACAGTATAATAATAGCTAGTGAATGTGCAGGGGCCACTATAGAGCATAATACCGTGTGCAGGGGCCACTATAGAGCATAATACCGTGTGCAGGGGCCGCTATGGGACAAATACTGTGTGCAGGGGCAGCTATGGGACAAATACCGTGTGCAGAGGCTGCTATGGGAGAAATACCATGTGCAGAGGCCGCTATGGGACAAATACCGTGTGCAGAGGCCGCTATGGGACAAATACCGTGTGCAGAGGCCACTATGGGACATAATACCGTGTGCAGGGATCGCTATGGGACATAATACCATGTGCAGGGACTGCTATGGGACAAATACTGTGTGCAGGGACCGCTATGGGACATAATACCGTGTGCAGGGACCGCTATGGGACATAATACCGTGTGCAGGGACCGCTATGGGACATAATACCGTGTGCAGGGACCGCTATGGGACATAATACCGTGTGCAGGGACCGCTATGGGACATAATACCGTGTGTAGGGACCGCTATGGGACATATACCGTGTGCAGAGGCCGCTATGGGACATATACCATGTTGCAGGGGCCGCTATGGGACATATACCGTGTGCAGGGACCACTATGGGACATTATTCTGAATAACGGTGTGTTTTCTATATTAAGGATGTGTTTTTGCACAGAAAACTCAGGCTTTGTTTTTTTTTTTGTGCAAAAATGCACCAGTTTTACATCGAATGAAAAAGTTCCAAATATAGCTGCATCCAGATACATAGTGTGTTTTCACCATAAGACTGCCGCCATACGGTGCTCCTGGACACATTTACCAATAATTGGCGTCTGCACATGGACTTTCATTGCTTCTAATCAGAAAGTACAGGAGCGTCCCAGGAAATAGCAGTAAACGCATGTGTCCTAAAGCATCTGGTGGCAGCACTTCTGTGTTATGGTTTGTGGTATATGACTTTAGTTTAGGGGTCGTCAGACTTACAATTATTGACCGGCACTCCGAGTACCTCATCTTTGATTTTTTTATTAAAATCGGCACGCCGAACAAAAAAGGTTGCCTACCCTTGCCCTAGTCACAGGAACAATTCAGTGAGTGTGATAGAGGCACCGGCGGTATTACACAAGAGCTTACAAACTTATCAAAATACCCCTATTTCCCACAAAGTATAACCGAGTAAATATCATAGTAGGTCAGCTTGCAAGCCAAAGAAATATGACAATGTATAAAATGTCGCTTCTAGACTTCCTCAGAAGCTCCTCTCTGGGAGTTACAACTCAATAGAATTCTCTGAGTCCTTACTACCGAATAGGCAGATAATTCACCAGTAGTGTGGCCTGTGAAGATGAGGATGCCTAACTAATCTAACTACAGGCCCTTATTCAGTCCCAAGCAATTTGCGCCAAAAATCTAATACGGTGCGTGCACGATTACTTCTTTTACTGATTCAGTATTGTGGGGTACCTTGCAGTTGCTCTCTGGAACCACTGAAAGCAGGGCTCATCCAAACATGCGGTCTCACTGACTGGGCTACCTCTCAGCCGGTCCTTGATAGCAATCTTCACCTTAGGATGCTGTCTGAGCAAACAGTCTCTGCTTCAGCAAACTCTTGTCTGTAATCCTTTAAGAAAGTCTTTTCCTCTCACTTCAGCTCCTCTTCTTCTAAAAGCTCAGAAGCACACACAGCTAAGATGGCTGCCAGACACACTCTCTCTCTTCTTGTTCCTCATCTGCAGAACAGGGTCTCCACGTCACTACTCCAGGGAATTACAGAATTACAGTCTCTTCTATTTCTGAGGTAACAGTGGCCTCTTGTGGTCAAACAAACAAATGTCAGTTTATAAAAAAAATAAACTTATCTACAGTAACAGTTACATTCATAACATGAGGGCTGTTTTCCCATCTTACATGCCACCCCACTAGAGGTTGACGTCCCTGGCAACCTTCCCCATACAAACTCATCCTGCGCATAGCGCTGTGGGGGTACACCAGCATTGGACCTGGCCGTCCTATGCAGAGTCACAGGTTCAGGGTTATCAGGCACATCCAGTGGTGGGTGTTCTGCAGGCTGTATAACTCTCTCCCTGGGTGGCAAACTCGTCACAGCTGGGGTCCCCGGAGTGACTGGGGCAGGGACAACCCACCATTCATTGTCTAAGGGAGGTTCCCTAGTTCTAGGGTTAGGAGCAAGCACCTCCTCGTCGGCCACTGGTTGCTCAAAGTTACAGAGTCTTAACATGTTACGGTGGAGATTCCTTGAGGGTCCCCCAGTCCCTACTGGCTCTACTTCATACACTGGGATATCAGGGTCTACCCTCTGCTTCACTATATACGGAACCGCCTCCCACCGCCCATCCAATTTTCCAGTTGGCCTCTTGGCCCTGACGATCACGCGGTCACCTGGAGCATACTCATCCCTCTGCACTGGCCCTGGGTTGGGGTGCACTATTTGTCTCAGGCGTTCACCCACAACCTTGTGTACTGCTCTCAGTCGGCGTCGGTGCTCTTGCACCCATAGTGCTCCTCGGTGGAGGCTGCATCGGATCTGGCATGTGGAGATCCTCAATCTCCTGGCCCGCTCTCCCAAACATCAGCATGTGTGGAGAGTAACCAGTGGTGTTGTGTACTCTATTGTTATAGGCCCACATCAGCGCAGGTAAGTACTCTGGCCACCGAGCTTTTTGATTATCCTCTAAAGTCCGCAGCATCTGTATCAAGGTGCGGTTGAACCGCTCACACGCCCCATTCCCTTGCGGATGATATGGGGTCGTGCGGGAACGTTCAATACCATAGAGCTGATACAGCTCACTCATCAAAACACCCTGAAAACATGCCCCCTGATCTGAATGGATTCTCTGCGGACCCCTAAACACTTGTATAAAGTGCTTAGAGACTGCCTCAGCAGCTGATTCAGCTGTCTGATCCCTGGTGGGTACAGCCACTGCATACTTTGTAAAGTGGTCCATCATGACCAAACAGTAAGAGTGTCCTGAGGTAGAGTACCCAATCTGTACGTAGTCAATCATTAAGATTTCTAGGGGGGCAGATGTTCAAATAGTTTGTACAGGGGCCCGTTGCTCGGGGCTTTTACTCAACCCGCAGGATCGACACTTGAGGCATGCCTCGGTTACCATTTCTCCCAAATCTGGACAATATACGAATCGCTGAAGCCATTGGTACATCTTAGCACTCCCAAAATGAGCCCCCCTCTCATGGGCTTCCTGAGCGGCCGCTGGTCCCAATGACATAGGGATGACAACCTGTTGCCGGTACTGCAGCTCTGACTGTACGTATATGGTCCGGCACAGGAGCCCCTGGGTAACACTCAACTTATCCCACTGTCTCAGTAACTTCTGACCTTCTTGAGTTAGGCTGGCCCTCTCGTTCGGGTGGGGCCAGATGTTAGTCCGAATCCACTCTTTAACTTTCCAGAGGTCCGGGCAGCTATTTTGAACCCTTTCCCAGTCTTCCTACGTCTTCCCCAACACCATCGACATCCCTGAAGCCACCCCACTTGAATGTGTTATGTTCTGGAATGGCGGTACTCTGCCGAGGTGTGGGATTTTGATGTCTTCTAGCCCTTTGTCCCCACTCTTGGTCGGCAATCCTACAGGGACTCAGGAGAGGGCATCGGCGTTGCCGTTCTCCCTTCCTGACCGGAACTGGATGCGGTATTGGTACTTGGAAAGGCGAGCCATCCATCTCTGCTCAAGGGCGCCTAGCTTGGCGTTTTCCAAGTGCGCTAACGGGTTATTGTCCGTCATCACAATCACTTCTGCACCCGTCAGATACTCTGCAAATCTTTCAGTCATGGCTCATACCAGCGCCAAAAGCTCCAACTTAAAAGAGCTATAGTTGTCAGGGTTGCGCTCCGACTCCCTTAGAGACCGACTGCCATAGGCAATCACCCTCTCTCGTCCGTCTTGAACTTGAGACAGCACGGCTCCAAGACCATGTAGACTTCCATCTGTGTACAACAAGAACGGACTATCAAAACGTGCATAGGCCAGGATCGGGACACTGGTCAGAGTTCTTTTCAACACCTCAAAGGCTTCTTGCTGTCTTGGCCCCCACTCAATGGGGCAATTCTTGGGTCCTCCAGCTGTGCCTCTCAGCAGCTCATTTAGTGGACCAGAGAGAAAGGCCTGCACTTCCCGTAGGGTTCTTGGCTGGGGACACTTCTGGATGGCTTCCACCTTGCTGGGGGCTGGTTGTACCCCTTCCGGAATGACCACATGTCCCAAGTACTCTATTCGCTGCCGAAACAGTTGGCACTTCTTGGGCTTGATTTTTAGCCCATGGTCTCGCAGTCGTTCTAGGACCTGCCGCAGCTTTTGAAGATGATCTTCGAATGAGGTCCCAAACACCACAATGTCATCCAGATATATCAATATGGACTCAAAGTTTAGGTCACCCAGACAGAGCTCCATCAACCGCTGAATTGTCCATGGAGCGTTGGACAGACCAAACGGCATTCTGTTGAACTCATAGAGTCCCATGGGTAAGATAAAGGCTGTCTTCGCCTTGTCCTTTTCGGCCACTGGCACTTGCCAATATCCACTGGCCAGATCAAGCGTGGAGAAATACTTGGCACGACCCAGGGAGGATAGTGTCTCTTCGATCCGTGGAAGAGGATAGGCATCGCGGATGGTCTGAGCATTCAGTTTCCGGTAATCTACACAGAACCTGAGACTTTCATCCTTCTTCCGCACCAGGACCACCGGAGCAGCCCACGGGCTTTTACTCTCCTGTATCACCTGATTCTCCAGCATGCTGGCCACCATATCTTTCACCTCCTGATACATCTTGGGTGGGATTTGCCTGTACCGCTCCCGAATTGGTGCAGCGTCGCCGGTAGGGATTTCATGTTCAATGGCGGTAGCACACCCGAAGTCTTCATCATGTCTTGAGAATGCCTCCTGGAACTCCCACAGAGTGTCTTCCAGAAGTTTCTGTTGCCCCGGGGTCAGAGACCAGGGGTCCACTCCCCATCAGAGACATGATCACTTGACCGTTCCATTCTGCTGTTGGGGTCTGTTTTTGCTGGACCTCCACAGCATAGGTCCAAGCCGACCTCCCATCAGGCTGTAGTGTGAAGCTCTTCCGGCGAAGGACGTCGCCCTCGGGCACATAAACTTCAGCCAGCAGGGTATTCCCAGGAACGATCAACTCACTGTCCAAGACATTGAGACAGCATATAGGCACACAGCCATCTTTCACCGTGGCGAGTGCTCGGGCTACCAGAGGGCGGGTCTGCGTTTCTCCCTGCGGAGCAGGCTCTATCAGGACCTCTAGTCCATTCAGTGGTCGTCTAGCCCCCACTGGAAGCATCAAAATTTTCTCCTGTCGCGGTGGAATCTTCACTGGAGCACTCAGTGGTACCTTCACATCCCCAATAGAGCGCCCTGATATGATGCTCTTTTGCAAACTACAGCTCCTCACCATCTGCTGTAGGACCTTCTGAGTTGGCTGGTGTGTGGTGGCCCGCTGCCAGTATTTAGGACCTTCCTTGGCATAAAGGTGATGATCTAGGTCTCTCAGCACGTTCATGCCCAGCGTTACATCTAATCCTCTTCTGGATGGATGGTCTACCAGCACTATCCCCTTTTTGCTAATGTCTTGCCCAAACAGCCGAACCCGCATCCAGACGATCCCTTGTACGTCCATTGCACCGTTATTGGCAGCTGTCAACCTGATGACACTTCCATCTTCCGGCTCCATCATATGTCCGAAGTGTCTCTCGAAGAACTCCAGAGGCATCAGGGTGCACTCTGATCCGGTGTCAACTAGGCAGCGTACCTTCTGGCCCTCCAGCTCGGCTTCCATAACGGGGCTGCTAGCATATAAGTCGCGTTCATCGCGTATGGGGCTTAGTTTTTGGTGAACCGCCACAGGACGTCCCATTACTGCGGCGGTCGGAAGTTTAAAGCCGGCTCGGGTTCCATCCGTCCCTGGCACTCTCTGCCGATATGGCCATACTGTCGGCAGCTCCAGTAGAGAGGTCCCCTCGATCCCCGCACAACAGATGGGCCTTGGTTGGTGGGCCCTCGCACCCGAGGTACTCTCGGTGGAGGAAGGCAGGGTGATGTGACCCTCTCCGGAGCCATGGATGAACCTGCTTTCATCTGGGACACCTCCAGGCAGAGTTCTGTCATTTCCGCCCGTAGAGCCTGGACAACATCCTTCAAGGAACCCGCGCCTTCAGGACCTACTCGAGCCCCTGTCACTTGGGTGCTGCTCACTGCCTTCACACTTACAGCCATGGGCTCTTCTTCCCTCTCTACAGCAGCCAGGTAAACATTATAGAATGTCAGGTTGGCATCTGCCCGAGTCATCTCTTGCAGTTTATCCTGTAAAAACTTATTGGATAATCCTAAGATGAATTGGTCTCGTAGTAGTCGGTCCACGTCTTTGAAGACTCCCATAGCCTCCGAATCTCGCCGCCGCACTTCATTCAGTATCTCCTGTAAGGCGTTAGAGTATTGCATTAAAGCCTCACCCTCTCGCTGTGACCGATTAAAGAAGTTGCTTCGCAACTGTGCTACTTTGGTACGCCCTCCCTGAGCTCCCTCTAGCAGGGAGAATATTTTTTTCCAAGGTGTCTCTCTCTGATTCGGGCCGTACCATCACTGTCCGTCTAGCATCACCCTCTAGGGCCCCCAATGCTATCTCTGCATGCAGCCCCGGAATAAGGTTACTCAATTTAACTACGCTTCGTACCCTTTCGGTCCAGTCCTGCAACGTCAAATTATTACCGTCAAACTTTGGCAAATGCTGCATTAGTGCCCCGGCTGATAAGCACCCTACTTGGACTGGCATGACTGGTACTGGGGCTGATAACTCTTGCTGTGCAGGGGCACCCTGGACCGGTGCAGCTGGAGCCTGGAGATTAATTTACGCCATGTTCCCGTCCATGACGGTCGCTGTATCCTGCCGACTACGCCAAGTTGTAAGCCGTGTACCGGGGTGGGCTCCCCAGGATACAGCGAAGTCACGAACAAAGGAAGCAACTCCAAATCAATTTAGTAAAAAACAAGATTTTACTTTGAGTAGTAACACCTATTTACCAGAAGAACACTCTCAACTATTTACATTCACTCCGCCAGTAAGCTGAGACCCTGGTGTTGTACAGCGCGGTGCCTTCTCATGTGTAGCTTCAATAAGCTCCAAGCTTTTACCTATCTGCAGGCTGCAACTAACCAGCCACTTGTTACCTTTTTATCACCCTAGTCACAGGAACAATTCAGTGAGTGTGATAGAGGCATCGGCGGTATAACACAAGAGCTTACAAACTTATCAAAATACCCCTATTTCCCACAAACAAAGTATAACCGAGTAAATATCATAGTAGGTCAGCTTGCAAGCCAAAGAAATATGACAATGTATAAAATGTCACTTCTAGACTTCCTCAGAAGCTCCTCTCTGGGAGTTACAACTCAATAGAATTCTCTGAGTCCTTACTACCGAATAGGCAGATAATTCACCAGTAGTGTGGCCTGTGAAGATGAGGATGCCTAACTAATCTAACTACAGGCCCTTATTCAGTCCCAAGCAATTTGGGCCAAAAATCTAATGCGGTGCGTGCACGATTACTTCTTTTACTGATTCAGTATTGTGGGGTACCTTGCAGTTGCTCTCTGGAACCTCTGAAAGCAGGGTTCATCCAAACATGCGGTCTCACTGACTGGGCCACCTCTCAGCCGGTCCTTGATAGCAATCTTCACCTTAAGATGCTGTCTGAGCAAACAGTCTCTGCTTCAGCAAACTCTTGTCTGTAATCCTTTAAGAAAGTCTTTTCCTCCCACTTCAGCTCTTCTTCTTCTAAAAGCTCAGAAGCACACACAGCTAAGATGGCTGCCAGACACACTCTCTCTCTTCTTGTTCCTCATCTGCAGAACAGGGTCTCCACGTCACTACTCCAGGGAATTACAGAATTACAGTCTCTTCTATTTCTGAGGTAACAGTGGCCTCTTGTGGTCAAACAAACAAATGTCAGTTTATAAAAAAAATAAACTTATCTACAGAAACAGTTACATTCATAACATGAGGGCTGTTTCCCCATCTTACAGTAACTTACACAAGTGATCTTGAGATTGTTTTTTCATGACATTTTTCATTGTACTTCATGTTAGTGGCAAACATTGATCAATATTTTTGTATTTATTTATTTAAAAAAAATAGGAAAATTGGAAAAAAATATAAATAAATCGCAATTTTTAAAATGTGACATGCTCTGCTTTTCAGACAGATAGTCATACCACCCAAATACATTAATAAATATTATCTACCATATCTCTGCTTTATATTGGCATCATTTTTTAATAATCCTATAATTTATAACTAATTTTTAGGGACTATACTGTATATTATAAACACTATATATTATAAACCCACATAAATCACCTTCACATCTGCGCCCTGCTGTGTGCCCAAACATCATTTTATGTTCACAAGTATGACACTTTTGTACCCAGGATAATGTACTTAATGTCATATGTGGGTATAAACTGCTGTTTGGGCACAGCCGGGCACAGAAGGGAAGGAGTGCTATTTTGGTTTTTGGAGCAGAGTTTGGTTTTTGGATGTCATGCCACTTTTGCAGAGCCATTGAATTGCCAGTAAAGAGGAATTCGCAGACACGTGACCCCACTTTGGAAACTACACCTTTAAAGGGACTTAGCAAGTGGCACAGTGGGCATGTTTTACCCTTGAATGTTGCATTAATTTAATTTCCAGAAATGAATATGCAGCTGATAACAAAAAGTGAAAATTGCAATTTTCCCATAGATACGACAGAGATTTCAGTGACTGATATGTTGTGCCCAGCTTGTGTCAGCAGAGACACACACTCCAAAAACTGTTAAGTGGGTATCCCGAGTCCAACATCCTTTGGAGCATTCGTCTCTGATACAAGCTGGGCACAACATATTGTGCACTGAAATGATTTATTCCTGGAAAAATTGCCATTTTCACCTTTAACCATCATCTGCATATTAATTTCTGGAAAATAAATTATAGTAACACTTGGGGGTTAATAAATACAGCAAATGTGGAAAAAACTATAAAACATAACTTTTAATATAAATATCTCATAAAAAGGCACCTCAATAATGACATGTCTATAAATGTGGAAGAGTGAAGAAATCAGGCGATACCTTTTAGAGGCTGAGTATATTAGATGGTAAGCTTTCAGAAGTCTAGCTTCCGTCATCAGACATGGTGTTATGCAAGAACTGAAAATTACAGATTTTTTATACCCTATACACATGGTCTTCAAAGGATTTTAGAGTCCTTAAAAAAAACAACAAAATGCAATCTAAGTAGAGAAGTTATTTACAACCGGTCAAACAATAAACAATCTGGAAAGTTGTGGTGCGTCTCTGTGACGTCTCTCTTCCACTACTTTCAAAGGCTAACACGGTACAACATTATACTAATGTATATAAATGAAAAGACTAACACAGATAAATATTTGTGCGACCAGGGATTATATCAATCCAATACAATGCAGATGTAAATCACACAAATCAACAAAAAATAAAGAGTTAATGTTAAAACTCTAAATCAAAGACTTCCAAATATATGAAAAGGTAAGAAAAATCAGATAGATCTCACCAAATCACCGGTCATGCGTCTGATAATTCATGATCCATCATTAGCTCTGTGGGAATCGCCATCCTGGTCATTAAGTTCTGACCCTATATCTCAATAATGGCCCTGTTATACCCAAAGAGCAAGGGCAGTCCACATCTGACCCTTAATTAAATAGTCACCTGTCCCTACGTGTTACATTGGCAGGTGCTGTTGCCGATGGTTAGAGGGGAGGAAAGGGTACAGTGTACATATTTGGGCCTATGGGGAAGAGTATAAGGCTTTTACAGTAACTATAAGGAAGGATTCATTAGGGGGCATTATGACGATGGGGGGTTCATTTATATAAGGGTTATTACAGGGTATTATAAATACAAGAGGGGAGGTTATTTATATAAGGGGCCATTAGGGGGCATCATTTATATTAGGAGGCATTATGAACATAAGGGGGTGGTCATTGATATAAGGGGTCATTAGAGGTGCAGTATTTATGTCAGGGGGAATTGGGCATAATATGAGGGTCAATTAATTTAATTAAAGTTGCACTTGCACCTTATTAAGACTAAGGCTCCACGTAGTGGGCTGCAGCAAAAAAAGCGCTGCAGGAAAAAACGCGGTGGTAACGTGTTTTTTCCTGCAGCGCTTTTCACAGAAGGTCCGCAGAGGTTTTCCCTGTGGACTTTCTGTTTTCAATACACCTATATGGAAACCGCCAGCATTTCCATAGGTATAACTGACATGCTGCAATTTCCAAAACCGCAACGGTTTTGGAAATCGCAGTGTGTCTGCTGCACGTATTTTTCTGCAGTGTGTGGATGGGATTTGCTAGAATGTTGCGGTTTTTTTCAGTGGGTTTTCGCCACATGGAGCCACCATCCCTACTTTGCAGTATAATATGTACAGCGGATAATCTGCGATTTTCAAAACAGTTGGTGTTTTGGAAATCGCAGAATGTCAATTATACCTACGGAAATGCTGGCGGTTTCTCTATAGATATAATTGAAGCAGAAAGTCTGCAAAGGAAACCTCTGCGAACTTTCTGTGCAAAGTGCTGCTGAAAGAACCGCGATGCATCGCCGCTGCGGTTTTTCCCACAGCTGTTTTTTGCTGCGGGACGCCACATGGGGCCTTAGCCTTAAGGAGTTTTCAATCTCATTTTTATTGATGATCTATCCTCAGAATAAGAGATAAGTGACTCCCCACTGATCAGCTGTATGAAGGGGCTATGGCGCCTGTTTATATCACACACTTTCTTTTTATAGTGACCGTGTGATGTAATTCCACATAGATGTGTATAGGATGAGGCTGTAGTTACATGACATGGCTGCTATGAGATGACACTATGTAAACAGAGAAGGTGTCACGGCGCTTACACAGGTACCATGGTTCATTGAAACAGTTGTTCCTTGGGGGTCCCGGGTATTGGAACCCCATACATTTTTTTTTCCCTTTTTTTTCCTTTTTAATTAGGAAACACCTGGGGCATTATTAATAAGGGGCAAATTATTTAAAGAGGACCTTTCACGTCCTCATGTATAAGCGGTTTTACATACCGCTAGAAAGCCGACAGCGCGCTGAATTCAGCACACTGCCGGCTTTCCCGTTATATGCCCCGGGGCTGGAGATATCGGGGGTCTAAATTTCACCGTTCACTGTCAGAAGGACATTCCTGACTGTCTAGCTGCGCTGTGAGGAACGCCCTCCCTGACTGTGCTCGTCCATAGACTTGTACTGGGGGGGCGTTCCTCACAGCTCAGCGTCATCACTGGGCTGAGTACACCCCAGTACAATTCTATGGACGGGTACTGTAAGGGAGGGCGTTCCTCACAGTGCAACTAGACAGTCAGGAACGCCCTTCTGACAGTGAACGGTGAAATTTAGACCCCCGATATCTCCAGCCCCGGGGCATATAACGGGAAAGCTGGCAGTGTGTTGAATTCAGCGCACTGTCGGCTTTCTAGAGGTATGTAAAACAGCATATACATGAGGACGTGAAAGGTCCTCTTAAAGGGGTGCAAAGGGAAGTTATTAGTTTAAAGATGCACTTGGGGGTATTATTCATTATGGGGGGTTATATTATATATTTTATAATTGGGGTATCAGCAGGATGGGGGCTTTGTGTAGGTGAAGACAATATGGGTCAGGTGCCTGGAAAAGTGAGGAGCCAAAGATGTCTATGTTGCAAACTTTACAGAGACTGGAAGAAGTGGTCATGGCCGTCCAGATGAAAGAGATGCGGAATGTGAACGATAAGTCAGAGACGCCACCGGTAAGTCACTAAATGTTACTGCCCTGTATTCACCTAAATCGTCTGCAGAGCCCTGTGTAGAGCCGCTATATACCACTATACGCTCACCGTATACTGATAGTATCGGTATACAAACATGTCCAAGTAGGGGGCCCACTTGGACATGTTCGCCCCCTGTGAAAGATCCTCAGTGCGCCAACACCGCTGTGGCCCACACCTGAGACTTCTTTCATATAAAACCACACTCACCACCAGTGAGTGTTGGGTTCACAAGATAAATACAAGACAAGCTTTCGAAATTTAATATATTTATTAATCCCTAAATGGGTCGGTATTAACATCTAACACATGCAGTTCAGAACAGATATGTAGATATATACAAGCATTAACAGTTACTAGTTACAAGATACAGTGCAATAAAATAAAAGGGAATAAAAGTGAAATAGTTACTTTACCACACATCTCCTTGAGGTGGCTCTATAATCCAACCCTCACACATGCTCTGGTATGTGTGAATAACCAGTGGAGGCAGCAACATCAACATATTCCAGCCTGCATGCTCTCATCACAGTCTCTCAGTAATAGTCTCTTGTAGTCTCATCATAGTATTCTCCTTGTAGTCTCAGCCCAATCTCCTCCCACTGACCTCTTACCTCATCTTTTATATCCTTGATTACACCACCCAGAATGAGGTCACCGGCGACAGCAAGTCTGATTGACTAACGCACTCAAGTCCAGATTCTTTGTAAAGAGCTGAGACCAAGTGAAATGATACAATGTTATCAACCATGTCTGATCTAACAGCCCAGGCTGAACCATGCATGTTTGTTTGATCACTCAGGCTACGTAGGAATACAATGGAGCTATTCTAGGATGGATACAAAGCCCCATTGTTACAAGGTTGCCCTATTGATAACATACATCTAGGATTATAGCTGCGCACATTATGAATAAATGGAATTAAGAGAGAGATACGCTACCCAGAGCCATATTTAAGCCATATTTAAGTGGAATCATCACACCCCCCTGTGCTAAACCCCTAGCTATGCCTCTGCCTTTAAGCTTTTCACAGGAATTAAAACAATATGGAGGTGAATATATATTAATATAATTTTGAATATATATATATATTTTTTCAATAATATGTTCAGTTTGCCCTAAAATTTACACATTCACAAGGGATCAAAAGAGAAAAAAAAAGAGAAAAGCATTTTTAACCCTTGATTGTTAAAATTGATTTAGCTTCCAGAAATGAATGAATGTTTTCTTCTCCCAGCCGATTTCAAGATAATTTGTTTCTTCGTGTATGTAAATGAGCACCACGGAGCTCTTTGGCGAGCACCCATCGCGTCATCTCTTCTCACCGCCCCTTCGGCCGTTCCGGTGACTCTCCTCTTCTCTCTTCTTACTTCTCGCTCTCAGAGAATTTTCACAACTGCGCATGCGTCATTTTCCGGTGGTCTGTCACAAGAGCGTGGCAGAGCCGATTGAGCATGTGCAGTCGAGAAAATTAACACCCATGATGAAAGTGATTAAGTGATGAAATGATGTAAATTCACACCCGTGATTAGAGAGCAGCTGCGGTGACTGGTGTTATAGGAGGGTGTCAACTGTTTCTTACAGCTGACACCCACTTTCGATGCCACCTGCTCAGCTTCTTTGTGGATGACATTACCATGATGTAATAGTATGGCAGTGGTAAGGCACACATTTCCATTACATCATGGTGCAGGAAGGGGGGTAATGATAGTAGTAGACCAATAGATGTCTAGAGGAAATGAGCTGCGTAGTATAATATAGACTGAACCTATATACCATCTGCGACGGACCTTCCTGCAAGACCACTATGAGCTGGAGTTGAAATAAAGAACCATATACCAGAATTAACCTTTATATATACACATAAATAATTAATGTTGGAATACACCAATCAGTAATAGATGGTCTATTTTAATTTAATACCACTTAGTTGCCTTCATTTGCACCAGAATTTTGGTGCAATTCTGAGCATAATGTGTAATCTTAAAGGGGTTTTCCAAGATATTGTTTTGTTTTTACACATAGACAAAAAATGTAGTGAAATGAATTTTCTAATTGAGGCCAAATAAAAATTGATGAAAAATTGACTGCCAGAGCAGCCAAGGAGTTGGGGGATGGTCCTGATCACCAGACAAGCCAGCATCTGGTTCACAGCAGTGATTAGAAGCAGCAAGGTAGACAAGAACATTTTTTATTTATTTTTAACAATTCTAGCCTCTCAGACAAGCATTTTTCCATGAGGGTTTTATGGACAATGCTGGGCTTGAAGCATGGTAGATGCATAGGGAGAGTAAAGGAGACTAGCAACATGTGCAAAACATGCAAATTATTTTTCATTAGCATCATACAGGGAAAACTGCATGCTTTAAAAGACATGTGTGGTTCTCAAAAACCACATGCATTTTTTCTAAAATGCATTTGGTTTTCTGATAAATTACATGTGCTTTTCTTAACAAAACTGCACCGTGTGAACAACAGGAAGTGTTATATCATGGGACCATATTGTGTGATTGTGCTTGTGCTATATATATATATATATATATATATATACAATGGGGAAAAAAGTATTTAGTCAGCCACCAATTGTCCAAGTTCTCCCACTTAAAAAGATGAGAGAGGCCTGTAATAGACATCATATGTAGACCTAAACTATGAGAGACAAAATGAGAAAACAAATCCAGAAAATCACATTGTCTGATTTTTAAAGAATTTATTTGCAAATTATGGTGGAAAATAAGTATTTAGTCAATAACAAAAGTTCATCTCAATACTTTTTTATATATCCTTTGTTGGCAATGACAGAGGTCAAACGTTTTCTGTAAGTCTTCACAAGGTTGGCACACACTGTTGCTGGTATGTTGGCCCATTCCTCCATGCAGATCTCCTCTAGAGCAGTGATGTTTTGGGACTGTCGCTGGGCAACACGGACTTTCAACTCCCTCCATGGGGTTGAGATCTGGAGACTGGATAGGCCACTCCAGGACCTTGAAACGCTTCTTACGAAGCCACTCCTTCGTTGCCTAGGCGGTGTGCTTGGGATCATTGTCATGCTGAAAAACCCAGCCACGTTTCATCTTCAATGCCCTTGCTGATAGAAGGAAGTTTGCACTCAAAATATCACGATACATGGCCCCATTAAATCTTTCATGTACACGGATCAGTTGTCCTGGTCCCTTTGCAGAGAAACAGACCCAAAGCATGATGTTGCCACCCCCTTGCTTCACAGTAGGTATGGTGTTCTTTGGATGCAACTCAGCATTCACTCTCCTCCAAACACGACGAGTTGTGTTTCTACCAAACAGTTCTACTTTGGTTTTATCTGACCATATGATATTCTCCCAATACGCTTCTGGAACATCCAAATGCTCTCTAGCAATGTCAGTCGGGCCCAAATATGTACTGGCTTAAGCAGGGGGACACGTCTGGCACTGGAGGATCTGAGTCCCTGGCGACGTAGTGTGTTACTGACGATAGCCTTTGTTACGTTAGTCCCAGCATTCTGCAGGTCATTCACAAGTTCCATCCGTGTGGTTCTGGGAGTTTTGCTCACCGTTCTTGTGATCATTTTGACCCCACGGGGTGAGATCTTGTGTGGAGCCCCTGATCGAGGGAGATTATCAATGGTCTTGTATGTCTTCCATTTTCTAATTATTGCTCCCACAGTTGATTTCTTCACACCAAGCTGCTTGCCTATTGCAGATTCAGTCTTCCCAGCCTGGTGCAGGTCTACAATTTTGTTTCTGGTGTCCTTCTAAAGCTCTTTGGTCTTCACCATAGTGGAGTTTGGATTGTGACTGTTTGAGGTTGTGGACAGGTGTCTTTTATACTGATAGCAATTTCAAACAGTGCCATTACTACAGGTAAAAGTGGAGAACAGAGTAGCCTCTTAAGGAAGAAGTTACAGGTCTGTGAGAGCCAGAAATCTTGCTTGTTTGTAGGTGACCAAATACTTATTTTCCACCATAATTTGCAAATAAATACTTAAAAAAATCAGACAATGTGATTTTCTAGATATGTTTTTTCATTTTACCTCCCATAGTTGAGGTCTACCTATGATGTCAGTTAGAGGCCTCTCTCATCTTTTTAAGTGGATGAACTTGCACATTTGGTGGCTGACTAAATACTTTTTTTTCCCCACTGTATGTATATATATATATATATATATATATATATATATATATATATATATGGTAAGTAAGTATACTGGGCATGAATGAAAAAACTGCTAAGAGGTACAGTGGGCGGCAGCTAGGACAAGCTTCCTGGATAAACTCTGATACTCCCTCAACCAAGAATTGGAAACCGGAAAATATTGCATGAGCCTAAAAATATGAGGAATGGTAAAAATGGGCAAACACACATAAAGGTACTCAGTTATGTTTATTCATTCATATGACAAGCATTTCCTGCCTTCAGTCACATTTTATTAGTCCCAGAAAACCCCTTCAAATATAGAAATTTGTAGATATATATTTGTCTAACATTTTGCATAGTATTAATAATTCTCTCTGACCAGGTTAGTGGTGACGACTTTTGTCTTGATAAGTTGCCAATGGATACGACCATGATTGCAGGAACTTTCTATGGTCTGGAACTTGTGCTTGCACTGTCCCTGCACAAGAAGATAACCCAGCTATAATAAGGAAATCATGTTTGGGTTTCTGATAATGCTATTTACTTGATTTGTCAGTGGTTTTAATGTTATTGTTAAACAAAGGTATTGTTCAGGTGTACAGTTTATGGCAACATTATTGTATACAGTATGTAGCTGCATTATTTATGCATAGAGTATGCTTTTTAATTTATACATCTCTATAATGTCTTTTTTTTTTATCAACAGTGTAACAACAATATTACCTAATGGCCAACACAGTTATACTGTAGGCCCTGAACCCCTTTAATTCTTTATATCTGAATGCTTGATAAAGCACAACTACTGATTCTCCTGGCATACAATATACACTCTGGAATGTTTCAGTATTCTGTTGACCAAATTTATAGTTAATACTACGTATGTCATCAACATCTTTTGTATCAAGCAGGTAAATTTTTACTGGCTAGAACAGCAGACTTTAGTGGCATCGGCTACCAAAAATTTCAGAAATTCAATTGATGGCATTTTCTATACAAAGAACATTAAAATGATTGCAAATGTTATTAAGATATCTCTATGAATTGACAGAACTGAGGGTTAAATAAAAATAAAATCTTACACATCCAAACTGAGGAATAACAGGTATATGATTAATGAAACAGTAAACAGATATTCCTTTTATTTGGCTAATTGAGCCTTACATTTTTAGGTAATTTTGAGCAAAGCAATGAAGAACTGAGAATGATTATAAAGAAGATATGGAAAAGAACAAGCATGAAGCTCCTGGATCAGGTCATCCCACCCATTGGAGGCAAGTATGCTTAACCCCTTCCTGCCAGAGGGATTTTTCAATTTTCGTTTTTGACTCCCCACTTTTCAAACCCCATAACTTTTTAAATTTTACACTCACAGAGCCATATGGGGGCTTAATGTTTATATGACAAATTGTTCTTCATAATGGTACCATTTATTATTCTGTACAATCTGAAAAAAAAAATGGGATGGAATTGCAGAAAAAAGTGCAATTGTGCAGCCAACATGACATGTGACTTATATTCTATGTTTCGGAACGATTCCAGGGATACCAAATTTCTATAGTTTTATTTACATTTTAATCCCTAAAAAATCCAAACTTTGCAAAAAAAAAAATTTTTTTTTTTTGCTACAGTGCCTTGCGAAAGTATTCGGCCCCCTTGAACTTTTCAACCTTTTGCCACAAGTGGGACACAATTGTGAAGTGGAACGAAATTTATTGGTTATTTTAAACTTTTGTAAAAAATAAACAACCGAAAAGTGGGGCGTGCAATATTATTCGGCCCCTTTACTTTCAGTGCAGCAAACTCACTCCAGAAGTTCAGTGAGGATCTCTGAATGATCCAATGTTGTCCTAAATGACTGATGATGATAAATATAATCCACCTGTGTGTATTCAAGTCTCCGTATAAATGCACCTGCTCTGTGATAGTCTCAGGGTTCTGTTTAAAGCGCAGAGAGCATCATGAAGACCAAGGAACACACCAGGCAGGTCCGTGATACTTTTGTGGAGAAGTTTAAAGCCGGATTTGGATACAAAAAGATTTTCCAAACTTTAAACATCCCAAAGAGCACAGTGCAAGTGAACATATTGAAATAGAAGGAGTATCAGATCACTGCAAATCTACCAAGACCCGGCCGTCCCTCTAAACTTTCATCTCAAACAAGGAGAAGACTGATCAGAGATGCAGCCAAGAGGCCCATGATCACTCTGAATGAACTGCAGAGATCTACAGCTGAGGTGGGAGAGTCTGTCCATAGTACAACAATCAGTCATACACTGCACAAATCTGGCCTTTATGGAAGAGTGGCAAGAAGAAAGCCATTTCTCAAAGATAGCCATAAAAAGTCTCATTTAAAGTTTGCCACAAGCGACCTGGGAGACACACCAAACATGTGGAAGAAGGTGCTCTGGTCAGATGAAACCAAAATCGAACTTTTTGGCCACAATTCAAAACTATATGTTTGGCATAAAAGCAACACAGCTCATTACCCTGAACACACCATCCCCACTGTCAATCATGGTGGTGGCTGCATCATGGTTTGGGCCTGCTTTTCTTCAGCAGGGACAGGGAAGATGGTTAAAATTGATGGGAAGATGGATGGAGCCAAATACAGGACCATTCTGGAAGAAAACCTGTTAGAGTCTGCAAAAGACCTGAGACTGGGACGGAGATTTATCTTCCAACAAGACAATGATCCCAAACATAAAGCAAAATCTACAATGGAATGGTTCACAAATAAACGGTATCCAGGTGTTAGAATGGCCAAGTCAAAGTCCAGACCTGAATCCAATCGAGAATCTGTGGAAAGAGCTGAAAACTGCTGTTCACAAACGCTCTCCATCCAACCTCACTGAGCTCGAGCTGTTTTCCAAGAAAGAATGGGCAAGAATTTCAGTCTCTTGATGTGAAAAACTGATAGAGACATACCCCAAGCGACTTGCAGCTGTAATCGCAGCAAAAGGTGGCGCTACAAAGTATTAACTTAAGGGGGCCGAATAATTTGGCACGCTCCACTTTTCAGTTTTTTATTTTTTACAAAAGTTTAAAATATCCAATAAATTTCGTTCCACTTCACGATTGTGTCCCACTTGTTGTTGATTCTTCACCAAAAAATTAAAATTTTATATCCTTATTTTTGAAGCCTGAAATGTGGCAAAAGGTTGAAAAGTTCAAGGGGGCCGAATACTTTCGCAAGGCACTGTATATTCTGACTTGTTTTTTTTATATTTCTATGTACAGGGATGCATAGGGTGTCTTTTTTGTGGGGCCAGATGTACTTTTTAGTTATACCATTTAGGGGAATGTCTATTGCTTTGATCACTTTTTATTCACAATTTTATCAGAGGCGAAACAGCGAAAAAATGGCGGCTCTGCACTTTTGATTTTTTTTTTCTGCTACGGCGTTTTCCGTACAGAAAGATATTTTTTAAAGTTTGTAGACTCTTCGTTTTCGGATACAGGGATACGACATGTGTATATGTTTCACAGTAATTTTTTTTTAGTTTGGAATGTATTCTACAGAAAAGGGGGGTGGTTTGAACTTTTTTTTTTTTTTTTACTATTTTAGTAGCCCCCCATAGGGGGCTTGAACATTGCAAACTTTTGATTGCAGGTCCTATAGACTGCAATATAACTGTATTGCAGTCTGTAGGACTTTCACTATGATAATATAAGGCTCCCGCTTGTCATAGGAACAGGTCGGCTCCCACGGTCTTGCTGCGCAGGAGACATCCTGCAATGGGAAAGATACGGGCCAGTGGGGACCGCACCCGGGGACTTTTTTTTTATTTACTTTTTTTTAAACCTTGGGTGGCCCTGGGAGGTAGCAATGCCTGTGATCAGAGAGGACAGTAGCTATGGCGGCTGTTCTACTGCAGAGCGGCCACCATCTTTAAAGACCAAGAATCCCCTGGGTCATTAAACTATTACTGTATATAGTATCTTTCATCGTAACATAAGGCAGTGTTGATCAAAAGAAAGACAAAAACCACATGGGATACAAACCAATTTTCTTAATCTTAAAGAGGTATTCCCATCTGAAGGATCCTATCTATACCACTAGTTTATGTAAATTGAAGAGTTTTCCTAAATACATTGCTTTAACATTGCTGCTTTGTTTGTCTGCTATATGAAATTATTCTTCCATGGACCATGGCCTATCTGATAAGACACTGCTCTTGCAAGGGATTTGCTCTGCAGTTTGCTGATAAAGACTCTGCTATTAAGGCTGTCTGTTATCTCTCTATGTAAAAACCAAAAGATAACACTTCTCTATAGAAGCATGGTAAGTCTTCTATACAAACCTTTGTAATGTTATATACATTTACTGTGCATATTATTTTATATGCATTTATATTAGATTTCTAGTAATCATAATAGATAATCTCTCAATGTAAAGACAAAGCCTATACTGTGATACTTAGCT
The DNA here is from genome assembly GCA_947044405.1 of Leptodactylus fallax. Lineage (NCBI taxonomy): Eukaryota > Metazoa > Chordata > Amphibia > Anura > Leptodactylidae > Leptodactylus > Leptodactylus fallax. Next base: position 7,293,001 of record CAMRHE010000007.1, on the reverse strand, counting down.
CACTGTGGGCTTGCTTTACTAAGTGATGTAGATTATGTAGATGCTGTGGTGAAGTGCAGGAATGAACATACCTGTAAGGAACTTACTTTATTTAACTACTTTATTATAATTTGGATAATGGCTAGCAAGCTTGGCCATTTACTTCAGTTCACAGTATGTTATATGTATGCACTACTGGAGCAAGAGTTCCAGGGTGAATACTGCTTTGGCAGATGTGAGCATGTTACCCATCTGGAAGCTTGAATTAGAGTTCTTTAAGAGCAGATTGCAACACTGAGGGCGATTGACAATCTTGAGCGGAGCATGCTGCTCACTGAGCAAGTAGTCAGTGGGTTAGATATGGAGGTTGGAGAGCTGGAGGGACATCAGTAAGACCAGGCAAGGAGCTGGGTTAATACAGAGAGAAGGGGTGGAAGGGGATCCAAGAAAAGGAAGGACACTCCTGTTTCTCTTCACCCAAACAAAATTCCCAAGTTGGGTGATGATGTGAGATTAACAGTGTCAGATATGGCAGCCCTAGTGGATACTGCTCTCCATAACAGCGGGGAGGACAGTCCAACTATTAGTGGGAGGGGGAACGGTAGTGTAGTTAGGGCAAGGCAGTTAGTGGTTATAGGGGATTCTATAATCAGGAAGATGGATAGAATAATTTATCGCCTGGACCGTCTCAACTGTATGGTTTGCTGTCTCCCTGATGCCAGGGTTCGGACTGTGGTGGAACGGGTGGACAAATTGTTTGGTAGGGCTGGGCAGGACCCAGCTGTCATGGTCCATGTGGGTACCAATGACAATAAATGGTAAGTGATTAAGAATAATTTTAAAGGAGTAGGCTCCAAGCTGAAGGGAAAAACCTCCAAGATTGTATTCTCTGGAATACTGCCTGTGCCATGCGCTACACAGAAAAGGCAGCAGGAGCTTAAATGCATGGCTCAAATCTTTAAAGGGGTATTCCCACGAACATAACTATTTTTAAATTTGTAGATAATTAACATTTAAGCATTTTTGCAAATATAAGTAATTGAACATTTTGCAGAGTTTTAAAGATTTTCTCTAAATATCTTGTGGTCACAAGTTGTTGTCTTGATCTGTTGCCAGTGGATACGACCATGAATATAGGACCTTTCTAGAGTCAGAAAATCAACCATGATTTCCTTATTGTGGCCTGGATATCTTCTGATACATGTAGTGTCCCTGCCCGATAACCCAGCTGCAATAAGAAAATCATGGCTGGGTTCCTGAGAAGTCCAAGACCACAGAAAGTTTCTGCATTTGTGGTCGTATTCATTGGCAACTGATCAAGACAACAGACGGTCACCACTAAGAAAGTTGGAGAAAATCTTTAAAGCTCTGCAGAATTTTTAACTACTTATATTTGCAAAAATGCTTCACTTTTAATTATCTACAAATATAAATATGATTATGTTCATGAGAATACCCCTTTAAGCAGGAAAGAAGGGTTTGGATTCCTAGAGCACTGAGCTGACTTTTCACTGGAATGCAAGCTATTTTCCACAGATAACTTGTACCTGAATGGAAGGGGGTCTGTTGTGCTGGAGAAAAGAATTCTAGCTGGGGTGGCTGAAAAATTTTAACTAATCTGTGGTGGGAGGGACAAGCTGATATATGGGTAGATAGGTCAGAGGGGACAGGCTACCGTGGTAGAGGGAGATGTGGATTGTAGAGGGGGGGGGGGGATTAGAATAGTTGATAGGGAGATCCATTTATTACAACCGAAAAGTATAGACAAATCTGGCCACAAAAACTTCAAGAATGCACATTTCTGGTAATGAATGTGTGAACTTGGATGGCAATTTAAAGTCTATGTTCACAAATGCCAGAAGCCTAGCGAGCAAACTGGGGGAGCTTGAGGCCCTGGTCCAGGAAAACATTGATATAGTTGGTGTGGTTGAGGCGTGGCTAGATTCCTCACACGATTGGGCTGTTAAAATTCCAGGTTTTACACACTATCACAAAGACAGGGATAAAAGGAAGGGAGGTGGAGTGTGTGTATATACGTCAGATGTGGCTTGAAAGTGAGTGTGAAAGAGGCAAATGTGGCTGTATACAGCGCTATGGGCGCCGCCATGTTGCGGTTCCCCTCTGAACCGGCGGTCACATGATCCGCTGGGATCAGAGTCTGTTAGAGCTGCTGGGTCCTACGGTACCCAGATCAGCTCTATAGTAACATGTAGGAGGCTCTATTCCTCCTGCAACTAGGGCTAAATGTACCAGCCCCAGTTACAGGGGAAGTCATCCTCCCCTACCAAAAAAAACAGTGATCAGATGCCCCCAAAGGTCTATTATGACCTTATGGGGACACAATTAAAAAAATAAAGTATGCCAATAAAACGCCATTATTAAAGGTTATAGCCCTACCCCCGACAACACCATACAAAATAAAAATTACCGTAATGGAGAAGCACGGTGGTTAGCACTGCAGCCTTGTAGCGCTGGATTCCTGGGTTCGAATCCAGCCCGGGACAACATCTGCAAAGAGTTTGTATGTTCTCCCTGTGTTTGCGTGGGTTTCCTCCGGGTACTCTGGTTTCCTCCCACACTCCAAAGACATACTGACAGGGAATGTAGATTGTGAGCCTTATATGAGACAATGACTGTCAATGTCTGTAAAGGAAGAGTGAAGAAATCAGGCGATACCTTTTAGAGGCTAACTGAGTATATTTATAAGTAAGCTTTCAGGAGTACTCGCTCCCTTCATCAGACATGGTGTGATACAAGAACTGAAAATTAACAGATTTTTATACACATGGTTTTCAAAGCATTTTAGAGTCCTTAAAAAAAATTGCAATCTAAGTAGAGAAGTTATTTACAACAGGTCAAAAAAAACAGTCTGGAAACTTGTGGTGCGTGACGGAGGGATCAGTAATTCTTGCTGTTATCTGTTTGCTATCAGGAGGTGATTTGTGACCCTCACAGGTCACACATAGTGTGATTTGAAGCTGGCATGAATATTGAGTTCAGTTCATGGTTCAAACATAGTGTGACATGAAGCTGGCATGAATATTAAGTCCAAATTGCAGAGTTTGAAATTTTTGCATTAATTTGTACTCCATTTCTTTTCTTTTCTCCTGTGTCTTAAAATGTCCCATTAAAACCACAACCCGCAAATCTTCAATACAGTGGTTTTCTCCGGAGAAATGTGCGGCCACTGGGAGATCGGTTCTGCTGTTATTAATGGTGGATCTGTGTGAGTTCATTCGTTGACTGAGTCTCTGCCCTGTTTCCCCCACATAGAGGCCTGTGGTGGGACATTGCACACACATTATGAGGTACACCACATTGGAAGACCTGCAGGAAAATGTCCCCCTAATTCTGTGCACCTGTTGTGACTGTGGGATAGGTACACTGTCAGCGGTGTAGATGTGCTTGCAGGTCATGCACCTTTTATGTAGGCAAGGTGAGGTGCCATTTTCAGTTGGGGCCTTCAGGGCACTCCGGACGATAATGCGCCTCAGGTTTGGTGGTTGTCGAAAGGAGAGGAGAGGGGGGACTGGAAATATGTCCTTGAGTCTGTTGTCCCTATGTAGTACAGGTTGGAGCTCCTTGGCAATCCTTCGTAGGATCTCCAGCTGTGGGTTGTAGGTGACAACTAGGGGCACTCGGGCTTCTTTCTGGGTCTCTCTATATGTGAGCAGACTGTCTCTGTTAATGGCTGCTGCTTTGTTTAATTGGTTGTCTGTCACTTTTGGTTTGTATCCCAATCTGAGAAATTTCATCCTCAGATCCAGGAGGTGCTTGTCCAGGTCTGTTTTGTCGGAGCAAATACGATTGTATCGTATAGCCTGGCTGTAGATTATAGATTGTCTTGTGTGCTTGGGGTGGAAGCTGTCGTTTCTCAGGTAGGCCGTTCTGTCTGTGGGTTTGTGGTATATTGATGTGAGTAGCCGGTGGTCTTTAATGTATATTGTGGTATCCAGAAAGTGAATTTCACTCCCTGAATAGCTAAGTTTAAGGTTGATGGTCGGGTGAAAGTCATTGAAGTCATTATGGAATTGAAGTAGGGCCTCCTCACCTGCAGTCCAGATGACAAGGATATCATCGATATAACGAAGGTAAATCATAGGTTTGGTGGTGCATGTTGATAAATATGTTCCTTCCATTTCTGCCATAAAGAGATTTGCATATTGGGGTGCACATCTGGTCCCCATTGAAGTTCCCATTCGCTGTAGATATAGATCCTCTCCAAAGGTAAAATGGTTGTGGCTAAGGATGAATTGTATGAGCTGCGTTACTGGTTCTGTTGGGAGGTTTTGTTTTGCCAGGTGTACCCGACATGCTGCAACTCCATCCTTGTGGGGAATGTTAGTATACAGGGATTCCACATCCATGGTGGCCAAAATGGTACCCTCAGGTAGAGGGCCCAGGGCATTCAGTTTGTTAAGAAGGTCAGTGGTGTCCTGGATATAGCTTGGAGTATCCCTGACAAGGGGTTTTAGGAGATTTTCCACCCAACCTGAGATGTTTTCTGTCAGTGTCCCAATGCCAGAAATGATAGGCCTCCCAGGGTTGCCATCTTTGTGTATCTTTGGGAGCATATAGAAGCAGCCCGGCCTGGGATCTTGGGGGATAAGTCCTTTTACCTGATTCTGGATCTGGACTGGAAACTCCTTGATCATACTCTTTAGTTCTTTCATATAGGCCTCTGTGGGATCACTTCCAAGTTTGGAGTAATGGATGGGATTTGACAGTTGCCTGTTTGCTTCCTGGATATAGTCTGAGGTGTTCATTATGACTATTGCGCCCCCTTTGTCAGCTGGTTTTATTATTATATCCTGATTTTCTTTCAGTGATGTAATAGCCTTCTGTTCCTGCAGGGTTAGGTTATGCACCTGTTTCTTTTGTTTCTCTAGGATTTCTGATTTTACTTTGCTTCTGAAACAGTCAATATATTTATCCAGTGCTGCATTAGCTCCAGGGCGTGGGGTCCAGGTAGATTTTTTGGTAGGATTCCTTATGGGCTGTTCCATCTCAGAGTCACTGCTGTATGGAGGGTCTTTGTCATAAAAATATTCCCTTAATCTCATTTTTCTGAAAAACTCCTCCATATCATTGCAGAGTTGGATATGGTCAGTGTGCGCCGAGGGGCAGAAGGAGAGACTTTTGGAGAGAACTGACATTTCGTGTTTGTTTGGCTCATAAGAGGAAAGATTCACAACACAGCTTTGCTGAGCTGGGCTAGTACTTGCGGTTGTAGTAATGAGGCCTTTTTGTCTCAGTCTGTGGAGCTTTTTCTTTTTGTTGTTAATAAGCATATCCTGAAGTTTCCAGTAGTATGTGTGGAGTCTGGCCTTCATTTCCTCTGTGTCATTAGCCAATGATGATTTCAGGGCCTGTATCTCATCCTGTGTTCTTTTTTTGTTGTTATAGGAAATTTTTATCATATTGTTCCGCAGCCTTTCAGATGTCCGAATACATAGTTGTTCTGCATATCGGCTGTTGTAGGTGTTCCGGGTTGGGTTACGTAAATTGAAGCCTTTTGGGATGAGTCTCTCCTTTTTGCATTTTGTTAAGAAGAAGATGTCGCTGTTGAGTTGTGCAAGTTTCTTAAGCCGGTTTTTCAGTTCCATTCTTTTGCGGTACATTGTGGTATCTTTCAAGTTGATAGTAGTATAATGTTGTACCGTGTTAGCCATTGAAAGTAGTGGAAGAGTGAAGAAATCAGGCGATACCTTTTAGAGGCTAACTGAGTATATTTATAAGTAAGCTTTCAGGAGTACTCGCTCCCTTCATCAGACATGGTGTGATACAAGAACTGAAAATTAACAGATTTTTATACACATGGTTTTCAAAGCATTTTAGAGTCCTTAAAAAAAATTGCAATCTAAGTAGAGAAGTTATTTACAACAGGTCAAAAAAAACAGTCTGGAAACTTGTGGTGCGTGACGGAGGGATCAGTAATTCTTGCTGTTATCTGTTTGCTATCAGGAGGATACAATCGTATTTGCTCCGACAAAACAGACCTGGACAAGCACCTCCTGGATCTGAGGATGAAATTTCTCAGATTGGGATACAAACCAAAAGTGACAGACAACCAATTAAACAAAGCAGCAGCCATTAACAGAGACAGTCTGCTCACATATAGAGAGACCCAGAAAGAAGCCCGAGTGCCCCTAGTTGTCACCTACAACCCACAGCTGGAGATCCTACGAAGGATTGCCAAGGAGCTCCAACCTGTACTACATAGGGACAACAGACTCAAGGACATATTTCCAGTCCCCCCTCTCCTCTCCTTTCGACAACCACCAAACCTGAGGCGCATTATCGTCCGGAGTGCCCTGAAGGCCCCAACTGAAAATGGCACCTCACCTTGCCTACATAAAAGGTGCATGACCTGCAAGCACATCCACACCGCTGACAGTGTACCTATCCCACAGTCACAACAGGTGCACAGAATTAGGGGGACATTTTCCTGCAGGTCTTCCAATGTGGTGTACCTCATAATGTGTGTGCAATGTCCCACCACAGGCCTCTATGTGGGGGAAACAGGGCAGAGACTCAGTCAACGAATGAACTCACACAGATCCACCATTAATAACAGCAGAACCGATCTCCCAGTGGCCGCACATTTCTCCGGAGAAAACCACTGTATTGAAGATTTGCGGGTTGTGGTTTTAATGGGACATTTTAAGACACAGGAGAAAAGAAAAGAAATGGAGTACAAATTAATGCAAAAATTTCAAACTCTGCAATTTGGACTTAATATTCATGCCAGCTTCATGTCACACTATGTTTGAACCATGAACTGAACTCAATATTCATGCCAGCTTCAAATCACACTATGTGTGACCTGTGAGGGTCACAAATCACCTCCTGATAGCAAACAGATAACAGCAAGAATTACTGATCCCTCCGTCACGCACAAGTTTCCAGACTGTTTTTTTTGACCTGTTGTAAATAACTTTACTTAGATTGCAATTTTTTAAGGACTCTAAAATGCTTTGAAAATCATGTGCATAAAAATCTGTTAATTTTCAGTTCTTGTATCACACCATGTCTGATGAAGGGAGCGAGTACTCCTGAAAGCTTACTTATAAATATACTCAGTTAGCCTCTAAAAGGTATCGCCTGATTTCTTCACTCTTCCACTACTTTCAATGGCTAACACGGTACAACATTATACTAATGTCTGTAAAGCGCTGCGGAATATGATGGTGCTATATAAGTAAGCATAATAAATAAAATAAATATTTAAAAAAAAAATTTAGTAGCACTTTGTTATTAAATAATAATTTGTTTATATTTTCCCAGATAAAAAAAAAATTTTAAAACACATGCAAAAATAAAAACATAAAAATAAAGCCCTATGTGTCACCAAAAAAAAAGAGGCAGAAATTAGTTGAATAATGCATATGATAAAAGTGTTACAGCCCTCAAAACTGCACATAAAAAAAACAAAAATGTGCCTGGTCTGGAAGGAGGGGTAAAGCATCTGGTATGGAAGTGGTTAAGTTCACTGTCATCTAATCCTTTTTTTTTTTTTAAGCCATTCCAGACATCTCTCCCAGTTTATTCTCATTTTATGTACCAAAATTTTATGCAATACAACATGAAATGCTATTTGAAAAATCAAGATACATGTCATTCAATGACTTAGATTCTCAGAAAAGCTGAACAGGATTGACTCCTCATATACCCATGCAGATGGAGAGTATTTATTTTTATTGAAATTATTCAGGGGGCATATTTATTATCATGTCAAAAGGGGAAAAGTTGTCTTTGTGAATACTAAAAATAAGTGTCTGTCTATTACATTACTTAATTGTCAGTCATCTGGACTGAGTTATTTATCCATTAAAAGGGGTATTCCCACCAGAAAAAGTTATCCATATCCACCTGAACACGCACATGGCCACTCATCAGGAGAATGTGGAACTTTCTATCCCCCCTTTCTGAGTGGAGCGGTGGTCAGGCTGTGCGCACTCTACTCCATTAATTTCGAAGGGAGTGCCAGAAATAGCCCATCGCTGTAGTTCGACTATCTCCTGTCCCCCTATTGAAATGAATGAAGTGGTGCACAAGCTGCCTGACCACAGTTTCACTCCGTTCTCCTGATCAGTGAGTTCTCAGCAGTCTGACCGCACTGATCTTCAAATTCCTTATCCCCTAAGCGATGAGCGCCATACTATTATGGCACAGCCGCTGTACTATCAGGGTGGCTGTCTCCGAATCGCTCAAAGGCTGAGTGGGCAGTATTGGGAGTGGGTGTTAGCTCAGCTCCAATCGGGGGGTTTTAACCCCTTAGATGCAACAGTCAAACGTGATCGCTGCATTTAAGGGGTTCAGATTATCTAATGGCCCCTATGGGCCACCCCCAGTGGTGAGATCAGGGGGTGCCGATATGTTTTTTGTCAGCCCAGGGTCTGACCAGTGACCCCGGGCTGCCAGGAGCCCCCATACCTGGTTGATCCTGCTGCCGATGGGAGGATGTCAGCCTATGCGTCTGCTCTATGTTTCTACTCTGTCAACTGAAAAATAAAAATGTTACGCATCTCAGAAGATGACGGTGCAAAAATAACTGATTTATGTCCCCATGTTTTGCAAAATTAGTAACACATAAAAAAATTGTACCTACCCACAGAATAAAGGAAACATGTTATGCTTGTACGCTGCACGGAATGTAAAAAGTGATGCCAGAATTTATGAAGATTTTTTGTTTAATCCACCAAGAAAGAGTTAATAAAATTTAGTCAACTAATTATAGACAAAATAGTGTCATTACAAAATGCATCTCAAACCACCAAAAACAAGCCCTCATATGTCTACATCACCAGAAAAAAAAAAAATATATAGTTTGCAGAATGAGAAGAGAAAAACCCCAAAAAACACCAAATCATTATAACAAAACTGGCTGTGGCAGGAAGGGAATGTATAAGCTGTTCGAGCGTATATCAAGGTACACCCCAAATTTAGAGATTACGAAGAAAAAGACACCAGAAGTGACTCTCCTACCCCCAAATCATAGGGAATTTGCACAGCTTATGTATTCACTTTTCACCATCCGGCACAAAAGGTAAGGAGCGTTATTTTGGTTTTTGGAGCACAGAGATAGACGGTTTGGTTTTTGGATGTCATGACACTTTTGCAGAGCCCTGAAATGCCAGTAAAGTGAAATCCCCTGACACATGACCCCATTTTGGAAACTACACCTCTGAAGGAATTTTGAGCATTTTTAACCTTCAAGTGTTGCTATAATTTATTTTCCAGAAATAAATATGCAGATGATGGTGAAAATGGTAATTTTTCCAGAAATAAGTCATTTTGGTGCGCAATATGTTGTGCCCAGCTTGTATCAGAGACGAATGCTCCAAAAGCAGTTGTGCCCTGGATACCCGTTTAAGACTAAGGCCCCACGTGGCGTCCTGCAGCAAAAAAACGCTGCGGGAGAAACCACGGCGGGATTGCATCGCGGTTCTTCCCGCCATGCTTTAGACAGAGTTTTCCTCTGCGGACTTTCTGTTTCAATTATACCTATGGGGAAACCGCCGGCGTTTCCGTAAGTACAATTGACATGCTGTGATTTCCAAAACCGTGCCGGTTTAGGAAATCACCGCATGTCCGCAGCGCGTTTTTTTCTGCAAAGTGGGCATGGGATTCACTAGTATCCCATCCACTTTGCTCTGACTGTAAAATGGCGCGATTTTTTCCGCAGCAGTTCCGCCTCGGGCGAAGTGTAAATTTAGATTGTTGTTTTTTGGACACCATGTCATATTTGCAGAGACCCTAAAATTGCCCCTACAAAATCACTTCTTGGGGAATTCCAATTTACTGCCATCTCCAACTTGGCAAAACAAGATTGTGTCCAGAAAGTCCCTCTAAATCTATACTCCAAAAGCTAAAAAGTGCAGTGCTCTTTCCTTTCTGAGCCCTGCTGTGTGCCCAAGCAGCAGTTTACACCCACATATATAACTTTTTTGTACCCAGGATAGCTCTCTTAATAGTTTTAGGAGTGCATATCTCTGACGACATAAAGTGGGCGCAACACATTGGGCACTGAAATGGCATATTTCTTTAAAAATTTCAATGTTCATTTTGTAAATAAATTTTTGGGAAGCATTCAAAATTATCATTTTGAATGCTTCCCAAAAATTTATTTACAAAATGAACATTGAAATACTCCTTGAGAAATTCCTTGAGGGGTGTAGTTTCTAAAATGGAGTCACTTTTGAGGGGTTTCAATTGTACTGCTACTTTAGGGGCTCTGCAAATATGACATGGCACCTGAAAACTATTCGAGCAAAATCCGCCCTCCAAAAGCCAAATAGCACTTTCCATTCTGAGCCCCAACATGTACCCATAACAGCAGTTTACAACCACATGTGGGGTATTCCTGTATTCAGGAGAAATAGTGTAACGAACTTTGGGGAGCTTTTTCTCCTTTATCCTCTTGTGAAAGTGAAAAACGTGGGGTTAAATTGACGGTTTATTGGGGAAAAAAAAAGTAATTTTTAATTTTCATGTCCCAATGGTAATAAAATCTGTGAAACAGCTGTAGGGTCAGCATTCTCACTATACCCCTTGATATGTTCTGTGAAGAGTGTAGTTTACAAAACTGGGTCACTTTTGGGGGTTTCTATTGTATTGGTACTCTAAGGGCTCTGCAAATGCAACATGGCACCTGAAAACCATTCAAGCAAAATCTGCCCTTGAAAATCTAAATAGCGCATTTTCCATTTCAAGCCCCGCCATCTACCCATACAACAGATTATGACCACATATGGGGTATTGCTACGTTCATGAGCAATTGTTTAACAAACTGTGGGGTGCTTTTTCTCCTTTAACCCCTTGTGAAATGAAAACTTTGGGGATAAAGTGATGTTTTAGTAATTTTTCATTTGTACATCCCAATGTTAATAAAATCTGTCAAATGGCTGTGGGGTCAAAATGCTCACTATACTTGATAAATTCTGTGAGGGGTGTGGTTTCCAAAATGGGGTCACTTTTCGGGGTTTCCATTGTATTGGTACTTTAGGGGCTCTGCAAATAAGACATGGTACTTGAAAACTATTCCAGCAAAATCTGCTTTTCAAATTCCAAGTGTCGCTCCTTCCTTCCCATGTGCTGCCGTGTGCCCAAAAATTCTGTGCTTGAGAGTAATTGTATAACAAACTGAGCATTTTCTCCTTTAACCCTTTGCGAATTAGTTAATTTTAGGGCTAAATGAATGTATTATTGGATAAAAATGAAATGTCTAAATTTCACCTCCATATTCTTTTAATTCCTGTGAAATGCTTAAAGGGTTAATAAACTTCCCAAATGCTATTTTGAATTATTTGAGGGGTGCAGTTTTGAAAATGGGGTGATTTATGGGGGATTATAATATATAGGACTTTATAAACTCCTTCAGAACTGAAGTGGTTCCTAAAAAATTAGTTTGGGAAATTTTCTTGTAAATCTGGAAAATCACTGTTATACTTGTAAGCGTCCAAAATAAATTAAAGGACAATTGAAAGATTATGTCAATATAAAGCAGAGATTTGGTTGATAATATTTATTAATGTATTTTGGTGTTATGACTGTCTGAAAAGCAGAGCATTTCACATTTTGAAAATTGCAATTTTTTTCCAAATTTCCATCAAATTTCCTATTTTTTTTTTATAAATACATACAAAAATATTGATCAATATTTACCACTAACATGAAGTATAATGTGTCATGAAAAAACAATCTCAAAATCACTTTTGTAAGTTACAGCGTCTCAAAGTTATTGCCATATAAAGTGACACATGTAAGTTTAAAAAAAAAAATGAGGCCTGGTACATAAGGCACTTTTAGGCCTGGTCCTTAACCGGTTAGGTCATCTTGCTATGCAGTGTCGGACTGGGATGTCTAGGGCCCACCGGTGGAATTGTTTCTAGGGGCCCACCGCCAGGACCCCTGCAGATCAGTTGTACCGAGACAGGGCGGCTACATGTAATAACATGTCAGGAGCCATCCTGCTCACCCACCATACGATGTGCACTACTGCACTACCTAAACCCACTGCTACATCCTGTATAGCAAGTGAACAGTGTGGCTCCTGGAATTGTTACCGTTACATATAGCCTAAGGACAGGCCATCAATATTATAAAGATGGATAAATCCTTTAAATAGGTTGTCCTGCAATTGGAACAAGCCATGCGGTGAGCGGGAGGTGTAAAATAGTCTCGTGTCAGTCTTGTGCTGGCAGCTTCTTGCTGGGAGTCCTGCACCTCATGTGACCGCTAAGACCAATTCGGTACAGGATTTCCAAAAATGAGACGCCACCATGAGACCAAACAGACACAGGCGAGGGACAAGTGAGTTTTTTTTTTTTTTTTCATTTTACACTTCCCTGGCTACCACAGGGGTTGCTCCAATTTATGGAAAACCTCTTTACAGGGGTTGTCTGGGCCAAATTTTTTTTTATGGCCATTTCATTGGTCCCCTGCATACAGTGGCCCCTTCACTGGTCCCCCATGCAGTATGAGGAACAGTGATGGAGCCATTATATTTTTTTTTGGGGGGGGGGTAGTGATGGGGGCCAATATCCTGTGGGGAACATTAAAGGGGTTGTGCAGGATAACATTTTTTTAAATTCAGGCCGGGGGAGGTAAAATTTAAAAAAAAAAATAAAAAAATATATAAAACAGAAAGAAAGACATACTCTCCTGTCCTCAGTGTCTCCCAGCGCGGTTCGGTTCTGCAGCTCTGTTGTTTTTTTCCAGCGGAAGTCCCCGCTGCACGTGACTACTACTATGGGTGGGGGGTAGGTGAAGTGGCCACTGTATGGGGGAGAATAGTGAAGGGGATACTGTATGGGCCATACAGTAGCCCCTTCACTGGTTACCCCTATAGCAACAGTAGGTCATTACTTATCTGTCTGCACTCCAGTCCCGCTCCTTCTTGCTCCGGGCGCATTGATGTGATGTAGGTGTGCCCAGAGCAGGAAGAAGCGGGAAGGTGCCAGAGAGCAGACAGCTAAGTATTAGTGCTTAGCTTGTAGGTCACAGGCTCAATGTGGCCTGTGGCCTACGAGTCTGTAAGTGGTAGAGTAGGAAACATGTGGCTTCTACTAGTAGCAGAATGGGTCAGCGGTACCACTTCTCCTTGGTTATGTGATCCTGTTCTTAAAACGGGATCTCAAAACCGGGGAGAACCTGGCTGCATTACTTACCTCTTCCCACTCCTGCTCACGGACTCTCCTCTTCCCTCTTCAGCCTGGGCCCTGTGTGCCGCAATAATGTGTGGAGTACAGGGGTCCCCTGGAGACTGAAGAGGGAAGAGGAGTGGCCAGGAGTAGGAGTGGGAAGAGGTAAGTGAAAGAGGGCCGTTACCGCACCTCCACTGTCTATTAAAAAAAAGCAGTGGGGGTCTGGTCCTAAAGGCACGGGGCCCACTGGGGTATTCACCGGTACCCCGTTGGGCCAGTCCAACCCTGTTGCCATGAGGAAGGCAGGGAAAACCTGAGAAAAGCAGAACAGAAGTTCATGGAGGGGAGCCTTCGTCTAGTAGTCTCCATGTAGGCGGCATCAGGGTCGGCAGTTGTCGACGCTTCGATATCTGAACCTGACACACTTGGAGTGGTGGTGGAGGGGAGGAGCCCAGCTCCCAGTCAGTCATCTCTGGTTGAAGAATTGCCAGGCATTTGCAGAAGGGTTGCAGGTCAGAAAAAGTACGCAGTGTAGCCAAGCGGCCTTCTCTACATGCAAGAAAAAGGGAATCCCCATCGGTAAGGCAGCTGATGATCTCTCAGGAGTTGGAGAAGAGGGCAAAGGTGGCCACATTTCTGTAGGATGACCCATGAGGGGTCCTGAAACAAAGCCCCATCAAAGTCAAAATCTTTCAGGCATCTGGCTTTACCCATTATGGCTTCTTTTAAGGCAGAATCATGGACGCAACATATAATGACTTTGGGGTTTGTTGCAGTGTCTTTCAGGTGCAGGGCTCTGTGGGCCCTGTCTAGTTTAATCTTATAGGAAGGCAGTTCTTGTGGGATGAGATTGTAAATAGGAAAATAGCCTCCAGGGTTGCATGAAGGTCCTCCTCTAGTGTGGCCTCCAGCAGGCCTTTAATTCTTATATTATTGGTTCAGCCCCTATTATGCTAGGTTCACACCTGCATTCAGAAACCTGCTTAAAAAAAGCAGTTACCCGCGGAAACCCGCAGACCTCATAGACTATAATGGGGTCCGCCGAGTTTCCGCCCAAAAGGGCGAAAAATGCAGAGAGAAAAGCGCTGCATGCAGCGTTTTTCTCTCTGCATTTTTTAAACAGGTTCGGGGACAGAAACCCCGAACGTGTACCAGGTGCAGGTGTGAACCCAGCCTTTTTAAGGTTCTCTGAGTGGCACTGCATGCCTTGTGCAGCTGAGGATTGAGAGAGGACTGTGGTATAAATCTGGGAAATGTATACTCTTGTAGCTTCATGGTCTTCCTCCAGGGTCTCAACCCTAGAGGTAATATGGTGTAGATCTTTTCAGACCACAGAGATTTTAGCACAACATGTCTCCATTACTTCAGTACTGAGGCACTTAAAATCCTGCTTCATTGGTAGATGAGCAATCAAGTGAGACCATTATGGAGAAGGTTGTGGGTGGTGTAGGAGAGGGTCTCTAATATCAGGCTCAGAGGCCGAAGTGGCAGGGTCCCAGGAGGTTTTTTTTAAAATAGTCTTTTGCCCATGGCTTTCAAAAGAGGGTAGCCGGTAGGTCCAAAAATGCTGAGTGCAGGGCAGAAGCTCTGAGGCAGATATCCTACACGATTGAGGTTCAAGCCATGCTTCGTTCTGGTCTTTTTATGGCTTTGTTCTGTTCTGACTTTACCAACGTTCACCTACCAATTTCCGACCACAACCTTCTTTACTTTATCATCAATGGCTGTTGTCCTTCTCAAAACACACTGACCTACCGTACATACAGGAATTTACATGCTGTAAACACACAGTCCTCTCAGACACCCTACACTCATCACTATCTCTTCTCTCTCCTGTCCTGAACTGGCCACTACAACAAGACTCTCAAAACCACCCTGTATATAGTAGCATCCTTGACCATCTGACCTTCCCAACACAGACACCAGCAACCTTGGAACACTCCTCAAACATGTTTTCTTCAGCGTTGCTCTAAATGTGTTGAGACAATCAAACACATCTGCAGATTTTCTTCACTATAAGTTTATGCTCAAAGCCTGTAACTCAATCCTTCTCCTCACCAAACAAGCCTACTTCACTGCTGTCATCTCTTCTCTCTCCAATAACCCTAAATGACTCTTTGTTACCTTTCAGTCCCTCCTTACGCCAAAGGTGCAGGCAC
Organism: Leptodactylus fallax; assembly: GCA_947044405.1. Lineage (NCBI taxonomy): Eukaryota > Metazoa > Chordata > Amphibia > Anura > Leptodactylidae > Leptodactylus > Leptodactylus fallax. The sequence continues at coordinate 7,277,715 of CAMRHE010000007.1, read as the reverse complement.
CTTCTTTCTCTATCCCTCTTCCCTCATAGATTGTAAGCCCTTGCGGGCAAGGCCCTCTATCCCACTGTGCCAGTTGGTCACTGTTAGTATTATCTGTTTTGTACATCTTGTGTACCGTATGTAAATCCTCAAATGTAAAGCACCATGGAATTAATGGTGCTATATAAATAAACAATAATAATAATATCTCCATTTCTGTCTGCGGTCTAACTATTACACCGAGGCAGTATGCTAACTGTCTGGGGGTTGTATTTGACTCAGATCTCACCTTTACCGCACGTATTCTGACACTTGCTTACCCTATTCTCATTGTGGAAACATCAAAAACCCTCAATGTCGCTTTGATTTTCTCTCGTCTTGACTATTGCAATTCTCTACTAATTGGGCTTACTCTTACCCTCTTCCTCTATACCCTCTTCAATCTGTCCTGAATTCATCTTTCTGTCAAACTGGTACACAGATGAATCTACCTTGTGCCAGTTGCTAAACTGCCCATCCACCACAAAATACAATATAAAATTATCAGACTTGCTCATAAATCCATCCATAGCACTGTGCCTCCATGCATCTCCTCCCTCGTCACTGTCTACCACCCTAACCATCCTCTCCATTCTGTCTGCCAATGACCTTAGACTTGTATCCTCTATTATCTGAACATCCCACTCTCATCTCCAAGACTTTTCTCAAACAGTATCAGTCCTCATATATGCTCTACGCCGGACAATCCGATTAATTCCCAACTGCAGCAGCTTCGAACATACCTTAATTTCACATAATTTTAGGCAGACTTTTCACACGTCCTGATTGCATTGTTCTACATTTCCTCACACTTAGCTAACATTTCTTATCTTAAGCTATCCTTTTTACTCTATTCTTCAGAACCTGACTTCCGTTTAGAAGTTACCCTGCACTCCATGCACTTAGTATCTGTATATTCACAGATACCGGCTGTTGACTGGCTTATACAGGTTCAGTTATATAAGCTTATCTCCATATTTCCTCATAGATTGTAAGCTTTCGTGAGCAGGGCCTTCACTCCTATTTTTTGACATGTTAATTTTTTTTGTCACATTGTAATGCCAAATATTGTATGTTTATCTACCCTCTTATTTTTAAAGTTCTCCAGAATATGTTGGCGCTATATAAATAAAATTATAATATTATAAAGTTAACTTAAAAAATAAAAACAAGGCATACAAAAGTTGATATTTAGAGGAATGCAGGAGCTGCTTCTCCAATGATCTGATCTCTAAATAAATATATTTCTTTAAATTTAATTTTTATAAAATAATTTTTATTTAGAAATAACTCAACAGAAGGAGATGAAAATCCTGCAAAAAGTAAAAGATTGTCCACGCTTACCAGTCAAAGGTCTTTTTCTTGTGCACAAACACACTGTTATTTAGAAATAGGGGTAAGGACCATGTAAGGATAGCTCCCCCCTCATTCTGAGGAGAGTAGCATTGCCAGTTAGAAATTCAGGCAAGAAAGCTCTGGATACAACAAAAAAAATCCAATCTGCCCCATAGGTTCAATGACAGGGCCATGCCCTCATCAGCTTGTCTCCCAAACATTTTGAAACTTTGTTAACAAACTGAAAGGTATGTATCAAGGTAGTAAAATACCAGGTAATGACAAGGGGGAAAGGCGAGAAGTCACTATGAGGAAGGAGTGGAAAGTGGGAGGAAGGGTGAATGGAGGGGGTGGAAGATGGAAAGAAGAAGGTGTGGAGGGGGAAGAAAGGGGAATAGGAGAGAGGTGGATGAGAAGTAGGGAGAGAGATAGAGAAAGAAATGGCAGAGAAGACAAAAAAGAGGATGGGTGGGAATACTGACACCAGGGGGGAGGAAGAGCTTTCACCAATACACTCCCTTGCATGGGGGTTCAGCTCAGGTATTGTCACAGACATTAGTATCAGGTCTTGTAGACTTCATCATAAGTATGATTAACAAGTTCTCCATGTGCATGATCTCACTGACCTTTAAAATTCAGAGTCCCATTGTGGAAGAACATGTCTCCTTCTAAAGGAGAGGAATATACTTGCATGGTGCCATCACTATAAATATAAGCAGAGTCTTAGTGTCTCAGAGTATGCTGCTTAGTGAGTCCCAAAGTGATGAAGAAGAAACAGGACCAGTCCAAGATCTATGTATGTGTCAGTCACTAACCAGGGCCATTTTAGTAGATTAGTGGGCCCAGTTCAAACTATTCCTAAGTTGGCCCCCACCAACATAATTTGATGTCCTATGACAATTGGGGGTAGTTTAGCATCAAAGGTAGGAGCTTCCTGGACTTAACACAGGTGTTTGTTAAGTTTGGCGCTGGGTGCCAAATAAAAAGCAGAGCAGGTAACAGCAATCCAAAAGAAATGGCTTTATTCAGCTTGTAAGTGATAACAGGAACAAAAATAACAAAACAGCCTAGCCCACACACAGGGCAATACCTCACTTCTTGAACTGTGACTAACTTCTGGAGGTAAGACGCTTTACTGAGGGTACTTCTTTGTGATCTAGCTCACACTGAGCTTAACCAGTCCTTTTGGAACCCAGTCCTCTTGGACAGACCACCTGTCCATCTCCAGCTGGTTCCACAAGCCACCTACTCCCTGCAGGTTACCAGCAGCACGCTCCTGCTGTGTGCACTCCCTCTGGAGTGAGCCCCCAGGCATGGGTGTGGTCAAGGTCCTTTTCAACCCTGTTTTTGGGTCGCTCTCAAGAGCCCTCTAGGTTCACACACTCACAGTCCCATTAAGTAGTCCCCACAAAAGGACCCTTGCCCCTTCAGTTACCAGTATTACATACAAATAAATAAAAGGCAAATAATATTTTTTAATGACCTGGTAGGAGGGTTTAAAGAGCAGAATCTCATTATTTGTAGATCAACCAGGAAGTTCAACCAGATGTTGGGAGAGGACATGAAATTAATTTCTATAAGCATCAATGTTATTTTGCTCTAAAAAGGCATCTAATTCTTTTTTGAAGCTGTCAGCTGTGACCAGCTCCTAGGGTAGGCTAATCCACAGATTCGCAGTCCTTACAGAGTAGAATCCTTGTCAGCTCTTAAGAGTAAATGTTTTTTCTCCATACGGAGGAAGTGCCCCCTTATCATTTGAGGGAATTTTACACAAAACAGCTTGTCCCCATATTTCTTGTATGGGCCATTTATGTATGTATGTACAGCGCCTTGTGAAAGTATTCGGCCCCCTTGAACTTTTCAAACTTTTGCCACATTTCAGGCTTCAAACATAAGGATATAAAATTTTAATTTTTTGGTGAAGAATCAACAACAAGTGGGATACAGTTGTAAAGTGGAACGAAATTTATTGGTTATTTTAAACTTTTGTAAATAATAAAAAACTGAAAAGTGGGGCGTGCAATATTATTCGGCACCTTTACTTTCAGTGCAGCAAACTCACTCCAGAAGTTCAGTGAGGATCTCTGAATGATCCAAAGTTGTCCTAAATGACTGATGATGATAAATATAATCCATCTGTGTGTAATCATGTCACCGTATAAATGCACCTGCTCTGTGATAGTCTCAGGGTTCTGTTTAAAGCGCAGAGAGCATCATGAAGACCAAGGAACACACCAGGCAGGTCCGTGATACTGTTGTGGAGAAGTTTAAAGCCGGATTTGGATACAAAAAGATTTCCCAAACTTTAAACATCCCAAGGAGCACTGTGCAAGCGATCATATTGAAATGGAAGGAGTATCAGACCACTGCAAATCTACCAAGACCCGGCTGTCCCTCTAACCTTTCATCTCAGACAAGGAGAAGACTGATCAGAGATGCAGCCAAGAGGCCCATGATCACTCTGGATAAACTGCAGAGATCTACAGCTGAGGTGGGAGAGTCTGTCCATAGGAGAACAATCAGTCGTACACTGCACAAATCTGGCCTTTATGGAAGAGTGGCAAGAAGAATGCCATTTCTCAAAGATATCCATAAAAAGTCTCGTTTAAAGTTTGCTACAAGCCACCTGGGAGACACACCAAACATGTGGAAGAAGGTGCTCTGGTCAGATGAAACCAAAATCGAACTTTTTAGCCACAATGCAAAACGATATGTTTGGCATAAAAGCAACACAGCTCATCACCCTGAACACACCATCCCCACTGTCAAACCTAGTGGTGGCAGCATCATGGTTTGGGCCTGCTTTTCTTCAGCAGGGTCAGGGAAGATGGTTAAAATTGATGGGAAGATGGATGGAGCCAAATACAGGACCATTCTGGAAGAAAACCTGTTGGAGTCTGCAAAAGACCTGAGACTGGGGCGGAGATTTATCTTCCAACAAGACAATGATCCCAAACATAAAGCAAAATCTACAATGGAATGGTTCACAAATAAATGTTTCCAGGTGTTAGAATGGCCAAGTCAAAGTCCAGACCTGAATCCAATCGAGAATCTGTGGAAAGAGCTGAAAACTGCTGTTCACAAACGCTCTCCATCCAACCTCACTGAGATCGAGCTATTTTCCAAGGAAGAATGGGCAAGAATTTCAGTCTTTCGATGTGCAAAACTGATAGAGACATACCCCAAGCGACTTGCAGCTGTACTCGCAACAAAGTATTAACTTAAGGGGGCTGAATAATTTGGCACGCCCCACTTTTCAGTTTTTTATTTTTTATAAAAGTTTAAAATATCCAATAAATTTCGTTCCACTTCACCATTGTGTCCCACTTGTTGTTGATTCTAAACCAAAAAAATTAAAATTTTATATCCTTATGTTTGAAGCCTGAAATATGGCAAAAGGTTGAAAAGTTCAAGGGGGCTGAATACTTTTGCAAGGCACTGTATATGTATGTATATATTGTGATAATTTGGGGAATTAAACTCAAAATGGCGGCTGACTCCTGGTCCGGACAGCGGTGGTTCGTGGTACTGGGCACCGGAAAGATAGCTTTCAGACGGTCCAAGCGTAAAATAAAAGTGGCTTTATTCAGCTTAAATGCAACACAGCAAAACAACAAAAAACCTATGCCACAGTTAGGGCCTAACTCACTCCTTGAGCCCCTAACTGTCCTCACTGTTGCTCAGCTCTAGCAACAGTCCCCTGTGGACGCCAGCCCTCTGGGACAGAGCCTATCTCTCTGTCCTAGCTGGTCCACCTCCTGTGGACGCCAGCCCTCTGGGACAGAGCCTCTCTCTCTGTCCTAGCTGGTCCACCACTTCCTGCTTCCTGCAGGACACTCCAGCCCTCCTGGAGTTACATGCCACCCCCCAAAGGCGTGGCTGAGAGCCTTTTCTGGTCTGGCCTGGGTCGCTCAACAGCGCCCTCTGGCTCACATACTTACATACCCTCCCCCTCAGCTCACTACCCATGGGGTGAGCTACAATGGGACGAGACATCCTATGATGAAGTCCCTCTTCAACCATGTATGCCTGTCCAGTGTCTCTCCAGAAGTCCCGATCTGGCAGTCTTCTCTTCCAAACTCCGCTCTGTCAAGTTTTCCATCTTCTCATCACTTTCGATGCTACGCCAAAATCCTGGCCCTTCTGTGCGAAAGCAAGTTTTACTTCATCATCTTCACAATTCGCCATACAAGGGATCACATCATTTTCATCACATTTTTCGCCATAGTCTTCAGCCATCCCATTGCATGACTTTGATCCCTTTAGTGAATAGCCGTAGAAATCTTCATCTTCACCTATCATGAATTCACAGGAACTCAGAGACCAACTAACACGTACTTCATGCACATCAATGTCTTTAGAGTATAACTGTATCACGGGAACTTTTTCCGTAACCTTCATCTCAAAGCAAACTTTGCCATCACCATCAAGGCTTAGAAGTTTAGGAGACATAGGCTGCTTGCTCTCCTCTTTCTTTGAGATACACAATCTCTGTACTGCAATATCTTCTCCTTCTGCACGAGGGCCATACCGTACACCCTCACATAATAGATCACGCTGAACTACATTTTCTGGCATGTCTATAACAACTGTCACATCATTGGTGACCTGTAACCATCTCTTACTTCCTGACTCCCCCTTCACAGACAACATGGAGTCATTATTCACCGTTTGTCCACCAGACATTTGGCTAGAGACAGGTACAGCAACACCGTTATCCACAATGGCTTCAGACACTTTAGCTGTTGGAACAACATATGCGTGGTCAGTCTTCTTACGGACTCTTGTTCCACACTTTTGGTGATCCTTCACCTTATTTACCATCTCACAGCCCTCTAGGCTTTGGACCTCATTGGTATCAACATCAGTGGACAGACCACTCATGTCTGCCTGACTCAATGATTCTCCTTTCTCTGCCTCTATGCTGGCAGCTTTTTCCATTTCTAACGGCTTCTGTAGCGCACAAATCTCTGATTCCAGCTCCAGAACTTTCTTCACTGCGACATTTTTCTGTACCGCTTCCATCTCAGTTTCTACTAGTGCACCTTGCAGCTCCGATTCTCTAGAGGTCAACAGGCTCTGCAGCGAATCCTTCTCATCTTCTAGTGCTGACAGCTTTGAAGATAGGACAGATGCCAATTGTTCAGTATTGGATAGAGACTGCTGCAATCGATCCAGTTCTACTCTTTTAGATTCCACTTCAGTTTTTAACTGTTCAATCTGAACAGTGCGCTCTTCCAACTTTATTTCTGACTCGCGCTTCACGTGATCCATCTGAAACTCCAGCTGTTTCTTGATGCGTGCAATTTCCTCCTGCTGGTTCACTTGCACCTTTAGTTTAGCAACAAGCATTTTTAGATCTACAATCTCAGCAGACAAATTAGACAGGTTTCCCTCAAACTGAATCTTCATGTCTTCTATCTGGAGGTCCAATTCTCTCTTGGCCTTTTCCAGCTTGTCATAAGCATTAGCTTTGTTCTCATACAATATCTGCACAGATTCCAGGTTTTTCTCAACTTCATCCTTGGAGCTAACCAAATTCTCCATTTCAGTGCACAGTTGCTTGTTGAGCCTCTCTAACTCGGCCTTCAATTCAAGGGCCTCTGCTTCAGCACGGTCACGTTCTTCTGCATATCTAGCAGAAAGAGTCTTCTCTTCCCCCAAGCAACTGATCAAACTTTTTCTGCTTCCTTTCCAAATTTGACACCATCCGACGTTGATGATCAAGATCTACACCTACATCTTCTAGTTCCTGCTGCAGTCTAATTTTCATCTTCTCAAGTTTGTCATAAGCAGCAACCTTCTCCTCATACCGTTGATTTGTAGCTTCTAGCTCCTTTTGCAACTTTTCCTTTAGTTCTTCAACAGAGTCCAAGGACCCAATACTATCCTCCATTTTTTTCTTCATATCAGTCGGCTGAGCCTGTAGTCTATTTGCCTTGTCTAGCAGTTCTGCTTGAAACCTGTCCCCTTCTGTGACTTTTAGTTGCATCACTTGAAGTTGAGTCTCTACCTTTTTGTGACTCTCCTGTAAGGTTTGCACTTTCTGAGCATGGATAGACGACATCTCCATCAATTCTTTGTCTTTATTTTGCACCAAAACAGACTTCTCATTATCTTCACAAGATCCTGACAGCGCCCTCTCCAGGCTACATATTCTAGCTTTGAGTTCACTTTCTCTTTGTTCCAGAACTCCAGCTTTACTTCGCCATTTGTGGATTTCACCATTTAGGCGAACCTGATGCAAGTTTTGCTCTGACTGCAATGTCTGCACCACAGATTCTAAATCACTCTCTCGGTCAGACACATACTTCCTCAGCTCTGCAATTTCATTTTCTTTGTCAGTTAAGGCAGCCGAAAGGTTTACACACATCCTAACTTGGTCATCCAGACATTCTTACTGACTCTGCAAAAAATTAATTTCTCTCATGTTTAGCAGTTTCAAGGTCATCTCTTAATTTTTCAATGACACTGTCTTTGGCAATGGAGTCTTGAACATGCTGCTCCTTTAAATCCTGCAATTGCTTCTCAAGCACTTGCTTTTGCTCTACACTCTGTATAACTTCATTAGATAGAGCACATTTCATTTCTGCAAACTCTTTCTTAGTGACACAGTCCATTCCAGGCAAACCCAGTACCACATTTTCACAATGACTAGGATATAACCTCTTCATAGAGTTAAGCTCTGCCTTCAACTTAAGGTTCTCTCTTTCTGATACCAAAAGTTGCCATTTCCAATCAGATATTTCATTCTCATACATGAACCTGATGGTTTTATTCTCATCTTGAAGCTGCTGCACCCTAACATTTTCATCTTTGGCGCGTTCATGCACTCCATTATGAGACACACACTCAGCAGGGACATATTCCATCATAGAACAGAAGTGCTTTAGAAAAATTGAGTCACCATCATGCAACCCTTTATCTTTACTTGCACTCAACATGATCAGTTCCGGGTTTTGTATCTCTCTGCATTCAGACTGCTGTACTAATAAACCTGTGCATAACTTCTCTGCTTTTTTACAAGCTGAAATTCTCTTTTTCTTGCCCATGGTTTACCAACAAGACCACACAATACTCCACAGCAACCTTGGGTTCAACCGGCAGCAACTTTTTGCTATCTTCTGCAGTCACCTGTATTCACACAGTTAACTTATGTGGCACTACAACAACCAGATTTTTCTTCTGTCTTCCACAGAAAACACCAACATGGCACCATAGCCTTTCACATAGACTGTTTATGTGGCACTACAACAACCAGCATTTTCTTCTGTCTTCCACAGAAAACATCAACATGGCACCATAGCCTTTCACATAGACTGTTTGCAATATCCATCTTCTATACACATTGCATACTTTCTTGCCATCAGCAAACATTTCACAGACTTCTGTGCCACAGTATACACAAAGTCCATTCCCTGGATTCCTCATCCAGAGTTTTTACTTTCACCAGTTTTTTGCACACACATTGCTATGCTGCAATTCACTCACCCCTTTCTGGGCTTCTCAGTTGAAATCACCGATTTCTTCCAGCTGTAGGCCACAATGCACATTTAGCAGTACTGCAGTCACCATTCACTTGTCTTCCAGGACTTGCGTGGATCTCTTTATGCGCGCGGTCTCCACCATATGTGATAATTTGGGGAATTAAACTCAAAATGGAGGCTGACTCCTGGTCCGGACAGCGGTGGTTCGTGGTACTGGGCGCTGGAAAGATAGCTTTCAGATGGTCCAAGCGTAAAATAAAAGTGGCTTTATTCAGCTTAACTGCAACACAGCAAAACAACAAAAAACCTATGCCACAGTTAGGGCCTAACTCACTCCTTGAGCCCCTAACTGTCCTGACTGTTGCTCAGCTCTAGCAACAGTCCCCTGTGGACGCCAGACCTCTGGGACAGAGCCTATCTCTCTGTCCTAGCTGGTCCACTCCTGTGGACGCCAGCCCTCTGGGACAGAGCCTCTCTCTCTGTCCTAGCTGGTCCACTTATGTGGACGTCAGCCCTCTGGGACAGAGCCTCTCTCTCTGTCCTAGCTGGTCCACCACTTCCTGCTTCCTGCAGGACACTCCAGCCCTCCTGGAGTTACGTGCCACCCCCCAAAGGCGTGGCTGAGAGCCTTTTCTGGTCTGGCCTGCGTCGTTCAACAGCGCCCTCTGGCTCACATACTTACAATATATATATATATATATATATATATATATATATATATATATATATACAGTACAGACCAAAAGTTTGGACACACCTTCTCATTCCAAGAGTTTTCTGTATTTTCATGACTATAAAAATTGTAGATTCACACTGAAGGCATCAAAACTATGAATTAACACATGTGGAATTATATACTTAACCAAAAAGTGTGAAACAACTGAAAATATGTCTGATATTCTAGGTTCTTCAAAGTAGCCACCTTTTGCTTTGATTACTGCTTTGCACACTCTTGACATTCTCTTGATGAGCTTCAAGAGGTAGTCACCTGAAATGGTTTTCACTTCACAGGTGTGCCCTGTCAGGTTTAATAAGTGGGATTTCTTGCCTTATAAATGGGGTTGGGACCATCAGTTGTGTTGTTCAGAAGTCAGGTGGATACACAGCTGATAGTCCTACTGAATGGAGTGTTAGAATTTCTATTATGGCAAGAAAAAAAGCAGCTAAGTAAATAAAAACGAGTGACCATCATTACTTTAAGAAATGAAGGTCAGTCAGTCCGGAAAATTGGGAAAACTTTGAAAGTGTCCCCAAGTGCAGTGGCCAAAACCATCAAGCGCTACAAAGAAACTGGCTCACATGAGGACCAAGAGTGACCAAGAGTCACCTCTGCTGCGGAGGATAAGTTCATCCGAGTCACCAGCCTCAGAAATCGCAGGTTAACAGCAGCTCAGATTAGAGACCAGCTCAATGCCACACAGAGTTCTAGCAGCAGACACATCTCTACAACAACTGTTAAGAGGAGACTGTGTGCAGCAGGCCTTCATGGTAAAATAGCTGCTAGGAAACCACTGCTAAGGACAGGCAACAAGCAGAAGAGACTTGTTTGGGCTAAAGAACACAAGGACTGGACATTAGACCTGTGGAAATCTGTGCTTTGGTCTGATGAGTCCAAATTTGAGATCTTTGGTTCCAACCACCGTGTCTTTGTGCGACGCAGAAAAGGTGAACGAATGGACTCTACATGCCTGGTTCCCTCCGTGAAGCATGGAGGAGGAGGTGTGATGGTGTGGGGGTGCTTTGCTGGTGACACTGTTGGGGATTTATTCCAAATTGAAGGAATACTGAACCAGTATGGTTACCACAGCATCTTGCAGCGGCATGCTATTCCATCCGGTTTGCGTTTAGTTGGACCATCATTTATTTTTCTACAGGACAATAACCCCAAACACACCTCCAGACTGTGTAAGGACTATTTGACCAAGAAGGAGAGTGAAGGGGTGCTACGCCAGATGACCTGGCCTCCACAGTCACCAGACCTGAACCCAATCGAGATGGTTTGGGGTGAGCTGGACTGCAGAGTGAAGGCAAAAGGGCCAACAAGTGCTAAGCATCTCTGGGAACTCCTTCAAGACTGTTGGAAGACGATTTCAGGTGACTACCTCTTGAAGCTCATCAAGAGAATGCCAAGAGTGTGCAAAGCAGTAATCAAAGCAAAAGGTGGCTACTTTGAAGAACCTAGAATATAAGACATATTTTCAGTTGTTTCACACTTTTTGGTTAAGTATATAATTCCACATGTGTTAATTCATAGTTTTGATGCCTTCAGTGTGAATCTACAATTTTTATAGTCATGAAAATACAGAAAACTCTTGGAATGAGGAGGTGTGTCCAAACTTTTGGTCTGTACTGTATATATATATTGTGACAACTTGGGGAATTAAACTCAAAATGGCGGCTGACTCCTGGTCCGGACAGCGGTGGTTCGTGGTACTGGGCGCCGGAAAGATAGCTTCCAGACGGTCCAAGTGTAAATAAAAGTGGCTTTATTCAGCTTAACTGCAACATAACAAAACAACAAAAAACCTATGCCACAGTTAGGGCCTAACTCACTCCTTGAGCCACTAACTGTCATGACTGTTGCTCAGCTCTAGCAACAGTCCCCTGTGGACGCCAGCCCTCTAGGACAGAGCCTATCTCTCTGTCCTAGCTGGTCCACTCCTGTGGACGTCAGCCCTCTGGGACAGAGCCTCTCTCTCTGTCCTAGCTGGTCTACTCCTGTGGACGCCAGCCCTCTGGGACAGAGCCTCTCTCTCTGTCCTAGCTGGTCCACCACTTCCTGCTTCCTGCAGGACACTCCAGCCCTCCTGGAGTTACGTGCCACCACCCAAAGGCGTGTCTGAGAGCCTTTTCTGGTCTGGCCTGGGTCGCTCAACAGCGCCCTCTGGCTCACATACTTACATACCCTCCCCCTCAGCTCACTACCCATGGGGTGAGCTACAATGGGACGAGACATCCTATGATGAAGTCCCTGTTCAACCAAGTATGCCTGTCCAGTGTCTCTCCAGAAGTCCCAATCTGGCGGTCTTTTCTTCCAAATTCTGCTCCATCGAGTTTTCCGTCTTCTCATCACTTTCGATGCTACGCCAAGATCCTGGCCCTTCTGTGCAAAGGCAAGTTTTACTCCACCACCTTCACAATTCACCACACAGGGGATCACATCATTTTCATCACATTTTTCACGATAGTCTTCAGCCATCCCATTGCATGACTTTGATCCCTTTAGTGAATAGCCGTAAAAATCTTCATCTTCACCTATCATGAATTCACAGGAGCTCAGAGACCAACTAACACATACTTCATGCACATCAATGTCTTTAGAGTATAACTGTATCACTGGAACTTTTTCCGTAACCTTCATCTCAAAGCAAACTTTGCCATCACCATCAAGGCTTAGAAGTTTAGGAGACATAGGCTGCTTGCTCTCCTCTTTCTTTGAGATACACAATCTCTGTACTGCAATATCTTCTCCTTCTGCACGAGGGCCATACCGTACACCCTCACATAATAGATCACGCTGAACTACATTTTCTGGCATGTCTATAACAACTGTCACATCATTGGTGACCTGTAACCATCTCTTACTTCCTGACTCCCCCTTCACAGACAACATGGAGTCATTATTCACCGTTTGTCCACCAGACATTTGGCTAGAGACAGGTACAGCAACACCGTTATCCACAATGGCTTCAGACACTTTAGCTGTTGGAACAACATATGCGTGGTCAGTCTTCTTACGGACTCTTGTTCCACACTTTTGGTGATCCTTCACCTTATTTACCATCTCACAGCCCTCTAGGCTTTGGACCTCATTGGTATCAACATCAGTGGACAGACCACTCATGTCTGCCTGACTCAATGATTCTCCTTTCTCTGCCTCTATGCTGGCAGCTTTTTCCATTTCTAACGGCTTCTGTAGCGCACAAATCTCTGATTCCAGCTCCAGAACTTTCTTCACTGCGACATTTTTCTGTACCGCTTCCATCTCAGTTTCTACTAGTGCACCTTGCAGCTCCGATTCTCTAGAGGTCAACAGGCTCTGCAGCGAATCCTTCTCATCTTCTAGTGCTGACAGCTTTGAAGATAGGACAGATGCCAATTGTTCAGTATTGGATAGAGACTGCTGCAATCGATCCAGTTCTACTCTTTTAGATTCCACTTCAGTTTTTAACTGTTCAATCTGAACAGTGCGCTCTTCCAACTTTATTTCTGACTCGCGCTTCACGTGATCCATCTGAAACTCCAGCTGTTTCTTGATGCGTGCAATTTCCTCCTGCTGGTTCACTTGCACCTTTAGTTTAGCAACAAGCATTTTTAGATCTACAATCTCAGCAGACAAATTAGACAGGTTTCCCTCAAACTGAATCTTCATGTCTTCTATCTGGAGGTCCAATTCTCTCTTGGCCTTTTCCAGCTTGTCATAAGCATTAGCTTTGTTCTCATACAATATCTGCACAGATTCCAGGTTTTTCTCAACTTCATCCTTGGAGCTAACCAAATTCTCCATTTCAGTGCACAGTTGCTTGTTGAGCCTCTCTAACTCGGCCTTCAATTCAAGGGCCTCTGCTTCAGCACGGTCACGTTCTTCTGCATATCTAGCAGAAAGAGTCTTCTCTTCCCCAAGCAACTGATCAAACTTTTTCTGCTTCCTTTCCAAATTTGACACCATCCGACGTTGATGATCAAGATCTACACCTACATCTTCTAGTTCCTGCTGCAGTCTAATTTTCATCTTCTCAAGTTTGTCATAAGCAGCAACCTTCTCCTCATACCGTTGATTTGTAGCTTCTAGCTCCTTTTGCAACTTTTCCTTTAGTTCTTCAACAGAGTCCAAGGACCCAATACTATCCTCCATTTTTTTCTTCATATCAGTCGGCTGAGCCTGTAGTCTATTTGCCTTGTCTAGCAGTTCTGCTTGAAACCTGTCCCCTTCTGTGACTTTTAGTTGCATCACTTGAAGTTGAGTCTCTACCTTTTTGTGACTCTCCTGTAAGGTTTGCACTTTCTGAGCATGGATAGACGACATCTCCATCAATTCTTTGTCTTTATTTTGCACCAAAACAGACTTCTCATTATCTTCACAAGATCCTGACAGCGCCCTCTCCAGGCTACATATTCTAGCTTTGAGTTCACTTTCTCTTTGTTCCAGAACTCCAGCTTTACTTCGCCATTCGTGGATTTCACCATTTAGGCGAACCTGATGCAAGTTTTGCTCTGACTGCAATGTCTGCACCACAGATTCTAAATCACTCTCTCGGTCAGACACATACTTCCTCAGCTCTGCAATTTCATTTTCTTTGTCATTTAATGCAGCTGAAAGTTTTTCACACATCCTGACTTGGTCATCCAGACATTCTGACTGACTCTGCAAAAATTCACTTTTCTCACGTTTAACAGTTTCAAGGTCATCTCTTAATTTTTCAATGACACTCTCTTTGGCAATGGAGTCTTGAACATGCTGCTCCTTTAAATCCTGCAATTGCTTCTCAAGCACTTGCTTTTGCTCTACACTCTGTATAACTTCATTAGATAGAGCACATTTCATTTCTGCAAACTCCTTCTTAGTGACACAGTCCATTCCAGGCAAACCCAGTACCACATTTTCACAATGACTAGGATATAACCTCTTCATAGAGTCAAGCTCTGCCTTTAACTTAAGGTTCTCTCTTTCTGATACCAAAAGTTGCCATTTCCAATCAGATATTTCATTCTCATACATGAACCTGATGGTTTTATTCTCATCTTGAAGCTGCTGCACCATAATATTTTCATCTTTGGTGCTTCCATGCACTCCATTATGAGACACACACTCAGCAGGGACATATTCCATCATAGAACAGAGGTGCTTTAGAAAAATTTAGTCACCATCATGTAACCCGTTATCTTTACTTGCACTCAACATGATCTGTTCTGGGTTTTGTATCTCTCTGCATTCAGACTGCTGCACTAATAAACCTGTGCACAACTTCTCTGCTTTTTTACAAGCTGAAATTCTCTTTTTCTTGCCCATGGTTTACTAACAAGATTACACAATATTCCACAGCAACCTTGGGTTCAACCGACAGCAACTTCTTGCTATCTTCTGCAGTCACCTGTATTCACACAGTTAACTTATGTGGCACTACAACAACCAGCATTTTCTTCTGTCTTCCACAGAAAACATCAACATGGCACCATAGCCTTTCACATAGACTGTTTATGTGGCACTACAACAACCAGCATTTTCTTCTGTCTTCCACAGAAAACATCAACATGGCACCATAGCCTTTCACATAGACTGTTTGCAATATCCATCTTCTATACACATTGCTTACTTTCTTGCCATCAGCAAACACTTCACAGACTTCTGTACCACAGTATACACAAAGTCCATTCCCTGGATTCCTCATCCAGAGTTTTACTTTCACCAGTTTTGCACATACATTGCTATGTTGCAATTCACTCACCCCTTTCTGGGCTTCTCAGTTGAAATCACCGATTTCTTCCAGCTGTAGGCCACAATGCACACTTAGCAGTACTGCAGTCACCGACCACTTGTCTTCCAGGACTTGCGTGGATCTCTTTATGCGCGCGGTCTCCACCATATATGACAACTTGGGGAATTAAACTCAAAATGGTGGCAGACTCCTGGTCCGGACAGCGGTGGTTCGTGGTACTGGGCGCCGGAAATATAGGGTTCAGACGGTCCAAGTGAAACATAAAAGTGGCTTTATTCAGCTTAACTGCAACATAACAAAACAACAAAAAACCTATGCCACAGTTAGGGCCTAACTCACTCCTTGAGCCCCTAACTGTCCTGACTGTTGCTCAGCTCTAGCAACAGTCCCCTGTGGACGCCAGCCCTCTGGGACAGAGCCTATCTCTCTGTCCTAGCTGGTCCACTCCTGTGGACGCCAGCCCTCTGGGACAGAGCTTCTCTCTCTGTCCTAGCTGGTCCACTCCTGTGGACGCCAGCCCTCTGGGACAGAGCCTCTCTCTCTGTCCTAGCTGGTCCACCACTTCCTGCTTCCTGCAGGACACTCCAGCCCTCCTGGAGTTACGTGCCACCACCCAAAGGTGTGGCTGAGAGCCTTTTCTGGTCTGGCCTGGGTCACTCAACAGCGCCCTCTGGCTCACATACTTACAATATATATATATATATATATATATACATATATATGTTTATCATATCTCACCTTAAATGCCCCTTCCCCAGACAAAACAGATTTAACTCCTTAAGTCTCTCTTCATAACTGAGTTCCTCCATGCCCCTTATCAGTTTTGTGGTTCTCCGTCAAAACTTTTCCAACTCTAAGACATCCTTTCTATGAATGGGTGTGCAGAACTGAACTGCATATTCCACTTGGGGCTGCACCAAAAACTTATAAAGTGGTAATATTACATCCCTGTCCCGTGAGTCCATATCCCTTTTAATACTTGACAATATCCTGCTGGTCTAGGCAGCTGCTTGACACTGAATGCTGTAATGTAGCCTAGGATCTACAAGTACACTTAGGTCCTTCTCCACCAGTGACTCTCCCAGATTTATCCCCCTATGTTGCATGATGCAAATTATTTATAACCAGATGCATAACTTTAGATTTATCCACATCAAACTTTATTTGACATGTAGATGCCCAAACACTCAGTCTACCAAAGTCTTCTTGTAACAAAGTCTTCTTGTAACCTACATACTTCCTCCATAGACTGTATGGAACTACATATCTTGGTGTCGTCTGCAAAAATAGAGACAATGCTATTAATCCCATCTTCTATAATATTAATACATAAGTTACATAACAGTGGACCCAGCACTGAACCCTGTGGTTACATCACTTATAACAGAGGACCAGTCTGAAAAGCAGTCATTCACCGCAACTCTCTGGATACAAACCTTTACCCAGTTTTCAATCGAATTACAAACTACATTTTCATTTTCCAAGCCAATGGACCTGATTTTACCTATTAAATATCTGAGTGATAGTGTCAAATGCTCAGGAACACTATATCCACAGCCTCCGCGCTATCCAGACTTTTACTCCTGCAGAACTCCCCTCCATCTCTACCACCAGTGCACACTATCCATATCAGTCCTTCTCTTCTTCCTTTTCACATGTACAGCTCTCACACCCTTTTCACTCTCTTCAACCACCCTAATCCCTATACTGCTTTTAGCAGTAAAACCAAGCATAAACATCCACATAAATCACTGAACCACCTTCTGTCTCTGTCCATTTTGTTCCTCCTAGCTGCTGGGGACATCTCTCCAAACCCTGGCCCTCCTTCTCTCCCTAATTTTTCCAATTCCTACACACACAGGAATCCTACAAACCTAATCAATATTTACCGTGTTCCCTCTCCTTATCTTTCTCCGGACTCTTTTAACTGTTCTCTCTAGAACGCCCGCTCAGTGTGTAATAAACTAGAATATATTAATGACTTATTCCTCAGTAAATCTCTCAACATGCTTGCCCTTACTGAAACCTGGATCCAGGAGTCTGATACCGCCTCCCCTGCTGCTCTGTCTTATGGTGGCCTACAATTCTCACACACCTCTAGGCCTGACAACAGGAAGGGTGGAGGGGGTAGGGTTACTTCTGTCACTGCAGTGCATTTTTCAGGCCATCCCACTGGTACCCTCACTCACATTCCCCTCATTTGAAGTACATGCTATCAGGGCCGGCATTAGGGGGGGGCAAACTGGGAAATTGCCCAGGGCCCCGTCCCCAAAGGGACCCCCGGGATCCGGAGCCTGATGACTCCGGATGCCGGAGTCAGGCCTGGCCATATAAACAACATAAATATTATACTGTTTTGGGCCACCATGGAGCATTATACTGGGGGGGGGGCTCTGGAGAGCATATTATACTGTTTTGGGCCACTGTGGAGCATTATACTGGGGTAACCTCTCTGGGCAGTATATTATACTGTGTGGAGGCCATTCTGGAGTATGTTATACTGAGTGGGGTCACTATGGAGGGTTATTCTGGGGGGCCATCAGCAGAGCATATTATATAGTTTGGCGCCACTGTGGGGCATTTTTCGGGAGGAACTAAGGAGCATTATAGTAGGGCGCCCTCTGGGAAGCATATTATACTGTGTGGGGCCTACTGTGGAACATTACACTGGGGGGACGCTCTAAGGAGCATAATATATTGCGTGGGGCCACTGTGGAGCAAAATACTGGGGGGGTGGCACTGTGGAGCATTATACTAGAGGGGGCCCTCTTTGAGCATATTATACTATGGGCCACTCTGGAGCTTTATATTAGGGGGAAGGGCAGTGTGGGGAGCCTGTTATACTGTGTGGGGACACTGTGGAGTGTATTATATTGTGTGGGGCTTTTCGGGATTATATTATACTCTATGGGGTCATTGTAGAGCATTATACTGGGGGGGACTGTGGGCAGCATATTATACTTTGGGGGACCACTGTGGAGCATTATACTGTTGGAACCCCTCTGGGAAGTATATTATACTGTGTGAAGGCCATTGTGGAGCATGTTATACTGTGTTAGCCCACTGTGGAGCATTATACTGGGGGGCACTGTGGGGTGCATATTATACTGTATGGAGCATATTATATTGTGTGAGGCTGCTGGGGAGCATATTGTACTATCTGGGGCCACTAAGGGGTACTATCTGTGTGGGCCACTGTGGAGTATTATACTGTGTGGAGCCTTATATACCATGTGGAGCCACTATGGGAGGCTCAGGGGAGCATTTTATACTGTGTGGGGCCACTGTGGAGCATTACAGTGGCAAGCAAAAGTTTGGACACCCCTGGTCAAAATAACTGTTATTGTGAACAGTTAAGCGAATTGAGGATAAAATGATCTTCAAAAGGCATAACATTAAAGATGACCACATTCCCAATGTATTTTTTTGGGCAAAAAAAATATATTTTCATATTTTACATTTTCAAAATAACAAAAAATGAAAATGACCCGATGTAAAAGTTTGGGCACCCTGCATGGTTAGTACCTAGTATCACCCCCTTTGGCAAGTATCACAGCTTGTAAACGCTTTTTGTAGCCAGCCAAGAGTCTTTCAATTCTTGTTTGAGGGATTTTCATCCATTCTTCCATGGAAAAGTCTTCCAGTTCTGTGAGATTCCTGTCTCGTCTTGCATGATCTGCTCTTTTGAGGTCTAGCCACAGATTTTCAATGATGTTCAGATCGGTGGACTGTGAGGGCCATGGTAAAACCTTCA
This sequence comes from Leptodactylus fallax, assembly GCA_947044405.1. Lineage (NCBI taxonomy): Eukaryota > Metazoa > Chordata > Amphibia > Anura > Leptodactylidae > Leptodactylus > Leptodactylus fallax. The sequence continues at coordinate 7,258,684 of CAMRHE010000007.1, read as the reverse complement.
GCTTGCACCTTTTTAGGTAATCTATGGTGGATTTTGATGCGTGTTTAGGATCATTATGAATTTGTAGAAGCCATCCTCTATTCATTTTCAGCTTTTTTACAGGTGGTGTTATGTTTGCTTCAAGAATTTACTGAAATTTCATTGAATCCATTCTTCCCTGTACCCGTGAAATGTTCCCTGTGCCATTGGCTGCAACACAACCCCAAAGCATGATTGGTCCACTCCCATGCTTAATGGTTGGAGAGATGTTCTTCTCCTGAAATTCTGTCCCTTTTTTCTCCAAACATACCTTTGATCATTGTGACCAAAGAGTTCTATTGTAACCTCATTGGTCCACAGGACTTGTTTCCAAAATGCATCAGGCTTGTTTAGATGTTCTTTTGCAAACTTCTGATGGTGAATTTTATGGTGAGGACGCAGGAGAGGTTTTCTTCTGATGACTCTTCCATGAAGGCCATATTTGTGCAGGTATCAATGAACAGTAGAACAATGTACCACAACTCCAGAGTCTGCTAAATCTTCCTGAAGGTCTTTTGCAGTCAAGCGGGGATCTGATTTGCCACTCCAGCAATCCTATGAGCAGCTGTCTCTGAAGTTTTTCTTGGTCTTCCAGACCTTATCTTGACCTCCACTGTTCCTGGTAACTGCCATTTCTTAATTACATTTGGAACTGAGGAAAGGGCAACTTCAAAACGCTTTGCTATCTTCTTAGAGCCTTCTCCTGCTTTGTGGGCCTCCACCATTTTCAGAGTGCTAGGCAGCTGCTTAGAAGAACCCATGACTGCTGTTTTTGGCACAAGGTTAGAGGAGGCTGTGTATTTATAAAGCTGTAAAATTTGCATCACTTGGCCTTTCCTAACGATGATAGTGAACAAGCCATAACCCTAACTGGCTAATGAAGGTCTGAGACCTTGGTCAAGTTATCTGAGCACACAAATCTACAAGGGTTCCCAAACTTTTGCAAGGTACTCCTTTCCCCTTTTCACTCTAAAATTGGACTCAAACATAATAATACACTGATATTGCTTAAAATTATAGACAAGTGTGTTTAATCTTTAACTTCATGACTTTTAAAGATCATTTCATCTTCAACTTGCTTAACTGTTCACAATAACAGTCATTTTAACCAGGGGTGCCCAAACTTTTGCATGCCACTGTATATACCATGTGGGAAAACTGTGGAGGGCTCAGGGGAGCACTTTATACTGTGGAGCATTATATACCATGTGGAGCATTATACTGTGGAGGAGGGGCTCAAAATTCCTCCTGGCAGCCCTGTGTGCTATGTCTGCATCACAGATCCCTCACTATAATCTTGCACCTACGTGTAGTGCCCCATGGCCATGTCATTCCCCATACAGTACTGTGCATGAACTGGCCATGGAGATATTAGGGCCTGCACAGTACTAGGCACATCAGCTCTATGTTCACAGATGAAAAAATGAAGCATATCTTGAAAAGAACACTGTCCCTACTGTGAAACATGGAGGAGGCTCTGTTATGATCTGGGACTGCTTTGCTGCATCTGGCACAGGGTGTTTTGAATCTGTGCAGGGTACAAGGAAATCTCGACTATCAAGGGATTCTAGAGATAAATGTGCTGCCCAGTGTCAGAAAGCTTGGTCTCAGTTGCAGGTCATGCGTCTTGCAACAGGATAATGACCCAAGACACACAGCTAAAAACACCCAAGAATGGCTAAGAGGAAAACATTGGACTATTCTGAAGTGGCCTTCTATGAGCTCTGACCTAAATCCTATTGAGCATCTTTGGAAGGAGCTGAAACATGCCGTCTGGAAAAGGCACCCTTCAAACCCGAGACAACTGGAGCAGTTTGCTCATGAGGAGTGGCCAAAATACCTGTTGAGAGGTGCAGAAGTCTCATTGACAGTTACAGAAATTGTTTGATTGCTGTGATTGCCTCAAAAGGTTGTGCAACAAAATATTAAGTTAAGGGAACCATCATTTCTGTCCAGGCCTGTTTCATGAGTTTTCTTTTTAAAAAAATTCTGTTGAAGCATGGTTGAAAAGTAATGTCTGACTTTTATTTGTTCATTTTCATAGAATTTTTATACATTATTACTTTTGTCAGATTCAAGTTATTTCTGTGACCATTGTGGGTTTTTCTTTCATTAAACGAGGGAGGGGGAACAACAATTTTGTCCACGTGTGTATGTAAGACTTCAGTGAAGGAGCCGTGGTGTAGGCTATTAGCAGGAAGCTGCTGGGTGGGGCCCCAGAACAAGTTCCTCTGGTGGGCCTAAGGCCCTTCAGTCTGACACTGTATAACGGAGAACTATTATATATAAGGGGGCTCTTATTTATAAGGGAGGAACCATTATATATAAGGGTGGGTTGCTATATATAATTGGGAAACTTAAATATGAGGGGGCTATTATAAGGGGGAACTATTATTTATAAGACGGGCTATTATTTATAAGGGGGAACTATTATATATAAGGCATCCATTACAAGGGGGGAGCTATTATTTATAAGAGGGGAACTGTTTATAAGGGGGATATAATTGTTAAGTGGGCTTATTTATAAAGGGGGCTATTAGTGATAATGGGAACTATTATTTATAAGGGTAACTATTATTTATGAGGGGGCTATTATTAATAAGGGAGCAGTATTATTTTTACGGGGTGACTGTTACTGATAAGGGGGGATATTACTGATACAGGGCACTATTTATCATTTATAAGGGAGCTATTACTGATAAGGGTGTAATACTATTTATAAGCAGGGACTATTATTTATAAGGAGGCGCTATAATAACTGATGAATGGGTGCAAAAATCTATTAGGTGGTACAAAGGTGCTCATTTGAATTGTATGTGGTAAAATGGGGCTTGATATTACTTTTTTGTTGGCAGAAAGGAGGCGTTATTATAGGGGTTGCCAATGGAAGACGATGGTGTTGTTTGCATATCAGCATTTGGGGCCCCGCTTTTAATTTTGCCCAGGGCCCCACTTTGTCTAAAACCGGCCTTGCATGCTATCAGACTTTTCCGCCCACTCTCCTCACGTGTAGCTGTGATCTACCATCCACCAGGCTCACCCTACCAATTTCTGGATCACTTCGCTTCTTGGCTTCCCCTCTTTTTATCCAGTGAAATTCCTACCCTCATCATGGGTGACTTTAACATCCCCACTGACACCCCTGTCTCCCCAGCTGCCTCACAGTTTCTCTCAATAACCACGTCTTTTGGTCTTTCACAACTTTCCTCTTCTGCCACACATGTAGATGGCAACACCATTGATCTTGTCTTCCATCGACTCCTCACAGTTTCTAAATTTTCTAAACTCTTCTCTGCCACTCTCTGACCATAACCTTCTGTCTCTCACCATCAGTGCTTTCTCTCCTTCACAGGACACACCTACTCATCTTACATATAGGAATTTACGTACTATTAACACCCAGCACCTCTCAGATACTCTACAGTCCTCTCTGTCCCCCACCTCTTCACTGTCCTGCCCCAATCTAGCCACCAGTCACTATAATGAAACCCTTAAGAGTGCATTGGATGAGGCGGCTCCCCCCTCCACTCGAAAGGTTAGACGCAGGAGGCAGCAACCCTGGGACACGCCACAGACACGTTTTCTTCAGCGGTGCTCTAGGTGTGCTGAACGTCTGTGGAGAAAATCACGTACACCTGCAGACTTCCTCCACTTTAAATTTATGCTTAAAACCTATAATTCTGCCCTTCACCTAGCCAAACAAGCCTATTTCACCACTCTCATCTCTTCTCTCTCCTGTAACCCTAAAAGGCTATTTGAAACTTTTCACTCCTTACTCACTCCCAAGGTGCAGACACTTATTTCCATGATAAAATTGATAAAATCCATCAGGAAATAACTTCCCAATCCCCAGATGGCACTAACCCCCTCACCAGCCGCACTTCAGACTGTTCATTCTCATCTTTTGAAGCTGTTACAGAGGAGGAAGTATCTCAGCTACTTTCTTCTTCTCGCCCTACAACCTGCAGTAGTGACCCTTTCCCCTCACACCTTCTCCAGTCCATGTCGCCTGCCGTCATGACTTACCTTACTAAAATATTTAACCTCTCTGTCTCTTCTGGAATTTTCCCATCCTCTTTCAAACATGCTGTCATAACCCCACTACTGAAGAAATCCTCCCTTGACCCGTCCTGTGCTGCTATCGACCTGTCTCTAACCTTCCTTTTATCTCCAAAATCTTGGAACGCTTAGTCTATTCTCCTTTAATCCGCTATCTTTCTGCTAACTCTCTTCTTGACCCCTTACAATCTGGCTTCCGTGGCTTCCGCACTCTTCACTCTACTGAAACGGCCCTCACAAAAGTCTCCAATGATCTTCTGATGGCTAAATCCAAAGGTGACTACTTTTTTCTTATTCTTCTAGATCTCTCAGCAGCACTTGACACTGTTGACCATCAACTCCTCCTCACTATGCTCCGTTCTGTCGGCCTCACGGACACTGCTCTCTCCTGGTTCTCCTCTTATCTCTCTGACCGCAGTTTCTGTGTATCATTTGCGGGCTCTCCTTTCTTCCCCTCTTCCCCTTGACATTGGGGTTCCTCAGGGCTTGGTCCTAGGTCCCCTTCTCTTCTCCCTCTACACAGCCCCCATTGGACAAACCATCACTAGATTTAGCTTCCGGTACCATCTTTATGCTGATGACACCCAATTATATACGTGATCCCGTGACATCACCCCTGCACTAATACAGAACACCAGTGACTGCCTCTCTGCTGTCTCAAATATCATGTCTTCGCTCTATCTGAAACTGAATCTCTCAAAGACTGAACTACTGCTGTTTCCACCATCTAATAGATGTGTCCCTGATATCTCCATTGCAGTCTCTGGCCTTACCATAACTCCTAGGCAGTATGCCCGCTCCCTCGGGGTTTTGTTTGACTCAGATCTTTCCTTCACCCCCCATATCCAATCACTCGCACGCTCATATCATCTCCACCTCAAAAACATCTCCAGAATATGCCCTTTCCTTACCACAAATACACTAAAGACACTTATTGTTGCCCTGATTCACTCTCGCCTTGACTACTGTAACTCCTTACTAATCGGTCTTCCCCTTACTAAACTCTCCCCTCTACAATCTATTCAGAATGCGGCGGCCAGGCTCATCTATCAGTCTCGACGCTACAGCGAGGCCTCCGGTCTGTGCCGGTCACTACATTGCCTATTCAATACAGAATACAATATAAACTTATCACCCTCATTCACAAGGCTCTCCATAATGCTGCACCTCCCTACATTTCCTCCCTCATCTCTGTCTATCGCCCAACCCATACTCTCCGTTCACTCAATGACTTAAGACTATTAGATTAACCCCCAATTTCCACAGCTTCAAGTGTAAACTAAAGACATATCTTTTCAGACAGGCCTATCACAACTCCTAATGTAAACCCTTCCGCAGTTAGAATCCCTAAAACATACCCTCCTCTGTTGATGCTCCAACATTACCTCGCAGGATATGATGCCGTATCAGACTAACTTTATATATCTAGGCACCATCTGCATGTTAAAGAACACGAGTGGTGATGGCTCATACAGCTTTATATATGTGTAATGACAGTAACCTCTACCACAAAATTGTCTGACCATTGTACAAATAATGCTACGTCTGTTGCCGCCCCTGATACCTTTTGTGTCACCCCCTCTACCTCATAGATTGTAAGCTCTTGCGAGCAGGGCCCTCAGTCCCAGTGTGTGAATTGAATATTTCTTTGTAATGTATCTTTTTTGTCAGTACTTGAACCCTACAAATTGTACAGTGCTGCGGAATATGTTGGCGCTATATAAATAAAAAAAATATTATTATATTATTATTTTACTCACATCTTCATAAAACCAAATCAGGTTAGTCTGGCAACTTGTGTCTTTAAACAGTCAACACTTATAATTTAAGTAATATGTTAACGCCTTCTAACACAGAGAACCAGTAGAGCATGATGTCAGATAATGCAAGCGTTGCAAGAAGTATATTGATGGCTTTTGATAGACAATAAGGCAAACAATGGCATTGCCCAAAAAAGCAATGGCAATCATTACTACCATTATTATTTCCAATAATATCTTGAGTGGGGTGAGAAATGCATCACAACTGGAATCCTCACTCACTGTGGTCATATTCATGCTGGATAAACTACCGAGAGCTAGGCTATTGCAGCCCATGGTTACAAATAGAACACTGGGAATTCTATCTGCATGTTTCACTGATTTGCAGCTTCCAGAAATCAGTTATTATAGTCAATATTGTTTTTATGTGTCGGATGAATGCTCTCCCATATCTTTCCATATCTTGAGATGCCCAGCTCACACAGCTTCCTCTTGCTCTGCCGTCTACCCAAAGCATGGCTGGAGCCCTCGCAGTCTGCCATGTAACCACACCAACTAAAGAAATGTAATTATTTTTGCAAATTTATTAAAAAAGAAAAACTGAAATATCACATGGTCATAAGTATTCAGACCCTTTTGTTCAGTATTGAGTAGAAGCACCATTTTGAGCTAGTACAGCCATGAGTCTTCTTGGGAATGATACAAGTTTTTCACATCTGGATTTGGGGATTCTCTGCCATTCTTCCTTGCAGATCCTCTCCAGTTCCGTCAGGTTGGATGCTGAACGTTGGTGGACAGCCATTTTCAGGTCTCTCCAGAGATGCTCAATTGGGTTGAGGCAGGTCTCTGGCTGGGCCAGTCAAGAATGGTCACAGACTTGTTCCGAAGTCACTCCTTTGTTATTTTAGCTGTGTGCTTAGGGTCATTGTCTTGTTGGAAGGTGAACCTTCAGCCCAGTCTGAGGTCCAGAGCACTCTGGAAGAGGTTTTCTTCCAGGATATCTCTATACTTGGCCGCATTAATCTTTCCTTCAATTGCAACCAGTTGTCCTGTCCCTGCAGCTGAAAAACACCCACATAGCATGATGCTGCCACCACCATGTTTCACTGTTGGGATTGTATTGGGCAGGTGATGAGCAGTGCCTGGTTTTCTCCACACATATCGCTTAGAATTAACGCCAAAAAGTTCAATCTTCGTATCATGAGACCAGAGAATCTTATTTCTCATAGTCTGGGAGTCCTTCATGTGTTTTATGGCAAACTATGTGGGCTTTTATATGTCTTGCACTGAGGAGAGGCTTCCTTCGGGCCACTCTGCCATAAAGCCCCCGACTGGCGGAGAGCTGCAGTGATAGTTGACTTTGTGGAACTTTCTCCCATCTCCCTACTGCATCTCTGGAGCTCAGCCACAGTGATCTTTGGGTTCTTCTTTACCTCTCTCACCAAGGCTCTTCTCTCACGATTGCTCAGTTTGGCTGGATGGCCAGGTCTAGGAAGAGTTCTGGTCATCCCAAACTTCTTCCATTTAAGGATTATGAAGGCCACTGTGCTATTAGGAACCTTGAGTGCTGCATAATTTGTAACCTTGGCCAGATCTGTGCCTTGTCACAAGTCTGTCTCTGAGGTCCTTGGGCAGTTCCTTTGACCTCATGATTCTCATTTGCTCTGATATGCACTGTGAGCCGTGAGGTCTTATATAGACAGGTTTGTGCCTTTCCTAATCAAGTCCAAACAGTTTAATTAAACACAGCTGGACTCCAATGAAGGAGTAGAACCATCTCAAGGAGGATCAGAAGGAAATGAACAGCATGTGAGTTAAATATGAGTGTCACAGCAAAGGGTCTGAATACTTATGACCATGTGATATTTCAGTTTTTCTTTTTTAATAAATTTGCAAGAATATCTACATTTCAGTTTTTTTTTTCTGTCAAGATGGGGTGTGAAGTGTTCATTAATGAGAAATAAACTGAACTTTTTTGCTTTTAGCAAATGACTGCAATGAAACAAAGAGTGGAAAAATTTTAAGGGGTCTTAATACTTTCAGTACCCACTGTATATAAAAACTATTTTGTTTTAGATAAAAAAGCAAAATTTTCATTTTTTTTTTTTTTTACATTTTATTCCATTCTTCTACTTCGAAAAAAATATTCAACTTATTTAACAAATAAGGCTAGTTATTTCCAGCCTTATGTGTCCTGAAAAGACATTAAAAAGATATTGCTGTTTAAAGCAATGCATACAAAAGTGCTAAATTTGGCCTGGGCATTGGGCATCAATGACACTAGGTCCTGAAAGGGTTAATCTTTGCATTGTGTTTCTGTGTGTGCCACACTAAGCATGGAGAACAGAAAGAGGAGAAGATATCTGTCTGACTAGAGAACCAAAACTGTGGAAAATATCAACAGTCTCAAGGTTACAAGTACATCTCTAGAGATCTTGATGTTCCTTTGTCCATGTGGTAAAGCACATCATTCTACTGTTTACTGAAAATGGAATAAGGCTTACAAAGAAAAGAACACAGTACCAATAGCCAATATGGTGGAGGTTCAAAGATGTTTTGTAGTTGTTTTGCTGCCTCTGGTATCAGGTGTCTTGACTGTATGCAGGGCATCATGAAATCTGAAGATTACCAAAGGATTTTAGGTCATAGGTCGTCCAGCAGGACAATAAACATACTTCAAAAAGCACCCAGAAATGGATGGAAACAACATGCTGGAGAGTTCTGAAGTGTGCATCAAGAAGTCCGGATCTAAATCCCATTTGAACACCTGTGGAGAGATCTTACAATTGCTGTTGGGAGAAGGCATCCTTCAAATATGAGAGACCTGGGGCAGTTTGCAAAAGAAGAGTGGTCCAAAATTCCATTTAAGAGGTGTAAGAAGTTTGTTGATGGTTATAAGAAGCGATTTGATTTAATTTATTTTTTCCAAAGGGTGTGCAACCAATTATTAAGTTGAGGGTGCCAGTTATTTTGTCTGGTCCATTTTTGGAGTTTTGCGTGAAATTATTTCATTTTTTGGCTTTTTTCCCCCTTGTTTTTCGTGTTGTTCCAACATACAAAGGAAATAAACATGTGTATTAGGGTGACAGTCAAAAAATTTTTGGGCAGATTTTTATGTTTCACCCCTGGGAATTATTTCCTTTGGTGTGATTGTAACATACACACATTTTCGTATCATTGCAAAATTGTTTACTGGTGGCTCAATCATCACAAAACTAACAATTATTTGTCTTGCAGCAAAGTAAATGAACAATTTTAAAGCGGTTACACAGTTTCACTTTTTTTTTTTTGCGAAACACGCTTTATTTGGTTCAGAATAGTCATGGCAATGCTTCTATACACACTGGAGAATAAACTGTTTCTGGTCTTCTTGAGTGCTCAGTGACTAATTGAATGTACTCATGAGTGCAATTAGCACATTCTGCAGCATCATTCATGATTTTCAATCTGGCAACTTTTGAGGATGCATCAATAGTGTGCCATAGACAAGGATCTTGATGAAGAAAATCAAGAAAAAATTTCCAGTGCAACGAACAGTTTTTTTGTGTGACACAAGTTTTCCGACAAGCTGCACGATAGTTGAGCAGTCATCGTTGCCTTCCTTCTGCAGAGCCAGTACCATCTCAACCTTTTCTGTGGTTGGAATCTCACTGTCAAAAAAAGCCAGACCCACCATAATCTCACTGGTTTGGTTTGCTGTTTAGGATTCTTCTTGAGACTCTTCCATTGACAAAACAGACTCTTCACCTTACTGATCACGTGATATTGTTGTCTTGTTGGGATTCTCGCTTTTTCCCAGAACCGAAGTACTTCGTTGGCTGTGACGGCAGCACTGGTACATGTTGGTTGTGATTCTGTACAGTGCAGGAAATAAAACCGGGCCAACACCTGCTGATTCGACGGAAGCTTACAACCGGTAATACTATCTGCTGTCCCTCCAATTAACCACATTTCTCTAACGCTGCAATTCGAAGACGCCATTTTTTCTGACAACGGTGACTAAAATTGTGGGCGGCCTAAATTGCAGCCATGAACCAACATTTCAATAAATTTTGATACGTTGCTGCAAATCACCCTAATATCTCTAATCAAAACTTGCAAATTACTATTATAAATTAAAGTAAGAGAAGTTCAGGCAAAAATTTAAATAGACAGTAAAAGACAAATAGTGGGAGTAATGTAGGCTACTGTGTAAATGTTTAGAGATTAGTGTTACCTACAACAGTGAATAATACTGAATGTTGTCTGTAATGTAGCAAGTTTACGTTGAAACAGGAAAAACAATAATAATAATAAATTTTATTTATATAGCGCCAACATATTCCGTAGCACTGTACAATTTGTAGGGTTCAAGTACTGACAAAAAAGATACATTACAGAGAAATATTCAATTCACACACTGGGACTGAGGGCCCTGCTCGCAAGAGCTTACAATCTATGAAGTAGAGGGGGTGACACAGGAGGTAGCAGGGGCGGCAACAGTCATAGCATTGTTTGTACAATGGTCAGACAATTCTGTGATAGGGGTTACTGTCATTACACATAAATAAAGCTGTATGAGCCGTCATCATTCGTGTCCTTTAACGTGCAGATGATGCCTAGACATATAAAGTTAGTCTGATGCGGGAGCGTGAACAGAGGAGGGTATGTTTTAGGGATTCTAACTACAGAAGGGTTTACATTAGGAGTTGTGATAGGCCTGTCTGAAAAGATATGTCTTTAGTTAAAAATAAACTAATATTAATAATATTAAATATTATTTACACATTCCAAATAAGTAAATTGGAGAGAGTTTCAAAGAGCAGTGGGGCCCTTATTGATGCTCTATATTAAAATTACCCAAATCCAGGGCTTGGCCTAGCTGGTCATGGAGTGAGACGCATCTCTCTCCCTCTCCATCCTGCCGCCGCTTACTTGGACCTGTAGCCTTCCTCCATCCTACACCATGGGCAAGCGACTGCCCATTAAAGTACCCCTGGGTACCCCAGCACCCTCTGAGAGCCCGAGCTGAGCCACCATGGATGGGTATTTGGCCCTGCGGCCCTCTTCACTAGATCAGGACGGTGGCCATCTTGGATACCATCGACACATTCCTCCTCTCCGCAGCCGCATGGCTCGCAGCGCAGCCTCTCTCCTCCTGCGCTCTCCCTGCCTGACAGCACACCGCTACCTCAGCGATCTCTATCAGCCCCCGGGCAGCCAAGGATCTTCCCTGGGCAGCTTCTCCCGCAGCCTCCTCACCCTGAGATGTCTCCCCAGCCACCTCCAGCATCTTTCACACTTCCTGTGCAGAAGCACCTCTGGTGGTCCCAGCTCTCCACGTGGATCTGAGGTTTGTCTCCCTATTCTGACTCCCTCTCATGATGAACCTGTACTCCCTGTTGTGGCTACAGTGCAGGTCTCTGGGGCACCTCTCCTGCTGTCCCCTGCAGTTGTGTCCCACCCTCCTGGCCCAGAGGGGGGTGACTTATCTGAGGACTCTGATGTGGAGGTCCCTCTGGCTCACACTCCTATGGCCTTAACTGGCCCTGGCTCCCCTCCTTCCACGCCGCCAGCTCTGTATTTCCAGGTCTGTGCCTCAGACTCTTCTCAGACTCCGCCGCCCTGGTTGGATCTTCTTCCTCAGCTAACTACTAAACAGGACTTTAAATCCCTGGTCACAGAAATCACTGTATTCTTTCGGGCTGAAATTGCTACTCTCCGCACCGATCTACACTCAATTGCTAACTGAGTGGATATGCTAGAGACTGACCATGATACCACCAGGGCATATGTTTCATCCCTGCATGATACTACTACTGACCAGGCCTCAGTCACCCGGGACATGCAACGCCACCTGGAGGACCTTGACAACAGGGGTCGGCGTAATAACATCCGCATTAAGGGGCTCCCAGAGGACACCCAATCTGAGGACCTGCCTGTTATGCTGTAGGCTGTCTTTAATTCTATTCTCCAGGAACCCCCGTCCCACAGGATTAACCTTGATAGGGCCCACCGCGCCCTCTGTCCCAAGGGTTCTTCCTCTACGCCCCGTGATGACATTTGTTGTCTTCAGGACTTCACACTTAAGGAGGCTATAATGAGCAAGGCGAGGAAACTCAAGAATTTTGACTTTGATGGGGCTGAACTGCAATTATGCCAAGATCTCTCAGTTATCACTCTCCAGAAACATCGCTATCTTCGGCCCCTCCTTCAGATTCTTCAGGAACATCAAATTCCTTACTGCTGGGGGTTCCCGTCTGCCCTTATTGCCCGCAAAGATGGTCGCTCTGCTACGCTCCATTCTTACTCGGATTTACCCCTCTTCTGTGATCTGCTGGATGTCCCCTTGCCGGAGTTAACGGACTGGGAACTGATTTTTCCGACTCCTCCTCCGCCACCGATGTGGCACCGACTGGAGCCCAAGCAACATCGATCACCCCCTGTGGCGAATGCCTCCCAGAGGCCCCGCTTCGTGACCGGCCCTTGAGGCGAACTGTAACGTCCTTGCCTGTCCGGGCTTTGGCACCGTCCTCCGGGCGCACGCTGCGGCGCAGGAGGCGTGCCCGGTTGTGATTCTTTCCTTTGGGTTTTTCTTGTATTGTCTGAACACTGTCCTATTCCCTCACCTCCTTAATTGATTTTCCACCACGCCCTTCTCCTTCACCTTGCTCTCCCCCTGCTCCACTAAGAGTTAACTTTAGTCCTGCCTTTGTGATTGACAGCCTATCCTCCTATCAAGCCTGGGGCGGGTTCTTTCTCCCTATTTATTGTTTGCTCACTTTCCCATTGGCGCCTGCTATTGCATTTCGATTACTGGCTATACTCCTTGTTCCTTGTTACCTGCTCTTCTGATTTTCTGACCACTGGCTTACCTTTGACTATTCTCTTGGATTTTGATTCTGTACTGCATTGCTCGATTGTTACCGACCCCTTGGCTAGCTGACCTCCCTTTGTTGTTGTGCGTCTTGTCTGCGTTCTGTGTTATCACTTATAAGGAGGGACTGTCGACTGGTTGCTGGCTGTCACCTAGGACAGATCGGGCAAGTTAGCCAGGGACAGTGGGGGGATTCAGCTTAGGGTCCACTGTCTTGTTGTGCCCCTCCCCCCTAAGTTCTCCAGCAGCTACTGGGGAATCGCTCCTCTAGTGGATCCCTTACACTAACATTCTCCAGTGATGCCTCATATTGTGCTCGCCTTAGTTTTTCTGTTTGTCTTGTTTCTTTTCTAGGTCTACAGGTCCCACTTGCTGTGTTTATTTTTTGATTTTCATAGTGCGGGATGGAGTGGGGTCCCAGTGGCCCACCTCCCTCTGGGAATCCAGATCTCTCCCTCCTATGCGGCTCTTTACTTGGCTAATTACCCACGGTTATTTCGCGTATTGAGAGCCCTCCTAGATAAGTGGCAGCCTTTACCTATTTCCCTTTTGGGGAGAATTACTGCAGTCAATATGACTCTCCTTCCAAAGCTATTATACTATTTTGAGAAGCTCCCAGTTGCAGTCCCCCGGGTAGACGTACGTAACTTACAGAAGGCTATCTTTCAGTTTATTTGGCAGGCTAAACGACATCGTATTCCCCATTGTGTCATGTTGGCGGGGAGGGGTTGTGGGAGTCTGGCTGTCCCACACCTTTTGCACTATTATTGAGCAGCTCATCTGTGCTGCATCCCATTCTGTGCAGCTATGCCGGCATATACCAAATGGGTAGAGATTGAGAAGCTCTGGTTGGGTTGGCTCCCCCCCTTCCCCCTACCTACTCAGTCCTATTCTTTTCACTAGGTCTATTTGGTCCACCTGCTGTACTAAGTTTTCCCTGATGTCCCCGCGCTCCTCCATGGTATGAATATTGTATAACCCCCTCCTCCCAGATAGCCTGACTTCTACTATGCTTAAGGTGTGGTCCAAGGCAGGTCTCTTTCGGATTGCTGACATGGCTGATCCTGCGACATTGGAGCTCAGGCCCTTTGCTTACCTTGCGGCTAATCTGAATCTGCCGGCTACTGAGTGGCTTCGCTACTCTCAGGTGGTCCATTTTGTTCGCTCTCTCCATGGGTCCCTTAAGGTATCACTCCCCACTGCTTTTGAAAAGATTTGCCGTGCAGGCACGTCCACTAGGGACCTTATCTCCTCAATCTAATAGCTTCTTGCCTCCCAGGCTGTTGACTCTTCTGTTAGTCATTGCTATATGCTCAAATGGGAGGAGGCGATGGGCAGACCCATTTCCCTGGGACAGTGACAGATTGTGTGGTCTCGTGCTCAGAAATCCTCTGTGTGTGTGACCTTTAGGGAGGCTCAGTACAAATTGTTGATGCATTGGTATCACAACACTACTACTGTAATTCCTTACTAATCGGTCTTCCCCTTACTAAACTCTCCCCTCTACAATCTATTCTGAATGCGGCGGCCAGGCTCATCTATCAGTCTAGACGCTATAGCGATGCCTCCGGTCTGTGCTGGTCACTAAATTGGCTGCCTATTCAATACAGAATACAATATAAACTTATCACTCTCATCCACAAGGCTCTCCATAATGCTGCACCTCCCTACATTTCCTCCCTCATCTCTATCTATCGCCCAACCTATACTCTCCGTTCACTCAATGACCTAAGACTAACATCCTCTATTATCAGAACCTCCCACGCTCCGTATACAAGACTTCTCCCGAGTTGCACCACTTCTCTGGAATGCTCTATTCCGGACTATTAGATTAACCCCCAATTTCCACAGCTTCGAGTGTAAACTAAAGACATATCTTTTCAGACAGGCCTATCACAACTCCTAATGTAAACCCTTCTGTAGTTAGAATCCCTAAAACGTACCCTCCTCTGTTCACACTCCCGCATTACCTCACAGGATATGATGCCGTATCAGACTAACTTTATATGTCTAGGCACCATCTGCACGTTAAAGAACACGACTGATGACGGCTCATACAGCTTTATATATGTGTAATGACAGTAATCCCTATCACAGAATTGTCTGACCATTGTACAAACAATGCTATTACTGTTGCCGCCCCTGCTACCTCCTGTGTCACCCCCTCTACCCCATAGATTGTAAGCTCTTGCGAGCAGGGCCCTCTGTCCCAGTGTGTGAATTGAATATTTCTTTGTAATGTATCTTTTTTGTCAGTACTTGAACCCTACAAATTGTACAGTGCTGCGGAATATGTTGGCGCTATATAAATAAAATGTATTATTATTATTATTATTATTATTATTATTATTATTTCTACCTTGTTATTGGATTAATGTACTTGATTTCCACTTATATGGGGTTTGGCAGATAGCCTTCCCCCTCCTTGTTGCCTTATTTTGTTTGGTTTTATATACTCTGTTATGGAAAAACTTTTCAATAAAAATTACAGTTTATAAAAAAAAAAAAAAAAAAAAAAAATTACCCAAATCCTATTTTAACAGTTAATACATGTTCAAAGTGTTCAAAGTCTGACACTGAGCCACCTTTTAAACACAACCAAAAGAAAGGCTCTTTTAAAGGATATTACAGATCATTATTTGTAACAATTATAGAGGATGAGACTTTGAATAAAAGTAATTTTTATTTTTTTCTATAAAACGCATTGTAACCCTAATGTGTAGAAGAAAACAGGTAATTTCAGTAATTTTCTGGAAATATTTCAGTGGTACTAACACTTATGGTTATGACTATAGTCGCCTAAGAGCCCCTCAAACAGTCTCCCCACAATGGATGTTAAACTCACAAGCCTGTAATTACTTGTTGAAGACCTAGAGCCATTTTCGAAAATAGGCACGACATTAACCTTGCACCAGTCGCTTGGCACTGTAGCAGTCACTAGAGAATCCCTAAAAAATTAAGAATAGGGATACAGCAATGACTGGATTGAGTTCTTTAAGTACTCATGGTTATAATCCATCTGGACCCGGAGCCTTGCTCACGCTTATTTTGTTCAGCTTGGCTTGGACCATGTCTATGTTTATCCAGTTTAGTAAATCAGTTGATGTATTTCCAGCATTGGTGACACCTACATCAACTACTGCCTGTTCCTCTGTATACACAGAAAGCATACTTGCCATTTTAATTGTAGCATCTAAGTAATTTTACAGAAAAAAAGGAAACATAGGCTTTTTTCCCTTTTTAGTGAAAAAAAATAAATAAAAAACACAATTGGTATCACAACATCCGTAACAACCCCTAAAATAAAATTTGTATGTTATTTATGCTACAAATGCCATAAAATTAAAATTCAAATGACAAAATTCAGGTTTTCTGATCATTTCATTTCTCAAAATCAAAAAGTAATAAAAACTAATCAAAAAGTCCCCAGCAAATAGAAGGCCTCATAAAGCTACGTTAAAATAATTTTTAAAAAGGCACCAAAGTTTATGAGCCAGCAATATTTATTTGAGACACAAATTCTCAATCTGCAATGTGACTGTTAGGGAGTTAAAGGGGTTGTTCAGGATAAATTGATATTGCTAATCGAAGCTACCCCCCACCCCCCCGCCTACCTTCTAAATTACTTAGTGTACCAAAAATCTATATTTGACCCCCCGGATGGGGGAAACGGAATGTCACCTATACTAACCCACGCCATCCACCCCATCATACTTGTCTTCTGGTCTGGATCTTCTGGGCACGGGAATTCACTTCTTCTGGGCCAGCACTCCAGCTCTATTCCCCAGAAGAAGTGATGTCTCTGGTATGTATGATGGGGTGGGTGGGGTTGAGTTAGTTAGGAAGGGCTAGTAGGGGGTGGGCTAACTAGGAAACAGGGAAGGGGTGTGAGTGAGAAAGGGAGGGGGAGGGTGTGAGAGAGGGATGTGGTGTGAGTCAGCTCTGAGTGAAGCCCAGGGCATCAAGCAGAGGAAACCTACAGTCTTTCTGCTTGAATTATACCGATAGGGAAACCTCTAGCGTCTCTGTAGTTACAATTGGCATACTGCGATTTCCAAAACCGCAACGGTTTTGGAAAACACAGCGTGTCTGCTGCACATATTTTTCCACAATGTGTGGATGGAATTTGCTAGAATCCCATCCACTTTGCAGAGACCGTAAAACGCAGTGGTTTTTGCCACGGCGTTTCTGCCGTGGCCAAACTGCGGCGTTCACACCATGTGGGGCCCAAGCCTTAGGTTGATAACATGATAGATTTGCATTCAGCGGAGTCCTAATAGAGTATCCAATAGTGCCACGTCTTCATGAAGACCCGACGACGGTCATGTTGTCGGGCCGTCAGATCTTCCATCAAAAGCAACTCCTCTACTTTTTGAAACCAGATTCTCAGGGAGGGGGACTCCGGATGTCTCCACAGGGCAGGCTCAAGCAGCATAGATCAGATGTTGCACAAGGGAGACATTGTAGGACTTTAGAGGGATATCACTCAGACAAAGCAGGAAGGGGAGCGCCTAGTACGTGAAGGAGGAGGTGATTCTTCAGACAGAGAACTGAAAGATCTTTAAGTTGTGATATCCCCTCTGCTACTTTTTTTTTACCTGTACCTTTCTATCTGTACCTACTGTCACTGTAATGCATCTACCTTGGAGCATTTTGTATATATTGTATTTGTATTGCATATCTTTGCTGCTGTAACACACAGAATTTCCCCATGGTGGGACTATTAAAGGATTATCTTAATTTATCTTATACCAAAAACCAGCTTAAGTCAGGCAGCTCCAGAATATAGAAAGAGTATCGAGGGCAGCAGCACATGTAACTTAGAAGGCATCCTGTACCATCAAGGTAAGATTTTGTAGCCTGCCTCCTGAAGTCTATTTGATATAGAGAAGGTGTGATCAAGGCGAAACAGTCTAGCCCTATGAGCATCAGAGAAGCTGTGTCCCAAGTCCAATTCTCAATGGAGATACATTGGGAAGGAGGAAGATCTGGGGGAGACCTCAAGATGGCATATATGACATGAGTGATAAGACATGTTGGTCCTGTCTGGAGCCAAACGGAAAGACTCAAGGTCTGTTTTACTATGAGCATATGAAGAGGGGTTTGGTAGGAAAGTCAGGAGATTGGATGCCCTTCAAAAACCAATGGGATATGGCTCTTTGGTAGATCCCAAGCCAATAACTAAGTGCCATTGCATGGGGAGTCTTCAGTCCCTGGGGTAAAAGTGGAGTGTGTGAGCTGGTCACGTGGAATAGTGGTAGCTAGAGGAACCGGGATAAGGGGAATAGTGGAGAAAGATGAGTCCAGACCCACCCATAATTTGGAGCCGGCATGGCGATGTCAATCGACCAACTGGGAGAGGTGGGCAGAGACATTGTAGGCATGAATATTCGGGAGTCCAACCCCACCAGCAGATTTAGGATGGAATGAGACAGATCTCGCTATTCGCTTAGGTTTGTTGGCCCAAACAAATTTGGTTAAGAGGGGCAGAGAGCTTAAAGAAGAATTTCTTGGGAACAATGATCTGGAGGAAGTAAAGTACTTCCGGGAGGACATTCATGTTAAAGTAAGAGCATCTACCGAACCAAGTGAATGTTCCATGGGACCATCTCTCAAGATCAGACTTAATGGATTGAAGCTCCGTGTTTGGAGCTTGATAAAGACCTGAGGGCCAAATAGTCAAAAGGACCCTGAGATATTTTAAAGGGGAGACTACCCTGCGAAATGGGAAAGACAGTGCGAGGGATTCCACCATGCGGGGTTAGAGGGAGACATTGAGGGCTTCTGATTTCTTTAGGTTAATCTTTGTAGTTCAATAGGGTCGAATAGGTGGTCAATTGGGGAGAGAAACCACAGGGTTGGTCACAAAGAACAATGAGTTGTCTGCATAAGCAGTCACTTTGTGTGTTACTCCCCCCCACCTCAACACCTGAGACATCAGGATTGGAACCAATCATGCGGAGAAGAGGTTCAAGGGTTAAGATGAATATGATCAGGGATTGGGGACATCCCTGGCGGGTACCGTTAGTGATGGGAAAAGTGTCAGACAGTAGGACGTTCACTCTCAACTGATGCTGTAGGGCAAGACTATAGGCTAGCAATCCAGGAGCGCATGTTTTAGCCGAGGCCTATATGAGAGAGTGTACAAGCGAGAAAGTTTCATTTATCACAATCAAAAGCCTGCTTGTTGTCAGTAGAGAGAAAAAGGGCTTGAATGGACTTAGACGTGACATAATGGAGGAGGTTGATTGCCGGGGTCGCATTGCCCCGTGCTTTATGAGTCGGCATGAAGCCCATTTGGCCCCTGTGGATGACCTGTTGCAGTAGTGTGGTTAGGCGCATAGCAAGAACTTTAAGAAAGAGTTTCATATCCACATTGAGGAGGAATATAGGGTGATAATTAGAGCAGAAGTAGGGGTCTTTGTCCTCCTTTGGCATCATGGTTATATTTGCCCTAAGAAAATCCTGGGGAGAGGGTATCCTTGAGACACAGAATTCAGCGCCCTGGTAAGATGTGGAAGAAAAAGAGAGCTGAAAGTTTTATAATAGGACAGAGAGAAGCTTGGAACCTTCCCCATTTGGGACTCTTTGAGGGCAAGGCCAGTTTGTCATAAGAGAGAGGGGTTTCCATCTTCTCTTTTGCAGTGGAGGATAGCTTGGGCTAGTGAGGAAATCCGCCATGGAGAGCGGTGAGTGGCGATTATAAAGCGAGGGGTAGAAATCTGCAAACGAGTGTGCAATTTGAGTCGACAAGGAGGTTGAGCACTTAATGCGGAAGTGACAGATGAAATGAAAGAGAAACTCCTCTGTAGATGGATATCATGTGCCAGAGTTCTCCTGGGTTTATCACCAAATTCAAAGAAAGTGTGGTGACACTTCGCCAGAGAGTCTTGTGCTTGAGCGAGGGTAGGTGATTTGAGCTCTTGTCTGAGAGAGAGAAGTTCCTTACGGACAGAGGAGTAGCGATCTCTTGTGAGAGGCCTAACTTCCTTCTTGAGATGAGAGGCAATACGGATAAAATAACCACGTACAACACATTTGTGTGATTCCCACAGGGTAGTATGAGACGTGTCCGGGAGGTCATTATGCATGAAGAAGTCAGTGAGATCCCTTCCCGATCTCCTCAGTCACCGCAGAGTTAAGGAGTAAGCTATCATTAAGCTTCCAATGCCAGGTGTGGGGCTGAGAACACAGCATGAAAGCATGAGGGAAATCAGAGGTGCGAGCAAAGTGGGTGAGAGTTGCTTCTGGCGTAGAAGGAGGATGATTTCTTGCCCCTTGGCATGCTTTGAGGGGCAGTAGGGGATCAGGTAACTGCAGTCGCAGAACTTGGAAAGTTTGCATCTTCACAGCACCATGTCCAGGCCATGCCCCTGGAGTAAGTGTTTTTAGTTATCCGATTTCTCCTATTAGAAATTTAAATTCAAGGATAATGCCCTTGTGGACTGTCGATAAGTCTTGTGACAGTAAATTTTTCATTACATGATTATTGATGTTGCACCAATACTCGATTGAACCGAAACTTGATTGAGATTGAATAATTTAGGAATTTGTACAGCCTTCATATTTTAATTCTCATCCACATTCAATTAAATATACTACATATGCAGATGTACAGTTTAAACCCTGATAGAGGAAGATTTATTTTTGCAGGCTCCATGTTGATTGACAACCCAGCATTTACATTTGTAATGCTCACATTTAAAATTGCCTTTCATCAAATCTACTGTCTCAATCCCATTGGATTCCTCATTGTAATGGATCCAAACAAAGAATATTTATTTATTTATTATGCTTACTTATATAGCGCCATCATATTCCGCAGCGCTTTACAGACATTGTCAGTCACTGTCCCATATAGGGCTCAAAATCTACATTCCCTATCAGTATGTCTGTGGAGTATGGGAGAAAACCCACGCAAACACGGGGAGAATATACAAACTCCTTGCAGATGTTGTCCTCGGCAGGATTTTTATCACTCTACTTAAGGGACTTTGCACTATGAAGAAACACAGGAAGACTTGGAATTCGACCTTTTTGATACTTTTTGTTTGTTTTGTTCTGCTTCAAATGGGAACTATTGTGTCTGCAGACAATTCTTTTGACTACTCCAGAGAGAAACTTCTACAGCTTAGAGTCACAGCAGGGCTGCATACCATTTGCCCAGACATCCCCCAGGAGCTCTGGAGAAGGAAAAGGAGGGGGAGGGGTGTAGAGCTGGAGTCCAACAGAGGATTAAAAAGAGACGTTTTGGACCAGCTCTCCCCTCCATCATTATGGGCAATGTGAGATCTCTTGCAAACAAGATAGACGAACTAATGGCGCTCACCAGGCATCATCAGGAGTTTCAGGTGTGCAGCATGATGCTGCTTACAGAGACTTGGCTCACTGAAGTTACTCTGGACCCTCTGGTCTCCTTGGATGGTTTTAAACTCCTTCGGGAAGACAGGACAAGGGAGAGCGGTAAGAGGAAAGGAGGAGGGCTGGCAATATTTGTGAATGATAGATGGTGTAATCCTAGGCACATTGTGATTAAGGAGCAAACTTGCTGTAAGGACATTGAACTATTAGCTGTGAGCATGAGACCTTTCTATCTACCAAGGGAACTATCACATGTCATCGTGATAGCTGCATATGTCCCCCCCTCTGCGAAAGCTGACGCTGCCTGTGAGGTCCTACAAGCCACGGTGAGCCAGCTGCAGTCACGACACCCCCAGGCCCTCCATCTTGTGTCTGGTGACTTCAACCATGTCTCTCCATCATCCACACTGCCCAGTTTCACACAGTATGTAACCTGCCACACAAGAGACAAAAAAACACTGGACTTGTTCTTTGCCAACGCGAGGGAGGCATTGAACTTTTGTTATTGACCAAATACTTATTTTCCACCATAATTTGCAAATCAATTCTTTAAAAATCAGACAATGTGATTTTCTAGATATGTTTTCTCATTGTGTCTCTCATAGTTGAGGTCTACCTATGATGTCTATTACAGGCCTCTCTCATCTTTTTAAGTGGGAGAACTTGCACAATTGGTGGCTGACTAAATACTTTTTTTCCCCACTGTATATATGTTCCACCCATATTGACATGCTAATGCTATAAGCTGCAGGAGCATATACACAGGTAAGAAATATCTGTTTCTTTCCCTATTCCTTTCGTCTTGTTTCAACCCTCTAATCAAAACAGGCACATCAGTATGATTAACCAAGTGGCTTCAGACCATAATGAATACACATTTGTAACCTTTGCAAGGAACATGCATCCAATCCTGCCAGCCGGCATCAGAGTGGTCGTGCTGACTGTCACGCTATGTTCATTGTTTGTTGGTCATCACTGTAAACAGCAGTTCTAACTGCTACCTGTAATTACTCTGAGCCCCTGATGAATCAATTGTTTTGAGGAAACGCGTAGGAATATGTAACTCTGCAGTCCATTTAGTTACATGGTAAGTACTATTGCTGAAGTGACTTTTATTGACCTGTTTAGGGGAAGCGCATCCTCTCTGAACCCTGTTGGTGTGGCATTAGGCCAGTAGCCTCAGGGGAGGATTGGATGCATGTTCCTTGCAAAGGTTACAAATGTGCATTCATTATGGTCTGAAGCCACTTGGGACAAGAGGAAAGAAATAGGGAAAGAAACAGATATTTCTTACCTGTGTATATGTTCCCCCAGCTTATAGCATTAGCACGTCAATATGGGTGGGACATGACTATTGTTTGCAATCGCTGCTGATTGTAGGCGGTTTTTGGGTGTGACCTCGAATATTTTTCCTTAAGACCATTTTTAAGCTTATCATTTTTAATATATACTTTAATAAAAGTGAAGTTTTATTAATCATTTTCTTTATATCAGTGTCTCCAATTGAGAGTATTCTGAATTCTCTTCTCAGTCACTACATTTATGGGTTCCAATTGGCTACTACAATTTCATAAAACATCCACCACATCCTTGAACAAACATTGCAAAATTATAGTTTCTGCAAAAAATATTAGCAACTAAATACAATTAGTCACAATGCATCCCCCAATCTAACCTTTTGTCAGATACTTCTAATTCTACGCAAATGCTACTTCCTGCCCAACTACAGTGGGGAAAATAAGTATTTGATACATTTTGCAAGTTTTCCCACCTAGAAAGAAATCTGTAATTTTTATTGTAGGTACACTTCAACTGTGAGAGACAAAGAGATGTCTAAGGACACCAAGCACCAATCTTCCTCGGTCTGGGGCTCCATGCAAGATCTCGCCTCCTGGGGTAAGGATGATTCTGAGAAAGGTCAGGAATCAGCCCAGAACTATACAGGAGGACCTGGTCAATGACCTGAAGAAAACTTGGACCACAGTCTCCAAGATTACTGTTAGTAACACACTACACCGTGATGGATTAAAATCCTGCAGGGCATGCAAGGTCCCTCTGCTCACATCAGCATTTGTCCAGGCCCATTTGAAGTTCGCCGATAACCATCTGGATGATCCAGAGGAGGCATCGGAGAAGGTCATGTCGTCAGAGGACACCAAAATAGAACTTTTTGGTATCAACTCCACTTGCCGTGTTTGGAGTAATAAGGATGAGAACACTGTCCCAACCGTGAAGCATGGGGGTGGAAACATCATGGGGGTGCTTTTCTGCAAAGGGGAGAGGCAACCTCATGGTATTGAAGGGAGAATGGACAGGGCCATGTATCGCGAGATTTTGGCCAACCACCTCCTTCCCTTAGTAAGAAAATTGAAGATGGGTCGTGGCTTGGTCTTCCAGCATGACAAGAACCCAAAACACACAGCCAGGGCAACTAAGCATTTCAAGGTCCTGGAGTGGCCTAGCCAGTCTCCAGACCTGAACCCAATTGAAAATCTTAGGAGGGAGCTGAAACTCAATGTAGCCCAGTGACAGCCCCAAAACCTGAAAGATCTGTATAGAGGAGTGGGCCAAAATACCTTCTGCAGTGTGTGCAAACTTGGTCAAGAACTATAGGAAACGTCTGACCTCTAATTACAAACAAAGATTTCAGTACCAAATATAAAGTTCTGTTTTTCTATTGTATAAAAAAAAATAATTTCATGCAATAAAATGCACATTAATTATTTAAAAATTATACAATGTGATTTTCTGGATTTTTTTTTTTTATTCTATCTCTCACAGTTCAAGTGTACCTACAATAAAAATTACAGACCCCTCAATTCTTTGTAGGTGGCAAAACTTGCAATATCACCAGTGTATGAAATACTTATTTTCCCCACTAGTAACAGGAAAGCTTTCCGCTTTTTGCCAAAGTTAACAATCATTTCACAAGTCTTTTCAATATGTAAAACAAGACCATTTTTCCTTGGCCACAATGCAACTAGTTTGCCTAGTTCCTGGTCACCAACATTCTTTATGCACCCAACCACTGCAGAGTTAGAATTTTTTTTGAAAATTACAGCCACTAGTATTATACTAAAAAATCTGAAGTATAGAATAACGCCAAAACCATTTACTAGCACCCACAGTACTCAAGCACCTATTTGAAAAAACAAATCTGCTGCAGTCTGTTAGGGTATGTTCACATGGAGTTTTTTGCAGGCTGATCAAAATCCGCTTAAAAAAACGCCTCCCATTCATTTCAATGGGAGTCAGTAGCGACATGACCTATCTTCAGGCGAGTTCAGCCTTGAAATGCCCTTTGAAATCAATGGGAGGCGGAAAAAACGCGATGATTTTTTTGGCTCAGTATTTGATGTGTTTTTTGCAAAAACCATTTCAAAAACCGCAAGCATTTTTGTTTTTTTTTAAGGGAAGTTACCAGGTCCATACAGTCTGCTGGAGCAAAAAAACGTGGCCAAAAAAAAGCCATGTGAACATGCCCTTTTAATAGATGGATAATCAAAAACCCAATTCATCTTGGGCTTTATCTAGCCTATCCTAATGAGGTTAGCCCTCAACAAACCAGGCTGTATGGTGTTGAATGCACAGCAGAAGTTGAAAGTGTTTCTTTCAGAAGTACAGTCATATGAAAAAGTTTGGGCACCCCTATTAATCTTAATCATTTTTAGTTCTAAATATTTGGGTGTTTGCAACAGCCATTTCAATTTGATATATCTAATAACTGATGGACACAGTAATATTTCAGGATTGAAATGAGGTTTATTGTACTAACAGAAAATGTGCAATATGCATTAAACCAAAATTTGACCGGTGCAAAAGTATGGGCACCTCAACAGAAAAGTGACATTAATATTTAGTAGATCCTCCTTTTGCAAAAATAACAGCCTCTAGTCGCTTCCTGTAGCTTTTAATCAGTTCCTGGATCCTGGATGAAGGTATTTTTGACCATTCCTCTTTACAAAACAATTCCAGTTCAGTTAAGTTTGATGGTCGCCGAGCATGGACAGCCCGCTTCAAATTATCCCACAGATGTTCAATGATATTCAGGTCTGGGGACTGGGATGGCCATTCCAGAACATTGTAATTGTTCCTCTGCATGAATGCCTGAGTAGATTTGGAGCTGTGTTTTGGATCATTGTCTTGCTGAAATATCCATCCCCGGCGTAACTTCAAATTCGTCACTGATTCTTTCCCCTTTTTTTAAAAAAACCCCTAAAAAAAATTTATAAACACCCCCCCCCCAACCAAAAAAAAATTCCCGGTGCCGGCATTGGCCACACAGCCCCAAAGCATGATGGAACCTCCACCAAATTTTACCGTGGGTAGCAAGTGTTTTTCTTGGAATGCTGTGTTTTTTTGACGCCATGCATAACGCCTTTTTGTATGACCAAACAACTCAATCTTTGTTTCATCAGTCCACAGGACCTTGTTCCAAAATGAAGCTGGCTTGTCCAAATGTGCTTTTGCATACCTCAGGCGACTCTGTTTGTGGCGTGCTTTCAGAAACGGCTTCTTTCGTATCACTCTCCCATACAGCTTCTCCTTGTGCAAAGTGTGCTGTATTGTTGACCGATGCACAGTGACACCATCTGCAGCAAGATGATGCTACAGCTCTTTGGAGGTGGTCTGTGGATTGTCCTTGACTGTTCTCACCATTCTTCTCTGCCTTTCTGATATTTTTCTTGGCCTGCCATTTCTGGGCTTAACAAGAACTGTCCCTGTGGTCTTCCATTTCCTTACTATGTTCCTCACAGTGGAAACTGACAGGTTAAATCTCTGAGACAACTTTTTGTATCCTTCCCCTGAACAACTATGTTGAACAATCTTTGTTTTCAGATCATTTGAGAGTTGTTTTGAGGAGCCCATGATGCCACTCTTCAGAGGAGATTCAAATAGGAGAACAACTTGCAATTGGCCACCTTAAATACCTTTTCTCATGATTGGATACACCTGGCTATGAAGTTCAAAGCTCAGTGAGGTTACAAAACCAATTTTGTGCTTCAGTAAGTCAGTAAAAAGTAGTTAGGAGTATTCAAATCAATAAAATGATAAGGGTACCCAAATTTTTGCACCGGTCAAATTTTGGTTTAATGGATATTGCACATTTTCTGTTAGTACAATAAACCTCATTTCAATCCTGAAATATTACTGTGTCCATCAGTTATTAGATATATCAAATTGAAATGGCTGTTGCAAACACCCAAATATTTAGAACTAAAAATGATTAAGATTAATAGGGGTGCCCAAACTTTTTCATATGACTGTATCTGGCCCCTCCAGATCTGTGTAGACCTGCTTAAGTAAATAAATAACCGCATCGTCAACTCTAGTTCTAGGTCTATAAGCAATTTGCATAGGGTCCAGGTATGGACCCAGATGAGATATGATAAATATGACAATAGTAGCTGCTCAAAATCCTTCATAATATGGAAAGTTAGTACCTTAAAGGTGTTGTCCAGTTTCAGCAAATAAATTGTTATTGTTAGAATTAAAAGTTCTACAATTATCCAATATACAGTGCCTTGCGAAAGTATTCGGCCTCCTTGAACTTTTCAAGCTTTTGCCACATTTCAGGCTTCAAACATAAAGATATAAAATTAAAATTTTTTGGTGAAGAATCAACAACAAGTGGGACACAACAGTGAAGTGGAACGAAATTTATTGGTTATTTTAAATTTTTGTAAAAAATAAAAAACTGAAAATTGGGGCGTGCAATATTATTCGGCCCCTTTACTTTCAGTGCAGCAAACTCACTCCAGAAGTTCAGTGAGGATCTCTGAATTATCCAATGTTGTCCTAAATGACTGATGATGATAAATATAATCCACCTGTGTGTAATCAAGTCTCCGTATAAATGCACCTGCTCTGTGATAGTCTCAGGGTTCTCTTTAAAGCGCAGAGAGCATCATGAAGACTAAGGAACACACCAGGCAGGTCCGTGATACTGTTGTGGAGAAGTTTAAAGCCGGATTTGGATACAAAAAGATTTCCCAAACTTTAAACATCCCAAGGAGCACTGTGCAAGCGATCATATTGAAATGGAAGGAGTATCAGACCACTGCAATTCTACCAAGACCCGGCCGTCCCTCTAAACTTTCATCTCGAACAAGGAGAAGACTGATCAGAGATGCAGCCAAGAGGCCCATGATCACTCTGGATGAACTGCAGAGATCTACAGCTGAGGTGGGAGAGTCTGTCCATAGGACAACAATCAGTCGTACACTGCACAATTCTTGCCTTTATGGAAGAGTGGCAAGAAGAAAGCCCCTTCTCAAAGATAGCCATAAAAAGTCTCATTTAAAGTTTGCCACAAGCCACCTGGGAGACACACCAAACATGTGGAAGAAGGTGCTCTGGTCAGATGAAACCAAAATCGAACTTTTTGGCCACAATGCAAAACGATATGTTCAACACAGCTCATCACCCTGAACACACCATCCCCACTGTCAAACATGGTGGTGGCAGCATCATGGTTTGGGCCTGCAGGCAGGCTTCAGTAGTTACAATACTATGGCAGAGCTGGGAATATTCAGAATGCTCTCAGTTTCCATGGTAACGGGACGGCTCCCGCAATTGCGCCATGGGGGGGCCGCTCTGTTAATAATAATAATAATAATAATCCTTTAATAGTCCCACAATGGGGAAATTCAGTGTGTTACAGCAGCAAAGATAAGATAAGATAAGCAGATACAAATACAAATACAACATGTACAGGAATGTTCCAAGGTGAGAGGCATTACTTTGATAGCAGACAGACAGATAGGACGTAGCAGAGGAGGGGGGGGGATTTAACAGGCAGAGAGCTATTTCAGTTCTCTGTGTGTAATGATCTCCTCTTAGGTCGGTGTTGGTTGTACAGCCTAACCGCGGTGGGGAGGAAAGACTTCCGATAGCGCTCCTTCTCACACCTAGGGTGGAGCAGTCGGTCACTGACAGTACTGCTCAGCGCGATCACAGTCTCATGCATGGGATGGGACTTCTTCTTCTGCATGGAGCTCACCACAGACAGTATCCTTCTGTCACCCACCACCTGCACTGGGTCCAGTGGGCTCCCCAGGACAGAGCTGGCCTTTCTAATCAGCTTGTCAAGTTTATTTCTGTCCCTGGTTGATATACTGCTCCCACAGCAGGCCACTCCAAAGAAGATGGCTGATGCCACTACCGAGTTGAAGAAAGTTCTAAGAAGTGCCCCCCGGATTCCAAAGGCTCTCAGTTTCCTAAGCAGGTAGAGCCTGCTGTGGCCCTTCCTGTACAGGGCCTCCATATGATCTGCCCAGTCCAGCTTATTATTAAGGAGCAAACCCAGGTACTTATAGGTGTTCACAATCTCGATGCCCGTCCCCAG
The DNA here is from genome assembly GCA_947044405.1 of Leptodactylus fallax. Taxonomy (NCBI): domain Eukaryota; kingdom Metazoa; phylum Chordata; class Amphibia; order Anura; family Leptodactylidae; genus Leptodactylus; species Leptodactylus fallax. Next base: position 7,230,282 of record CAMRHE010000007.1, on the reverse strand, counting down.
GAAGTCCACTGGTTTAGGAGGGCTTCTGCCTTTGCGGAAGTCCACCACCATCTCCTTGGTCTTCCCCGCATTAATCTTCAGGTGGTTCCGGTGGCACCAGTCCACAAAATCCCGGTTCAGTTCTCTGTACTCCCTGTCATCATCATCTGTGATGAGACCCACTATTGCAGAGTCGTCAGAATACTTCTGTAGGTAGCAGCTGGATGAGTTGCACCTAAAATCTGCAGTGTACAGTGTGAAGAGGAAAGGGGCGAGAACCGTACCCTGAGGTGCCCCCGTATTACAGATCACGGTACCTGACACACAGTCTTGGGCTCTCACGTATTGAGGTCGATTTGTGAGGTAGTCTAGGATCCAGTTGGAGAGGTGGTGGTCCACTCCAGCAAGGCCCAGCTTGTCCCTCAATAACCTGGGCTGTATGGTGTTAAAAGCACTGGAGATGTCAAAGAACATTATTCTTACTGTGTTTCCTGGTTTCTCCAGGTGAGACAGAGCCCTGTGCAGAAGATGGATGATGGCATCATCTACCCCAATGCCCGGCCGATAAGCAAATTGGAGGGGGTCCATAGTGGGGCTCACTAGAGGGCGGAGATGTGTGAGAACCAATCTCTCCAAGATCTTCATCAGGTGGGATGTCAGTGCTACAGGTCTGTAGTCGTTGAGGTCCATAGGGTGGGGTTTCTTTGGAACTGGTACCACACAAGAAGATTTCCATAATTCAGGGACTATTTCCTGCCTCAGGCTCATATTATACATATATGTAATTATACCACACAGCTGATCCCCGCAAGTCTTAATTAGCCTTGCACTGATGTCATCTGGCCCTGCGGCTTTCCTCGCCTTGATCTTTTTCATCTCCTTCCTCACCTGGGCCCGTGTGAAGGTCAGACTGTGGCCAGATAAAGACGGATTTCTGGATTTACTGGTCTGTTGGGAAGTGGCCGCATGGGGAGAAGTCATTGTGGTGGGGGAAGCTGAAGGACATACTGGGGTGGGAGGAGCTGGTGTGTGATCAAATCTGTTGAAGAATAGGTTTAGTTCATTAAGCCAATTAACATCTGCCTCAATCTGGCAGACAGACTGTTTATGACCCGAAATTGACTTAAGCCCCTCCCAGACCCCCCCTTATGTCTTTTCTTTCCATTTGCTTTTCCATTTTTTCTTTATAACTGGCTTTTCCCTGCTGATTTGAATCCTCAACTCCTTTTGTACTTCCCTCAACCCCTCCTTATCTCTTGTCCTGAATGCCATCTTTTTCTCCTTAAGTAGTGTTTTTTATATCAGAGTTAATCCATGGTTTGTTATTGGAAAAGCACCTCACCACTTTTGTGGGTACTGTGTTGTCCACACAAAAATTAATGTAGTCTGTTATGCAGTGTGTGAGTCCTTCTATATCTTCTCCATACGAATCCTGCAAGACTTCCCATGCGGTTGTGTCAAAACAATCCCTCAGAGCCTCATCACTCTCCTCGGACCATATCCTCACTGTGCGGGTGACAGCTGGTTCTCTACGTACAAGTGGCTTGTACACAGGTCGGAGATGTACTAGGTTGTGATCCGATCTCCCCAGGGGCGGTAGGGCTGATGAGTTATATGCCTCCCTCACGTTGGCAAAGAACAAGTCCAGTGTTTTGTTGTCTCTTGTGTGGCAGGTTACATACTGTGTGAAACTGGGCAGTGTGGATGATGGAGAGGCATGGTTGAAATCACCCGACAGAAGAAAGAGGGCCTGGGGATGTTTTAACTGTAACTGGCTCAGCGTGGCTTGTAGGACCTCGCAGGCAGTGTCAGCTTTCGCAGAGGGGGGGACATATGCAGCTATCACGATGACATGTGATAGTTCCCTTGGTAGGTAGAAAGGTCTCATGCTCACAGCTAATAGTTCAATGTCCTTACAGCAAGTTTGCTCCTTAATCACAATGTGCCTAGGATTACACCATCTATTATTCACAAACATTGCCAGCCCTCCTGCTTTCCTCTTACCGCTCTCCCTTGTCCTGTCTGCCCGAAGGAGTTTAAAACCATCCAAGGAGACCAGAGGGTCAGGAGTAACTTCAGTGAGCCAAGTCTCTGTAAGTAGCATCATGCTGCACGCCCGAAACTCCTGATGATGCCTGGTGAGCGCTGTTAGTTCATCCATCTTGTTTGCAAGAGATCTCACATTGCCCATGATGATGGAGGGAACAGCTGGTCGGTAACGCCTCTTTTTAATCCTCTGAAGAGTTCCTGCTCTGCATCCCCTCACCCGCTTTTTCTTTCTCCAAAGCTCGCGGGGGATGTGTGACCAGATGGTATGCAATCCTGCTGTGTCTCTGAGCTGCAGAATTTCCTCTCTTGTATAGACAAAGAAATTGTCTGCATACACAAAAGATCCCATTTTCAAGCAGAACAAAAAGACAGATAAAAAACAAAAAAAAAAGTATCACAAGGGTCCAAATCTTTGTGTGTGTTTCTTCATAGTGCAAAGTCCTTAAGTAGAGAGGTACAAAACGAGACATAGAAAGAAAAATAAGATAGAGAGTCTCAGAGCTGCTGTAGCTGGCAGCCACTCCAACGGCGCCATCTTGGAAAAAAAAAAAAAACATTATATGGAAAGTGAAAGTAACCACTCAGAAGCTGTGGTCGCATTTTGACCATGGCATCTGAGTGGTTAAATGCCCGTGATCAGAGATGACTCTACTGTTTCAGAGCGGCTTCCTTATTTAGTCAAGTGCACCAGGACATAACTGTACGTCCTGGTACGCCTAAGGGTTATTGTAATACTTCAAAAACTTCTTTCTAAAGACTTTAGGCTGAGGCCCCATGTTGCGGAAATACTGCTTTTTTTGTTGCAGATTTTGCTGCGTTTTTTTGAGTCAAAGCCAGGAGTGGATTGAGCAGAAGGTAGATGTATACAGTTGGAACGGAAAGTATTCAGACCCCTTTAAATTTTTCACTCTTTGTTTCATTGCAGCCATTTGCTAAAAGCAAAAAAGTTCATTTTATTTCTCATTAATGTACACTCAGCACCCCATCTTGACAGAAAAAAAACCAGAAGTGTAGATATTTTTGCAAATTTTATTAAAAAAGAAAAACTGAAATATCACATGGTCATAAGTAATCAGACCCTTTGCTCAGTATTGACTAAAAGCACCCTTTTGAGCTAGTACAGCCATGAGTCTTCTTGGGAATGATGCAACAAGTTTTTCACATCTGGATTTGGGAATCCTTTGCCATTCTTCCTTGCAGATCCTCTCCAGTTCCGTCAGGTTGGATGCTGAACGTTGGTGGACAGCCATTTTCAGGTCTCTCCAGAGATGCTCAATTGGGTTGAGGCCAGGTCTCTGGCTGGGCCATTCAAGATTGGTCACAGAGTTGTTCCAAAGCCACTCCTTTGTTATTTTAGCTGTGTGCTTAGGGTCATTGTCTTGTTGGAAGGTGAACCTTCAGCCCAGTTTGAGGTCCAGAGCACTCTGGAAGAGGTTTTCTTCCAGGATATCTCTGTACTTGGCCGCATTCATCTTTCCTTCAATTGCAACCAGTTATCCTGTCCCTGCAGCTGAAAAACACCCCCATAGCATGATGCTGCCACCACCATGTTTCACTGTTGGGATTGTATTGGGCAGGTGATGAGCAGTGCCTGGTTTTCTCCACACAATCCGCTTAGAATTAACGCCAAAAAGTTCAATCTTCGTATCATCAGACCAGAGAATCTTATTTCTCATAGTCTGGGAGTCCTTCATGTGTTTTTTGGCAAACTCTATGTGGGCTTTCATATGTCTTTCACTGAGGAGAGGCTTCCTTCGGGCCACTCTGCCATAAAGCCGACTGGTGGAGGACTGCAGTGATAGTTGACTTTGTGGAACTTTCTCCCATCTCCCTACTGCATCTCTGGAGCTCAGCCACAGTGATCTTTGGGTTCTTCTTTACCTCTCTCACCAAGGCTCTTCTCCCACGATTGCTCAGTTTGGCTGGACGGCCAGGCCTATGAAGAGTTCTGGTCGCACCAAACTTCTTCCATTTAAGGATTATGGAGGCCACTGTGCTCTTAGGAACCTTGAGTGCTGCAGAAATTCTTTTGTAACCTTGGCCAGATCTGTGCCTTGCCACAATTCTGTCTCTGAGCTCCTTGGGCAGTTCCTTTGACCTCAGTTCCTTTGATCTCATTTGCTCTGATATGCAATGTGAGCTGTGAGGTCTTATATAGACAGGTGTGTGCCTTTCCTAATCAAGTCCAATCAGTTTAATTAAACACGACTGGACTCCAATGAAGTAGTAGAACCATCTCAAGGAGGATCAGAAGGAAATGGACAGCTTGTGAGTTAAATATGAGTGTCACAGCAAAGGGTCTGAATACTTATGACCATGTGATATTTCAGTTTTTCTCTTTTAATAAATTTGCAAAAATATCTACATTTCTGAGGGGTTTTCTGTCAAGATGGGGTGCTGGGTGTACATTAATGAGAAATAAAATGCACTTTTTTGCTTTTAGCAAATGGCTGCAATGAAACAAAGAGTGAAAAATTTAAAGGGGTCTTAATACTTTTCGTACCCACTGTAAGTACTTCCTATATATTTCCTATTCCTTTTGCAGCCATTCTTGGCTTTGGCTCAAAAAAACTCAGCAAAATCTGCAACAAAAAAAGCTGCGTTTCCGCAACATGGGGCCTTAGCCTTACTTTTTCCTACCATATTCCTCAGTTCTCACTTAAGCATTTTCTTACCTTTCAGTTTGATTGCCTGGTTTTTCCTAATAATTGAAACTTTCAGACCTACCCACGGCTTATGTGGATAACATCTAAGACCTTACTCACATGTTCTCATATCATTTCAATGCCCATTCATTTGAATGTATTTATTCAGATATCAGAGTCTGCAAGACAACGGAAGTATGTCCTTTTGTTCACTGATACTGATGCATCACACCAATGAAAGTCTCTGGGTTTGTAAAAAAAAAGGAGACTTTCGTGTTCCATCCGTTTTTCAAGGATGCAGAGACATATAAAGAATAGAAGATGAAATAAAAAGTTGATCTGCTTTTCAAAGATATGAAAAGAGGATCAAACAATGGCAACACACCACCCACAAATAAACAGCGTGGGGCGCTGTCTGTGAAAAGAACAGACCTCACATGTCCGTGGATGCAGACATGTGAATGAGGCCAAACACTTTTAACAGGAACTACAGAATGAATCCAGAACTTGATATACTCAGAGATGTCATCTGCAGCCTCATTGATGTCAGAACCCCCAACTTCACACAAAATATGCCAATGTATAAACTCAAAACATTCCTAAAGCTGTCCACCCATCTCATTATTCTACTTTGCAACAGTCTTTATTTTAATTTTTTTTTTTAAATTAAATAATGTTCTTTGACAAAACTATAAACATGCTATACTTTCATGTGAGATCAACAGATACAAGGAAACAAAAAAGAGCATAAGTATCAGGATAACATAAAAGGGTTATATAAACAATTACAATTGTACCAATTACAGGTATAAATCTCAGGTCACAATTAAACGATCGAAGACTGTTGATAGGTCTGATTGAAACAACAAGCTTTCATTGACATGGCTGAAATCCATTTTACGAAACCTCCCAAAACTCCCCTCAGTTCTTTACTGTCACCTGATTAAATGTCCAGAGGCAACTGACATGACCTATTTGAGGACCTAGAAACATGAGCTTAACAAACCTTTATGTAAAGAGGCTTTGAGCATGATTTGCAATAATTCACTCGGTCCTTCTAGATACACCAAACTACAAGATATTATAATTGTGTTGCTAGTCACAATCAAAATCCCTAATTTCTCACATACATATATACATATATATATCTATGTATATGTGCATGAATCTATGGCCCTCCTTTCCCAAAAACTTTCCCCAGACTCTATGGATTCACCGGTTCACAATGGCCAAATCATTAATACCCCTACACTGGGGCTCCACTGCAACCCCTACCACCCCACTGGCTTAGAAAGTAGCCAAACTGGCCAGAATGGAGGAATTATACCATTGGGAATTGCATACACTTTGTATACATCACTCCAGTCTCTACTGCACCCAGATATTTCCTTCCCTTCCCAAGCTCTAAAAGGGCTTATCAACGGTCTTTGATCGCTTAACTGTGACCTGAGATTTACTGTACTGTCAACCATATCTTCTTCATCTTCACTGATACAGATCCCATTCTCTAGTAGTCATGTAACATCAAATAGACCAAATGGCACTTCTACTGTGTGGTAGAGGCCAAAAAGATGGCACCGCGCTCACCCTGGGTTTATTCAAACGCACACTTCTTTATTGAGAACATAACCATCACACACAACGCCAATCAAAAAGCGTTTCTGGGTGTTCCACCCCTTTTTCAAATGGGATAACGTATCTGAGAAGGATCCAGAGAAGGATAAAGCACAGGGGATCCAACTCATACACATACTTAAATCTCATCCACATCAACTACAAAAAACGGAAATAATCGATATATATATATATATATATATATATATATATATACATTACTAGCAGAAGGACCCGGCTTCGCATGGGTATATTTCATTTTTTGTTTGTGTAGTGACCCCATAAGAATTGGCCAGTTTTGCACTTGACATCTAGTATGGCAGTCCAGTATAGATATAGTCTACAGTATTTATGGCTGTGTTGCTATGGAAAACTGGTAAATGAAATGTGAACTTATATTGGCTGATGCACGTCATATGACTGAATATTTAAGGACCTGCGAACTGCTATTGACTCATACAGGTCATAAATAGCTTGGTTGCTATGGAAACCTGGTGTAAAGCTGTGTGTATGTCAAGCCTGAAGAACCTGCGATTTTCCATTGGTCCATAAGCATCATGTGATCATGTGTATCTCAGTTTGGATATCAGTGAAAGACCTGCAATCGGTTGTTACGGAAAACCTGGAGTAAAGCTGTGTGTATGAGACCTTGTGTAACAGTGTCATCCACAGCGCCCTGCCCCTTTAAAGCTGACCCACAGCAGTGAAGAAAAATGGCTGGGTTGTTATGGAAACATGGAGTGCAGCTGTGTGCATGTGACTGACATACCTTTTCAGATTGGAGACGGGCTTAGGTCTGCTGAGAGTTTTCATTAGCTCGAGCAGCAGCCGTGTGTTTCGCTGCAGGGGGCATGAATAGTTTAAAAACGTTTCAATTTATAAGAATGCTGAGATCCAGTATGGCAGTCCAGTCTGTGACATAAATACCGGGGTAGCAGTGGTAGCAGCTACCACAGCGCCGGGGACATTAGGGGTACCGGCAGGCTCCTGATGTTTTTTTTTTTTAATAGGCCTGTGATGATTCCACTTAACTATGGCTCTAACTCAGAGATGTATTTTGATCTCTGGGTATAGTATCTCCCTTCTTACTTGCATTTATTCATAATGTGCACAGCCTACTCATAGGTATATTGCCAATAGTGGCCGGACTGGAACAATAGGGCTTTGTATCCCTCCCAGCAGGGCTCCATTGAATTCATACACTGCCCTGAGTGATCAAAGAAACATGCATTGTGCAGGTAGATCAGACCTGGTTGATAACATTGTATCATTCCACTTGGTCTCAGCTCTTTACAAAGAATCTGGACTTGAGTGCGTTAATCAATCAGACTTGCCGTCGCCGATGACCTCATTCTGGAAGGTGGCATAAAGGGTATAAAAGATGAGGTAAGAGGTCTGTGGGAGGAGATTGTGCTGGGACTACAAGATAACACTATGAGGAGTTTTTACAGACAGACTACAGGATATTACAGACAGACCACTGTGAAGAGCATGAAGGCTGGATTATTGTATTGATGCCACATGCTAAGAAGCCTCCACTGGTTATTCACACATGACAGAGCATGTGTGAGTGTTGGATTATAGAGCCACATCAAGGAGATGCGTGGTAAAGTAATTATTTCACTTTTATGCCCTTTTATTTCATTGCACTGTATCTTGTAACTAGTAACTGTTAATGCTTGTATATATCTACATATCTGTTCTGAACTGCATGTGTTAGATGTTAATACCGACCCATTTAGGGGTTAATAAATATATAAAATTTAGAAAGCTTGCCTTGTATTTATCTTGTGGACCCGGCACTCATTGCGGTGAGTTTGGTTTTTTATGAAAGAAGACTCGGGTGTGAGCCAAAGCGGTGTTGGCGCACTGAGGATCTTTCACATTGGTGGCAGCAGTGGGATCTTAGGATAAACAGCGTGTGTTGGTGACCTTTATCACTCACATGCTGGGGATTGTAGTAATCCTATGAGACAAGCTCGGTATTAAAGCAAGCATTAAGATACAGTGAAAGTTTGATACAGTGCTGTTCCCCTCCCTTACTCTTTGTATTCTATCCTATCTTTTATTTGGCAAATACCAGTGGATGGCTAGTGGGCTCGGAAGCAGAGCCCCAGAACTGCTGAACCAGGCTTTTGGAGATCCTGAGCGTATGGCTGAAATGGAGGCAGCCACAGCTATGCAGAGTCCTGATTTTGGGGCTAGGCCAGGAAGTGCAGCAAGCAGCCCGGTCCCAAGGATTACTTCACCAGGAGAGGCCAGTAGCCCCAGCGTTGTCGGGGGGAATGGTTTCATACTTGCAAATGGCCCTACAGCAAGTAGGCACCAGTGACCCTAACACATACCTGCAGGTGTTGTGCCGTTTTCTGGAAGCTGTAGAACAAGAACGGCAGGCAGCAGAACGGCAGGCAGAGAGAGAGAGGAAGGCAGCAGAACGGCAGGCTGTTCGTGAGGCAGCAGAACGGCAGGCTGATCGTGAGGCAGCAGAACGAGAACGGCAGTATCAGCTTGAGCTCAAAAGGATGGAGCTCTCCCAGCAGCCGCAAACTCCAACAACCCTGCAGAGACCCTCAAGTTGGAAGGAGAAGCCAGGCCGGAGGTCACCACAGCCATCTGTCGTCAAGTCAGGTGAGACAAACTATGCCCCGGGTGGTCCCTCCCCTGTCCCAAAAACTCTGGGCGCCTGGATGACCTTCCCCAAACCCCAAGGGGAGGTGCGGCGGGGCCATGCCTGTCACCAGACAGGACATTTCAAGGAGGAGTGCCCCAACCGCCCTGAGAACTTCCCTACTTCCCAAGCCACAGCAGGTGGCCCATCTGTGTATCTGGACTGGGGTGCAGGAAAAGGAATGCGGACTGTGGGACTATTGACTGATTTGCCTGCTAATGTACTGTTGGGAAGTGATTTAGGACCTATGATGTCCCAATATGGGGTGGGGAGCACCCCAATTTACTGTGATAAACTGTCTATGATTAATGCTGATAATGTGTCTGTCATATCTGCAGAGAGGGCCCGTAACCCCCCCTCTGAGATACTTCCCATGGCAGTAAGTGTACATGCTAATGAGTTGCCTTCAGCTGAGAGCAGGGAAGATGCAAACGAGCTTCCTGCAACCCAGCTCAGCAAAAATGTTATTGATGCTTTGTTCAACCCCGTGCTAGGAGCCAATGAGATCTGGTCGGTAGACACACCCACATCTGCAGGGGCGTCTCCCTCCCAGCTTGTTAGTATGTCTACCACCGATCTTATTGAGGCCCGGTGTGAATTAACAATTGCTAATGAATGTACTGTCAATGTAATTGCCAATGCTTGTTGTGAAAGTGTACAGGGTAGCTCTTCTGAGTCACTGGAAGCGACTTCTACTATTTTGCCAAGTGCATCCGATAAGCACCCAACTGCTGACCATGTGCCAGGTAGTCAGGTAGGCTATGGGGATCTCATGGCCAATCCAGGTGAGGGACGGACTGCTGGTAGTGCGGTGTTAGCCTGCAGCCACAGTGCTACAAGGGTGGAGGGCGTTCCGACCCTTAAACCGTTGCCTACACCACCTGGAGTCGGTGCTGAGACCACCATGACTAGCCTCACTCCCTTGAAGCCGGAGGAGTCCGGCCGGTATGAGACATACACGTCTCTTCTGTCCAGTTCTATTCCAGGAGTGCCCATGGCCCAAGTGCAGATGGCATGGGGTCCTGGAGGTGTGATCCCAGAAGGGGGTATGTCAACTGTATTACCTGTCAATGTATTTTGGGGGAATGGTTTAGGGAAGCATGATCTCAGTCATTTGCCCAAGGTATCGCCATCACCCACCCAAGTACAGGAGGAACAGGATGTAGGTTTGGAAGCAAAGGGGGAGGTGCAGAACCCCCTAGAACTCTCCCAACTAGCGGCTAGTGTGGGGAAGACCCTGAGAAAGCAGGCCAAGGGTAGCCAGGAGAGCAGAGATTGCCAGGATGGGATCTCTGGAATGGTATCCCAAGGGCCTGAGGTCATGAGTGTAAAGATACGGGATGCCCGCACTCAGAAAGCGGACCCAGAACAGGCAGGAGGTAGCCAAGTGTACGTGGCTCAGAGCCTGGGCCTTAGAAGCGTCCCTAGTCAGACTAGAGAGCCCGAAGGGTCCGGCAGCTATGTAACATGCACCTCTCTTTTGTCTCACTCCAGCCAAGAGTTCAGAGATGCTGTCCAAGCTGACCCTAGTCTGGCCATATTGAAGGCGCGTGCCGCTCAACCATCCTCGGAGTCTGACAAGGCCCGAGTCTGCTGGGACCCCGGGGGGAGGGTGAGAGAGCCTTGGGGCCAGAGCCTGAGGAGCTGAAGCGGCAGAGGTGCTCTCAGAAGAGGAGCACAGGCCCCTACTTCCTAAAAGCCCCATCTAAAGGGGGAGGTGTGATGATTCCACTTAAATATGGCTCTAACTCAGAAATGTATTTTGATCTCTGGGTATAGTATCTCCCTTCTTTCTTGCATTTATTCATAATGTGCACAGCCTACTCAAAGGTATATTGCCAGTAGTGGCCGGACTGGAACAATAGGGCTTTGTATCCATCCCAGCAGGGCTCCATTGAATTCATACACAGCCCTGAGTGATCAAAGAAACATGCATTGTGCAGGTAGATCAGACCTGGTTGATAACATTGTATCATTCCACTTGGTCTCAGCTCTTTACAAAGAATCTGGACTTGAGTGCGTTAATCAATCAGACTTGCCTTCACCGATGACCTCATTCTGGGAGGTGGCATAAAGGGTATAAAAGATGAGGTAAGAGGTCTGTGGGAGGAGATTGTGCTGGGACTACAAGAGAACACTATGAGGAGTTTTTACAGACAGACTACAGAATATTACAGAAAGACCACTGTGAAGAGCATGCAGGCTGGATTATTCTATTGATGCCACATTCTAAGAAGCCTCCACTGGTTATTCACACATGACAGAGCATGTGTGAGTGTTGGATTATAGAGCCACATCAAGGAGATGCGTGGTAAAGTAATTATTTCACTTTTATGCCCTTTTATTTCATTGCACTGTATCTTGTAACTAGTAACTGTTAATGCTTGTATATATCTACATATCTGTTCTGAACTGCATGTGTTAGATGTTAATACCGACCCATTTAGGGGTTAATAAATATATAAAATTTAGAAAGCTTGTCTTGTATTTATCTTGTGGACCCTGCACTCATTGGCGGTGAGTGTGGTTTTTTATGAAAGAAGACTCGGGTGTGAGCCAAAGCGGTGTTGGCGCACTGAGGATCTTTCACAAGGCCGTTACCTGTTAGTGTAACACCAGCAGGTAACGGGCCCTATTTACTTACTGAGCCCCGCTCCTGCTCACGGCCACCTGCGCTTCACCTTCTTCGGAGGCGGCTGTGAGCAGGAGCAGGGATCGGTAAGTAAGACCTGCAGGCCGTGAACCCCACAAAAACTGCTATCATAATACTCTGGGGTCTTTTCAGACCCCAGAGTATAATGATCAGAGGCCCCAAGGAGTTGAGGGAACATAAAAAACACCGTTACTTACCTCTCCTGCACTCCAGCAGGATTCGGGCCTCCTTGGTGACGTCCCAGATGTCGGTGGGCCAGTCCATCGTCATTATGCGTTGCGATGCATGCCTGGCTTACGTGACATCTGGGCCAACATTGAAGAGGTAGCGGGAAGTGCGCATAATACTATATGAAGGGGCCACTATGGGGCATAATACTGTGTGCAGGGGACACTATGGGGCAGAATACTGTGTGCAAGGTCCACTATGGGACCTAATAGTGTGTGCAGGGGCCACTATGGAGCCTAAAAGTGTGTGTAGGAATGCAGTTTGTGGGGGGGGGGGTTGCCGGGAGGGGGGGTCCCATGTCAAATGTTTGCCTTGGGGCCCAGCCATTCCTAGATACGCCACTGAGTCTAGTATAGGTACAGTCTATTTATGGCTGTGCTGTTATGGAAATCTGGTAAATTAAATGTGAACTTATATTGGCTGATACACGTGATATGACTGAATATTTAAGGACCTGCGAACTGCTATTGACTAATACAGGTCACAAATAGCTTGGTTGCTATGGAAACCGGTGTGCCTGAGGAGAGTAAGCGCCTGCGAGCTCTTATTGGTTGATAAGGGACATGTGACCGTGTGTATGGCAGTTGGAATATGAGTGAAAGACTTGCAGGCTTGTATTAGCTAATGCTGGTCATTTTTTGGGAATACTGTATCTCAGGAACGGTACATCCTTTAGAGCTGAGACCCAGTCTAAAATATTCCCGGACACCTGATGTACATGTGTGCCAAATTTGGTGAGGATCGGTCCAGTCGTTTGGTTGTGCATAAAGAACAGACAGACAGACAGATAGACAGACAGACAGAAACACATTTTTATATATATAAGACATATAGAATATAAAACATAAATACTCTTTAGTTATAAAATTACTATCAATGATAAAAAATGTCATAAGTGCTAATTAAAACAGAATGACAAAAGGACCAAACATAACAAATAAAACCATGGAGCAGTATAATTATAAATATCAGTGTTTGGGAATATTTAGGCTATCCAGCTACAGTTCATAATGAGGACCAATATACAACTGTACAATACATAAATAATGAGGATGATATCAAAGTTTACCTCCTGTAAGATGGATACTGACATGTGAGCCTTCTCTCTATATGTCAGATAATCTATACACGTGTAGCGTTCCTATATAGCACCAAAGAAGCACGCTAAAAGACCCGCGCCTGTTTAAAAAAAAAAAAAAAAAAAAATCAGTCTTTCAAAATATGTATAGGAAAGTACATACTGGAAGGGTTTGGCAGAATACAGTTACATTGTAACTAAATCAAATTCCATGTTATTTATTGGATGAAGAAGCTCCGTGATACACGGAGGTCTTCGGAAGGACTCGGCAATTTTCGGGCCTTGAATGCGCATGCGCATTAGCTCCGATCTCCGAAAAAAGCCCCATGGTATCAAGGGGTTTCGAATAAACTTGGTTCTTTCTGGAGCCAAAAATGCGCCTGCGTCTTAACTTTGCATATTCGCTGATGTAAGGCCAGTATAAGGGAGTTATGGAATCTGTCGGATTTTTCATAATGCTTATATATTGCCCTCTATGGTGGCAAAAGGAGACTTCGCTAGGTGAGTAGCATATATATTCCTCTATTTCAATGTGAATACTTTATGGGGCTTAATTAGGACTGAGTGAAGGACTTGGCTCTATGGAAGTGAAACAATGTGGTTACCCCCATATAGCCTTTACGGTACAAAGCATACCATGCCCAAACTATGACCGTATCATAAAAATCCAACAGCCAGATATACATTAAGGTATATATAACCTCTATGACGTAAAGTATCTTATGGCCATACTATAGCTATACCACAGATTAACACTATAGTTTTATATTGAAAACAATAAAATAAGAATAGTAATAATAGTGATATTCATACTTATCAATAAAAACTTATAGTTTCAGGGAAAAAAAAATGAGTGTATAATATGATAATATATAAGTTTTATGCATAAAAACCTAAATAGTTAAAAAATGAAATATTAAATATTAGATATATACCTGATAAAAAACAATAAGAGTACATACTGTCTTTGACACAGTCGACCATTCCCTCCTGCTAGAAACTCTCTCATCCCTTGGCATCCCTGACCTTGCCCTTTCCTGGATCTCGTCATACCTCACCACTTACACACCACCTCCCTACCACGCCCTCTTTCTGTAGGTGTCCTCCAAGGCTCCGTCCTAAGACTCCTCCTGTTCTCCATCTACACCCTAGGCCTTGGCCAACTCGTAGAATCCCATGGTTTCCATTACCATTGCTAAGCTGACGACCAAATATATCTCTCTGGACCAGACGTTACCTCCCTGTTGTCTAGAATCCCAGAACTTATATATTATCATATTATACACTCATTTTTTTTTTCCCTGAAACTATAAGTTTTTATTGATAAGTATGAATATCACTATTATTATTATTTTTATTTTATTGTTTTCAATATAAAACTATAGTGTTAATCTGTGGTATAGCTATAGTATGGCCATAAGATACTTTACGTCATAGCGGTTATACAGTGGGGAAAAAAGTATTTAGTCAGCCACCAATTGTGCAAGTTCTCCCACTTAAAAAGATGAGGCCGGCCTGTAATTGTCATCATAGGTAGACCTTAACTATGAGAGACAAAATGAGAAAGCATATCTAGAAAATCACATTGTCTGATTTTTTAAGAATTTATTTGCAAATTATGGTGGAAAATAAGTATTTGGTCACCTACAAACAAGCAAGATTTCTGGCTTTCACAGACCTGTAACTTCTTCTTTAAGAGGCTCCTCTGTCCTCCGCTCATTACCTGTAGTAATGGCTCCTGTTTGACATTGTTATCAGTATAAAAGACACCTGTCCACAACCTCAAACAGTCACACTCCAAACTCCACTATGGTGAAGACCAAAGAGCTGTGGAAGGACACCAGAAACAAAATTGTAGACCTTCACCAGGCTGGGAAGACTGAATCTGCAATGGGCAAGCAGCTTGGTGTGAAGAAATCAACTGTGGGAGCAATAATTAGACCCGTGGGGTCAAAATGATCACAAGAACGGTGAGCAAAAATCCCAGAACCACTCGGGGGGACCTAGTGAATGACCTGCAGAAGGCTGGGACTAACGTAACAAAGGCTACTGTCAGTAACACACTACGCCACCAGGGACTCAGATCCTGCAGTGCCAGACGTGTCCTCCTGCTTAAGCCAGTACATATCCGGGCCCGTCTGAAGTTTGCTACAGAGCATTTGGATGTTCCAGAAGAGTATTGGGAGAATGTCATATGGTCAGATGAAACCAAAGTAGAAATTTTTTGGTAGAAACACAACTCATCGTGTTTGGAGAAGAGTGAATGCTGAGTTGAATCCAAAAAACACCATACCTACTGTGAAGCATGGGGGTGGCAACATCATGCTTTGGGGCTGTTTCTCTGCAAAGGGACCAGGACAACTGATCCGTGTACATGAAAGAATGAATGGGGCCATGTATCGTGAGATTTTGAGTGCAAACCTCCTTCCATCAGCAAGGGCATTGAAGATGAAACGTGGCTGGGTCTTTCAGCATGACAATGATCCCAAGCACACCGCCAGAGCAACGAAAGAGTGGCTTCGTAAGAAACATTTCAAGGTCCTGGAGTGGCCTAGTCAGTCTCCACATCTCAAACCCCATAGAAAACCTTTGGAGGGACTTGAAAGTCCGTGTTGCCCAGCGACAGCCCCAAAACATCACTGCTCTAGAGGAGATCTGCATGAAGGAATGGGCCAACATACCAGCAACAGTGTGTGCCAGCCTTGTGAAGGCTTACAGAAAACATTTGACCTCTGTCATTGCCAACAAAGGATATATAACAAAGTATTGAGATGAACTTTTGTTATTGACTA
The DNA here is from genome assembly GCA_947044405.1 of Leptodactylus fallax. NCBI lineage: Eukaryota > Metazoa > Chordata > Amphibia > Anura > Leptodactylidae > Leptodactylus > Leptodactylus fallax. The sequence continues at coordinate 7,214,576 of CAMRHE010000007.1, read as the reverse complement.
AATACTTATTTTCCACCATAATTTGCAAATAAATTCTTTAAAAATCAGATAATGTGATTTTCTGGATTTGTTTTCTCATTTTGTCTCTCATAGTTGAGGTCTACCTATGATGACAATTACAGGCCGGCCTCATCTTTTTAAGTGGGAGAACTTGCACAATTGGTGGCTGACTAAATACTTTTTTTTCCCCACTGTATATACCTTAATGTATATCTGGCTGTTGGATTTTTATGATACAGTCATAGTTTGGGCATGGTATGCTTTGTACCGTAAAGGCTATATGGGGGTAACCACATTGTTTCACTTCCATAGAGCCAAGTCCTTCACTCAGTCCTAATTAAGCCCCATAAAGTATTCACATTGAAATAGAGGAATATATATGCTACTCACCTAGCGAAGTCTCCTTTTGCCACCATAGAGGGCAATATATAAGCATTATGAAAAATCCGACAGGTTCCATAACTCCCCTATACTGGCCTTACATCAGCGAATATGCAAAGTTAAGACGCAGGCGCATTTTTGGCTCCAGAAAGAACCAAGTTTATTCGAAACCCCTTGATACCATGGGGCTTTTTTCGGAGATTGGAGCTAATGCGCATGCGCATTCAAGGCCCGAAAATTGCCGAGTCCTTCCGAAGACCTCCGTGTATCACGGAGCTTCTTCATCCGATAAATAACATGGAATTTGATTTAGTTACAATGTAACTGTATTCTGCCAAACCCTTCCAGTATGTACTTTCCTATACATATTTAGAAAGACTGATTTTAAAAAAAAATTTTTTTTAAACAGGCGCGGGTCTTTTAGCGTGCTTCTTTGGTGCTATATAGGAACGCTACACGTGTATAGATTATCTGACACATAGAGAGAAGGCTCACATACCAGTATCCATCTTACAGGAGGTAAACTTTGATATCATCCTCATTATTTATGTATTGTACAGTTGTATATTGGTGCTCATTACGAACTGTAGCTGGATAGCCTAAATATTCCCAAATACTGATATTTATAATTATACTGCTCCATGGTTTTATTTGTTATGTTTGGTGCTTTTGTCATTCTGTTTTAATTAGCGCTTATGACATTTTTTATCATTGATGGTAATTTTATAACTAAAGAGTATTTATGTGTTATATTCTATATAATGCATATAAATCGATTATTTCCGTTTTTTGTAGTTGATGTGAATTAGATTTAAGCATGTGTATGAGTTGGATCCCCTGTGCTTTATCCTTCTCAGGATCCTTCTCAGATACCTTTTCCCACTTGAAAAAGGGGTGGAATACCCCAAAACGCTTTTTGATTGGCGTCGTGTATGATGGTTATGTTCTCAATAAAGAAGTGTGCGTTTGAATAAACCCAGGGTGAGCGCGGTGCCATCTTTTTGGCCTCTACCACACAGTAGAAGTGCCATTTGGTCTATTTGATGTTCCATACTGCTATATCCTTTATCGGGTTATAGAGGCTCCTGCTGCTATCAAATATCATTGATTCCGAACATTTCTACTGTTCAAGTTACAACTGATCCAGTGAGGTTACTCTCCTAAGGAATATATAGACTGCTCGGTGCCACTCCAGTCATCTCCTTTCTACAATCTAGTAGTCATGTGGCATCTTCTGAGAGAAAGATATTCCTTATAGCCCAATACTTCCTCTTCTTGATAAGTTGGATGAGAACAGACTGTTTTTGGATGTAGATGAGGTAGAGGTGGAAGGATTAGTGGAAGGGGGTATGCTTCTGGTAGTAGTGGTGGTATGGGCGCTAGAGGGAAATCTGTTAGGTATTGTGAGGGCATAGAGTAAACCCATTACCATGATCAGTCACAAAAAAAGTGGGTGAAAATGCTGAATCCGTTGATGATTTTATTGAAGAGAAGACCTAGCACTTGGGTCAGGATGAGACCCGAAACTCAAACCTCCCAAAATGAAATCAGATCCAATGCTTAGAACCCGAGAATTTTTCCAGACCCCAAAAATTAATTCAGATTTTCACTGTCACTATCTCTGAATGTACAGATGTGGCAAAGTTTGACTTAACACCTCTTGTCTTCCCTGATAACTTTCTGCTCTGTAATATCTTATCATGCAGAAAATGAAAAAGGGTCCATACAACATATGACATTCTCCAAAAGTATGGATGGGGTACTCCCAAAATTAAAGCAGCTCCACATGCGACTGTGCATTTTATTATAAGGGTACATTCACATATGTCAGTTTTTTTTGTCACTTAAGTCATTACAACTACTGTAGTGCCAAAACTGATGAGAAAATGCATCAGTTGTCATCAGGCTTTTTCACAAATTTCTACTCCAAAACCATCAGTTGGCATGAGTTGTTGTCACGGTGCGTTCACATATGTACTGCACACTGATTAGTTTCCCTCCGGCTTGGTGCAAACAAACAAAAAAGAGGAAGGGCTAACCGCTCCATCATGACGTCATGACCATGTGATCAGACTCTTGTGTGGGCGGAACTATTCTGGATTGTACAGGACAGTGTGGTGTTACACAGGAAGTTGCTGGGGGTGGAGGTGGATGGAGGAGAGAAGAGACAGCAGGGGGGGTGCAGGCTGTGCGTGAGAAAGAAGAGGGAATGGAAGGGGCAGGCTGTGTGTGAGCAAGAGGGTGGAATGGGGATGCAGGCTATGTGTGAGCAAGATTGGGAAATGGGGGTGCAGGCTGTGTGTGAGAAAGAAGGGGTAATGGGACGTGCAGGCTGTGTGTGAGCAAGAGGGGTACATGGGGTGCAGGCTGTGTGTGAGCAAGAGGGGTGCATGAGGGTGCAGGCTGTGTGTGAGCAAGTGGGGTGATTGGGGGTGCAGGCTTTGTGTGGGCAAGAGGGGTGGGGGTGCAGGATGTGCATGAAAAAGAAGGGAGAGTGGGGGTACAGGCTGTATGTGAGCAAAAGGAGTGAGTGGGGGTGCAGGCTGTGTGTGGGCAAGAGGGGTGAGTGGGGGTGCAGGCTGTCTGTGGGCATGAGGAGTGGGAATGGGGATACACAGCCTGCACACCCCCATGTACCCCTCTTGCTCATACACAGCCTGCACCCCCATTCCCCCTCTTGCTCACACACAGCCTGCACCCCCATTCCCCTCTTGCTCACGCACAGCCTGCACCCCCCATTCCCCCCTCTTGCTCACGCATAGCCATGTCATCCTTTTGCTCATACACAGCCTGCACCCCCATTCTCCCCTCTTGCTCACACACAGCCTACACCCCCATTCCCCCCTCTTGCTCACACACAGCCTGTACATGGGTGTGCAGGCTGTGTATGAGCAAGGGGGTGCAGGCTGTTTGTGAGCAAGGGAGGAATGGGGGTGCAGGCTGTGTGAGAGCAAAGAGGAGGTGTCGGGGAGCAGGCTCTGCGAGAAAGAGAGGGGGATGTGCAGTATGCTTGAGAAATAAAGAGGAAATGGGGGTGCAGGCTGCGTGATAAATGGAGGTACATTGAGGGTATAGGTGTGCGTGAGAGGACGACATGGGGGTGCCAGCTGTGTGAGAGGGGGAAGCTGACCGAGGCTCCATTTTGCTGGGTATCACCGTTGCTCAGAACGAGATTCGGGGCTGGCATCCCATTGGCATGACAACCAGGAGTCTATTGAAGGCTCCCAGACTTGTCTGCTGATATTTTGTAATGCATTGCAATATATTAGAATTGTAATGCATTGCATTAGTGATCAGACACCCTAGAGCGTCTAATAAATGTAAGAAAAAAATAAATAAATAAAGAAGTGTGTATATATATATATATATATATATATATATATATATATATATATAAAATTCAAATCATCCCCCCCCTTTCCCTAGAACACACATATAAAAGTACTTCAGTACTGTGAAACACATACACATTAGGTATCCCTGTGTATGAAAATGCCCGGTCTACAAATCTATAAAAATATTTTTCCCACACAGTGAATGCCGTAGCGGGAAAAAAAAAAAAAATCTAAATTGTCGAACCCCCTTTTTTTATACTGTTTCGCCTCTGATAAAAATTTGAATAAAAAGTGATCAAAGCAATAGACATTCCACCAAAATGCCAAAATGGTATAACTAAAAAGCACACCTGGCCCCGAAAAAAAAAGACCTATGCATACATGAAAATATAAAAATAGCCTCAGATAATAATAAAATAATGTCAGATAACCCCTTTAAAGCTGAGGTCACACTTTGTGGAAAAGCTCTGGGGGGGGGGTTCTGCTAAAGCTGTCTTTGGCTGAGGCCTCTTGCAGACAACCGTGTGCTATCTATGGTTTTCCAGATAGCACATTGACCCATTCAGTTCCTATGGGCCCAAGCAGACTACCGTGTATTTCACGGATCAGTGTGCGGACTGAGAGTCCATGTCGCAAATCTCGGCGCAGGTCCTATTCTGCTCAGTGTTTGTGGCACAAACTTGCCTATAGAAGCCTATGGGAGAGGAAAAATCATATATGTCTCTATTATTGGCCCCCATACAATATATCACCTCCTTTATTGGCCCCCATAAAGTATACTGTCCCTGTACAAGGCATACACCACTCTTATGGTAAGAACTGATAGTAAAAATTGATGGTAAACACTGATGCCAAATGATGACAAGGCCCCATTCATTCTTTCATGTACACGGATCAGTCGTCCTGGTCCCTTTGCAGAGAAACAGCCCCAAAGCATGATGTTGCCACCCCCATGCTTCACAGTAGGTATGGTGTTCTTTGGATGGAACTCAGCATTCACTCTCCTCCAAACACGACGAGTTGTGTTTCTACCAAACAGTTCTACTTTGGTTTCATCTGACCATATGACATTCTTCCAATACTCTTCTGGAACATCCAAATGCTCTCTAGCAATGTCAGTCGGGCCCAAATATGTACTGGCTTAAGCAGGGGGACACGTCTGGATCTGCAGGATCTGAGTCCCTGACAGCGTAGTGTGTTACTGACGGTAGCCTTTGTTACGTTAGTCCCAGCTTTCTGCAGGTCATTTACTAGGTCCCCCCGTGTGGTTCTGGGATTTTTGCCCACCAGTCTTGTGATCATTTTGACCCCACCGGGTGAGATCTTGTGTGGAGCCCCTGATGGAGGGAGATTATCAGTAGTCTTGTATTTCTTCCATTTTCTAATTATTGCTCCCACAGTTGATTTCTTCACACCAAGCTGCTTGCCTATTGCTGATTCAGTTTTCCCAGCCTGGTGCAGGTCTACAATTTTGTTTCTGGTGTCCTTCCACAGTTCTTTGGTCTTCACCATAGTGGAGTTTGGAGTGTCACTGTTTGAGGTTGTGGACAGGTGTCTTTTATACTGATAACAATGTCAAACAAGTGCCATTACTACAGGTAATGAGTGGAGGACAGAGGAGCCTCTTAAAGAAGAAGTTACAGGTCTGTAAGAGCCAGAAATCTTGCTTGTTTGTGGGTGACCAAATACTTATTTTCCACCATAATGTGCAAATAAATTCTTAAAAAATCAGACAATGTGATTTTCTAGTGTGAGTATGTGAACCAGAGGCCGCTGTTGAGCGACCCAGGCCCAGGCCAGAAAAGGCTCTCAGCCACGCCTTTGGGTGGGGGCGTGTATCTCCAGAAGGCTGGAGAAACCTGCATGGAGCAGGAAATGGTGGACCAGCCAAGGACAGAGAGGCAGTCTGTCCCCAGAGGGCTGGGATCCAGAGAGGACTTACAGAGACTAAGTCAAGCTCTTATTGCCCCAGAGGCTAGTTAGGGGCTCAAGGAGTTAGTTAGTGCCCTAACTGTGGCATAGTTTTTTTTTGTTGTTTTGTTATGTTGCAGTTAAGCTGAATAAAGCTAGTTTATTTGTACACTTGGACCGTCTGAGCACTATCTATCCGGCGCCCAGTACCACGAACCACTGCTGTCCGGACCAGGAGTCTGCCGCCATTTTGAGACTAATTCCCCCAAGTTGTCACATATGGTGCTACGGATTCGAGCAGAAGAGATCCACGCAAGTCCTGGAAGACAAGTGTTTGGTGACTGCAGTACTGCTAAGTGTGCATTGTGGCCTACAGCTGGAAGAAATCTGTGATTTCAACGGAGAAACCCAGGAAGGGGTGAGTGAATTGCAACATAGCAAAGTGTGTGTGCAAAACTGGTGAAAGTAAAACTCTGGAAGAGGAATCCAGGGAATGGACTTTGTGTATACTGTGGCTCAGAAGTCTGTAAAGTGTCTGCTGATGGCAAGAAAGTAAGCAATGTGTGTAGAACCTGGATATTGCAAACAGTCTATGTGAAAGGCTATGGTGCCATGTTGGTGTTTTCTGTGGAAGACAGAAGAAAATGCTGGTTGTTGTAGTGCCACATAAGTTAACTGTTTGAATACATGTGACTGCAGAAGATAGCAAAAAAAAAGTTGCTGCCGGTTGAACCCAAGGTTGCTGTGGAATATTGTGTAATCTTGTTAGTAAACCATGGGAAAGAAAAAGAGAATTTCAGCTTGTAAAAAAGCAGAGAAGTTATGCACAGGTTTATTAGTGCAGCAGTCTGAATGCAGAGAAACACAAAACCCGGAACAGAGCATGTGGAATACAAGTAAAGATAATGGGTTGCATGTGAGTGACTCAGTTTTTTTTAAAGCACCTCTGTTCTATGATTGAATATGTCCCTGCTGACTGTGTGTCTCATACTGGTGTGCATCAAAGCGCCAAAGATGAAAATGTTATGGTGCAGCAGCTTCAAGATGAGAATAAAACCATCAGGTTCATGTACGAAGATAAAATATCTGATTCGAAACGGCAATTTGAGGTATTAGAAAAAGAGCACCTTAAGTTGAACCTGAAGTTAACCCTCGTCCGGCTGAGTAGGTACAATTGTACCTATTCCTATGCAGCCTGTAATGTTGTAAAATTATGCAGCCTGACGAGGGTTAAAGAAAGATCTTGAATCTATGAGGAGTTCATATTCTAGTCATTGTGAAAATGTGGTACTGAGTTTGCCTGGAATGGACTGTGTCACTAATAAGGAGTTTGCTGAAATGAAATGTTCTCTATCTAATAAAGTTATACAGAGTGTAGAGCAAAAGCCATTGCTTGAGAAGAAATTGCAGGATTTAAAGGAGCAGCATGTCCCAGACTCCATTGCCAAAGAGTGTGTCATTGAAAAATTAAGAGATGACCTTGAAACTACTAAACGTGAAAGAAGTGAAATCCACAAATGGCGAAGCAAAGCTGGAGTTCTGGAACAAAGAGAAAGGGAACTCAAAGCTAGAATATGTAGCCTGGAGAGGGCGCTGTCAGGATCTTGTGAAGATAAAGAGAAATTGTTTTGGTGCAAAATAAAGAAAAAAAAATTGATGGAGATGTCGTCTGTCCATGCTCAGAAAGTGCAAACCTTACACGAGAGTCATAATAAAGTAGAGACTCAACTTCAAGAGCTGCAACTAAAAGTCAGAGAAGGGGACAGGTTTCAAGCAGAACTGCTAGACAAGGCAAACCGTCTGCAGGTGGAATTGGATAATGTCACAAGGCTTCTCTCTCAAGCAGACAGCAAGTTCATCAAACTTTCCAAAGATTTTTCTACACTAGAATCTCAGCTTCAGGACACTGAGGAACTTTTGCAAGAAGAAACCCGTCAGAAGCTTGACCTTAGTACAAAACTAAAACAAATGGAAGATGAGAAAAATGGTTTCCTTGAGCAACTAGAGGAAGAGGAGATAGCAAAAAGAGATTTGACAAAGCAGATTTCAACACCACAGGCTCAGGCGACTGATATGAAGAAAAAAATGGAGGATAGTATTGGGTCCTTGGACTCTGTTGAAGAACTAAAGGAAAAGTTGCAAAAGGAGCTAGAAGCTACAAATCAACGGTTGCTGCTTATGACAAACTTGAGAAGACGAAAATTAGACTGCAGCAGGAACTAGAAGATGTAGGTGTAGATCTTGATCATCAATGTCGGATTGTGTCAAATTTGGAAAGGAAGCAGAAAAAGTTTGATCAGCTGCTTGGTGAAGAGAAGACTCTTTCTGCTAGATATGCAGAAGAACGTGACCGTGCTGAAGCAGAGGCTCGTGGAAAAGAGACCAAAGCTCTTGCCTTGGCTCGCTCCCTAGAAGAGGCCCTTGAATTGAAGGCCGAGTTAGAGAGGCTCAACAAGCAAATGCGCACTGAAATGGAGGATTTGGTTAGCTCCAAGGATGAAGTTGAGAAAAACCTGGAATCTGTGCAGATATTGTATGAGAACAAAGCTAATGCTTATGACAAGCTGGAAAAGGCCAAGAGAGAATTGGACCTCCAGATAGAAGACATGAAGATTCAGTTTGAGGGAAACCTGTTTAATTTATCTGTTGAGATTGTAGATCTAAAAATGCTTGTTGCTAAACTAAAGTGCAAGTGAACAAGCAGGAGGAAATTGCACGCATCAAGAAACAGCTGGAGTTTCAGATGGATCAAGTGAAGCGTGAGTCAGAAATAAAGTTGGAAGAGCGCACTTTTCAGATTAAACAGCTAAAAACCGAAGTGGAATCTAAAAGAGAAGAATTGGATCGATTGCAGCAGTCTTTATCCAATACTGAACAGTCAGCATCTGCCCTATCTTCAAAGCTGGCGGCACTAGAAGCTGAGAGAGACTCGCTGCAGAACCTGTTAACCTCTAAAGAATCAGAGCTGCAAGGTGCACTAGTAAAAACTGAGATGGAAGCTGCTCAGGAAAATGTGGCAGTGAAGAAAGTTCTGGAGCTGGAATCAGAGATTTGTGCGCTACAGAAGGCATTAGAATTGGAGAAAGCTGCCAGCATAGGGGCAGAGAAAGCAGAGCCATTAAGGCAGCCAGAACATGTAATCAAATAGCATCTGGGTACTGACAGAAAAAACTGTGATGTTGAAAACGTGGTATCCCAGTCCTCCAGTGTTAGCACAGAGAATGAAAATAACTTGGAGAATGTTGAGATGACAGTATCACCAGCTCCTGTACTGTCAGAAAGGCGTTGGCACGAAAATTCTTGCAATCTATCACAGTATCGTAACATGCCTCCAGAAAGTTATGCGTATGAGAAAGAGGAGGTAAGACTAGAGTGTGGAAGTGGTTCTCCTGCACAGATGTGGAAGTGGTTCTCCTGTACAGATGTGGAAGTATTATACAGAAACCATTTCAATATATGATGTGGCAGTTGTTAAAGACATACCAGAAAATGTAGTTCAGCGTGATCTATTTTGTGAGGGTGTACTGTATGGCCCTTGTGCAGAAGAAGATATTGCGGTACAGAGTTTGTGTATCTCAAACAAAGAGGAGAGCAAGCAGCCTATGTCTCCTAAACTTCTAAGCCTTTATGGTGATGGCAAAGTTTGCTTTGAGATGAAGGTTACAGAAAAGGTACCCATGAAACAGTTATACTTGAAGACATTAATGTGCATGAAGTACGTGTTAGTTGTTCTCTGAGCTCCTGTGGATTTGTGATAGGTAAAGATGAAGATTCTTACGGCTATTCACTAAAGGAATCAAAGTCATGCAATGGGATGGCTGAAGACTATGGCGAGAAATGTGATGAAAATGATGTGATCCCCTGTATGGCGAATTGTGAAGGTGATGAAGTAAAATTTGCCTTTGCACAGAATGGCCAGGATCTTTGCGTAGTGTTTGAAGGGCGGAGAAACCAGAAATGTAGAGTAAGCGGAATTTGGAAGAAGAGATTGCCAGATTGGGAATTCTGGAGAGACACTGGACAGGCATACTTGGTTGAAGAGGGACTTGATCATAGGATGTCTCGTCCCATTGTAGCTCACCCCATGGGTAGTGAGCTGATGGAGAGGGTATGTGAGTATGTGAACCAGAGGGCGCTGTTGAGCGACCCAGGCCCAGGCCAGAAAAGGCTCTCAGCCACACCTTTGGGTGGGGGCGTGTATCTCCAGAAGGCTGGAGAAACCTGCATGGAGCAAGAAATGGTGGACCAGCCAAGGACAGAGACGCAGTCTGTCCCCAGAGGGCTGGGATCCAGAGAGGACTTACAGAGACTAAGTCAAGCTCTTATTGCCCCAGAGGCTAGTTAGGGGCTCAAGGAGTTAGTTAGTGCCCTAACTGTGGCATAGGTTTTTTTTTGTTGTTTTGTTATGTTGCAGTTAAGCTGAATAAAGCTAGTTTATTTGTACACTTGGACCGTCTGAACGCTATCTATCCGGCACCCAGTACCACGAACCACTGCTGTCCGGACCAGGAGTCTGCCGCCATTTTGAGACTAATCCCCCCAAGTTGTCACACTAGATATGTTTTCTCATTTTGTCTCTCAAAGTTGAGGTCTACCTATGATATCAATTACAGGCCTTTCTCATCTTTTTAAGTGGGAGAACTTGCACAATTCGTGGCTGACTAAATACTTTTTTCCCCACTGTAGATGATCATCCAACTTGGCACTTGCTATCATTTGCTTGCCATCTAGGATAGAACACTTGTCACCTTGGAATTTTATAGTGAGTCCTTTGCTTGTCAGATGCTTCACAGATAAGAGTCCTCCTAGATCAGGAACATACAGTACATCTTTTACTGGTATTGCTAAATTGTGTCCCACATCATTGGGGCATACAAGGGTTCCATTCCCATATTCTTCTGCACATATTTTACTCCCATCTGCTAGGAAAATAGTCTTTTTGTTATTCAGATCAAGTTCTGTGAAAAAACTTCTATCACTTGTGATGTGACTGGTTGCTCCAGAGTCAATGCACCAGCCTTGCAATTTATGGTTGCCTGTCACTTTAAATGTGGCATTCCACTTCCCTTCACTTGAATCAGAAATTGTGGCTTTCACTTTCTGTTTAGTATAAGAGGTATGCTGCCTCATCTGCTCTGTTTTCCATATAGTGCAGTCTTTCTTTATGTGTCCTTGTCTGTGGCATCTAAAGCACACTCTGGTTTCCTTCCTGTGTCACCTTGTGTCTGTAGTCTTAAGAGCAGTCTTGGACTGAGTTTCTGTATAATCATGTGAAAACTGCTTTCTTCGCTGATACTCATCTATGAGCCTGGTCTTTAAGAATGTTAGTGTCAGATCTGTCTCAGGCCATGTCTCCAGCGCATTGATCAGTGCAGTGTATGTGTCAGGTAAACTGCATAATAAAATGGCTGCAGCATGACTGTCTGTTATATTCTCATCAACTGATCAGAGTTGTGTGATCACTTCCAGCATGGCATTGATATGCTCCCGCATGTCCTGCTCTCTACTAAGCCTCATTTTGTAGAGTTTCGTCAGCAGAAACAACTTGCTGTTTAAACTGGATCCTTCATGCAGTCTTTTCAGTACATCCCACATGCCTTTCGCTGTATTCTCACTGCATATTTGAATAAGCTGATCATCTTCTACTAGTAAGCAATAGTGGCCCATTCCCGTCTGTTTTTCCTGTCCCAGTCCTGATAGTCATCTTGTGGTCTCTCTGTAGTGATAACTTCCCACAAGTCATCCCTGGATAATAGCATTTCCACTTTAAATTTCCATAGCTGATAATTGTCATTGTTCAGCTTGGCCACTGATAGTTTAGGTTCTGAACTACAGGCCATTCTCCCTCCTTTATATATATATATATATATATATATATATATATATATATATACAGTACAGACCAAAAGTTTAGACACACCTTCTCATTCCAAGAGTTTTCTGTATTTTCATGACTATAAAAATTGTAGATTCACACTGAAGGCATCAAAACTATGAATTAAGACATGTGGAATTATATACTTAACAAAAAAGTGTGAAACAACTGAAAATATGTCTTATATTCTAGGTTCTTCAAAGTAGCCACCTTTTGCTTTGATTACTCCTTTGCACACTCTTGGCATTCTCTTGATGAGCTTCAAGAGGTAGTCACCTGAAATGGTTTTCAGTTCACAGGTGTGTCCTGTCAGGTTTAATAAGTGGGATTTCTTGCCTTATAAATGGGGTTGGGACCATCAGTTGTGTTGTTCAGAAGTCAGGTGGATACACAGCTGATAGTCCTACTGAATGGAGTGTTAGAATTTGTATTATGGCAAGAAAAAAAGCAGCTAAGTAAAGAAAAACGAGTGGCCATCATTACTTTAAGAAATGAAGGTCAGTCAGTCCGAAAAATTGGGAAAACTTTGAAAGTGTCCCCAAGTGCATTGGCCAAAACCATCAAGCGCTACAAAGAAACTGGCTCACATGAGGACCGCCCCAGGAAAGGAAGACCAAGAGTCACCTCTGCTGCGGAGGATAAGTTCATCCGAGTCACCAGCCTCAGAAATCACAGGTTAACAGCAGCTCAGATTAGAGACCAGGTCAATGCCACACAGAGTTCTAGCAGCAGACACATCTCTACAACAACTGTTAAGAGGAGACTGTGTGCAGCAGGCCTTCATGGTAAAATAGCTGCTAGGAAACCACTGCTAAGGACAGGCAACAAGCAGAAGAGACTTGTTTGGGCTAAAGAACACAAGGAATGGACATTAGACCTGTGGAAATCTGTGCTTTGGTCTGATGAGTCCAAATTTGAGATCTTTGGTTCCAACCACCGTGTCTTTGTGCGACGCAGAAAAGGTGAACGAATGGACTCTACATGCCTGGTTCCCACCGTGAAGCATGGAGGAGGAGGTGTGATGGTGTGGGGGTGCTTTGCTGGTGACACTGTTGGGGATTTATTCAAAATTGAAAGAATACTGAACCAGCATGGTTACCACAGCATCTTGCAGCGGCATGCTATTCCATCCGGTTTGCGTTTAGTTGGACCATCATTTATTTTTCAACAGGACAATGACCCCAAACACACCTCCAGACTTTGTAAGGGCTATTTGACCAAGAAGGAGAGTGATGGGGTGCTACGCCAGATGACCTGGCCTCCACAGTCACCAGACCTGAACCCAATCAAGATGGTTTGGGGTGAGCTGGACCGCAGAGTGAAGGCAAAAGGGCCAACAAGTGCTAAGCATCTCTGGGAACTCCTTCAAGACTGTTGGAAGACCATTTCAGATGACTACCTCTTGAAGCTCATCAAGAGAATGCCAAGAGTGTGCAAAGCAGTAATCAAAGCAAAAGGTGGCTACTTTGAAGAACCTAGAATATAAGACATATTTTCAGTTGTTTCACACTTTTTGGTTAAGTATATAATTCCACATGTGTTAATTCATAGTTTTGATGCCTTCAGTGTGAATCTACAATTTTTATAGTCATGAAAATACAGAAAACTCTTGGAATGAGAAGGTGTGTCCAAACTTTTGGTCTGTACTGTGTATATATATATATATATATATATATATATATATATATATATATAGGAACAGTCTTACTTCTGTGCAGGAGATGTCTCTGTGGAAGCTTCCTTATGTTGATCTCTGCATCTGCCGCACTGTCTTCCGTTCTGGACTTCACTCTACCTGGGCCGCTTCTGTTTACTGGGGTTCATCCAGTTACTGAGGCTTCATTTGATCACTGGAGCTTCATTTGATCACTGGGCCCATAATCTGTGAATAACAGATCCAGTTCAGCACACACACACTAACATAACAAGATGTGTATATCAACCAGCATCAAAAAAACAAAAGTACAGAGTGTCTACAGATAAACATTTAGTAACAGCTACATCTAGTGTCATAAATATGAAATGCAGTCAATCCAGCAAATATAGAGACAAAGCTGGCTGTTGTATATCTCCAACAGTTTTCAATGGGAAGCAGAGATAGTAGAAGAAGAAGGTTGAAAAAATAAATGTCTTGCTCAATCTTGCTCCATGGCCGATAATGGAATAATAAAGTTAAACTTTGAGTTAATTCTGGGAAAATGCGGTTTCCTTCAAATTGCGCATCTTCTGTTCTGGAGGTGCTCCTGGTACTTGCTTCATATTCCTGCTGACGGCCTTCCTGAGGCACTGTGGATCTTTCCGCTTATCTACTGCACACAGTGATCTAAGTTATTTTGCCTGATATGGCAGTTGTGTCCTAGAACACAATCTACTAAGGTGAGAGACCACCTGTATTCTGCTTTTTCTTTACGTACCAACGGTAATGAACTATGCACTGCTCTGTGCTTGATTCTCTTATCTTTTAAGTGCACTCTGATGGAGATGCCTGGAGCAGATGCCTCTTCCGAAACTGCCGTGTGCTACAGAAGAGATAAGGTGACACCCGGCAGCACATGGCTTCATTGTGGCGGAACCCAACTTCTGAGGGAGCCACACAGAAAAACGCTGCAGGGAGCATTTTTTGATCTGGCTCCAGTAGAGATCCGGAGCTTTTGAATGGTAAAACTGATGCAGATTGCACTAGTACTGATCCCATAGAAAACTATGTGGTCCGTTCTAGTATCAATTTCCTTCTAGCTTGTGTGCACCAAGACTGAGATAAACTGATCCCTGCAACGTTCATATGTAAAATTATTCAAGGAGGTGGATCCTGGGGATGGACAGATTATTTGTGCCTCTTGATACGAGAGGTCAACAAGGATTATGGAGCTTTTAAGGATTAAGTTCTTTTAACTAGTCAAGGCCTAAGTTGTTTATGTATTTCAAGGTCATTAAGCAAACTTTAAAAGTTTAGGGGTTATGGAAGCATGTTGGGGTTGTTTTGTTATTAACCTTGCTGCAGCATTTTGGACTAGCTGAAGGCGATGCAATACTGTAGTGCAGATGAGAGGTTATGAAGCCATGGCACAGTGTATAGAGATCTTCTGTTGGAAAAGGGTGTTTGATTTTTGCAATGTTCCTCAGGTGGAAGCATGAAAATTTTATAATGGAGGATACCTGCTTCCAGAGAGACAGTTCCCCATTAAAAACTACACCCAAATTTCGCACATAGTCTGAGCTTTGAAGGGTTGTGTTTCATAGGGATAGAGGGTGGTGGATGTACAAGTTGCCATTTTGCCATTACCCACTGACCTCCAAACATGAGAACTTCAGTTTTGTCCAGATTCAGCTTTAGCCTACTGGCGTTCATCTATTCTTGTAGTTTATGGCTGGATATGGGTCATTGACTCCGGGCTTGAAGGGTATGTACAGTCATGGCCAAAAGTTTTGAGAGTGACACAAATATTATATTTTCACATGATCTGCTGCCCTCTGGTTTTTATGTGTGTTTGTCAGATGTTTTTATCACATACAGAAATATAATTGCATTCATATTATGAGTAACAGAAGCTTATATTGACAGTTAGAATGAGTTAATGCAGCAAGTCAATATTTGCAGTGTTGACCCTTCTTCTTCAGGACCTCTGCAGTTCTCCCTGGCATGCTCTCAATCAACTTCTGGACCAAATCCTGACTGATAGCAGTCCATTCTTGCAGAATCAATGCTTTAATTTTGTCTGAATTTGTTGGTTTTTGTTTGTCCACCCGTCTCTTGATGATTGACCACAAGTTCTCAATGGGATTAAGATCTGGGGAGTTTCCAGGCCATGGACCCAAAATCTCTATGTTTTGTTCCCTGAGCCATTTAGTTATCACCTTTGCTTTATGGCAAGGTGCTCCATCATGCTGGAAAAGGCATTGTTGAGCGCCAAACTGCTCTTGGACGGTTGGGAGAAGTTGCTCTTGGAGGACATTCTGGTACCATTCTTTATTCATGGCTGTGTTTTTAGGCAAGACTGTGAGAGAGCCGATTCCCTTGGCTGAGAAGCAACCCCACACATGAATGGTTTCAGGATGCTTTACAGTTGGCATGAGACAAGACTGGTGGTAGCGCTCACCTCTTCTTCTCCGAATAAGCTGTTTTCCAGATGTTCCAAACAATCGAAAAGGGGATTCATCAGAGAAAATGACTTTACCCCAGTCCTCAGCAGTCCACTCCCTGTACCTTTTGCAGAATATCAGTCTGTCCCTGATGTTTTTTCTGGAGAGAAGTGGCTTCTTTGCTGCCCTCCTTGAGACCAGGCCTTGCTCCAAGAGTCTCCGCCTCACAGTGCGTGCAGATGCACTCACACCTGCCTGCTGCCATTCCTCAGCAAGCTCTGCACTGCTGGTAGCCCCATCCCGCAGCTGAAACACTTTTAAGAGACGGTCCTGCCGCTTGCTGGTCTTTCTTGGGCGCCCTGGGGCCTTTTTGGCACCAATGGAACCTCTCTCCTTGAAGTTCTTGATGATGCGATAGATTGTTGACTGAGGTGCAATCTTTCTAGCTGCAATACTCTTCCCAGTTAGGCCATTTTTGTGCAGTGCAATGATGACTGCACGTGTTTCTTTAGAGATAACCATGGTTAACAGAAGAGAAACAATGATGGCAAGCACCAGCCTCCTTTTAAAGTGTCCAGTGGTGTCATTCTTACTTAATCATGACAGATTGATCTCCAGCCCTGTCCTCATCAACACCCACACCTGTGTTAATGGAGCAATCACTGAAACGATGTTAGGTGGTCCTTTTAAGGCAGGGCTGCAATAATGTTGAAATGTGTTTTGGGGGATAAAGTTCATTTTCTAGGCAAATATTGACTTTGCAAGTAATTGCTGTTAAATTGATCACTCTTTATAACATTCTGGAGTATATGCAAATTGCCATTAGAAAAA
Source organism: Leptodactylus fallax (assembly GCA_947044405.1). NCBI lineage: Eukaryota > Metazoa > Chordata > Amphibia > Anura > Leptodactylidae > Leptodactylus > Leptodactylus fallax. The sequence continues at coordinate 7,198,163 of CAMRHE010000007.1, read as the reverse complement.
CTGAAGCAGTAGACTTTGTAAAAATTAATATTTGTATCATTCTCAAAACTTTTGGCCATGACTGTATAGCTGGGCATCATCTGCATATGAGTAATGGTTCTGGATTAATTTGCCTAATGGAAGCATGTAAACTGCAAACAACATTGTGGATAGCATTGAGCCCTGTGGAACTCTATATTTTGAGGGGACTGATGATGCTGAGATGATGATATATTCTTGTGGTTTGTCAGCCAGGAAGGAACTAAACCACTGAAGAACTGTACCATCAATTCCACAAAACTCCTTGAGTCTATGTATTAGGATGTCATGGTTGACTGTATCAAATGTTGCTGTGAGGTCTAAGAGAATTAGATTGGTGCTTTTGCCTCTGTCCCTTTCCATGAGCAGGTGATTCAGTACTCATGAAAGTGCTGATTCAGTTATATGTTTTTTCCTAAAGCGTGACTGAAAAGGATCATAGATGCCATCACCAGGTAATCTACTATTGTTGGATAGCAACATCTTTTTCTATAAATTTCCCTATCAGGGGTAGGTTACAAACAGGTCTGTAACTACTCAAGGCATCTGGGTCCATGGAGGGCTTCTTTAGAAGGGGCTTGATGATGGTTCGCATCAGTAGATCAAGGAAGATCCTATTCTGTGGTTCACTATGTTTTTGATTGCTGGAATGAGCAAGTCAGGACATTCCAGGAGGAATGGGATTAGGCCTAGATCTAGTTTACATGTTGTATTACATAGGTTCTGATTTCTGTGATCTCTGTTTCATCTTCTTGGTCAAATCATAGCCATCAACTTAACGTATTATTATTATTGATAGCCTTTGCACTGTTAAGATCATTTGTTGTTTTTTGGATACCATTTCCATAGCTGAAACGTTGTCACTGAAGTAATAGGCACATTTTTCACTGTTTCTATGATTATGGGATAGTAGGTCTTAGGCAGTGTGGATTGAAGAGTTTATCTACTGTGTGAAACAGTTGTGCCAGCCGTCCGTTCCTTTTTTTTTTTTTTTCTCATTAAGAATTTTATTGAGATTTTATGAAACAAGAATACAAATAAAATAAAAACACGGAGAATGAGGGAGAGGAAAGGGGCAGGGACACTGCTAGGGGAGCCGTTTGGGTTCAAGTATGCAAGGAAAAACAATAATCCCCCCTGTTGCAGCAAGGTTATAAAAACATAAAATATACGGTACAGGTAGCTGTGAACATATGCATACATTATACAATCATACTAGATCAATAATATATCGCCACTACCTCAACATGGGGATGGACGAGTGGATAATCGAAAAGGGAAGAGATATGGAGGTGAGGACATTAGACATGGGGGGGGGGGGTACAGTGGTGTGAAAAAGTATTTGCCTCCTTCCTGATTTCTTAATCTTTTGGATGTTTGTCACACTTAAATGTTTCAGATCACCAAACAAATTTAAATATTAGGCAAACATAACACAAATAAACACAAAATGCAGTTTTTAAATGAAGGTCTTTATTATTAAAGGAAAAAGTAATGAAGGGGCCTAATTCCACATGGAGTGTTTTATAAAACCGAGCTGTATAACAGTCAGGGCCCAGGCTTTTATCCGAAGGCAGTGCCGCTATGGTGAGGTCAAGTTTCTCCATAGAAAAAGGGTTGTCTAGCCAGAGGGCATCGTCTGGTTTGAGACAGGGTAGCGCGATGTTTGCAATATATTGGGTTAGAGAGATCAGGTGGTTCAGTTTGGGGTTGGTGGTGTGGTGTGGAGCGGGGGAAGATTATATAAGAAATCATAGTAATCAAGAAAGGCCCAGCTATGTCATTAGTAAAGTGTGTTACGAGTCCTGAGGGATGTTTGACCATCATTATATGGGAGACCACCTGCCTATCTTGAACTGCCCAGGCATGCACACTGCCCGCCTTATTGCCCTATTCGTAGAAGGCATGATTACCTTGTTGTCGGAGGCATTGTTGCTTATGTTCAAGTAGTAGTTTAATTTCATGACAAGTCACAGTCAGTGCGGCAAGGGTGTTAAGTTACAAGCCCTGTTTGTGCTGTGTCTCTAAACTGGTCGAAGTCTGTAGGAGGGATTTAAGCTTTATTCCTGCTTCCCTCTTTAGCCTTTAGTCTTTTATTAGAAACCTCTGATGAAGTGGTGTCATGCTTGTGGTCGCGAGCAAAGTTAGCAATCGACTGCTTGATGTCAGTCAAGCATTGTTCATCAAGCAAGGAGTGACTGAGTTTCCAAGAGCAATGTTTAGGTGTATCTGGCTGGAGATGGAGGGAGCAGGAAATCGGAGTAAGTCTGACAAGAGGACGTTTCCAATGTTGGCTGCTGTCAACTGGGGCAGGAGGGTGTGGTGCATGAGGATATAGTCCAGTCTGCTATACGAACCAAGGGCATGGGGAAAAAGGTGTAATCTTTAGTATCAGGATGTAATATACTCGAGGAGTCACAAAGTAGGAAGGGGATTTGTTTGGAGTTGGGGGCGTACATGTTGCCTATAGACAGAGCCAAAGATCTCACAAATAATAAAAAGGAACCTTGCCTCAGGGTCAGAAAGAGTATAATCTTATGTGGTCATTTTTTATAAAAAAATGTAGCAACACCTTTAGTTTTCCCTTCACAACAACTGCTATGGGACCACAATGGGTAGTGGTATTTTTTAAATGCTGGGATTCAGTGGGAGTGGAAGTGTGTTTCTTGTAAACACAAGATATGGACCTTGCATTTATGCTAGTCATATAGGATCTGGGAAGAGAGGAAGAGCGGCTAGACAAACAGGATAAGGAAGGAGGGGGAGGAAATGGGCAGATAGAAAAGGTCAAAGAGTTTCAAGGTAACGGTAGGATAGGAGGTAGAAGGGAACTCAGTCGCCTGTAAAAGTCTCAGAGGTGGGCCAAGAGATATTACCATCGGTTCTATGTGAGGACATGGTAGATCCAGGAGACAAGAAGAAGTCCCAAGAAACTATAGGAAGAAAAATTTATCCTATAACCATGGCAATACGTGGCTTAAAACATTAGCATGTGAATATCAAACATAAAACATATGAAAACAGGGGAGGGTATGGGGCAAACAGGAAGACAACTCGCAAGAGTAGTAAAGTAGGAGTTCATGTAACATAAATCACCAGAAGGCACAGGTCATTGATGATCTCAGGTATCAACGTCGTGATCTGGGACATTTCTGCGTCTACAGCGGGTGCGTTGAGGACGTGGAGAACTTGGGCAGTTATTATCATCAGTTTCTCCAAACAAATGTTTAAGGTCAGGGGTGTCAGGGTCTCCAAGAAGCATTTCCCACCCTGGTAGCTGAAGTGGAGGCAGGTTTAGGGTATGGAGGAATGCTGGGAAATCATAGAGAGAGTAATTAGGCTATCTTTGAGCCTAACCTGGAAGGAGAAGGGGAACCCCCAATGATAGGAGTAGAGAGAGAAGAGGCCTCAGGGCTGCTCTTTGCCAAAGGGTATGGCAAGTGAGATCTGGGAACAAAGTAAGGATAGCACCGTCAAAATCACTTTATTTTCGCTCTCTGGCTCTCAACATTTTTTCTTCCTCTAGGGCATAATAGTGGACCCTGCAAATGACATCATGCGGTGTAGCTGGATCTGAACTTTTAGGTCGTAGAGCAAGGTGCACCCTAACTATTTTGATGCGGGTATCAACTAGGTGCTCATGAACTGAATTGAAGATGCCTGTGAGTGTGGGTATGAGATCAGAGTTCAGGGTATCCTCTGGGAGGCCTCGGATCCTGTTGTTTCATCTGTTTCTATTTTTGATGTCGTCAACATTGGACATTAGTTTACAGTACTGAGCTTAAGTCGAGTGTTGTAGGTTCTGAATAGAAGAAGTAACAGAGGTCTGAAATGCTTCTAGGTCCTCCACCTGTTGTTGTAGAGAAGATATATCATGCTTAATCACTAGGTGTTGGCACCAAGCTTTTTTCAAGTCAATGGCCAAACTATCCCTGTCAACTATGCTTGGGAATAGGGCCTGCAACTCAGGATAGCTCTTAAGAGTGTGCACTGCCTCAGCAGGGGGCGGCAGGCAGGGAACATAGGAGTCAGCAGCACCCCGATGGTTATCTGACACAGGTGCTTTGGATCTATTCAACTTACAGTTAAGCAGGGGGACATATCATCAGCAGAAGATGAATTGTCATTTTGGAGTGCGGCTTGAGAGCGCCCTGGATGTATCTTAAAGGTAGGTAGTTTAGATAGCAGTAGGATCGTAAGTGGAAAGGTGGAGGTCAAGGAGAGCTGCATGTCTGGAGGTGTTGTAGAGGGTATGTGTTAGCACAGTGGAGTAACTAAAGTCCTGTGGGCCACGGTGCAAACTTTGTCTGGGCTCCCTACAGTGTATTCTTGATAGTGACGGTTATAGGTGCTGCAGCGGTATCTCAGACACTTGAAAGGGATATAACTATAGTACCCACAACTGCGATTATCAAGAATATGATGAGTGAGCAGCGCAGCAGCCCGCCATATAAACAATACTGGGAGTTGCGTGCTATGAGAAATGTGTGGTCCTAACAGTCTAAGAGATCAGTGGGGGTCTAGCCCTCAGGGCCCCTGCTGATCAACTCTTTGAAGGTACTGTGGTCCTTTTGCGAGCACTGTGACTCCATCGCTATTTACATCGCACAGTATCTATTTTATAACCGCCTTACAATAATAATAGTGATTGGCTGCTATAAAACAGATGGTGTTTTATGTGACTATTGAAGGGGCCCCACACAGTATAATAGGCTCTAAAGTGGCCTCCACATAGTATAACAGGCTTCACAGTGGCCCCCACACAGTATAATGTGCTACATAGTGGCCCCCACATAATATAATAGGCTCCTCAGTGGCCCCCACACATTATAATATGCTCTACAGTGACCCCCAGATAGTATAATATGCTCCACAGTGGCTCTTACACAGTAATAATATGCTACACAGTGGCCCCCACACAGTATAATATGCGCCATAGTAGACACCACACAGTATATAAAATGCTCCCAAGAGCACCCCTAGAGCTGCTTCAGGGTAAACCACAAAATTCGACGAATATTTATGAGGTTCAGCAATCCGCTTCAGTGCTATTATTATACTCTGGGGTCTCCTCAGATCCCACAGAATAATAAGTAGAGGTCAAAGAGAGGCCTCTCACCTTACCTCACTCACCCGTCCTGGGCATCCTTGCTCTGTCCGTCTCTCTTCCAAAGGCTCTTCTGCCTGTCCGGAAGAGCCCCGAACAGGATGCTTTCTTATTTTTAATCAATTCCCTAGATAGACTACTATTAAAAAGGGACCCATTAACATACCGGGCCCCTTTACATTAACAATATGTATAGCAATCGGAGAACCAGGCTTTCCCTGGCCTCTATCATGGTGGTCCAGACCAATGCCATCTCCAGCTGGCCCCGTACCCCCCTGGGCCTGGTCGCACCCCCTGCCGTTATGCCGCTGCATAAGCGTCTGGGTATACACACGTGGTGAAGAAGATGGCCGTCTATGGGGTCCGCAGTTTTCCGTGGGTAACCGCTTTTTTAAGTGGATTAGTTTTCTGTTCAGGGGGTCCCCAAACGGAGTACATCAGTGTGCCGTCCTAGGTTTTTAGTCTCCCATAGGCTTCTATGGGCGAGTCCGTTCCGCAAATAGGACCTATTCTATATTATGTGGCGCGGACTCATGGCTCGCACACTGATCAGTGAAAAACATGGTCATGTGCATGTGCCCATAGAAATGAATGGGTCAGTGTGCGAAAAACACGGATAGCACACGGATCCCACCCAGGGCCTATAAGTGCTTCCCCTGCTGCCCTATAAAATGGCTCTTAGATGCTACTTTTGTGTAGTGTACCTCTTGGTGAGAGATAATTGACTACTAGATAAGACTCTATAAAGCGCCTGATGACATTTTGCCCAGTTGACAGACTTTGAGAGGGGGGCGCATCGTTGACTGAGAGAAGAAGGATGGTGGTATTGTTCTGACCTAGATGTTGGGAGCTGTGGTTACGTTAAGGCATGCACGTGTGGCGAACAGGTTCTGCAACTGTATTGTCTTTAGCAATGAATCCAGGTTTAGATCAAGCTTAAGTATGGATGCTTAATCCTGCCTCACACTGCCCTAACTGCTGATGTCATGATCTGGGTAGCCATAACATACAGTAGTCGGTCACCCCTATTAGTAATACAATAATACAATACTAACAAATTAGGAATGTCTCTGTCAGATTGCAAAACTTCATTGGCCTACCTGCTCACCAGATTTATTGCCAATGAAGCATGGTACGCTAGCATCATCAACCTATGAGGATCTACAGGTCCAGCTACAACATCTGTGGGCAAATGGGCCATGGGATACCACATGAGACCTATGTCTCTATGCCCAACTAATCTTATCTTGTATATCTTGAACTAGAGCTAACTTTCAATTGCACAGTTTTCCCCAATAAGCTTCTCCTTTTGCTCTAATATTGAAATCACCTACATAAATCATCATTCCATTCACACGTACAGAGTTTAGTTTGACTTGATTCCAACAACGCCTTCTGGGTGCTTTATTTTTTTTGTGCAGTGTGTGTGTGTATATATATATATATATATATATATATATATATATATATAACAGTCATATGAAAAAGAAAAGTTTGGGCACCCCTATTAATCTTAATCATTTTTAGTTCTAAATATTTGGGTGTTTGCAACAGCCAGTTCAATTTGATATATCTAATAACTGATGGACACAGTAATATTTCAGGATTGAAATGAGGTTTATTGTACTAACAGAAAATGTGCAATATGCATTAAACCAAAATTTGACCGGTGCAAAAGTATGGGCACCTCAACAGAAAAGTGACATTAATATTTAGTAGATCCTCCTTTTGCAAAAATAACAGCCTCTAGTCGCTTCCTGTAGCTTTTAATCAGTTCCTGGATCCTGGATGAAGGTATTTTTGACCATTCCTCTTTACAAAACAATTCCAGTTCAGTTAAGTTTGATGGTCACCGAGCATGGACAACCCGCTTCAAATTATCCCACAGATGTTCAATGATATTCAGGTCTGGGGACTGGGATGGCCATTCCAGAACATTGTAATTGTTCCTCTGCATGAATGCCTGAGTAGATTTGGAGCTGTGTTTTGGATCATTGTCTTGCTGAAATATCCATCCCCGGCGTAACTTCAAATTCGTCACTGATTCTTGTACATTATTCTCAAGAATCTGCTGATACTGAGTTGAATCCATGCGACCCTCAACTTTAACAAGATTCCCGGTGCCGGCATTGGCCACACAGCCCCAAAGCATGATGGAACCTCCACCAAATTTTACAGTGGGTAGCAAGTGTTTTTCTTGGAATGCTGTGTTTTTTTGACGCCATGCATAACGCCTTTTTGTATGACCAAACAACTCAATCTTTGTTTCATCAGTCCACAGGACCTTCTTCCAAAATGAAGCTGGCTTGTCCAAATGTGCTTTTGCATACCTCAGGCGACTCTGTTTGTGGCGTGCTTTCAGAAACGGCTTCTTTTGCATCACTCTCCCATACAGCTTCTCCTTGTGCAAAGTGTGCTGTATTGTTGACCGATGCACAGTGACACCATCTGCAGCAAGATGATGCTGCAGCTCTTTGGAGGTGGTCTGTGGATTGTCCTTGACTGTTCTCACCATTCTTCTTCTCTGCCTTTCTGATATTTTTCTTGGCCTGCCACTTCTGGGCTTAACAAGAACTGTCCCTGTGGTCTTCCATTTCCTTACTATGTTCCTCACAGTGGAAACTGACAGGTTAAATCTCTGAGACAACTTTTTGTATCCTTCCCCTGAACAACTATGTTGAACAATCTTTGTTTTCAGATCATTTGAGAGTTGTTTTGAGGAGCCCATGATGCCACTCTTCAGAGGAGATTCAAATAGGAGAACAACTTGCAATTGGCCACCTTAAATACCTTTTCTCATGATTGGATACACCTGGCTATGAAGTTCAAAGCTCAGTGAGGTTACAAAACCAATTTTGTGCTTCAGTAAGTCAGTAAAAAGTAGTTAGGAGTATTCAAATCAATAAAATGATAAGGGTACCCAAATTTTTGCACCGGTCAAATTTTGGTTTAATGCATATTGCACATTTTCTGTTAGTACAATAAACCTCATTTCAATCCTGAAATATTACTGTGTCCATCAGTTATTAGATATATCAAATTGAAATGGCTGTTGCAAACACCCAAATATTTAGAACTAAAAATGATTAAGATTAATAGGGGTGCCCAAACTTTTTCATATGACTGTATATATATATATATATATATATATATATATAGTAAAAAAAGGCAGAAGGTAAAATAGTGGATGGCAGATACCTTTTAGGAATTCCTGCTTTGCAGGGGGTTGGACTCGATGGCCCTTGAGGTCCCTTCCAACTCAAACAAACAAACAAACAAACCTTCCACTAAGGAGGCTGGTATCTGTGAGATAACTGGCTGGAGTCTGGGTCCGGGTTTTGGAAGTTGTTGCAGACCCAAGCCTATACTCCAGTCAGGGTCTTGGTGGGTGCAGCTTTGAAGAGCTAAAACTGCCTAAAAGGAAGGGGTGTGGTGGTCTCTTCTGTGTGAAGCTCTGAAACTGAAACACACACTGCCCTGTGTGGAGGACAGATGCCTAACCTATCCTGTTGCATTAGTGAGCTCTGTTGACCTGTTTTTACCTGAGGTTAAGGACGGTTTATGTTTTCCTGATCTGTTCATTTATGCTGAAGCAAGCTGCTTTTTGAGTTGGACTGTATGAACTGTTGGCAATAAAACTGCACGTATGAACTGTTAACCTGTCTCCATGCGCCTAGCTTACATGGTAACAAGCCACTCTGAAGGTCCCGCATTTACAATATATATATATATTGTGAGAGTATGAACCTAGAGGGCGCTAGGGAGAGCGACCCAGGCCAACCCTGAAAAGGCCCTCAGCCACACCTTTGGGTGGGGCGTGTATCTCCAGAAGGCTGGAGAAACCTGCTTGGAGCAGGAAATGGTGGACCAGCCTAGGACAGAGAGGCAGTCTGTCCCAGATGGCTTGGATCCAGAGAAGACTTACAAAGACTAAGTCAGGCTCTTATTGCCCCAGAGGCTAGTTAGGGACTCAAGGAGTCAGTGAGTGCCCTAACTGTGGCATAGTTTTTTTTTTTGTTGTTTTGCTGTGTTGCAGTTGAGCTGAATAAAGCCACTTTTATGTTTCACTTGGACCGTCTGAACTCTATATTTCCGGCGCCCAGTACCACGAACCACCGCTGTTGGGACCAGGAGCCTGCCGCCATTTGAGTTTAATTCCCCCAAGCTGTCACATATGGTGGAGAATGCGGGCAGAAAGAGATCTACGCAAGTCCTGGAAGACAAGTGGTTTGTGATTGCAGTACTGCAAAGTGTGCATTGTGGCCTACAGCTGGAAGAAATCTGTGATTTCAACTGAAGAAACCCAGGAGGGGGTGAGTGAATTGCAACATAGCAATGTGTATAGAAGCTGGATATTGCAAACAAGTGTATGTGAAAGGCTATGGTGCCATGTTGATGTTTTCTGTGGAAGACAGAAGAAAATGCTGGTTGTTGTAGTGCCACATAAGTTAACTGTTTGAATACATGTGACTGCAGAAGATAGCAAAAAGTTGCTGCCGGTTGAACCCCAAGGTTGCTGTGGAATATTGTGTAAAAAAGCAGAGAAGTTATGCACAGGTTTATTAGTGCAGAAGTCTGAATGCAGAGAGACACAAAACCCGGAGCAGATCATGTGGAATGCAAGTAAAGATGATGTGTTGCATGAGAGTGACTCCGTTTTTCTAAAGCACCTCTGTTCTATGAAAGAATATGTCACCGCTGACTGTATGTCTCATACTAGAGTGCATGAAAGCGCCAAAGATGAAAATATTATGGTGCAGCAGCTTCAAGATGAGATTAAAACCATCAGGTTCATTTATGAAGATGAAATATCTGTTTGGAAATGGCAACTTGAGGTATCAAGAGCTTGAAACTGTAAAGAGTTCATATCCTAGTCATTGTGAAAATGTGGTACTGGGTTTGCCTGGAATGGACTGTGTCACTAAGAAGGAGTTTGCAGAAATGAAATGTGCTCTGTCTAAGGAAGTTATACAGAGTGTAGAGCAAAAGCAAGTGCTTGAGAAGCAATTGCAGGATTTAAAGGAGCAGCATGTTCAAGACTCCATTGCCAAAGAGAGCGTCATTGAAAAATTAAGAGATGACCTTGAAACTGCTAAACATGAGAGAAGTGAATTTTTGCAGAGTCAATCAGAATGTCTGTATGACAAAGTCAGGATGTGTGAAAAACTTTCGGTTGCCTTATCTGACAAAGAAAATGAAATTGCCGAGCTGAGGAAGTATGTGTCTGACCGAGAGAGTTATTTAGAATCTGTGGTGCAGACATTGCAGTCAGAGCAAAACTTGCATCAGGTTCACCTAAATGGTGAAATCCACGAATGGCGAAGTAAAGCTGGAGTTCTGGAACAAAGAGAAAGTGAACTCAAAGCTAGAATATGTAACCTGGAGAAGGTGCTTTCAGGATCTTGTGAAGATAATGAGAAGTCTGTTTTGGTGCAAAATAAAGACAAAGATTTGATGGAAATGTCGTCTGTCCATGCTCAGAAAGTGCAAGCCTTACAGGAGAGTCATAAAAAAAGTGGAGACTCAACTTCAAGAGCTGCAACTACAGGTCACAGAAGGGGACAGGTTTCAAGCGGAGCTGCTAGACAAGGCAAACAGACTACAGGTGGAATTGGATAATGTCACAAGGCTTCTTTCTCAAGCAGACAGCAAGTTTATCAAACTTTCCAAAGCTTTTTCTACACTAGGATCTCAGCTTCAAGACACTCAGGAACTTTTGCAAGAAGAAACCCGTCAGAAGCTTGACCTTAGTACAAAACTAAAACAAATGGAAGATGAGAAAAATAGTTTCCTTGAGCTACTAGAGGAAGAGGAGATAGCAAAAAGAGATTTGACAAAGCAGATTTCAACACTACAGGCTCAGGCGACTGATATGAAAAAATAAATGGAGGATAGTATTGGGTCCTTGGACTCTGTTGAAGAACTAAAGGAAAAGTTGTAAAAGGAGCTAGAAGCTACAAATCAATAGTTTGAGGAGAAGGTTGCTGCTTATGACAAACTTGAGAAGATGAAAATTAGACTGCAGCAGGAACTAGAAGATGTAGGTGTAGATCGTGATCATCAACGTCGGATGGTGTCAAATTTGGAAAGGAAGCAGAAAAAGTTTGATCAGCTGCTTGGTGAAGAGAAGACTCTTTCTGCTAGATATGCAGAAGAACGTGACCGTGCTGAAGCAGAGGCTCGTGAAAAAGAGACCAAAGCTCTTGCCTTGGCTCGCTCCCTAGAAGAGGCCCTTGAATTGAAGGCCGAGTTAGAGAGGCTCAACAAGCAACTGCGCACTGAAATGGAGGATTTGGTTAGCTCCAAGGATGAAGTTGAGAAAAACCTGGAATCTGTGCAGATATTGTATGAGAACAAAGCTAATGCTTATGAGATGCTGGAAAAGGCCAAGAGAGAATTGGACCTCCAGACAGAAGACATGAGGATTCAGTTTGAAAGAAACCTGTCTAATTTATCTGCTGAGATTGTAGATCTAAAAATGCTTGTTGCTAAATTAAAGGTGCAAGTGAACAAGCAGGAGGAAATCAAGAAACAGCTGGAGTTTCAGATGGGTCAAGTGAAGCGTGAATCAGAAATAAAGTTGGAAGAGCGTACTTCTCAGATTGAACAGTTAAAAACCGAAGTGGAATTTAAAAAAGAAGAATTGGATCGATTGCAGCAGTCTTTATCCAAAACGGAACTGTCGGCATCTGCACTATCTTCAAAGCTGGTAGCACTAGAAGATGAGAGAGACTCGCTGCAGAGCCTGTTAACCTCTAAAGAGCTGTTATCCCTGAAAAATGTGATTCAAGAAATAGAGTCTTTATTCAACCAAGAGCAAGATAAGAGAGCCACTGAGATACGGAACTTGAATGAAAGACTTGACAAAAAGTCTGCAGATGAGCAGAAGCTTTATCAGAAGGTGTTGGAGGATCAATCCAATATAATTCAGGGAACAGTGGGGGAAGCAGAAAATATTATCCAGGATGCTGACCTGACAAATGTTAGAAGAACATTGCAGAATATCCTAGAATTAGGAGGCGTAGTGGATAAAGAGATGGCATCTACATCTGCTGCCATAGAAGATGTCAGGAAGATTGAGGAAGTTCAGCAAGTTGCAATAGTAAAAACTGAGATGGAGGCTGTGCAGAAAAATGTGGCAGTGAAGAAAGTTCTGGAACTGGAATCAGAGATTTGTGCGCTACAGAAGGCGGTAGAATTGAAGAAAGCTGCCAGCATAGAGGCAGAGAAAGCAGAACCATTAAGGCAGCCAGAACATGTAACCCAAAAGCATCTGGGTACTGACAGAAAAAACTGTGATGGTGAAAACTTGGTGTCCCAGCCCTCCGGTGTTAGCACAGGGAATGAAAATAACTTGAAGAATGTTGAGATGACGATATCACCAGATCCTGTACTGTCAGAAAGGAGTTGGCACGAAAGTTCTTGTAATCTATCACAGCACCGCAACATGCCTCCAGGAAGTTATGCGTATGAGAAAGAGGAAGTAAGACTAGAGTATGGAAGTGGTTGTCCTGCTGCCGTACAGGTGAGGAAGCATTATACAGAAACCATTCCAATATATGATGTGACAGTTGTTAAAGACATACCAGAAAATGTAGTTCACCGTGAGCTATGTTGTGAGGGTGTACTGTATGGTCCTCGTGCAAAAGGAGAAGATATTGCAGTACAGAGATTGTGTATCTCAAACAAAGAGGAGAGCAAGCGGCCTATGTCTCCTAAACTTCTAAGCCGTGATGGTGATGGCAAGGTTTGCTTTGAGATGAAGGTTACAGAAAAGGTACCCGTGATACAGTTATACTCTAAAGACATTGATGTGCATGAAGTACGTGTTGGCTGGTATCTGGGCTCCTGTGGATTCGTGATAGGAGAAGATGAAGATTCTGGCTGCTATTCACTAGATGAATCGAGGTCATGCAATGGGATGGCTGAAGACTGTGGCGAGAGATGTGATGAAGATGATGTGATCCACTGTATGGCGAGTTGTGAAGGTGATGAAGTGGAACTTGCCTTTGCACGGAATGGCCAGGATCTTGGCGTGGCATTTAAAGGGAGGAGAGAACTGAGAACTCGACGGAGCGGTATTTGGAAGAGGGAGACCGCCAGATGGGGACATCTGGAGAGACACTGGACAAGTGTGTAGGATTGAAGAGGGACGGCGACATATGTCTTGTCCCATTGTAGCTCACCCCATGGGTAGTGAGCTGAGGGGGAGGGTATGTGAGAGTATGAACCTAGAGGGCGCTAGGGAGCGACCCAGGCCAGCCCTGAAAAGGCCCTCAGCCACACCTTTGGGTGGGGCGTGTATCTTCCAGAAGGCTGGAGAAACCTGCTTGGAGCAGGAAATGGTGGACCAGCCTAGGACAGAGAGGCAGTCTGTCCCAGAGGGCTTGGATCCAGAGAAGACTTACAAAGACTAAGTCAGGCTCTTATTGCCCCAGAGGCTAGTTAGGGACTCAAGGAGTCAGTGAGTGCCCTAACTGTGGCATAGTTTTTTTTTTTGTTGTTTTGCTGTGTTGCAGTTGAGCTGAATAAAGCCACTTTTATGTTTCACTTGGACCGTCTGAACCCTATATTTCCGGCGCCCAGTACCACGAACCACCGCTGTTGGGACCAGGAGCCTGCCGCCATTTGAGTTTAATTCCCCCAAGCTGTCACAATATATATTTGCATATTCATTTTTATATTATACCAAATATAGTCTCATATATATATATATATATATATATATTTATAATTTATTTATTTATTTATTTTTTAAAGATGATGAAGTGACTGTTGGAAAGTTTTATGCCATCTTCCTGATACAAGAACATTTCCGAAAGTTTAAGAAACGTCAGGAGGAGTATTATGGATATCGACCTAAAATAAATGATGTACAGATCCAGGTAATTGAACGGAATTACATCATTCCTAATTTTTATGATTAGTTGTACAAGTGCTAAAACCTTTGTGTATTAACTTTGCAATTTGCTACAGGCTGGTTTGCGCAATGTGGAAGAAGAAGGAGGTGAAGGTGAACTAAAACGTGCAATATCTGGTGATCTCACACCTGAGGAGGAACTGGAGAGGGCCATGGTTGAAGCAGCAATTGAGGAAGGAATTTATCGGGTGAGAATTACCTGAATCTGAAAATTATAGTGGTACAGAATCTCCTAGAACTAGAACAAAATAAGCATCAATATGAAATTAACTTCTACATTTCTGCATCAATAAATTATTAATATTATTTATTATTAAGTAGAAAAGAGCAAATAGCAAAAAAGGTGAGCAATCATATGGAGAAAACCTGGTATCAAAGGCTACCACCACAATTGCATCAGAATATTCAATATACAACAGCACTGATGCAAAAATAAAACTTAACATTTATGCTTGACATATATAAAAAACATACCTCTAACAAGGCATAACCATAGTCCAATAACCATAAAATGGGTAAAAAAAAAAATCGGATGGATCTTACCCACACTGTGGATCACGAGGGTCCCAGTAACAGGGATGGGTAATCAAGGACGAGAGACAGGGTCCCTATACAAACCCTTGAAATCTTTCCCTAACCATCGTGTTTGACTCCCATCCTGACAAGGGCAGTACCTTCACTGGTCCCTACAAGTCACAAACTTGTGAATATATAAAAGTTTTGCACAACCATCTAAAGTGATAAGGTCAACATTAAACATATAGCTAGGTAATTTAGAAAAAATGTAATTAATATAAAACAATTTAGGGTGACCCCGGGGTAACAGGGGTCTGACTATCCATCAGTGTGGAAGAGGCCCTCTTTCTTAATCCATTAGGACTATGATTTTTTGGGGTATGGAAATGTCTCTGAGCTGTAGCAAGATCATCAAAGAATATGGTATGGTTGTCCACTGCGACCCATAGTTTTGCCAGGTACTGGAGCTAGAGCTGGAAGTGGTGGTTGTGTTCAATTAAAAATTTGCTGAGGTCAAGTAATCCTGGAAAATCAGTATGTGGTTACCGTGCACCTCCAACCTGGGAGTTGATAAAAAAAAAAATTTAAAAAATCAGAATCTATTCTTTCATTTGGAAAGTACATATGGGGATAGGAGCTCAGACCTGGGGTCAGAACATGGGAACAGTTACATAGAACATATTTATGTAGGTTATTTAACCTACACTGCACTAATAGTCTCAGCAACAATTCACAACAGAGGAAACTGGGGAGAAACGCATGTTGGGGCTGGAAGTTGAGGTCCTGGCAGCATTTCGGTAGTTATTCACATCATATGTATTCCATCGATGTTTTGCTGATGTTGTTTATGCATACTCACTACTTGTTTTTTATGCAGGGGATGGTGTTTATTTGCTGCTATTTACCAACTACCTCTGATACAATGCACTTTATATACTATGTACATTACATTATGGGCTTTTTTTATTGATGCAGTTCACTTTACATATTATTAACTTATGTTCCAGCATACTATGGACTTTATTGATTAATGCAATGCACTTTATATTCTACTCACTGATGCATTTAGCCTTGTTTATGAATTTTGTTTATTAATTTATATACCATAGGTGGTCCTCATCAATATAGCCTTACTACATAATTATTTACAAGCACAAGACACTTTATATTTATATTGTACGTTTATTGCACATGCACAATTATGCATGCTATATCGATTACTTGTTTATGGAAACGCCTGGGATGTGCCATGACCCGTATACAATTGTGCAAGTTCTCCCACTTAAAAAGATGAGAGAGGCCTGTAATTGACATCATAGGTAGACCTCAACTATGAGAGACAAAATGAGAAAACAAATCCAGAAAATCACAATGTCTGATTTTTAAAGAATTTATTTGCAAATTATGGTGGAAAATAAGTACTTGGTCAATAACAAAAGTTCATCTCAATACTTTGTTATATATACTTTGCTGGCAATGACAGAGGTCAAACGTTTTCTGTAAGTCTTCACAAGGTTGGCACACACTGTTGCTGGTATGTTGGCCCATTCTTCCTTGCTGATCTCCTCTAGAGCAGTGATGTTTTGGGGCTGTTGCTGGGCAACACTGACTTTCAACTCCCTTCAAAGGTTTTCTATGGGGTTGAGATCTGGAGACTGGCTAGGCCACTCCAGGACCTTGAAATGCTTCTTACGAAGCCACTCCTTCGTTGCCCTGGTGGTGTGCTTGGGATCATTGTCATGCTGAAAGACCCAGCCACGTTTCATCTTCAATGCCCTTGCTGATGGAAGGAGGTTTGCACTCAAAATATTACGATACATGGCCCCATTCATTCTTTCATGTACACGGATCAGTCGTCCTGGTCCCTTTGCAGAGAAACAGTCCCAAAGCATGATGTTGCCACTCCCATGCTTCACAGTAGGTATGGTGTTTTTTGGATGCAACTCAGTATTCACTCTCCTCCAAACCTCAGTCGGGCCCGGATTTGTACTGGCTTAAGCAGGAGGACACGTCTGGCACTGCAGGATCTGAGTCCCTGGTGGCGTAGTGTGTTACTGACGGTAGCTTTTGTTACATTAGTCCCAGCTTTCTGCAGGTCATTCACTAGGTCCCCCCGTGTAGTTCTGGGAGTTTTGCTCACTGTTCTTGTGATCATTTTGACCCCACGGGGTGAGATCTTGCATGGATTCCCTGATCGAGGGAGATTCAGTGGTCTTGTATGTCTCCCATTTTCTAATTATTGCTCCCACAGTTGATTTCTTCACACCAAGCTGCTTTCCTATTGCAGATTCAGTCTTCCCAGCCTGGTGCAGGTCTACAATTTTGTTTCTGGTGTTCTTCCACAGCTCTTTGGTCTTCACCATAGTGGAGTTTGGAGTGTGACTGTTTGAGGTTGTGGACAGGTGTCTTTTATACTGATACAGTGCCTTTTGCCACATTTCAGGCTTCAAACATAAGGATATAAAATTTTAATTTTTTGGTGAAGAATCAACAACAAGTGAGACACAATCGTGAAGTGGAACAAAATTTATTGGATATTTTAAACTTTTGTAAAAAATAAAAAACTGAAAAGTGGGGCGTGCCAAATTATTCGGCCCCCTTAAGTTAATACTTTGTAGCGCCACCTTTTGCTGTGATTACAGCTGCAAGTCGCCTGGGGTATGTCTCTATCAGTTTTGCACATCGAGAGACTGAAATTCTTGCCCATTCTTCCTTGGAAAACAGCTAGAGCTCAGTGAGGTTGGATGCGTTTGTGAACAGCAGTTTTCAGCTCTTTCCACAGATTCTCGATTGGATTCAGGTCTGGACTTTGACTTGGCCATTCTAACACCTGGATACATTTATTTGTGAACCATTCCATTGTAGATTTTGCTTTATGTTTGGGATCATTGTCTTGTTGGAAGATAAATCTCCATCCCAGTCTCAGGTCTTTTGCAGACTCCAACAGGTTTTCTTCCAGAATGGTCCTCATTTTTGGCTCCATCCATCTTCCCATCAATTTTAACCATCTTCCCTGTCCCTGCTGAAGAAAAGCAGGCCCAAACCCTGATGCTGCCACTACCATGTTTGACAGTGGGGATGTTGTGTTCAGGGTGATGAGCTGTGTTGCTTTTACACCAAACATATCGTTTTGCATTGTGGCCAAAAAGTGCGATTTTGGTTTCATCTGACCAGAGCACCTTCTTCCACATGTTTGGTGTGTCTCCCAGGTGGCTTGTGGCAAACTTTAAACAAGACTTTTTATGGATATCTTTGAGAAATGGCTTTCTTCTTGCCACTCTTCCATAAAGGCCAGATTTGTGCAGTGTACGACTGATTGTTGTCCTATGGACAGACTTTCCCACCTAAGCTGATCTCTGCAGTTTATCCAGAGTGATCATGGACCTCTTGGCTGCATCTCTGATCAGTCTTCTCCTTGTTTGAGATGAAAGTTTAGAGGGACGGCCGGGTCTTGGTAGATTTGCATTGGTCTGATACTCCTTCCATTTCAATATGATCGCTTGCACAGTGCTCCTTGGGATGTTTAAAGTTTGGGAAATCTTTTTGTACCCAAATCCGGCTTTAAACTTCTCCACAACAGTATCACGGACGTGCCTGGTGTGTTCCTTGGTCTTCATGATGCTCTCTGCGCTTTAAACAGAACCCTGAGACTATCACAGAGCAGGTGCATTTATACGGAGACTTGATTACACACAGGTGGATTATATTTATCATCATCAGTCATTTAGGACAACATTGGATCATTCAGAGATCCTCACTGAACTTCTGGAGTGAGTTTGCTGCACTGAAAGTAAAGGGGCCAAATAATATTGCACGCCCCACTTTTCAGTTTTTTATTTTTTACAAAAGTTTAAAATAGCCAATAAATTTCGTTCCACTTCACAATTGTGTCCCACTTGTTGTTGATTCTTCACCAAAACATTATAATTTTATATCCTTATGTTTGAAGCCTGAAATGTGGCAAAAGGTTGAAAAGTTCAAGGGGGCCGAATAATTTCCCAAGGCACTGTAACAATGTCAAACAGGTGCCATTACTACAGACAGACAGAGGAGCCTCTTAAAGAAGAAGCTACAGGTCTGTGAGAGCCAGAAATCTTGCTTGTTTGTAGGTGACCAAATTACGTATTTTCCAACATAATTTGCAAATAAATTAATAAAAAAATCAGACCATGTGATTTTCTGGATTTGTTTTCTCATTTTGTCTCTCATAGTTTAGGTCTACCTATGATGTTAATTACAGGCTGGCCTCATCTTTTTAAGTGGGAGAACTTGCACAATTGGTGGCTGACTAAATACTTTTTTTTCCCCCACTGTAGTTACATTGAACAATTTAAATGAGGCCTCGTCACTCGATTAGGAAACGTACAGTTGCAAGCTGGTATATGCAATATGACCATCACTAGATAAGTAACAGCTCAGCAATGTGTAATTTTTCCAGTTGTGGATTATCAAGAGTTTGCTGGTGTGTAATTTCTATTATGACCACAAATTTTATGTCTTCTGGTCCTTCTGAGAGCTACTAAAGAGCTGTTCTAAAATGTGGCCTTTCAAGATGCCCTGCCTCTAGAACGCCAAAATTGAAATTTTTAAAGAAATATGCCATTTCAGTGCCTAATATGTTGTGTCAACAAAGGAACACACTCCTGAAACTTTTAGGCTAAGGCCCCATGTAGCAAGCAGCAACCAAAAAGCGCTGCGGGAAAAACCGCGCCGGAAACACATTGAGAGTTTTTCCACGGCACTTTCACAGAAAGTCCGTAGCGTTTCCCTCTGCAGACTTTCTACTTTATGTATACCTATATGGAAATTATAGGTATAATTATAGGTATAATTAATTAAACGCCAGCGTTTCCGTAAGTATAATTGACATGCTGTGATTTCCAAAAACGCGATGGTTTTGGAAATCGCAGCATTTCTGCTGCGGGTATTTTTCTGCAATGTGTTGTTGGGATTTGCTAGAACCGCGGCATTTACGCCACGTGGGACTGAAGCTTTAAGCAGGTTTTTCAGGCACACAGCAGGATGCATAAAGGAAGGAACACTATTGGGCCATTTTGTAAACGACACCCATCAAAAAACTTATGAAAGGATGTAACCAACAATTTTACTCCTTAACTGTTGCAATAATTTATTTTCCAGAAATGAATCGCAGTGAAAAGTGAAAATTGCAGTTTCTCCAGAAATGCCCCATTCCCCATTTCAGTGCCCAAAATGTTGTGGCCATCTTATTTCAACATAGACACAAACTCCAAAAACTGTTAAGGGGATTATCCCTGGTAAACAGATTTTGGAGTATGTGTCTATTAACACAAGCTGGGCACAACATATTACACACCAAAGCAGCATTTTTTTTTTCTTTAAAATTTTCAATTTTCGGCTTCCCCTGTTCTTTCATTTCTGCAGTATAAATTAATGCAACACTCAAGGGGCAAAAATGCTCTCTACACTACTTCATAAATTCCTTGAAGAGTGTATTCCTAGGCGATTCCACTTCACTGGCACTGTAGTGGCTCTGCAAAAGCAGTATACCATCTAAAAAAAAATCAAACAGTCTATATCGCTATGTTTTGCATTTATTTATGAAAAAATATGAAATTTTGCAAAATCTGCAGTTCTAACAGAAAATGTTGATTCCGCCTGCACTAATGTGAAAAAAACCTGTGTTGTTTAAGGGGGATTTGGGAAAGAGTTTGATTTTTGTCATTAAAACGAGTTTTCCTCTGCAGACAAGGTAACATCAAATGAAGAGAGTGGTGGCAATGGAAATAGTAACGGTTCTCAACAATGTACAGGCCAAATATCCAAACAGCCTGCCTGGAGCATACTTAAAGGGGTATTCCCATGTACATAACCATTTTTAAATTTGTAGATAATTAAAAGTTAAACATTTTTGCAAATATAAATAATTAAAGATTTTGAAAAGTTTTAAAGATTTTCGCTAAATATCTTGTAGTCTTGTTGTCGTGATCGGTTACCAATGGATACAACCATGAATGCAGGACCTTTCTAAGGTCAGAAAATCAGCAAAGATTTCCTTAATGTGGCTGGGATATCTTCTCTTACATGTAGTGTCCCTGCCTGATAACCCAGCTACAATAAGAAAATCACGGCTGGGTTTTTCACAAGTCCCAGACCATATAAAGTTTCTGCATTCGTGGTCATATCCATTGGCAACCTATCAAGACAACAGGATGTCACCATTTAGATAGTTAGGGAAAATCTTAAAAACTCTGCAGAATTTTTAACTACTTATATTTGCAAAAATGTTTAACTTTTAATTATCTACAAATATAGATATGATTATGTTCAAGGGAATACCCCTTTAACCCCTTCACGCATTCTCACGTACATGTACGTGGGATAATGTGGTTAGTTACCGCATCCCCACGTACAGGTACATGACAGTGATCGAGCGGGCTCAGAAGCAGAGCCCGCGCGATTACCGCAGGAGCCCAGCTGTATTTGACAGCCAGGCTCCTGCTGCAACAGCGGGGACCAGTGATAACACCAATCCCCGCTGTTTAACTCTTAAGATGCCGCAGTCAATAGCGACCGCGGCATTTTAAGTGTTTGCTAAGCGGCACTGAGTGCCGTGGGCGGCATCGGGAGCGGGTGTTAGCTGTAACTGACAGCTAACACCCTGCTCCTTAACCTTTAACCCCGCCCCGGAACCCCGGGGTTCCACCATGTTGCTGCCCCCGGCACCCTTCGTGTCGGGATCGGGGGGTGCCGATATCTATAATATGCAGCCCGGGGTCTGGCCAGTGACCCCAGGCTGCCTGAAGCCCCCAGTACCTGGTTGATCCTGCCGGGACCTCTGGAAATCAGCCTGTCATACACGTGTATTGCAGTCTATAGTGCTGAATCAGCGATTAGACTATCGTTGGTTCAGGTGTCCTAGTGGGACATATAAAAAAAAGATTTGTAAATTTGTAAAACATTTGTAAAAAATGTTTGTAAAGCAGAACATTTCACATTTTGAAAATTGCGATTTTTTTTTTTCAAATTTCCATCAAATTTCCTATTTTTTTATAAATAAATACAACAATATTGATCAATGTTTACCATTAACATGAAGTTCAATGTCTGAAAATCACTTGTGCAAGTTAAAGCGTCTTAAAGTTATTGCCATATAAAGTGACATATGTCAGTTTTGAAAAATGAGGCCTGGTCTTTAACGCACTTTTGGGCTCAGACCTGAAGGGGTTAAGGAAAGCTTGCAGGGTGGTGGTGGTAGTGGCAGACTCGTTTCCACAGTGCAGTGCCACTTAGTGGATTTCACTGCATTTTGCCAACTGATAGTATGCTCTCAACCTAGCTGTCTCTGCTTTATATTGCCATGGTTGCATCCATTCCTACTCCTCCACCTTTGTTTCATGGATATAAGGTACAGGGAGGCACAGTGGCTCAGTGGTTAGCACTGCAGCGCTGGAGTCCTGGGTTCGGATCCTGCCAAGGACAACATCTGCAAGGAGTTTGTATGTTCTCCCTATGTTTGCGTGGGTTTCCTCCCACACTCCAAAGATGTACTGATAGGGAATTTAGATTGTGATCCCTAAAGCGCTGCAGAATATGATACAAGCATAAAATAAAATAAGGTGAAGGGCTGCCTTGCGGTTTTACAATTACTGAGCTTTGATCAGAAGAGTCACACAGCGGAGAAGCTGTTTTGCTGTATCCCACTGGATGGCTCGTTGCCAACTACAATTGGGCAGTGACAATGGCACCAATATAGTTGCACTGCAGTTGGATCTACTAACACATTGTCTTGTATGGCACATTGTCTTGTATATGCTGAATCTAGTGTCTTAAAGAGGTGCTCCTCATGGCCAGAAAAGTGTCTGTGCGTTTCAGCCGTTTTTATATCACAAAGCAGCATCAAAATAGTCTGTCTTTTGCACCACCTTGCGACATTCCAACTTGTGGAACTCCACCTTAAACATGCTGGAACGTCCGTGTGAGCAGCAGTAAATGATTACTGCATGCAGCAGACCACAGGGACAATGTGTTATTTCAAGATCTGTCATTGGAGCCCATGATGTCAGCTTCTCAAGCCCTTTATCAGCAGGGAAAACTGCAGCATCAGCGATGTGAACCCTTATTATATATCTTCCAAGAAACACATTCATGCAACGAAGGATGGAAGAAGAGGAGCAGGTCTCCCTGGATTGATGAAGGAGGATGAGGACCGCCACTTATCTTGCCACAACTCAGTCAGACATGGCATGCGGCCTGGTCCATCATATCATTCCATGTCACACTGCCATTAATGTTGCCACAGTTACCACCACTGCCACCACTCAGCCAGAATGTCCTGTAGCATGTTCCATCATATTATTTCATGTTGTACTACCGCTCATATTGCTACTCTGTGGTTCAGGACCCACAGGGCAGATATGTTGGCCTCATTTGTGAAATTAACAATGTTGTGTATACCATATACGATGGCTATTTCCCTAACAAACGTCATTTCAAACGTCATGTCTATTTCTCTAACCACTTTACTCCACAAGATTAAAGCCTATGTCAAAGGCCTTTTCATAATTGGTGGTGACTGTAATTTAATCATGGACTCCGCTGTAGACTCTACAACATCCACAAGGCACTATTATCATTACTCGGATACAGTATTTACTGAAAATCTTTTTGATGTGTGGCGGTGCCAACATGGCACTGAGAGGGATTACACATTCTTGTCTCCACTTCTTCCTAGTCTCAGGTCCAACTTTATTACAAACCAAATCCACTAAAATTGGCGATATTACATGGTCTGACCATGCCCCAGTTTCACTAGAACTTATGGAACGATTCTCTTCCCGTCTTCCTTCGCAGTTAAAGCTTAATGATTCCATTCTAAATTCCACTGATTGGTTCAGTTCTGTTCTGTGTGAACTGAAGAATTACTTTCTTATTAGCAAGGGGTCAGTTTCTAACCCACATATGCTGTGGAATTCACATGAAACATATATAAGGGGTGCTTTCATTAAGCTTGGCTCTCAAATCCCAGGAATTTTAAACCCTGATTACTGATATTAACTCTTTGGAGAGAAAAAAAATGTCCCCTTCTCCCTTCGCTCTCCACTGAACTTAAGTCTATTAGGCTCCGCCTGAAAACTCCTAGCTGCAAGCTCTCCTAGCTGATAGAACCCTGGAAAGAGTGCAACTCCAAACTTATTTACATAACAGAGTTGGCTCCTTTGTGGCTCGGAGGTTAAAACAAGTACAGGCAAAATCATTACATACCTGGTTAACTCCCACGGTCCTGCACTTAATAGCCGATCAACTCAAACTATATTATGAATCAATGTATAACTTAAAGGACGACCAGTCCATCTTGCAACCCTCTAGTACGGACATTGATAGACTTTTTACAGTCATTGTCTGTGGTACAGAGTCAGCCATGGGGGATTAATCTTAGGTATGGATTCCATTTGTGGCTGATTGATATCACACCCTTTTGGTCCCCAGACTTAATTTCTGCAGTCACATACACAGCGTGAAACTCGCTAACTCTACTGAATGCCCTCAGAGAGAAAGCTGGCCTCTGGGTTTTTATCTGATAGCTTCCATATCACAAATGGTACGTACCAGGGCCTTCCTTTATAGCCTATAATTTTTGCTTTGGTATTGGAACCACTGGCGGAAGCCATTACGAAGCAACCATTTCTGGTATAACTGTTGGCAAGTCATCCCATAAAATAGTCCCCACCATTCAAAACACCCTTTGTGAATTTGGAGCGGTGTCCTACTATAAGATTAACGTTGCTAAATCTCAACTACTCAATGTTGGTGTGGACAGAAACACCCAGGCCTTTCTCTACTCTAAGTTCCCATTCCAATTGCAAAACAGCCCTTTATTACAGTGCCTTGCGAAAGTATTCAGCCCCCTTGAACTTTTCAACCTTTTGCCACATTTCAGGCTTCAAACATAAAGATATAAAATTTTATTTTTTTGGTGAGGAATCAAAAACAAGTGGGACACAGTTGTGAAGTGGAACAAAATTTATTGGCTATTTTAAACTTTTGTAAAAAATAAAAAACTGAAAAGTGGAGCGTGCCAAATTATTCGGCCCCCTTAAGTTAATACTTTGTAGCGCCACCTTTTGCTGCGATTACAGCTGCAAGTCGCTTGGGGTATGTCTCTATCAGTTTTTCACATCAGTGTAGCAAACTCACTCCAGAAGTTCAGTGAGGATCTCTGAATGATCCAATGTTGTCCTAAATGACTGATGATGATAAATATAATCCACCTGTGTGTAATCAAGTCTCCGTATAAATGCACCTGCTCTGTGATAGTCTCAGGGTTCTGTTTAAAGCGCAGAGAGCATCATGAAGACCAAGGAACAGACCAGGCACGTCCGTGATACTGTTGTGGAGAAGTTTAAAGCCGGATTTGGATACAAAAAGATTTCCCAAACTTTAAACATCCCAAGGAGCACTGTGCAAGCGATCATATTGAAATGGAAGGAGTATCAGACCACTGCAAATCTACCAAGACCCGGCCGTCCCTCTAAACTTTCATCTCAAATAAGGAGAAGACTGATCAGAGATGCAGCCAAGAGGCCCATGATCACTCTGGATGAACTGCAGAGATCTACAGCTGAGGTGGGAGAGACTGTCCATAGGACAACAATCAGTTGTACACTGCACAAATCTGGCCTTTATGGAAGAGTGGCAAGAAGAAAGCCATTTCTCAAAGAAAAATGTTTAAAATTTGCAACAAGCCACCTGGGAGACACACCAAACATGTACTAGTGCAGAAAAAATATACGACACCGAGCAAAAACCTCGTGTTATACCGTTTAAACACGTAAATACCAAAAGTTATATTCAAAAATGGCCACTCACCTTAAGAGTAGGTCACAACTCCTAAATTATCAGATATATTGGATAGAAACAGCAGCTGGATCCACGCCAACGTTAGCGATATGCAAATGAGATAAAAGGACCGTTCCCAAAAGGGATAAGGATCAGCGCTTGCTCCAATTCAGTCAAACGAATTCCTTTATTAGATACCAAAAAAAAACAACTGAAAATATGTCTTATATTCTAGGTTCTTCAAAGTAGCCACCTTTTGCTTTGATTACTGCTTTGCACACTCTTGGCATTCTCTTGATGAGCTTCAAGAGGTAGTCACCTGAAATGGTCTTCCAGCAGTCTTGAAGGAGTTCCCAGAGAGTTCCACAAGAGCACTTGTTGGCCCTTTTGCCTTCACTCTGCGGTCCAGCTCACCCCAAACCATCTCGATTGGGTTCAGGTCTGGTGACTGTGGAGGCCAGGTCATCTGGCGTAGCACCCCATCACTCTCCTTCTTGGTAAAATAGCTCTTACACAGTCTGGAGGTGTGTTTGGGGTCATTGTCCTGTTGAAAAATAAATGATGGTCCAACTAAATGCAAACCGGATGGAATAGCATGCCACTGCAATATGCTGTGGTAACCATGCTGGTTCAGTATTCTTTCAATTTTGAATAAATCCCCAACAGTGTCACCAGCAAAGCACCCCCACACCATCACACCTCCTCATCCATGCTTCACGGTAGGAACCAGGCATGTAGAGTCCATTCGTTCACCTTTTCTGCGTCGCACAAAGACACGGTGGTTTTAACCAAAGATCTCAAATTTGGACTCAACAGACCAAAGCACAGATTTCCACAGGTCTAATGTCCATTCCTTGTGTTCTTTAGCCCCAACAAGTCTCTTTTGTTTGTTGCCTCTCCTTAGCAGTGGTTTCCTAGCAGCTATTTTACCATGAAGGCCTGCTGCACACAGTCTCCTCTCAACAGTTGTTGTAGAGATGTGTCTGCTGCTAGAACTCTGTGTGGCATTGACCTGGTCTCTAATCTGAGCTGCTGTTAACCTGCGATTTCTGAGGCTGGTGACTCGGATGAACTTATCCTCCGCAGCAGAGGTGACTCTTGGTCTTCCTTTCCTGGGGCGATCCTCATGTGAGCCAGTTTCTTTGTAGCGCTTGATGGTTTTGTCCACTGCACTTGAGGTCACTTTAAAAGTTTTCCCAATTTTTCGGACTGACTGACCTTCATTTCTTAAAGTAATGATGGCCACTCGTTTCTCTTTACTTAGCTGCTTTTTTCTTGCCATAATACAAATTCTAACACTCAGTAGTAGGACCTGTGAATGTGTATCCACCTGACTTCTGAACAACACAACTTATGGTACCAACCCCATTTATAAGGCAAGAAATCCCACTTATTAAACCTGACAGGGCACACCTGTGAAGTGAAAACCATTTCAGGTGACTACCTCTTGAAGCTCATCAAGAGAATGCCAAGAGTGTGCAAAGCAGTAATCAAAGCAAAAGGTGGCTACTTTGAAGAACCTAGAATATAAGACATATTTTCAGTAGTTTCACACTTTTTTGTTAAGTATATAATTCCACATGTGTTAATTCATAGTTTTGATGCCTTCAGTGTGAATCTACAATTTTTATAGTCATGAAAATACAGAAAACTCTTGGAATGAGAAGGCGTGTCCAAACTTTTGGTCTGTACTGTATAATCTATAATTTAACAATAAATAATTAAAAATAGATACACAAATAAACACATATATATATACACACATATACAATCATATATATATATATAAACATACACATACATCCACATACACATAAATAAACATAAATAAGTAATTCATATAAACATAAAAACTTAGTATATAACCAATAAAAAATTATTGTGTGACATCTTCCAATGCCTCATTTAGACCAACAGGACTTAGGGTATTGAGTTTATAAATCCAATACATTTCACATTTTTTTAGAAGTTCAAAACGATTATGTTTATTGGCCTTTATTTGATCTATTGGAATAATTGTGAAATCTTTAAAACTACAAGCATGTGCGGCTGCAGCATGTCTGGAAACACTATGTTTCAAGTAACCGTTATGGACATTTGATCGATGTTTATTTACTCTATCCCTCAGCGTCATTATAGTGCGCCCAACATACTGCAGCCTACAGGTACATTCCAAAAGATACACTATAAAGTTAGATGAGCAATCTAGTCTGGATCTAATTTTGAATTTCTCATTCGTAGATTTACATACAATTTCTGTTACATTATGCTTAATATTCAGGCAACATTTACAGCGGTTATGTCCACATTTATAACTACCAAAAAGTCCCTCAAGATTTCCACTTTCGTTTTTTTGAATCTTAACCGTCCTGAGACGACTAGGGGCTAGAATATTTTTTAAAGTTTTGGCTCTGCGGAAAGTGATTGTTGGATGTCCTGGGAGAGTAGTTTTCAAATACTCATCTTTTAATAATATGGGCCGATATTTTGTAAGGATTGCTCTGATTTGCAAATGAGTTCTATTGAAAGTTGTGATTAAAATTATTCGGAAATGAATCTTTTTTAATTTTTGATTTAGGTTCTAAGCATTCTTTTTGTGTAAGTGAGCTCACTTTTTTTCTAGCCCCCTCCATGATCTCATTTGGATAGTGTTTATGGCGAAAACGACCAACCAATATATCACTCTGGTCTCTAAAATCATTATCCCTTGTGCAGTTCCTTCGGATCCGCTTAAATTGCCCGAACGGGACATTCTGTTTCCACTTTTTGTAGTGTAAACTTCTAAAATCTAAAAGACTATTACAATCTACTTCTTTAAAATGTTTTTTAGTAGATATTTGATTGTC
The DNA here is from genome assembly GCA_947044405.1 of Leptodactylus fallax. NCBI lineage: Eukaryota > Metazoa > Chordata > Amphibia > Anura > Leptodactylidae > Leptodactylus > Leptodactylus fallax. Next base: position 7,169,938 of record CAMRHE010000007.1, on the reverse strand, counting down.
TTTGCCTTTAAGGACTAAGTCCAAATATTCAATTTCACTTGTGTTGGTTTTTCCTGTAAAGGCAAGACCCCAATTATTCTGATTAAGATAATCTGTAAAGGATTCAAATGTTTGAACTGATCCCTCCCATATAAATAGGAGATCATCAATATATCGTTTAAAATATATAATATTTTTAGACCATGGATGCTGCTGGTAAATATATCTATCTTCAAATTCCCCCATATATAGATTGGCATAGCTGGGGGCAAAACGAGTGCCCATAGCTGTGCCTTTAACCTGTAAATATGTTTCTGGTTCAAACTGGAAAGCGTTATGTTCCAAAATATAGTGTATCGCCCTTATTATAAAATCTTTTTGAATATCAGGCATCAAAGTGGCTTTATTTAATGCCTGCTTTATAGCTCCTAATCCTTTAGTGTGTGAAATGTTAGAATACAGAGAGGCCACATCAAGGGTGGCCCATATATAATTAGGTTTCCAAATTAGTGGGGTTAATTGAGTTATTACACTAGTCGAGTCACGTAAATATGAAGGTAAAATAGAGACCAATTTCTGTAAGTGTACATCAATATACTCAAATAAATTTCTTGTAATGGAGTTCATCCCCGATATAATAGGTCTTCCTGGGGGGTTAGAAATGCTTTTATGAATTTTTGGCAAGTGATAAAACAATGCCAAGGTAGGATTTATTACTGTTAGAAATTCTTTTTCTTTTTTAGTTAGGATACCTGAGGTAAAACCTTCATGTATAAGAACTAAGTATTCTTCAAGATGTCTACTAGTAGGATCTGACTTTAATTTGATATAGTAATTAGTGTCAGATAAAATTCTTAATGCTTCTTTTAAATAACATGACCTATTCTGTATGACAATCCCCCCACCCTTGTCTGCATTTCTTATAACTATATTGTTATTATGAGTCAAAGTTTGAATAGCAAGGCTCTCTTCCTTCGTTAGGTTTTTAGAACTATTATTCCTTTTTAATTTGCGAAAATCAGCTGCCACTAGTGCAAAAAATGTTTCAATAAAATTCCCTTTATGATGCACAGGGTTAAACTTAGATTTAGGCTTTAACTCCGTATGAATGGGATTAATATTTTGAGGATCATTATTTATAATTTCTGGTTCTACAGTGTTAGGAGTAGATCTGGCAATTATGCTAAAATGCCTGCTTAAAGTGAGCTTGCGAACATAATTATTTAAATCTATAAATAATTGCAGGTCATCTAATGTTTGATCAGGGCAAAAAGAGAGTCCCTCTTTGATAAAAGGCTCTCCTCCACCCCTTTTAGCTGATAATCGGATACATTATAGATTCCCTTTCTCATGGGCGATTCTTTTTGGGATGAGGACTGGTGAAATTCAATGGTTTTATCTCTATTTTTTTCTTTTTCCTGCTCTACATCCCCGTTTTCGTCTTCTGTATTTGGTGATGGGATATCCCTTATTTTTCGTTTCAATTCAGTGGACTGTAATAATCGGAAATTTTTGTATAGAATGCTATTTCTTTGGTATAATCGTATTGGTAGGTGTTATTGTAGGGGAAAGCCCTAAAAAAGAAACTGAACCATTAAGTGCAGATGGAGATTCGGATTTTTCCATAATTTTATCAACCTGTGTTAAGGAAAGTGGTGTGTTATACAATGAGTCCTCTAACTCACATTCTGTGGTGGACTCATTAGGTGAACAAGCCAGAATTGGTTGTGTCTGAATTGTTCCCAAAATATTATTGCCACTATTCTCACAGATTTGGTTTGTCAGAATCTCAGATGTCATAGCATTTTTGGTATTTGAATTCCTCACCGGGGTATTAAATCCAAATTTCGTGGCAGGAATTCAAAGTGATGTCACTTCTTGTATCCCTGAGAGGGATAAATCCATTTTAGTTGTTCCTTCTGTAGATTTGCTACTTGTACTATCTTTACTAGTTATTTAAATATTGGTAGAATTTTTCAGATGTCCTTTCTTATTTATATTATGATGAGAGATCCCAGGATTTACTAATGTTTGTCTAATCCCCTCACTATTGGTGATTGTATTAGTTCTAAATGTTCTTTGGCGTATAGCTATTCTTCTTAGGGATCTGGAATTTTGTTCTGGATATGATCTAATGACTTTATTTTTTCTCTCAGTGTTCTTAGGAGTCATATGGACATTTGGTTGTTCTTTATTGATTTTTAACCAATACTTAATGTTATCATTATTATTATCTCTACGATCCCTATTAAGTTTCTCAGTTTTATTCTCTAGGATTTGTCTTTACATATTTAGTGTACGTGTGTAGTACCCTACACATATGAATAAAATCTACATGATGGTTATATTTATCAAGATTTATAATTTGTTCTTCTATTTTTAAGTTTAGAGTTTTGACCAAACTCTGTCTTTTGTGTGAAAGTCTTTCTATGAAGCCAATCCCACTTAGATGAAAATGTTGTTCCCAATCTTTAGTAAAGGTTGGGTCATCTGGAAATGGGCTTGCTACCTTCAGTCTAGGACCTCTGAGAATCAAATTTTCCCTCAGATAAATCAACAGGAATTTATGGTCAAGGGAGTGCCGTGTTTCATCAGCTAGAGTTTTTTCCAAGTCCCAAAACAGCTTGCTGAGATTTTCCCGGCTAATTGAATAATCAGGTGTTTCCACAGACCTGATTTTCTCCTCTGGTATATCATTTTGTATCATGGTATATTTATAAATTAAATCATCACGTTGTACAGTCTCTATTCCTAATAAAGTCCATTACAATGTATAGAGAGGAAAAAAAAAAAATGATATTTGACCGTTCGGTTGGAAAAATGTTAACCCACTTGGTGATGCAGGATGAAGTTTCTTACTGGTGATGCTTCAAGGTGTCGGGACATCCTGGGGTCACCCAAGATGCCCTGATGTCCTATGTCCTATTAACTGTGGGTCCGTCACAGAAGTTGGATACAAAATGTACTAGTGCAGAAAAAACATACGACACCGAGCAAAAACCTCGTGTTATACCGTTTAAACACGTAAATACCAAAAGTTATATTCAAAAATGGCCGCTCACCTTAAGAAGTTGTGAAAGAGTAGGTCACAACTCCTAAATTATCAGATATATTGGATAGAAACAGCAGCTGGATCCACGCCAACGTTAGCGAGATGCAAATGAGATAAAAGGACCGTTTCCAAAAGGGATAAGGATCAGCGCTTGCTCCAATTCAGTCAAACAAATTCCTTTATTAGATACCAACACAGACGCATTTCGGAGCATCTGCCGCTTCTTCAAGTGCATACAGGTACATACACCAAACATGTGGAAGAAGGTGCTCTGGTCAGATGAAACCAAAATCGAACTTTTTGGCCACAATGCAAAACGATATGTTTGGCGTAAAAGCAACACAGCTCATCACCCTGAACACACCATCCCCACTGTCAAACATGGTGGTGGTATCATCATGGTTTGGGCCTGCTTTTCTTCAGCAGGGACAGGGAAGATGGTTAAAATTGATGGGAAGATGGATGGAGCCAAATACAGGACCATTCTGGAAGAAAACCTGTTGGAGTCTGCAAAAGACCTGAGACTGGAACAGAGATTTATCTTCCAACAAGACAATGATCCCAAACATAAAGCAAAATCTACAATGGAATTGTTCACAAATAAACATATCCTGGTGTTAGAATGGCCAAGTCAAAGTCCAGACCTGAATCCAATCAAGAATCTATGGAAAGAGCTGAAAACTGCTGTTCACAAACGCATCCAACCTCACTGAGCTCTAGCTGTTTTCCAAGGAAGAATGGGCAAGAATTTCAGTCTCTCGATGTGCAAAACTAATAGAGACATACCCCAAGCGACTTGCAGCTGTAATCGCAGCAAAAGGTGGCGCTAGAAAGTATTAACTTAAGGGGGCCGAATAATTTGGCACGCCCCAATTTTCAGTTTTTTAATTTTACAAAAGTTTAAAATATCCAATAAATTTCATTCCACTTCACGATTGTGTCCCACTTGTTGATTCTTCACCAAAAAAATTAAAATTTTATATCCTTATGTTTGTAGCCTGAAATGTGGCAAAAGGTTGAAAAGTTCAAGGGGGCCGAATACTTTCGTAAGGCACTGTACCTAGGAGTCTCCTTGAATGGCCCTAGCTCAGCTATATTTTCGTCTAACTACATCCCTTTCCTCACCAGAGTCTCCACTTTATTAAACAAATTTAATAACTCAACTCTCTCTTGGGCAGGCCGCATAGCTGTGGTCAAGATGTTAGTGTTGCCGGTCATATTGTATGTATTTAGAACAGTTGCTTTTCCCCTTCCTGCCTTTTACTTTGTCCGTCTGCAAGGTCTCCTTACTAATTTTATATGGAATGGGCGTAAACACAGAATTCGCTATGACTAGACTACGTAGAGATGAAGGTATGGGTATTCCTGATATTAAGAAATGTTATTACTTTACTCTGTTGACACATATTACTCACTGGTGGCAGGCCTCCCTTAAGTGGGTTGCTATTGAGAGGGAGGCAACTGGCCTGCCGCTAATCGCGCTCCTGTCTTCCCTATCACAGTTGCTTCTCAAACTGGGTTGCCCATTAGTAACGATTTTAGCTTCCAGATCTGAATCTGAAGGTCCTTCCTCCTTAGGTGTAGCGGAAAAGATTATACTAATCCGCTAAAGGCCTTACCATTACAAAACCTTCTTGCCTTTCAGCCCTCCCTCCTGCTGCACAATTGAATTGACCTGGGAATTATGCTTATCAAATGTTTATTGCATGATGGTGGGCTGCGGACTTTCCAGGATGTCAATAACACATACTGCCTCTCAAATAAAGATTTTTACAAGTATTTACAGATGAGAGATTTTCTAAGGCCCTCTCTTCTCTCAACTCAATATTTTCCCACTCAACCTATTCCCATTTCACATCTGAGACAGAGAAATCTAAAGATACTAAATCCTTTTACTATACACTTATATGTGGGGACCCTGATGCTAAACCTGGATACACACGTGGACAAAATTGTTGGTATCCCTCGTTTAATGAAAGAAAAACCCCCCCCCCCCCAAAAAAAAAAAAAAAAAAAAAAAAAAAAAAATATAATTATTTATTTATAAAAAAAAAAAAAAAAAAAAAAAATTATTTTTTTTCTTCCCCCCCCCCCTCCCAATTTTTTTTTAAAAAAAAAAAAAAAAACCAACACAAAAAAAAAAAAACCCCCCCCCTAACATTTTTTTTTATAACACCACCACAAAAACAAACCCCAAAAAAAAAAACTCACCCCAAACAAACAAAAACCCCCCCCCCCCACCCACCACTTTTTCCCCCCCCCACCCGAACAACCCACCCCCCCACTCCCCCGTTGTAAGGGGGCCCCCTCCCCCCCCCCCCTTTCCCCCCCCCCCCCAAAACCCCCAAAAGGTTTTAGGTCAGGGCTCATAGAAGGCCACTTCAGAATAGTCCAATGTTGGCGTGGCCTGGACGCGCATGGAGTAGCACGCGCGCAGGTCCTTCTCCGCTCCTCCGCTCGCTACTGAGACCCGTGGACCCCTCAGCAGGCGCAGTATGGGCAAGCGCTTACCGAGGAAGGTGGCCCCGGGCACCCCAGCGCCCGTGGAGAGGTCTGGGGGGGGCCACCCTGGACGCCTTTCTGGCCCAGCGGCCTTCTCTACCGGGCCAGGCTGCTGCGGGGCGGCCATCTTGGATTTCCTCCGCTCTCCAGGCACAGGGGTCGCAGCGCAGCTTCTCTCCTCCCGCGCTCCCCCTGTCAGCCAGCGGAGCGCCGCTTCAACAGAGATCCCTGTCGGCGCCTGGGCAACCCAGAGTTTCCCCAGCACGAGTACTCCCACAGTCTCCTCACCCTGGGATGTCCCAGCAACTACATTCTGCTTCACCAGCACTCCTGGCAGAGCGGCATGAGAGGACCCCGGATGTCTCCAGCTTCTCAAGGAGTTCTGAGGTCAGTGGCTCTGCTCCCTCCTACACCGCTGATGAGTTGCAGCCTGTGGCCACAGAGCTGGTCTCTGTGGCCCCCATCTACTATCTTCTCCCATCGCCCCTCCCCTCCATAGCTCAGGGGGGGATGGCGCGGTGGAAGGCGCTGGCGTAGGGGCTCCTCCGCCCCACACTCCCAAGGATTATGCCTCCCCCCCTCCAGTCCTGTACCCCCAGAGCTGCATTCCAGGCCCATCTTCAGCACCATCATCCATGGCGGACCTTCTTCCTCAACTTCCTACTAAACAAGACCTTAAAAGTATGGTTGCGGAAATCACAGCGTCCTTCCGATCTGAAATTGCTACCCTCCGCACTGATTTACACTCCATTGCTAACCGAATGGACACGCTGGAGAATGACCATGACACTACCAGAGACTATGTTGCCTCACTGCATGATACTACCACTGAACAGGGTTCAGCTATACGGGACATGCAACGCCACTTGGAGGATCTTGACAACAGGGGCCGGCGCAACAATATACGCATCAAGGGACTCCCAGAGGCTGACCAATCTGAGGATCTGCCTGTTCTGCTGGAGGCTGTCTTCAACACTATACTGCAGGAGCCCCCGTCCCACAAAATTAAGTTTGATAGGGCACATCGAGCCCTTCGACCCAGAGGATCTTCCGCCACACCCCGTGATGTCATCTGCTGCCTCCACGACTTCACCCTTAAAGAGGCTATAATGAGCAAAGTGCGCAAACTCAAAGACTTCGAGTTTCAGGGAGCTCCACTACAATTCTATCAGGATCTGTCGCTAATCACCCTCCAGAAACGCCGCCTTCTCCGACCCCTCCTCCAGATTCTTCAGGAGCACCAAATTCCTTACCGGTGGGGATTTCCGTTTGCTCTCATTGCTCGTAGGGATGGTCGCTCCGCTACGCTTCGCTCCTTTGCGGATTTGCCTCTCTTCTGTGACCTATTGGATGTTCCCCTGCCGGATTTAACAGACTGGGAGCTATTCTCTCCACCCCCTCCCCCACCACCGGTTTGGCAACGATTGGAGCCCAGACGACGTCATGCATCCTCCGCGGTGGTGACCACTCGGAGGCCCCGGCTGGAGACTGATCCCTGAGGAGGCTGCCCCCCCTTGAGACGTTCTCCCTTTTCTCGGTGGTGCTTTGGAATCTGCATGCCTTAATGTTATGTTTGCTTCTTTTTTTTTTTTTTTTAGGTCTACGGGTCTCATCTATTATGCTTATTATTGGATTGTTTTAGCGGAGTGGGGGCGGGGTGGGGTTCCGGTGACTCCCCTTCCTTCCTTCTTTTTACTGGTGGTTGGGGATCCACCGCCTCCCCTCCGACCTCCTGTCCACGCTCTCCCCCCTAAGGGGATACTTGGACTGTGCGGCCATTGATCCTGATTGGACCTCTGGCTGCCCTCATTGGTCCCCAGGCGAGTGACTTAGCCTCGCCCACAAAGTATTGTTTAACTGTTTTTATTTTTACTTTGTCATTTATGATGTCTTTTGCCTCCCTCCCTCCCTCTCTTTCCCCCCCCCCCTCCCTGATCTAGAGACCCTGCCTCGACTTTGGGTTCCTGTTTGTGGATTGCCCTTTTGCCTCTCCGAGGGAAACTTGCCAGCGTCATGTGAGATGGGTGAGCTTATTGCAATCCGCCACTGTCCTCCAATCCTGGGTCCCAATGGTTAGGTGCGTGACAATTAATGTCAAGGGCCTGGGTTCCAACATTAAAAGGCGCCATGTCCTTAGAGAACTCCGCTCCTTACGAGCGGATGTGGCGTTTCTTCAGGAGACTCATTTTGACCGCGCTGGTACTTTTGCCTTCGCTAAGCATTATTTTCCCGTAGCTTTTTCAGCCTTCCACAATCGACGCAGAGCTGGGGTGGCTATCCTTCTTTCTCGATCCTGCCCAATTACAGTGACGACTTCCCACATAGACCCAGGTGGCCGGTTTGTTATCTTGGAGGGGCTCCTTTATGGTGCCCCGATTGTTTTATGCAATGTCTATGCCCCCCAATTCAGCACAGATCCCGTTCTTGCGCCGGGTATTCTCCCGTCTGCGCGCTCTCCCACCATCAGCTTGGCTGGTGGGGGGAGACTTTAACATGGTCTTCTCTGAACGGGCGGATCGTCTGGCGTTACCCCAGGGCCCAACCCCCCATAGGTTGGCCCAACTTGCAAGGGAGTTCCGCAGGCTGATCCGCGCCCACTCTTTGTATGACCTTTGGCGAGTGGACAATCCTACGGCGCGCTCCTACACCTTCTTTTCTCACCCTCATAACACTCACACCCGCATTGACTACTTCTTTGGAAATGCTCCCGCTCTTCGTTTGCTTAGGGACACGAACATTGGCCCTCTCACCTGGTCTGATCATGCCCCAGTCGTGGTTACCTTATCTACGACTCCAGTGCCTACTCGCCAATGTCATTGGCGTCTTAACGAAACACTGCTCAATTCGCCGACCTCCCTCGAGACCCTGCGCACACACTTGATAGATTATTTTAGGGACAACTTAGGCTCGGTAGACTCTCTTGCCATTCTCTGGGAAGCCCATAAGGCGGTCATGAGAGGATGCTGTATCGCATTGGCTTCTAGGCTTAAAAGGGACAGACAGGCCCAGGAACAGCTCCTCCAAGCCCGTATTCGGTCCCTTACGACGACTTTGGCAGCGCATCCATCCCTGGGGGTTCTTCGCCGTTTGGTCCTGGCCCGGGCGGACCTCCGTGATTTGGAGACCCGCCATGTGGAACGACTTCTCCTTTATACCCGTCAGCGGTTTTTTGAACGAGGTAATAAATCTCATACCCTCCTGGCAGGAACCCTCAGGGATCATCGGGCCTCTTCCACACCACACTCTGTCCGTGACCCCGCGGGTACTCTTCAACATCACCCTGATGCTGTGGCGCTGGCGTTCCACTCTTACTACTCTAAGCTGTATGACTTACCCCCCCCCACGAGCACTACTCCCTGGGGATGACTCAACACTACTGGAAGACTATTTAAAGGATTGTTGTCTCCCACGCCTTCCTCCTGAGGCCCTAACCTCCCTGAACACCCCCATCACCAGGGAGGAACTAGAAGGGGTCCTGAGGGACCTCCCAAATGGGAAAGCCCCAGGCCCAGATGGGTTCACTTACAATTATTATAAGGTTTTCCAGGGTGAACTCTCTGCTCATCTATTGTCCCTCTTCAATTCCTTCCTTTCAGGTTCCCCTATACCCCCGACTATGCTCTCTTCACTACTCACATTGGTCCCTAAACCGGGTAAGGACTTGCAGGATTGTGCTAACTACCGACCGATTGCTTTGCTGAACACGGACCTGAAACTTTTCACCAAACTCTTAGCCAATAGACTGAATGCTTGGCTCCCTCTGCTTGTCCATAAGGACCAGGTGGGATTCATCCCCTGTCGTCAGGGTGGTGACAACACCAGGAGGACTGTGGATTTGGTGGAGGTGGCCAATCATTATTCTACCCCGGCCCTTCTCTTGAGCCTGGACGCTGAAAAGGCTTTTGACCGCATAAATTGGTCGTTTATGCATACTACGCTTAAGGCGTTCGGGCTTACGGGACCTTTTCTCACAGCTATCCAGGCCCTTTACTCCCTACCCTCAGCAGCAATCAAGCTTCCCCATGCATCTTCGCCCTCCTTCCCTATTCGAAATGGCACTAGGCAGGGTTGCCCCCTGTCACCCATCATATTTGCCCTCTGCATTGAACCGCTAGCGGCCAAGATTAGGCGAGACCCTAATATCAAGGGCATCATGGTCCAAGATAAGGAATTTAAGATATCTCTCTTTGCGGACGATGTACTCCTCACTCTCACCTCCCCTCATACTACCCTTCCAAACTTGCTGCGCTCGCTAGAGACCTATGGTGATCTCTCAGGGTATAAGGTGAACCCCGCGAAGACTGAGGCACTCCCACTTAACATCCCACGGGACCTTCTCCTTCTCCTCCGCAGTAATTACGATTTCCAGTGGCGGGAGTCCTCTATCCGCTACCTGGGAGTCCATATATCCACTTCCTATGCGACCCTCTACTCGGCAAACTACCCGCGGTTGTTTTGTGAGCTAAGAGCCCTATTGGACAAATGGCAACCCTTGCCTATCTCCCTTTTGGGGAGAATTGCTGCGGTCAAGATGACTCTCCTCCCGAAGCTACTGTATTTTTTCGAGACTCTCCCAGTCGCGATACCTCGGGGAGAATTACGGAACCTACAGAAAGCTATCTTCCAGTTTATCTGGAAAGCAAAACGACACCGAATACCTAGATCTGTTATGCTGGCGGATAGGGGGTCTGGGGGTATGGCTGTCCCACATCTGTTACATTATTACTGGGCGGCCCACTTACGCCATATCCCATTCTGGGCGGCTATGCCAGCATACACCAGATGGGTGCAGGTAGAGAAGCTATGGCTGGCACCCATGCATCCTAACGCGCTTCTGTGGGTCAGCTCCCCCCCCCCCCCCCCTGCCTCGTACCTGTTGGGCCCCATTCGGTTTACTAGATCTATCTGGTCTACCTGTTGTGCTAGATTCTCCCTGATGTCCCCGCGCTCATCTATGGTCTCCATACTATACAACCCCCTTCTCCCAGAGAGCCTGACTTCTGCCATGACTAAAGTGTGGTCTGAAGCTGGCCTTTACCGGATTGCTGATATGGTTGACCCTGGAACCTTGGAACTCAGGTCCTTTGCTTATCTTACAGCTAATCAAAACCTGCCAAGTACTGAATGGTTCCATTACTTGCAGGTGGTTCACTTTGTCCGCTCCCTCCATGGGTCTCTTAAGGTGTCACTCCCCACCGCTTTTGAAAAGATTTGCCGTGCAGGCACGTCCACTAGGGGCTTTATATCCTCTATTTACCAACTTCTTAACTCACAAACTACAGGCTCTCCTGTTAATCATCGCTATATGCTTAAATGGGAGGAGGCGGTGGGTAAACCCATCTCCCAGGAACAGTGGCGGATTGTATGGTCTCGGGCCCAGAAATCATCTCAGTGCATTACGTTTAGGGAAACGCAGTATAAGCTGTTGATGCATTGGTATCATACTCCGGCTCTCCTTCATACTTTAAACCCATTAGTTCCCCCATGGTGCTGGCGCTGTGGAGCTGCGGTGGGTACCCTGCACCATATCTTTTGGACGTGCCCTCTCATCCTCGGTTTTTGGAGGGAGGTCAGGACTCTGACGACTGCTCTCTTTTTGCAAGAGGTTCCTCTTGACCCTCTTCTTTATCTCCTGAACCTTCCCCCCAGACACCTGAGCAATAAGTCATCCAGGCTTTTCTTGCATCTTTGTACTGCAGCTAAAACTCTCATAGCTAGAAACTGGAAGAAGGTGAGTCCCCCATCTAGTCTTGAGCTTGTGGCTAGAATGAAGGATGTGAGGAGTCTTGAATACCTGACTGCTGGCCTACATAATTCACGGGAAGCCTTTGGGGCTATTTGGGCACCCTGGGACATGTATTGTACATTACAGGGTCTCTGATCTCTAGTCCTCTCCTTCCCTCCCCCCCTTCCCTTTGGTCCTACCCTTGTCTTCTTAACCCCTCCATTCCCCCCCTCCCTTGTTCACTGCTTAATTTAAATGCATATTGCTTAAGGGGGAGGAGGCAGATAGCCTCTATTTACCTCAATGCTTCCTGTTTGTTTGATTATTATTGTTTTTTTGTTTTTTCTTTATTCCTTGTTAATGAAAAATTTTTCAATAAAATTACAGTTATATAAAAAAGACCCTTTTTTTTTTTTTTTTCCCCCCCCCCCCCCCCCCCCCCCCCCCCCCCCCCCCCCCCCCCCCCCCCCCCCCCCCCCCCCCCCCCCCCCCCCCCCCCCCCCCCCCCCCCCCCCCCCCCCCCCCCCCCCCCCCCCCCCCCCCCCCCCCCCCCCCCCCCCCCCCCCCCCCCCCCCCCCCCCCCCCCCCCCCCCCCCCCCCCCCCCCCCCCCCCCCCCCCCCCCCCCCCGCCCCCCCCCCCCCCCCCCCCCCCCCCCCCCCCCCCCCCCCCCCCCCCCCCCCCCCCCCCCCCCCTTTTTAAAAATGAAAAAAAAAAAAATTTTTTTTTTTTTCCCCCCCCCCCCCCCCCCCCCCCCCCCTTTTTTTTTTTTTTTCCCCCCCCCCCCCCCCCCCCCCCCCCTCGGGGGGGGGCCCCCCCCCCCCCCTCCTCTCTCCCACATTCTTTTTTTTTTCCCCCCCCCCCCCCCCCCCCCCCCACCCCTCAGGGAAAGAGGGGCGGTGTTTACATTGGGGGCCAATCCCCCCCAGTGGTTTTATGTGCATACCATGGAGAGAGGGCCTTTCTGACCCGTCAGTGTGATATCCCAGATGTCCAAAGGGGGAAGAGTGGGCTAATGACCTGAAACTAACCCAGGCACCCACCTTTCCTTCTAACCGGCATAGATTCCTCTTTTCGTGAGGAGAGGGCTGGCTGGGGGGGTGAAGGGTGGAGCTGGACAGGGTCTTCACACTGAGGTGGGGTGAGGTTTTTGGGGTCTTTATGTGAAGCCTGGAAGAGAGACAGCTAAGAGAGAGCTGTGCTCAGGAACCTTCCTTAGGTCTAATACTTAGGCCTAAGTATTACTCTATACTTTATTCCCATTTTTGTTTTATGTGCTGTATCATCACACTTTTGCTCGTATATTTATGCTTGATCATATTAATATTGTATATTTCTGTATATGCTATTAATTAGTACCGACCCACTTGGATTATTAAATATATAAAATTTATAAAGCTCGTTTCATTCTATCCTACGAACTCGGTCCGCTCACGGGTTGTGAGTGGAAGGTTAAGAAGGGTGATCGCAGGTAGGCGAAGGGACTTGGCAAGGCGATATTCTTCACACTTCTGGTTTTCTTTTTGTGGATTTCTTCTGTGTTTGAATGGGTGGAAAGAATTGGGTGATTACAAAAAATATGAATAAAAATGCGAATGTAGACAAAAACACAAATAATATGCACAACAAATAAATAGAAAGATTCAAACTACAATTCCCGAATTCCCCCAATCCCAAAGTCACCTCCTTGAAACCTAAATCAACATTTTATCCGATTCACCATAAAGGAAATCATATACATTTTTTTCAGTAGTCAATAATTCCTTTAGGGAAATCAATTCATCAACATCTCCCACCTATAGTAAACTTACAATTACCGAAAAAAGAGCTATGGTCAGTTTATCGAGAAACTCTAATCTTATTATCCAGAATGACGACAAAGGGGCTTGGTATGGTACTTCAAAACCATTTGGCCGAAGCCACTAAAATTCTTTCAGCTAAGGATTATTATACTATATTACCTCAAGACCCAACAGTGGAAGTATTTGATCGCATATAATAACCTAATTGAAGAAGCCAACAACCATGGCATTCTGAATAAAAAACAAAAATAATTCTGATCAGCGAACACCCCAAAAATTGCATTATACTACCATTTACCTAAAATTCATAAAAATGACGCCCTATTATTTCGGGTATCAACTCCCTTACAAGTAACCTTTCGGAATATGTGGATCACCATCTACAAAAAATTGTGATATCACTAACATCTTATTTAAGAGATTCATCTGCTTTGATCCTCAAGCTTCATAACATCAACTGGTCCAAGGACTAGTTGTGGGTCACTTTAGATGTAAGTGCTTTATATTTCAATATACCTCATGAAAAAGGAGTTTGGGATGTTTCTAACTACTTAGACACAGACCCTACTATACCAACTGTTCAAAAACAATTAATTCTGTCAAGCATTCTTTTCATTTTGCAACATAACATATTTACATTTGAATGAGTTATTTATAAACAACAAAAGGGGACCGCAATGGGCACAAAATTTGCGGCCAGTTTCGCAAATTTGTATATGGGAAAATTTAAAGAGCTTTTTATATACCAACAACACAAATGGTCCAATATAATCTTTTATGCAAGATATATAGACGGCCTTATACTGATCTGGAACGGTTCCTCAGGATGTTTAGCCACTTTCATTCAACACCTCAATACAAATGATTGGGGCCTCAATTTTATGTCTTCCTCTTCTCCACTTGAAATTGAATACTTAGATTTAATATTAAGCTCAAATGAACCCGTATCATCACCAAAACGTTTGAATTTGAATTTTAAAAGTAACTATTATAAAAAATGGAAACTGAATGTTCCTTAGAGTCAATTTAAGTGTCTTAGATGCAACTGTACATTGGATTCAGACTATACACTACAGAGCCAAACTATGGCTAAATGCTTTAAGGAAAATAGATATCCCAAACAAGTTACTCAATCTGAACAAGAAAGAGCTGGCCACTTAACCCAAGAAGAATGTTTGATGCCAAAAACCACCAAGAGTTCGGCCGAAAAATGGCAATTTAATTTTTTGACAACATACAATCAATCACACAAGATAAGAGATATCTTAAACTAACACTGGTATATCCTACGTAGTGACCCAATAATAGGGAAAAGTCTACCAACTCGTCCAAATATTACCTTCAGACGGGCGAGAACTTTAAAAAGTATTTTAGCGCCAAGACAAATTCGCACACCAAAACTACCAAGTGATGATCTCCAAAATCCATCCAAATAAAATGGTGTGTTTAGATGCGGAAGACCGAGATGTAAATGTTGCCAGTCAATACAACATGGAACAACTCAATTCACTAGTAATACCACAGGTGAATCTTTCAAAATATCTGGATCATTTAATTGTGAATCAGATTTCATTAAGTATATATTGGAATGCACCTGTAACCTCCAATATATTGGTCTTACAACATTACCATTTCATATTAGAATAAATAACCACAGATCCAACGTGTCTAGAGGATATGCTAAACATAGTGTTTCAAGACACGCAGCGTCCACCCATAACTGAAATTTTCAATCATTTAAAGTTTTGCCAATTGAACCAATATAAACATCTGTGTACAATAGGTTAGACAGATTACACCATCGCGAAATGAACTGGATATACAAATTAAATTCCTTAATACCGTTCCAAGTTTTTGTTTTTTTTGGTTTTTTTTTTCCATCATACTCTCTCTCCATCTCTCTTCACACTACTCATCCACTATGCCACATATAATATTTAATTTTTGATATATCCATCCTTTCTTAGATCCATACTTACACCCTATGATATTGTCCACTCATTTCCATACATAGTCTTCCCCATCACTTAGCAGTATTCTTTGTCTCCAGCAAATCACATTTACATATTTTACCAATTATTAGCTCATGCTGTGGCAGATTACGATCTCCCTCTCTTTTTTTTCTGTTCTCTTCCTCTCCGTTTCTCTTCAGTACCATCCCAGTGACTGGTCTGAAGTCTATTATTTTGTTTTGTTTCCTTTCCTTAGCAATCGCTGTACAGTCATGGCCAAAAGTTTTGAGAATGATACAAATATTAATTTTTACAAAGTCTACTGCTTCAGTTTTTCTAATGGCAATTTGCATATACTCCAGAATGTTATAAAGAGTGATCAGCTTAACAGCAATTACTTGCAAAGTCAATATTTGCCTAGAAAATGAACTTTATCCCCCAAAACACATTTCAACATCATTGCAGCCCTGCCTTAAAAGGACCACCTAACATCGTTTCAGTGATTGCTCCATTAACTCAGGTGTGGGTGTTGATGAGGACAGGGCTGGAGATCAATCTGTCATGATTAAGTAAGAATGACACCACTGGACACTTTAAAAGGAGGCTGGTGCTTGCCATCATTGTTTCTCTTCTGTTAACCATGGTTATCTCTAAGGAAACACGTGCAGTCATCATTGCACTGCACAAAAATGGCCTAACTGGGAAGAGTATTGCAGCTAGAAAGATTGCACCTCAGTCAACAATCTATCGCATCATCAAGAACTTCAAGGAGAGAGGTTCCATTGGTGCCAAAAAGGCCCCAGGGCGCCCAAGAAAGACCAGCAAGCGGCAGGACCGTCTCTTAAAAGTGTTTCAGCTGCGGGATGGGGCTACCAGCAGTGCAGAGCTTGCTGAGGAATGGCAGCAGGCAGGTGTGAGTGCATCTGCACGCACTGTGAGGCGGAGACTCTTGGAGCAAGGCCTGGTCTCAAGGAGGGCAGCAAAGAAGCCACTTCTCTCCAGAAAAAACATCAGGGACAGACTGATATTCTGCAAAAGGTACAGGGAGTGGACTGCTGAGGACTGGGGTAAAGTCATTTTCTCTGATGAATCCCCTTTTCGATTGTTTGGAACATCTGGAAAACAGCTTATTCGGAGAAGAAGAGGTGAGCGCTACCACCAGTCTTGTCTCATGCCAACTGTAAAACATCCTGAAACCATTCATGTGTGGGGTTGCTTCTCAGCCAAGGGAATCGGCTCTCTCACAGTCTTGCCTAAAAACACAGCCATGAATAAAGAATGGTACCAGAATGTCCTCCAAGAGCAACTTCTCCCAACCGTCCAAGAGCAGTTTGGCGCTCAACAATGTCTTTTCCAGCATGATGGAGCACCTTGCCATAAAGCAAAGGTGATAACTAAATGGCTCAGGGAACAAAACATAGAGATTTTGGGTCCATGGCCTGGAAACTCCCCAGATCTTAATCCCATTGAGAACTTGTGGTCAATCATCAAGAGACGGGTGGACAAACAAAAACCAACAAATTCAGACAAAATTAAAGCATTGATTCTGCAAGAATGGACTGCTATCAGTCAGGATTTGGTCCAGAAGTTGATTGAGAGCATGCCAGGAAGAATTGCAGAGGTCCTGAAGAAGAAGGGTCAACACTGCAAATATTGACTTGCTGCATTAACTCATTCTAACTGTCAATATAAGCTTCTGTTACTCATAATATGAATGCAATTATATTTCTGTATGTGATAAAAACATCTGACAAACACACATAAAAACCAGAGGGCAGCAGATCATGTGAAAATATAATATTTGTGTCATTCTCAAAACTTTTGGCCATGACTGTACATGTTTCCTTCGCGTTTGCACAAGCCTAGCCTAGTCTCAGACTTTACTTTCGTTTTAGTCTCCTTCCGTTCTCTGCAATACATCTTTCTTGTGGACATGCCCAGTACATTTTTCCCGTTACACACCCATTACACAACGCCTTGAGAGCGTATGCGTCTGCGTTTTCCCATGGCATCTCACAGGAGTCACATGCTAAGTTCAACACTCATTTACTCTATTAATGGAATCTACTATTATGTTGCCATTAATTACATTTTTAAAGAACTATTGTTGTTATAATAACACTGTTGTTGATCTTTTTATATACCCATGTATTTTTTATTTTATTTTATTATATATACAGTACAGACCAAAAGTTTGGACACACCTTCTGATTCCAAGATTTTTCTGTATTTTCATGACTATAAAAATTGTAGATTCACACTGAAGGCATCAAAACTATGAATTAACACATGTGGAATTATATACTTAACAAAAAGTGTGAAACAACTGAAAATATTTCTTATATTCTAGGTTCTTCTTTTGCTTTGATTACTGCTTTGCACACTCTTGGCATTCTCTTGATGAGCTTCAAGAGGTAGTCACCTGAAATGGTCTTCCAACAGTCTTGAAGGAGTTCCCAGAGATGCTGAGCACTTGTTGGCCCTTTTGCCTTCACTCTGCGGTCCAGCTCACCCCAAACCATCTCGATTGGGTTCAGGTCTGGTGACTGTGGAGGCCAGGTCATCTGGTGTAGTACCCCACCACTCTCCTTCTTGGTCAAATAGCCCTTACACAGTCTGGAGGTGTGTTTGGGGTCATTGTCCTGTTGAAAAATAAATGCTGGTCCAACTAAATGCAAACCGGATGGAATAGCATGCCGCTGCAAGATGCTGTGGTAACCATGCTGGTTCAGTATTCTTTAAATTTTGAATAAATCCCCAACAGTGTCATCAGCAAAGCACCCCCACACCATCACACCTCCTCCTCCATGCTTCACGATGGGAACTAGGCATGTAGAGTCCATTTGTTCACCTTTTCTGCGTCACACAAAGACACTGGTTGAAACCAAAGATCTCAAATTTGGACTCATCAGACCAAAGCCCAGATTTCCACAGGTCTAATGTCCATTCCTTGTGTTCTTTAGCCCAAACAAGTCTCTTCTGCTTGTTGCCTGTCCTTAGCAGTGGTTTCCTAGCAGCTATTTTACCATGAAGGCCTGATGCACACAGTCTCCTCTTAACAGTTGTTGTAGAGATGTGTCTGCTGCTAGAACTCTGTGTGGCATTGACCTGGTCTCTAATCTGAGCTGCTGTTAACCTGCGATTTCTGAGACTGGTGACTCGGATGAACTTATCCTCCCCAGCAGAGGTGACTCTTGGTCTTCCTTTCCTGGGGCGGTCCTCATGTGAGCCAGTTTCTTTGTAGCGCATGATGGTTTTGTCCACTGCACTTGGGGACACTTTCAAAGTTTTCCCAATTTTTCGGACTGACTGACCTTCATTTCTTAAAGTAATGATGGCCACTCATTTTTCTTTAATTAGCTGCTTTTTTCTTGCCATAATACAAATTCTAACACTCCATTCAGTAGGACTATCAGCTGTGTATCCACCTGACTTCTGAACAACACAACTTATGGTCCCAACCCCATTTATAAGGCAAGAAATCCCACTTATTAAACCTGACAGGGCACACCTGTGAAATGAAAACCATTTCAGGTGACTACCTCTTGAAGCTCATCAAGAGAATGCCAAGAGTGTGCAAAGCAGTAATCAAAGCAAAAGGTGGCTGTAACGTCTCTGCCGTTTCAGGTCTCGGCGCCGCCCTCCGCTCACACGCTGTGGCGAAGGAGGCGTGTTCAGTTTAGTTCTTTGTGTAAGTTTCTTGCTGCTCAGTCTGAACATGGTCCTAGTCAGTATAATGGATTTCCGGCCCCACCCGTGTTCTGAACATTTCTCTCTGGACAGTATAGAGTTAATCTCTTCCTGGCCTGTGTGATTGACAGCCTGTGTACCTATCAGGTCTGGGGGCTGGTCCCAGACTTTCTATAAACAGGTTGCCAGCCCTCACATAGTGGCTGGTTATTGCTCTGCCTTTGCCTGCTCTCTTTATTATATCCCTTGCTACCTTGTTACCTGATTTTCTGACAACTGGCTTTGACTTTGACTATTCTCTTGGATTTTGACTTTGTACTGCATTGCTCGTTTGTTACTGACCCCTTGGCTTGCTCAATCTGCTTCTGTGTTGTTTTTGTCTTGTCCTGTTCTGTGTGTCACTTACCCAGTATAGGGCTTGTCTTCGAGTTGTCCTTTTACCGTTTAGGGTAACTGAGGCAATAGGAAGGGACAGTGGCTGGGGTGAGATTAGGGCTCACTTGTTTCTGTCCTTCCTCCCAGACCCTGCAGTAACGTCAGGGTTGCTACTGTTGGCAAGACCCTTACAGAATAACCGGCCCATACATTCTGCCATTGCTTCCTATAGGGTCAGCATGGATCCTATTCAGGGCCTTGCAGCCAAGTTGGAAGGTTTGGTAGGACTGGTAGCTGAGCTTGCTAAACAGGTGCAGACCCTTACTGATGCTGCTGCGGCATCCCCAGTTGTTTCTGCCCCTTTCAGGGTTAAGAAGAGTAGTGGTTATGGGCGACTCACTGCTAAGGGGCACAGAGGCAGCTGTCTGCAGGCCAGATTTAACTGCACGAGAAGTATGCTGCCTCCCAGGAGCAAAAGTTAGGGATGTGGCCGATAGGATTCCATGCCTCTTCAGCTCTAAGGATAACTATCCATTTTTGCTGTTACATGTGGGTACAAACGACACGGCTAAAAATGATTTACCAACTATTCGTAAAGACTTTGAAAATCTAGGAAAGAAAGTGAAGGAACTGGATGCGCAGGTAGTATTTTCATCAATTCTCCCAGTTGATGGTTATGGTATCAGGAGATGGAATAAAATACTAGAGGTAAACAAGTGGCTTCGGCAGTGGTGTAGAGAGCAAGGATTTGGATTTCTGGACCATGGAGTGAATTACCTCTATGATGGACTCCTTGCTAGAGATGGTATACATCTCACAAAGCCTGGGAAACACATATTTGCCAGAAGACTTGCCACACTTATCAGGAGGGCTTTAAACTAGAAGAGGAGGGGATGGAAAGTAAAAAGGAAGACAAGAACATGCAGCTAAAGGATATACTAAACAAGGTTACTAGATGTGGTAATGAGGACCCAAGACAGGATACTCAGAATGAAATTAAGAAAAAGGAAGTATCAGAGCGCAATCTGAAATGTTTTTACACAAACGCGCAAAGCATGGGAAATAAACAGGGAGAATTAGAGCTGATAATACAGAAGGAAAAATATGATGTCATTGGTATTACAGAAACTTGGTGGAACGATAAGCATGATTGGAATATACAGATGGAAGGATACAACTTATTCAAAAAAAATAGAACTAATAAAAGAGGGGGAGGAGTTGCATTGTATGTTAAAAAAGATCACATTTCCACGGAAATCACAGTTTTACAAAATGATAACTTATTGGAAAATATTTGGGTAACAATTCAGGGGAAAAACAATGATAAGGACATCATAATAGGTGTTTATTATAGACCACCAGGACAGACAGAAGACATGGATGAGATTTTTTCACAGCAAATGACCACGCTTTCGAAGAAATTTGAAATTGTTATCATGGGAGACTTTAATTACCCAGATATTCATTGGGAAACTCACACAGCTACGAGTAAAAGCTCTATCAAATTTTTATCCTCTCTAGCAGACAACTTCATTGCCCAGTTAGTAGAAAAAAACACGAGAGGAACATCCATTCTGGACCTAGTTTTAACTAACAAGGAGGACATGGTTAAGGAATTAAGGGTAGCAGGGACATTGGGATTCAGCGACCATGCTATACTCGAGTTTGGGGTTGTAAGAAGAAGACCTGAGAAGACAAAGACTAGAAGGCTCAATTTTAGTAGGGCAGATTTTAGGGGCCTAAAGGTAAGGGTTAGTAGAATTCCATGGCGAAAAATACTTAAGCACAAAAATGCTCATGAGGGGTGGAAAATTTTCCGTAGGGAAATCATTAATGCACAGGAACTTACAATACCTAGAAGCAAGAAAAATGGGAATCACCTAAAAACTCCAGGATGAATGACCAAAAAATTACATAACCTACTAAAAAAGAAAAAGGAAACATACAACAAGTGGAAGATGGGAGCTATATCTAAGGGAGAGTATACAGCAGTTTGCAGACTCTGCAAGATAAGCATTAAAAAAGCTAAGGCTGAATACGAATTGAAGCTTGCAAAAGAAGTTAAGAGTAAGGTAAAAGGTTTTTGGGGATATGTTAAGAGCAAAAGAAAAGTGAAGGAAACCATTGGAGTCCTGAAGAACGAAAAGGGTGAAAAAGTTAACATGGTGGATCAGCAGGTGGAGTTACTAAATTCATATTTTGTATCCGTCTTCTCCCAAGAAATGGATGGAAATATCAACATTAATGGTGATAGTGATGAGGGGAATGAGGACTCCAAGCTGATTATAAGTGAAGGTTTGGTAAGAGAACATTTAGCTAAGATTAAGGAAACCAAGTCCCCAGGACCGGATGATTTACACCCTAGAGTTTTAAAAGAATTAGCAGAGGAAATAACAGAACCCCTTGCAATAATCTTTAATAAGTCATGGGAAACAGGAGTGGTCCCTCTAGATTGGAAAAGGGCAAATGTGGTCCCCATCTACAAAAAGGGGAATAGGGACGACCCAGGAAATTATAGGCCGGTAAGTCTGACCTCGATAGTAGGAAAAATCTTTGAACAAATCGTTAAAGAACATTTAATTAGGTACCTGGATGGGAAGGCTTTAATTAATCAGAGCCAGCACGGCTTTATGCCTAATAAATCTTGTCAGACTAATCTTATTTCCTTCTATAATAAAGTCACTGAATGGTTGGACCAGGGGAATGCAGTGGACATAGTATATCTTGACTTTAGTAAGGCCTTTGATAAAGTATCACATAACATTCTTATTGAAAAAATGATCAAGTATGGCTTTGATAAAATATCAGTAAGGTGGGTTCACAATTGGCTAAATGATCGGGCACAACGAGTAATTCTAAATGGCTATACATCAAACTGGAAGAAAGTAAAAGCGGGGTGCCGCAGGGCTCTGTCCTGGGCCCAGTACTTTTTAATATTTTTATAAATGATCTGGATGATGGGATTAATGGGGAACTAATAAAATTTGCAGATGATACAAAGATAGGAGGAATGGCCAACACTAGAGAGGAGAGAGAGTGCATCCAAAAGGACTTAGACACACTGGAACAATGGGCTGAGGTGAACAAAATGGTATTCAACAGGGACAAATGCAAAGTTCTACATCTGGGTAACAGAAATGCAAGAAGCATATATAGTATGGGAGGAATAGTACTAAGTGAGAGTACAGGGGAAAAGGATCTGGGCATAATAATAGATCACAAATTCAACATGAGTTAACAGTGCGGTGCGGTGGCTAAAAAGGCTAACCAAATTCTAGGATGTATCAAGACGAGCATTGAAGCTAGATCAAGAGAGGTAATTATTCCGCTGTACTCTGCCCTGGTCAGACCCCACCTGGAATACTGTGTACAGTTCTGGGCTCCCCAGTTTAAGAAAGACATCGATTTATTGGAGCAGGTCCAGAGAAGAGCAACCAAAATGGTGGAAGGTCTACAAACCATGTCCTACGAAGAAAGGCTAAAAGAATTGGGACTGCTTAGTTTGCAGAAGAGAAGGCTAAGGGGAGACTTAATAGCGGTATTTAAATATCTGAAAGGTTGTCACAGTGCAGAGGGATCTACCCTATTCTCATTAGCAGAAGGAAGCACGAGAAGTAATGGGATGAAACTAAGGGGAAGGAGATTCAGATTAGACATTAGGAAAAACTTTCTAACAGTAAGGGTAGTGAGGGAGTGGAATAGGCTGCCATGGGAGGTGGTGAGTTCTTCATCAATTGAAATCTTCAAGCGGAATCTGGATAGGTATATAGCTGGGATGATCTAGGAATTCCTGCTTTTGCAGGGGGTTGGACTTGATGGCCCTTGAGGTCCCTTCCAACTCAAACAAACAAAACAAAACAAAACAAGATGCTACTCCCCGACCGTTTTTCAGGGGATCGTGAAAAATTTGAGACTTTCCGGGAGTCTTGCCGCTTGTATTTCCGGATTAATCCACATCCATCCCAGGCCCAAATGGTGGGAGTAGTTATATCCCTCCTACAGGGGGATCCACAAGCTTGGGCCCTTAAACTCCCCTCCAGGGGCTGAGGAGTGGATTAACTTTGAAAATTTTTTTTGTCTTTGGGGTCTATATATGCTGAGCCAGACCACATTGGGCTTGTGGAATCGCAACTCCTCACCATGCGGCAGAGCAAACGCTCTGCTGAGGAATATTGCACAGAATTCCGCAAGTGCAGCGTGACTGCAGGTTGGTGTAAGTCAGCTCTAAAGGCCCACTTTAAACAAGGCCTGTGTGACCGTGTTAAGGAGCTCTGGGTTGGTCACCCAGATGCTCCCATTCTTGAGCAGGCCATGACTTTGGCTGTCCGTATTGACCGTAGGATCCGGGAAAATGTTAAAGAGAGAATACGGTCTGCTTCTTTCATGTTTTCTGTCTCTCCCTCACTCTCTCCTGACAAACCTGTTATTTCTCCCATGACTCCTGGTGAGGAACCCATGCAACTAGGAGTTATGGACGCCAAGATGCGATGAGAGCATTGTCTCAGGAACAACCTCTGCCTGTACTGTGGTGCTTCCGGTCATTTCATCCGTGACTGCTCGACCAGACCTCGCAGACCTGCAGAAAAACTTCAGTGCCTGAGTGGTAATCAGAAGAACCACTCAGGCAACCAGGTATTTGCTGATATGACTGCTCTGCACACTTTAAATTGTGTTACGGAGGAGACTGTCTCGGCTGCTAAGGGTGGGAAACACCAGGTGAATAAAAAATGTTTGTCTGGCCCACCAGTGTCTGTGGTTGTGCAAAAAGACCCTGAATTGAAGGCAGAGAAAATAGTGGGTCCTACTAAAACTGGTTTATCTGGTGAGGGTCCGGTTGCCCCTCATAAAGGGGGGGGGGGGGTACTGTAACGTCTCTGCCGTTTCGGGTCTCGGCACCGCCCTCCGCTCACACGCTGTGGCGAAGGAGGCGTGTTCAGTTTAGTTCTTTGTGTAAGTTTCTTGCTGCTCAGTCTGAACATGGTCCTAGTCAGTGTAATGGATTTCCGGCCCCACCCGTGTTCTGAACATTTCTCTCTGGACAGTATAGAGTTAATCTCTTCCTGGCCTGTGTGATTGACAGCCTCACATAGTGGCCGGTTATTGCTCTGTCTTTGCCTGCTCTCTTTATTATATCCCTTGCTACCTTGTTGCCTGATTTTCTGACCACTGGCTTTGACTTTGACTATTCTCTTGGATTTTGACTTTGTACTGCATTGCTCGTTTGTTACTGACCCCTTGGCTTGCTCACTCTGCTTCTGTGTTGTTTTTGTCTTGTCCTGTTCTGTGTGTCACTTACCCAGTATAGGGCTTGTCTTCGAGTTGTCCTTTTACCGTTTAGGGTAACTGAGGCAATAGGAAGGGACAGTGGCTGGGGTGAGATTAGGGCTCACTTGTCTCTGTCCTCCCTCCCAGACCCTGCAGTAACGTCAGGGTTGCTACTGTTGGCAAGACCCTTACAGTGGCTACTTTGAAGAACCTAGAATATAAGACATATTTTCAGTTGTTTCACACTTTTTGGTTAAGTATATAATTCCACATGTGTTAATTCATAGTTTTGATGCCTTCAGTGTGAATCTACAATTTTTATAGTCATGAAAATACAGAAAACTCTTGGAATGAGAAGGTGTGTCCAAACTTTTGGTCTGTACTGTATATGTATTTGTTATTATATATTAATATATTATATGTATTACATAATCCTATTTATATTATGTGTTCCATATGAATTATTAATTGCTTATTTTAATTGCTTGTATATTATATAAGACCTAGCACTTTATTTACTATATGATTATAATCCTATTATTTTTACCTCTGACCCCCATTTGTCGACCAATGTGTGTGGGGGGGAGATCTTTATAAACTCCACACTTTCTAGTATGTCAATTTCCAGTGAATCTGATGAAGAGGTGCAAGATTTTATTAATTTGATCAAAAAGACCAAACATAAGTCTATAGACATAGTGGAAACCCAGAGCCCAAACAGAAAGAAAAACAGCAATCTAACATCTTTAACCTATTAAAACATATCCTAAACACATCAGAAGTTAGTCTCCTCTCCAAAGGACTGTCATTTTGTCCCACACAGAAATCAAATATAGTAGACCTGTTTGTAGACCTGAACACATACATTCGAAAATTGACGCTAAAACGACATTTTAGCATAATAAACAATAAATCAAATAAAAACGACACTTTATCAGAACAACAAGTCTCCTATTACGGATACCAGGACCAATACCAGTAGTAGAGATCTAATCAAACCCCCGGGTCTCCAACCGAAGTCTACCTTCTACCCTATACACCCCAGGGGAAGTAACATTGAAACTTTCTATTCCCTGCTAGCATCAGACCTGAGAGATATACAACCCAATTCATCTACAACGAGAAACAATTTAAATAAAAATGAGAGACTAGCACTCAAATCACTAATGGATAATAATGACATAATAATTAGAAGTGCAGACAAGAGAGGGGGGGGGGGGGTCATCCAGGACCGCACCACATACATACTGTACATAAAGCATTACGCATTCTCTCTGATACCAGTTACTATGAACCATTATCAAAAGATCCATCTAAAGATCATTACTTTGTCATAAGCTGATACATGAGGCCTTTACATTGGTATCATCACAGAAAAAGAAAAAGCTTTCCTCACTGTCAAAAATCCTACTTTGGCCATTTTTTACCATTTATCCAAAATACACAAAAATAGTACCAATCCTCCGGGCAGACCGATCATATCTGGTATCAATTCTCTCACTAGAAACCTCTCGTAATACATTGATACTCTCCTTCAGAAGTATGTGAAAGATGTACCGTCCTACCTTAACCACTTCCCACCGGTGACATTTTTAGATTTTCGTTTTTGACTCCGTCCCCCCCCCCTTCCAAACCCAATAACTTTTTTATTTTTCTGTTCTCAGAGCCATATGAGGGCTTAATGTTTGCGGGACAAATTTTTCTTCATGTTGCTACCATTTATTATTCAGTACAATGTACTGGAAAAAAATTCAGAATGGGCTGGATTTCAAGAAAAAGTGCATTTGTGCGACTTTCTTTTGGGCTTCTTTTTTTACAGCATTCGCTCTACAGCCAAAATGATTCTATGATTTGGTACGATTCCGGGGATACCATATTTATATGGTTTTATTTACATTTTAAACCCCTTAACAAAATCCAAAACTGTGCAAAAATATATATTTTTTATAAAAGTCACCATATTCTGACACCCATAACTTTTTATACTTCCGTGTATGGGAATGTGTAGGGCGTCTTTTTTTGCGGGACCAGGTCTACTTTTTAGTTATACCATTTTGGGGAATTACTATTGCTTTGATCACTTTTTATTCAAATTTTTATCAGAGGCAATACAGTGAAAAAACGGTGGTTTGCCACTTTTGATTTTTTTTTTTACCCGCTACGACTTTTACCTTATGGGAAAAATATATATATTTTTTTTAAACTGTAATTTTTCTTAAAATTTTTAACAGAGTAAATAAAATTAATAGACAATAGGAAAAAGAAATTTAAAAAAAGGAACAAGGGCGTGCCACCACATCATGCGGCAGGCATACCAAGCAACATAAATAAAATCTAAAAAAAAATACATATGAGCAATAACCACAAAGATTGAGACGGGGATACGACAAAGGAAAAGGGGAGAGAGGGGGAGTAGAGGGGAAGGGGAGAAAGTCAAAGGCCTTGCAGAATACAATATGCATCCCAGGATGACCATACAGCATGGAAAGCCTCCATTGTGTGATTAAGGGAGGTAGTCAGAGACTCCATGCTACGAACGTCTTTCATATGAGCAATAAGCTCTGGACCAGTGGGAGGGGAGGATTTCCTACAATGGAGAGCAATTAATGTTTTGGCGGCAGTACATAAGAACAGAAATAATTTGGAGTCCATTTTACCAAAATGTCTAGGGGGGAGGTTAAGCAAATAAAGAGGGGGTCTAAGGGCACACCTTGTACAAACAAGGTATCAGTAAGGTGCTTGACCTCCATCCAGAAGGGGCCAATCTGTGGGCATTCCCAGGAAACGTGGTACAGTGTACCCAACCCCACCCGGCAACGCCAGCAATGAGAGGGAACACTAGGATTGAGAGAGTGGAGCAAGGCGGGGGTGTGGTACCAGCGCATGAGTAACTTATACTGAGTCTCCCGGAAAGTCACACATGCCGAAGATTTGGCCGCACGGGACCAAATAATCTGCCATTGTCCGGGCGAGATCAGCCTATCCAGAGCCCCAGACCACTTAACCATATATTTATGGGAGGGGAATGCCGCTCAGGGGAGGACAAGAGCCGGTAAATACCCGATATCAAACCTCTCGTGGAAGTGCCAGCTCGACAGATCCTCTCAAAAGCAAGACATCCATATGGCGTGGGTGAAACGGATAGGTCCGAGGAGAGGGGCGGGCGGGGGGGGGGGGGGTAGCAAGACCACAGAATCGCATTGGGATGGGTTGCAGCTAGCCAGAGCTTCTCAGTCTCAACCCACTTAGTGAAGGCTTGTGGTGCAGCCCAGCATGGAATAGAGCGTAAGTGGGTTGCCCAATAATAATGCAGAATATGTGCGATCGCCAGGCCCCCCTCGTGTTTTCCAGACAACATCACCGAGCGAGGGATACGATGTCGTTTACCGTTCCAAATGAACTGGAAAATAGATTTTTGAAGGAACTGCAGTTCCGAGCGAGGCACCGCCACCGGGAGTGTCTCAAAGAAATAGAGCAGCCTCGGGAGGAGGGTCATTTTAACAGCTGTGATGCGACCTATGAGGGATATATGGAGGGGGCGCCATTTGTCTAGGAGCGAGAGAAGTTCGTTAAACAAATGAGGGTAGTTGACTGAATAGAGGGAGGAGTAGGAGGGGGACAACTGAATGCCTAGATAACGGAGGGAGCGCTCCTTCCACTGAAAGTCAAAGTTAGACCGGAGGAGCTGCAGGGTGGGATCGGGAATATTAAGGGGCAATGCTTCCATCTTAGTTGGGTTAACTTTATATCCGGAGAGATCGCCATATTCCTTCAGCACTTGAAGAAGGTTAGGAAGGGAAGTATTTGGATTAGTAAGAGTCAGAAGGACGTCATCCACGAACAAGCCTATCTTAAAGTTCCTGTCCCGAACTGCCACGCCAGTGATATCAGGATTGGACCGAACCCGTGAAGCCAAGGGCTCGATATACAAGGCAAAAATGAGGTGGGACAAAGGACAGCCCTGAAGTTTACCATTGCGAATGGGGAATGAGGGGGAAAAGGAGTTGGGAAGTTTGACCGCCCCCCGAGGGCCGGGAATAAAGCGTCCTAACTGCCGTGAGAAACGTTCCAGAAAACCCAAATTTTTCAAGGGTGGCAAACATGAACGACCAATGGAAGCGGTCAAAGGCCTTTTCAGCGTCAAAGCTCAGAAGGAGGGTGGGTGTGGCAGAGCGGTTGGCAACATCAATTAGATCCACAGTCCTTTTGGTGTTATCTCCCCCCTGACGGCAAGGGACGAAACCCACCTGGTCCTTATGGATAAGAGACGGGAGCCAAGCGTTAAGCCTATTAGCCAGGATCTTAGTAAAAGTTTTAGCTCAGTATTCAGGAGTGCAATGGGACGATAATTAGACCAATCCTGGTGGTCCTTATGGGGTTTGGGAACTAGGGTGATATGGGAATGAAGCATAGACTGAGGGATAGGGGCACCGTCCAAGAAGGACTTGAAGAGGCGACACAAATGTGGGAGCAGTTCAGAACGGAAAGTCTTATAGTAGAGGTAGGTAAACCCATCCAGGCCCGATGCCTTGCCACCCAGGAGAGCTACAAGGACTGCATCAAGCTCCTCCACCACAATAGGAGCATTCAAGCTATCGAGCGCAAGATAAGAACGCAAAGCTATGTCCCGGGGCGGCCGGATCAGAGTCCGTACGAGAGGGAAGATTATATAGGTTAGTATAGTAGTCTTTAAACAGGGATGCTATAGAATCAGGGTGGTGGTGTAGAGTGCCATGGGGGTCGCGAATTGCATGAGGGGAAGAGGTGACTTGGTGATCACGCAAGGTCTTAGCAAGCAGGGTATGAGCCTTGTTGCCCCTCTTGTAATAACGCTGGCGACTATAAGGAGGAGGCAATGGGTTGCCTGAGTAGCAAGGTCACGAAGGTCTGCTCTAGCAACTACCAGCTGACGGAGGACGGAGACTGAAGGGGCCTGAGCCAACCGGTCCGTTAGAGATCTAATCCGGGCCAACAAAGTGACCTACCTGATCTTTCTTAAGTCGGATAGCTAAGGCTATACAATGGCCCCTCATGACGGCCTTATGGGCCTCCCAGAGGGTGGAGTCTGAGGAGACAGAATGGACATTGTGACTAAAGTACTCAAAGTGACAACGTTTAGTTGGAACAGAGACGGTGGACAGCGAAATCAAAACAGGAGCATGATCGGACCAAGAAATAAGGTCAATATCTGCATCAGTTAACAGTCTAAGGGCCAATGTGTTACCAAAGAAGTAGTCTATTCGAGAGTGCGTCTTGTGGGGGTGGGAGTAGAAAGTGAAAGACCGGGCAGTAGGGTTATGGACACGCCAGAGATCATAAAGGGCAGCTGACCTAATTAGACAACGGAAATCTCTGGCAAGTTGTTGCTAGGAGGTGCCTGTGGGCCCGCCATATAGGGATAATTTGTCCATACGTTTGGAGAAGGCCATATTAAAGTCACCACCCAATAGCAGCGCCGAGCCAGAGAAAGCCTGTAGTCGTCTCAATACTTTCCTGAGAAAAGGGATTTGGGACGGATTTGGGGCATATAGGTTACAGAGAACGATAGGCTGGCCGTGAAGAAGTCCCTCTAAAATTATGTATCGCCTCAGGGTCAAGGTGGGAGGAAGAAATGGAAATAGGGCAGGAACGGGAGAGCAGGATAGCCACTCCCCCTCTCCTGCGGGTATTATAGGCAGAAAAGTGACAGGGAAGTAGTGACGGGCAAAATTGAATGATCCGATGTGGTCAAAGTGGGTTTCCTGGAGGAAAGCCACGTCCGCCCCGGAGAGAACGGAGCTCACGCAGGACCATGCGCCTTTTAGAGTTGGAGCCCAGGCCCTTAACATTCAGAGTAATACACTTAGCCATAATGAAACAACAAAATAGGCACTGGCAGATGAATAAGAGAACAGGCATAGGCAGATCTCACCCGACCTCGATGGGAGGAAGACAGCATGGAGGGACTCATGTAGAGGATCCTGGTGGTCGATCCCTGCGATGAAGAAACCGTAAACCTAAAGAGAGGGAGGGGGTAGGAAGAGGAGGAGGGAAAAAGAACAAACAAAAAACAAGCAAACAACCGTACAAGAAAAAATCATATCATGGGCAGGACTAAATCTCCTGACCGGGGACTAACAGCAAATGACAGGGCAATTATAAGCAAACTAACCAAAAGGGTCCAAAATTGAAACCTAATCTAACTGGAAACAGCCCCCACAAGGGGGAGGCAGGAGTGGCCAATCAGTAGACAGACCAATTGAGGATAGTAAAAGGCACCAACAGGATTTAAGGAGGAAAACTATGAAGGTAGGAGAGAAAATAATCTCCTACCCTGCCCGCCAAGAAAAATGTGAAACCACTGAAATAAAAGACAAATTAGAAAGGGACCAGTGAGTGGACAACAGGTATAAATAACGCATAAGCATCAAGAATGGGTCAGCGACCAGTGAAGGGTACAGCAAAGCTCCCCAGCAGCCGCCAGAAGTTGCAGGCAAAAGCTCCAATCCAGGACCTAGGGAAAACAAAAGGGGAAGGAAATAGAGTCAATGCAGTCATGGAGGTAGCGGGTCCACAATGGAGGTGGAGACGGAGGGGGAACAGCAAGTTCCCAGTCAGGCATGTCCAGCGGGAGAGCAATGTCCATAGCTGAACAGAATGATTGCAGGTCTGTATAGGAGCGTATGGTAGCTGAACGGCCATTGTGTCTGGCGGTCAGGGCAAAGGGGAAGCCCACCTGTACGGTATCTGACGTTCATGTAACAGCTGGAGGAGAGGATGCAGATGTCTCCGTTTCTGCAGAGTAATCCAGGATAGATCTTGGTAAAGTTGTATATTGGCTCCGTCAAAATCAATGGCCATTCTTCACGGTCAAAATCAAAAACAAGATCGCTTCCTTCAAGGCAAAGTCATGGACACAGCAGATATCGTCCCATGGAGTAGGCCCAGCCCCCTTAGGGCGCAACGCTCTGTGTGCACGGTCCAGCTTTATCTTATGGGTAGGGGTTCCTGCAGGATGGAATTAAATATTGCCTCTAGAGTGGCATGTAAGTCCTCCTCATGAGTAGCCTCAGGCAGTCCCTTTACTCTAATATTATTACGCCTGTCCCTGTTATCCAAGTCCTCATCATGACGCTGTAAGTCATTGAACAGATGACAATGAGACAAAACGGAGTCCTGAAGTTGAGAGATGTAGGCATGTGTTTGGTCATGAGCATCCTTCAGGGAGTCGACTCAAGATGCAATATGACAAAGATCTTGCCGCAGCGTAGAAATTTCAGCGCGGCTTTCCGTGCGGATTTCCTTCCGACAGGCCTCAGTGACTTCAGTCACTAAGGATCGAGTGAGAAACTGGAGCCATTGTGGCGGGAGAGAGGATGGAGGCAGAGCACCTCTGTTCAAACTGCTGGAGTTAGGAGGCAGGAAAAGGTGCTGGAGGAGACATGGTTGCATAGGGAGACATTGAGGGGTTAGCCCCAAGTTCCACTTCAACCCCCCAGGAGTGTGTTGGAGAAGCTTGCCCAGGAAGTACAGGGATCACTTGAGAGGAGGGCACTAGGGGGGGGCACAGTAACATAGGAGTAGGCAGGAGTGGAGGCAGAGGCTGTGGGAGAGTCAGTACAAGGGGCTGGGACCGGAGGCACCAAGGGAGAAGCTGGGGGCTAGAGTGCTGGGGAGCTGAGTCATGCTGGGATTGTGAAGCTGCAGGAGGAAGCGCTGCCGGCGGCGCCATGTTGCTCACCGGAGGAGCGGAGGCCAGGACCCCGCCAGTCATATCAGGAGGAGGGAGATGCTGAGGACTCACCTGGGCAGCCATAGGAGGAGCTGGAGGCAGCGGAGAGGCGGTGGAGCCGCTTGGAAAGAACAGAGTGGCTAACGATGGCTCCGGAAGAGACAGGAGAGAAGCTGGTGTGGCCTGGGAAGATGGCCGCCGACGCGTGGAGTCCTGAGTAGGAGCCGACGATGGAAGCAGGTAAGAGACTATACTGGGCTGTCCAGAGAGGTTGGCGGAGGCAGGGGTCCCTAGGGTGGAAGGTTTTGCTGTTTTTTTACCCAAGGGGGGAAGCAAGGGCTTATTTTGGCCCCTGCTACATTCGATCGTAGGCCACGCCCCCGGAAAAAATATTTTAATAGATTTGTAGACCGGGCGTTTTTGGACACAGGGATACCTAATGTGTTACACAGTATTTAACTACTTTTATATGTGTTCTAAAGAAAGGGGGGTGATTTGAACTTTTAATATTATTTATGTTTTCTTATATATATATATATATATATATATATATATATATATATATATATATATTTTTTTTTTTTTTTGCATTTATTAGACCCCTCTAGGGGTCTTGAACCCCAGGGGCTCTTATCACTAATGCAATGCATTACTATGCTAATGCATCGCAAGGCATTGCAAAAAACCGGGCCTGGGAGCCTTCACAAAGCTCCCGGCTGTCATAGCAATGGGATGCCGGCCCCGGAGCTTGCTCCGAGTGCTGGCGATCCCCGGTAAAATGGCGGCGCCCGGTAAAGTGACGCCTCAGTCAGCTTTGACAGAGGTGTTAGAGGGGTTAATGCCCGCGATCACTGCAGTCACTGATCGCGGGCATTAGCGCCAGGTGTCTGCTGTATAATACAGCATAAACCTGGCGGTTATGGCAGCTGCTCGAGTTCCGAGCAGATGCCATATTTAAAGGGGTATTCCCATGAACATAATCATATCGATATTTGTAGATAATTAAAAGTTAAACATTTTTGCAAATATAAGTAGTTAAAAATTCTGCAGAGTTTTAAAGATTTTCTCTAACAATCTTAGTGGTGACAGTTTGCTGTCTTGATCGGTTGCCAATGGATACGACCACGACTGCAGAAACTTTCTATGGTCTGGGACTTGTGAGGAACCCAGCAATGATTTTCTTATTGTAGCTGGGTTATCAGGCAGGGACACTACATGTATCAGAAGATATCCTGGCCACAATAAGGACATCATGGCTGATTTTCTGACTTTAGAAAGGTCCTGCATTCATGGTCGTATCCAATGGCAACCGATCAAGACAATAACTTGTGATCACAAGATATTTAGAGAAAATATTTAAGACTCTGCAAAATGTTTAATTGCTTATATTTGCAAAAATGTTTAACTTTTAATTATCTACAAATTTAAAAATGGTTATGTTCATAGGAATACCCCTTTAAGCGCCTGACATCCGCCGTACTATTACGGCGGATGTCGGAAAAGGGTTAAGGACTCTACCGATCTAATCACTAATATACTACCTATTGAATGGAAGAATACTTACAGGTGGGCTACACTAGACATTAGCTCCCTTTATAGTAATGTTAGACACAACCAAGGTCTAGCAGCAATATATTCTACACTGGAAAAGGATTCCACCCTTCCGGTTTCTGAGAGGGATTTTATCCTGAAGGACATAGATTTTATATTAAAACACAACATTTTCAGCTTTGAATCTAAACTATACATGCAAACAAAGGGCACAGCTATTGGCACTAGATTTGCGTCCAGCTATGCCAATATATTTATGGGCAATTTTGAAGACTTGTACATCTATGGTATACATATATGGGTCCGGAATATCGTGAGTTAAAAACAATATATCGATGATTTATTGTTTATTTGGGATGGGGATGAGAAATCCGTTACAGAATTCGGATACCTCAATAAAAACACTTTTGGGATCGAACTATCAGGCAAATCATCTTCAGACACCATTGAATATCTGGATCTTCGCCTTATAGGGAAAGAAAAACAGATATATACAAAAACTTTTTTCAAGTCTGTTGACTGTAACAGTCTACTGCACTACAAGAGTCTACACTATGCAAAGTGGAAAAATAATGTCCCCTATGGACAATTCAGAAGAATTAGAAGGAATTGCACAAACAACTCTGACTATAACACACAGAGTCAAGTCTTAGCTGGGAAATTTAAGGAGAAAAATTATCCCAAGAAAATTATTTCAGACGTCCGTGGGAAAGCTAGCAAGCTTACACAATACAATTGCTTGAAACCTGGGAACACTATAAAGAATAACGCATATCAGTTTAATTTTATCACTGCATTTAGTTCATCCCATAAGTACATCAGGGATACCCTCAATAAGCACTGGTCGATACTGCTACATGATCCTTTCCTTAAAGTTTTACCTTCGGCTCAGTCGATCACTTTTAGGCGGGCTAAAACATTGAAAAATTATGTAGCCCCTAGCAAACTGAGACCTGCTCAGAAACAAACCATGAATTTATTAAAGGATCCAATGATTGGCAGCTTCAGATGCGGACATTCAAAGTGTAAATGTTGCCAATCTACTATACACAGATCCCAAGAATTTGAGAGTCACTCCACAGGAGACAAATTTACTATGAAGCATTTTTTGAACTGTTCATCTTCATAGGTCATCTATCTTTTACAATGTCCCTGCGGGTTGCAATATATTAGCAGGACAACTATGAGCTTACGAGAACGTGTCAACAAGCACCGTTCAAACATTTTAAATGGATACAGTGGGGAAAAAAAGTATTTAAACAGCCACCATTTGTGCAAGTTCTCCCACTTAAAAAGATGAGAGAGGCCTGTAATTGACATCATAGGTAGACCTAGGTAATGTGCACATTCACTGATTTCGCACTTTAACGGTAACATTATCATTGGACACCCAAAGCGATTTCATAAACTGACAACACATGTGCGAGTACCCTAATGGTGATCCAAAAAGACTATCTTTCCACAGTATTTAGGTGGTTCCTCAATCACGAATGAGATGACAGGGAACATAAGACTTTGCAGAAAGAGGCACAATGGATTTTTAGCATCCAATGTGTTAAACCACTGGATCTCAATGATAAAATTTCCTTCATTCCCTTTCTATAGATGCCCCTGATATATGGATCTTTATGCTAGATCTCATCCCTCCGGATGTTTCTGATTGGATGAATTTTCTAAAGGGAAGTGTAAAGATAATGGAGCTGTGTATATTGCCATTGTGGATTCTACAGGGATGGCTTCATTGTAGGAGAGTAGGATAGAGGCAGAGTAGACAGTGTGGAATCATAGGGGGTGCGGGCCGGGGGGTGTCAGAT
This sequence comes from Leptodactylus fallax, assembly GCA_947044405.1. Classification (NCBI taxonomy): domain Eukaryota; kingdom Metazoa; phylum Chordata; class Amphibia; order Anura; family Leptodactylidae; genus Leptodactylus; species Leptodactylus fallax. The sequence goes on along the minus strand of CAMRHE010000007.1, from coordinate 7,134,522 downwards.
ACGAGGAACAAAGGGCCGCGGGGAAGTCTGGATTTGGATTGGAGTTAATGGGCCATTGTTTGCGACTAAGCGGTTAATGATACTGTAGGTTTTGCAAGTACCAAGGACCTGGCATGTGACATACGGGAAGTCATGGATGCTTTGTCCAATGGCATTTGTATAGCCATGGGACGGCAGTGAAAGGGAGGGAGCATAGCATCCTCTCCAGGGTTACCCAGAGTTTGGATCTGGTTGAGTGGTGCCAGTCTATGCTTCGAGCCGTGACTGCAGCCAGATAATAATGAGTGCAGTCTGGGGCGGCCAGCCCACCCCTGGGGCATATCAGGGTCAGTCTAGCAATTCTGGGGCATTTCGTAGGTTGAACACTCTTTGGGTTGTGGATAGGAATTCTTTGGGAAGGATAATAGGGATGGTTTGAAAGAGAGAGCAGCCGGGGAAAGGATGTTCAATTTTATGATATTTACGTGGTCCAGACAGGAGAAACCCTTCATGTCCCAGCAAGAGAGGTTGGATTGAAGAGTTTAGAATAGGGAGGAAGTTTAGTGCATATGTGTCTTTCAGGGAATTGAGCAGGTGTACTCCTAAGTATTTGATGGCTTTAGGGGACCAAGTGAAAGGGAAAGCTGAATGGAGTGAACATACTAGAGCTGAGGGAAGAGAGATGTTTAGTGTAGTGCTATTGGAGAGATTGATTTTATAATTGCTGAAAAAGCTGTATTTGTCTATTACCCGAAGGAGGGAGGGGAGTGTAGTTAGTGGCTGGTTGATAAAGAATAACACGTTGACCACAAACGCCGAGATTTTAAGTTGGAGGTTGCCAACCCTTAGTCCTTTGATATCTGGACCGTGCCTAACAGCCACAAGAAGGAGCTCCATGATTGTGGCATAAAGTTTTGGGAAAGTGGATAGCCTTGGCAGGTGCTGTTGCCGATGGTTAGAGGGGAGGAGAGGGTACAGTGTACATATTTGGGCCTATGGGGAAGAGTATAAGGCTTTTACAGTATGCAAGAGAGCCTAGTGGGCCCTAGGCAAATTTGCGTGAGGGTCACCTCGAGAAACCTCCAGTCCACCCTGTCAAAGGCCTTCAGAGTATTGTCCCTGGCCTCTCTCTGTGGGATAACACCCACTTAGTTGGGGTGAATCAAATCTTCCATATGTTGCCTCAGTCTATTGGCAATAAGTTTAGCATATAGTTTTGCAATCGTGTTGATCAGGGAGATTGACCGGTAGCTGGGGCAGAGCTGGGGATCCTTGCTCTCTTTAGGCAAGAATGTGACGTGAACGTGGAGGAAGGATTTAGGAAACAGCGTGGTAGGGAGTACCGCATTGAAAGCTACAGTAAAAGGGGGCAGTTCAGATTGTAAGGTCTTATAAAAATGGATCGTGATGCCATCAGGGCCAGGGCTTTTAACCGTAGGTGCTCTGGAAATCCCTAGTTGTAATTCCTGTGGGGTGAAGGGAGTGTCCAACAGGGCTGCGTCGTCTGCTTGTAAAGGAGGGAGGACGGTTTCGGCCATTTATTATGAGAGGGAGAAAGGAGGAGTGGGTTTTTGAGTGGAGGACTGCGGAAAGGGCAAGTTATATAGGGAGCCGTAATAGTCGCGAAATGCCGAGGCTATGTGAGGGGTGAGATCGGAGACAGAGGATTGTTTGATGGACATGATGTGGGAAGTTGCATGCCGTTCCCATACCACACTCGCCAATAAGCGGCACACCTTGTTACCCCATTCGTACAAAGAACGTTGTCAGAGGTGACTGAGTCTCTGTTGCTTATGCTCAAGAAGGGCCTTATTTTATGACGTGTCGCCGTCAAGGTGATTAATGTGGATTGTTGGAGGTTCTGTTTATGTTAGGCCTCAAAGGTTCCAATGAATTTGGAGGAGCGACTTGAGCAAAAGGCTAGCCTCCTTTTTGATTCTGGTGCCGTGTTTGATCAAGATTTCTCTCAAGGTCTTCCATGGGAGGGGTGATGTGGTGTCTTGAGAGTGATCCAGCTCAAAGTTCTAGATAGTCTGTTTGAGGTCGGACAGGTATTGAGCATCAAGCAAGAGAGATTCATTGAGTCTCCAAGAATTTGAGCTTCTAGAGAGGGGAAGAAGAGTGACAGAACAAGTGACCAAGGAGTGGCCAGAGAGAATAGTGTTGCCTATCTTTGCTAAGGAAAGATGGGGTAAGAGGGCATGTGGTAGAAAGATATAGTCCAGTCTTCTGTAGGAGCTTTGGGCATGAGAGAAAAAAGAGTAATCCCTGACAACAGGGTTCAATAGGCGCCAGGCGTCACACAGCAGCATGGTGTGTAGGAATTTGCGTAGCTAATTAAAGGCATTGTAGGGAACCTGAGTCTTGCTGGAGGATGAATCTATTAATGGGTTGACTGTGAGGTTAAAGTTGCCACAGAAGATGAGATTTCCACGAGCATAGGATTGAAGAGGTGTGAGTGTTGAGATGAGAAATGGAATCTGGCCAGAGTTTGGAGAGTAAATGTTAGCATTGGTGTATGTGGCGCCATGGATTTCACATATAATGATTGATACCAATCTTGTGGGTCAGAGAGAGAGTCAAGTATATTGACTGGGAGGCTTTTATGGAAAAAGGTAGCCACCACTTTAGTTTTCAATTGAGAACTACTGCTGTGGGACTATTGAGGGTAGTAGCGATTTTTGATTGTGGGCAGACGTGTGTTTAGGAGGTGAGTTTCTTCCAAGCATAGTATGTGGGTTCTACGTTTGTGTGAGTCAAACAGGATCTGGGAACGTTTTTATGGTATGTTAAAGCCATTAACATTAAAAGACGCTATGGAGATATCCACCATGATTAGGGAGGTGGGAGAGGGACAAAGAAACAGAGGAACGGAGCTGAAGGAAGAAGGAGGGCAGGACAGCTGCTAATAGTGTTGAGCACAAGTCTCAAGACTGGTCTAACAAGGAGACCAATGGGCTATGAGGAGTCATTGGTTGCAGAGCGTAGGATACAGTGAAAAGAGAGAGGAGCTGAAAAAAGTGGAAGGGAGAGTGGTGATCAGGCCCAACTGGAGAGTGTGGAAAGAGATTGATAAAACGGAGATGGAGAGTGAAACCATAAAAAAGAGTAGTAAATGCAGGCAAATATGTGCAAGTAATTAACTAGAATAAAGACTAGGCAAAAGTAAACAGTCGAATGAGTGGATATCACCAGCAGCAGGGTGTCTTCAGGCAGGACATTCTCGATCCGGAACATTTCTGGGTCTGCTTGGGTCTGATGTTGTCAATCACTGTCCCATATAGGGCTCACAATCTACATGTCCTATCAGTATGTCTTTGGAGTGTGTCTTTGCTAATCTCGACGTATGCTTCAGGTTGTTGTCTGGCTGGAACACTGTCATCCTTTTCATACCCATAGTACTCTAGTATTCGAAGTAACTCATCTTGTAGGATATGCACATATAACTCAGCATTGAGACCACCATCGATCCTGGTCGAGTATCCAACACCTTTGGCTGTGAAACAACCCCATAGGCTTCCTCCACCAAACTTGACAGTTCCTTCAATTTCTTGATCCGTTTGTCCCTTTTCCCTTGTTTCTTCCAGATCCTTTTGCAACCAGCAGAGCCCAGTCTATTGACTTTTGTCTCATCACTCCAGTTCACTCGTTTCCAATCTTTTACTGTCCATTTTTCGTACGTTATTTGCAAACTCGAGCCAACGCTTGATTCAATATGATGATATTGAAGTCGAAGTTTCTTCTTTAATCGGGCCACTATTCCAGACTTGAGTAAAGCACGTCACATGGTGTTTGCGTGGATGTATGTGATATCACTATTACGAAGCATACAAGCCACCTCCACTACCATGTTTGTCGCACCAGAACTGGTATACCTTGTGATGAGCCTACTTGTTGACTCCAATAATTTGCCTGGACATCTACCTCTTGGCTTTTGAATGGATTTATGGACTTCATTTTGTATTCTTCAACGGTCTTGGCACTCACGTGATGCAGTTTGGTAATATTCTTGGCCGAGAGATTGCTATCAATGAGCTGCATGATGCTGTTTCTGTTCTCTTGAGTGACCTTTTGCTTGTGAATCAACCTAATAACATACTGAGCTATTAGGGAATGTGAGAATCGGTTGTAATTTGTAATATACAAGAAGAAAAATATTTTTGTACCACCAGGAGCAGTGGTGTAACTAGGAATGGCTGGGCCCCAAGGCGAACATTTGACATGGGCCCCCCCGAACTGCTGCCCCCAACTGCCCCCCTGGACCGCCCCCTCCAAGCCCCCCAAAAAATGCATTCCTGCACAGACTATTATGCGCCATAGTGGCCCCTACACACAGTATTATGCAGCATAGTGGCCCCTTCACACAGTTTTATGCAGCATAGTGGCCCCTGCACACAGTGTTATGCCGCATAGTGGCCCCTGCACACAGTATTATGCCCCATAGTGGCCTCTGCACACAGTATTATGCCCCATAGTGGCCCCTGCACACAGTATTATGCCCCCATAGTGGCCCCTGCACACAGTATTATGCCCCATAGTGGACCCTGCACACAGTATTAGGTCCCATAGTGGCTCCTGCACACAGTATTATGTCCCATTGTGGACCACCCATGAACAATTATTATACTCTGGAGTCTTTTCAGACCCCAGAGTATAATGATTGGAGACCCAGGGGAGGATACAAACATAAAAAAAAACAATGTTACTTACCTGTTCCTCGCTCCGGTCCACTCCCTGCTACTTTGGCCTTCTTCAGTGTTGGACCAGGACAGCGTCACGTCATGCGGGCCGGCGTCACAACGCAAAATGACGTCGGCTGACATCTGGGACGCCATCCAACAGGCCCGAAGCGTAGGAGAGGTAAGTACATTGTTTTTTATGTTCCCTCACCTCTCCTGGGCCTCCGATTATTATACTCCGGGGTCTGAAATTACCCCAGAGTATAATGATAGCAGTGTTTGTGGGGTTCGGCCCGTAGCCTTACCTACAGATCCCCGCTACTGCGCACAGCCGCCTCTGCAGAATCAGAAGCGCAGGCGGCCGTGAGCAGGACCCCGAGAAACGGTAAGTATATAGGGCCCGTTACCTGCTGGGGTTACTCCAGCAGGTAACAGCCTATTTAAAAAAAAAAAAAAAAAGCATCGGGGCCCCGTAATGCCCCGGGCCCTGTTGCAGCCGCTACAGCTGCTACCCCGGTAGTTACGCTCCTGACCAGGAGGAAAAAAACTCTAAAATTCTGTTGCATGACAAGAATCTACATAACTAATCATATGCTAAATAGTTGCAATTCAAATTTATGTATGAGGTAGCCAAGAAGATTTTCTATAAAATGATAGTAGTTTTACGTTTGAAGTTGTAGTGGATGGTGAGGTATGGGGCATGAAAGTCAAAAGTTCAAACAATTGTTACCCTTTTATTCATCAGTGTAACATCCTAAAAAAATTAAAGGATGTTACAAATTATGTTAATGAAGGCATATGGTAAATCTTCATTATTACTATTTTCAAGAAACTAATTCTGTTCTGAAAGGGCTTTGAAAGCCCCCTGTGTCCTAATACCCCCATAAGTCACCCCATTTTCAAAACTGCATACCTTAGATAATTCAAAACAGCGTATTGGAAGTTTTTCACAGGAACTAAAACAAAACATGTCTTGCACTAATACTTTCATTTAGCCCTAAAATGTACACATTCACAAGGGGTTAAAGAAGAAAATGCATCACACTATTTGTTGTAAATGTTCTCTTGACTACATAAATGCCCCAAATGTGGATGTAAACTGATGTATTGGTGCAAAGTAGGGTCCAGAACGGAAGCAGCACTAATGAGATGTTGGAGGGCAGATATTGCTGGAGTTTGTTTCAGACACCATGTTCCATTTGCAGAACCCCAAGGTGCCAAAACAGTAGAAACCCCCAAAATGTGACCGTATGTTGCAAACTAGACCTCTCAAGGCATTTATCAACGGGTATAGTGAGCACTTTGGCCTTTCATGTGTTACTCAGAATTTGGCTGGGAAAATGGAAAGCAACGTTTTTTTCTATAAAATGTTGCTTTAACCCCACAAGGGGTTAAAGGAGAAAATACACCTGACAATTTGTTAAGCATTTTCTCACAACTACAGGAATACCCCCACATGTGGATGTAAACTGATACAGTATATGGTAAGCACAGTAGGGTCCAGAACGGAAGGAACGCTGTTGGGATTTTGGAGAGCAGATTTTGCTGGAATCTGTTTCAGGCACCATGTCGCATTTGCAGGGCCCCTGAAGTGCCAGAACAGTGGAACCCCCCCCCCCCAATGACCCCATTTTGGATACTACACCCCTCAAGGAATTTAATAAGGGGTATAGTGAGCACTTTGACCCTACAAGTGTTTCACAGATTATATTTTACCATTGGCATGTGAAAATGAAAAATTACTTTTTTTTTTTCAATTAAAATGTCACTTTAGCCCTACATTTTCATCTTCACAAGTTACACAATGTTGGGGTATTGTCGCATTCTCCTTAACATGACAATAACCCATATTTGCTGGTACACTGATGTACAGGCACATGGCAGCGCTTGGAACGGAAAGAGTGCTAATTGACTTTTGGAGGCCAGATTTTGCTGGAATAGTTTTCAGGTACCATGTCCCTTTTGCAGAGCCTCAAGATGCTAAAACAGTGGAAACCCCAAAATGTGACCCCATTTTGGAACCTAGACAACTAGACCCCTCAAGGAATTTATCAAGCGGTATAATGAGTACTTTGACCCTGCAGATGTTTTACAGAATTGGGTCGTGAAACTGGCAAATTAAATTTTTTACTAAAAAAATGTTAATTTAACCCCAAATTTTTCAATTTCACAAAGGGTTAAAAAAAATAAAAAATAATGTGTAAAGGCATTTAGTGAGCATTTGTACCCCTCAGGTGTATGGCAGAATTGGTCCAGAAAATGAAAAATTACATTTTTCTATTACAATTTCACTTTACCGGCAAGTTTTTTCATTTTCACAAGGGGTTAAAAGAAAAAGAGAACTCATAATTTGTTAAGCAATTTATCCAGACAACAAAAATGTCCCACTTGTACTGTAGATGTAAACTGCTATATCACACGGCAGGTACAGAATGCTATTTGTAGGGAACATTTGTTGAAATAGTTTTTTTTTTTATTTTGTTTGTTTTGTTTTTTTAGGTTTAATCAAGTTTTATTAAAGTTTTTCAAATACAGAGGGGGAAAAAAAAGGATTTAGTCAGCCACCAATTGTGCAAGTTCTCCCACTTAAAAAGATGAGGCCGGCCTGTAATTGACATCATAGGTAGACCTCAACTATGAGAGACAAAATGAGAAAACATATCCAGAAAATCACATTGCCTGATTTTTAAAGAATTTATTTGCAAATTATGGTGGAAAATAAGTATTTGGTCAATAACAAAAGTTCATCTCAATACTTTTATATATCCTTTGTTGGCAATGACAGAGGTCAAACGTTTTCTGTAAGTCTTCACAAGGTTGGCACGCACTGTTGCTGGTATGTTGGCCCATTCCTCTATGCAGATCTCCTCTAGAGCAGTGATGTTTTGGGGTTCTTGCTGGGCAACACGGACTTTCAACTCCCTCCAAAGGTTTTCTATGGGGTTGAGATCTGGAGACTGGCTAGGCCATTCCAGGACCTTGAAATGCTTCTTATAAAGCCACTCCTTCGTTGCCCTGGTGGTGTGCTTGGGATCATTGTCATGCTGAAAGACCCAGCCACGTTTCATCTTCAATGCCCTTGCTGATGGAAGGAGGTTTGCACTCAAAATCTCACGATACATGGCCCCATTCATTCTTTCATGTACATGGATCAGTTGTCCTGGTCCCTTTGCAGAGAAACAGTCCCAAAGCATGATGTTGCCACCCCCATGCTTCACAGTAGGTATGGTGTTCTTTGGATGCAACTCAGCATTCACTCTCCTCCAAACACGATGAGTTGTGTTTCTACCAAACAGTTCTACTTTGGTTTCATCTGACCATATGACATTCTCCCAATACTCTTCTGGAACATCCAAATGCTCTCTAGTATATTTCAGACGGGCCCGGATATGTACTGGCTTAAGTAGGGGAACACGTCTGGCACTGCAGGATCTGAGTCCCTAGCGGCGTAGTGTGTTACTGACGGTAGCCTTTGTTACGTTAGTCCCAGCTTTCTGCAGGTCATTCACTAGGTCCCCTCGTGTGGTTCTGGGATTTATGCTCACCGTTCTTGTGATCATTTTGACACCACGGGGTGAGATCTTGCGTGGAGCCCCTGATCGAGGGAGATTATCAGTGGTCTTGTATGTCTTTCATTTTCTAATTATTGCTCCCACAGTTGATTTCTTCACACCAAGCTGCTTGCTTATTGCAGATGCAGTCTTCCCAGATGCAGGTTTTTGTTTCTGGTTTTCACCATAGTGGAGTTTGGAGTGTGACTGTTTGAGGTTGTGGACAGGTGTCTTTTATACTGATCATTTCAAACAGGTGCCATTACTACAGGTAATGAGTGGAGGACAGAGGAGCCTCTTAAAGAAGAAGTTACAGGTTTGTGAGAGCCAGAAATCTTGCTTGTTTGTAGGTGACCAAATACTTATTTTCCATCATAATTTGCAAATAAATTCTTAAAAAATCAGACAATGTGATTTTCTGGATTTGTTTTCTCGTTTTGTCTCTCATAGTTGAGGTCTACCTATGATGTCAATTACAGGCCTCTCTCATCTTTTTAAGTGGGAGAACTTGCACAATTGGTGGCTGACTAAATACTTTTTTTCCCCACTGTACATCGGAGATGGGCCGCCCAATAGTAATGAAGTAGGTGAGGAACCGCAAAACCCCCCCTCTGCTTTACCAGCCAGCATAACTGAACACGGAATGCGTGCCTCTTCACATTCCAAATGAATTGGAAAATAGCCTTCTGAAGAGAGCGTAGCTCCGAGCGGGGGACCACCACTGACAGGGTTTAAAAAAAAATAAAGGAGTTTAGGGAGGAGCGTCATCTTAACAGCAGTGATGCGCCCTATCAGGGAGATATGTAAGGGGCACCATTTATCCAGGAGGGATTGGAGGTCACGAAACAGCTGGGGATAGTTAACCGAATTGTCGGGGGAACTCCTCGGGGTAAATGTTACCATGGTCCAAATTAAGATAGCAAGTACGAGCTCGGAGAACAGGACTACAGACACCTCAATGCTGTATACAGAATGTTCTGACGTTTATTGGAGCATACACATTCTTATAGACAAAATCAAACTCAGTTCTTAGGAACTGCTCAAGGCTCTTTCCATAGAAACTTGAGGCTGATAACAGACTGAGCAGACTGGAAGGCAGTCAACAAAATCCTATCTCAGTTTGCCTGGTCAGTTCAAACATCGTGCAAATATGGAGACATGAATACAAAATGGTTGCTGGTTAAGTTTTAACCCTTACAGGGTTTCAAAAAAATAAAGGCGTTAAGATGATGCTCCTCCCTAAACAGCAGTGATGCACCCTATCAGGGAGATATGTAAGGGGCGCCATTTATCCAGGAGGGATCAGAGGTCACGAAACAGCTGGGGATAGTTAACCAAATATAGGATGAGGATAGTTGGATACCCAGATAGCAAAGGGAATGGTCTCTCCATTGGAAATTGTAGTTATGGTGCAGGAGTCGGAGGACAGAGTTTGGAATATTCAACAGGAGGGCCTCCGTTTTAGAGGCATTAACCTTATAACCAGAGAAGTGACCGTAATCTCACAATGTTAACATTAGATTCGGGAGGGAGGTGTGTGGGTTGGTGAGGGTCAGCAGGACATCATCAGAAAAGAGGCCAATTTTAAAGTCTTGATCACGCACAGGAATCCCTGCAATATCGGGATTGGAACGTATAACAGAAGCAAGGGGTTCAATACAGAGGACAAAAATAAGAGGGGATATAGGGCAACCCTGCTGAGTCCCATTGCGAATGGGGAACAATGAGGAAGTGGTATGTGGGAGCTTAACTACCACCAAGGGGGAAGAGTAAAGTTCAGTGACTGCTGAGAGGAAGGCCCCTGAAAAGCCAAACTTCTTAAGAGCAGCAAACATGAAAGACCAGTCAAGGCTATTGAAGGCCTTCTCAGCATCCAAACTCAAAAGGAGGGCAGGGGTAGCAGTACGGTTGGCTACATCTAACAAATCCACAGCCCTTTTGGTGTTGTCACCCCCCTGATAGCAGGGAACGAAACCCACCTGGTCCTTGTGGATAAGAGAAGGGAGCCAAGTGTTTAATCTAGTAGCTAGGATTTTAGTGAAGAGTTTAAGGTCAGAGTTAAGGAGAGCTATGGGTTGATAGTTAGAGCACTCTTGGGGGTCTTTATTTGGTTTAGGAACTAGGGTGATATGGGAGTGAAGCATCGACTGTGGTATGGGAGCACCGTCCAGGAATGAGTTGAATGGATTCCGAAGGTGAGGAAGAAGTATTGACTGGAAGGTCTTCTAGTATAAATAGGTGAAGCTGTCAGGGCCCCGGGCCTTACCATTCGGAAGACTCTTCAGAGTGTCGGTAATCTCCTTGTCTGTATTCAGGGCGTTAAGAGAAACAAGGGCCGAGGAGTCTAGAGAGGGTAGGTTACAAAAGTCTAAATAGTCCTGCAGGTCTTGGGAAGTAGGGGGGAGGTCCGGGTGAATTCTTGGCGGGAGGTTGTATAAACGGGTGTAATAAGATAGGAATGCCATAGCAATATCGTCAGGATGGCGTAATATGGAGCCAGAGGGGCCGCGAATAATATGGGGGGTAGAAGAGGCTTGTTGATCCCGCAAGGTTCTAGCTAGCAAGGTATGGGCCTTATTGCCACGCTCATAGTAGCGTTGGCGACTATAGAGTAGGAGATGTTGGGTAGCATGCGTAGCTATGTCGCGTAGGTCAGCTCGGGTTGCAACAAATTGACGAAGGAGGGACAGAGAGGGACGTATCGCTAAACTATCAGTGAGGGATTTTTTCTTAGCATGCAGGGCCAACTCCCTGGCTTTTCTGTCTTTTTTTCAATCTCATTTGTACGGCAATGCAATGCCCCCGCATGACAGCCTTATGGTTTTACCAGAGGGTAGAGACCAAAGGGACTGAAGCCTCGTTATCTCGAAAGTAATCAACAAATGGGTATTCAAAGTGGTACGGGTGGTCTCTGTGTGTAGGAGGAACTCATTAAGGAGCCAGTGGCAGCGCCTGGTCGGGACTGGTGTGGGAGAGAGGGTAACAGAGACTGGGGCATGATCAGACCACGAGATAGGACCAATATCAGCATTGACAAGCAAACTGAGTGTAAGGGCATTACCGAAAAAGTAGCCTATCCTCGTATGTGTGTTATGGGGATGGGAAAAGAATGTGTAGGAGCGAGCTGTGGGGTTATTAACGCGCCATAGGTCGTAAAGAGCGGAGGACCAAATTAATTGGCGAAACTCCCTGGCAGGCGAGGCTGAGAGGCTGTGGCTGGATTAGCAGGGAGGGACAGTCTGTCCGCATGTTCAGAGAAAAACAAATTAAAGTCTCCGCCAAGCAGCCAGGTCGCACCAGAGAGGGTTCACACACGGCCCAGGATCCCACGCAGGAAGGAGAGCTGGGAAGAGTTAGGGGCATATATATTGCATAGGTCAATAGGTTGGCCATGTAGGTGGCCCTCCAAAAAAATGTAACGACCCTGGGGATCATCATGGGATGTAACTGTAATAGGGCATGTACGGTACAGTAAAATAGCCACACCTGCCTTTCAGCAGTTATGGTAAGCAGAGTAGGCACTGGGATAGTAATGTTTAGCGAAGTGAAATGTACCTGAGTGGTCGTAATGCTTTGTTGGAGAAACGCCACGCCCGCCCGGAGGGACCGAAGCTCACGCAAGACCATACGTTGCTTAGTGTTGGAGCCCAGGCCCATTCAATGATATGCACTTAGCCATGAGGACGGAGTATGAGCGAAGCAGCAATAAGCACAGCAGATCCCACCCATGAAATGCAGTTCTCAGGGAAGGCAGACGTAGAAGAGGTCGTGGAATCCCATACCAACCACCTGTGCGTGGAAGGAGTGAAGCAGCAATCTCCAAACCTAGAAAGTAAAGAGAGGGGGGAGGGGGAGGAGAAGAGACAAACAAGTGGACAAGACATATTACAAAAATCCTAAGACCAGTATAACAGTACATTGATGGACAGGACTAAATCCTCCGACCAGGGGTAGGAGGCATCGGTCCAGGTAGGACCAGGCCCAAAAGTCCAAATGAGCCCTGTAGGGATAAAAAGAACAGCGTGGGGGGGGGGCTCACAGCTGGAAAATATTGCCTAGAAAGTAAGTGCCTGGGGGAGGCACAAAATGCCAGATGATAATCCACAACCACCAGAAATAGTGGGGGAAATATCCGTTGGTAGAACAGATAAACAGTGGAGGGGAGGGGAGCTACCGGAGGGGAGCTACCCACCCCGGGGAGGGGAGCTACCCACCCCACCCTTAAACAATGCTAGAAGTCAAGGTGACAGCAGTAGTCCAAGGACTCAGGGGGAATAGAGAAAGTAACGTTCAGGTCCACAATGTTCATGGGGGTGGAGGATCCACCCACGGCCTCCTGACCGAGATCCCCGGGGAAGGTAGATGACGCCTCTTGGTCTTCTGGGAATTCCAGACTGGAGGTAGTGGGGCTGGTGGAGGTGCAAGGTCCCAGTCAGACAGCTCCAGGGGCGGTAAATTCAGTGTAGAACAGAAGGTTTGCAGGTCAGCATAGGAACGCAGAGTGGCAGAACGTCCATTTAGTCTTGCGGTCAAAGCAGAGGGGAAGCCCCAGCGGTATGGGACCCGGCGGTCCTGAAGTAACTGAAGGAGTGGACGAAGATGATGCCGTTTCTGCAGAGTGATCCAAGAAAGGTCCTGGTAAAGTTGGATTTTGGCTCCATCAAAGTCAAAATCCTTGACGAGCTTTGGAAAGGATAGACTCCTTGAGAGTAAAGTCATGTATACAGCAAATGACATCACTTGGAATCGGGCCAGACCCCTTAAGACGGAGGGCCCTACGGGCACAATCCAGCTTGATTTTATGAGAAGGAGGTTTTTGAAGGATAGCATTAAATATCACCTCCAGAGTAACATGGAGATCCTCTTCTTAAGTAGCCTCAGGCAGGCCCTTAACTCTAATATTATTACGGCGCCCCTGGTTATCCAAGTCCTCTATGTGACGCTGCATTTCTTGCACAACTTGACATTGGGAGTCAACAGACGTCTGAAGCTGGGAAAGATGGACCCGAGTCTGATCATGATCCTCCTCTAAAGTCTCCACTTTAGTTGTAATTTGCTGAAAGTCCTTCCTTAGTGCAGAGATTTCATCTGTGACTTCAGCAACCATGAACTGGAAGTCCTGTCTGCTTGGTAGGTGAGCAAGCAGCTGAGCCCACTGAAGTGGTATGGAAGCAGGAAGGGCAGTCAGGCGGCCATGCTGCTGGAGGGGGAATAATGGCGAGGCTTCGTCCTCCGTATCAGGTACAGCATATGTGGACATAGAGGGGGTCTCCCCCAGGTCTGGCTCAGCATCCCCAGGAGGAGAGGAAGGATGAGAGGTGTCCAGCAATAGCACAGCAGAGGTGGAGGGAGCAAAGGGCCAGAGCACAGCAGGAGGTTCAGTGCCATGCACAATGGCAGCAACAGTCAAAGCACGTTGATTTGGCAGCAGGGGCTGGAGGAACAGGCAAAGTCTGGGCAGTGGAAGGCAGGAGTTGCGGACTGACCTGTTGAAGCTGTGAGGAGTTCAGATCCTGAGTCAGCACAGTAGCGGAGCTGCAGCAGGAGGGTCCAGAGGCTCAGCAGGGGGACATACCAGCAGGTCCACGTGCATCCCCTGGAAGTGCAGCGCTGCAAGCGTCTGCAGGAGGACCAGGTGCTTCCCTGCAGCGAGGTCTGGCTGGTGCTGACTGGGAGCGTGGAGCAGGTAGGGACATCGCTGGGGGCTGCTGAATGTCCAGGGAGGCCATGGGGGAGAGCAGAGGCTGCACTGAAGTCATTGAAGCACCGGCCCAAGATAGCTGCCGGCGCGAGGAAGACCTGAGCGGCGTCGATCCAGGGAGGAGGTGAGATGCAAGGGATTGCTGTGTAGAGCTTTGTCCTGGAGTAGGGGTCCCCGAAGCAGTTTTTTGCCCATCAGAAAGGCCTGGCTGCAGATGTGTAGGCTAAAGAAAGCTGGTAGGGGAGGAGCTCCCCAGAGATGCAACTGCTCACCAAAGAGACATAAGCCACACCCCTGTTGAAATAGTTTTTAGGTGCCATGTCGCATTTTCAGAAACCCTGAGGTAGCAGTACAGTGGAAACCCTGTTTTGGAAACTACACCTCTCAAGAAATTTAATCTAGAAGAATAATGAGCGGTAGTAGTTTTGTTTTGGATTTTATAGTGCCAAGAATAAGGAGTTAATAATTCATGGATGTGTGGTACAATTTGAAACATTCCTTCATACAGAGTACAGCTTTTTCAGGGCAGGTTTCACAATGGTAAATTGTGTCTTTTCGTATCTCCCCATTTGGAGCCGACTCTCATCTTTTTTGGGTTCTTCCCTTTTAGTGGTTTGGGGGACTTCACCAGGGAAATATTGCCCTGGAACAATACAGGGAATCTCTATTCCAGAAGTACTAGGTCATGCCCCTTCTTGGCTTCCAAAAATTAGGGCCTTGATGACTATCTTTTGAAAATTAAAGAATGTCCCTGTCCTACCTTCACATTGGAATAGCACGTAAGAGTTATACAGTGCCATTTGTACAATGTGCACAGCCAGCTTTTTGTACCATATCTTTGTTTTCCGCAAGGCACTGTACGGCTTCAGCACTTGATCTGATCTTGATCAACCCCTCCCATGTATTTATTATATGCCAGGATGCAGTCTGGCTTTGGGGTGGGATTATCATTACCTCATACAGGGACAGGGGTGCTGCCATTTCCATGAATTGTGGTCATAACAAGGACATCCCTCTTGTTCTCTTGACCAACAACATGTTCTAACTACATAGTGCCCTGCTCTCACCCCTTCTAAATGGTTGGCCAAGCAGGGACCTAGGGAGGCCACTCTGGTTTCTACACACAGTGCCACATGCTACAGTAGCTCTGGAAGAAAGGGACTTAAAAAGTGAGATGCTGGAATAGAAGTTATCCACATAGAGGTGGTAACCCTGGTCCAGCAGTGGGTGCAGCAACTCCCACATAATTTTCCCACTAACTCCTAGAATGGGGGGACATTCTGGGGGCTCAATTCTGGTATCCCTTCCCTCATAAACCCCAAACCTGTGGGTGTACCCTGAGCTACTCTCACATAGCTTATACATTTTAATGCCATACCTTGCCCTTTTGATGGGCAGGTATTGGCGGAATTTAAGCCTCCCTTTAAAAATGTATAAGTGACTCATCTATACTAATCATTTTTTTGGTACCAAAATGCTCGAGGACTGGTCTAATTTTGTATAGACGGTCAAATCTTGGATCAGTTTGGGGCAGGCATTGTGCGTTATCATTATAATGAACACATTTTAGAATGGACTCAAATCTAGTCCGGGGCATGGTCATATGGTGAATTGGAGTGCAGTACCGAACATCTGCACTCCAATACTGTCTAATTTCTGGTTTTCTTACAGGGCCCATATGCAGCACAAGACCCCAAAATGTCATAATTTCTGCTGCATCTACAGGGGTCCACCAAGCATATTATGACGTGGGATTCTATGTTAAAAATTGTTGAGCATACAATATAAAACACCATATGGTTTACAAAATCCTTAGAGAAAAAGACTTGGAAAAAGTCAATTTCTGTAAAGCCCTCAGTGTCAAAATTAATTCCTGTGTCTGAAGCCAGGAAGCTATATGCATCCTCAGCTGAAAACACTCTTCTAGATGACTGGGACATTTTTATTTTATTTTTTAAGGGGTTGTGAGTATGTCTGTCTGTTTTAACGCATGTAAAGTGTATAGAAACTTTATTACAAAATAAATTAATTTACAGAAATAAATACAAGAATAAATTTACCAAAAAAAAAAAAAAAAATCTGCAGTAAAAACTACCTGTAATTTATTTATTGACGGCTATAAAGGAAACACAAGTAGACGGCAGCTTGTGTTCCAAAAAAAACAAAAAAAACCCTTTGCTATCTAAACTACCTGTAATTTATTTGTATATATATCTATATATATCTATAGAGACTTTTATAGATATATATCTCTCTAACTACTGCTATCTGTAACTAGAGAAGAAACACAAGACTACAGTGGCTTGTGTTCCAAAAAAAAACCCTTTGCTATCTAAACTACCTGCAAATTATTTGTATGTATATATAGATTATTTTGTATATATGTAGATTTTTTTTTTTTAGAAATATATGTCACTAACTACTACTCCTCTGCTGCTCCAGAAGAAACACAAGGAGGTGGTGCCATGTGTTTAAAAAAAAAAAAAAAAAATCCTAGCTAAACTATCTGCAAATTATTTGTATATAAATATCTATAGAGTCTTCTATAGATATATAAATATCACTAACTACTACTCGCTGCGTCACAAAAACCTGTAAAAAGATGGAATACAGGGAGATTGAATGGAGGAAAATAAGCACCAGCAAGCACCAGCAATTCTCAGTGGTAGAAGCACAAATCGTCAGCACAAAGTAGCAGAGCCCACTCTGTACAACCACAGTGACTGGAATAAGTAAGTACAGAGTAAGTTCTGCTACTTTGAACATCCCTCCTATGCTGTGGTTGGCTGGTGGGTATATGCCAGCCAGTCACAGCCATCAGAGGGTGGCACCAACTTATGTCCCCTTGTAATCAGTGGCTGTGTTTGGTGCTATCTCAGCACCAATCACAGCCATTCCCTATACAACCTGGCAAGCTGGTCTGAAACATACTGTGTCTGGTTGGTCTGATTAGACCAGACTGTCGCAGCGATCACCTTTACTGTCGCAACTGTCGTCTTTAGCTGACCTCCCCCCTATCCACTCTGAGTTATGGTGGTTTGCAAGAAGTCCTTCCCGTTAGCGCCGTACTATTACGGTAGATGTCAGGAAGGGGCTAAATTTTTCTTTTTTTTTTTTTTTTTTTTTTTAAACTCTCAGAAGCATTCCAATGAATTAAAGCTGGCCAAACTTATTACCACATGCAGTCACACATGATGTAGCAACAGCCTAAAGTTACAACTAATCTGTGTTCTTAACCCCTTCAAGACAGAGCCTAAAAGTACCTTTGTGACCATGCCTCATTTTTCAAAACTGACATGTCACTTTATATGGCAATAACTTTAAGACGCTTTAACTTACACAAGTGATTTGAGATTGTTTTTTCATGACACATTGTACTTCATGTTAGTGGTAAACATTGATCAACATTTTTGTATTTATTTATAAAAAAAAAAAATAGGACTTTTGATCGAAATTTTGAAAAAAAAATCGCAATTTTCAGAATGTGAAATGCTGTGCTTTTCAAACAGATAGTCATACCACCCAAATACATTAATAAATATTATCTACCATATCTCTGCTTTATATTGGCATCAACTTTTAATCGTTCTTTCATTTATTTTGGACATTAGAAGACGTTCAAGTGTACCAGCGATTTTACAGATTTACAAGAAAATTTACCAAATTAATTTCTCAGGGATCACTTCAGTTCTGAAGGGGATTATAAAGGCTTATATATTAGAAAACCCCATGAATCACCCCATTTTCAAAACTGCACCCCTCAAATTATTCAAAACAGCATTGGGGAAGTTTGTTAACCCTTTAAGCATTTCACGGAAATTAAAACAATATAGAGGTAAAATTTAGACATTTCATTTTCTTTCAATAATACATTTATTTAGCCCTAAAATTAACACATTCACAAAGGGTTAAAGGAGGAAATGCATCTCACAGTTTGTTATGCAATTTCTACCGAGCACAGAAATACCCCACATGTGGATGTAAACTGATGTTTGGGCACACAGCAGACCGCAGAAAGTAAGGTGCGACACTGGAGAGCGCTATTTGGCATTTGGAGGGCAGATTTTGCTGGAATAGTTATCGGATGCCAAATTGCATTTGCAGAGCAACTAGAGTACCAATACAATGGAAACCCCCAAAAGTGACCCCATTTTGGAAACTACACCCCTCACAGAACATATCAAGGGATATAAGGAGCAGTTTGACCTCACAGCTGTTTTACAGATTTTATTAACATTGGGACGTAAAAATGAAAAAGTACTTTTTTTTTGCAATAAACCATCAATTTAGTCCCAAATTTTTTATTTTCACAAAAAGATAAATGAGAAAAAGCTCCCCAAAGTTTGTTAGACGATTTCTCCTAAACATGGCAATACCCTATATGTGGCCATAACCTGCTGTATGGGTACATGGCAGGACTCGGAATGGAAAGAGCGCTATTTGGCTCTTGGAGGGCAGATTTTGCTGCATTAGATTTTGGGTGCCATGTCGCATTTGCAGAGCCCCTAAAGTACCAATACAATGGAAACTCCCAAAAAGTGACCCCATTTTAGAAACTACACCCCTCAAGGAATTTATCAAAAGGTATTATCATTTTGAGCCCAAGAGTGCTTCCCAAAAATTAATGTACAAAGTGAAAAAGCATATAGATTGTGAGCCCTATATGGGACAGTGACTGACAATGTCTATAAAACGCTGCGGAATATGATGGCACTATAAAAGTAAGCTAAATAAATAAATAATAAAAATTTAAAATTTTAAACAAATATGCCATTTCGGTGCCCAATACGTTGCTCCCAGTTTGTGTCATCAGAGCCATACACTCCTAAATCTATTAAGTGGGCTATTCTAGGGACAAAGAAGTTGTATATGTGGGTGTAAACTGCTGCTTGAACACACAGCAGGGCTCAGAAGGGAAGGAGCAGTGGGCTTATTGGCGATTTTTGGGATTTTTGTCTTCACATTGTACAAGCTATATTTTCTTTATTTTTCTGGTGATGTAGCCATATGAAGGCTTGTTGTTTGCGGGGTGAGATGTATTTTGTAATTATATCATTTTTGGGTGCCTATAACTTATTGACTACATTTTATTAACACTTTTTCTTGGTGGAGTAAAAAAAAACCCATCCATTCTGCTATTGCTTTTTACTTTTTAATGTTTTTTCTGCGCAGCGTACAGCATAAGTAACATGTTACCTTTATTCTGCGGGTCGGTATGATTACGGCGATACCTAATTTATATATTTTTTGTTGGTTGAGGGCTTATTTTTTTGCGGGACGATCTTTGCTTTTTATCGGTACTGTTTTGGGGTACATATGACTTTTTGATCACTTTTTATAGCTTTTTTTTAAGGTGAGATGGCAAAAAATCATTATTTTCGTGCTTTATTAATTAATTTTATTTATTTTCATACACTTCACTTTTTTTTTCAACTTTTTTTTTTTACTTTTTAATGATGTCCCACTAGGAGACCTGAACCAGCGATGCTCTGATCGCTGATTCAGTACTATAGACTGTGTATTGCAGTCTATAAAGGAAGTTAGCCTATGCAGAGGTCACGGAACTTCCAGAGGTCCCGGCAGGATCAACCAGGTACTGGGGGCTCCTGGCAGCCTGGGGTCACTGGCCAGACCCTGAGCTGCAGATTATAGATATGAGCACCCCCCAATCTCGCCGCGGTGGGTGCCGGGGGGGGGGGAGGCAACATGGCGGACCGTGACATCCAAGGGGTTAAGGAGCAGGGTGTTAGCTGTCAGATACAGCTAACACCCACTCCCGATGACGCCCGTGGGCAGGTGGCAGCTAATATCAGGGAAAGTTTGTTACTGCAACAAACTTTCCCTGATATGGCGGCTACATGATAGGTTCAGGTCCCGATCATGTCTCCTTGAGCATCAGCAGCTATTACCGCTGTATTCATGGAGTTCCTGACCCTTGGGGAAACCCGATACCCAATTTAGCAGGGTCCGTTTATAAACGTCGGCGCTGCACAAAGCCCAGCAAACACCGACGTTTATATACAGTGGGCGGTCGCAAAGCCGTTAAAGAAGTTCTCTGTGAATTGGATAAAAAAAAATTAAATAAAATGTCCGAGTGCCTGCTCTGATTCCTATTTGCATCCTCTTGGTAAAAGTTAGGAGCTTGTTTTACCTATAGGAATGGGGACCACTATGATACATACCCTGGCAAATTGCAGACCCCTTTCCAATAGATTACAGGGCAGGGCACCCAGGGGAGGTGACTGAAAATAATAAATACATATTCTCACCTCTCCTGGGCACAGCGATCTCTCTGGCGCTCTTCCGTCATGTGACTGAGGCCTGTGATTAGGCCCCAGCAGTCACATGGGGCGCAGCCACGTAATGACAGTGCGTCCCCATGTGACCGCTGAGGCCCAATTACAGGCCTCAGCAGCGATGTCGGAAGTGGACCTGAAGACGCTGAAGACGGCAGGATGGAGTGAGGATGCCAAGGTAAGGTAAGGCAAGATGAGTATGAATGTTTGTTATTTTTAATCACCTTCTCTGGGCCTCCGATTATTATACTCTGGGGTCTGAGGAGACCCCAGAAAATAATAATAGCACCGGAGCGTGGGGGGGCTGTCGGGAGCTTATAATACTGTGTGGACGCCACTGTAGAGTATATACTACTGTATGGGGGCCACTGTAGAGCATATACTACTGGGTGGGGGCCACTGTAGAGCATATAATATTGAGTGGGGGCCACTGTGGGGGGCATATAATACTGGGTGGGGGCCACTGTGGAGAGCATATAATACTGTGTGGGGGCCACTGTGGGGAGCATATAATACTGGATGGGGGCCACTGTAGAACATATACTACTGGGTGGGGCCCTCTGTGGAGCATATAATACTGTGTGGCTGCCACTGTGGAGCATATACTACTGGGTGGGGCCACTGTGGAGAATATACTACTAGGTGGGGGCCACTGTGGAGCATATACTACTGGGTGGGGCCACTGTATGGAGCATATAATACTGGGTGTGGCCCACTGTGTGAAGCATATTATACTGTGTGGGGCCACTGTGGGGAGCATATTATACTGTGTGTGGGGGGAGCAATGTAGAGCATATAATGCTGTATGGGGGCCACTGTGGAGCATATAATGCTGTGTGAGGGCCACTGTCGAGCATATAATACTATCTGGGGCCACTGTTGAACATATTTTACTGTTTGGGGACCCGTAACCGGTTCGGGGGGGGGCCCATGTCAAATGTTCGCCTTGGAGCCCAGCCATTCCTAGTTACGCCACTACCAATACATTATACATTTCATTTAGCAATCATTAATTGGTACTGTAATAGCCATTCACATGGGAAGATTCCTCAAAGCATTGTACATGTAAGGTGTAAAAGAAGACCGTCATAAAACGCAATTTACGTTCAGCACCACTAATTGCCTGGAGTCCCATCAAATGTGCCTTGTGAAAGTATTCGGCCCCCTTGAACTTTTCAACCTTTTGCCACATTTCAGGCTTCAAACATAAAGATATAAAATTTAAATTTTTTCATGAAGAATCAACAACAAGTGGCACACACTGCTATGCCCCATAGTGGTCCTGCACACACTATTATGCCCCATAGTGGTCCCTGCACACACTATTGTGCCCCATAGTGGTCCCTGCACACAGTATTATGCGCCATAGGGGTACCTGCACAAACTAATATGCCCCATAGTGGTCCCTGCACACACTATTATGCCCCTTAGTGGCCCCTGCACACACTATTATGCCCCATAGTGGCCTCTGCACACAGTATTATGCCCCATAGTGGCCCCTGCACAGAGTATTATGCCCCATAGTGGCCCCTGCACACAGTATTTTGCCCCATTGTGGACCACCCATGAACAATTATTATACTCTGGGGTCTTTTCAGACCCCAGAGTATAATGATCGGAGACCCAGGGGAGGATACAAACATAAAAAAACATTGTTACTTACCTCTCCCTGCCTTTTTCATTGTTGAACCACACGTCACGTGAGCAATGCATGCTTTGCGCCACATAATGACGTGGGACTGGGCCACCGTGACACCTGGGACGTTACCAAGGAGTCCCGAATCCTGCGGAGCAAAGGAGAAGTAAGTAAGTTGTTTTTTATGTTCCCTCACCAGCAGGTAACGACCTATTTAAAAAAAAACAAAAAAAAAAACATCAGGGGCCCTCTGGGCCCCCTAATGTCCTGAGCCCTGTGGCAGCCGCTCCCACTGCTACCCCAGTATTTATGCCCCTGCAGCTGAAGTTTTGTTAAAGTGAAAGTGACATGTACTGTATATCTAGGGAATAACAAATGGTAAGCAGTGGATACAAACTAAGAATATAACCATATACTGCGCCGCGCTTTTACGCATTTTAATATTTGAAATGCTTCAAAACTTTTGATGACTTGGAAGTTCTGCGGGCTTATTGTTATTGGGAGACAAATTTGTGACTGTGAGCCAAGTTGAAAAGAATTGGCTTTTCAAAATAAAAGCCACCAAAAGTTATCCCTTGATGGGAGATGTAAAATAAAATTTATTCCAACATGGTGGCATCAACAGTGTGTGTTGTGGAATGTGATGGACCAGACCACAGGAGAAATCTGGCTGAGTGGTGGCAGTGGTGGTATCTGTGGCAACATGTGTGGTATTGCAGCAGGGTAGTGGTGGAACTGGTAGTAGATTTTTAGAAGTAGCAGCCAGCATCAGCAGCAGTAAATGATAAAGGGAGACTGGCCTGCCAGCTGAAGAAAGCTAAAATACAGTGCCTTGCGAAAGTATTCGGCCCCCTTGAACTTTTCAACCTTTTGCCACATTTCAGGCTTCAAACACAAGGATATAAAATTTTAATTTTTTGGTGAAGAATCAACAACAAGTGGGACACAATTGTGAAGTGGAACGAAATTTATTGGTTATTTTAGACTTTTGTAAAAAATAAAAAACTGAAAAGTGGGGCGTGAAATATTATTCGGCCCCTTTACTTTCAGTGCAGCAAACTCACTCCAGAAGTTCAGTGAGGATCTCTGAATGATCCAATGTTGTCCTAAATGACTGATGTATATAAATATAATCCACCTGTGTGTAATCAAGTCTCCGTATAAATGCATCTGCTCTGTGATAGTCTCAGGGTTCTGTTTAAAGCGCAGAGAGCATCATGAAGATCAAGGAACACACCAGGCATTTCCGTGATAGTGTTGTGGAGAAGTTTAAAGCCGGATTTGGATACAAAAAGATTTCCCAAACTTTAAACATCCCAAGGAGCACTGTGCAAGCGATCATATTGAAATGGAAGGAGTATCAGACCACTGCAAATCTACCAAGACCCGGCCGTCCCTCTAAACTTTCATCTCAAACAAGGAGAAGACTGATCAGAGATGCAGCCAAGAGGCCCATGATCACTCTGGATGATCTGCAGAGATCTGCAGCTGAGGTGGGAGAGTCTGTCCATAGGACAACAATCAGTCGTACACTGCACAAATCTGGCCTTTATGGAAGAGTGGCAAGAAGAAAGCCCCTTCTCAAAGATATCCATAAAAAGTCTCGTTTAACGTTTGCCACAAGCTACCTGGGAGACACACCAAACATGTGGAATAAGGTGCTCTGGTCAGATGAAGCCAAAATTGAACTTTTTGGCCACAATGCAAAATGATATGTTTGGCGTAAAAGCAACACAGCTCATCACCCTGAACACACCATTCCCCACTGTCAAACATGGTGGTGGCAGCATCATGGTTTTGGCCTGCTTTTCTTCAGCAGGGACAGGGAAGATGGTTAAAATTGATGGGAAGATGGATGGAGCCAAATACAGGACCATTCTGGAAGAAAACCTGTTGGAGTCTGCAAAAGACCTGAGATTGGGACGGAGATTTATCTTCCAACAAGACAATGATCCCAAACATAAAGCAAAATCTACAATGGAATGGTTCACAAATAAACGTATCCAGGTGTTAGAATGGCCAAGTCAAAGTCCAGACCTGAATCCAATCGAGAATCTATGGAAAGAGCTGAAAACTGTTGTTCACAAACGCTCTTCATCCAACCTCACTGAGCTCGAGCTGTTTTCCGAGGAAGAATGGGCAAGAATTTCAGTCTCTCGATGTGCAAAACTGATAGAAACATACCCCAAGAGAGTTGCAGCTGTAATCGCAGCAAAAGGTGGCGCTACAAAGTATTAACGTAAAGGGGCTGAATAATTTTGCACGCCCCACTTTTCAGTTTTTTATTTTTTACAAAAGTTTAAAATATCCAATAAATTTCGTTCCACTTCACGATTGTGTCCCACTTGTTGTTGATTCTTCGCCAAAAAATTAAAATTTTATATCCTTATGTTTGAAGCCTGAAATGTGGCAAAAGGATGAAAAGTTCAAGGGGGCTGAATACTTTCGCAAGGCACTGTATCTTTTGAAATGAAAAGGATTCTATGACGCTGAGAACAACACTTGAGAAGCGGAAAAAAACCTTGGTTATCCTGCCGGTTATCCCTGTATGGGAGCAAATGCCACATCAACATTGGTGGTAGAATGACAAATGACAGAACGCTCTAAATTTTTCTTGAAATTCTATCAGAGTGCCTTGCCAGCTAACTGAAAAAGCTGGACTATCTTAATAAAAGGGATCACTGTGTCTGAGGTTTGCTGCTGCTATGGTAACGCGTACAGCACCAACTAGTGTAGTGACTGAGTGACAATTGACATAATTTTAAGAAAAATTTGGGTACACTATCAGTGTACTTACTGCCTAACTTGCCAGCTGAAAAATCTTCCAAAAGCAATTATTGTGTCTGTGGTTTGCTGCATGCAATAATCATATACTGCTGCACAATCTGACGTTTCAGCATTTGCAAAAGTGTAACTCAATGTGCGCTTCACCTAATAACCATGAGGCAAGGGAAGGAGGTGTGTAACCAATAGCTTGCCCTGTTGAAGTTAAGGGGGGGGGGGAATGGTCCAGTTCAACACCAGACAGGAGCCATCCGCCTGGAGGAGGCAGATGGGACCTGTCTGGTGTTGAAACTGTGCCTTCCCTGCACACATGAAGTGATGTCAGTACTAGAAAGCACCAGACATTGCTGCATTTCTACACTGTGGCCTCTGATGCTCAAAAACATTGACTGAGAAATTGCCATGACAGGAACATATTGTTCCTTCCCACATTTTGAGGGTGGCATGGAACTTTCTCCACATATTCATTTAAAGGAGAGGCCCACATGGCCATCAAGCAAGGACAACTTTTCTTGAGAAATAATGGTGACTAGGTATTCTCCATGGTGGCTGTGTGCTGCCATAAGTTGGCGAAATGCTGTGGATTCCACCAAGTGGTATGGCAATGATTGCACCACCAGTAACTTGGCCAGGTGGGAGTTAAACTTTCAGACCAGCCAGATGACTGGGTGCAGATTGTGTGGAGGAGGAGAAGCAAATGGAGATTATAATAATGAAAGATAATGTGTCGATGACCATGTTCTAGGAGTGGAATGGATGTGGCCCTCCCTACAAAGATGATCATAGGGAGAAGGAATAGAACAGTCTTGCTCACTTGGTGCCACTGCTAATTCCATTTTACCAAATATGCTGTTGACACCATTTCATGTGAGTACGGAGAGACCTAGTTCCTGCACGTGTACCACCACGGCGATGGCAAATTATGTTTGCAGATCTTGTACCTTGCTTTTGATTTGTCATTTGGTAATGTACAAAAAATTCCCATACAGGAGATGCTGCTACCAAAACCATAAATGTGTCCACCAGTGCCACCACCACCCGAGTTTTCCTTAGATCTACCACAGGCAGGTCTTATGGATATTGGGGTTGCACTTCAGGTGAAACTATTGCAGCTGCCACCACAATTTTCCACCCTGACCTGCTTGACAGGTCTTATCTCTAATAGAATCCTCACTGGATTCCGTAATGTCATCACCTTTCTCACTTTTTTGGGACTCATCATAGCAATGGATTCCTGTGTCCTCACAGTTCCAGGTTACCCCATATTGCCTTTACCAGCATTACTACCAGTAGCACACCCCCTGCCACTACTACCTCCTCCAACACTCACGTCTTTCACCTCTACCTCCTCCTCGTCAAAAAAACAAACAAAAAAAACTATTGCAGTTCTCATCCACCTGAGGAGGAAGAAGATGAAGTCTTGGGCTACCAGAAATACAGTATCTCTCTCAGCAGATCCATATAACACCTAGAGAATAGGACCTCTGTCAGTGAAGAAGACATGGTTGACAGTACAGAAAGACTGCATAGTAAATTACAAGTCACAACAGAGGAGGAACACACTGAACCCTGACACAAAGTCAACATTTGTGGTTCACGGTTTTCAAAAATGTCTTTATTCAATGGAGGTACGACAAAAGTGCAGCTACTGGTGGGTTTGTCAATACCAGTAGTAGTGTTACTGTTTCCATTCACATTCTTGTTGTTAGTAGTAGTACTTGAACAAGAGTTTCCTCTTCCCCCTCCTTTTGCCTTTTCCCTGCCCTGTTTTTTTCTAGTCATTTTATTGCGCACTGCTTAGTGATTTGGCAGCAATTCTGACACCTTTTTTTTTTTTTTTTTTTAACAAAAAATATTTCAAGAAAAATAGCAAAGGAAGTATTAGACTGAAACTGTGTCAGTTAGCTTATATTAAATAACAAGAGTTTTTTTCTTAAGCAATTAACATTTTTTTCAGATTACCAATGCTCCTTCAACATTGTGTATTTGGTGAGCAGAGCAGAAAGGAAACATGAAATTACAAGATTTATTTTTCAGATTGACACAGGCTAGACTGTATATTGGATGAACAACAAAAAACCCTATATATAACAGTTATTTTTTTCAGATTTGAACAGGCAAAAAACAACACTTTGCTGTTAGATCAGCAGTATGTATTTAATAAAAAATTGTAAACTCTTGCCCAAAAAAGTCATTGCCAAAATATATTTTTTACTAACAGGACTTGTCAGTAAAAAGGATGTTTAAAGAAAATATATAGCTGAAAATGCTCTATTGCACAACAGACAAACAGACAGAATTAGCAATGAAAGGGTTAACTGTCCAGTCTGTTTATGCAGCAGCACAGATTTGCCCTCACTCCTATGATCCTATCATATTTCTATGTATCAATATAATCATATTGATTTCTAGTACTAATCTGCCTGCCTGTGCAATTGCTTGATTCTGACTAAGTTCTCCTAGTCCTTTGACTATTGCTTGAATTAACTATTGCATTTTCAGAACTGTGCTCTGTATGATACAGTGAGATGGATCATAGATGTATTTTCAAGTCCGCCATTGTAGCAATTAAAGACTGTGAGGTCCATCTACCACTGTCTATTAGCTGAGAGACTGTCAGGTGGTGCTACGTCACACACAGTGTCTGAGCCATACATACGCGTCTCCTCTGTATTTCCTGGTCAAACATTTTTATTTGTCTGAGACAAATCGCCATTTGCTTGGATTTGTTTAAAATAAAAAATAGTTTGGAATATTCGGGACCAACCTGGCTCATGACGAATCAGTTTGCCTATCTCTAAAGATATATTATTCTGATTATTTGACTTTTTCCCCCTTTTTGTCACATCCTGTATTTCAGAGGACAGGTGGACTGTTTGGACAAGAAGACAATTTTCACACTGAACCTGTCAGCCCTGTGCACACAGCTGTCACCAGCCAGCGACCTCTGCGCTTTTCTAAAGCTGGTAGCGAAGACCTAGAATCTCCCATATTTCTACCAGATCCTGTTTTTTTCCCACCTCCAAGGAGAAACCGCAACACGAACAATAGCAAAATAACAAGGCAAGTATTAGTGGTTCATATTTTCATGTAAACAAGACTCATTTATTTTGTTATTTGATGCTGCAGAAATATGTTAACACTGATTTTCATTTTCTAGTGAATTTGAACATTGCCTTACTTCTCCAAAAACTACAGAAGCTCATTTGAAAGAAGAGTATTGGGACTCAGTTAGTATCACCAGTCAGGTAAAGTCTTAATATCTCAAATAGATGGACAGGATGCATTATTACATCATAGAATCAAAATGCACACGTGGACAAAATTGTTGGTACCCCTCATTTAATGAAAGAAAAACCCACAATGGTCACAGAAATAACTTGAATCTGACAAAAGTAATAATATATAAAAATTCTATGAAAATGAACAAATGAAAGTCAAACTTTGCTTTTCAACCATGCTTCAACAGAATTTTAAAAAAAAGAAAACTCATGAAACAGGCCTGGACAGAAATGATGGTACCCTTAAGTTAATATTTTGTTGCACAACCTTTTGAGGCAATCACTGCAACCAAACGATTCCTGTAACTGTCAATGAGACTTCTGCACCTCTCAACAGGTATTTTGGCCCAGTCCTCATGAGCAAACTGCTCCAATTGTCTCAGGTTTGAAGGGTGCCTTTTCCAGATGACATGTTTCAGCTTCTTCCAAAGATGCTCAATAGGATTTAGGTCAGAGCTCATAGAAGGCCACTTCAGAATAGTCCAATATTTTCCTCTTAGCCATTCTTGGGTGTTTTTAACTGTGTGTTTTGGGTCATTATCCTGTTGCAAGACCCATGACCTGCGACTGAGACCAAGCTTTGACACTGGGCAGCACATTTCTCTCTAGAATGCTTTGATAGTCTTGAGATTTCATTGTATCCTGCACAGATTCAAGACACCCTGTGCCAGATGCAGCAAAGCAGCCCCAGAACATAACAGAGCCTCCTCCATGTTTCACAGTAGGGACAGTGTTCTTTTCAAGATATGCCTCATTTTTCTGTCTGTGAACATAGAGCTGATGTGCCTTGCCAAAAATTTAGATTTTTGTCTCATCTATCCATAGGACATTCTCCCAGATGCTTTGTGGCTTATCAACATGTAGTTTGGCAAATTCCAGTTTTGTCAGATTCAAGTTATTTCTGTGACTATTGTGGGTTTTTCTTTCATTAAACGAGGGGTATCAACAATTTTGTCCATGTGTGTAAAAAAAAAAAAAAAAAGTTTGGCACTGTGTTAACCAGTTGAAAAATGTAATATTGTTCTTAATAACAGAAACAAAATAGCGGTTTTTCAGTTACGATACCATTTAATGGGTAACTGAAATAAAAGATGTTACAAGGCAAACTCAAGTTTGTTCATCAGGCATGGTATAGCAACACTTTACACATTAGATTGAACTCAGTGGATGAGTTTTTCATTAGTTTAGAGGTCAACAGTATTCAAAAGTATTATTCTATCTAAATTGATGTTCATTCAGAGAACTACTGACCCCATTATCTCTGGAATACATTCCTTAGATATTGTAGAAGGACATAAATCCTTAAAGGGAGTCTATCATTCAAAACTCACATTTTTCACTAACCCCACGTTGGAATAACCTTTATAAAGGCTATTCTAGTCCTACCTTTGTTTTTCTTATGCAGGCAGCCATTTTGGCATAAAATATCTTTTTCCTATTATGCTAATGAAGCTCACAGAGCACAAGGACGTTCCCCCTGTGCTCCGAGCACAGCAGCCTGATAACCTTGAGAGTGTTCATTCCCTCCTCCTGGCCGTTTTCTTCATGCCGCCTTCAATGATGAGCTCTCACGGTCTTCAGCAGCATCTGTCTTCTGTGAGATTCCGCATATGTGCTGTCGGCTCTTTTTTTCTTTCACTCAGTCTGTTATCACTAATAGAACCAAATCCAGAGAGGAGACAGACTGACTTACACACAGTTACATTTAACTACGAAGTCTATTGAGGGGATGGGGGAGGAGGAGACTGCTGGAAGGAGGGGGAAAGGAAAAGGTACACACGCTGCTGTGAGGTGAATTGCTGTTTCACTCTCTATAGTGATAAAGTTAGCCTCCTTTTTCACCTTCTCCATAGACTTCTACGTTAGGAGCACTGGTTTAACTAGAGTGCACAGTGGTCGCAGCTGCAAGTGGACCCATAAACCCTGGAGGGGGGGTCCGCAGGTCATTCTAACCACACTAATGCTGATTAAACTTCTTTGACCTCCTTTTTTCATTCCCTTTGACGACTGGCAGTCTGAGCATCATAAATGTATTTTCCCTGCCCTCTGGTGTACTGAAGTGACACAGGTGAAGGAGATTTAAAGGGGTTCTCCGGGCAAAAAAACTTTTTTTCAAAAAAGGTATTTTAGTGCTATTAATTGGTTAATAAGTGCATCAAAATACCTTTAGCAGTGTTTTAAGTGATTTCTGAGTTTCTCTGGCAGCTCCTGGCATCTTCTGCATTTGTTTACATGAGTAGCTTCTTGCTGCCTTAGCCTACAACTGCCATGATGCATTGCTGTTCACTCAGATTCCCCTCTCACTCCCTCCCCCTTCCTCTCTCACACTCCCTGTTTCCCTAGATAGCCTGCAGACTACTAGCCCTACCTACCTACAGTGCCTTGCGAAAGTATTTGGCCCCCTTGAACTTTTCAACCTTTTGCCACATTTCAGGCTTCAAACATAAGGATACAAAATTTAAATTTTTTGGTGAAGAATCAACAACAAGTGGAACACAATCGTGAAGTAGAACGAAATTTATCGGATATTTTAAACTTTTGTAAAAAATAAAAAACTGAAAAGTGGGGCGTGCCAAATTATTCGGCCGCCTTAAGTTAATACTTTGTAGCGCCACCTTTTGCTGCGATTATAGCTGCAAGTCGCTTGGGGTGTGTCTCTATCAGTTTTGCACATTGAGAGACTGAAATTCTTGCCCATTCTTCCTCGGAAAACAGCTCGAGCTCAGTGAGGTTGGATGGAGAGCATTTGTGAACAACAGTTTTCAGCTCTTTCCACAGATTCTCGATTGGATTCACGTCTGGACTTTGACTTGGCCATTCTAACACCTGGATACGTTTATTTGTGAACCATTCCATTGTAGATTTTGCTTTATGTTTGGGATCATTGTCTTGTTGGAA
Source organism: Leptodactylus fallax (assembly GCA_947044405.1). Classification (NCBI taxonomy): domain Eukaryota; kingdom Metazoa; phylum Chordata; class Amphibia; order Anura; family Leptodactylidae; genus Leptodactylus; species Leptodactylus fallax. Next base: position 7,103,717 of record CAMRHE010000007.1, on the reverse strand, counting down.
GATAAATCTCTGTTCCAGTCTCAGGTCTTTTGCAGACTCCAACAGGTTTTCTTCCAGAATGGTCCTGTATTTGGCTCCATCCATTTTCCCATCAATTTTAACGATCTTCCCTGTCCCTGCTGAAGAAAAGCAGGCCCAAACCATGATGCTGCCACCACCATGTTTGACAGTGGGGATGGTGTGTTCAGGGTAATGAGCTGTGTTGCTTTTACGCCAAACATATCGTTTTGCATTGTGGCCAAAAAGTTCGATTTTGGTTTCATCTGACCAGAGCACCTTATTCCACATGTTTGGTGTGTCTCCCAGGTGGCTTGTTGCAAACTTTAAACGAGACTTTTTATGGATATCTTTGAGAAATGGCTTTCTTCTTGCCACTCTTCCATAAAGGCCAGATTTGTGCAGTGTACGACTGATTGTTGTCCTATGGACAGACTCTCCCACCTCAGCAGTAGATCTCTGCAGTTCATCCAGAGTGATCATGGGCCTCTTGGCTGCATCTCTGATCAGTCTTCTCCTTGTTTGAGATGAAAGTTTAGAGGGACGGCCGGGTCTTGGTAGATTTGCAGTGGTCTGATACTCCTTCCATTTCAATATGATCGCTTGCACAGTGCTCCTTGGGATATTTAAAGTTTGGGAAATCTTTTTGTATCCAAATCCGGCTTTAAACTTATCCACAACAGTATCACGGACCTGCCTGGTGTGTTCCTTGGTTTTCATGATGCTCTCTGCGCTTTAAACAGAACCCTGAGACTATCACAGAGCAGGTGCATTTATACGGAGACTTGATTACACACAGGTGGATTATATTTATCATCATCAGTCATTTAGGACAACATTGGATCATTCAGAGATCCTCACTGAACTTCTGGAGTGAGTTTGCGGCACTGAAACTAAAGGGGTCGAATAATATTGCACGCCCCATTTTTCAGTTCTTTATTTTTTACAAAAGTTTAAAATAAACAATAAATTTCGTTCCACTTCACAATTGTGTCCCACTTGTTGATTCTTCACCAAAAAATAAAAATTTTATATCTTTATGTTTGAAGCCTGTGAAAGATCCTCAGTGCGCCAAACCGCTTTGGCTCACCCCTGAGTCCTCTTTCATATACAAACCACACTCACCTCCAGTGAGTGTTGGGTTCACAAGATAAATACAAGACAAGCCTTCTAAATTTTATATATTTATTAACCCCTAAATGGGTCGGTATTAACATCTAACACATGCAGTTCAGAACAGATATGCAGATATATGCAAGCATTAACAGTTACTAGTTACAAGATACAGTACAAATAAAATAAAAGGGATAAAGGTGAAATGATTACTTTACCACACATGTCCTTGATGTGATTCTGTAGTCCAACACTCACACATAGCATGTGAAGATCACCAGTGGAGGCTTCTTGGCATGTGGCATTAACTCCTAGCATGTGGCATCATAGTATAATAATCCAGCCTGCATGCTCTCATCGCAGTCTATCAGCATTAGTCCAGTAGTCTCATCACAAAAAATCTCCTCATGGTGTTCACTTGTAGTCCCAACACAAAATCTCCTCCCATTGCCTCTTACCTCATCTTTTATACCCTTTATGCCACCTCCCAGAATGAGGTCATCGGCGTCAGCAAGTCTGATTGAATAATGCAATCAAGTCCAGATTCTTTGCAAAGAGCTGAGACCGAGTGGAATGATACAATGTTATCAGCCATATCTGATCTATCAGTGCAGACTGGACAATGCAGGTTTCTTGGATCACTCAGGGCTGTGTATGCATACAATGGAGCCCTGCTGGGATTGATATAAAGCCCTATTGTTACAAGGTTACCCTACTGATAACATACAACTAGGCTTATAGCTGCGCACATTATGAGTAAATGAAACTAGAGAGAAATACGCTACCCAGAGACCAAAATACAGCTCTGAATTTTAGCCATATTTATGCAGAATCATCACACCTCCCCCTTTAGATGGGGCTTGCAGGAAGTAGGGGCCTACGCCCCTCTTCTGAAAGCACCTTCACCTCCTGCTTCTCAGGCTCTGGCCCCAAGGCTTCCTCACCTCCCCCAGGGGTCCCAGCAGACTCGGGACTTGTCAGACTCCGAGGGTGGTTGAGCGCCACGCGCCTTCAATATGTCCAGACTAGGGTCAGCTTGGACAGCATCTCTGAACTCTTGGCTGGAGTGAGACAAAAGAGAGGTGCATGTTACATAGCTGCCGGACCCTTCTGGCTCTCTAGTCCGACTAGGGACACTTCTAAGGCCCAGGCTCTGAGCCACGTACACTTGGCTACCTCCTGCCTGTTCTGGGTCCGCTTTCTGAGTGCGGGCATCCCTTAGCTTTACACTCATGTCCTCAGGTCTTTGGGAAACCATTCCAGAGATCCCATCCCGGCAATCTCTGCTCTCCTGGCTACCCTTGGCCTGCTCTCTCAGGGTCTTCCCCACACTAGCCGCTAGTTGGGAGAGTTCTAGGGGGTTCTGCACCTCCCCCTTTGCTTCCAAACCTACAACCTGTTCCTCCTGTACTTGGGTGGGTGATGGTGATACCTTGGGCAAATGACTGAGACCATGCTTCCCCAAACCATCCCCCCACAATACATTGACAGGTAATACCTTGGACATACCCTCTTCTTGGATCACACCTCCAGTACCCCATGCCATCTGCACTTGGGCCATGGGCACTCCTGGAATAGAACTGGACAGAAGAGACGTGTATGTCTCATACCGGCCGGACTCCTCCGGCTTCAAGGGAGTGAGGCTAGTCATGGCGGTCTCAGCACCGACTCCAGGTGGTGTAGGCAACGGTTCAAGGGTCGGATCGCCCTCCACCCTTGTAGCACTCTGGCTGCGGGCTAACACCGCACTACCAGCAGTCCGTCCCTCACCTGGATCGGCCATGAGATCCACATAGCTTACCTGACCACCTGACACATGGTCAGCAGTTGGGTGCTTATCGGATGCACTGGGCGAAATAGTAGAAGTCGCTTCCAGTGACTCAGAAGAGCTACCCTGTACACTTTCACAACAAGCATTGGCAATTACATTGACAGTACCTTCATTAGCATTTGTTAATTCACACCGGGCCTCAATGAGATTTATGGTAGACAGAGTAACAAGCTGGGAGGGCGACGCCCCCGCAGATGTGGGTGTGTCTACAGACAAAGTCTCACTGGCTCCTAGCACGGGAGTGAACAAAGCATCAATAACATTTTTGCTGAGCTGGGTTGCAGGAAGCTCATTGGCATCTTCCCTGCTCTCAGCTGAAGGCAACTCATTAGCATTTACACTTACTGCCATGGGAAGTATCTCAGAGGGGGGGTTACGGGCCCTCTCTGCAGATATGACAGACACATTATCAACATTAGTCATAGACAGTTTATCACAGTAAATTGGGGGGTTCCCCACCCCATATTGGGACATCATAGGTCCTAAATCAGTTCCCAACAGTACGTTAGCTGGCAAATCAGTCAATAGTCCCACAGTCCGCATTCCTTTTCCTGCACCCCCGTCCAGATACACAGATGGGCCACCTGCTGTGGCTTGGGAAGCAGGGAAGTTCTCAGGGCGCTTGGGGCACTCCTCCTTGAAATGTCCTGTCTGGTGACAGGCATGGCCCCGCCGCACCTCCCCTTGGGGTTTGGGGAAGGTCACTAGGGTGCCCAGAGTTCTTGGGACAGGGGAGGGACCACCCGGGGCATAGTTTGTCTCACCCGACCTGACGACAGACGGCTGTGGTGAACTCTGGCCTGGCTTCTCCTTCCAACTTGAGGGTCTCTGCAGGGTTGTTGGAGTTTGCACATGGGCGGTTTGTGCCCGCTGGGAGATTTCCCCGCCTCTTCAGCTCAAGCTGATACTCCCTCTCGGCCTGTCGCTCTTGTTCTACAGCTTCCAGAAAACGGTCCAACACCTGCAGGTATGTGTTAGGGTCACTGGTGCCTACTTGCTGCAGGGCCATTTGCCAGTATGAAGCCATTCCCCCTACAAGGCTGGGGTTACTGGTCTCTCCTGGTGAAGTAATCCTTGGGATCGGGCTGCTTGCTGCACTTCCTGGCCTAGCCCCAAAATCAGGACTCTGCTTGATTCTCTGCATGGCTGTGGCTGCCTCCATTTCAGCCATACGCTCAGGATCTCCAAAAGCCTGGTTCTGCAGTTCTGGGCTCTGCTTCTGAGCCCACTAGCCATCCACTGGTATTTGCCAAATAAAAGATAGGATAGAATACAAAGAATAAGGGAGGGGAACAGCACTGTATCAAACTTTCACTGTATCTTAATGATTGCTTTAATACCGAGCTTGTCTCATAGGATTACTACAATCCCCAGCATGTGAGTGATAAAGGTCACCAACGCACGCTGTTTATCCTAAGATCCCACTATGCTGCCACCAATGTGAAAGATCCTCAGTGCGCCAACACCGCTGTGGCCACCCCTGAGTCTTCTTTCATATAAAACCACACTCACCTCCAGTGAGTGTCGGGTTCACAAGATAAATACAAGACAAGCTTTCTAAATTTTATATATTTATTAACCCCTAAATGGGTCGGTATTAACATCTAACATATACAGTTCAGAACAGATATGTAGATATATGCAAGCATTAACAGTTACTAGTTACAAGATACAGTGCAATTAAAATAAAAGGGAATAAAGGTGAAATAGTTACTTTACCACGCATCTCCTTAATGTGGCTCTATAGTCCAATCACTCACACATATGTGGCAAAAGGTTGAAAAGTTCAAGGGGGCCGAATACTTTCACAATGCACTGTAACTAACTCAGCCCACCCCATCCCATCATACTCACCTGTTTTCTGTGTCCTGGAGATCACTTTCTTCTGTTCCGCTGGCCCCTTCTTCTGTGGACCTCTGCGGTGCCTGTGCAATAGAGCCAACAGAGCTCTGTTGCGCATGTCTGGGAGACAGGCTTCTTCTTTTCACGTCTGCCAGATCTATTGCGCAAGTGCTGGCAAAAAAGAAGGAAGTGATGCTTCGTTCCCAGAAGAATGAAGACAGGTAAGTATGATGGCGGGGAAGTATTGGTGACGTTCTATTTTCAGAAATGGAACGTCACGGAAATATCAGAAAGTGTGCCCTGGCGATCTGGGTAAGTAAATTAGAGGTTATGCAGGGGAGGGGGTTTAGTTTAGGGTTAATTTTTTATTTTATCCCAGACAACCCCTCTAAGATACACAGCCTTTTTACAGAAAATTAAACTTTTAATGTCAAAAGTTGCAGTTGATCAGCAAATGGTGCACTGGGCACAATAGGGGGCACGATTACTGTGGGAGGTTATTGACTTTCTTATATTCATTTATAGTATTCTTGTATGAAAAGTTCTACATTATGAGTATTAAATAATGGCATTCTCATGGGTTAGGACCCAAGGCTTCCCAGTAGAACATTCTCCAGTGTGTCACACAATTTTTCACTGGCTTGCCTCCTTTTACATAGTTCATCCTGCTGCTCTCTCTTCCCCAGGTATGCAACACATGCACTTGGCTATCCACATAATAGAAAATATGACTTCTCAGATTAGGTCACCTATCACCACTGATCCATGTTCCATTTCTGTTGATTACATGCCCTTTGTAGATATTTTTGGACCAGAAACGTCCATAAACCTTTGGTACCCTGGACCCTGTTGCTAAACATAACATTTAGCCTGTGTCAAATTCACTCAGATCAGATTCACTCAGATCTTTTTGCTCATTTTTCTGTTTCCAACATATCAACTTCAAGAACTACTTGCTGCCAAAATGTGGGAGCTATCAAGCGGACCAAATTAGATTATTGGCAATGAAAGGGTTAACTGTCCTGTCTGTGTATGCAGCAGCACAGATTTGCCTATGCCTATCACTCCTATGATCCTATCATAGTTCTATTGATTTCTAGCACTATTCTGCCTGCCTGTGTAATTGCTTGATTCTTACTAAGTTCTCCTAGTCCTTTAACTATTGCTTGAATTAACTATCGCATTTTCAGAACTGTGCTCTGTATGGTACAGTGAGATGGATCATAGATGTATTTGCAAATCTGCCATTGCAGCAACTGAAGGCGTGTACAACTTTTTTTTTTTTTTTAACTGTCATTTTTATTAAGAAATTTAAACAAGGTGTCATACAATGGTATAGAAGGAGCCACAACATGTGGTACAACAGTTCAGTAAAATATAACATTGTCAAAGGATACAAAAAACTAACACTAAAACACATACCAACAGACAAAGGAGACAAGGTGAGAAGGGAGAGGGAAAACAGTGAGATCAGTTGTCAGAGCCTATGAACAGTACAATAAGTATCCCAATGTGACCAGACAGCATTGAATGCATCTACAGTATGATTAAGGGTCGCAGTCAAAAATTCAAGACTACGAACATCCTTCATGGGAGCGATCAACTCAGGCCCCGTGGGAGGGAGTGCCTTCCTCCAGTGGAGGGCAATAATGGTCTTCGCGGCAGTGCACAAAAAGAGGAATAGTTTAGACGTCCTCTTGCTTAAGTGCCTGGGGGGTAGATTGAGAAAGTATTTGAGGGGGTCCAACCGGACACCCTGCACAAAGAGGGCGTCTGTAAGGAGTTTAACCTACAGTCAAAATGGACGGAGGACGGGGCAATCCCAGAATATATGGGGCACCGTCCCCAGCGGGTCCTGGCAGCGCCAACACGAAGAAGGAATAGCAGGGTTTAGGGTATGGAGCAATGCTGGCGTATGATACCAATGCATGAGGATTTTGTACTGAGTCTCCCGGAATGTGATACAGGATTAGGACTTAGCTGCTCGAGACCAGATGATTTGCCATTGCTCAGGTGATATCTGTCTACCCAAAGCCTCATCCCATCTGGCCATATATCTGTGACGTAGGGGGGTCGGCCCTCAGGAGACGACAGGATTCTGTAAATGCTAGTGATGATCCCTCTAGTGGAGGTACCAGCACGACACAGCTTCTCAAAGGCCGTGGGCAAAGATACCCGAGTGGATCCAGACTGGGTCAGAACAAAATGAGAAATTTGCTGGTAGTTAAACCATTCAGTAGATGGCAAGCGTAGAACAGAGGTGGAGTAGTCAAAAGGCCTGAGCTCTAGGGTCGAGGGATCGACCAGATCAGCAATACAGAACAGGCCTAATCTGCTCCAAGGTCGCACCATAGCAGAAGACAGTCCCCCCGGGAGGAGCGGATTATACAGGAACGAAATCATGGCGGAGGAGGAAGAGGCCAAGGGAAATAGCTTAGAGCAAGTAGTCCATACTGCCCGAGTAAAGGTGATGGGCCCCAGGAGCGGAACGGCAGGCGAGGGGGGAGTGCGAGACCACAGAAAAGCATTTGGGTGCTCAGGGGCTAGCCAAAGTTTTTCAATTTCAACCCATTTGTTATAGGCCTGGGACGCTGCCCAAAATGGAATAGCTGGGACATGGGCCACCCAATAATAATGCAATATGTGGGGCACCGCCAGCCCCCCCCTCAGACCTGCCAGCCAGCATCACGGAGTGGGGAATACGATGACTCTTCGCATTACAGATAAACTGGAAGATTGCCCGTTGGAGGGACCGCAACTCAGAGCACAGTATTGCCACCGGGAGCGTCCCAAAATAGTAAAGGAGTTTCGGGAGGAGGGTCATTTTAACCACCGTAATTCGTCCTATTAGCGAGATGCGAAGAGGGCGCCACTTATCTAGGAGGGAGCGAAGTTCGTGGAATAGACGGGTATAATTAACCGAGTACAAGGAAGAGTAGGATGACGAAAGCTGCACGCCCAAGTAGCGGAGTGAGCGGTCTCTCCATTGGAAGTCATTGGGGATATTAAGGGGGAGGGCTTCCGTCTCGCTTGGGTTAACTCTGTACCCGGATAGACTACCATAGACCCTAAGAGTTCGGAGGAGGTTCGGGAGAGTGATATGGGGGTTAGTGAGGGTTAGAAGGACATCATCCGCAAATAAAGAAACCTTAAATTCCCTACCTTGGACCGCTATTCTCATGATATCAGGGTAAGACCTAATCTGAGATGCCAGGGGCTCAAAACAGAGGGAAAATAAGAGGGTGTAAAGAGGACACCCCTGGTGAGTCCATTTCGGATGGGGAAGGGGGGAGAAGAAACATTAGGAAGCTTTACGAGCGCAGAGGGACGAGCATTCAAGGATCTAATTGCTGTCATAAAGGCCCCAGAGAAACCAAATCTCTCAAGGGTGGCCAACATGAAGGACCAGTCTAGGAGATCGAAGGTCTTTTCAGCATCAAGGCTAAGAATAAGGGTGGGGGTAGCCGAACAGTTGGCAACCTCAATCAAGTCCACAACCCTTCTGGTGCTGTCACCCCCTGGCGGCAGGGGACGAAACCCACCTGGTCCTTGTGGATGAGAGAGGGAAGCCAAGCGTTAAGTCTGGTAGCCAAAAGCTTAGTGAAAAGCTTAAGGTCCGTGTTCAAGAGGGCAATAGGGCGGTAATTGGAGCATTCCTGAGGGTCCTTACCTGGCTTGGGAATTAAAGTAATATGGGAGTGAAACATGGTGTGAGGGACAGGGGCCCCTTCAAGGAATGAATTAAAAAGGCAGGACAAGTGGGGGACTAAGTCCTCCCGGAAGGTCTTATAATAACAGTACGGGAAACCATCTGGGCCCGGGCCCTTCCCACTGGGGAGACCATTCAAAATTTCAGTGAGTTCCTCATCAGTAACAGGGGCATTCAGGGAAGCAAGTGCCGAGGATGGGAGTCTGGGAAGAGAGCAGGTGTCGAGGTAGGAACCCAAGTCCGGTAGTGCCATGGAGGGGGAAGGTGTGGTAGAGTTGGGGATTATATAGCTTAGTGTAGTAGTCTAGTAGTCCAGAAAGAGAGAAGCAATAGTGTCAGGGTGGTGGTCGAGGGTCCCCTGCCAGTCACGGATTGTGTGGGGGGTAGAGGAGGTCTGATGTTCCCGGAGATTTTTTGCAAGAAGTGTGTGGGCTTTGTTACCTCTCTCATAATATTGCTGCCTACTATAGAGAAGGAGGCGCTGGGTAGCATATGTAGCAAGGTCGCGCATTTGCATTTGCTAATTTTAGCTTGGGCAAGAACTAATTGGCGAAGGAGAATGACAGATGGGCTTCCTGTAAACGCTCAATCAGGGACCGTATCCGGGCCATCAGGGCCGCCTCCCTAGCCTTTCTATCTTTCTTAAACTGGGTCGCCATGACAATACAGTGTCCCCTCATTACAGCCTTATGGGCTTCCCAGAGGGTGGAAACTGAGGAGACTGATCCCACATTAGTTTTAAAATAGTCCACTAGATGCTCACAGAGCGTCTCATGCGATGGGAGAGAGTGTAAGAGAGACTCATTAAAGCGCCAGTGACAGCGCCTAGTAGGGAGAGGAGAGGAGGACAGGGAAACCTGGACCGGGGCGTGATCAGACCATGATATAGGGCCAATATCCACACCAGTGAGGAGACAGAGAGCTGGGGTATTGCAGAAAAAATAATCTATCCTGGAATGAGAGTTATGGGAATGGGAGTAGAACGTGTAGGAACGAGTGGACGGGTTGTCAACCCACCAAAGGTCATAAAGGGCTGCTGACCTAATAAGGCGGCTGAATTCCCTGGCGAGGCGGAGCTGGGGGGCACCCAGCTGAGTGCCTGTAAATTACATCCTGTCAGCATGCTCAGAGAAGATCATGTTAAAATCTCCCCCTAATAGCAACGCCCCACCCGGGAGGGCCCCAAGACGCTTCAGTACATGCTTGAGGAAAGGGATTTGGGAGGAATTAGGGGCATAGATGTTACACAAGACAATAGGCTGGCCATTGAGAAGACCTTCTAGAATAATGTAGCGACCCTGAGGTTCCAGATGAGAGGCTGATATAGAGATAGGGCAGGTGCGGGACAATAAGATAGCCACACCCCCTTTCCTACGGCTATTAAACGCTGAGAGGCGGTGGGGTAATACGGACGGGCAAAGTTGAAGGTGCCTGTATGATCATAGTGGGTCTCCTACAGAAAAACCACCGGAGTTTGCGTAGGACCATGCGACGTTTAAGATTAGAGCCCAGGCCCTTCACATTCAATGTAACACACTTAGCCATTGGGAACAAGTAGGAGGGACAATAGCAATGAAGCAAGCAATGTAACATAGGCAGATCTCACCCAGCACGCAGCCATAATAGGAACATCCGGGAGGGTGTCAAGCCAGGAGCAGGCCACAGCCAGGCAGTCGCGGAGATCGTGGGACTCCAACCTAGAGGAAGGGAGAGAACAAGAGAGAAAAGAAGGGGGGAGGAAGGGGGGGAGAGACAAACAAAAGACAATAGAACACACAATAAAGTAAAAAACTGTGATGATAGTAAATCATGGTCAGGACTACATCTGGCCGGGGGCAAAGGGCAAATGACAAGAAAAATATAAGCCATAGTACCACGCGGGTCCAGAATATGGACTCACAGCTGGATGAAACCCCCATGGTAGGGGAGTAGGGGGGGTAGGACCAGTTAGGAAACAAGTCAATTAACCTCGCTAGGGTGAATCAACAGAAAACAGGCGTAGAGCTATACAGGCGACAGGGAGTCAAGCAACCTGCTCTGCCCACCATACAGGTACAAATAAAGCTATAAGTAGTATAAAGCAACTAAGAGACCGATATAAGTATGCAAAAGAAAGCAATATAGGCCAAATTCAGTGCTCAGGAACAACAGAACAAATAACAGAAGAAACGGCAATAATCCAAGAAAGTCAAGGGGGCGGAGGATCCACCTGTGGCCGCCTGGCCGCAGATCCAGGGGAAGGAAGTTGACGTCTCTTCGGCTTCTGGACCGACCACACTTGAGGGGGGAGCCGGGGGAGGGGAGGCCAGCTCCCAGTCCGTCAGCTCCGGAGGAGGAATGTCCAGGGTGGCGCAGAAGGGCCGCAGGTCAGCGTAGGAGCGCAGAGTGGCTCAGCGCCCGTCGGATCTGGCCGTCAGTGCAAAAGGGAAGCCCCAGCGGTACGGAAATTGATGATCCCGCAGAAGTTGAAGAAGAGGACACAGGTGTCTTCGTTTCTGCAAGGTGATCCAGGAGAGATCCTGATAAAGTTGAATCTTAGCTCCATCAAAGTCAAGATCTCTGAGACGTCTAGCTTTAGATAAGATAGTCTCCTTTAAGGCGAAGTCATGGACACAACATATAACATCCATCGGAAGAGGTCCAGAGCCCTTAGGACGCAGGGCCCTGTGGGCACGATCCAATTTGATTTTGTGGGAGGGAGGTTCCTGCAAAATTGAATTAAAGAGCGCCTCCAAGGTGACATGCAAGTCTTCATCCGGAGTAGCCTTAGGAAGGCCCTTGACTCTAATGTTGTTGCACCGTCCCCTATTATCCAAATCTTCCAGATGACACTGCATATCCTTAACCTGCTGGCATTGGGTAGAAACAGAGTCCTGAAGTTGGGAGACATAGGCACGGGTCTGGTCATGGTCACCCTCCAGGGTGACCACTCTTGATGCAAGATGATGAATATCCTGCCTTAGCGAGGAAAGTTCAGCTAGGATCTTCGCCCGACATGCCTCCGTGACTGCAGTAACTAGGGAGATGACCAGAGATGAAAAATCTGCCTTGGACGGCAGGTGATCAAGTCGTGACTGCCATTGCGGCGATACAGAGGAGTTAGGTGAGGAACTCCTCATAGGATCCTGGGGGGCAGAGGTAGGTTCTGGGAGGCCTGGGTCAGCACAGTGTAGGGGGACATCGATGGGGTCGCCCCCAGTTTAGCATCAGTGTCCCAGGCAGGTGGCGGTGACAGTTGTGCCTTAGGTTGTGGACCCAGCAAGGGTGGGGGAACTGCTGAGACAGGAGGAGTGGAGGGGAAAGCAGTAGATGCAGAGGGAGTAGCAGGCAGCACAAGGCTGGATGGAGACTGCAGATCAACCTGTAGCTGGGGCTCATCAGGAGGGAGGAAGGTGCTGGAAAGAGGCAGGGAGCCAGCGCTGCACTCCACGTGCAGAGGTGCCATCACAGGAGAAGAAGGAGGGGCAGGAGCCATTGTAGAGGTAAGCCCCACGTTCATAGCTGCCTCCGCTTCAGATCTGACAAGAGCCGCTGGAGAGATGCTGTGGAGCGGCTGGGAGGCAGCGGCAGGAGCTACGTGGAGCGCAGCAAGCGGCTCTGTCGGCGGGAGCAGCGGAGGAGCGGCAGAAGGAAGGCCTGTGGCCTGGCAAGATGGCCGCCGTCGCGTGGATGTCCGTAGCGGTGAGGCCGTGGGGATCAGGTAGGGCTGAAGGGTCGCTTGTCCAGCCATAGCAGGGGGAGCAGGGGTCCCAGGAGACACCTGTCTGGGAACTTTCTTGCCCATAGGAGAAGCAGGCTAGCGCTGTCGGTCCCTTGTCAGCGCAGGCAGAGCAGGAGCTACAGGGAGACACGTCCTTCTATATTGAGGCCCAAGGCCACGCCCCCCGCGTGTACAACTTTTTATAGTCTATATGACATCAGCACTGTGAGGTCCATCTACCACTGTCTATTGGCTGAGAGACTGTCAGGTGGTGCTACAGTACAACGTCACACACCGTGTCTGAGCCATACACATGCGTTTCCTCTGTATTTCCTGGTCAAACATTTTTATTTGTCCGAGACAAATCGCCATTTGCTCGGTTTTGTTAAAAACCAAACAGTTTGCAATATTCAGGACCAACCTGGCTCATGACAAATCAGTTTGCCTATCTCTAATCATATATTATTCTGATTATTTGACTTTTTTTTCCCCTTTTTGTTACATCCTGTATTTCAGAGGACAGGTGGACTGTTTGGACAAGAAGACAATTTTTACACTACTGTATATACATCCCCAATTACAAAGGAAGTTGGAACGTTGTGTAAAACATAAAAAAAAAATATGATGATTTGCAAATCCATTTCAACCTATATTCAATTGAATACACTACAAAGACAAGATATTTAATGTTCAAACGGATAAACTTTATTGTTTTTTTTGCAAATATTCACTCATTTTGAATTTGATGCAACACGTTCCAAAAAAAGCTGGGACATGGGCATGTTTACCACTGTGTTACACCACCTTTCCTTTTAACAACACTCAATAAGTGTTTAGTGAACTGAGGACATGGATTGTTGAAGCTTTGTAGGTGGTATTCTTTCCCATTCTTGCTTGATGTACAACTTCAGTTGCTCAACAGTCCAGGGTCTCCATTGTCGTATTTTGCGCTTCATAATGCTCCACACATTTTCAATGGGAGAAAGGTCTGGACTGTAGGCAGGCAGGTTACGAAGACACGCTGTTGTAACACAGGCAGAATGTGGCTTGGCATTGTCTTGCTGAAATAAGCAGGGATGTCCCTGAAAAAGACGTTGCTTGGATGGCAGCATACAGTGCTGGCCAAAAGTATTGGCACCCCGCAATTCTGTCAGATAATACTCAATTTCTTCCAGAAAATGATTGCAATCACAAATGCTTTGGTAATAATATCTTCATTTAATTTGTCGTCAATGGAAAACCACAAAAAGAATTGTCAAAAAGCCAAATTGGATATAATTCCACACCAAACATAAAAAAGGGGGTGGACAAAAGTATTGGCATCCTTTGAAAAATCATGTGATGCTTCTCTAATTTGTGTAATTAACAGCACCTGTTACTTACCTGTGGCACATAACAGGTGGTGGCAATAACTAAATCACACTTGCAGCCAGTTGAAATGGATTAAAGTTGACTCAACCTCTGTCCTGTGTCCTTGTGTGTACCACATTGAGCATGGAGAAAAGAAAGAAGACCAAAGAACTGTCTGAGGACTTGAGAAGCAAAATTGTGAGGAAGCATGAGCAATCTCAAGGCTACAAGTACATCTCCAAAGACCTGAATGTTCCTGTGTCTACCGTGCGCAGTGTCATCAAGAAGTTTAAAGCCCATGGCACTGTGGCTAACCTCCCTAGATGTGGACGGAAAAGAAAAATTGACGAGAGATTTCAACGAAAGATTGTGCGGATGGTGGCTAAAGAACCTCGACTAACATCCAAACAAGTTCTAGCTGCCCTGCAGTCCGAGGGTACAACAGTGTCAACCCGTACTATCCGTCGGCGTCTGAATGAAAAGGGACTCTATGGTTGGATACCCAGGAAGACCCCACTTCTGACCCAGAGACATAAAAAAGCCAGGCTGGAGTTTGCCAAAACTTACCTGAGAAAGCCAAAAACTTTTTGGAAGAATGTTCTCTGGTCAGATGAGACAAAAGTAGAGCTTTTTGGGAAAAGGCATCAACATAGAGTTTACAGGAAAAAAAAGAGGCCTTCAAAGAAAAGAACACGGTCCCTAAAGTCAAACATGGCGGAGGTTCCCTGATGTTTTGGGGTTGCTTTGCTGCCTCTGGCACTGGACTGCTTGACCGTGTGCATGGCATTATGAAGTCTGAAGACTACCAACAAATTTTGCAGCATAATGTAGGGCCCAGTGTGAGAAAGCTGGGTCTCCCTCAGAGGTCATGGGTCTTCCAGCAGGACAATGACCCAAAACACACTTCAAAAAGCACTAGAAAATGGTTTGAGAGAAAGCACTGGAGACTTCTAAAGTGGCCAGCAATGAGTCCAGACCTGAATCCCATAGAACACCTGTGGAGAGATCTCAAAATGGCAGTTTGGAGAAGGCACCCTTCAAATCTCAGGGACCTGGAGAAATTTGCCAAAGAAGAATGGTCTAAAATTCCAGCAAAGCATTGTAAGAAACTCATTGATGGTTACCAGAAGCGGTTGTTCGCAGTTATTTTGTCTAAAGATTGTGCTACCAAGTATTAGGCTGAGGGTGCCAATACTTTTGTCCGGCCCATTTTTGGAGTTTTGTGTAAAATGATCAATGATTTGACTTTTTTTTTTCATTCTCTTTTGTGTTTTTTCATTGCAAGCAAAATAAATGAAGATATTATTACCAAAGCATTTGTGATTGCAATCATTTTCTGGAAGAAATTGAGTATTATCTGACAGAATTGCAGGGGTGCCAATACTTTTGGCCAGCACTGTATGTTGCTCCAAAACCTGCATGTACCTTTCAGCATTAATGGTGCCTTCACAGATGTGCAAGTTACCCATTCCATGGGCAATAACACACCCCCATACCATCAGAGATGCTTGCTTTTGAACTTTGTGCTGATAATAATCCGGACAGTCCTTTTCTTCTTTGGCCCAGAGGGCAAGACGTCCATGATTTCCAAAAACAATGTGAAATGTGAACTGGTCAGACCACAGGACACTTTTCCACTTTGTGACAGTCCATCGCAGATGAGTTCGGGCCCAGAGAAGCCGGCGCCGTTTCTGGGTGTTGTTGATATATGGCTTTCGCTTTGCATGGTAGAGTTTTAACTTGCACTTGTAGATGTACCGATGAACTGTGTTCACTGACAGTGGTTTTCTGAGTTCCTGAGCCCATGTGGTAATATCCGTTACAGACTTATGTCGGTTTTTAATGCAGTGCCCCCATGAGGGGGGGCATTCAATGTTGGTTTTCAGCCTTACCACTTACTTGCAGAGATTTGAACTGAAAATGGCACCTCACCTTGCCTGCAAAACAGGTGCATGACCTGCTAGCACATCCACACCGCTGACAGTGTACCTATCCCACAGTCACAACAGGTGCACAGAATTAGTGGGACATTTTCCTGCAAGTCTTACAATGTGGTGTATCTCATAATGTGTGTGCAATGTCCAACCACAGGCCTCTATGTGGGGGAAACAGACCAGAAACTTAGTCAGCGCATGAACTCACACAGATCCACCATTAATAACAGCAGAACAGATCTCCCAGTGGCCACACATTTCTCTAGAAAAGACCACTCTATTAAAGATTTTTGGGTTGTGGTTTTAATGGGACATTTTAAGATGCAGAGAGAGAGAGAGAAAGGAATGGGAATACAAGTTAATTCAAAAATTTCAAACTCTGCAATTTGGACTTAATATTCATGCCAGCTTCATGTCACACTCTGTATGAACTGTGAGGGTCACAAATCACCACCTGATTACAAACAGATAACAGATCACTCTGTCACGCACCACAATTTTTTTAGACTGTTTATTTCCTGACCTGTTGTAAATAACTTCTCTACGTATATTGCATTTTGTTATTCCAAGATCCTTTTGAAGATCCATTTCTTGTGTGTGTATAAATAGTGTGAATTTTCAGTTTCTAGTATTACACCATGTCTGAAGAAGAGAGCTAGCACTCTCGAAAGCTTACTATCAAATATACTCAGTTAGCCTCTAAAAGGTATTGCCTGATTTCTCCTCTGAATCTTTTGATGAGATTATGGACTGTAGATGATGAAATCCCTAAATTTCTTGCAGTTGTACGTTGAGAAACGTTGTTCTTAAACTATTGTTAGACTATTTGTTCACGCAGTTGTTCACAAAGTACTGAACCTCGCCCCATCCTTCCTTGTGAACGACTGAGCCTTTTGGGGATGCTCCTTTTATACCCAATCATGACACTCACCTGTTTCCAATTAACCTGTTCACCTCTGGAATGCTCGAAACAGCTGTTTTTTGAGCATTCCTCAACTTTCCCAGTTTTTTGTTGCCCCTGTTCCAGCTTTTTGGGAACGTGTTGCAGGCATCAAATTCAAAGTGTGTGAATATTTGCAAAAAAACAATAAAGTTTATCAATTTGAACATTAAATATCTTGTCTTTGTAGTGTATTCAATTGAATATAGCTTGAAAAGGATTTGCAAATCGTCGTATTCTGTTTTTATTTGTTTTACACAACGTCTCAACTTCATTGGAATTGGGGTTGTATAACATTTAGCCTATGTTTTAATTCACTTAGATCTTTGTGCTTCCAACACATCAACTTCAAGAACTACTTGCTGCCAAAAAGTGGGGGCTATCAAGGAGATGGTTTTCTGCAAGCCCTATGCATATGAATGGCACAGATGCAGAAATTTCTGCGATAAATTTACCCTGTTTGAATTTCCTTTTATATTTCACATTTTGCCGGTGAGAAATAGGCAGTTGGCTGAAATGTTGCAGATGAAGAGGTGCAAGTGCAGGCCATTTTGTCATTTTGTTCAGAAGGGTGAAAAAAAATTGCTGAAATATGCAGACACTTTTCTGGTCATGAGCAGTACCTCCTATAAGCCACTATATGTGTCTATACAGTGGGGTACCAACAAATTTGTGAAAATGATTAAAAAAACCATGTAGATGTGGCTTGGCTGCAATAAAGACCATGGGAAGGAGGAGTTGGACAGTCCTCCTCTTTTCGCTTGCCACTGCCAATTCTATTTTGTCAAATGAGCTAATGTAGCCTTTCCATGTGAGTGAAGAGAGATGTGTTCCTACATTTGCGCCTGCAAAGCCATGGCTTATTTTCTGCTTCTAGATCTTGCACAGTGCCATGGATTTGCCGTTTGGTAGTATAAAGACAAATTCCCACATAAGACATCACCCCCACCAGCAGTGGAAAAAGGTTCAGCAGTGCCACCACCATCACCTCAGCTTGCTTTAGGTCTGCATCTGTTTTTTTATGTTGTGACTCTATATTGAATGCTTCCAACACCCTCTTCCCCCGAGTGGCTTTGCCAAGCACATCTACCAGTAGCATGGCCACTACTACCACCACCAACAGTCTTGTCTTCCACCACTGCCATATGCCAAAGTGGCAGTGAATGCAGTATAGAACTACCAATATAAATAACAAGTTATTAAATGCACTGCCATAAGACAAATTTGTTAAAAATGCAGTATAGAAATGGCAATATCGTCCACAAGAAATGATTAAATGCATTGTTACCATATGATAAATTTGGTAATGAATGCAACTTAGAAGTGGCAAAACCGCAGGAAAAATATGAACTGGTAAATTCCATAAGAAAAAAAATGCCGTGTACAGAAAAAGTGGCAGAAAAAAAGGTGCACTCACCAAAAAATGTAAAGGGCCAGAGGAAGTGCAATAGTGCACGAAAAGGCCATCACCTACATGCTGTCTGAGTACCCTCTACTTTCACATGTTTTTACCAGAGTTAGAATAAAGCTAAACCTAGGGAGGGTTTCCTCGCTGTACAGTACCTAGGACTGACTGTCCAAAGGCAGTTGCCTCTGGACTCCAGACATTTAGCAGGTAATGTTTTACAAAGGTCAGCTGAAATGACCAAGAAGCAGCTGCACAAATCTGATCAAGAGGTACCGCATGGCTCTCAGCCCAAGAGGTTGACACAGCCCTAGTTGAGTGGGCTGTAAAGAATTCAGGTGGAGTTAACCCCTGAGCAGAAAAAAAAAGTTTTAATCGCTTCCTTGATCCATCTAGATAAGGTAGGTTTGGAAGCTCTGAGACCTTTGTCTCTACAATATATATTAATAAGGAGATTCTCGCATTTCCTGAAAGGTCGTGTATAGAGATGAGCGAATTTCTCAAAAGTTCGATTAGGCATTTCGATTCGAAATTCCAACACAATTAGCTTCGATCCGAATTACTTTGCAGCGAATAAACAGCTATTTCCGGGCAGCAGAGAGCCTGGGTGGGCGGCAAAATGGCGGAAGTTCTTGGATGCCGCGGTCATGTCTCTCTCTCTCTCTCTCTCTCTCTCTCTCTCTCTCTCTCTCTCCCAGCACGGACAACTTTTATTCATGTGGAAGGATCTGCTAACAAGCAAAGACACGCCTACCCAATCACATCACTAGAGAATATCATGTGGCCATCTGATGTCACAAAGGTCCTTACTAAATATTCATTACTGCGAAGCATCAGGAAATCCGAAATTGTGGCGAATCGAAGATTTCTTGAAATTCGGATCGAATTCCACTTCTGCAGAATTGATTCGCTCATCTTTAGTCGTGTACGTAGAAGGTAGGTCTGAAGACACCTTACTACATCCAGTGTGTGAAGTCCTTCCTGGAGCTGGAAAAAAAAACACTGGTAAGGAAACCATCTGGTTGATATTGGCATGAGAAGGCACCTTCGGGTTAAAGCCAGGGAGAAACCTGAGCTGGACCCTATCCTCAAGCACGAAGTATATGGTTCCTTGGAAGAAAAAGCCTAGAGCTCACCCACTCTCTTTGCTGAATTGATGGCTAACAAAAGGTGGTTTTAAAGGCTAAATACTTTAGAACCATGTCCTCTAACGGCTCAAATAGAGGACCACAAAGACCTGAGAGAACTGTAGCAAGATCCCACTGGGGAACAGGAGTTGAAACCACCAGTCTAAGTCTTATAGCACCCTTAAGGAACCTAGAAATTAAGGTATTCTGAGACAATTGTCTGCCTAAACAGGCGGATAGGGCTGAAACCTGTACCTTGAATGTGGCAGGGGAAAGGCCTTTATCCAAGCCGTCCTGAAGAAAGTTTTAGAATCTTTCCCGTAGTAGGATTCGAACTGTTTAACTTCCTGTTTGGAGCACCATTCTTTGAAGACATTACCTATCCTTAGGTAGCTTTTATTGGTAGACTGTGCTCTGACGCAGGAACGAGTCTTTAAGACGGCTTCTGACAGCCTTCTGGATCTCCATAAGGGCTGGTCAACCTCCAGGCTGTCAGGTTGAATCTCCTCAGATCCTGGTACTTCTGAGTTCCTTGGAAAACCAGGTTCTGGGTGGGGGGAAGCCTGCAATAGATCCGTCGACTCATGTACATGAGCTGTAAAAAAACAAAATATGGGAGGACAAAAAGAGCTCCCTCCACCTGTCCCACCACACAGGACAGAAAAAAACACAAGGGGGAGGTCCCTTTTGCCTTCTTATAGGGTACCATAGTCATACATAAATTATGCTAATTAAAAATTCCACCTGTCCTAGCAACACACAGGGGCAGAAATACCCATATTGTGCTGCTGTAGGACGTAAGGGAAAGGGTGGTGCACACTGTGGTGTGTAAAAAAAAACAAAAAAACTGTTGTGCAATTTCTTAGAATTGTTACTTCTTTTACACAGAAGCCTGTGTTGAACTGTCACAATAACTCCTATGATCTCTCCTTATATCTGTCTGTCTGTCTAAATTAATTAAATATATCTAATCTATGCTCTTCTCACTCTGCACTGCCTCCTATTTGTATTTTCTGTAGTAATGTAATCTACAGTGTAATGTAATTTGTAATCTTCTCCACAATATGTCTCCTCTTTGGGCATTCTTTTATATAAATGGGCAGCATGGTGGCTCAGTGTTTAGCGCTGTTGCCTTGCAGGCCCAAATTTATTATGCTTTTCTAGCATCCGAGGCAGAAAAAAGCATGTTCCATGTGTCTAGGGCATGCAGTGGGAGGGGCCATAGCCACCACCAAATTTTTCCTCACTTACACCAGAAATTTGAGTGGTGTACAGCACATTATATATGATGTGCACCCTCTACCGGCTCTGGGGCTATGAAGACTGGTGTTAGTAATGCTAATCTTCATAAATCTGCCCCGTAATATCTATGACATTTTCAGTGACCTGAATACTCACAATATCTAATGATTAGCTGAGGCTGGTACCAGGGATTAATTAGAAAGTCTGCATAGTTCACAGGTCATGTGATCCTTCTGCTCTTTGCATGTGGCAGCCATTTTTTGATTTGTCTGAAACCAAGTATAAAAGTTTTGGTTTTGTTGGGAACTGAATTCTTTATGAATTTTGAGTCAGATTCAGTTAGTTACAAAGCAGTTGGCCCATTGGTAATGTTGGGCAGGACTCCTTCTGGCTCCAGAAAAGACCACTAGGATAGACATTTAAAAGGGCAGTCAGATGCACATTGAGCTGAGTATAATAAGTTCCACTGTGACTTCAATGCTCAAAAACATCTATGTCAATTGGTTAAAATAGAGGTCAGGTTTTTTTTTTTTGTTTGCCGTAAACAAAGATTATGAAGCCCTTACCCAGAGAAGCATAGTTTTCTACTCTTCCATGCAATGGTTAGACAAAAAACAAAAGATAACATAGTATTCTTACCTATCACTGTGATTTGTCTACTGAGGAGAGCCTCACAGAGGTTTTTGCAGTCAGTGAGAGAATACATCATATGTCATCTAGAGGTTTAACCTTTGAGAATGGCCACCAAATATGGTACATATCACAAGTTCCAGGTCAACCACAGTGCCAACCAAGGTCTATATGCAAAATTGTTTGGTACCACCACATGAGGCTTTGATAGTTTCATCATTTTGTTCAGGATATCATTGTTGTTGGATAACCAATTTAGGGAGCATTGTCCAGACTTATAAAATTATAAGTTGTCATTAAGTACAGTATATGTCTTCCACAAATCTGTGTTCCAATTCTTTGACCCCTTAATGACCACAGCTATTTGCACTTTAATGTCCAAACACATTTTTATTTTTTTTTTTTCATATTTAACTTCCAATAACTTCCATAACTTTTTTTTTTTTCTATCAATGTAGCTCCTTGTTTTTGCAGGAGAAGTTGTGTTTTCAACAAAACCATTGTTGGTGTACATATAACTAATTGATAAGCTTTTATTAACCCTTTTTGCATTATAAAATTGTATTACAGTATGATTACAGAGATACCCAACATGTATTGGTTTTTCTTCTCTTGTACTGCTTTTGTACAAAAAAACTTTAAAAATAAATATATTTTGTGCTGTTTTGTTCTGAGATCCATGATAAGTATCCATAATGCCAAAAATCCATATACAGTGGGGAAAAAAGTATTGGCCACCAATTGTGCAAGTTCTCCCACTTAAAAAGATGAGAAAGATGAAACCAAAGTAGAACTGTTTGGTAGAAACACAACTCGTCGTGTTTGGAGAAGAGTGAATGCTGAGTTGCATCCAAAGAACACCATACCTACTGTGAAGCATGCAGGTGGCAACATCATGCTTTGGGGCTGTTTCTCTGCAAAGGGACCAGGACGACTGATCCGTGTACATGAAAGAATGAATGGGGCCATGTATCGTGAGATTTTGAGTGCAAACCTCCTTCCATCAGCAAGGGCTTTGAATATGGCTGGGTCTTTCAGTATGACAATGATCCCAAGCACACCGCCAGGGCAACGAAGGAGTGGCTTCATAAGAAGCATTTCAAGATCCTGAAGTGGCCTAGCCAGTCTCCAGATCTCAATCCCATAGAAAACCTTTGGAGGGAGTTGAAAGTCCGTGTTGCCCAGCAACAGCCCCAAAACATCACTGCTCTAGAGAAGATCTGCATGGAGGAATGGGCCAACATACCAGCAACAGTGTGTGCCAACCTTGTGAAGACTTACAGAAAACGTTTGATCTTTGTCATTGCCAACAAAGGATATATAACAAAGTATTGAGATGAACTTTTGTTATTGACCAAATACTTATTTTCCACCATAATTTGCAAAGAAATTCTTTAAAAATCAGACAATGTGATTTTCTGGATTTGTTTTTCTCATTTTGTCTCTCATAGTTGAGGTCTACCTATGATGTCAATTACAGGCCTCCCTCATTTTTTTAAGTGGGAGAACTTGCAAAATTGGTGGCTGACTAAATACTTTTCTTCCCCACTGTATAAGTGTAAAAGTGCAAAAACCGTCCCTAACCCTGTCCCTATATTAGTTAGATAAATATAAAGGTTTGTGTTCGGGAATACAGTATGTCTGTAAAGAAAAATAAGAAAAGGGGGCAAAAAAGCCATTAAATGCACAATAAACAGAAATACAATTATAGCCCAACATTAAACACACCACCAAAGGGTTAGAGCATCTCCACACTTAAAGGGGTTTCCGTGATGAAATAAAATTTAACCCCTAAACTAAACTCCCTTGCCCCCGCCTAACTTCTAATTTACTTTGTTTTTAAAAAATGTATAATTACCCTGATTGCCAGGGTGGTCATGTGGCCTCCCCAGGCACACTTTCTGATAATCCAGTGACGTACATCACCAATACTACCCCCCACCCCATCATACTTACGTGTATTCCTCTCTGGGAACAGCTCCTTCTCTGTTCCTCTCTGCTAGCGCTTGCGCAGTCCGGAGGTGCCTCTGACACATGCGCAGCGTCTCCAGCCTGCACACAGCCAGGACAGTGAAAGAAACAGATGAGCCGTTCCAGAAGGGAAGTCTAAAGAGGAAGACATGTAAGTATGATGTGGTGCGGGGGTGGGCTGAGTTAGTTAGTTGGGAAGGGCTAGTAGTGGGCGTGATAGCTAGGGAGACAGGGAGGGGGTGTAAGGGGAGTGAGAGAGGAAGGGGGAGTGAGAGGGAGGTAGTGTGGAAGCTACACAGCAGGAAGCTATACCATGTAAACAAATGCAGAGGGTGCCAGGAGCTCCCAGAGAAACCCAGAAATCATTCAAAACATTGCTAAAGATATATGGGTGTACTTATTAACCCATTAATAGCACTAACAGACCTTTTTAAAAAAAAAAAAAAAAAAAATTTTGCCTGGAAAACCCCTTTAAACCACAACAATAAATAGCAAATTACCCCAAGACCAAGATTAGCAAGCAACTGGAATACACCACACATATCGCCCCAAAGTGTGGGCTTCCTCAGGGGTGCAGAACTCTCTAACGTGTGCTTGCTCATATATACAGTCATGGCCGAAAGTGTTGGCACCCCTGAATTTTTTCTAGAAAATTATTACAATTACACATGTTTTGTTATACTTATTTCCTTTGTATGTTTTGGAACAACACAAAAAAACTGAGGAAAAAAAGGCAAATTGGATATAATTTCACACAAATCTCCAAAAATGGGTTGGACAAAATTGATGGCACCTTTTCAAAATTGTGGGTAAATAACTTTGTTTCAAGCATGTGATACTTGTTCAAACTCACCTGTGGCAAGTAACAGGTATGGGCAATATAAAAAATCACACCTAAAACCAGATAAAAAGGAGAGAAGAAAAGCATGAAGAACAGAAAGAGGAGAGGAGAACTGTCTGAGGACTTGAGAACAGAAATCGTGAAAAAAATCAAGTCCATCTCCAGAGATCTTGATGTTCCTTTGTCCATGGTGCGCAACATAATGAAGACGTTTACAACCCATGGCACTGTAGCTAATCTTCCTGAAGGTGGACAGAAGAGAAAAATTGATGAAAGGTTGCAACACAGGATAGTCTGGATGGTGGGTAACCAGACTCAATCAAGTTCCAAAGAAATTCAAGCTGTCCTGCAGGCTCATGGTGCATCAGTGTCAGCGCCAACTATCTGTTGACATGTGAATGAAATGAAATGCTATGGCAGGAGACCAAGGAAGACCCCACTGCTGACACAGAGACATAAAAAAGCTAGACTGAAGTTTTCCAAAATGTATGTGAGTGAGCCAAAATCCTTCTGGTAAAACATCTTGTGGACAGATGAGACCAAGATAGAGCTTTTTGGTAAAGCACATCATTCTACTGTTTGCCGAAAACAGAATGAGGCCTACAAAGATAAGAACACACTACCAACAGTCAAATATTGTGAAGGTTCAAAGATGTTTTGGGGTTCTCTTGCAGCCTTTGGCACTGGGTGCCTTGACTGTGCACAAGGCATCATGAAATCTGAAGCTTACCAAGCTGGATTTGCATCTATGGGTTTTTCCAGCAGGACAACGACCCCAAACATACTTCAGAAAGCACCCAGAAATGGATGAAAAAAAAGTGCCGCAGAGTTCTGAAGTGGCCAGCAATGAGTCCGAATCTAAATCCCTCAGCTGTGGAGAGATCTTAAAATTGCTGTTGGGAGAAGGCACCCTTCAAATATGAGAGACCTGGAGCAGTTTGCAAAAGTAGAATGGTCCAAGATTCCAGTTGAGAGGTGTAAGAAGCTTGTTGATGGTTATAGGTAGTGTAAGTATGTGAGCCAGAGGGCGCTGTTGAGCGACCCAGGCCAGGTCAGAAAAGGCTCTCAGCCACGCCTTTGGGTGGAGGCACGTAACTCCAGAGGGGCTGGAGCATCCTGCAGGAAGCAGGAAATGGTAGTGGACCAGCTAGGACAGAGAGAGAAGCTCTGTCCCAGAAGGGCTGGCGTCCACAGGGGTGGACCAGCTAGGACAGAGAGATAGGCTCTGTCCCAGAGGGCTGGCGTCCACAGGGGACTGTTGCTAGAGCTGAGCAACAGTCAGGACAGTTAGGGGCTCAAGGAGTGAGTTAGGACCCTAACTGTGGTCTAGGTTTGTTGTTGTTTTGCTGTGTTGCAGTTAAGCTGAATAAAGCCACTTTTATTTTACGCTTGGACCGTCTGAAAGCTATCTTTCCGGCGCCCAGTACCACGAACCACCGCTGTCCGGACCAGGAGTCTGCCGCCATTTTGAGTTTAATTCCCCAAATTATCACATATGGTGGAGAAAGCGCACATAAAGAGATCCACGCAAGTCCTGGAAGACAAGTGTTTGGTGACTGCAGTACTGCCAAGTGTGCATTGTGGCCTACAGCTGGAAGAAATCTGTGATTTCAACTGAGAAACCCAGGAAGGGGTGAGTGAATTGCAACATAGCAAGGTGTTTGTAAAACCTGGTGAAAGTAAAACTCTGGAAGAGGAATCCAGGGAATGGACTTTGTGTATACTGTGGCACAGAAGTCTGTGAAGTGGTTGCTGATGGCAAGAAAGTATGCAATGTGTATAGAAGCTGGATATTGCAAACAAGTGTATGTGAAAGGCTATGGTGCCATGTTGGTGTTTTCTGTGGAAGACAGAAGAAAATGCTGGTTGTTGTAGTGCCACATAAGTTAACTGTGTGAATACAGGTGACTGCAGAAGATAGCAAAAAGTTGCTGCCGGTTGAACCGAAGGTTGCTGTGGAATATTGTGTAATCTTGTTAGTAAACCATGGGCAAGAAAAAGAGAATTTCAGCTTGTAGAAAAGCAGAGAAGTTATGCACAGGTTTATTAGTGCAGCAGTCTGAATGCAGAGAGACACAAAACCCGGAGCAGATCAGGTGGAGTGCAAGTAAAGATAAAGGGTTGCATGATGGTGACTCAATTTTTCTAAAGCACCTCTGTTCTATGATGGAATATGTCCCTGCTGAGTGTGGGTCTCATAATGGAGTGCATGGAAGCCCCAAAGATGAAAATGTTATGGTGCAGCAGCTTCAAGATGAGAATAAAACCATCAGGTTCATGTATGAGAATGAAATATCTTATTGGAAATGGCAACTTTTGGTATCAGAAAAAGAGAACCTTAAGTTGAAGGCAGAGCTTGACTCTATGAAGAGGTTATATCCTAGTCATTGTGAAAATGTGGTACTGGGTTTGCCTGGAATGGACTGTGTCACTAAGAAGGAGTTTGTAGAAATGAAATGTGCTCTGTCTAAGGAAGTTATACAGAGTGTAGAGCAAAAGCAAGTGCTTGAGAAGCAATTGCAGGATTTAAAGGAGCAGCATGTTCAAAACTCCATTGCCAAAGAGAGTGTCATTGAAAAATTAAGAGATGACCTTGAAACTGCTAAACATGAGAGAAGTGAATTTTTGCAGAGTCAGTCAGAATGTCTGGATGACCAAGTTAGGATGTGTCTAAACCTTTCGGCTGCCTTAACTGACAAAGAAAATGAAATTGCAGAGCTGAGGAAGTATGTGTCTGACCGAGAGAGTGATTTAGAATCTGCGGTGCAGACATTGCAGTCAGAGCAAAACTTGCATCAGGTTCGCCTAAATGGTGAAATCCATGAATGGCGAAGTAAATCTGGAGTTCTGGAACAAAGAGAAAGTAAACTCAAAGCTAGAATATGTAGCCTGGAGAGGGCGCTGTCAGGATCTTGTGAAGATAATGAGAAGTTGTCTGTTTTGGTGCAAAATAAAGACAAAGATTTGATGGAAATGTCGTCTATCAATGCTCAGAAAGTGCAAGCCTTACAGGAGAGTCATAAAAAAGTAGAGACTCAACTTCAAGTGATGCAACTAAAAGTCACAGAAGGGGACAGATTTCAAGCAGAGCTGCTAGACAAGGTAAATAGACTACAGGTGGAATTGAATAATGTCACAGGGCTTCTTTTTCAAGAAGACAGCAAGTTTATCAAACTTTCCAAAGATTTTTCTACACTAGAATCTCAGCTTCAGGACACTCAGGAACTTTTGCAAGAAGAAACTTGTCAGAAGCTTGACCTTAGTACAAAACTAAAACAAATGGAAGATGAGAAAAATGGTTTCCTTCAGCAACTAGAGGAAAAGGAGATAGCAAAAAGAGATTTGACAAAGCAGATTTCAACACTACAGGCTCAGGCGACTGATATGAAGAAAAAAATGCAAGATAGTATTGGGTCCTTGGACTTTGTTGAAGAACTAAAGGAAAGGTTGCAAAAGGAGCTAGAAGCTACATATCAACGGTTTGAGGAGAAGGTTGCTGCTTATGACAAACTTGAGAAGACGAAAATTAGACTACAGCAGGAACTAGAAGATGTAGGTGTTGACCTTGATCATCAACGTCGGATTGTGTCAAATTTGGAAAGGAAGCAGAAAAAGTTTGATCAGCTGCTTGGTGAAGAGAAGACTCTTTCTGCTAGATATGCAGAAGAACGTGACCGTGCTGAAGCAGAGGCCCTTCAATTGAAGGCCGAGTTAGAGAGGCTCAACAAGCAACTGTGCACTGAAATGGAGAATTTGATTAGCTCCAAGGATGAAGTTGAGAAAAACCTGGAATCTGTGCAGATATTGTATGAGAACAAAGCTAATGCTTATGACAAGCTGGAAAAGGCCAAGAGAGAATTGGACCTCCAGATAGAAGACATGAAGATTCAGTTTAAGGGAAACCTGTATAATTTGTCTGCTGAGATTGTAGATCTAAAAAAGCTTGTTGCTAAACTAAAGGTGCAAGTGAACCAGCAGGAGGAAATTGCACACATCAAGAAACAGCTGGCGTTTCAGATGGATCACGTGAAGCATGAGTCAGAAATAAAGATGGAAGAGCGCACTGTTCAGATAGCACAGTTAAAAACCGAAGTGGAATCTAAAAGAGAAGAATTGGATCGATTGCAGCAGTCTCTATCCAATACTGAACAGTCGGCATCTGCCCTATCTTCAAAGCTGTCATCACTAGAAGCTGAGAAGGATTCGCTGCAGAGCCTGTTAACCTCTAAAGAATCAGAGCTGCAAGGTGCACTAGTAAAGACTGAGATGGAAGCGGCACAGAAAAATGTCGCAGTGAAGAAAGTTCTGGAGCTGGAATCAGAGATTTGTGCGCTACAGAAGGCGTTAGAATTGGAAAAAGCTGCCAGCATAGAGGCAGAGAAAGGAGAATTATTGAGTCAGACAGACATGAGTGACCTGTCCACTGATGTTGATACCAATGATCAGACTATGATGAAACCATGTGAGATGGTAAATAAGGTGAAGGGTCACCAAAAGTGTGGAACAAGAGTCCGTAAGAAGACTGACCACGCATATGTTGTTCCAACAGCTAAAGTGTCTGAAGCCATTGTGGATAACGGTGTTGCTGTACCTGTCTCTAGCCAAATGTCTGGTGGACAAACGGTGAATAATGACTCCATGTTGTCTGTGAAGGGGGAGTAAGGAAGTAAGAGATGGTTACATGTCACCAATGATGTGACAGTTGTTAAAGACATGCCAGAAAATGTAGTTCAGCGTGATCTATTATGTGAGGGTGTACGGTATGGCCCTCGTGCACAAGGAGAAGATATTGTAGTGCAGAGATTGTGTATCTCAAACAAAGAGGAGAGCAAGCGGCCTATGTCTCCTAAACTTCTAAGCCTTGATGGTGATGGCAAAGTTTGCTTTGAGATGAAGGTTATGAAAAAAAGTTCCCGTGATACAGTTATACTCTAAAGACATTGATATGCATGAAGTACATGTTAGTTGGTCTCTGAGCTCCTGTGAATTCATGATAGGTGAAGATGAATATTCGTACGGCTATTCACTAAAGGAATCAAAGTCATGCAATAGGATGGCTGAAGACTATGACGAGAAATGGGATGAAAATGATGTGATCCCCTGTATGGCGAATTGTGAAGGTGATGAAGAAAAACTTGCCTTTGCACAGAATGGCCGGGATCTTGGCGTAGCAGTTAAAGTGATGAGAAACCGGAAGTGTCAAGTAACCAGAATCTGGAAGAAGAGACCGCCAGATTGGGACTTCTGGAGAGACACTGGACAGGCATACTTGGTTGAAGAGGGACTTCATCATAGGATGTCTCGTCCCATTGTAGCTCACCCCATGGGTAGTGAGCTGAGGGGGAGGGTATGTAAGTATGTGAGCCAGAGGGCACTGTTGAGCGACCCAGGCCAGGCCAGAAAAGGTTCTCAGCCACGCCTTTGGGTGGTGGCACGTAACTCCAGAGGGGCTGGAGCATCCTGCAGGAAGCAGGAAATGGTAGTGGACCAGCTAGGACAGAGAGAGAAGCTCTGTCCCAGAGGGCTGGCGTCCACAGGGGACTGTTGCTAGAGATGAGCAACAGTCAGGACAGTTAGGCGCTCAAGGAGTGAGTTAGGACCCTAACTGTGGTCTAGGTTTTTTGTTGTTTTGCTGTGTTGCAGTTAAGCTGAATAAAGCCACTTTTATTTTACGCTTGGACCGTCTGAAAGCTATCTTTCCGGCGCCCAGTACCACGAACCACCGCTGTCCGGACCAGGAGTCTGCCGCCATTTTGAGTTTAATTCCCCAAATTATCACAGTAGTGATTGATTTAATGTATTTTTCTCCAAAGGCTGTGCAACCAAATATTAATTTGAGGGTGCCAGTAATTTTGTACGTCCCATTTTTGGAGTTTTGCGTGAACTTATATAACTTTTTGCTTTTTTTTCAGTTTTTTTTTTGTGTTGTTCCAATACACATAAAGAAAACAAACATTTATTATTATTATTTTTGTTATTTGTTTATATAACACCATTTAGTCCATGGTGCTTTACATTTGAGGGTTTATATACGGTACAAAAAATATACAAAATAGATAATACTAACAGTGACCAACTGGCACAGTGTGATACACGGCCCTGCCCGCAAGCGCTTACAATCTATGAATATGTTATAACAAAACGAGTGTAATTGCAGTTATTTTCTGGGAGAAATACTTCATTTTCTGAAAAAAATTCAGGAGTGCCAACACTTACGGCCATGACTGTATGTATATTTTATACAACTGGTCACATATTCAGCATCCTTTAACAATATCCATTCAGCGTCCACTATATATACTGCATGTACTGTACATTAGATCTGCATTCGCTTATAAGTAAATAGCACGTTTTACATTTTATAACAATTCCACCATCTGTTATACATAGGATATGTACCTAAACTACTAATAGTAGTATAATGTTGTACTGTGTTAGCCATAGAAAATAGTGGAAGAGTGAAGAATTCAGGCGATACCTTTTAGATGCTGAGTATATTTGATGGTGAGCTTTCGAGAGTGCTAGCTCTCTTCTTCAGACATGAAGTAGTCTCAGTTTCTTGATAACATACTGAAAATTCACAGATTTTTTATACACTAAAGACATGGACCTTCAAAGTATCTTAGAATCATAAAAAAAAAAAACAGATAACAGCAAGAATTACTGATCCCTCCGTCATGCCCCACAAGTTTCCAGATTGTTTATTTTTTGACCTGTTGTAAATAACTTCTCTACTTATATTGCATTTTGTTTTTTAAGGATTCTAAGATCCTTTGAAAGTCCATGCCTTTAGTGTATAAAAAGTTTGTGAATTTTCAGTTTCTTGTATAACACCATGTCTGAAGAAGAGAGCTAGCACTCTCGAAAGCTCACCATCAAATATACTCAGTTAGCCTGAGATTTTTGCACAATCTTCTTTGCAAAATAGCTCAAGCTCAGCTAGGGTCTTTGTCTTGCTGGAAGGTGAATCTCCTTCCCAGTCTCAAGTCTTTTGCATCCTCCATCAGATTTCCTTCCAGGATTTCCCTGTATTTAGCGCCATCCATCTTCCCATCAACTCTGACCAGCTTCCCTGTCCCTGCTGAAGAAAAGCCTCCCCACAGCATGATGCTGCCACCA
Source organism: Leptodactylus fallax (assembly GCA_947044405.1). Lineage (NCBI taxonomy): Eukaryota > Metazoa > Chordata > Amphibia > Anura > Leptodactylidae > Leptodactylus > Leptodactylus fallax. Next base: position 7,072,966 of record CAMRHE010000007.1, on the reverse strand, counting down.
CCATGTTTCACAGTGGGGATGGTATGTTCAGGATGATGAGCAATGTTACATTTCCGCCACACATAGTGCTTTGCATTTAGGCCAAAAAGTTCAACTTTGGTCTCATCTGACCAGAGCACCTTCTTCCACATTTTTGCTGTGTCCTCTATATGACTTGTGGCAAACTACAAATTGCATTTCTTATTGCCACTCTTTCATAAAGGCCAGATTTGTGGAGTACACGACTTACAGTTGTCCTGTGGACAGATTCTCCCACCTGAGCTGTGGATTTCTGCAGCTCCTCCAGAGTGACCATGGGACTCTTGGCTGCTTCTCTGGCCAGTGCTCTTCTTGCTCGATCTGTTAGTTTAGGTGAGCAGCCATGTCTTGCAGTTGTAGAATACTTTTTCCATTTTTGGATGATGGATTGAACAGTGCTCCTTGGAATGCTCAAAGCTAGGGATATGTTTTTATAACCTAAACCTGATTTAAACTTCTCCACAACTTTATCTCTGACCTATCTAGTAAGTTCCTTGGTCTGGTACAGAAGTGCAATGCAGTACATTCAAATAGTCACAAATACAAAGGAATACATGCAGAAAGACATGTCAAAATACAAAACAGAAGGCCCAGAAGCCAGGACAGGTAGCAGAGGTACAGAAACAGATAATACAGGGGGCTGCGACCAGGCCCAGAGGGGTATGGGGCCCCAGGTCAGCTCGAGATGATAACTTGGTTCCCCGACTGCTATACATATTGTTAATGGAAAGTGGCCCGGCATGTCAGCAGGCTCCTTTTCAATAGATGCCAGCCCAGAAAAGGTGTCTAAAAATAGGAAATACTTATACTCACCTCTCCTGGGCATCTGACAGTCCACAGAATCCTTTCTGGGGTTCTTCTGGCCTATGACTGAGGTCAAGTGCACCAGACGTCTCTGCTGGGGCCTGTAATTGGGCCCCAGAGGTCACAAGGAGTACGCAAGTGTAATGATGTCAGCACACCCTACGTGACCGCTGAGGCCCAATCACAGGCTCCAGCAGTGACGCTTGGGGTACATTATGTCAGTCGCAGGATGAGAGGACTGAAGAAGACGCTGAAGAGAGCCAGATGGAGCAAGGATGTCCAGGAGAGGTGAGGTAAGGTGAGTATAAGTGTTTGTTATTTTTAATCAATCAATTTAATACTGTGTGTGGGCCACTGTGGAGAGCATATTATACTGTGTGGTGGCCACTGTGGAGCATATAATACTGTGTGGGGGCCAATGTGGAGCATATTATACTGTGTGGGGGTCACTGTGGAGCATGTTATACTGTGTGGGGGCCACTGTGAAGCATGTAATACTGGGTCGGGGGCCACTGTGGAGCATATTATACTGTGTGGGGTCCCCTTCACTATTCACATCACAGGCCATCATTTATAGCAGCCGTGCACATGATGATTATAAAACAGACAGACACAGATACTAAATAGTGAAGGAGTCACGGCGCTCGCAAAAGCAGCACAGTACCTTCAAACAGTTGATCAGCAAGGTCCCAGGTGTTGGACAGTCACTGATCTCCTACATCTCTTAGGACCCTGCAGATCAGCTGTTTCCCACAGCATGCAGCTCCCAGTAGTCTTCATAACTGCAGTTGTGGATACTAAAGCTGTAGCTGTATCCCTTTCATGTATGTGAGATATCACTGCAGCACCTGTAACTGTCACTATCAAGAACACACTGTAGGGAAGGGATAGGGGGCCCCCGGACAAAAGTTTGCACTTTTCCCATGCATCCCCCCATACTCTGGAACTCACTATCCCGACACATAAGACTGTCCCCCACAATCACAAGCTTCAAGCGGACCCTGAAGACTCACCTCTTCATGAAGGCCCAACCTTCAATAGCAGTACTGCCTACAGCGGCCTCAGCAAGGGGCACATGATGTCACTACCTGTAACTTCCCGGGGTCTCTTCCTGAGGCTGCTGATTGGACATTGGAGCATCGGGGACAGGTGAGTATGATTTTTTTTTTCAATTATTTTTCACCTCCCCCAGCTTATTTTAAAAATAATTGATTTGCCCGGACAACCTATTTAAGTTTTGATTTGTTTAGTTTATACCCCTAATTTAAGCAACAACATACATAAGGGTAGTTATATTGTGCTGTATCCAACTGTCCAGATTCCAATAACTGAAATTTTATGTCAAAATTCCCCTTAAACCACCCCAGCATAATCTCAAAAAGTATGATGTTCCAAGCTAAACAGCAATAAAATATCAATGAAAATTGGGTAGCTAATTGGGTAACTTCCCTTGAGGAAGCCTGGGCGATATGCGTGGGGTCAGGGAGCACTGTATCGAACATAAGTAGGATACTTTATGTAGGTCATAATGGATTTTATACTTTGACCAGTTCTCCAGGGTTTATTATTTTCTTTTGAATATTTGCTAGCACTGTTGAGCCACAACATGGACGAGGTTACCATTTGTACAGCATTGTATGTGGAGCATACAATGATAAGAGCATACATGATAAGAGTATCACTACTCTATATATGTAGAGTAATACACTCTAGATATGTATTTATGCACAATATTGATCATGTTTAACCTTGCATATATGTTTTTGTCTTTTCTTCTTTTCTTTTTTTTCTTCACTTATTATTTTCACAGAGTATTATAAACATTGGTTGAGGGACAGCCAGTAGGGATAGAGTCATAGACTTACCATTTTCACATATGCACCATTTAATATAACAAATGTATATTCCACTACAGTGGACATTTTCTCTCAATATATCACAAAGGGGTCTTATTTATTTTCTGTGTACTTTCAAAAAACTGTGACATTTATTATTAACTCTGCAAGAGCAAAATTATTATACTGCCTATGAATGGTTTGCTAGTTTTTAAAACAATCGTTTGTGAAATATATTGTCATATATCTGTATAATTAAAGAGGTTCTCCAGGCAAATAATTTTTTTTTATAGGCCAGGGGGAGGTGAAAAAAAAAATCATACTGAAGTCAGCGGTGAGCAAAGTCCTGCTTGTATTTTTAGCAGAATGGGTTACTAGTCAGAGACAGTACATATATCAGAAGATAAATCTGTCCACAAGAAGGAAATCATGGCTGAGTTTCAGAGTATAGAAAAATTCTACAATTTTAAATATAGTTATGCTCATGGGAAACACCCTTTAAGTAACTAGTGTAAATAAAGATACTAACCCCCCTTGAATGTTAAGTATAAAAGGAATGGCTGGTACACATAACCAATAGTAATCTCTGTTCAAGTATGTCTCTTGCAAGCAGACCACTGAGGCACCATATTTATTTATTTGATCAAACACCACTAGTTTTTTACTCCTCTTTCCCAGCCCCCAAATATTCTGTGATATGATGTTTAAAAGCCCCATCTCTTCCCTATAAAAAAATAAGGGAAAAAAATTCCCTTCATAGCCCCACATGCCTTATCAACTTGTTTGGCTTCTAATCAGAGCATAAATACACCTGCCCTACCACACTTTCACCCTTCAGACAAACATACATAATAATAAATCAAGCAACCTCTTTCTCATCTAGCCATTTTAGAACCGCAGCTGGGTCCTGAAACAAATGCACTTGATCCTGAAAAATCACTCGCAGTTTGGCTGGAAATAATATTGAGCAAACAAGGCCTGTTCCCCTTAATCTTTTCCTAACATCCAGAAACCTATCACAATTTTTTTGTGTCTCTACAGAAAAGTCCAGGAAGATAATCAGTTTCTTCCCATAAATACTCAATTCATAAATAGCTTGCAGTTTTCTCATAACTATATCTTGATCTCAGGAGGATAGAAACTTCACTAATATCAGGAATAGTCTGTCTCCAAGTATCATTCGCCTCAGTGGCACTGTATGCACTCTTTCATCTTGAAAAAGTTGATATTTTACACTTGATATTTTTCAGTATCCAATTCTGGACAAAGTCACCCATTCATCCCCTTCACTTTTCTCTGGAACTCCAACTCCAACAATACACATTTTTCTTCAGGATTAACACGGTAGAACTCAATTTTTTACTCAGATTGACTTCTTATCATCTCTTTGCGTCTTATTTTCCATATTTACAACTGTCTGAGTTTACTGTGTACAACTTAAAGAGGCAGAGTCCTTGCTGCAAGTGTTCACCTCATGGCATCACAACTATGGCACCGTGCCATAGGAGGCCCAGGGGAGGTGAGCGAATATAAAAACCAGTGTTATTCACCTCTCTTGGGATCCGGTACAACTCTTCCCTGTCTTCGGACCTCTGTAGTGACGTCACGTTGTCAGGCCGGCGTCGCGACGTCTGTGACGTCATTCATTGAAGAGGCCAGAAACAGCAGGGAGTTCTGCCGGAGTGCAGGAGAAGTGAGTAACACTGGTTTTTATGTTTGTCACCTCCCCTGGGCCTACGATCACCATACTCTGGGGTGTGAAAAGAACCCATAGTATAATAGTTTGTGGGTGGTGTACCCCAAAAATTTCAGGTTCTGCTGATTTTTGCAGTATTTACAATGAACACCATTGGGGCCACGATGGGATATAATACTGTGTGGATGGGCAATTATGGGACATAATACAGAATGGAGGCTGCTATGGAACATTATACTGTGTATAGGGTGCACTATGGGACATTATACTGTGTGGAGAGGCCGCTACATGACATTATACTGTGTGGAGGGGCCACTATGTGACAGTATACTGCCCAGAGATGTTGCAATTGGGCCTATAGACCCTGAACACTTGTAGGAAACTGAAGCTGGCATCCCAATGTCCCACAAAGGCAATTCGGTAGGCCAATCTGGTGGAGATATTCCTGGGAAATCTTTGCTGTGTGTTTGGGTGAGTATTATCATGCTGAAAATGTCAGTTGGAAGCCCTGCCATGAGAGGCAAAATTTGGTCACAGTATGTCCTGCACATGTAGCTAAACTGCTAGTGTCTCTCATATCACTTATAGGCAGGGCCGGTGTTAGGAGGGGCAAATTGGGCAATTGCCCAGGGCCCCCATCCCCAAAGGGTCCCCCGGCACCCGGAGCCTGATGACTCCGGGTCCTGGAGTCAGGCCCGGCCATATCAATAACAGAAAGGGACCCAGCATCATTTGCCACAGGGCCCCTTTCCAAGGTGAGTAAAAACAACAAACATTTTTACTCACCTGTCTTTGGCGTCCGGCTTTATCTTCTGGCATTCCGGACGTCACCGCTGCTCAGCGGTTACATGGAGAGTGCTGTTTGTTATTTTCTCTTACCTCCCCTGGGCCTTCAATTATTATACTCTGGGGTCTGAAGAGACTCCAGAGTATAATATAATAATAGCACTGAGGGAGTCTGTAGGGCCACTGTGGAGCATTATAATGGGGGGCCCCTCTGGATAGCATATTATACTGTGTGGGGCCGCTGTGGAGCATTATACTGGGGAGGGGGCCCTCATGTTATATTCTGTGGAGCATTATACCGGGGAGGGGGCCCTCTGGAGAGCATGTTATATTCTGTGGGGCCACTTTGGAGCATTATACTGGGGGGCCCCTCTGGAGAGCATATTATACTGTGTAGGGCCTCCGTGGAGCATTATGCTGGGGGGGCCCTCTGGAGAACATATTATACTGTTTTGGGCCACTGTGGAGCATTATACTGGGGGGACATCTCTGGGCAATATATTATACTGTGTGTAGGCCATTCTGGCGCATGTTATGCTGTGTGGGGTCACTGTAGGCCATTATTCAGGGGGGACTAAGGAGCATTGTACTAGGGGGCCCTCTGGGGAGCATATTATACTGTGTGGGGCTACTGTGGAGCATTATACTGGGGGGGGATCTTCTGGGAAGCATAATATATTGCATGGGGCCACTGTGGAGCAAAATATGGGGGGGCACTGTGGAGCATTATACTAGGGGGGCCCCCTGGGGAGCATATTATACTATGAGCCACTGTGAAACTTTATACTCCGGGGGAAAGGGGCAGTGTGGGGCCACTGCGGAGTATATTATATTGTGTGGGGCTTCTCGGGAGCATATTATACTCTGTGGGGCCATTGTAGAGCATTATACTGGGGGACTGTGGGAAGCATATTATTATAATGTGGGGGACCACTGTGGAGCATTATATTGGGGAAACCCCTCTGGGGAGTATATTATACTGTGTGGAGGCCATTGTGGAGCATGTTATACTGGGGGGGCACCGTGGGGTGCATATTATACTGTATGGAGCATATTGGGGCTGCTGGGGAGCATATTGTACTGTCTGGGTCCACTATAGGGTAGTATACTGTGTGGGCCACTGTGGAGTATTATACTGTGTTGGGGCTCTGGGGAGCATACTATACTGTGTGGAGCCTTATATACCATGCGGGGCCACTATGGGGAGCTCAGGGAATCATTTTATACTGTATGGGGCCACTATGGAGCATTATATACCATTTGGGGAAACTGTGGAGAGCTCAGGGGAGCATTTTATACTGTGGAGCATTATATACCATGTGGAGCATTATACTGTGGGGGAGGGGATCAAAATAGCCCTGTCTGCTATGTCTGCATCACAACTCCCTCACTATAATCTTGCACATTCGTGTAATGCTCCATGGCCATGTCATTCCCCATACAATACTGTGCATGAACTGCCCATTGAGTTATTGGGGCCTGCACAGTACTATAGGGCCTGACTATACTGGGAAAATACTCAGTAACACCAGATAGTCAGCACATATGTAAGGCTTCAGTGAAGGAGCCGTGGTGTAGGCTATTAGCAGGGAGCTGTTGGGTGGGGCTTCAGAACAAGTTCCTCTGGTGGGCCTAAGGTCCTTCAGTCCAACACTGTATAAGGGAGAACTATTATATATAAGGGGGCTCTTATTTATAAGTGAGGAACTATTATATATAAGGGTGGGTTACTATATATAATTGGGAAACTAAAATATGAGGGGGCTATTATAAGGGGGAAGTATTATTTATAAGGAGGGAACTATTTATAAGAGGCCTTTGAAAAGGGGGAAACTATTATATATAAGGCATCCATTATAAGGCGAGAGCTATTATTTATAAGAGATGAACTATTTATAAGGGGGGTATAATTGCTAACTGGGCTTATTTATAAAGGGGGCTATTAGTGATAATGGGGACTATTATTTATAAGGGTAACTATTATTTATGAGAGGGCTATTATTAATAAGGTAGCAGTATTATTTTTACAGGGTGACTGTTACAGATAGGGGATTTATCAGGGAGCTATTACTGATGAAGGTGTAATATTATTTATAAGCAAGAACTATTATTTATAAGGAGGGGCTATAATAGCTGATGACTGGGTGCAAAAATCTATTTGATGGTACAAAGGTGCTCATTTGAATTGTTTGTGGGAAAATGGGGCTTGTTATTACTTTTTAGTTGGCAGGAAGGCGTTATTATAGGGATTGTCACTGGAAGACGATGGTGTTGTTTGCATACCAATATTTGGGGTCCCGCTTTTAATTTTGCCCAGTGCCCCACTTTGTCTAAAACTGGCCCTGCTTATAGGGGTGACCAATTGGTTTTTCATTCATAACGCCACTGTAAATGAAGGCTATGATGGGTGTGTGATGCCACTTGTGTCTGGGTGGTGGACAAGGAAACTGTGATACTTGTGCCTGTCGGCAGATTAAACAATCCTCTCTCCTTGTAGACTGAGCTATCCATTGCTTGTTTGCCATGTGTGGATGCTCCCAAAACCTCCAAACAGCTAGGTCAGAGCAGACTAGATAGTGGGCAATTTCACAAAAAGATCATCCTGCTTTTCTCAAAGTCTGTCAACTAGGCAAATTGTCTTTGAGTGCATTTTAGAGGCATGTGTAGGAGTCAACAATTTTTTGACAAGAGGTACATTTTTTATTTTATGCTTACTTGTACATTACCTTGAAGTAGCTTCCGTGAGCCTTTTGTATAGGGCAGTGGGAGAAGCACTTTTACGTCTTTTTGTGGCAAGACTGTGTCTAACCAGTCCGCACCTGTAATAATTTACATATCTGTCTGAAACATAATTACATGACAAGTTTTGCAGTAATCTCACATTTCTATCTGGTTGTGTTGTTTTATTTGGTCAATGAGTGTATTTGTTTCAATATCCTCATCAGTTACAGGGGCCCTAACGATGAGACATTTGTCACAATCACAACTGTGCTGGGTCTAATTAGAGCTTTGCGGTGCTCCTGCCTCTCAGGGCCATGGCTATAGAAGATGCAGAGGTAGCAGACCCTGGATCCAAAGGGGCCCCAAAGGTCCTTCTGCCATATAAAATACAATTATTCTAAATTGCAGAAGATAAGGGCCCCATTACAGATTTTCCATTGGGGCCCAGGAACTTCAAGTTATGAATCTGCAGCCTTTTACTGGCTTGGCTAACATCCCTTTTGCTTTCTCAAGACTCAGTGGGTCAAAAGAAAATTGAGGATTTGTTATATCCAACAGAGGGCGCTTGAGCTTCTCAGCTCCTTTTCCCATAATGCCTTGTTTTATGTAAAAACAGTGCTTATTAAGCTGAAAAGAAGAAAGAGATGGTATAAAAATATTTTTCCTTTTCTCCTTGACCTGAAGCTGTATGTAACCCGTTTTTAGTGATGTATTTCTACTACACTACATAAGAAGGGCTTATTTACATGTTAGTGATTTCTCATCCATGTGCTGTCAGTGTTTTCCAAAAACAGCTCACAAACCCATTGATTTCGATATACTTATTCAAACTTCCATTTTATTTCATGGACTGTGGAGCTAGGAGATTCTGAAAACTGAATTTGTGCAGTCATGTGACCTGTTCAGTGAGTTAAACAGATAATATACAGATGGAAAACCATAGACACACCAACAGAAAAATAGGTGTGGTCAATGGTACAGTTTTCCCACATACGTGTTAAAAGTGCTTGTCAGAAAAACAAGAAAAGGCAGTCATTGAGGGGCTACTCCCCATAAACCTTTGTCCACACAATTTGTGTTTTTCATTTTTGCACATGCCCTGAAAAGTGTTAAGAATGCTTGTATCATAGGCTCTCCATAATGCTGCACCCCCCTACCTTTCCTCCCTCATCTCTGTCTATTGCCCAACCCGTACTCTCCGTTCACTCAGTGACCTAAGAGTAACATCCTCTATTATCAGAACCTCCCAGGCTCGTATACAAGACTTCTCCCGAGTTGCACCACTTCTCTGGAATGCTCTATCCCAGACTATCAGATTAACCCCCAATTTCCACAGCTTCAAGCGTAAACTAAAGACACAACTTTTCAGACAGGCCTATCACAACTCCTAATGTAAACCCTTGCGTATTTAGAATCCCTAAAACGTACCCTCCTATGTTTATGCTTCAACATTACCTCACAGGATATGATGCCGTATCAGACTAGCTTTATATGTCCAGGCACCATCTGCATGTTAAAGGACACGACTGGTGACGGCTCATACAGCTTTATATACAGTCATATGAAAAAGTTTGGGCACCCCTATTAATCTTAATCATTTTTAGTTATAAATATTTGGGTGTTTGCAACAGCCATTTCAATTTGATATATCTAATAACTGATGGACACAGTAATATTTCAGGTTGAAATGAGCTTTATTGTACTAACAGAAAATGTGCAATATGCATTAAACCAAAATTTGACCCGTGCAAAAATTTGGGTACCCTTATCATTTTATTGTTTGAATACTCCTAACTACTTTTTACTGACTTACTGAAGCACAAAATTGGTTTTGTAACCTCACTGAGCTTTGAACTTCATAGCCAGGTGTATCCAATCATGAGAAAAGGTATTTAAGGTGGCCAATTGCAGTTGTTCTCCTATTTGAATCTCCTCTGAAGAGTGGCTTCATGGGCTCCTCAAAACAACTCTCAAATGATCTGAAAACAAATTGTTCAACATAGTTGTTCAGGGGAAGGATACAAAAAGTTGTCTCAGAGATTTAACCTGTCAGTTTCCACTGTGAGGAACATAGTAAGGAAATGGAAGACCACAGGGACAGTTCTTGTTAAGCCCAGAAGTGGCAGGCCAAGAAAAATATCAGAAAGGCAGAGAAGAAGAATGGTGAGAAACAGTCAAGGACAATCCACAGACCACCTCCAAACAGCTGCAGCATCATCTTACTGCAGATGGTGTCACTGTGCATCGGTCAACAATACAGAACACTTTGCACAAGGAGAGCTGTATGGGAGAGTGATGCGAAAGAAGCCATTTCTGAAAGCATGCCACAAACAGAGTCGCATGAGGTATGCAAAAGCACATTTGGACAAGCCAGCTTCATTTTGGAAGAAGGTCCTGTGGACTGATGAAACAAAGATTGAGTTGTTTGGTCATACAAAAGGCGTTATGCATGGCGTCAAAAAACACAGCATTCCAAGAAAACACTTGCTACCCACTGTAAATTTGGTGGAGGTTCCATCATGCTTTGGGACTGTGTGGCCAATGCCGGCGCCGGGAATCTTGTTAAGTTGGGGGTCGCATGGATTCAACTCAGTATCAGCAGATTCTTGAGAATAATGTACAAGAATCAGTGACGATTTGAGTTACCCGGGGATGGATATTTCAGCAAGACAATGATCCAAAACACAGCTCCAAATCTACTCAGGCATTCATGCAGAGGAACAATTACAATGTTCTGGAATGGCCATCCCAGTCCCCAGCCTGAATATCATTGAACATCTTTTGGGATAATTTGAGCGGGCTGTCCATGCTCGGCGACCATCAAACTTAACTGAACTGGAATTGTTTTGTAAAGAGGAATGGTCAAAATACCTTCATCCAGGATCCAGGAACTGATTAAGAGCTACAGGAAGCGACTAGAGGCTGTTATTTTTGCAAAAGGAGGATCTACTAAATATTAATGTCACTTTTCTGTTGAGGTGCCCATACTTTTGCACCGGTCAAATTTTGGTTTAATGCATATTGCACATTTTCTGTTAGTACAATAAACCTCATTTCAATCCTGAAATATTACTGTGTGCATCAGTTATTAGATATATCAAATTGAAATGGCTGTTGCAAACACCCAAATATTTATAACTAAAAATGATTAAGATTAATAGGGGTGCCCAAACTTTTTCATATGACTGTATGTGAAATGACAGAATCCTCTATTACAAAATTGTCTGACCATTGTATAAGCAATGCTACATCTGTTGCCGCCCCTGCTACCTCTTGTGTCACCCCCTCTACCTCATAGATTGTAAGCTCTTGCGAGCAGGGCCCTCAGTCCCAGTGTGTGAATTGACTATTTCTTTGTAATGTATCTTTTTTGTCAGTAGTTGAACCCTACAAATTGTACAGTGCTGCGGAATATGTTGGCGCTATATAAATAAAATTTATTATTATTATTATTATAGTTGAAAAATGGTCGAATCTTAATGCCTGCGGCAAATAGATCATGCAAATTAGTTAAAAATAAATATTGTATACTAATGCAAATCATCTTTTTCTTTAGGAGCTGAAGCATCATTCCTTGAAAATGTGAAAACACAACAGGCCAACCAGACCCTTGCGCAGGCTTGAGATTTACAAACTGACTTTTATATTTACCATTTCAGTACACTGATCTTGACTTGGTGTTACATACCAGTGAACTACTTTGATGTCTTTTCAATCCAGTAGTTAAGTAATAAAATAAAGGCTATTTAATTTAATGATATTTATTATGGTTTAATTTTGGTGTTGTTGAATCCCTCTTATGAATATAGAATAAAAATAATCATAATGAAAAAAAAACATGCCTCAAAACATAGTCAAAAAGGTATTATGTTCAATGAATCATTACTATTAAAAACACAGCAGAGTCAAGATCTATGTTAAGCTATTTCCCCATGGTATGAGGTACTTCCTATATCTGGTTGACATAGTAATGTCACCAACAGTTCTGAGGTGGTTCCTGCATGGTTTCACTTTCACGTTTCCCTGATCTCTCCAAGACTGCCATGCACTCCAGGGACACTTATTGTCACATATGTCACATGTTACAAGTACAAGTGCATCTCAATAAATTAGAACATCATCAAAAAGTTTTTTTTAGTAATTCAATTGAAAAAGTGAAACATATATAGTATATTGAGTCATTACAAACAGAGTGAACTTTTTCAAGTGTTAATTTATGTTAATGTTGATGATTATGGCTTACAGCCAAGGAAAACCCAAAAGTCATTATCTCAGAAAATTAGAATAATTAACCCAAGACAGCTGCAAATGCTTCCTAAGCTTTTAAAAAGGTCCCTTAGTCTGGTTCAGTAGGCAACACAATCTTGGTTAAGACTAGTGACTTGACAGATGTCCAGAAGGCAGTCATTGACACACACTGCACAAGGAGGGTAAGCCACAAAAGGTCATTGCTAAAGAAGCTGGCTGTCCACAGAGTGGTGTATCAAAGCATATTAATGGAAAGTTGAGTGGAAGGAAAAAGTGTGGTAGAAAAAGGTGCTAGGTGATAGGATTGTTAAGAAAAGGCCATTCAAAAATTTGGAGGAGATTCACAAGGAGTGGACTGCTGCTGGAGTCAATGCTTCAAGAGCCACCACACACAGATGTATCCAGGACATGGGCTACAAGTGTCGCATTCCATGTTTCAAGCTACTCATGACCAATAGACAACACCAGAAGCATCTTACCTGGGCCAAGGAGAAAAAGAACTAGACTGTTGCTCAGGAGTCAAAGGTGTTGTTTTCAGATAAAAGTAAATTTTGCATTTCGTTTGGAAATCAAGGTCCCAGAGTCTGGAGGAAGAGTGGAGAGGCACACAATCCAAGCTGCTTGAGGTCTAGTGTGAAGTTTCCACAATCAGTGATGGTTTGGGGAGCCATGTCATCTGCTGGTGTAGGTCCACTGTGTTTTATCAAGACCTAAGGCAATGCAGCTGTCTACCAGGAAATTCTAGAGCATTTCATGCTTCCCTCTGCCGACAAGATTTTTGGAGACGGAATTTTCATTCTCCAACGGGATTTGGCACCTGTTCAAACTGCCAAAAGTACCAATACCTGGTTTAATAACAACAGTATCACTGTGCTTGATTGGCCAGACCTCGCCTGACCTTGTATTGTCAAGAGGAAGATGAGAGACACCAGACCCAACAATGCAGATGAGCTGAAGGCTGCTATCAAAGCAACCTGGGCTTCCATAACATGTCTGCAGTGCCACAGGCTGATCGCCTCCATGCCCCACTGCATTGATGCAGTCAATCATGCAAAAGGAGCCCCGACCAAGTATTGAGTGCATTTGCTGTACATACTTTTCATTTGGCCAACATTTCTATGTAAAATAATTTTTTTACAGTTGGTCTTATATAATATTCAAATTTTTTGAGATAATGACTTTTAGGTTTTCCTTGACTGTAAGTTATAATCATCAACATTAACTTAAATAAACACTTGAAAAAGTTCACTCTGTAATGACTCAATATTATATATGTGTTTCAGTTTTTCAATTGAATTACTAAAAAAAAAAAAAAAACTTTTTGATCATATTCTAATTTATCAAGATGCACTTGTATATGCCTGTCTACAAAAAATGAAAGGAGTAAAGAGGCTACAAACTGTGAAAATGACACTGCAGAGCATTTTTATTTTTTTTGCACTGAAAGTATTAACACAATGGTGTGCATCACTCCAGGGAGGGTTTTTTTTTTGTCAATTTGTGGGATAACTCCTGTGAGGACAGGAGGGAGAGACTGAGCAAGAGAGAATGCAGTCAAGACTAATTTATGTACAATACATTGTTAAAGGGGTACTGTCTCATCCAATCTGATATCAGACATAGAAAGATGCAACTCAGTGAGCTGCTGAGGCTACCGTCCAATGCCCAGTGAATATCATGCATATATCCTATTCATTACAATAGGACATGTGCAGATCTAGCTAAAAGGATTCTAATAAAGAAAGGCCTCTGTAATAAAAATATAAAAATTTATTTTCTCTGATTACACTACGGAGTACAAAATAAGCAGTGGTGTAGCTGTGAGGACAGAGGCTGGAGACTGGCAAACAGTGTGACTAATCAAGTAAACTTGTTCTCTGCTGTTTTATATACACTCACTATCAAAATTAGAGAACAATGTATGAATACTTGATTCTTTCATAAATAATGTAATCCACATTGATTAACATTTGAAGGATTTTTTGTAAGGGGTACACCATGTCACTGTTTTACAAAATAAAACATATCAACATAAAACCTTTATTTTACAAAAACATGATGATCAAAATTAGACAGCAATGACTTTAGCACAGAGAAAGATTATAACTAAATTTTCTGAAGGTTAAACAGTCACCAGTCAGTAGGAAGTGTACAGGCCTTTGCTTTGATGTGCTACTTCAGCACATCTGCGGCCACAGGACATCACTAGTCTCTCACACTGCTCTGGTGTGATTTTGGTCCACTCTTCTTCCAATCTCTTCCATAGTTCTCTGACTGTTGTGGGTTTCTTGGCCATAACTTTGTCACCAAGGATTTTCTAGAGGTTTTCTATTGGGTTTAGATCAGGACTCTGGGCTGGCCATTTCATTGTTTCAATGTTTTCAGTCTCAAGGAACTGCTTTACCCATTTTGCTGTGTGACAGGGGGCATTGTCTTGCATGAAAATTGCTGATTGAGTGATGAACACAAGGAAGGAACCATGTGTTGTTGAAGAAGGTTCTGATATACACTTGCATTCATTCTGCCTTGTAGCTGTATAAGAGGTCCAACTCCTGCTGCAGAAAACATTCCCTAAACCATGTCACTTCCTCCTCCACGTTTCACTGACTTCTTTACACACTTTGGGTTCAGTCTTTCCCCAGTTTGTCGACGAACATAATGTTTCCCATCAGACCCAAATAAATTAAACTTGCTTTCATCACTAAAGTGAACTCTGGACCACTTCTCCTCTGTTCACACAACATGCTCCTCAGCAAAGGTGAGTTTAACATTTTGATTCTTTCTGCTAATGAGAGGTTTGGTCACTGCAGAGTGGGCTTTCAGTCCAAATGCTCTTAAACGTCTTTCTGTATGAAGAGACAGATCCTTACCCTGCTCAGTGCTGAACTGGCGAGCAATTCCAGCTGCAGTGTTGAAGCGATTACACAAGTCTACAAATTTTCAAAAGTTGTTTGGTTAAGAAATAAAATGAGCCATTTCGTAATGATTTTCATGTGCTGAATTCAAATATCACAAGGAAAACTGTCAATTGGTTCTAGTTTCTATGGTATCGAAGAATTCTCAATTTACTGTTATTTAAATTGTATAGACGGTAGTGCATTGCCATTGTTCAGTAAGATAGCTTTAAGACTCAGCTTAGATGAATCGATAAATAGCCTCCACTCATCTGAGTTATAATTGATGTTGAGCGCTTCCATTAAACTGCAGAGGTTATTGCATGCAACAAGATCACCCTCCTTGAAGAAGAATTGGACAAGATGCTTTTGATGGTCCCATAACAAAGAAATCCGAACATCTGCTAGCAGATTCCACTGTTGGTCTGGAACCTAAGAGCTCTTCCTTACTCTTGGGCAGATCCAGATCTCTAACAAGATCGTTCAGTTCACTTTGCGATATAAGCTGTGGTTTGGTGGAGATTGATGAAAGAAAATCTTGATCGTGTGAGGTAGATGGTTCATGAACACATGCTTCTTCTTTTTCTTCCTCAGTGAAATCGAGTGAGATTGTTTCTGGTGCTTTTGGAACTGGCAATTCTTCTGAATGAGCTACTGGGTGTATCACAGATGGAATATTTGGATACTGTAAAGTCCACTTTTTTTTTTATGAACACCTATTACAGCATGTGTGTGGAGCCCAACTCTTGTCTTGATCTCCTATTTTGCAGCCGAAATACAGGTGGTAGGCTTTCCTAACCATGGGAGTCAAACTTTGCTTTTGTGATGCAAAAGTCACTTCGTCACATATATAGCAGAAATTTTATTAATGCAAGTCCGAGGCATCACTGAACGTATATACAGTCATGGCCAAAAGTTTTGAGAATGACACAAATATTATATTTTCACATGATCTGCTGCCCTCTGGTTTTTATGTGTGTTTGTCAGATGTTTTTATCACATACAGAAATATAATTGCATTCATATTATGAGTAACAGAAGCTTATATTGACAGTTAGAAAGAGTTAATGCAAGTCAATATTTGCAGTGTTGACCCTTCTTCTTCAGGACCTCTGCAATTCTCCCTGGCATGCTCTCAATCAACTTCTGGACCAAATCCTGACTGATAGCAGTCCATTCTTGCAGAATCAATGCTTTAATTTTGTTTGAATTTGTTGGTTTTTGTTTGTCCACCCGTCTCTTAATGATTGACCACAAGTTCTCAATGGGATTAAGATCTGGGGAGTTTCCAGGCCATGGACCCAAAATCTCTATGTTTTGTTCCCTGAGCCATTTAGTTATCACCTTTGCTTTATGGCAAGGTGCTCCATCATGCTGGAAAAGGCATTGTTGAGCGCCAAACTGCTCTTGGACGGTTGGGAGAAGTTGCTCTTGGAGGACATTCTGGTACCATTCTTTATTCATGGCTGTGTTTTTAGGCAAGACTGTGAGAGAGCCAATTCCCTTGGCTGAGAAGCAACCCCACACATGAATGGTTTCAGGATGCTTTACAGTTGGCATGAGACAAGACTGGTGGTAGCGCTCACCTCTTCTTCTCCGAATAAGCTGTTTTCCAGATGTTCCAAACAATCGAAAAGGGGATTCATCAGAGAAAATGACTTTACCCCAGTCCTCAGCAGTCCACTCCCTGTACCTTTTGCAGAATATCAGTCTGTCCCTGATGTTTTTTCTGGAGAAAATTGGCTTCTTTGCTGCCCTCCTTGAGACCAGGCCTTGCTCCAAGAGTCTCCGCCTCACAGTGCGTGCAGATGCACTCACACCTGCCTGCTGCCATTCCTCAGCAAGCTCTGCACTGCTGGTAGCCCGATCCCACAGCTGAAACACTTTTAAGAGACGGTCCTGCTGCTTGCTGGTCTTTCTTGGGCGCCCTGGAGCCTTTTTGGCACCAATGGAACCTCTTTCCTTGAAGTTCTTGATGATGCGATAGATTGTTGACTGAGGAGCAATCTTTCTAGCTGCAATACTCTTCCCAGTTAGGCCATTTTTGTGCAGTGCAATGATGACTGCACGTGTTTCTTTAGAGATAACCATGGTTAACAGAAGAGAAACAATGATGGCAAGCACCAGCCTCCTTTTAAAGTGTCCAGTGGTGTCATTCTTACTTAATCATGACAGATTGATCTCCAGCCCTGTCCTCAACACCCACACCTGTGTTAATGGAGCAATCACTGAAACGATGTTCGGTGGTCCTTTTAAGGCAGGGCTGCAATGATGTTGAAATGTGTTTTGGGGGATAAAGTTCATTTTCTAGGCAAATATTGACTTTGCAAGTAATTGCTGTTAAGCTGATCACTCTTTATAACATTCTGGAGTATATGCAAATTGCCATTAGAAAAACTGAAGCAGTAGACTTTGTAAAAATTAATATTTGTATCATTCTCAAAACTTTTGGCCATGACTGTAGACTGAATGATGTAAGCCAAACTGTAACAAGTGCTGGATGGCTGATTGAGGGAGAATATATAAAGTTTTGTGATGCAAGTTTAATTAGGATTGCATCACCTGGCCTTTATTGGTATCTTTCTATTGGTCATTCTGAGATGATGCAATTCTAGTAGATGATGCAATACTGATGATGCAAACGTTTCCCAGTATTGTGTTAAAGGCTGTGAGAAATATAAAAAGCACCTCTGTATCATGAAAATTAGAGCTAATTTGAGCATCATATTCGATCTCAGCACTCCAAAATTAGTTAAGATCAACTGTTTTCATGTCTGAACCAATTTGGCTGTAGATCCGTGTTACCCATGGAGATTCTCCACATTATCCTGTCCTCTCTTGCATTTGTCTTTCAAGGGCGACCGGCCTTCTTGGAGGACTTGAATGAGTTTGTGATGTTGTAAAGATGCAATATTATAGAAATCACAGACTTGGAATGACCAATTTCTTTTGCTATGGCTGATAGGGTCACCCATTTGGCCTTCATATGGACAACCTGCTGCAGGAGAGCTTCAGTCACTTTGGAATGGCACACCATTTTTGCAAAGTCAGCGAAAACTGGAAAGTTAGGCTGCCAATTAAATAGGGTTTGTCAGATAATTAAGAAAATCAGCACCAGATTAACACCAATAACTTGCAGGTATCTGAAAGTGTTCTCTAATTTTGATCAGTGTTCTTTTTCAATAATCTCATTTACATTTTTATTATGTGCTTTATAGTAAATACAATTTATGAAATAGGCTTAATAAGCTTAAGATTGAAATAAGCATAAGCTTACCCATGTTAGGATATATTCATATAGGACTACACAATGACCTTGACATTTAGGAAATTGTATGTTGTTCTCTAATTTTGATCTCCAGTCTATGTGTGTACACGAATGTGAATGTATATGTGTATAAATGTGTGATTAATACTCTGACGAGCAAAAGGGTAACAAGGCTTTGAATTTTTGACTTTCAGGCTCCATGTCTCACCCTTCCTCCAATACAGCTTCGAATGTGAGACTTCCATCATTTTATAGACAATCGTCTTGGCTATCTCATTAATAAATTTGACTTGCAACTTTTTAGCATATGGTTAGTTATGCAAATTTTTGTCATGTAACTGATTTGTTACTGTTTTGCTCCTGGTGGTGGGAAAATCTTTTTCTTCTTGAATACTACAAATTTCAACCTATTCTCACATTCTCTAATAGCTCAGTGTGTTATTAGGTTGATTCCCAAGCGAAAGGTCACTGGTTCAAATTGAGGATCAGAAATGAAAGAAGAATTCCCAAGAAAAGAGAAACACCATCATCCAGCTAATCGATAGTGGTTTCTTGGCCAATAAAAATGACAACCCACTTCATGTGAGTTCCATGACATTTGAAAGAATACAAAATGAAGTCCATCCATCAATTTGAAAGCCAAGAGGTGGACATCCAGTTAAATTATCGGAATCAACAAGACAGCTCATCACAAGGTCTATCAGTTCTGGCATGACAATCACAGCAGTGGAGGTGGCTTCTATGCTTCGTGAGATCACAGATGTCCATGCAAGCACTGTTCAATATCGTCATAAGAAGCATTGGCTTGAGTTTGCAAAAAAGTACGAAAAGTCAACAGTAGAAGATTGAAAGCGGGTGATTTGGAGCAATAAGGGCAAAATCAATAGACTTCTGGGGGCAAATTGGTCTTAAAGAAACAAGGGAAAAGGGGGCTAAAAGATCGAGAAATTAAAGGAACTGTCAAGTTTCGTGGAGAAGCCTGCTGATATGGGGTTGTTTTGAAGGCAAAGGTGTTGGATACTTAACCAAGATTAATGGTGGACTCAGTGCTGAGCTATATATATGTGACTATCCTACAAGACGGGTTACTTCATACACTTGACTGCTGTGCTATGGGTATGATGACATCGAGATTAGCGAAAGTGGTTCAGTGACAATAAAGTAGAGGTGCTGGACTGGCACCCATAGTCCCCAGATCTCAACCCAAATCGAACACTTGTGGGTAGAGTTTAAGAAAAAGCTGTACCTTTACCAAAGTGAGTCGACCAGCATGCACCAACATTGGAAATGTATAGAAGATTTCAGTCGAGACATGCTTGAATCTTGATCAAGAATCTGCATAACTAATCATATGCTAAATAGTTGCAAGTCAAATTAATGCATGAGATAGCCAAGATGATTATTTATAAAATGATTGTAGTCTCACGATTGAAGCTATAGTGGATGGTGAGATATGGAGCCTGAAAGACAAAAGTTCAAAACATTGTTATACTTTTGCTTGTCAGTGTGTGTATATGTGGATAAAGGTATGTATATATCCTTGTTATAGGTAAATATGTACATGTAATTGTAGTGTCCCAAAGTGTAAAAAAGTGGTAGGATGCATTTGTCCCTATATGCACCATTAATACTACTGTGTGTTTTTAAACATGCCATTATGCTTTTAACCCCTTAATGACCCTGGACGTAATATTACACCCCTGGCTCAAGGTACTTAATACAACTGGACATTGTAAGGGAATTGCTAGAGGCGCGGTTCCCTAGTAGCTGCTGGTGAACCCTGGGGAGAGGGTCACAACAATACAGTGAACCCTAAGCTGAACCCCCCCAATGTCCCTGGCTAACTTCCCTAATCTGTCCTAGGCCAGTAACTAGTCAACAATCCCTTCTTAATATAAGTGACAACACAGAATGCAGACAGGACAAACAACAAGAAAGGGAGGTCATCTAGCCAAGGGGTCAGTAACAGTCGAGCAATGCAGAACAGAATCAAAATCCAAGAGAATAGTCAAAGTCAAAGCCAGAGGTCACAAATAGGAATACAGGTAACAAAACAGCAAGGAGTAATAGCCAGTTCGCACGAGGAAATAGCAAGCGCCAATGTGAATGTGAGCAAACTATAAATAGGAAAGAAGAACCCACCCCAGACTTAATAGCACAAAAGGCTGTCAATCACACAGGTAAGGCTAAAATTAACGATTAGTGGAGCAGAGGAAAACCAAGGTGAAGGAGAATGGGTGTGGTGGAAAATCAATAAAGGAGGTGAGGGAATAGTGCAGTGTTTAGACAATACAAGAAAACCCCCCAAAAAAAAGAATCACAGCCGGACCCACCTCCTGCGCCGCAACAGTAACAGTACCCCCCCTTTTATGAGGAGCCACTGGACCCTCATCAGACAACCCAGGATTAGAAGGGTTTTGCTGATGAAACAGCCTAATGAGGCGTGGAGCATGAAGGTCCTTGCCAGGGACCCATGTCCGCTCCTCAGGGCTGTAACCCTTCCAATGTACTAGGTACTGGATGGAGTTTCGTACCCAACGGGCATCTACAATTTTTTCCATCTCATATTCTAGTTCCCCTTGAATTATCACAGGCTTGGGTGGAATGGATGGAGGAATGACAGGCGTAATGTACTTTTTCAAAAGAGATTTATGGAACACGATGTGAATACGGAAAGACTTAGGCAGTCGTATATGACACCGGATTAATAACATCAATGATGGTGTATGGCCCAATGTAACGCGGAGCAAATTTTGCAGATGAAACCCTAAGGCACAAATTTTTTTGTGGACAGCCAAACCCGATCTCCTACCCTGTAATCAGGACCCGGTAAGCGTTTCTTACTTGCCTGACTTTTTTGATTTTCTTGGGCTTTTACCAGGTTCTGCAGAGCCTGGGCCCATACTGTGCACAGTCATCGATAAGTCTGTTCGACGGTGGGATTTATAGATTTAGTGCTACGAAAAGACGAGTATCTAGGGTTAAAACCATAGTTACAGTAAAATGGATAAAATGGAGACATCTTAGTGGTGGAGTTCCTTTTATTATTAATCGCAAACTCCGCCAAAGGAAGGAACTTCCTTCACTTTTCCTGGGCATCAGACACAAAACACCTAAGGTATTGTTCAAGAGACTGATTGAGTCTCTCCATCTGTCCATTGGTCTCCGGATGGAATGCGGAAGAAAAAGACAAAGAGACCCCCAGACGACCACAAATTTCCCTCCAAAACCTGGAAACAAATTTTACTCCCCGATCAGACACAATATTCTCTGGTACCCCAAGCAAACGAAGTATATGGTTAATGAACAGAGAGGCTAAGTGTCGAGCACTAGGAAGCTTTTTCAGCGGTATGAAATGGCACATTTTAGAGAATCTATCCACCACCACCGATACCACAGTCTTCCCTTGAGAAACAGACAGATCTGTAATGAAATCCATTGAAAGATGGGACCACGGTTTTTTAGGTATAGGAAGGGGATGAAGAAGGCCCTCTTTTTTTTTTTTTTTTCCGGGATGTTTCCTTGAGCATCACTGGCAAAAAAACTTTGAGAAAGAGCATCGGCTCGCACGTTTTTAGTACCTGGACGATAGGTTACAACAAAGTTAAAGCGCATGAAGAACAAGGCCCAGCAAGCCTGCCTAGGAGATATTCTCTTATCCCCATCCAAATCCAATAGATTCTTATCATCGGTAATGACTGTGATTTTATGCTTAGCCCCTTCGAGGAAGTGTCTCCATTCGACATAATTGCGCTCTGAAGGGGAGAACATCCTCAAGAAAAAGGCCACAGGTCGCAAATGTGTGAGGCTCTCTGGCCCTGAGACAAAACTACACAAACCCCAACTTCTGAAGCATCAACCTCCACAATAAATGGTTGATCCAAGTCTGGTGGTACGAAGACAGGAGCTTCAACAAAACATGTCCTAAGTTGCTCAAATGCCTGCTCAGCCTCAAGAGTCACCTTTCTTAGTGAGATCCGTCAATGGCTTAGCAGTGATAGAGAAATTTTTTTATAAATTTCCGATAATAATTGGAAAAGCCCAGGAAGCGTTGCAGTGCCTTAAGACTAGAAGGGCATTACCATTTTTTTTATAGCCATGACCTTGAGTGGATCCATACTAAAAGATTCAAGGGTAATTACATAACCCAGGAAAGTGACTCTTTGGATTCCGAACAGGCATTTGGACAGTTTGGCAAAAAGATTACACTACCGTTCAAAAGTTTAGGGTCACTTAGAAATTTCCTTATTTTTGAAAGAAAAGCACAGTTTTTTTCAATGAAGATAACATTAAATGAATCAGAAATACACTCTATACATTGTTAATGTGGTAAATGACTATTCTAGCTGCAAACGTCTGGTTTTTAATGCAAAATCTACATAGGTGTTGTGAAAGATCCTCAGTGCACCAACACCGCTTGGCCCACACCTGAGACTTCTCTCCTAAAAACCACACTCACCGCCAGTGAGTGCTGGGTCCACAAGATAAATACAAGACAAGCGTTCTAAATTTCATATATTTATTAACCCCTAAATGGGTCGGTATTAACATCTAACACATGCAGTTCAGAACAGATATGTAGATATATACAAGCATTAACAGTTACTAGTTTACAGTACAATAAAATAAAAGGGAATAAAAGTGAAATAATTACTTTACCACACATATCCTGGATGTGGCTCTATAATCCAACACTCACACATAGCATGTGGAGTTAACCAGTGGAGGCTTCTAGCATGTGGCATCAACACAGTATTCCAGCCTGCATGCTCATCACAGTATATCCTCTGTAGTCTCTGCACAGTATTCTCTCAGTGGTAGTCTCAGCCCAATCTCCTCCCACTGACCTCTTACCTCATCTTTTATACCCTTGATTACACCACCCAGAATGAGGTCACCGGCGACGGCAAGTCTGATTGATTAATGCACTCAAAGTCCAGATCCTTTGTAAGTAGATAGGATTAAGTGAAATGATACAATGTTATCAACCATGTCTGATCTAACAGCCCAGGCTGAACAATGCATGTTTATTTGATCACTCAGGGCTATGTAGGAATTCAATGGAGCCTTTCTGGGATGGATACAAAGCCCTATTGTTACAAGGTTGCCCTACTGATAACATACATCTAGGATTATAGCTGCGCACATTATGAGTAAATGGAACTAAGAGAGAGATACGCTACCCAGAGATCAAAATGCAGCTTTGAGTTATAGCCATATTTAAGTGGAATCATCACAGGTGTATAGAGGCCCATTTCCAGCAACCATCACTCCAGTGTTCTAATGGTACATTGTGTTTGCTAACTGTGTAAGAAGGCTAATGGATGTTTAGAAAACTCTTCAAAACCCTTGTGCAAGTATGTTAGCACAGCTGAAAACAGTTTTGCTGGTTAGAGAAGCAATAAAACTGACCTTCCTTTGAGCTAGTTGAGAATCTGGAGCATTACATTTGTTGGTTCGAATAAACTCTCAAAATGGCCAGCAAAAGAGAACTTTCATGTGAAACTCGACAGTCTATTCTTGTTCTTAGAAATGAAGGCTATTCCATGCGAGAAATTGCCAAGAAACTGAAGATTTCCTACAACGGTGTGTACTACTCCCTTCAGAGGACAGCACAAGCAGGCTTTAACCAGAGTAGAAAGAGAAGTAGGAGGTCCTGCTGCACAATTGAGCAACAAGACAAGTACATTAGAGTCTCTAGTTTGAGAAATCGACACCTCACAGGTCCTCAACTGGCAGCTTCATTAAATAGTACCCGCAAAACACCAGTGTCAACATCTACAGTGAAGAGGTGATTCAGGGATGCTGGCCTTCAGGGCAGAGTGGGCAAGAAAAAGCCATATCTGAGACTGGCTAATAAAAGGAAAAGATTAATATGGGCAAAAGAACACAGACGTTGGACAGAGGAAGATTGGAAAAAAGTGTTATGGACAGACAAATTGAAGTTTGAGGTGTTTGGATCACACAGAAGAACATTTGTGAGACGCAGAACAACTGAAAAGTTGCTGGAAGAGTGCCTGACGCCATCTGTCAAGCATGGTGGAGGTAATGTGATGGTCTGGGGTTGCTTTGGTGCTGGTAAAGTGGGAGATTTGTACAAGGTAAAAGGGATTTTGAATAAGGAAGGCTATCAGTCCATTTTGCAACGCCATTCCATACCCTGTGGACAGCGCTTGATTGGAGCCAATTTCATCCTACAACAGGACAATGACCCAAAGCACACCTCCAAATTATGCAAGAACTATTTAGGGAAGAAGAAGGCAGCTGGTATTCTATCTGTAATGGAGTGGCCAGCACAGTCACCAGATCTCAACCCCATTGAGCTGTTGTGGGAGAAGCTTGACCGTATGGTACGCAAAAAGTGCCCATCAAGCCAATCCAATTTGTGGGAGGGGCTTCTGGAAGCATGGGGTGAAATTTCTCCAGATTACCTCAGCAAATTAAGAGCTAGAATGCCAAAGGTCTGTAATGCTGTAATTGCTGCAAATGGAGCATTCTTTGACGAAAGCAAAGTTTGAAGGAAAAAAATTATTATTTCAAATAAAAATAATTATTTCTAACCTTGTCAATGTCTTGACTATATTTTCTATTCATTTTGCAACTCATTTGATAACTAAAAGTGTGAGTTTTCATGGAAAACACAAAATTGTCTGGGTGACCCCAAACTTTTGAACGGTAGTGTATTTTGGCGTAACCGCAGCAACACGTGTTCAACATGTGTAGCCCAATCCAGAGAGAAAACCAGGATATCATCCAGATAGACAACCACATAAAGGCCCAGCAGGTCTCTGAATACATCATTGATAAAATGTTGGAAAACTGCTGGTGCATTACACAACCCAAAGGGCATAACCAGATACTCAAAGTGACCCTCTGGAGTGTTAAATGCAGTTTTCCATTCATCTCCCTCACTGATCCGAACCAGATTGTAGGCCACCTGGAGATCAATCTTGGAAAACCAGCGAGCACCCACATTCTGATTGAAGAGATCAGGAATCAGTGGAAGAGGGTGCTGGTTCCTGACAGTAATCTTATTTAGTTCACAGTAATTAATGCACGGCCGCAAACCCCCATCTTTTTTATCAACAAAAAAGAAACCAGCTCCCATGGAAGAATTAGATTGCCAGATATGCCCTTTCAAGAGACTGTCATGGGTATACTCTCGCATAGCCACACGTTCAGGAGCTGAGAGATTAAAGATCCTTCCCCTGGGAAATTTGGAATCATGAAGGAGATCAATACCACAGTCATAAAGTCTATGCGGGGGTAAGCTGGCAGGAAGTCAGGTAACAGCAAGTCAGGTAACAGGTATCAGCAACACAATCTGATATATGCAAGGCTATACAATGGGAAGAACACTGATCTCCCCATTTCACCAACTCACTCCTAGACCAATCAAAAATAGGGTTATGGAGGACTAGCCAGGGAAGGCCCAAAATCATATCTGAAGACAGACCTTCCATAATCAGAAAACTTATGACCTCTGAATGAATAGAGCCCACTTGAAGACTGATTAGGGGGGTCCTGTATCGGACTCCACCCCTGGCCAATGGGGTAGAATTTGCTCCAGTAACTTACAATAAAGTGTCTAACAATAACAGATCTAAACCCAAGGCAGAAATAAATGAGAAATTAACAAAATTAGCCCCAGCTCCTGAATCTACAAGAGCATGGCCAGATACAGACTTGTCCTCTTAGCATCACCTTATGGTAATTTTCAGAAGGTACCTGATTGCCTGAGTGGGTCTTCCAAATACCACTCAGACACTGATGTTTTTCTGCTGGTGTGCTGGGTTTTAAGCAGCAGTCTTGGATGAAATGACCCGGTTTACCACAATATAGGCAGAGGTTATTTTACAGTGCTGGCCAAAAGTATTGGCACCCCTGCAATTCTGTCAGATAGTACTCAATTTCTTCCAGAAAATGATTGCAATCACAAATGCAATTTGGTAATAATATCTTCATTTAATTTGTCGTCAATGGAAAACCACAAAAAGAATTGTCAAAAAGCCAAATTGGATATAATTCCACACCAAACATAAAAAAGGGGGTGGACAAAAGTATTGGCACCCTTTGAAAAATCATGTGATGCTTCTCTAATTTGTGTAATTAACAGCATCTGTTACTTACCTGTGGCACATAACAGGTGGTGGCAATAACTAAATCACACTTGCAGCCAGTTGAAATGGATTAAAGTTGACTCAACCTCTGTCCTGTGTCCTTGTGTGTACCACATTGAGCATGGAGAAAAGAAAGAAGACCAAAGAACTGTCTGAGGACTTGAGAAGCAAAATTGTGAGGAAGCATGAGCAATCAAGGCTACAAGTCCATCTCCAAAGACCTGAATGTTCCTGTGTCTACCGTGCGCAGTGTCATCAAGAAGTTTAAAGCCCATAGCACTGTGGCTAACCTCCCTAGATGTGGACGGAAAAGAAAAATTGACATGAGATTTCAACGAAAGATTGTGCGGATGGTGGCTAAAGAACCTCGACTAACATCCAAACAAGTTCTAGCTGCCCTGCAGTCCGAGGGTACAACAGTGTCAACCCGTACTATCCATCAGCGTCTGAATGAAAAGGGACTCTACGGTAGGATACCCAGGAAGTCCCCACTTCTGACCCAGAGACATAAAAAAGCCAGGCTGGACTTTGCCAAAACTTACCTGAGAAAGCCAAAAACTTTTTGGAAGAATGTTCTCTGGTTAGATGGGACAAAAGTAGAGCTTTTTGGGAAAAGGCATCAACATAGTTTACAGGAAAAAAAAAGAGGCCTTCAAAGAAAAGAACACGGTCCCTACAGTCAAACATGGCGGAGGTTCCCTGATGTTTTGGGGTTGCTTTGCTGCCTCTGGCACTGGACTGCTTGACCGTGTGCATGGCATTATGAAGTCTGAAGACTACCAACAAATTTTGCAGCATAATGTAGGGCCCAGTGTGAGAAAGCTGGGTCTCCCTCAGAGGTCATGGGTCTTCCAGCAGGACAATGACCCAAAACACACTTCAAAAAGCACTAGAAAATGGTTTGAGAGAAAGCACTGGAGACTTCTAAAGTGGCCAGTAATGAGTCCAGACCTGAATCCCATAGAACACCTGTGGAGAGATCTCAAAATGGCAGTTTGGAGAAGGCACCATTCAAATCTCAGGGACCTGGAGAAATTTGCCAAAGAAGAATGGTCTAAAATTCCAGCAGAGCATTGTAAGAAACTCATTGATGGTTACCGGAAGCGGTTGTTCGCAGTTATTTTGTCTAAAGGTTGTGCTACCAAGTATTAGGCTGAGGGTGCCAATACTTTTGTCCTGCCCATTTTTGGAGTTTTGTGTAAAATGATCAATGATTTGACTTTTTTTTTCATTCTCTTTTGTGTTTTTTCATTGCAAGCAAAATAAATGAAGATATTATTACCAAAGCATTTGTGATTGCAATCATTTTCTGGAAGAAATTGAATATTATCTGACAGAATTGCAGGGGTGCCAATACTTTTGGCCAGCACTGTAAAGACCTATGCCCTCCCAGATGCATAGGTTCATCACCAGTGACGGCAGAATGGAAGACAGACTTCATATGAGAGAGAGAAGGACAGACAGAGAATTGAGAGGAATCAGGCCCTACTCTCTCCTTGCGTCTGTCCTGGATCCTTTGGTCAAAGCGAACAGCTAAGGCCATGGCCTTAGGCTCTAGGTAGGAGGATCTGGGTGACCCTTCCCTGAATCATTAAGACCCTGTTTAAAAAGATCCCTCAAAGCTGACTCACACCAACCTGTTGTTATGCTATATTTACGAAATTCAGAGCAATAAGTCTCAGCAGAGCGTTTGTCCTGCCGAATAGCAAGGAGTTGCGACTCGGCAAGTCCAATATGGTCAGAATCCGCATAAATAGCGCCCAGAGACTTGAAAAATCTTTCTAAATCTGTCCACTCCTCTGCCCCAGGGGGAAGTTTAAGGGCCCAAGCCTGTGGATCCTCCTGCAAGAGAGAAATGACCACCCCTACCATCTGGGACTGAGACGCATGAGGGTTAACTCGAAAATATAAATGACATGACTCCCGGAACGTCTCAAATTTTTATCGGTCCCCCGAAAAATGATCCAGGAGTAACATCTTAACCCTAGGAATAGAAAGCACAGCAGTTGGTGATGTAGCAGCCTCAGCTTGGTTCCAGGTAAAGGTGTGGACCTGGTTAGCCAAGTCAGCTACCAGGCCTGCCACAGCCTCCATCCAGGTTGCAAGTTCCTGGATAGAACCCATGCTAATGGCAGAAAGTATTTTTAGGGCTTGCTATTCTGTAAGGGAATTGCTAAAGGAGTGATTCCCCAGTAGCTGCTGGTGAACCATGGGGGGAGGGTTCACCCTGCACAACAAGACACTGAATCCTAAGCTGAACCCCCCCCCCCCACTGTCCCTGGCTAACTTCCCTGATCTGTCCTAGGTGAAAGCCAGCAACTGATCGAACAATCCCTTCTTTAATATAAGTGACAACACAGAACGCAGACAGGACAAACAACAAGAAAGGGAGGTCATGTAGCCAAGGAGTCGGTAACAGTCGAGCAATGCAGTTCAAAATCCAAGAGAATAGTCATAGTCAAAGTCAAAGCCAGAGGTCAGGAATAAGAATACAGGTATCAAAACAGCAAGGAGTAATAGCCAGTATGCACGAGGCAATAGCAAGCGCCAATGTGAATGTGAGCAAACTATAAATAGAAAGGAAGAACCCGCCCCCGACTTGATAGTACCAATAAAAAGCACAGGTCATCCTGAAAAAAATTAGCCCTCAACAAACTGTTAGCCAAAAAATAAAAATGTTACACAGGTAAGGCTAAAATTAACTATTAGTGGAGCAGAGGAAAACCAAGGTGAAGGAGATGGGTGTGGTGGAAAATCAATAAAGGAGGAGAGGGAATAGGACAGTGTTCAGACAATGCAAGAAAAACCCAAAAGAAAGAATCACAACTGGACCCGTCTCCTGCGCCGCAGCATGTGGCCGGATGGCGCAGAAGTTCGAATGGGTGCAGACGTAAAAGGCATACTATTACGCCTGTGGCTGGCCGCTTGCTCACTATCTGAGTGGGCAGCATCAGAAGCAGGTGTTAGCTTTAACTGATAGCTAACACCCTGCTCCATAACCCACATCACTATACAATAAAAAAAAAAAGATAGAAAAAAAGAAGTAATGTGTGTGAAAAAAAATTAATAAATTATTAAAGTCTCAAAATGCCCCTTTTTTATTTAAAATTAATGATTTTCTGCCATCTTGCCTTACAAAACATGCTATAAAAAGTGATCAAACAGTCACATGTACCCCAAAACAGTACCAATAAAAAGCACAGGTTGTCCTGCAAAAAATAAGCCCTCAACAAAGTGTCAGCCAAAAAATAAAAATGTTACAGCTCTCAGAAGATGGTGATGCAAAAATAATTGATTTATGTCCCCAAATGGGTTTTTGTTATGCAAAATTAGTAACATAGAAAAAAACAATGTAACTTGGGTATCGCAGTAATCGTACGGACCCGCAAAATAAAGTTAGCATGTTATTTATACTGTATGCTTTGCAGAAAAAAAAATTAAAAAGTAAAAAGCCATGCCAGAATTGATTTTTTTTTAATCCACCAAGAAAGAGTTAATAAAATTTAGTTAATAAGTTATATGCACCCAAAAAAGGTGTCATTGCAAAATCTCATACCGCAGAAATCAAGCCCTCATATGGAAAAACAAAAAAATTATATATAGCTTGGACAATGTGAAGACAAAAACCTAAAAAATTGCCAAATCATCATCAGAACACAACTGGCTGCATAATGAAGGGAATGTATGTGCTAACATATATGAGGGTACACCTCAAATTTAGAGCTTACGAGGGAAAAGACACTAGAAGTGACCCCCAGAGTGACCCCCCCCCCATCATAGGAGCTATTGGGGAAGTAGTAGGGAAATTGGTGTTCACAATGTACTCCGCACAGTTTACATATTCACTATTTACCATTTGATGTGCATTCACATCTGGAATACTAATGCTTACTACACCCCTTGATAAATTCTTTGAGGTGTGCACTTTGCAAAATGGGGTCATTCCTTTGGGGAATCCTCTTTTCTAGTACTTTAGAGGCTCTGCAAACATGACATGTCATCCAGATACTAAACATCTAAATCTGCACTCCAAAAGCCAGATAGAGCTCTTTCACATCTGTGCCCTGCTGTGTGCTCAAACTGCAGTTTATGCCCACATGTACGATACTGGTGTACCCACGATTACGTACTTAATATGATATGTGGGTATAAACTGCTGTTTGGGCGCAACCGGGCACAGAAGGGAAGGAGCGCTATTTGGTTTATGGAGCACAGACTTAGACTGTTTAGTTTTTGGATGCCATGACAATTTTGCAGAGCTGAAACACCAGTAAAATGGAATCCCCTGACATGTGACCCCATTTTGGAAGCTACACTCTTGAAGGATTTTATCCAGGGGTACATTGAGCATTTTTAACCCTCAAGTGTTGCATTAATTTATTATCCATAAATGAATACTCAGCTGATTGTGAATATTTTCAGGAATATGTAATTTCAGTGAGTAATATGTTGTGACCAGCTTGTATCAGAGATGAACGCTTCAAAAGCTGTTGTGCCCAGGATACCTGCTTAACAATTTTTGGAGTGTGTGTCTCAGCTGATACAAGCTGGGTGTAACATTCTCGGGCACTGAAATTGCGAATCTCTGGTAAAATAGCATTTTTCACTTTTCATTATCAGCTGCACATTCATTTCTGGAAATTAAATTAATGCAACACTCAAGGATTAAAAATGCTTGCTACACCACTTGATAAATCCCTTCAGTAGTGTAGTGTCCAAAATAGGATTACATGTCTGCGAATTCCACTTTACTGAAAATTCAGGAGCTCTGCAAAAGTAGCATGACATTCAAAAACCAAACTGTGCTCCAAAACTTAAAATAGTGCTCCTTCCCTTTTGTGCCCAGCTATGCCAAAACATGTTAAGTACGTTATCATGGGCACAACAGTGTCATACATGTGGGCATAAACTATCGTTTGGGCACACAGCGGGGCACAGATGTGAAGGAGCTCTATGTGCTTTGGGAGCGCATATTTAGAGTGTTAGTTTATGGACACCATGTCACATTTGTAGAGACTTTAAAATTGCCCCTACATAATGGCGTCACTTCTTGAGGAATTCCAGTTTACTGGCACCTATAGGGCTCTGCAAAAACAACATGGCATCCAGAAAGTCCCTCTAAATCTATACTCCAAAAGCTAAAAAACACAGTGCTCCTTCCCTTCTGAACCCAGCAGTTTACACACACGTATATAATTTTTTTTTCCCCGGGATAGCCCACTTAATAGGTTTAGGAGTGCATGTCTCCTAAATGTGCATGATGACACAAAGTGGCCGCAACGTATTCGGCACTGAAATGCATATTTCTTTGAAAATTTAAATTTTCACTTTGTACATTAATTTTTGGGAAGCATTTTAGGCTCAAAATGATAATACTCCTTGATACATTCCTTGAGGGTGTAGTTTCTAAATTGTGGTCACTTTTGAGGGGTTTCCATTGTATTGGTACTCTGCAAATGCGACATGTCACCTGCAGACTATTCCAGCCACATCTGCCTTCCAAAAGCCAAATAGAGCTCTTTGCATTCTGAACCCTGCCATGTACCCATACAGCAGATTACAACCATATATGGGGCATTTCTGTGTTCAGAAGAAATTGAATAGCAAACTGTGGTGTGTTTTTTCTTGTTTAACCACTTGCAAAAATTAAAAATCTGGTGCTAAATGGACAGTTTATTGGAACAAAAATAGTAATTTTTCATTTTCATGTCTCAATGCTAATAGAATCTGTGAAACAGCTGAAGAGTTAAAATGCTCACTATAATGCCTTGATATGTTCTATGACTTGTGTAGTTTCCAAAATCTGGTCACTTTTAGGGGGTTTCCTTTGTATTGGTACTTTAGGGGCTCCGCAAATGCGACTTGGCACCTGAAAACTATTCAAGCACAATGTGCCCTCCAAAAGTAAAATAGCGCTCTTTCCATTCCAAGCTCCACCATGTACCCATACAGCAGATTACAACCACATATGGGGTATTGCCATATTCAGGAGCAATTGTTTAACAAACTGTGGGGTGCTTTTTCTCCTTTTAACCCCTTGTGAAAATTTAAATCTTTGGGGATAAAGTGACGTTTTAGTAATTTTTCACATTCCCAATGTTAGTAAAATCTGTGAAACTACTGTGGGGTCAAAATGCTCACTATACCTCTTGATGAATTCTGTGAGAGGTGTAGTTTCCAAAATGGGGTCACATTTAGGGGATTTCCATTGTTTTGGTACTTTAGGGGCTCTGCAAATGCGACATGACACCTGAAAATTATTCCAGCAAAATCTGCTTTTCAAAAGTCCAGTGTTTTCCCAAACATCAGTTTACACCCACATGCTCGGTGTTCTGCTCGGGAGAAATTGCATAACAAACTGTGAGATGCATTTTCTCCTTTAACCCTTTGTGAATGCGTTAATTTTAGGTCTAAATGAATGTATTTGTGAAGAAAATTAAATGTCTAAATTTCACCTCTAAATTGCTTTAATTCCTGTGAAATGCTTAATAAATGGGTTAATAAACATCCCAAATGCTGTTTTGAATTACTTTTGCAGTTTTGAAAATGGGGTGATTTATTGGGGGTTTCTAATATATAGGCCTTTATAATTCCTTTCAGAACTGAAGTGGCCCATACAAAATTAGTGTTAGGGTCTTGCCAGATGTAGCAATACCCTACACTACTGCAGCGGTCTGGGAGGAAGGACAGAGACAAGTGAGCCCTAATCTCACCCCAGCCACTGTCCCTTCCTATTGCCTCAGTTACCCTAAACGGTAAAAGGACAACCTGAAGACGAGCCCTATACTGATTAAGTGACAACACTGGACAAAAACAGAACAAACGACACAAAGGGAGGTCAGGAAGCCAAGGGTTCAGTAACAGACGAGCAATGCAGTACGAAATCAAAATCCAAGAGAATAGTCACAAGGCAAGCCAAAGGTCAGAGATCCAGGTAACAAAGCAGCAAGAGATATAACAAAGAGAGAAGGCAAAGACAATGCAATAACAGTGCAATAACCGGCAACTTGCTGAGAAAGTGACATCCCGTATATAGAAAGTCTGGACCCAGCCCCAGACCTGATAGGTACACAGGCTGTCAATCACACAGGCAAGGAAAAGATTAACACTATGCAGTCCAAAGAGAAACAATGCTCAGAACATGGGTGTGGCTGGAAATCCATTACACAGCAAGGGAACTAGGACCATGTTCAGACTGAGCAACAAGAAACCTACGCAAGGAATCAAACTGAACATGCCTCCTTCGCCGCAGCGAGCGGAGGGTGGCGCAGAGACCCGAACAGGCAGAGACGTTACAATTAGTTTGGGAAATTTTCTTGTAAATCTGGAAAATTGCTGTTATACTTGTAGTCTTCTAACATCCAAGATAAATTAAAAGATTAAAAGATTATGCCAGTGTAAAGCAGAGATATGGTTAATATGGTTAATAGTTATTTAATATATTAGGGTGGTAAGAATATCTGTCTAAATAGCAAAGCATTTCACATTTTGAAAATTTAGTTTTTTTTTTCCAAATTTCCATTAAATTCCCTATTTTTTAAATAAATAAATACAAAAATATTGATTAGTGTTTACCACTAACAAGAAGTACAATGTGTCTCAAAATCACTTGTGTAAGCGTCTCAAAGTTCTTGCCATATAGAGTGATACATGTCAGTTTTCAAAAATGAGGCCTGGTCCTTTACTCACTTTTGGGCTGGGTCCTTAAGGGGTTAAGGGAGCAAACCATTTGGGCCAAGAGTAGAGCACACAATATGACCAATGATTTAGGAGTCTCTGCAGGAAGTAGGAGTTTACAGTTAGTCTCTTCCTTTCTCAACTAGGAGGGGGAAGTAGTACAAAGTTAGTCTCTTCTTCTCTGTGTTAGGAGGAAGGAGTAATGTAGCTCTGCCATCTAGGAGCATGCGGAAGAAAATGCTCTTAAGACCTGTATCTGAAAACTGTTTTTTTTTTTTTTTTTTACACCGTGTTCTACTTCAGTAAAAAATTTGAGTTTTGCAAACCCTGTCTCCTGAGTCTCATTCCTGCACCCACCATCATTAGGCTAAAGGTGGCTTACTACTACTAGAATGTGCCCTAAGGGAACACTGCATCAGACATTCTGCAGGTCTCCTCAGTACTGAACCAGTTTAGGAGAAGCATCTAAGGATAGTTTTGAGATACTTGCCATTGTGACCACAGCGACTACTATTTCCAACTTCCTGGCCTTCCTCCCAAGAAGCTGCTGCAGCTCTAGTGGTATCATGGAACAGGAGCCATCACCTATGTGTCATGAACAGGGTCGAATAACTTGGTAAGATGACTCGTTGTGCTGTATGAGAGAATGTGTACCTCAAGCTGTAAAATTTTGTGGCTAATTTGGAGGGTTTAATTTAGTGTGTGCTATTTTAAAAGACTCTGCTGGACAAGTGGATTAACAGTACTACTGAAAAGTATAGAAACTACACTTTGCCAAGAGAATTGCTGTTTGTACGCTGTGAAACTGAAGGTTGTGTAGAAATTGTAGACTGTAATTTGTTCCAGCAAAGTTAAGTTAATCAGCCATCTTGGAAGAGGTACAAAGTTGTTCATTTTGTTAACGACACTGAATAAAAGGCGTGTCACTTTGGATGAACAAAAATTGCTGTGCTATGAGAAAATGGCTGCTGCCCCATATTTGACCAGGAAATACAGAGCAGACACGTGTGCATTGACTTACACATGTCTGTGATGTGTTAGCAACATCAGACAGCCTCTTAACCAATAGACATTGGTAGGTGGACCTTACAATTCCAGCAATAGTTATAGGACTAGGAGAATTTAGAGAATCATGCAATTACACAGGCAGATTAGTGCTAGAATTCAATAGACATAGACAGGAAAGATTCATAGATAGTTACTAAAATCTGTGCTGCTGCTTACACAGTTTACCCTTTCATTGCCAATAATCTAATATTGTCTGACAGTACTTGTGTAATAGAGCAATTTTATCTGTAAAAATATTCTTTAAAAATCCTGTTAGTTAAAAATGTTTTGTTAAAGACTTTTTTGGGCAAGAGTTTACATTTCTTTAATTAAATACATACTGCTTATTTAACAGCAAAATGCTGCTGATTTTGCCTATGCAAATCGGAAAAAATGACTCCAATATATACAATCAGTTTCTTATTGTTCACCCAATCTCCAAGAAACTCTAACAGAACAGAACGCTAGCTCAGATTTCTCTAAATGGTGATTTTCCCTACCTGCTCTCAATGTAGCGCCTAAGACGTTATCCTTGTCATTATTTTTGGCGTGTAAGGTTCCAGCATAGAGAAAATTCACCAGGTTGAATGTTTCATGGCATCCCACCAAAATCTAGGAGAAGAAGCAGCTCGATTGGATTTTTTCAAATGTTGATTTTCCCCATGCATTCTCAATGGGGCGCCTAAGACATTATTCTTGCAATTTTCTATGGCGTGTAAGGTTCCAGCACAGGAATAATTTCGGAGGTTTAATGTTGCATGGCACTGTACTGCTAGAAAGCAGAAGAAGCGACTCGCTCAGATTCTTCCAGATTGAGATTTTCCTAATCTACTCTCTATGTAGTGCCTTATCTATTAACCTTTAGAATATCTCCAGCATGCAAGGTGCTAACATCGGGAACCTTAAGCAGGTTGAATGTCTCTTGACATCCCACCAAACTCTAGCAGAAGAAGTTCCTAGCTTGAGTTTCCCCATGCATTCTCTTTGGAGCAGCCATAACTTTTACTTTGCAAGGTATTAATCTTATTGCCAGATTTGACCTTAGGTATCTTTGAAAAACAATAGGTGGCGCTAGGTTAGGAGCAAATTTCTCTTTTTAACCAATGAAGTCTTTGTATGCCTCATCAATAATTTTTAACATGGTCTGAGAAGTCCCAATGAGGTCTTCCTTGTATTCCTTACCCAGAATTTTTAGCTGGGTATACATACTCTTCCTTGTATTTCTTACCCAGATTTCTTAGCAGAGCATGCTTGGTCTAATTAGTTCCAGTGAGTTCTTATTTGTATTCCTTACCCAGAATTCTTAGCAGGGCATGCTTTGTCTAATAAGGCCTTTTACCAGTCTCTCCTTAATGAGAGTCATAACCCCATCTGACCCACTTGGACGGCTGAGTTCTTGCAGAACAATAAAATCTTTAAGCTGCTGTTTTAGTTTTGATTTCCTTCTTGACTAAGCCCAGGTGATTTTTCCGGTCTTGGTGCAGGGTGTTCTAGGGGTCTCCCGTACTGGGGGATCCCGAAGAACTTGAGCGAGGATAGCAGTTTCTAAGGTTGCGGTAGAGGCGAATAACGGGCTTGCTGACACGGACCGTTTCCAGGTTAAGCCTGAATTTATGGGTTCAATTATGTTGGAGAATATCATGGAGGAGCTGACTTTTGGAGTTCTCAAGCTCCAGGTTCAGGATGTAGAAGGGCTACAGGAGTTTCGCAAGCAAGGATGGTATGATATGACTCTAGCAAAAGAAAGTAGCTGCCTGAATGTTATGCAGATCTTCGCTCGAAGTGATGCTGCCATTGTGAGTAAAGTGAAGCTTGTGCCTCTGTTTAAACGAGTCAAGCGGGTTATCTTTGTGCACATGTACAACATCAGGGTGTCAAACGAACTGTTTAGGCAATATCTGCTACGGTACTGTGAAGAGGTGGACGCTGGAGTGTTCTTGCAGAACAAATATAAGATGAGGAACGGGAAGAGAAAGTTTATTGTGCGGTTTAAAAGGGATGAACATTCTCTGCTGGGATATCTGTGCCCTCCTTCTAATTTTGTGATAGGGGAGCACAGGGATTTCTGCCACTTTGAGGGACAGCCATTCTATTGCAGAAACTGTGCGAGGTATGGACATATTCAGGAGCACTGTGACAAGCTGAAGGGAGTGTGCCGCAGGTGTGGCAGTTGCGGCCACCAAACGGCACAGTGTGAACAGGCACAAGTCTGTGACTTATGCGGGAAGGCAGGGCATTTTGTTCGCTCCTGCCCTGGGCATCTGGAGATTGTGGCCAGGGCAGCGCTTGCTATGCAGCACAAACAGGAGCAGGTGGGGCTGAATGGGGAGGAGTCTGGCGTTGGTTTGCGGGAGAGTGCTCAGGAGGATGGGGGGACCTCGGTGGATTCAAGTGAAATGCGAGCCCCCGTCCCTCCTGTACAGGTTGGCGTAGTGGAGACCGTAGTGGGGACCGCAAGTGTGGAGCCTCCCTGTGTTAGTGGCAGTGGAGGTCCCAGCTGTTCCAGATATGGTAGAAGTTATTGAAGGTATGTGATATGACATGCCACAAGAAGAGCCTGCTCTGAGTCCAGTCAGCCTCCCTGATCTAAGTGAGGGTGATGTGGACGGGTCGATACCATTAGGGCAGAAAGGGCAGAAAGAGCGTGCTTCTTAGAAAAATAATTCATCTACTGGTAGGGGGTTGGTTGAAGCGAGTGCGGTTTGAACATGAAAACCGCTTCGCTTTGCTGTCTGAGGACAGTATCCCTTCCTATTCAGGGAGCGGGGGAGCTGTTAGCTCGCCTGGTTCGCCTGTTGTAGAATATTTGGATAGAGAACAGGTCGAGGAGTTCACGCGGACTAGCCAGTTTACAGTATGTGATGGCTGTGGCGGGGGTCCTCTTTTATCTGTTAACAATGAGTGTGATCAAAATAGGATCTATTAATGTGAGGTGTATTACTGCGAATTATAGACGTGCCGCTGTTTTTGATATTTTGAAAACTGTAAGTGTGGACTTGTTGTGCTTGCAGGAATGTGCCATTAACTCTTGCCCTCCAGAGCGAGATTGGTCAGCGGGGAGATCTTTTTGGTCCCCTAGCTGCGAATCTCGCAATGAAGGTGTGGAGTTTCTCCTAAAGAACCCAAATATTGAGGTTATTAAGTTTGAAAGTATTATTGCAGGTAGGCTGGCTTTGTTGGAGGTTAATTTGGGGGGGGCGAGATTATAAGAACTTTTAATGTTTATGCTCCTGCTGGACATCTGGGTAGGGTTAAATTTTTGGAAACACTGAAACTACATCTGCCTGGAAGAGGCTGGACAGTGGCGGCTGGAGATTATAATTGCATCCGTGCAGAGAAGGATAGGGATAGCCATGTTGATGTTCATTTAGATAGTTTCTTCCAGGTGTTGAACCAGATTGTAGAGGACCTTCATTAAGTGGATGTAGGTGAGAATGTGATTGGGGGTGAAAATTTCACTTTTTTTTTGCAGAGAGTGGGAGGTGAAAGTCTAGGATTGACTATTGTCTTGTCTCTCAGGGTCTGAAGGTACATTCTTTTGACCTCTTGCCGCTTAGCTTTACTGATCACAAGTTAATGCTGGTTGCCCTCAACCTAAGGGGCTCTGTAAAGTTTGGGGGAGGGCTATGGAAATTAAATACCAGCTTGTTGGAGGAGGAGTGTAATGTTGAGTCTTTAAAAGTAGTTTTTGAGAAGTGTGTTTCCAAAAAAACTCAATTTGAGAACGTTTTGAATTGGTGGGATTGGATTAAAACACAACTTACTTTAGAGTGTAAAAGGATGAGCCATTTGAAGGCTAAGCGCAAACGTGAGATTGAGGCACAGTATTTCAGAAGGTTGCGCTGCCTTTATAAATTTAAAGAGATTGGATGTGATGTAGACGAGGATATCCTTAGGTTAAAACAAGAAAGAAAAGAGAGGCTGAATAATAAGGGGAATAATATTATTAGGCAGGCTAAAGTAAAACACTTAGAGGAAGACGAGAAGTGTTCCCGTTATTTTTTAAAAAAAACATTTAAAGGGAATAGTTTTTTTTCTTCTCTCTTAACGGAAAATGGGGAATGTACAGGGACTGAAATGATCTCTGAAATAACTAATTTCTACAAGAATTTATTTGGTTCTGACAAAGCTGCCCCAGGGGCTGAAATTGAGGACTATTGTAGGGTGGTTGAAGGGAGTCTGATTGGAGTAGACATGCAGGGGTTAAATGATGTTGTATCTGAAACTGAGGTTAAAGAGGCACTTGATAAAATGGCAAAAGGGAAAATGCCAGGATGTGATGGCTTTCCTGTGGAAATATATCTTGCCATGTGGCCTTTCATTAAGGAAGAATTCACTAGTGTCCTAAATTATATGTTCAACTCTGGATCCTTATGTGAATCTAAGAAAGAAGGTGTGGTAACCCTCATTTATAAAAAGGGGGATAAGCGTGACATCCGAAACTGGAGGCCAATAACTCTGCTTAATGTAGGTTATAAGGCTTTTTCTAAAGTGTTGGTGGCTAGGTTAAGTAGGGTTATTGAGTTTATGGTGGGGGAATATCAGGTCTGTGCAGTCCCTGGCAGGAGAATCTCTGATAACCTTGTGCTGCTAAGGGATATAATTCATTATGCGGAGGAAATTGATTTATCTTTATTGTTGGAGGCAATAGTACTAAGTGAGAGTACAGGGGAAAAGGATCTGGGCATAATAATAGATCGTAAATTCAACATGAGTCAACAGTGCGGTGCGGTGGCTAAAAAGGCTAATAAAATTCTAGGATGTATCAAGACGAGCATTGAAGCTAGATCAAGAGAGGTAATTATTCCACTGTACTCTGCCCTGGTCAGACCCCACCTGGAATACTGTGTACAGTTCTGGGCTCCCCAGTTTAAGAAAGACACCGATTTATTGGAGCAGGTCCAGAGAAGAGCAACCAAAATGGTGGAAGGTCTACAAACCATGTCCTACGAGGAGAGGCTAAAAGAATTGGGACTGCTTAGTTTGCAGAAGAGAAGGCTAAGGGGAGACTTAATAGCGGTATTTAAATATCTGAAAGGTTGTCACAGTGCAGAGGGATCTACCCTATTCTCATTAGCAGAAGGAAGCACGAGAAGTAATGGAGTGAAACTAAGGGGAAGGAGATTCAGATTAGACATTAGGAAAAACTTTCTAACAGTAAGGGTAGTGAGAGAGTGGAATAGGCTTCCACGGGAGGTGGTGAGTTCTCCATCAATTGAAATCTTCAAGCGGAAACTGGATAGGTATATAGCTGGGATGTGTTAGGAATTCCTGCTTTGCAGGGGGTTGGACTCGATGGCCCTTGAGGTCCCTTCCAACTCAAACAAACAAACAATAGACTTAGAAAAAGCATACGACAAAGTATCTAATCGCTTTATGTTTACTGTATTAAAAAGTATGCCATTACCTGATCAAATATTATTGGCTATTCAGTCCTTGTATAAGAATACCTACAGCAAGATAATCGTGAATGGGCATTTGACTTCTGCCATTAAAGTGCGTTCTGGGGTGAGGCAGGGATGCCCCCTTTCGCCTATTTTATTTATATGTATAATGGAACCTTTGTTACTACATTTACAGAAGGACAAAAAAGTTACTGGGGTCTCTATACCAGGAGGTGGAGGAGTGGCTTTCAAAAGCCTAGGTTATATGGATGACGTGGTTTTTGTGTGTACATCTAGGGCAGATCTTGACAGGGCCAACTTGCATCTCAGGATATTTTGTGGGATTGCTGGAATGTCCGTGAACAAGTGTCAACTATGCAGCTTTGGTAAGACGACCCATGTAACAGTTGACAATTGATGTGCTGGGGGTCACCTTTGAGAGAGATCTCGGGGGTGACTTCTCATATGATCAGTTGGATGCTAAAGTGGAGAGGAAACTTTCCTTTTGGCATCTTAGGAGGCTGTCGCTGTTGGGAAAAATACTTATCATCAAAAGTCATTCTGCCCTTAATATTGTACACTGCTGTTATCCTACCACCTAAGAGCTTGTGGGTGAAGAGGCTTACCCGAAAGCTCTTTGTGTTCCTATGGGGTTCTAAGGTGGAGAAGGTAAGAAGAGCTGCTGTTATGACCCAATGTAAACTTGGCGGTTTAAACTTTACGAATTTAGAAGTCTTTTTAAGAATGCATTATTTTCTGTTGCATTACAGGACTTTTAAAGCTGGTAGCCGACCTGCGCTGATGAGCCGGTATTTAGCAGGTTGACTGTTTATAAAGTGGGGTTGGTGTAGCAAGGAGCTAAATAGACACATGGCGTTCAAGATACCGAGGTTTTATGTCCTGTTAAGTAAGTTTTATGACAAGTGGGAATTGGGAGCTATTGGAGAGTTGAATAAAAATAATATTTTGGTGCGGACGAGGCAGAAGGAAACATTAAATGTGATCCCCTTCCTTAATAACAAGCAGTCAAAGGAGATATGGGGGCTGTTTAGGGTTAATGGAATTTCAAATCGCCAGATGAGTTTGTATGATGCCTTGCCATGTAGATCTCTCCTCAAAAGTAGAGGAATTTGCCAGTCAGATAAGTGCCCTAGAGAAGGCTGTAATAAAGAAGAGTCTATGTTTCATATATTCTGGGAATGCCTCTTTGTGCAGCAAGTATTGTTGGGATTGAAACCATTGTTCCATTTGTTGTTGGGATCTGCAGTTTTTTCATTTGAATACATACTGTGTGGTAGAAATTTTAAGAATAAGAATGATATCAGAAGGTCTTGGGCGATCTTCACTATTTTTAAGGAAGTGATATGGGATAGTAGAAATTTGATTATTTTCAAGAAAACTGTATTAACCCCTAAAGATGTTATCAACCTTTTTTTTTGTCTCGTCTGCATACTGTTTACCACTTTGATTGTCAGAAGTGGGGTAAAAAATAAAGCAGAAGAGTATTGACTTTTTTCTATGTGGAACCTTTATGTGTAAGTTTTGATTTATATGTCTGTATACTATTTATTCGATTGTGTTTTTAATTGGGTCTTGTTTTGCTATTTGTAATGTGTATATGGTGCTATTTTTATATAATAAAGTCTAGTTCACTCAAGTGATGTGAAATGTACTTCAGTACAAAATGCTTCATTTTAAGGGGCGTAGTGATGGAAGTAATGAACTGATGAGTGAAAAAAAAAAATAAAAAAATTCCTGGGTGAAGGGAATGTCGATGCTCTTTTGGTGTTTTTCTGTGTTCCATGAGAAAGAGCTGTATGGCTTTTAAATTCCTTGTTGCCTATTACACCTTTGTTTATGTAGAGGTGGGTACAGATGTCAATGCAAGGTAGTACACATCAGGGTGCGAGCTGACATGGAGGCCGGAGCTAGTGGTCTCCCTATTACAATGTGATCTTCTTGGTGCTTTGTGGCCTGGAACGTTAGGTTTTGCTTGTGGGCCCATGTTCTTTTAGTGCATACCTGTGTTGTTTGCAGATAGGACCTATTTGTTTTCTGAAGGACTCTGGTTTTGTTATTCTTCCCAGATTATGACAATGGTAGTGTTTTTTCGTTTAAAAACCACCGTGTGGTAATATAGAGAAAGCTACCTTTCTATTAGTAGGGCTAGGAGGAAATATCTCTTTTTTCATAAATGAAGTCTTATTTGTATGCTTTACTAGAATTCTCAGCAGGACATGCATGGTCTAATAAGTCATAAAGAGGTCTTAATTGTATTCCTTACCCAGAATTCTTAGCAGGTTGTCCATTGTTTAATAGTTCTCTGTACCAGTCTCTCCTTAATGAGAGTCATTACCCCGTCTGAGCCACTTGGAGGGCTGAGATCTTCTAGTACAACTGTTGAAACTGCTGTTTGTTGGATACAGTTTTGGATGCTCTTTTGGGATCCTTCTGATGTCCAGAAGAAAAAGCTATGTGACTCTTAAAGTCCGTGCTCCTCAGCTTACCTTTATTTATGTGGAGGTTGTTAACAAATGTTAGTACATGTTATTACACATGTGGGTTAGAACCTACATGGAGACCAGAGCTAGTGGTCTTCCTGTTTCAACAAAGAGATAACTGTGATCTGATCTTCTTACTGACTTTTGGTCAGGAAGCTTGTGGTTTGCTAGAAGGCCCATGTTCTTTCAGAATGGCTTTGTGATAAACACATGCCTGTGTTGTTTGCTGATAGGACCTATGTTTTTTTTTTTTTTTTTCTGGAGGACTCTGATTTAGTTATTCTTCCCAGTTTATGACAATAGTAGTTTGTTTTTTCTTTTAAAAAACTTGTGGTAATATAGAGAAAGCTACCTTTCTTTCTATTAATAAGGCTAGGAGGAAATATCTCTTTTTCCATGAATGAGGTCTTATTTGTATGCTTTTCCAAGTATTCTCAGCAGGACATAAAATGATCTAATAAGTCATAAAGGGGTCTCAGTGGCATTCCTTACCCAGAACTCTTAGCAGATTATCCATTGTTTAATAATTCTCTGTACCAGTCTCTCCCTAATGAGAGATCAAATT
This sequence comes from Leptodactylus fallax, assembly GCA_947044405.1. Lineage (NCBI taxonomy): Eukaryota > Metazoa > Chordata > Amphibia > Anura > Leptodactylidae > Leptodactylus > Leptodactylus fallax. The sequence goes on along the minus strand of CAMRHE010000007.1, from coordinate 7,029,402 downwards.
CCTCTGTTTCGTCCACAAAGTCTCATCTATACTCCTTACCCAGAATTCTTATCAGGGCATGCATGTTTTGGTAAGTCCCAATGAGGTCTTAGTTTTATTCCTTACCCAGAATTCTTAGCAGGGTTTGCATTGCAATCTTTACCATTCTCTCCGTAATGAAAGACATTACCCATTCTGACCCACATCGAGACCTGTCACATAGATAGATTAGCATTTTGCTTTATACTGGTGCTTGACAAAATACTCTCAAACAGTTAACAATGAAAGTGAGTTTCTTCTTTTTGGAGTTATCATGTTGTTTTGGTTAATGTTCTTGGGTTGTTATATTTGGAGTTATTGAAAAGTATTGTTATTGGCGTAGTTCCTGTTTTTAATAAATCTGTCTAGTTATTAACTAGGCCTTCTTGAGTGGTGCCCTACTCTATGGAGATAACAGATTGCCAGGCATAGAGAAATAGAGAACCACACTGCAGTGTGTTTGGGCTGTAGGATCAAAGCCGTTAGGTTTGTGAGCTTGAAAGTCAGAGGTGATGAAGTGCCCCAGGGGACAGTGATTCCTTAGGATGGTATCCCACTGAGTTTGGCACACTGCACTGTACTTCCCTTTCACAGCTTGTGAGCACTCACCCTTTTAGAAAAAGCCGCTAGCTCGGGTTTTGCCAAATGGTGACTTTGTTTCCCATGAGTTCTCTATGAAGCACCTATGACATTAACCTTGTAAATTTCTCTGATGTGCAAGGTGTCAGCAACAGAAAACTTCAGCAGGTTGAATGTCTCATGGCACTCCACTACTGTAAACCCTAGCAGAAGAAGCTGCTACCTCGTGTTTGGCCAAATAGTGATTTTCCCCCATGTGTTTTCTATGGAGCACGGTTGCAAAAACTGGGAAACTTCAGGAGGTTGAATGTCTCATGGCACCACACCAAGCCATTGCAGAAGAAGAGGCAATTTCTTTTTAAGCCAAATGGTGATTTTCCTCATGCATTCTCTATAGAGCACCTATAAGATTAATCTTGCTTTTATCTCCAACGTGTAAGGTGCCACAACTGGAAAACTTTTAAGGAGTTGAATGTCTCATGACATTCAAGCGGCAGAAGCCGCTTGCTTAGGTTTCACCAAAGAGTGATTTTCCCAATGACTAGTCTATGGAGCTCCCATAACACTAGCCTATTAAACCTCTGTAACATCATGCAGGGTAGCACAAGCAGAAAGCTTCATGAGGTTGAACGCCTCATTGCACCTCTGCAAACCCTAGCAAAATCAGCTGTGATCTCGGGTTCCAGCAAATAAAAACTTTTCTCCTTGCTTTCTCTATGGAATGCTTAGAACATTGCTCTTGACAAAATTTCCAGTTTCATTTTTATTTAACAAAAGTACAAAATAACATCAGTCAGAAAATACATAAACAAGAAAATACATCAAACCAAGTGGTAATCAGTATGTCAAAGACATCATAACCTTAAAAAAAACTAGTGAAAACAAACAAATAAAGCAAATAAGCATCAATCTGCAAACAAAATATTCCAAAATCTCAGGTTCCACAGTTTGTTAGCTCTGACTTTGCCGATTTGGCAATCTTAGGGCAATCTTAACGCATGCTTTCTCAGAAACACAGTCCCTTTTGAAAATTAAAATGTTACTCACAGTCCAAAGAGCACGCTTAACACAATTAACAAAAATCCATATAATTCTTGACTTTTCTTTAGAGGCACCGGAAAACAGTCCATAAAGAACAACAAAAAAGTCCAGTTTAGGCAGTCCTGAAATAAATTTTAACAGTTCTCCAATAGACTTCCAGACGTTTTGGGCATACTGACAGTTCCACAGGATATGCATGGTCGACTCATCGTCACAACAGTACGGCCTGGGGCAACAGGCCGTACTACTGTAGCCTCTTGCGTACTGAAAGGCCTTAGTCGGCAGGATCTCATGGACACTCAGCCATGCAATATCTTTTAAAGAATTATCCAGGAAAGGGGCATCAACATTAGACCAAATTTTCTTAGAAACGGAGTAGCTATAGTTCTTGACTGGTGACATCAAATCCCTGTCCCTGAAAATTTTAAGGATCCTCCAGGGAGCAGGTAAAACACAGATGTCCAATTGTTCTAGACGCAGCTCTCTGATAGTCTTCTCCAGATGCTTGTATTAGCGTGGACTGTCAATCAGCACCGGAGTTGTCTGCGGACAGTTGAACCATTTGTAGCATCTAAATATATGGCCGGCAGCATACCTCAGAAAACAGCCCCAGTCATTCAAAGCACCAAGGTTTCTGAAACATAAAGACAAATAATTAATGGAGAGCAAAACAGACAATTCGGGGACACCCAGTCCTCCTTTCTTTGGGCTCTTGTATAATTCCTTCGTCTGCAGCTTTTCAGCTTTGGAGCCTCAAAAAAACAGGAAAAAAGGTCTCTGTAACCTTCGCAGCATGTTATAACTTGGAGAAAAAACTGTATTCAGGTATAATAAATTAGGTACTAAAATAGTCCTTATTATCAAAACTTTGCCTCTAAAAGTTAGCTTACGCATCTTCCAATAACTGATTTTCTTCTGGATTTTTTCCTTCACAATTTCCCAGCTATGGGAGCCATCATTCTTGGAGTAAAAAAATATGCCGAGGATTTTGATCTTCTCTTTCTGTAACTTTAAATCAGGAATAGTAAAATTGCATAAATTATTGGCGAAAAAACATTCAGACTTATTTATATTTAACTTAAAACCGGAAGCTTCACAAAAATATTGAGTTTTCCTTATGGCCCTTCTAATGGATTCTTCTGTAGTACAAAACAAAGTGACGTCATCCATATAACTCTTGACTTAAAACTGACGTCCCCCACCTCCAGGGATGGGTACTCCTTTGATCACCTTGTCCTTTCTTATTTCGCATAGTAGTGGCTCAATTGCACAAATAAATAAGATAGGCGACAGGGGGCATCCTTGCTTCACACCAGAATTTAAAAAGACATTTTCCATTAAAAGGCCGTTAATTAAGATCTTACTTGTATTCTCCTTGTATAAAAGTCTTAAAATTTTTAAAAAGGCATCAGGAAAGTTCTTCTTTTTAAAACCTGCCATAGAAAAACATGCGAGACTTTCAAACGCCTTTAAAAAATCAAGATTTAAAATAGCCAAGTCTTGCTTACGATCTTGTTGGTACCAGATGACGTCTCTTATGGTGTTCAAATGTGACCAGATACCTCTTTTTGGAATGCCGCAAACTTGGTCTACGTGGATAATCTTGTTTAAAATTGGCTTCATCCTGTTAACTAACATTTTAGATAAAATCTTATAGTCAACATTTAAAAGCGTAATTGGTCTCCAATTGTCCAGTTTTTCTCGCCTTTTTTAAAAATCAGAGAAACACCAGATCTCCATGAAACAGGTAAAACATCACAACTAAAAGCTTCCTTAAAAATCAAAAATAAGTCTTCTTTTAAGAGGTTTAAAAAAGTCAGATAAAATTCTATGGGGAGACCATCCGCTCCTGGGGTCTTCCCCCTAGAAAAACTCTTCAAAGCAATAAGTAACTCATCCTGTGTTAAAGCTTCAGTTAAAACCTCTTGATCAGTGACAGATAAAAAGTTCTCTAAAACATCCAAGGTGTCATTTAAAAAGTGTTCAATATTTTTTTCCCCAAACAACTCTTGATAGTATTCTCTAGTTTTTTCAAGCATACCTTGAGAATCTGCTGCTCCTTCCAGCTGTTGAATGGGCTCCTGGATCTCAGTCACCTTTTTAAAAAAGACCCTTGAACATGTTTCATTAGTCTCGGCATGAGTAATTTTAGAGGCATAGATTATTTTTTTACCTTGCTCTTCAAAGGCATTGTGAATTTCCATTTTAAGCTTACGTATTTGCTCGCTCACATCAAGATCAAGACTACGTAACTTGTAGAGAGTCTGTAAATGCAAAGTTAGTCTTCTGTACCATCTCTTTCTCTTTTGCGCTAACTTAATCCCCATCTAAGAGAAAAATTGTTTACATCGTTTTTTAACATACTCCCACCATAATAAAAGTCCATCAAACTTATGCTTCTCAGCACGCAAATTTGCATAAAATTTTAAAAAAATCGGCTCTTATCACCTCATCTTCAAGCATAGAGACATTTAGTCTCCACACCCCTTTTCCACGTGGTTCTGCTAGAATCTGTAGTTCTACACATAATAGCTTATGATCTGAAAAAATATTTGTCTGTAGATGAAAAGTAGCTGTTAAACCTCTTACAAAGACATAGTCAATGCGGGACCTGTAATGGTATAACCTGGATCAGGAAAGTTGAAGGTTTTCCATGTATCAATGAGATAAAAATCAATAATCATATTCTCTAGCAGACGTCTGGTCTTGTCATAACGAGCACTCTGTGCAGTACTTTGCCTCACTTCTTTCTAACCTTGCTGGGTTACCTGGCGCCACCTTTTGGAAGGTAGTTCCCTATAGATTGAGACCTCGCAAGTTTAATGTTGCTTCCCTTTTAACAAAGATGAAGTATAGTATCTGTTCTTAACAGACCTTGGATAATAATTCCCCACCACAGCTGGGAGTGGCAAGTGGGGGGAGATAACAGAGGCCTAACAGAACACCAGGAATGAACAGTGAACAAGACTGTGGTGGATCTAGGCTGCAGTGTCACAGCCATTAGGAATGTGAGTTTGAAAGCATGAGGTATTGAGGTGCCCCAGGGGAAGGTAACACTGGCACACACTTTGTAAGCAATCATTTTTCCTTGGTCTCTCAGCACCATGGACTTTTAGCAGATTAAATGTATAATGGCTCTCCACCAAATCCTAGTAGAAGAAAAGGCTAGCTCAGATTTTTCCAAATGATGATTTTCTTATGTTTTCTCAATGGAGAACCTATGAAATTAACCCTGCAAATATCTGTGGCGTGCAAGGTGCCAGAACCGTAAAATTTTAGCAGATTGAATTTCTCATAGCAGCTCAGCAAGGGTTAGTAGAAGAAGAGGCTAGCTCAGTTTGTCCAAATGTTCATTTTCCGCCTGTAAACTCTATGGCGCGAGGAAATCATTAACCTTGTAAAAATCTCACGCTTGCAAAGTGCTACAACCAGGAGACTTTACCAAGTTGAAGGTGTCATGACACCCCAGCAAAATCTAGCAGAAAATCCTGGCTAGCTCAGATTTCTTCAAATGATGATTTTTCCCCATGCACTCTCAGTGGTGCGCTTAAGACATTATCCTTGCAATTATATATGGCGTGCAAAGTTAAAGCACAGGGAAAATTCACCAGGTTGAATGTCTCATGGCACCCCACTAAACCCTAGCAGAAGAAGCGGCAAGCTCGTATTTTAACAAATGGTGATTTTCCTAATGCAATTACTATAGAGCACCAAAGACATTACCCTTGCAATTATATCTGGCGTGCAAACTGCCAGAATCGGGAAACTTCACCAGGTCGAATGTCTGGACACCCCACCAAACCCTAACAGAAAATAGTGGCTAGCTCAGATTTCTTCAAATGATGATTTTTCCTATTCACTCTCAAAAGTAGCGCCTAAGACACTATCCTTAAAATTATCTATGGAGTTTAAGGTTCCACCACAAAGAAATTCACCAGGTTGAATGTTCCATGATACCACAACAAATCCTAGGAGAAGAAGCAGCTCGATTGGATTTTTCCAAATGTTGAATTTCCCCATGTATTCTCAATGGTGCGCCTAAAGCATTAACTTTGGAAATAACTCTGGCATGCAAGTTTCCAGCACTGGGAGATTTCAGCAGGTTGAATGTCTCAAGGCACCCCACCAAACCCTAGCAGAAGAAGCGGCTAGCACCTATTTTTTAAAATGGTGATTTTCCTGAAGCAAACGCTATGGCGCTTGGAAGACAATATCCTTGCAACAATCTCTAGTGTGCAAAATGCCAGAACCTGGAAACTTCAGCAAGTGGAATATCTCATGACACACCACGAAACTCTAGCAGAAGAGAGTGCTAGCTCAGATTTCTCCAAATGGTGACTTTCCATACCTACTCTCAATGAATCGCCTAAGCCATTATCCTTGCAATTATCTATGGCGTGTAAGGTTCCAGCTCAAGGAAAAGTCACCAAGATGAGTGTATCATGGCACACTACCTAAGTCTAGCAGAAGTGGATCGCTCGTATTTTTCCAAATGGTGATTTTTCTAATGCAATATCCTTGGAAATATCTCTGGCATGCAAGGCTCCAGGACTGGGAAAATTCAGCATGTTGAATGTCTCATGGCACCCTACCAAACCCTAGCAGAAGAAGCGGCTTGCTCGTATTTCTCAAAATGGTGATTTTCCTAATGCAAATGCTATGGAGCTCAGAAGACATTAACTTTGCGAAAATCTCTGGCGCGGAAAATGCCAGAACCAGGAAACTTCAGCAGGTGGAATATCTCATGACTCCCCATGAAACCCTAGCAGAATAAACGGCTAGCTCAGATTTCTCCAAATGGTGATTTTCCCTACTTACTCTCAATGTAGCGCCTCAGACATTATCCTTACAATTATCTATGGCATGTAAGGTTCCAGCACAGGGAAAATTCACCAGGTTGAATGTTCCATGGCACCCAACCAAACCCAAGCTTGTATTTTTCCAAATGGTGATTTTCCTAATGCAATCGCTTTTGAGCTCCGAATACATTAACCTTGCAAATATCTCTGGCGTGTAAATTTCCAGAACCATGAAACTTCAGCAGGTGGAATGTCTGATGACACCCCACCAAACCCTAGAAGAAAATAGTGTCTAGCTCAGATTCTTCAAATCATGATTTTCCAAATTCACTCTCAATGGTGCGCTTAAGACATTATCCTTGGAAATTTCTCCAGCATGCAAGGTTCCAGTGCAGGAAAAATTCACCAGGTTGAATGTTCCATGGCACCCCACCAAACCCTAGCAGAAGAAGCGGCAAGCTCGTATTTTAACAAATGGTGATTTTCCTAATGCAATCGCTATAGAACTCCAAAGACATTACTCTTGCAAATATCTCTGGCGTGCAAACTGCCAGACCAGGGAAACTTCACCAGGTGTAATGTCTCATGACACTCCACCAAACCCTAGAAGAAAAGAGTGACTAGCTCATAATTCTCCATATGATGATTTTTCCCCATGCACTCTCAATGGTGCGCCTATGATGTTAGTCTTGGAAATATCTCTGGCCTGAAAAAGGCCAGAACCAGGAAAGTTCAGCAGGTGGAATGTCTCAAGACACCCCACCAAACCCTAGCAGAAAATAGTGGCTATCTCAGATTTCTTCAAATGATGGTTTTCCCCATGCACTCTCAATGGTGCGTCTATGACATTATCCTTGGAAATATCTCTGGCATGCAAGGTTCCAGGACTGGGAAAATTCAGCATGTTGAATGTCTCATGGCACCCTACCAAACCCTAGCAGAAGAAGCGGCTTGCTCGTATTTTTCAAAATGCTGATTTTCCTAATGCAAACGCTATGGAGCTCAGAAGACATTAACTTTGCGAAAATCTCTGGCGTGGAAAATGCCAGAACCAGGAAACTTCAGCAGGTGGAATATCTCATGACTCCCCACGGAACCCTAGCAGAATAAAGCGCTAGCTCAGATTTCTCCAAATGGTGATTTTCCCTACTTACTCTCAATGTAGCGCCTCAGACATTATCCTTACAATTATCTATGGCATGTAAGGTTCCAGCACAGGGAAAATTCACCAGGTTGAATGTTCCATGGCACCCAACCAAACACTAGCTGAAGAAGCGGCTAGCTCGTTTTTTTCCAAATGGTGATTTTCCTAATGCAATCGCTATTGAGCTCCGAAGACATTAACCTTGCCAATATCTCTGGCGTGCAAATTTCCAGAACCATGAAACTTCAGCAGGTGGAATGTCTGATGACACCCCACCAAACCCTAGAAGAAAATAGTGTCTAGCTCAGATTCTTCAAATCATGATTTTCCAAATTCACTCTCAATGGTGAGCTTAAGACATTATCCTTGGAAATTTCTCCAGCATGCAAGGTTCCAGTACAGGAAAAATTCACCAGGTTGAATGTTCCATGGCACCCCACCAAACCCTAGCAGAAGAAGCGGCAAGCTCGTATTTTAACAAATGGTGATTTTCCTAATGCAATCGCTATAGAACTCCAAAGACATTACCCTTGCAAATATCTCTGGCGTGCAAACTGCCAGACCAGGGAAACTTCACCAGGTGTAATGTCTCATGACACTCCACCAAACCCTAGCAGAAAAGAGTGACTAGCTCATAATTCTCCATATGATGATTTTTCCCCATGCACTCTCAATGGTGCGCCTATGATGTTAATCTTGGAAATATCTCTGGCCTGAAAAAGGCCAGAACCAGGAAAGTTCAGCAGGTGCAATGTTTCATGACACCCCACCAAACCCTAGCAGAAAATAGTGGCTATCTCAGATTTCTTCAAATGATGGTTTTCCCCATGCACTCTCAATGGTGCGTCTATGACATTATCCTTGGAAATATCTCTGGCATGCAAGGTTCCAGGACTGGGAAAATTCAGCATGTTGAATGTCTCATGGCACCCTACCAAACCCTAGCAGAAGAAGCGGCTTGCTCGTTGTAAAGGGAAGTGCTTACCACAGACATTAATATATATATATTTATCTGGCTGTCCATTCAGAACTTCTGAGCTATTGTCTGCAGGCTACAAAACCGGTTTTCTAACAGACATCCCGCATGGGCCAGGAAGTCTTTTGTTTAACATAATGAGATGGAATATGCTAATGAGGCCACCATAGTGATGTTAAATCAGACCCAGAGCAGATGGGGGAGGTAGGTCATTAGCCCTAGGCCACGGATCAATTTTAAGTGTTAGAGCGCCATCCCAAGACTCATAAGAAGTATTGCATCTAAACTTATATTACAAAACCAAGAGCCTGATGTGACAACATCTAGGTGGGCGGAGTTGTGGGCCATATATATAATGGGCCAAAAGCCCTTTCTCTCTCTCTTGATCTTCTCTCTTCACCAGACCCCATGGATTGACCAGCTTCACCTAGACAAGCTCCATATACCACCAGAGCATGCTTAATAAGACTTAAGTATACCTTTCTCTCTCTCTATTCATCTATCTATCTATCTATCTATCTATCTATCAGTCACCCTTTATTAATCTGTATTACTACTGCTGTGTTCCTTACAGAAAGGGTCAGTTAGTAAATTGTCCAGGGGTTGTATGTGTGTGTGTATGTAGCGATCGATATCTGTAGGTTTTTAATTGGGTTCTGTACTTATTGTATTGCACTGTGTTAATACTGTTTTGTATTATTCTATAACCTAGTTCCATCATATTAATAATAAACGTATTTTATGATTAATATTGTGGGGTAAATTATCGTACATGCAAACCAGTCAAGGAAACAGATAAGTAGATATACCTAAGGAGAAAGGAGGGAAATTGGTGAATATTAATTAGTAGTAACACCCAGATCTCTCATACCTAATGGTGAAACAAGTCAAAAGGGAGGAAATAGCAATTGTTAATATCATCCCCCTTAACATAATGGCGAGCCGGCCCGTACTGTTTTAATATTTTTGCGTGTTGTCTTCTGGCAAAACTGTGTTATACCGTGAACTATCAAGTGGAGGGGCGTGGACAGGTAATATTGGTACACACTGAAGTGTTGAGTTACACTGTATGCCCAGATTGAAGTTTGCACGGCTAACCCAGTTTGCTTAAAGCTTCACTTAAAATAATTAATAACAGTGAACCTATTGTTTATCTGAAGGTATTAACAATTGTCTGTTTCCTCCACAAACAACTCGCTGGGAGACTGAGAAATCCATTTGTGCCTCTGTAATATCAAAGTCAAGGTTCTTCAGGAGAAGTCCAGCTGGTTGGGAAAAGGCTTTCCGGTACGAAAAGGATACTTTTTCAAGCAGCAAAAGACAAGTAGGAAGACAACGGTGACCAAGATTACAGCAGGAAAAGTAAGTATGGATTTCTCAACATTAAAACACCTAGCTAAACACAGTACATTCAACCCAGTACCACCCACAACCTATAAATCAGGAGAAATGTTGTGGTCTGCTTTGCTGGATCAGGCCTATGCTCATGATAAAAACTGTATTAGTAAACGGACAGTTTTTAACAAAACTTCCAAAAGATTACAAATGTTAGCAAAACTTGTATATACTTTTGAGGATACAATCTGGAAGCCAGAGCATGCTGAGATCCTAGCAAACATGAAAGGGACAGTGGAGCGAGCTAACAATGCAAACCCCCACTGTCATTGTTGTGTAGACAATGTCAAGCAGATTCACATGTTAGAAACTCAATTGAAAGATGAGGCACTTTGTATAATTGAGAGAGGAAAGGAGATTTGTGTGTTGGAATCCAAACTCTCTGACAAAGAGAATTATTATTCTGACATGGACAAAGAACTCCTTCGATTATACACTGAGAACAATCAGTTTAGAAGTAAAATTACTTCCACAGAAGCAATGTTAGTGACACTAAGAGAGGATCAAGCGGCAAAGTCGCAAATCATTGCGAATTTGCAGCAGATCATCTCTGACTTGTCACGGCCTAGTACTAACAGCACGGTACCCTTGCCAACTAAACAGATTTGTGTCTCAGGAATGGCACAGGAGGGGACTGGGGCGATCAGACCCATGGCTCCTGCGGATCAGAGATCCATTAGTCCATTTTGTGATACTAGGAGTCCAGTGGAGCGTGCACTACAATTCTCTCCAACACCTTTGGAGAGGAGAGACAGCGGACGCCTCCATGGACAGGACTCAAATTGGGGACTAAGTAGTGGATGGGAAACTGTACATACGGCTTCCAACCTACCTACACGTCCTGGAAGGTCAGTGGAATTTTATCCTAGCCATAACAACATGGAAAAGATAAATTTCCTGTTACGGATCTGCAAAGAGATCCCTAAGTATGACCCTAATACAGATCCATTTACAGCCTGTGATATGTTTGAAGGACATTGCAGGAAATATTCTGTGCCTCCAGAATATCGTATGGAGCTGTTTAAATTGTGGTTGCCTACACACCTCAACCAAAGGTATGAGGCAACAGAGAGAACAAGTCCCAAAAATGGCCTATTTTATGATGAGGAAGAACGCCTTTCAATACTCATGAAACTGGCAACAGGACATTGGGATGTTACTCCAGAAATCCTGACAAAATTCAAACCCACCTTACAAGACGAACCTTCGTCCCTCTGTGGTCGGTTTGAAGCAATGTACAGGAGGATCACAAAGGATCAAGGTATAGGAGTCCCACAAGGCATGGTTCGCATGTTTGTGTACAAATTCCCATACCTTGACACCGCAATTCGGCTAAGTGCAGCAAGGGAGCCAACGCTCACTGATGCAGCCATGATTATTGAACAGTATAGACAAGATCTACTGCGCAATAAAAAGTCTGTGAAAATCAGGGAGCGTGGAAAGGTCCATGTCAAATCACAAGATGAACGTGGACACCACACTAAGCCACACATGTCTGTCTACCCCACAGCTCCTCCAGCAGAAAAGATGGGAGACATACGATGCTTTCTGTGTTCACAGGTTGGACACATTAAAAGAAACTGCCCTCAAGTAGTTCGCAATCGTACAAACCCAGAGAAAAATGGCAATAATAATGGTTTCAAGATGAAGCCTAATTATGCCAAACAAGCTGGGAAACAGACAGATAGCAATCAGGGACATTTGCCAGAACAGGCACTGAAACGTGTGGCACTTGTAAATGCCCCTGATAGACCAGAGGATAGAACATTAGGTGTAGAACATCATAAGTCTGCACAGAATGTTGAAACTCAGCAACCACAAGTGGCAGTACGTACCTCAGAGGTACCTACTGAGAATCTGATGCAGATTGACTGACGGTCAGGGATCCCTAAAGATCTGGCTCCAATATGTCACATCATACTGGATTCTTCAGGGAGACCCCACATTAAAGCCAGAATAAAAGACCACGATACCAAGATCATGCTCGACACTGGAGCAGAAATTTCTATTACCAATGTCAAACATGATCTACACCCCAACAGCCCTCAGTGTATGGTGATCGGATTTGATCACCAACAAGGGGGGGTGAGAGCCCACAGGATAGATGAAGTTCTAGTTGAGCTTGACAGAAATAGGACCTTGAAGATCCCAATGTGGTATTACCCTGGTACTGATAACATCATCGGTACCGATGTAATGACACAAAATGGATGGATAATCGATTTGGCAAACTGTATTGTTTGGAGGGGTCCAAGACGATCAAAGGTGTATGTCATACAGCACCAATGTCTGGGACCACCCCTACCAGCAATTGAGAATTCTTCCAATGTGCTGGAACACAAATGGCCAGAGGTCTCACACAACATAGACCTTGAACCTATTGTGTTCGAATATCCAGACTTGTGGGCTCAAAGCAAAAATGATTGTGGAAGAATGGTTGGCGTTCAGGTGGACATACAAGGGCCAGACCCTCCACCTCAGCGTCAATACCGCTTTCCGCCTGAGGCAACACAATCAATTCTAGAGACAGTCCAAGACCTGGAAGTAAGGGGTGTGGTCATAGAGGGTAATTCAAAGTGCAATAATCCTTTATGGCCTGTGAAAAAGAAGGGTGCAGGTGTTGAAACTACATGGAGGCTTACAATAGACCTTCGCATCCTTAATAAGTACACCCCCATGTCTGCACCTGTGGTCGCACAGACTCCCGACATAATGGCAAGGGTAAGCGGCAAAAGTCGCATATTCTCAACCATCGATGTCGCCAATGGATTCTTTTCCATTGAACTGACAGAGAGCTGCAGGTACAAGTTCGCCTTCACAGTGGGTAACAAGCAGTATATGTTCTGTGTACTGCCCCAGGGGTTTCACAGTAGTCCTACATATTTTCACCAGGCATTAGCGGCTGTATTAAGTGTGTTTTCACGGCCAGAATGTCTGCTGCAATATGTAGACGACCTTCTCCTTCACACAGAAACCATGGAAGACCATCTGGTTCTGTTGAAGGAACTGTTGGGACTCCTGGCCCAGGCTGGACTCAAGCTGAGCCCTCATAAGGCAAACTTGGCTAGGACAGAAGTCACCTTCCTTGGTGTCCAGATTTCATATGGAGCCAAGGGCATCCTGGCTGCCCGTGTGGAAGCCATGGTGAAGATACCCAGGCCAGAATCTCTACAGAACTTACGCAAGTTCCTAGGAGTAGCGAACTTCATGAGGGAGTTCATAGAGGATTTTGCTGTCAAAGCAAAACCACTCTATGAACTTCTTAGAGGGGAACAGCCTTCTCTGAAGGACTGGTCAGAGACACAGGAAGAGGCCTTTTCAACTCTGAAAAGAGATCTCTCATCCGCCCCAGTCCTAGCCACCCCCCACCCAGAAGGAAAACTGGCCATACAAGCCCATGCTGGCGCAGAGTCTATTTCTACGGTCCTTCTTCAAAAGATAGGATCTGAGTATAGACCTCTAGGGTACTTCTCCAGGCTCCTTTCACCAGTTGAAAGGGGTTTTGATGAATGTGCTAAACAACTGACAGCCATACACTATGCGGTTAAAGCTACCGAGCATATTGTGGGTTTCAGGCCCCTCACTGTACAGACTCCACATTCCCCGCTGGCACTCTTGCTTCGAGATACACTCCCTGGAGTCTCACAACAGAGATTTGGGAAGTGGATCATGGAGCTGAGTGGGCGAAATCTGACAGTGGACCACAAAGCAAAATATGTTCTCTCCCAGTTGTTAAATATGACAGGGATAGAACATGATTGTGGTCAACTAACGCAGGTCACTGATCCCCAGCTATTCAGGATGACCACTAATCCCGATGACAGAGTCATCTTTGTTGATGGCTCTCGATTCTGCTTGAACGGCACCTACATGACAGGATTTGCAGTTTTGGATGAGACCATGGGTACTCAGAAGCTGGTAAAGTTGCCTGGTCACATGTCAGCACAACGGGCTGAACTGGAGGCCGTCAGAGAAGCCCTTCTCATTCAGCCTCCAGGGAATCGTACTATATATAGCGACAGCTCATATGTAGTCCGATCTCTCACTTTGCATCTGGACACTTGGAAACGACGAGGGTTTGTGGACAGCCAAAATAAACCTTTAGCTCATGCCTCAGTCCTGAAAGAGTTGTGGGAATGGGGCATGGCACATCCTGGGAATGCTTCAATCATAAAAATTCCAGCACACCAGAAGGGTGATAACCCTCTGATCCGGGGTAACAACAAAGCAGATGAGTCTGCCAAATTGGCTGCAGTGTCTGGGGTCCTCCAGGAATCAGACACTGAAGCCATACCCGTACACCAGATTAAAATCAGAAACAAACAACTCAAAGATGGTCCAGTGTCATTTGAAGAGGAACAGTCAAAGGATCCTTTGCTGGCAGCACACCTTACCAGCCCACAAGATCCCTGGACAGTCCAACAGGGCATCTTGTGTTATGACACTGGAACCAAACCACTCCCTCTACCGGTGGTCCCACAGCATCTGCAAGCAGAACTAACAAGACTCAATCATCAGTTGTTGGGTCATCTGAGTCGGGACAAACTTTTGACCCTACTCAAGGACAAATTATACTGGCCAGGTATGTCCAAGACGGTAGAGGAAGTTACACAACAATGCCTGGTGTGTGCTCAGGTAAACCCAAGGGCATCCGCCCTGAAGCCAGTGTTGCAGCGGGTTCCTCCAGCGGAGGGACCATGGTCTACTTTACAAATTGATTACATAGGACCATTACCGGCAGGCAGCCGTAACTGTCGCTATGCATTGGTGGTGGTGGATGTCTTCTCAAAATGGGTAGAAGCCATCCCTACAGTAAATGACTCCGCTACTACTACTGCTCGGGTTCTGTGGGAGCACATTCTATCACGGTGGGGAATCCCCCGAGTGATTGAATCAGATCGGGGAACCCATTTTACAGACAAGGTTATGAAAGCACTTTGTGGACTTCTGGACATAAAGCTAAGATTTCATGTACCTTATCATCCACAGTCAGCAGGCATTGTGGAGCGGATGAACCGAACTATCAAAACTCGGCTCTCCAAAGCACTGTTGGAAAGGGGTTCCACTTGGGTAACTTCCCTTCCAGCAGTACTGATGGGTATCCGGGCCACAGAGGCAACAACAACCGGCATAACACCATTTGAACTTATGACCGGGCGCAAGATGTCTATCTGTTGGCCAAATGAACCCCAAATTTCTACACCCATGAAAGATGCTATTGCTAGAGATGTGTTTCTCCAACAGGTTCAGCAGAACCTGAAGGAATTGCTACCGTATGCAGCAATAAAGATGAATAAACCGTACCTACAGGGGGAAACTCCCATGCCCTCTGTAGGGGAAATGGTCATGGTCAAAGTATTCCGCAAGGCCGGGCCCTGGGATGCAAACTGGGAAGGACCCTACCAGGTCCTGGAAGTAATGGGTAGCACTATGCTGAAAGTACAAAGGCCAATCTCAACAAAAAAACGCTCACATAGACGAAAGGCAGGGTTTTGGATCCACATTGACCAAGCAAAGGCTACCCGTGCCTCCCCAACTCAATAAAGTCATGAGTATAGAGTTGGGTGAAGGGGGGGGGGGTAGTAGGTCAAAGGTGTATCAAAACATTTCATATTATCATGTTATTCTTTACCAGATCACAGAACCAACAGCTATCAAATCAGTAAGATGGGTGTCTAGAAATCCCCACTTACATCCTTATAGGCCAGTGATAGTAAACACAACAAAGGTGCTGTGCACCAAAGCAGGAGTCCTGAGTCCTGAAGATGTCACTGGGGCAGAATACAGTGGATGGTACATTCTAAAAGCCACTTTTCTGAAACATACCAGTCAGGATAGCTTAAGAGTTAGGACATACTTTGATAGACCCATACCAGTAAAGGGCACCCTGAAGGCGTACTGTATGCTAAGGGATTCTCATATGGTAATAACTAGGGAATCCAAATATGCTCAAGGACATGTGTCCACGGACTATTTAAGGACCAGCATATTGATTTTAAAGTTAAACTGCAGTAAATCTGGACAAGTATTATGGAACAATCAGAGCGGCCCAGTAAAACTTGAAGGCCTATACAGAGCCACAGTTTTGAAGGTACGAGCTGATGCGAAGGATCAGAGGTATACTCAGCTGGAGGGATCTCCATCCATTCGATCTTTTATGATTACCATTATGAGGGATGCTTGTGTACCAGATGTGACAGGACATTATTTCATCACCTATGCACACTGGGAACCAGACACTCAGATGGTAATGTTAGACTCTAACCCATGGAGATGGGATATAGTCTGTAACGGAGTGGATTCTCCAATAATTGATGTATGGATGGATGGGACCCCTATGACTGAGGAATATCGGAATAGATATGTATCTTCTGATTGGAAGGATCCCAGAGGCAGAGATATTAACTTTGCTATCAATATTGATGGTTCATTTAAATGGCCATTTTGTGAGGCAGTCGATGAGGGGTGTTGGACATTTACACAGTGGGTTTATCTTTCCACAACTAAACCCATCCGGAATCTCGTATTAGAGACTGGAGAAGGTGACCAATGGTATCCATTTAAAGGAAGAGGTAAAGTATGTGTGACTGTGGTAAGGGTCCCTTATGAAACTGAAGTTCTTCAGCCAGTAAAACCCCACAGGGATTCCTGTAATGCCCCAACCTATCAAATGGCTGATCCCATAGCTCCACAGTTAGCATCTCCCTGGAAAATCATCACCAAAACCAAATTCGTCCTATATACCTGGAGGATTTCGGTTGATGATTTTAGAGTAGACCACTGGGACCATAGATGTGAGGAGTTTGTGAGGAATCAGATCGATATGATAAAAGGATGGGTAGAGATGGGACAAGAAGTAAGGAAGGATGCTACCAGATACAGGAAGTACAGGGGGAGAAGGGATTTGATTGCCATGGGTTTAGGAGGAGGTGCAATGGGAATAGGGGCACTGAACACTATGGACCTGGAAGTCCTGAGAAACAAACTCGGGAATCTGGCGAAACATACTGGGGAAGGCCTCAAGACCCAGGTTGATGTAAATCATGTTTTGGAGGATTTACAACACTCACATATAGATGCCACTAGCTCCCTATCTTCTGCGTTACGAGAGAAGTTTAGACTATTAGTCGTGGGTCTCCTGGAAGAACAGGATAGAGCTCAGCTTGCTCTGGCATGTACTCAGGTGCAGGGTGAACTTTCCAGCAACCTTAAACATATTGTGTCCTCACTGTATAATGGACACTACCCTTTTAACCTCCGGCAAAGGGTGAGTCCTTTTATCACTCCTTTTGCTGCCAACCATACTAACTGGTGGGTCATTCAGTGGCATGGGTGCCATAATCTCACTTGCACTGCTTCATCCCTGGCACCTGTCTCTGGCAACGTGAGACGTGGGTATAGTGCTATCAACCTAGGTATAATGATGAATAACAGAACAGTGTTACATCCACAGCTCTCCTCAGATATCCTGACCTATGAGACCGGCCATCCTTATCTGTTTGATACAGATGGATGTTGGAGGAAAGAGGATGCTATCCTCTGCCAAGGGGATCATGATCGGGTGCTCAGACACCAGTGTTGGGATAATGAGGGGTTCTGTGAGATGAAAAGCAGCTCAATACCTCCATCTAGTTTGAAGTACTTGGGTCAAGGTTATTGGTGTTGGTACCAGTCCGTTAATGTATCATATACCATTTATACAACTAACTGCACCGAAAGAGGTGAACTCCTCCCAGGAGCATATTGTACCCTTTATCCCGTTCTAGGTGTCGATGTAGCAGAGCAGAAGGGGAGAACACCGATTACCCCAGAGAAGAGGTTGGATATCCGTCCAGATACTCCTGTAAGGCTCCAGAGGATCCCTCTTGGTTTTGGCAGAAAACTGAGACACCTGCTACTAGACTTCACTAAGGAGGAAAGTGTCATAGAGAAGCTCAAAGACTCTGAAAAGCAGGCCACCATCTTATTGAAACATGACCAGTCAAAGATAACAGAGATGGTTCATGCCCTGGAGAAGGACTCAGCCGTATCTTGGTGGGAGAGTCTGTTCGGATATAGCCCCAAAGCAACATCATTCTTCAATCTGCTTGTACACCCAGTCATAGTCCTCCTCGTCCTAGTGGCCATTATGTATATAGGAATGATCTTCATCTATAGGAAGATAAAAGGCCTGGCCCGTGAGCTTCAACAGGGCCAGGCCGTACATCACGAACTTACCCGAAAGCAGGGACTAAGGACTTGATACCAATACAGTCCCAGCCTTAACTTGTAAATAATGTTTTCAATGTAATTTTCATATTCTTGTATTATTTTGCATTTTTGTGTGTGCACATAGACACTTCAGGTGTAAGTGCCTGTTATGGTCTGTACAACAACATACGCCTCCCACACTGAACACTGAGTGTGTTTGTGTATAGACATACTTGCATTTGCATCTTTTAGTGTAATTCCCATCTACACCTGGGTCTGAAGATTCATGTGTTTATGGATGAGTAGGAAACACGTGCTCTTGTGGCAGGAGTCTCTATGTGCACCAATACCAGCACATCCTTTTATTTTTATCGCCTTGATCTATAGGGGGGTGGGAATTTGTGTGTTTGGTGGATGAGTGGGATATATATATATATGTTACATTAATTTCTGTTAGGTAAAGGGGTGTAAGGATCCTTAGGGACAGGTAAGGTACCCCTACACTGTAAGGTAATTGCCACCTCGGCCATATAAAATGGTATGGTTCATAATGGATGGCTTGAATGTCAGGTACAGGGGACATGGGAAGCAGTGCCTCTCCCCACAATTCGATTTTAGGTTCTGAGACATCATTTCAGATGCAGGTTCACAGACCTGCCTTGATAAAAGTCCAGGTTTTTCTGTTCATGGAGGCCGGTGACAACTTCACTGGTGACCTGTGCTTAAGTACAGGTAGCGGTCCTATAGGACAGTTGGTGTCATGTGGCAAGGTGGTCTAACCCTGCGAGAGCTTCAGTCCGGACCAAAAGGTGGTGCTGCATGTACCGTGACAATGGACTGTGGTTTAAAGGTCTTACCTGACTATCTGTGGGATGGATAAAAATGTTCCCGTCCAAGTCAGTGTGACATATTGGGGTGGACCGTAGAAAGTATCACTGACACCGTAAATCAGGACGCGCAAAAGACGTTTTCTGTGAGCAGAGGATATTGGGCGACAGTCATAGGTGGGAAAGTGTCCCTGGAAACGATCGATGTCTTGGTACCTAAATCCAAATTATACTTCACTCCATCCTGAACCATTGCCAGGAATGAATAGGGCTGAGGGGGCAATAACGACCAAACAAACACTTCCTCAAATTACATTGTCGTGTTCCCGACAACAGGGGGATTGTAAAGGGAAGTGCTTACCACAGACATTAATATATATATATTTATCTGGCTGTCCATTCAGAACTTCTGAGCTATTGTCTGCAGGCTACAAAACCGGTTTTGTAACAGACATCCTGCATGGGCCAGGAAGTCTTTTGTTTAACATAATGAGATGGAATATGCTAATGAGGCCACCATAGTGATGTTAAATCAGACCCAGAGCAGATGGGGGAGGTAGGTCATTAGCCCTAGGCCACGGATCAATTTTAAGTGTTAGAGCGCCATCCCAAGACTCATAAGAAGTATTGCATCTAAACTTATATTACAATACCAAGAGCCTGATTGGAGTGACAACATCTAGGTGGGCGGAGTTGTGGGCCATATATATAATGGGCCAAAAGCCCTTTCTCTCTCTCTTGATCTTCTCTCTTCACCAGACCCCATGGATTGACCAGCTTCACCTAGACAAGCTCCATATACCACCAGAGCATGCTTAATAAGACTTAAGAATACCTTTCTCTCTCTCTATTCATCTATCTATCTATCTATCTATCTATCTATCTATCTATCTATCTAGCTATCAGTCACCCTTTATTAATCTGTATTACTACTGCTGTGTTCCTTACAGAAAGGGTCAGTTAGTAAATTGTCCAGGGGTTGTATGTGTGTGTGTATGTAGCGATCGATATCTGTAGGTTTTTAATTGGGTTCTGTACTTATTGTATTGCACTGTGTTAATACTGTTTTGTATTATTCTATAACCTAGTTCCATCATATTAATAATAAACGTATTTTATGATTAATATTGTGGGGTAAATTATCGTACATGCAAACCAGTCAAGGAAACAGATAAGTAGATATACCTAAGGAGAAAGGAGGGAAATTGGTGAATATTAATTAGTAGTAACACCCAGATCTCTCATACCTAATGGTGAAACAAGTCAAGAGGGAGGGAATATCAATTGTTAATATCATCACCCCTTAACACTCGTATTTTTCAAAATGCTGATTTTCCTAATGCAAACGCTATGGAGCTCAGAAGACATTAACTTTGCGAAAATCTCTGGCGCGGAAAATGCCAGAACCAGGAAACTTCAGCAGGTGGAATATCTCATGACTCCCCACGGAACCCTAGCAGAATAAAGCGCTAGCTCAGATTTCTCCAAATGGTGATTTTCCCTACTTACTCTCAATGTAGCGCCTCAGACATTATCCTTACAATTATCTATGGCATGTAAGGTTCCAGCACAGGGAAAATTCACCAGGTTGAATGTTCCATGGCACCCAACCAAACACTAGCTGAAGAAGCGGCTAGCTCGTTTTTTTCCAAATGGTGATTTTCCTAATGAAATCGCTATTGAGCTCCGAAGACATTAACCTTGCCAATATCTCTGGCGTGCAAATTTCCAGAACCATGAAACTTCAGCAGGTGGAATGTCTGATGACACACCACCAAACCCTAGAAGAAAATAGTGTCTAGCTCAGATTCTTCAAATCATGATTTTCCAAATTCACTCTCAATGGTGAGCTTAAGACATTATCCTTGGAAATTTCTCCAGCATGCAAGGTTCCAGTACAGGAAAAATTCACCAGGTTGAATGTTCCATGGCACCCCACCAAACCCTAGCAGAAGAAGCGGCAAGCTCGTATTTTAACAAATGATTTTCCTAATGCAATCGCTATAGAACTCCAAAGACATTACCCTTGCAAATATCTCTGGCGTGCAAACTGCCAGACCAGGGAAACTTCACCAGGTGTAATGTCTCATGACACTCCACCAAACCCTAGCAGAAAAGAGTGACTAGCTCATAATTCTCCATATGATGATTTTTCCCCATGCACTCTCAATGGTGCGCCTATGATGTTAATCTTGGAAATATCTCTGGCCTGAAAAAGGCCAGAACCAGGAAAGTTCAGCAGGTGCAATGTTTCATGACACCCCACCAAACCCTAGCAGAAAATAGTGGCTATCTCAGATTTCTTCAAATGATGGTTTTCCCCATGCACTCTCAATGGTGCGTCTATGACATTATCCTTGGAAATATCTCTGGCATGCAAGGTTCCAGGACTGGGAAAATTCAGCATGTTGAATGTCTCATGGCACCCTACCAAACCCTAGCAGAAGAAGCGGCTTGCTCGTATTTTTCAAAATGCTGATTTTCCTAATGCAAACGCTATGGAGCTCAGAAGACATTAACTTTGCGAAAATCTCTGGCGCGGAAAATGCCAGAACCAGGAAACTTCAGCAGGTGGGATATCTCATGACTCCCCACGGAACCCTAGCAGAATAAAGCGCTAGCTCAGATTTCTCCAAATGGTGATTTTCCCTACTTACTCTCAATGTAGCGCCTCAGACATTATCCTTACAATTATCTATGGCATGTAAGGTTCCAGCACAGGGAAAATTCACCAGGTTGAATGTTCCATGGCACCCAACCAAACTCTAGCTGAAGAAGCGGCTAGCTCGTATTTTTCCAAATGGTGATTTTCCTAATGCAATCGCTATTGAGCTCCGAAGACATTAACCTTGCCAATATCTCTGGCGTGCAAATTTCCAGAACCATGAAACTTCAGCAGGTGGAATGTCTGATGACACACCACCAAACCCTAGAAGAAAATAGTGTCTTAGCTCAGATTCTTCAAATCATGATTTTCCAAATTCACTCTCAATGGTGCGCTTAAGACATTATCCTTGGAAATTTCTCCAGCATGCAAGGTTCCAGTACAGGAAAAATTCACCAGGTTGAATGTTCCATGGCACCCCACCAAACCCTAGCAGAAGAAGCGGCAAGCTCGTATTTTAACAAATGGTGATTTTCCTAATGCAATCGCTATAGAACTCCAAAGACATTACCCTTGCAAATATCTCTGGCGTGCAAACTGCCAGACCAGGGAAACTTCGCCAGGTGTAATGTCTCATGACACTCCACCAAACCCTTGCAGAAAAGAGTGACTAGCTCATAATTCTCCATATGATGATTTTTCCCCATGCACTCTCAATGGTGCGCCTATGACGTTAATCTTGGAAATATCTCTGGCCTGAAAAAGGCCAGAACCAGGAAAGTTCAGCAGGTGCAATGTTTCATGACACTCCAAGAAACCCTAGCAGAACAGAACGCTAGCTCAGATTTCTCCAAATGGGGATTTTCGCTACCTGCTCTCAATGTAGCGCCTAAGACATTATCCTTGTGTAAGGTTCCAGCACAGGGATAATTCAGGAGGTTTAATGTTGCATGGCACTCTGCTAAAGTGTACCAGAAAAAGCGACTCGCTCAGATTTTTCCAGATTGTGATTTTTTTTAATCTACTCTCTATTGTAGTGTGAATTATCTATTAACCGTTAGAATATCTCCAGCATGCAAGGTGCTAACATCGGGAACCTTAAGCAGGTTGAATATCTCTTGACATCCCACCAAACTCTAGCAGAAGTTCCTAGCTTGAGTTTCCCCATGCATTCTTTTTGGAGCAGCCATAACTTTAATTTTGCAAAGTATTAATCTATACTGGCTTGGCTCTTATTGCCAGATTTGACCTTAGGTATCTTTGAAAAACAATAGGTGGCGCTAGGTTAGGAGCAAATTTCTCTTTTTAACCAATGATTTGTATGCCTCATCAAGAATTTTTAACATGGTCTAATAAGTCCCAATGAGGTCTTTCTTGTATTCCTTACCCAGAATTCTTAGCAGGGCATGCTTTGTCTAGTAAGGCCTTTTACCAGTCTCTCCTTAATGAGAGTCATTACCCCATCTGACCCACTTGGACGGCTGAGTTGTTGCAGCACAATAAAATCGTTAAGCTGCTGTTTTAGTATTCTTTATGCTAGTTATTGGGTGAAGGGAATGTAGATGCTATTTTGGTGTTTTTCTGTTATCAATGGGAAAGAGCTGTATGGCTTTTAAATTCCTTGTTGCCTGTTACACTTTTGTTTATGTAGAGGTGGGTACAGATGTCAATGCAAGGTAGTACACATCAGGGTGCGAGCTGACATGGAGGCCGGAGCTAGTGGTCTGCCTATTACGATGTGATCTTCTTGGTGCTTTGTGGCCTGGAATGTTGGGTTTTGCTTGTGGGCCCATGTTCTTTTAGCGAATACCTGTGTTGTTTGCAGATATGATCTATTTGTTTTCTGAAGGACTCTGGTTTTGTTATTCTTCCCAGATTATGACAATGGTAGTGTTTTTTCGTTTAAAAACCACCATGTGGTAATATAGAGAAAGCTACCTTTCTATTAGTACGGCTAAGGAGGAAATATCTCCTTTTTCATAAACCAAGTCTTATTTGTATGCTTTACCAGAATTCTCAGCAGGACATGCATGGTCTAATAAGTCATAAAGAGGTCTTAATTGTATTCCTTACCCAGAATTCTTAGCAGGTTGTCCATTCTTTAATAGTGATCTGTACCAGTCTCTCCTTAATGAGAGTCATTACCCCGTCTGAGCCACTTGGAGGGCTGAGATCTTCTACTTTAGTAAAATTTTGAAACTGCTTATTTGTATGCTTTACCAGAATTCTCAGCAGGACATGCATGGTCTAATAAGTCATAAAGAGGTCTTAATTGTATTCCTTACCCAGAATTCTTAGCAGGTTGTCCATTCTTTAATAGTGATCTGTACCAGTCTCTCCTTAATGAGAGTCATTACCCCGTCTGAGCCACTTGGAGGGCTGAGATCTTCTACTTTAGTAAAATTTTGAAACTGCTCTTTGTTGATTACAGTTTTGGATGCCCTTTTGGGATCCTCCTGATCTCTGGGAGAAATAGTTGTGTGATTCTTAAAGTCTTTGCTCCTCAGCCTACCTTTACTTATTTGGAGATGGTTGCAAATGTTAGTACATGTTACTACACATGTGGGTTAGAACCTACATGGAGGACAGAGCTAGTGGTCTTCCTATTTCAACAGGGAGATAACTGTGATTTGATCTTCTCGCTGACTTTTGGTCAGGAAGCTTGCGGGTTGCTAGGAGGCCCATGTTCTTTTAGAATGGCTTTGTGATGAACGCATGCCTGTCTTGTCTGCTAATGGGACCTATGGTTTTTATTTTTTTTTTCTGAAGAACTCTAATTTAGTTATTCTTCCCAGTTTATGACAATAGCAGTTTGTTTTTTTCTTTTAAAAACCTTGTGGTATTGTAGAGAAAGCTACCTTTCTTTCTATTAATAAGTCTAGGATGAAATTTCTCCTTTTCCATGAATGAGGTTTTATTTGTATGCTTTTTCCAGTATTCTCAGCAGGACATAAAATGATCTAATAAGTCGTAAAGAGGTCTCAGTGGCATTCCCTACCCAGAACTCTTAGCAGATTATCCATTGTTTAATACTTCTCTGTACCAGTCTCTCCCTAATGAGAGATCAAACTCCTCTGTTTCGTCCACAAAGTTTCATCTATACTTCTTACCCAGAATTCTTATCAGGGCATGCATGGCTCCTTTCCCATAATGCCTTGTGATATGTAGATGCTTAGTAGAGGGCGAAAGGCAACTCAAAACTCTACACACCTTAACTGGTGCTCTCCTCAAGGAGAAATGTCCCTGTCCATAACCCACTCATTGCCCCCCACAAAGCCAGCCAGTTCACTTTGCTCTGCATTGATGAGGGACAAAATTCCCGAAACAGCGCTGTATGCGGATAAGTGAGACTGGCTTGGTTAAAATCCCTTTTGCTGTCTTAAGACTCGGTGAGTCAAAAGCAAACTGAGGATCTGTTACATCCAACAGAGGGCGCATGAGCTCCCAGCTCTTTTCCTATAACGCCTTGTGATATGTACATGCTTAGTAGAGGGCGAAAGGCAACTCAAAACTCTACACACCTTAACTGGTGCTCTCCTCAAGAAGAGATGTCCCTGTTAGTAAGTCCCAATGAGGTCTTATTTTTATTCCTTACCCAGAATTCTTGGCAGGGTTTGCATTGCAATCTTTACCAGTCTCTCCCTGATGAAAGACATTACCCATTATGACCCACATCGAGACCTGTCACATAGCTAGACTAGCATTCTGCTCTATACTGGTGCTTGACAAAATGCTCTCAGATGGTTGACAATGAAAGAGAGTTTCTTCTTTTTTGAAGTTATCGTGTTGTTTTGGTTAATGTTCTTGGGTTGTTATATTTGGAGTTATTGAAAAGTATTGTTATTGGTGTAGTACAAGCATAGTACCTGTTTTTAATAAAGCTCTCTAGTTATTAACTAGGCCTTCTTGAGTGGTGCCCTACTGTATGGAGATAACAGAATGCCAGGAATAGAGAAGTAGAGAACCACACTGCAGTGTGTTTGGGCTGTAGGATCGAAGCCGTTAGGTTCGTGAGCTTGAAAGTCTGAGGTGATGAAGTGCCCCAGGGGACGATGATTCCTGAGGATGGTATCCCACTGAGTTTGGCACACTGCACTGTACTTCCCTTTCACAGCTTGTGAGCACTCGTCCTTTTAGAAAAAGCCGCTAGCTCGGGTTTTGCCAAATGGTGACTTTGTTTCCCATGAGTTCTCTATGAAGCACCTATGACATTAACCTTGTAAATTTCTCAGATGTGCAAGGTGTCAGCAACGGAAAACTTCAGCAGGTTGAATGTCTCATGGCACTCCACTAAACCGTAGCAGAAGAAGCTGCTACCTCGGGTTTGACCAAATAGTGATTTTCCCCCATGTGTTTTCTATGGAGCATGGTTGCAAAAACTGGGAAACTTCAGGAGGTTGAATGTCTCATGGCACCACACCAAGCCATTGCAGAAGAAGAGGCAATTTCTGTTTAAGCCAAATGGTGATTTTCCTCATGCATTCTCTATAGAGCGCCTATAACATTAATCTTGCTTTTATCTCCAAAGTGTAAGGTGCAACAACTGGAAAACTTTTAGGGAGTTGAATGTCTCATGGCAACCTACTAAAACCTAGCAGAAGCCGCTTGCTCAGGTTTCACCAAATAGTGATTTTCCCCATGACTAATCTATGGAGCTCCCATAACACTAACCTATTAAACCTCTGTAACATCATGCAGGGTAGCACAAGCAGAAAGCTTCATGAGGTTGAACGCCTCATTGCACCTCTGCAAACCCTAGCAAAATCAGCTGTGATCTCGGGTTCCAGCAAACAAAAACTTTGCCCCTTGTTTTCTATATGGAATGCTTAGGACATTATTCTGACAAAATTTCCAAAGACCTCATCTGTTTTTCACCACAGAGTGAAGTACTGGCTATGTGACAGGTCTAGATATGGGTCAGAAGTGGTAATGTCTCTCATCAGGGAGAGACTGGTACAGAGGAGTCCTTTTAAGACATACATGGTCCGCTGAGTATTCTAAGTAAGGAATACAAATAAAACCTTGCTGGGTTACCTGGCGCCACCTTTTGGAAGGTAGTTCCCTATAGATTGAGACCTCGCAAGTTTAATGTTGCTTCCCTTTTAACAAAGATGAAGTATAGTATCTGTTCTTAACAGACCTTGGATAATAATTCCCCACCACAGCTGGGAGTGGCAAGTGGGGGGAGATAACAGAGGCCTAACAGAACACCAGGAATGAACAGTGAACCAGACTGTGGTGGATCTGGGCTGCAGTATTGCAGCCATTAGGAATGTGAGTTTGAATGCCTGAGGTATTGAGTTGCCCCAGGGGAAGGTAACACTGGCACACGCTTTGTAAGCAATCACCATTTTTCCTTGGTCTCTCAGCACCATGAACTTTTAGCAGGTTAAATGTCTAATGGCTCCCCACCAAATCCTAATAGAAGAAAAGGCTAGCTCAGATTTTTCCAAATGATTTTCTTATGTTTTCTCAATGAAGAACCTATGAAATTAACCCTGCAAATATCTGTGGCGTGCAAGGTGCCAGAACCGTAAAATTTCAGCAGATTGAATTTCTCATAGCAGCTCAGCAAACCCGAAGAGGCTAGTTCAGTTTGTCCAAATGTTGATTTTCCACCTGCAAACTCTATGGCGCGAGGAAATCATTAACCTTGTAAAAATCTCACGCTTGCAAAGTGCTACAACCAGGAGACTTTACCAAGTTGAAGGTGTCATGACACCCCAGCAAAATCTAGCAGAAAATCCTGGCTAGCTCAGATTTCTTCAAATGATGATTTTTTCCCCATGCACTCTCAGTGGTGCGCTTAAGACATTATCCTTGCAATCATATATGGCGTGCAAAGTTCAAGCACAGGGAAAATTCACCAGGTTGAATGTCTCATGGCACCCCACTAAACCCTAGCAGAAGAAGCGGCAAGCTCGTATTTTAACAAAATGGTGATTTTCCTAATGCAATGACTATAGAGCTCCAAAGACAAGAATATCCATATTCACTCTCAATGTAGCGCCTAAGACACTATCCTTAAAATTATCTATGGAGTTTAAGGTTCCACCACAAAGAGAATTCACCAGGTTGAATGATCCATGATACCACACCCAATCCTAGGAGAAAAAGCAGCTCGATTGGATTTTTCCAAATGTTGAATTTCCCCATGTATTCTCAATGGTGCACCTAAGACATTAACTTTGGAAATAACTCTGGCATGCAAGTTTCCAGCACTGAGAGAATTCAGCAGGTTGAATATCTCAAGGCACCCCACCAAACCCTAGCAGAAGAAGCGGCTAGCGCCTATTTTTTAAAATGGTGATTTTCCTGAAGCAAGCGCTATGGAGCTTGGAAGACAATATCCTTGCAACAATCTCTAGCGTGCAAAATGCCAGAACCTGGAAACTTCAGCAAGTGGAATGTCTAATGACACCCCACAAAACTCTAGCAGAAGAGAGCGCTAGCTCAGATTTCTCCAAATGGTGACTTTCCATACCTACTCTCAATGAATCGCCTAAGACATTATCCTTGCAATTATCTATGGCGTGTAAGGTTCTAGCTCAAGGAAAATTCACCAAGATGAAGGTATCATGGCACACCACCTAAGTCTAGCAGAAGAAGCGGATAGCTCGTATTTTTCCAAATGGTGATTTTTCTAATGCAATCTCTATTGAGCTCTGATGACATTACCCTTGCAAATATCTCTGGCGTGCAAATTGCCAGAACCAGGAAACTTCAGCAGGTGGAATGTCTCAAGACACCCCACCAAACCCTAGCAGAAAATAGTGGCTATCTCAGATTTCTTCAAATGATGGTTTTCCCCATGCACTCTCAATGGTGCGTCTATGACATTATCCTTGGAAATATCTCTGGCATGCAAGGTTCCAGGACTGGGAAAATTCAGCATGTTGAATGTCTCATGGCACCCTACCAAACCATAGCAGAAGAAGCGGCTTGCTCGTATTTTTCAAAATGCTGATTTTCCTAATGCAAACGCTATGGAGCTCAGAAGACATTAACTTTGCGAAAATCTCTGGCGCGGAAAATGCCAGAACCAGGAAACTTCAGCAGGTGGAATATCTCATGACTCCCCACGGAACCCTAGCAGAATAAAGCGCTAGCTCAGATTTCTCCAAATGGTGATTTTCCCTACTTACTCTCAATGTAGCGCCTCAGACATTATCCTTACAATTATCTATGGCATGTAAGGTTCCAGCACAGGGAAAATTCACCAGGTTGAATGTTCCATGGCACCCAACCAAACACTAGCTGAAGAAGCGGCTAGCTCGTATTTTTCCAAATGGTGATTTTCCTAATGCAATCGCTATTGAGCTCCGAAGACATTAACCTTGCCAATATCTCTGGCGTGCAAATTTCCAGAACCATGAAACTTCAGCAGGTGGAATGTCTGATGACACACCACCAAACCCTAGAAGAAAATAGTGTCTAGCTCAGATTCTTCAAATCATGATTTTCCAAATTCACTCTCAATGGTGAGCTTAAGACATTATCCTTGGAAATTTCTCCAGCATGCAAGGTTCCAGTACAGGAAAAATTCACCAGGTTGAATGTTCCATGGCACCCCACCAAACCCTAGCAGAAGAAGCGGCAAGCTCGTATTTTAACAAATGGTGATTTTCCTAATGCAATCGCTATAGAACTCCAAAGACATTACCCTTGCAAATATCTCTGGCGTGCAAACTGCCAGAACCAGGAAAGCTCCCGCTTGCGCCCCCCTTCAGCAGGTGGAATGTCTCAAGACACCCCACCAAACCCTAGCAGAAAATAGTGGCTATCTCAGATTTCTTCAAATGATGGTTTTCCCCATGCACTCTCAATGGTGCGTCTATGACATTATCCTTGGAAATATCTCTGGCATGCAAGGTTCCAGGACTGGGAAAATTCAGCATGTTGAATGTCTCATGGCACCCTACCAAACCCTAGCAGAAGAAGCGGCTTGCTCGTATTTTTCAAAATGCTGATTTTCCTAATGCAAACGCTATGGAGCTCAGAAGACATTAACTTTGCGAAAATCTCTGGCGCGGAAAATGCCAGAACCAGGAAACTTCAGCAGGTGGAATATCTCATGACTCCCCACGGAACCCTAGCAGAATAAAGCGCTAGCTCAGATTTCTCCAAATGGTGATTTTCCCTACTTACTCTCAATGTAGCGCCTCAGACATTATCCTTACAATTATCTATGGCATGTAAGGTTCCAGCACAGGGAAAATTCACCAGGTTGAATGTTCCATGGCACCCAACCAAACACTAGCTGAAGAAGCGGCTAGCTCGTATTTTTCCAAATGGTGATTTTCCTAATGCAATCGCTATTGAGCTCCGAAGACATTAACCTTGCCAATATCTCTGGCGTGCAAATTTCCAGAACCATGAAACTTCAGCAGGTGGAATGTCTGATGACACACCACCAAACCCTAGAAGAAAATAGTGTCTAGCTCAGATTCTTCAAATCATGATTTTCCAAATTCACTCTCAATGGTGAGCTTAAGACATTATCCTTGGAAATTTCTCCAGCATGCAAGGTTCCAGTACAGGAAAAATTCACCAGGTTGAATGTTCCATGGCACCCCACCAAACCCTAGCAGAAGAAGCGGCAAGCTCGTATTTTAACAAATGGTGATTTTCCTAATGCAATCGCTATAGAACTCCAAAGACATTACCCTTGCAAATATCTCTGGCGTGCAAACTGCCAGACCAGGGAAACTTCACCAGGTGTAATGTCTCATGACACTCCACCAAACCCTAGCAGAAAAGAGTGACTAGCTCATAATTCTCCATATGATGATTTTTCCCCATGCACTCTCAATGGTGCGCCTATGATGTTAATCTTGGAAATATCTCTGGCCTGAAAAAGGCCAGAACCAGGAAAGTTCAGCAGGTGCAATGTTTCATGACACCCCACCAAACCCTAGCAGAAAATAGTGGCTATCTCAGATTTCTTCAAATGATGGTTTTCCCCATGCACTCTCAATGGTGCGTCTATGACATTATCCTTGGAAATATCTCTGGCATGCAAGGTTCCAGGACTGGGAAAATTCAGCATGTTGAATGTCTCATGGCACCCTACCAAACCCTAGCAGAAGAGCGGCTTGCTCGTATTTTTCAAAATGCTGATTTTCCTAATGCAAACGCTATGGAGCTCAGAAGACATTAACTTTGCGAAAATCTCTGGCGCGGAAAATGCCAGAACCAGGAAACTTCAGCAGGTGGAATATCTCATGACTCCCCACGGAACCCTAGCAGAATAAAGCGCTAGCTCAGATTTCTCCAAATGGTGATTTTCCCTACTTACTCTCAATGTAGCGCCTCAGACATTATCCTTACAATTATCTATGGCATGTAAGGTTCCAGCACAGGGAAAATTCACCAGGTTGAATGTTCCATGGCACCCAACCAAACACTAGCTGAAGAAGCGGCTAGCTCGTATTTTTCCAAATGGTGATTTTCCTAATGCAATCGCTATTGAGCTCCGAAGACATTAACCTTGCCAATATCTCTGGCGTGCAAATTTCCAGAACCATGAAACTTCAGCAGGTGGAATGTCTGATGACACACCACCAAACCCTAGAAGAAAATAGTGTCTAGCTCAGATTCTTCAAATCATGATTTTCCAAATTCACTCTCAATGGTGAGCTTAAGACATTATCCTTGGAAATTTCTCCAGCATGCAAGGTTCCAGTACAGGAAAAATTCACCAGGTTGAATGTTCCATGGCACCCCACCAAACCCTAGCAGAAGAAGCGGCAAGCTCGTATTTTAACAAATGGTGATTTTCCTAATGCAATCGCTATAGAACTCCAAAGACATTACCCTTGCAAATATCTCTGGCGTGCAAACTGCCAGACCAGGGAAACTTCACCAGGTGTAATGTCTCATGACACTCCACCAAACCCTAGCAGAAAAGAGTGACTAGCTCATAATTCTCCATAGGATGATTTTCCCCATGCACTCTCAATGGTGCGCCTATGATGTTAATCTTGGAAATATCTCTGGCCTGAAAAGGCCAGAACCAGGAAAGTTCAGCAGGTGCAATGTTTCATGACACCCCACCAAACCCTAGCAGAAAATAGTGGCTATCTCAGATTTCTTCAAATGATGGTTTTCCCCATGCACTCTCAATGGTGCGTCTATGACATTATCCTTGGAAATATCTCTGGCATGCAAGGTTCCAGGACTGGGAAAATTCAGCATGTTGAATGTCTCATGGCACCCTACCAAACCCTAGCAGAAGAAGCGGCTTGCTCGTATTTTTCAAAATGCTGATTTTCCTAATGCAAACGCTATGGAGCTCAGAAGACATTAACTTTGCGAAAATCTCTGGCGCGGAAAATGCCAGAACCAGGAAACTTCAGCAGGTGGAATATCTCATGACTCCCCACGGAACCCTAGCAGAATAAAGCGCTAGCTCAGATTTCTCCAAATGGTGATTTTCCCTACTTACTCTCAATGTAGCGCCTCAGACATTATCCTTACAATTATCTATGGCATGTAAGGTTCCAGCACAGGGAAAATTCACCAGGTTGAATGTTCCATGGCACCCAACCAAACTCTAGCTGAAGAAGCGGCTAGCTCGTATTTTTCCAAATGGTGATTTTCCTAATGCAATCGCTATTGAGCTCCGAAGACATTACCCTTGCCAATATCTCTGGCGTGCAAATTTCCAGAACCATGAAACTTCAGCAGGTGGAATGTCTGATGACACACCACCAAACCCTAGAAGAAAATAGTGTCTTAGCTCAGATTCTTCAAATCATGATTTTCCAAATTCACTCTCAATGGTGAGCTTAAGACATTATCCTTGGAAATTTCTCCAGCATGCAAGGTTCCAGTACAGGAAAAATTCACCAGGTTGAATGTTCCATGGCACCCCACCAAACCCTAGCAGAAGAAGCGGCAAGCTCGTATTTTAACAAATGGTGATTTTCCTAATGCAATCGCTATAGAACTCCAAAGACATTACCCTTGCAAATATCTCTGGCGTGCAAACTGCCAGACCAGGGAAACTTCACCAGGTGTAATGTCTCATGACACTCCACCAAACCCTAGCAGAAAAGAGTGACTAGCTCATAATTCTCCATATGATGATTTTTCCCCATGCACTCTCAATGGTGCGCCTATGATGTTAATCTTGGAAATATCTCTGGCCTGAAAAATGCCAGAACCAGGAAAGTTCAGCAGGTGCAATGTTTCATGACACTCCAAGAAACCCTAGCAGAACAGAACGCTAGCTCAGATTTCTCTAAATGGGGATTTTCGCTACCTGCTCTCAATGTAGCGCCTAAGACATTATCCTTGTGTAAGGTTCCAGCACAGGGATAATTCAGGAGGTTTAATGTTGCATGGCACTCTGCTAAAGTGTACCAGAAAAAGCGACTCGCTCAGATTTTTCCAGATTGTGATTTTTTTTAATCTACTCTCTATTGTAGTGTGCCTTATCTATTAACCTTTAGAATATCTCCAGCATGCAAGGTGCTAACATCGGGAACCTTAAGCAGGTTGAATATCTCTTGACATCCCACCAAACTCTAGCAGAAGAAGTTCCTAGCTTGAGTTTCCCCATGCATTCTCTTTGGAGCAGCCATAACTTTAATTTTGCAAAGTATTAATCTATACTGGCTTGGCTCTTATTGCCAGATTTGACCTTAGGTATCTTTGAAAAACAATAGGTGGCGCTAGGTTAGGAGCAAATTTCTCTTTTTAACCAATGATTTGTATGCCTCATCAAGAATTTTTAACATGGTCTAATAAGTCCCAATGAGGTCTTTCTTGTATTCCTTACCCAGAATTCTTAGCAGGGTATACATACTCTTCCTTGTATTTCTTACCCAGATTTCTTAGCAGGGCATGCATGGTCTGATAAGTCCCAGTGAGGTCTTATTTGTGTTCCTTACCCAGAATTCTTTGCAGGGCATGCATGGTCTAATAAGTCCCAATAAGGTCTTTTGTATTCCTTATCCCGAATTCTTAGCAGGGCATGCTTTGTCTAGTAAGGCCTTTTACCAGTCTCTCCTTAATGAGAGTCATTACCCCATCTGACCCACTTGGACGGCTGAGTTGTTGCAGGACAATAAAATCGTTAAGCTGCTGTTTTAGTATTCTTTATGCTAGTTATTGGGTGAAGGGAATGTAGATGCTCTTTTGGTGTTTTTCTGTTATCAATGGGAAAGAGCTGTATGGCTTTTAAATTCCTTGTTGCCTGTTACACCTTTGTTTATGTAGAGGTGGGTACAGATGTCAATGCAAGGTAGTACACATCAGGGTGCGAGCTGACATGGAGGCCGGAGCTAGTGGTCTGCCTATTACGATGTGATCTTCTTGGTGCTTTGTGGCCTGGAATGTTGGGTTTTGCTTGTGGGCCCATGTTCTTTTAGCGAATACCTGTGTTGTTTGCAGATATGATCTATTTGTTTTCTGAAGGACTCTGGTTTTGTTATTCTTCCCAGATTATGACAATGGTAGTGTTTTTTCGTTTAAAAACCACCATGTGGTAATATAGAGAAAGCTACCTTTCTATTAGTACGGCTAGGAGGAAATATCTCCTTTTTCATAAACCAAGTCTTATTCGTATGCTTTACCAGAATTCTCAGCAGGACATGCATGGTCTAATAAGTCATAAAGAGGTCTTAATTGTATTCCTTACCCAGAATTCTTAGCAGGTTGTCCATTCTTTAATAGTGATCTGTACCAGTCTCTCCTTAATGAGAGTCATTACCCCGTCTGAGCCACTTGGAGGGCTGAGATCTTCTACTTTAGTAAAATTTTGAAACTGCTCTTTGTTGATTACAGTTTTGGATGCCCTTTTGGGATCCTCCTGATCTCTGGGAGAAAGAGTTGTGTGTTTCTTAAAGTCTTTGCTCCTCAGCCTACCTTTACTTATTTGGAGATGGTTGCAAATGTTAGTACATGTTACTACACATGTGGGTTAGAACCTACATGGAGGCCAGAGCTAGTGGTCTTCCTATTTCAACAGGGAGATAACTGTGATTTGATCTTCTCGCTGACTTTTGGTCAGGAAGCTTGCAGGGTTGCTAGGAGGCCCATGTTCTTTTAGAATGGCTTTGTGATGAACGCATGCCTGTCTTGTCTGCTAATGGGACCTATGGTTTTTATTTTTTTTTTTCTGAAGAACTCTAATTTAGTTATTCTTCCCAGTTTATGACAATAGCAGTTTGTTTTTTTCTTTTAAAAACCTTGTGGTATTGTAGAGAAAGCTACCTTTCTTTCTATTAATAAGTCTAGGAGGAAATTTCTCCTTTTCCATGAATGAGGTTTTATTTGTATGCTTTTTCCAGTATTCTCAGCAGGACATAAAATGATCTAATAAGTCGTAAAGAGGTCTCAGTGGCATTCCCTACCCAGAACTCTTAGCAGATTATCCATTGTTTAATAATTCTCTGTACCAGTCTCTCCCTAATGAGAGATCAAACTCCTCTGTTTCGTCCACAAAGTTTCATCCATACTTCTTACCCAGAATTCTTATCAGGGCATGCATGGCTCCTTTCCCATAATGCCTTGTGATATGTAGATGCTTAGTAGAGGGCGAAAGGCAACTCAAAACTCTACACACCTTAACTGGTGCTCTCCTCAAGGAGAAATGTCCCTGTCCATAACCCACTCATTGCCCCCCACAAAGCCAGCCAGTTCACTTTGCTCTGCATTGATGAGGGACAAAATTCCCGAAACGGCGCTGTATGCAGATAAGTGAAACTGGCTTGGCTAAAATCCCTTTTGCTGTCTCAAGACTCGGTGAGTCAAAAGCAAACTGAGGATCTGTTACATCCAACAGAGGGCGCATGAGCTCCCAGCTCCTTTCCTATAATGCCTTGTGATATGTAGATGCTTAGTAGAGGGCGAAAGGCAACTCAAAACTCTACACACCTTAACTGGTGCTCTCCTCAAGAAGAGATGTCCCTGTTAGTAAGTCCCAATGAGGTCTTATTTTTATTCCTTACCCAGAATTCTTGGCAGGGTTTGCATTGCAATCTTTACCAGTCTCTCCCTGATGAAAGACATTACCCATTATGACCCACATCGAGACCTGTCACATAGCTAGACTAGCATTCTGCTCTATACTGGTGCTTGACAAAATGCTCTCAAACGGTTGACAATGAAAGAGAGTTTCTTCTTTTTTTGAAGTTATCGTGTTGTTTTGGTTAATGTTCTTGGGTTGTTATATTTGGAGTTATTGAAAAGTATTGTTATTGGTGTAGTACAAGCATAGTACCTGTTTTTAATAAAGCTCTCTAGTTATTAACTAGGCCTTCTTGAGTGGTGCCCTACTGTATGGAGATAACAGAATGCCAGGAATAGAGAAGTAGAGAACCACACTGCAGTGTGTTTGGGCTGTAGGATCGAAGCCGTTAGGTTCGTGAGCTTGAAAGTCTGAGGTGATGAAGTGCCCCAGGGGACGATGATTCCTGAGGATGGTATCCCACTGAGTTTGGCACACTGCACTGTACTTCCCTTTCACAGCTTGTGAGCACTCGTCCTTTTAGAAAAAGCCGCTAGCTCGGGTTTTGCCAAATGGTGACTTTGTTTCCCATGAGTTCTCTATGAAGCACCTATGACATTAACCTTGTAAATTTCTCTGATGTGCAAGGTGTCAGCAACGGAAAACTTCAGCAGGTTGAATGTCTCATGGCACTCCACTAAACCCTAGCAGAAGAAGCTGCTACCTCGGGTTTGACCAAATAGTGATTTTCCCCCATGTGTTTTCTATGGAGCATGGTTGCAAAAACTGGGAAACTTCAGGAGGTTGAATGTCTCATGGCACCACACCAAGCCATTGCAGAAGAAGAGGCAATTTCTGTTTAAGCCAAATGGTGATTTTCCTCATGCATTCTCTATAGAGCGCCTATAACATTAATCTTGCTTTTATCTCCAAAGTGTAAGGTGCAACAACTGGAAAACTTTTAGGGAGTTGAATGTCTCATGGCAACCTACTAAAACCTAGCAGAAGCCGCTTGCTCAGGTTTCACCAAATAGTGATTTTCCCCATGACTAATCTATGGAGCTCCCATAACACTAGCCTATTAAACCTCTGTAACATCATGCAGGGTAGCACAAGCAGAAAGCTTCATGAGGTTGAACGCCTCATTGCACCTCTGCAAACCCTAGCAAAATCAGCTGTGATCTCGGGTTCCAGCAAACAAAAACTTTGCCCCTTGTTTTCTATATGGAATGCTTAGGACATTATTCTTGACAAAATTTCCAAAGACCTTACCTGTTTTTCACCACAGAGTGAAGTACTGGCTATGTGACAGGTCTAGATATGGGTCAGAAGTGGTAATGTCTCTCATCAGGGAGAGACTGGTACAGAGGAGTCCTTTTAAGACATACATGGTCCGCTGAGTATTCTAAGTAAGGAATACAAATAAAACCTTGCTGGGTTACCTGGCGCCACCTTTTGGAAGGTAGTTCCCTATAGATTGAGACCTCGCAAGTTTAATGTTGCTTCCCTTTTAACAAAGATGAAGTATAGTATCTGTTCTTAACAGACCTTGGATAATAATTCCCCACCACAGCTGGGAGTGGCAAGTGGGGGGAGATAACAGAGGCCTAACAGAACACCAGGAATGAACAGTGAACCAGACTGTGGTGGATCTGGGCTGCAGTATTGCAGCCATTAGGAATGTGAGTTTGAATGCCTGAGGCATTGAGTTGCCCCAGGGGAAGGTAACACTGGCACACGCTTTGTAAGCAATCACCATTTTTCCTTGGTCTCTCAGCACCATGAACTTTTAGCAGGTTAAATGTCTAATGGCTCCCCACCAAATCCTAATAGAAGAAAAGGCTAGCTCAGATTTTTCCAAATGATTTTCTTATGTTTTCTCAATGAAGAACCTATGAAATTAACCCTGCAAATATCTGTGGCGTGCAAGGTGCCAGAACCGTAAAATTTCAGCAGATTGAATTTCTCATAGCAGCTCAGCAAACCCTAGTAGAAGAAGAGGCTAGTTCAGTTTGTCCAAATGTTGATTTTCCACCTGCAAACTCTATGGCGCGAGGAAATCATTAACCTTGTAAAAATCTCACGCTTGCAAAGTGCTACAACCAGGAGACTTTACCAAGTTGAAGGTGTCATGACACCCCAGCAAAATCTAGCAGAAAATCCTGGCTAGCTCAGATTTCTTCAAATGATGATTTTTCCCCATGCACTCTCAGTGGTGCGCTTAAGACATTATCCTTGCAATCATATATGGCGTGCAAAGTTCAAGCACAGGGAAAATTCACCAGGTTGAATGTCTCATGGCACCCCACTAAACCCTAGCAGAAGAAGCGGCAAGCTCGTATTTTAACAAAATGGTGATTTTCCTAATGCAATGACTATAGAGCTCCAAAGACAAGAATATCCATATTCACTCTCAATGTAGCGCCTAAGACACTATCCTTAAAATTATCTATGGAGTTTAAGGTTCCACCACAAAGAGAATTCACCAGGTTGAATGATCCATGATACCACACCCAATCCTAGGAGAAGAAGCAGCTCGATTGGATTTTTCCAAATGTTGAATTTCCCCATGTATTCTCAATGGTGCACCTAAGACATTAACTTTGGAAATAACTCTGGCATGCAAGTTTCCAGCACTGAGAGAATTCAGCAGGTTGAATATCTCAAGGCACCCCACCAAACCCTAGCAGAAGAAGCGGCTAGCGCCTATTTTTTAAAATGGTGATTTTCCTGAAGCAAGCGCTATGGAGCTTGGAAGACAATATCCTTGCAACAATCTCTAGCGTGCAAAATGCCAGAACCTGGAAACTTCAGCAAGTGGAATGTCTAATGACACCCCACAAAACTCTAGCAGAAGAGAGCGCTAGCTCAGATTTCTCCAAATGGTGACTTTCCATACCTACTCTCAATGAATCGCCTAAGACATTATCCTTGCAATTATCTATGGCGTGTAAGGTTCTAGCTCAAGGAAAATTCACCAAGATGAATGTATCATGGCACACCACCTAAGTCTAGCAGAAGAAGCGGATAGCTCGTATTTTTCCAAATGGTGATTTTTCTAATGCAATCTCTATTGAGCTCTGATGACATTACCCTTGCAAATATCTCTGGCGTGCAAATTGCCAGAACCAGGAAACTTCAGCAGGTGGAATGTCTCAAGACACCCCACCAAACCCTAGCAGAAAATAGTGGCTATCTCAGATTTCTTCAAATGATGGTTTTCCCCATGCACTCTCAATGGTGCGTCTATGACATTATCCTTGGAAATATCTCTGGCATGCAAGGTTCCAGGACTGGGAAAATTCAGCATGTTGAATGTCTCATGGCACCCTACCAAACCCTAGCAGAAGAAGCGGCTTGCTCGTATTTTTCAAAATGCTGATTTTCCTAATGCAAACGCTATGGAGCTCAGAAGACATTAACTTTGCGAAAATCTCTGGCGCGGAAAATGCCAGAACCAGGAAACTTCAGCAGGTGGAATATCTCATGACTCCCCACGGAACCCTAGCAGAATAAAGCGCTAGCTCAGATTTCTCCAAATGGTGATTTTCCCTACTTACTCTCAATGTAGCGCCTCAGACATTATCCTTACAATTATCTATGGCATGTAAGGTTCCAGCACAGGGAAAATTCACCAGGTTGAATGTTCCATGGCACCCAACCAAACACTAGCTGAAGAAGCGGCTAGCTCGTATTTTTCCAAATGGTGATTTTCCTAATGCAATCGCTATTGAGCTCCGAAGACATTACCCTTGCCAATATCTCTGGCGTGCAAATTTCCAGAACCATGAAACTTCAGCAGGTGGAATGTCTGATGACACACCACCAAACCCTAGAAGAAAATAGTGTCTAGCTCAGATTCTTCAAATCATGATTTTCCAAATTCACTCTCAATGGTGAGCTTAAGACATTATCCTTGGAAATTTCTCCAGCATGCAAGGTTCCAGTACAGGAAAAATTCACCAGGTTGAATGTTCCATGGCACCCCACCAAACCCTAGCAGAAGAAGCGGCAAGCTCGTATTTTAACAAATGGTGATTTTCCTAATGCAATCGCTATAGAACTCCAAAGACATTACAAAACCGGGGGCCAAACCGCCGGCCCGGGAGACTCCACCAGGTGCAGCCGCCCCCCTAGCAAATATCTCTGGCGTGCAAACTGCCAGAACCAGGAAACTTCAGCAGGTGGAATGTCTCAAGACACCCCACCAAACCCTAGCAGAAAATAGTGGCTATCTCAGATTTCTTCAAATGATGGTTTTCCCCATGCACTCTCAATGGTGCGTCTATGACATTATCCTTGGAAATATCTCTGGCATGCAAGGTTCCAGGGCTGGGAAAATTCAGCATGTTGAATGTCTCATGGCACCCTACCAAACCCTAGCAGAAGAAGCGGCTTGCTCGTATTTTTCAAAATGCTGATTTTCCTAATGCAAACGCTATGGAGCTCAGAAGACATTAACTTTGCGAAAATCTCTGGCGCGGAAAATGCCAGAACCAGGAAACTTCAGCAGGTGGAATATCTCATGACTCCCCACGGAACCCTAGCAGAATAAAGCGCTAGCTCAGATTTCTCCAAATGGTGATTTTCCCTACTTACTCTCAATGTAGCGCCTCAGACATTATCCTTACAATTATCTATGGCATGTAAGGTTCCAGCACAGGGAAAATTCACCAGGTTGAATGTTCCATGGCACCCAACCAAACACTAGCTGAAGAAGCGGCTAGCTCGTATTTTTCCAAATGGTGATTTTCCTAATGCAATCGCTATTGAGCTCCGAAGACATTAACCTTGCCAATATCTCTGGCGTGCAAATTTCCAGAACCATGAAACTTCAGCAGGTGGAATGTCTGATGACACACCACCAAACCCTAGAAGAAAATAGTGTCTAGCTCAGATTCTTCAAATCATGATTTTCCAAATTCACTCTCAATGGTGAGCTTAAGACATTATCCTTGGAAATTTCTCCAGCATGCAAGGTTCCAGTACAGGAAAAATTCACCAGGTTGAATGTTCCATGGCACCCCACCAAACCCTAGCAGAAGAAGCGGCAAGCTCGTATTTTAACAAATGGTGATTTTCCTAATGCAATCGCTATAGAACTCCAAAGACATTACCCTTGCAAATATCTCTGGCGTGCAAACTGCCAGACCAGGGAAACTTCACCAGGTGTAATGTCTCATGACACTCCACCAAACCCTAGCAGAAAAGAGTGACTAGCTCATAATTCTCCATATGATGATTTTTCCCCATGCACTCTCAATGGTGCGCCTATGATGTTAATCTTGGAAATATCTCTGGCCTGAAAAAGGCCAGAACCAGGAAAGTTCAGCAGGTGCAATGTTTCATGACACCCCACCAAACCCTAGCAGAAAATAGTGGCTATCTCAGATTTCTTCAAATGATGGTTTTCCCCATGCACTCTCAATGGTGCGTCTATGACATTATCCTTGGAAATATCTCTGGCATGCAAGGTTCCAGGACTGGGAAAATTCAGCATGTTGAATGTCTCATGGCACCCTACCAAACCCTAGCAGAAGAAGCGGCTTGCTCGTATTTTTCAAAATGCTGATTTTCCTAATGCAAACGCTATGGAGCTCAGAAGACATTAACTTTGCGAAAATCTCTGGCGCGGAAAATGCCAGAACCAGGAAACTTCAGCAGGTGGAATATCTCATGACTCCCCACGGAACCCTAGCAGAATAAAGCGCTAGCTCAGATTTCTCCAAATGGTGATTTTCCCTACTTACTCTCAATGTAGCGCCTCAGACATTATCCTTACAATTATCTATGGCATGTAAGGTTCCAGCACAGGGAAAATTCACCAGGTTGAATGTTCCATGGCACCCAACCAAACACTAGCTGAAGAAGCGGCTAGCTCGTTTTTTTCCAAATGGTGATTTTCCTAATGCAATCGCTATTGAGCTCCGAAGACATTAACCTTGCCAATATCTCTGGCGTGCAAATTTCCAGAACCATGAAACTTCAGCAGGTGGAATGTCTGATGACACACCACCAAACCCTAGAAGAAAATAGTGTCTAGCTCAGATTCTTCAAATCATGATTTTCCAAATTCACTCTCAATGGTGAGCTTAAGACATTATCCTTGGAAATTTCTCCAGCATGCAAGGTTCCAGTACAGGAAAAATTCACCAGGTTGAATGTTCCATGGCACCCCACCAAACCCTAGCAGAAGAAGCGGCAAGCTCGTATTTTAACAAATGGTGATTTTCCTAATGCAATCGCTATAGAACTCCAAAGACATTACCCTTGCAAATATCTCTGGCGTGCAAACTGCCAGACCAGGGAAACTTCACCAGGTGTAATGTCTCATGACACTCCACCAAACCCTTGCAGAAAAGAGTGACTAGCTCATAATTCTCCATATGATGATTTTTCCCCATGCACTCTCAATGGTGCGCCTATGACGTTAATCTTGGAAATATCTCTGGCCTGAAAAAGGCCAGAACCAGGAAAGTTCAGCAGGTGCAATGTTTCATGACACTCCAAGAAACCCTAGCAGAACAGAACGCTAGCTCAGATTTCTCCAAATGGGGATTTTCGCTACCTGCTCTCAATGTAGCGCCTAAGACATTATCCTTGTGTAAGGTTCCAGCACAGGGATAATTCAGGAGGTTTAATGTTGCATGGCACTCTGCTAAAGTGTACCAGAAAAAGCGACTCGCTCAGATTTTTCCAGATTGTGATTTTTTTTAATCTACTCTCTATTGTAGTGTGAATTATCTATTAACCGTTAGAATATCTCCAGCATGCAAGGTGCTAACATCGGGAACCTTAAGCAGGTTGAATATCTCTTGACATCCCACCAAACTCTAGCAGAAGTTCCTAGCTTGAGTTTCCCCATGCATTCTTTTTGGAGCAGCCATAACTTTAATTTTGCAAAGTATTAATCTATACTGGCTTGGCTCTTATTGCCAGATTTGACCTTAGGTATCTTTGAAAAACAATAGGTGGCGCTAGGTTAGGAGCAAATTTCTCTTTTTAACCAATGATTTGTATGCCTCATCAAGAATTTTTAACATGGTCTAATAAGTCCCAATGAGGTCTTTCTTGTATTCCCTTACCCAGAATTCTTAGCAGGGCATGCTTTGTCTAGTAAGGCCTTTTACCAGTCTCTCCTTAATGAGAGTCATTACCCCATCTGACCCACTTGGACGGCTGAGTTGTTGCAGCACAATAAAATCGTTAAGCTGCTGTTTTAGTATTCTTTATGCTAGTTATTGGGTGAAGGGAATGTAGATGCTATTTTGGTGTTTTTCTGTTATCAATGGGAAAGAGCTGTATGGCTTTTAAATTCCTTGTTGCCTGTTACACTTTTGTTTATGTAGAGGTGGGTACAGATGTCAATGCAAGGTAGTACACATCAGGGTGCGAGCTGACATGGAGGCCGGAGCTAGTGGTCTGCCTATTACGATGTGATCTTCTTGGTGCTTTGTGGCCTGGAATGTTGGGTTTTGCTTGTGGGCCCATGTTCTTTTAGCGAATACCTGTGTTGTTTGCAGATATGATCTATTTGTTTTCTGAAGGACTCTGGTTTTGTTATTCTTCCCAGATTATGACAATGGTAGTGTTTTTTCGTTTAAAAACCACCATGTGGTAATATAGAGAAAGCTACCTTTCTATTAGTACGGCTAGGAGGAAATATCTCCTTTTTCATAAACCAAGTCTTATTTGTATGCTTTACCAGAATTCTCAGCAGGACA
The DNA here is from genome assembly GCA_947044405.1 of Leptodactylus fallax. Lineage (NCBI taxonomy): Eukaryota > Metazoa > Chordata > Amphibia > Anura > Leptodactylidae > Leptodactylus > Leptodactylus fallax. The sequence goes on along the minus strand of CAMRHE010000007.1, from coordinate 6,986,147 downwards.
TGCATGGTCTAATAAGTCATAAAGAGGTCTTAATTGTATTCCTTACCCAGAATTCTTAGCAGGTTGTCCATTCTTTAATAGTGATCTGTACCAGTCTCTCCTTAATGAGAGTCATTACCCCGTCTGAGCCACTTGGAGGGCTGAGATCTTCTACTTTAGTAAAATTTTGAAACTGCTCTTTGTTGATTACAGTTTTGGATGCCCTTTTGGGATCCTCCTGATCTCTGGGAGAAATAGTTGTGTGATTCTTAAAGTCTTTGCTCCTCAGCCTACCTTTACTTATTTGGAGATGGTTGCAAATGTTAGTACATGTTACTACACATGTGGGTTAGAACCTACATGGAGGACAGAGCTAGTGGTCTTCCTATTTCAACAGGGAGATAACTGTGATTTGATCTTCTCGCTGACTTTTGGTCAGGAAGCTTGCGGGTTGCTAGGAGGCCCATGTTCTTTTAGAATGGCTTTGTGATGAACGCATGCCTGTCTTGTCTGCTAATGGGACCTATGGTTTTTATTTTTTTTTTTCTGAAGAACTCTAATTTAGTTATTCTTCCCAGTTTATGACAATAGCAGTTTGTTTTTTTCTTTTAAAAACCTTGTGGTATTGTAGAGAAAGCTACCTTTCTTTCTATTAATAAGTCTAGGATGAAATTTCTCCTTTTCCATGAATGAGGTTTTATTTGTATGCTTTTTCCAGTATTCTCAGCAGGACATAAAATGATCTAATAAGTCGTAAAGAGGTCTCAGTGGCATTCCCTACCCAGAACTCTTAGCAGATTATCCATTGTTTAATACTTCTCTGTACCAGTCTCTCCCTAATGAGAGATCAAACTCCTCTGTTTCGTCCACAAAGTTTCATCTATACTTCTTACCCAGAATTCTTATCAGGGCATGCATGGCTCCTTTCCCATAATGCCTTGTGATATGTAGATGCTTAGTAGAGGGCGAAAGGCAACTCAAAACTCTACACACCTTAACTGGTGCTCTCCTCAAGGAGAAATGTCCCTGTCCATAACCCACTCATTGCCCCCCACAAAGCCAGCCAGTTCACTTTGCTCTGCATTGATGAGGAACAAAATTCCCGAAACAGCGCTGTATGCGGATAAGTGAAACTGGCTTGGTTAAAATCCCTTTTACTGTCTTAAGACTCGGTGAGTCAAAAGCAAACTGAGGATCTGTTACATCCAACAGAGGGCGCATGAGCTCCCAGCTCTTTTCCTATAACGCCTTGTGATATGTACATGCTTAGTAGAGGGCGAAAGGCAACTCAAAACTCTACACACCTTAACTGGTGCTCTCCTCAAGAAGAGATGTCCCTGTTAGTAAGTCCCAATGAGGTCTTATTTTTATTCCTTACCCAGAATTCTTGGCAGGGTTTGCATTGCAATCTTTACCAGTCTCTCCCTGATGAAAGACATTACCCATTATGACCCACATCGAGACCTGTCACATAGCTAGACTAGCATTCTGCTCTATACTGGTGCTTGACAAAATGCTCTCAGATGGTTGACAATGAAAGAGAGTTTCTTCTTTTTTGAAGTTATCGTGTTGTTTTGGTTAATGTTCTTGGGTTGTTATATTTGGAGTTATTGAAAAGTATTGTTATTGGTGTAGTACAAGCATAGTACCTGTTTTTAATAAAGCTCTCTAGTTATTAACTAGGCCTTCTTGAGTGGTGCCCTACTGTATGGAGATAACAGAATGCCAGGAATAGAGAAGTAGAGAACCACACTGCAGTGTGTTTGGGCTGTAGGATCGAAGCCGTTAGGTTCGTGAGCTTGAAAGTCTGAGGTGATGAAGTGCCCCAGGGGACGATGATTCCTGAGGATGGTATCCCACTGAGTTTGGCACACTGCACTGTACTTCCCTTTCACAGCTTGTGAGCACTCGTCCTTTTAGAAAAAGCCGCTAGCTCGGGTTTTGCCAAATGGTGACTTTGTTTCCCATGAGTTCTCTATGAAGCACCTATGACATTAACCTTGTAAATTTCTCAGATGTGCAAGGTGTCAGCAACGGAAAACTTCAGCAGGTTGAATGTCTCATGGCACTCCACTAAACCGTAGCAGAAGAAGCTGCTAACTCGGGTTTGACCAAATAGTGATTTTCCCCCATGTGTTTTCTATGGAGCATGGTTGCAAAAACTGGGAAACTTCAGGAGGTTGAATGTCTCATGGCACCACACCAAGCCATTGCAGAAGAAGAGGCAATTTCTGTTTAAGCCAAATGGTGATTTTCCTCATGCATTCTCTATAGAGCGCCTATAACATTAATCTTGCTTTTATCTCCAAAGTGTAAGGTGCAACAACTGGAAAACTTTTAGGGAGTTGAATGTCTCATGGCAACCTACTAAAACCTAGCAGAAGCCGCTTGCTCAGGTTTCACCAAATAGTGATTTTCCCCATGACTAATCTATGGAGCTCCCATAACACTAACCTATTAAACCTCTGTAACATCATGCAGGGTAGCACAAGCAGAAAGCTTCATGAGGTTGAACGCCTCATTGCACCTCTGCAAACCCTAGCAAAATCAGCTGTGATCTCGGGTTCCAGCAAACAAAAACTTTGCCCCTTGTTTTCTATATGGAATGCTTAGGACATTATTCTTGACAAAATTTCCAAAGACCTCATCTGTTTTTCACCACAGAGTGAAGTACTGGCTATGTGACAGGTCTAGATATGGGTCAGAAGTGGTAATGTCTCTCATCAGGGAGAGACTGGTACAGAGGAGTCCTTTTAAGACATACATGGTCCGCTGAGTATTCTAAGTAAGGAATACAAATAAAACCTTGCTGGGTTACCTGGCGCCACCTTTTGGAAGGTAGTTCCCTATAGATTGAGACCTCGCAAGTTTAATGTTGCTTCCCTTTTAACAAAGATGAAGTATAGTATCTGTTCTTAACAGACCTTGGATAATAATTCCCCACCACAGCTGGGAGTGGCAAGTGGGGGGAGATAACAGAGGCCTAACAGAACACCAGGAATGAACAGTGAACCAGACTGTGGTGGATCTGGGCTGCAGTATTGCAGCCATTAGGAATGTGAGTTTGAATGCCTGAGGTATTGAGTTGCCCCAGGGGAAGGTAACACTGGCACACGCTTTGTAAGCAATCACCATTTTTCCTTGGTCTCTCAGCACCATGAACTTTTAGCAGGTTAAATGTCTAATGGCTCCCCACCAAATCCTAATAGAAGAAAAGGCTAGCTCAGATTTTTCCAAATGATTTTCTTATGTTTTCTCAATGAAGAACCTATGAAATTAACCCTGCAAATATCTGTGGCGTGCAAGGTGCCAGAACCGTAAAATTTCAGCAGATTGAATTTCTCATAGCAGCTCAGCACGAAGAGGGGCTAGTTCAGTTTGTCCAAATGTTGATTTTCCACCTGCAAACTCTATGGCGCAAGGAAATCATTAACCTTGTAAAAATCTCACGCTTGCAAAGTGCTACAACCAGGAGACTTTACCAAGTTGAAGGTGTCATGACACCCCAGCAAAATCTAGCAGAAAATCCTGGCTAGCTCAGATTTCTTCAAATGATGATTTTTTCCCCATGCACTCTCAGTGGTGCGCTTAAGACATTATCCTTGCAATCATATATGGCGTGCAAAGTTCAAGCACAGGGAAAATTCACCAGGTTGAATGTCTCATGGCACCCCACTAAACCCTAGCAGAAGAAGCGGCAAGCTCGTATTTTAACAAAATGGTGATTTTCCTAATGCAATGACTATAGAGCTCCAAAGACAAGAATATCCATATTCACTCTCAATGTAGCGCCTAAGACACTATCCTTAAAATTATCTATGGAGTTTAAGGTTCCACCACAAAGAGAATTCACCAGGTTGAATGATCCATGATACCACACCCAATCCTAGGAGAAAAAGCAGCTCGATTGGATTTTTCCAAATGTTGAATTTCCCCATGTATTCTCAATGGTGCACCTAAGACATTAACTTTGGAAATAACTCTGGCATGCAAGTTTCCAGCAATGAGAGAATTCAGCAGGTTGAATATCTCAAGGCACCCCACCAAACCCTAGCAGAAGAAGCGGCTAGCGCCTATTTTTTAAAATGGTGATTTTCCTGAAGCAAGCGCTATGGAGCTTGGAAGACAATATCCTTGCAACAATCTCTAGCGTGCAAAATGCCAGAACCTGGAAACTTCAGCAAGTGGAATGTCTAATGAAACCCCACAAAACTCTAGCAGAAGAGAGCGCTAGCTCAGATTTCTCCAAATGGTGACTTTCCATACCTACTCTCAATGAATCGCCTAAGACATTATCCTTGCAATTATCTATGGCGTGTAAGGTTCTAGCTCAAGGAAAATTCACCAAGATGAAGGTATCATGGCACACCACCTAAGTCTAGCAGAAGAAGCGGATAGCTCGTATTTTTCCAAATGGTGATTTTTCTAATGCAATCTCTATTGAGCTCTGATGACATTACCCTTGCAAATATCTCTGGCGTGCAAATTGCCAGAACCAGGAAACTTCAGCAGGTGGAATGTCTCAAGACACCCCACCAAACCCTAGCAGAAAATAGTGGCTATCTCAGATTTCTTCAAATGATGGTTTTCCCCATGCACTCTCAATGGTGCGTCTATGACATTATCCTTGGAAATATCTCTGGCATGCAAGGTTCCAGGACTGGGAAAATTCAGCATGTTGAATGTCTCATGGCACCCTACCAAACCATAGCAGAAGAAGCGGCTTGCTCGTATTTTTCAAAATGCTGATTTTCCTAATGCAAACGCTATGGAGCTCAGAAGACATTAACTTTGCGAAAATCTCTGGCGCGGAAAATGCCAGAACCAGGAAACTTCAGCAGGTGGAATATCTCATGACTCCCCACGGAACCCTAGCAGAATAAAGCGCTAGCTCAGATTTCTCCAAATGGTGATTTTCCCTACTTACTCTCAATGTAGCGCCTCAGACATTATCCTTACAATTATCTATGGCATGTAAGGTTCCAGCACAGGGAAAATTCACCAGGTTGAATGTTCCATGGCACCCAACCAAACACTAGCTGAAGAAGCGGCTAGCTCGTTTTTTTCCAAATGGTGATTTTCCTAATGCAATCGCTATTGAGCTCCGAAGACATTAACCTTGCCAATATCTCTGGCGTGCAAATTTCCAGAACCATGAAACTTCAGCAGGTGGAATGTCTGATGACACACCACCAAACCCTAGAAGAAAATAGTGTCTAGCTCAGATTCTTCAAATCATGATTTTCCAAATTCACTCTCAATGGTGAGCTTAAGACATTATCCTTGGAAATTTCTCCAGCATGCAAGGTTCCAGTACAGGAAAAATTCACCAGGTTGAATGTTCCATGGCACCCCACCAAACCCTAGCAGAAGAAGCGGCAAGCTCGTATTTTAACAAATGGTGATTTTCCTAATGCAATCGCTATAGAACTCCAAAGACATTACCCTTGCAAATATCTCTGGCGTGCAAACTGCCAGAACCAGGAAACTTCAGCAGGTGGAATGTCTCAAGACACCCCACCAAACCCTAGCAGAAAATAGTGGCTATCTCAGATTTCTTCAAATGATGGTTTTCCCCATGCACTCTCAATGGTGCGTCTATGACATTATCCTTGGAAATATCTCTGGCATGCAAGGTTCCAGGGCTGGGAAAATTCAGCATGTTGAATGTCTCATGGCACCCTACCAAACCCTAGCAGAAGAAGCGGCTTGCTCGTATTTTTCAAAATGCTGATTTTCCTAATGCAAACGCTATGGAGCTCAGAAGACATTAACTTTGCGAAAATCTCTGGCGCGGAAAATGCCAGAACCAGGAAACTTCAGCAGGTGGAATATCTCATGACTCCCCACGGAACCCTAGCAGAATAAAGCGCTAGCTCAGATTTCTCCAAATGGTGATTTTCCCTACTTACTCTCAATGTAGCGCCTCAGACATTATCCTTACAATTATCTATGGCATGTAAGGTTCCAGCACAGGGAAAATTCACCAGGTTGAATGTTCCATGGCACCCAACCAAACACTAGCTGAAGAAGCGGCTAGCTCGTTTTTTTCCAAATGGTGATTTTCCTAATGCAATCGCTATTGAGCTCCGAAGACATTAACCTTGCCAATATCTCTGGCGTGCAAATTTCCAGAACCATGAAACTTCAGCAGGTGGAATGTCTGATGACACACCACCAAACCCTAGAAGAAAATAGTGTCTAGCTCAGATTCTTCAAATCATGATTTTCCAAATTCACTCTCAATGGTGAGCTTAAGACATTATCCTTGGAAATTTCTCCAGCATGCAAGGTTCCAGTACAGGAAAAATTCACCAGGTTGAATGTTCCATGGCACCCCACCAAACCCTAGCAGAAGAAGCGGCAAGCTCGTATTTTAACAAATGGTGATTTTCCTAATGCAATCGCTATAGAACTCCAAAGACAATACCCTTGCAAATATCTCTGGCGTGCAAACTGCCAGACCAGGGAAACTTCACCAGGTGTAATGTCTCATGACACTCCACCAAACCCTAGCAGAAAAGAGTGACTAGCTCATAATTCTCCATATGATGATTTTTCCCCATGCACTCTCAATGGTGCGCCTATGATGTTAATCTTGGAAATATCTCTGGCCTGAAAAAGGCCAGAACCAGGAAAGTTCAGCAGGTGCAATGTTTCATGACACCCCACCAAACCCTAGCAGAAAATAGTGGCTATCTCAGATTTCTTCAAATGATGGTTTTCCCCATGCACTCTCAATGGTGCGTCTATGACATTATCCTTGGAAATATCTCTGGCATGCAAGGTTCCAGGACTGGGAAAATTCAGCATGTTGAATGTCTCATGGCACCCTACCAAACCCTAGCAGAAGAAGCGGCTTGCTCGTATTTTTCAAAATGCTGATTTTCCTAATGCAAACGCTATGGAGCTCAGAAGACATTAACTTTGCGAAAATCTCTGGCGCGGAAAATGCCAGAACCAGGAAACTTCAGCAGGTGGAATATCTCATGACTCCCCACGGAACCCTAGCAGAATAAAGCGCTAGCTCAGATTTCTCCAAATGGTGATTTTCCCTACTTACTCTCAATGTAGCGCCTCAGACATTATCCTTACAATTATCTATGGCATGTAAGGTTCCAGCACAGGGAAAATTCACCAGGTTGAATGTTCCATGGCACCCAACCAAACACTAGCTGAAGAAGCGGCTAGCTCGTTTTTTTCCAAATGGTGATTTTCCTAATGCAATCGCTATTGAGCTCCGAAGACATTAACCTTGCCAATATCTCTGGCGTGCAAATTTCCAGAACCATGAAACTTCAGCAGGTGGAATGTCTGATGACACACCACCAAACCCTAGAAGAAAATAGTGTCTAGCTCAGATTCTTCAAATCATGATTTTCCAAATTCACTCTCAATGGTGAGCTTAAGACATTATCCTTGGAAATTTCTCCAGCATGCAAGGTTCCAGTACAGGAAAAATTCACCAGGTTGAATGTTCCATGGCACCCCACCAAACCCTAGCAGAAGAAGCGGCAAGCTCGTATTTTAACAAATGGTGATTTTCCTAATGCAATCGCTATAGAACTCCAAAGACATTACCCTTGCAAATATCTCTGGCGTGCAAACTGCCAGACCAGGGAAACTTCGCCAGGTGTAATGTCTCATGACACTCCACCAAACCCTTGCAGAAAAGAGTGACTAGCTCATAATTCTCCATATGATGATTTTTCCCCATGCACTCTCAATGGTGCGCCTATGACGTTAATCTTGGAAATATCTCTGGCCTGAAAAAGGCCAGAACCAGGAAAGTTCAGCAGGTGCAATGTTTCATGACACTCCAAGAAACCCTAGCAGAACAGAACGCTAGCTCAGATTTCTCCAAATGGGGATTTTCGCTACCTGCTCTCAATGTAGCGCCTAAGACATTATCCTTGTGTAAGGTTCCAGCACAGGGATAATTCAGGAGGTTTAATGTTGCATGGCACTCTGCTAAAGTGTACCAGAAAAAGCGACTCGCTCAGATTTTTCCAGATTGTGATTTTTTTAATCTACTCTCTATTGTAGTGTGAATTATCTATTAACCGTTAGAATATCTCCAGCATGCAAGGTGCTAACATCGGGAACCTTAAGCAGGTTGAATATCTCTTGACATCCCACCAAACTCTAGCAGAAGTTCCTAGCTTGAGTTTCCCCATGCATTCTTTTTGGAGCAGCCATAACTTTAATTTTGCAAAGTATTAATCTATACTGGCTTGGCTCTTATTGCCAGATTTGACCTTAGGTATCTTTGAAAAACAATAGGTGGCGCTAGGTTAGGAGCAAATTTCTCTTTTTAACCAATGATTTGTATGCCTCATCAAGAATTTTTAACATGGTCTAATAAGTCCCAATGAGGTCTTTCTTGTATTCCTTACCCAGAATTCTTAGCAGGGCATGCTTTGTCTAGTAAGGCCTTTTACCAGTCTCTCCTTAATGAGAGTCATTACCCCATCTGACCCACTTGGACGGCTGAGTTGTTGCAGCACAATAAAATCGTTAAGCTGCTGTTTTAGTATTCTTTATGCTAGTTATTGGGTGAAGGGAATGTAGATGCTATTTTGGTGTTTTTCTGTTATCAATGGGAAAGAGCTGTATGGCTTTTAAATTCCTTGTTGCCTGTTACACTTTTGTTTATGTAGAGGTGGGTACAGATGTCAATGCAAGGTAGTACACATCAGGGTGCGAGCTGACATGGAGGCCGGAGCTAGTGGTCTGCCTATTACGATGTGATCTTCTTGGTGCTTTGTGGCCTGGAATGTTGGGTTTTGCTTGTGGGCCCATGTTCTTTTAGCGAATACCTGTGTTGTTTGCAGATATGATCTATTTGTTTTCTGAAGGACTCTGGTTTTGTTATTCTTCCCAGATTATGACAATGGTAGTGTTTTTTCGTTTAAAAACCACCATGTGGTAATATAGAGAAAGCTACCTTTCTATTAGTACGGCTAGGAGGAAATATCTCCTTTTTCATAAACCAAGTCTTATTTGTATGCTTTACCAGAATTCTCAGCAGGACATGCATGGTCTAATAAGTCATAAAGAGGTCTTAATTGTATTCCTTACCCAGAATTCTTAGCAGGTTGTCCATTCTTTAATAGTGATCTGTACCAGTCTCTCCTTAATGAGAGTCATTACCCCGTCTGAGCCACTTGGAGGGCTGAGATCTTCTACTTTAGTAAAATTTTGAAACTGCTCTTTGTTGATTACAGTTTTGGATGCCCTTTTGGGATCCTCCTGATCTCTGGGAGAAATAGTTGTGTGATTCTTAAAGTCTTTGCTCCTCAGCCTACCTTTACTTATTTGGAGATGGTTGCAAATGTTAGTACATGTTACTACACATGTGGGTTAGAACCTACATGGAGGACAGAGCTAGTGGTCTTCCTATTTCAACAGGGAGATAACTGTGATTTGATCTTCTCGCTGACTTTTGGTCAGGAAGCTTGCGGGTTGCTAGGAGGCCCATGTTCTTTTAGAATGGCTTTGTGATGAACGCATGCCTGTCTTGTCTGCTAATGGGACCTATGGTTTTTATTTTTTTTTTTCTGAAGAACTCTAATTTAGTTATTCTTCCCAGTTTATGACAATAGCAGTTTGTTTTTTTCTTTTAAAAACCTTGTGGTATTGTAGAGAAAGCTACCTTTCTTTCTATTAATAAGTCTAGGATGAAATTTCTCCTTTTCCATGAATGAGGTTTTATTTGTATGCTTTTTCCAGTATTCTCAGCAGGACATAAAATGATCTAATAAGTCGTAAAGAGGTCTCAGTGGCATTCCCTACCCAGAACTCTTAGCAGATTATCCATTGTTTAATACTTCTCTGTACCAGTCTCTCCCTAATGAGAGATCAAACTCCTCTGTTTCGTCCACAAAGTTTCATCTATACTTCTTACCCAGAATTCTTATCAGGGCATGCATGGCTCCTTTCCCATAATGCCTTGTGATATGTAGATGCTTAGTAGAGGGCGAAAGGCAACTCAAAACTCTACACACCTTAACTGGTGCTCTCCTCAAGGAGAAATGTCCCTGTCCATAACCCACTCATTGCCCCCCACAAAGCCAGCCAGTTCACTTTGCTCTGCATTGATGAGGAACAAAATTCCCGAAACAGCGCTGTATGCGGATAAGTGAAACTGGCTTGGTTAAAATCCCTTTTACTGTCTTAAGACTCGGTGAGTCAAAAGCAAACTGAGGATCTGTTACATCCAACAGAGGGCGCATGAGCTCCCAGCTCTTTTCCTATAACGCCTTGTGATATGTACATGCTTAGTAGAGGGCGAAAGGCAACTCAAAACTCTACACACCTTAACTGGTGCTCTCCTCAAGAAGAGATGTCCCTGTTAGTAAGTCCCAATGAGGTCTTATTTTTATTCCTTACCCAGAATTCTTGGCAGGGTTTGCATTGCAATCTTTACCAGTCTCTCCCTGATGAAAGACATTACCCATTATGACCCACATCGAGACCTGTCACATAGCTAGACTAGCATTCTGCTCTATACTGGTGCTTGACAAAATGCTCTCAGATGGTTGACAATGAAAGAGAGTTTCTTCTTTTTTGAAGTTATCGTGTTGTTTTGGTTAATGTTCTTGGGTTGTTATATTTGGAGTTATTGAAAAGTATTGTTATTGGTGTAGTACAAGCATAGTACCTGTTTTTAATAAAGCTCTCTAGTTATTAACTAGGCCTTCTTGAGTGGTGCCCTACTGTATGGAGATAACAGAATGCCAGGAATAGAGAAGTAGAGAACCACACTGCAGTGTGTTTGGGCTGTAGGATCGAAGCCGTTAGGTTCGTGAGCTTGAAAGTCTGAGGTGATGAAGTGCCCCAGGGGACGATGATTCCTGAGGATGGTATCCCACTGAGTTTGGCACACTGCACTGTACTTCCCTTTCACAGCTTGTGAGCACTCGTCCTTTTAGAAAAAGCCGCTAGCTCGGGTTTTGCCAAATGGTGACTTTGTTTCCCATGAGTTCTCTATGAAGCACCTATGACATTAACCTTGTAAATTTCTCAGATGTGCAAGGTGTCAGCAACGGAAAACTTCAGCAGGTTGAATGTCTCATGGCACTCCACTAAACCGTAGCAGAAGAAGCTGCTAACTCGGGTTTGACCAAATAGTGATTTTCCCCCATGTGTTTTCTATGGAGCATGGTTGCAAAAACTGGGAAACTTCAGGAGGTTGAATGTCTCATGGCACCACACCAAGCCATTGCAGAAGAAGAGGCAATTTCTGTTTAAGCCAAATGGTGATTTTCCTCATGCATTCTCTATAGAGCGCCTATAACATTAATCTTGCTTTTATCTCCAAAGTGTAAGGTGCAACAACTGGAAAACTTTTAGGGAGTTGAATGTCTCATGGCAACCTACTAAAACCTAGCAGAAGCCGCTTGCTCAGGTTTCACCAAATAGTGATTTTCCCCATGACTAATCTATGGAGCTCCCATAACACTAACCTATTAAACCTCTGTAACATCATGCAGGGTAGCACAAGCAGAAAGCTTCATGAGGTTGAACGCCTCATTGCACCTCTGCAAACCCTAGCAAAATCAGCTGTGATCTCGGGTTCCAGCAAACAAAAACTTTGCCCCTTGTTTTCTATATGGAATGCTTAGGACATTATTCTTGACAAAATTTCCAAAGACCTCATCTGTTTTTCACCACAGAGTGAAGTACTGGCTATGTGACAGGTCTAGATATGGGTCAGAAGTGGTAATGTCTCTCATCAGGGAGAGACTGGTACAGAGGAGTCCTTTTAAGACATACATGGTCCGCTGAGTATTCTAAGTAAGGAATACAAATAAAACCTTGCTGGGTTACCTGGCGCCACCTTTTGGAAGGTAGTTCCCTATAGATTGAGACCTCGCAAGTTTAATGTTGCTTCCCTTTTAACAAAGATGAAGTATAGTATCTGTTCTTAACAGACCTTGGATAATAATTCCCCACCACAGCTGGGAGTGGCAAGTGGGGGGGAGATAACAGAGGCCTAACAGAACACCAGGAATGAACAGTGAACCAGACTGTGGTGGATCTGGGCTGCAGTATTGCAGCCATTAGGAATGTGAGTTTGAATGCCTGAGGTATTGAGTTGCCCCAGGGGAAGGTAACACTGGCACACGCTTTGTAAGCAATCACCATTTTTCCTTGGTCTCTCAGCACCATGAACTTTTAGCAGGTTAAATGTCTAATGGCTCCCCACCAAATCCTAATAGAAGAAAAGGCTAGCTCAGATTTTTCCAAATGATTTTCTTATGTTTTCTCAATGAAGAACCTATGAAATTAACCCTGCAAATATCTGTGGCGTGCAAGGTGCCAGAACCGTAAAATTTCAGCAGATTGAATTTCTCATAGCAGCTCAGCAGAAGAGGCTAGTTCAGTTTGTCCAAATGTTGATTTTCCACCTGCAAACTCTATGGCGCAAGGAAATCATTAACCTTGTAAAAATCTCACGCTTGCAAAGTGCTACAACCAGGAGACTTTACCAAGTTGAAGGTGTCATGACACCCCAGCAAAATCTAGCAGAAAATCCTGGCTAGCTCAGATTTCTTCAAATGATGATTTTTTCCCCATGCACTCTCAGTGGTGCGCTTAAGACATTATCCTTGCAATCATATATGGCGTGCAAAGTTCAAGCACAGGGAAAATTCACCAGGTTGAATGTCTCATGGCACCCCACTAAACCCTAGCAGAAGAAGCGGCAAGCTCGTATTTTAACAAAATGGTGATTTTCCTAATGCAATGACTATAGAGCTCCAAAGACAAGAATATCCATATTCACTCTCAATGTAGCGCCTAAGACACTATCCTTAAAATTATCTATGGAGTTTAAGGTTCCACCACAAAGAGAATTCACCAGGTTGAATGATCCATGATACCACACCCAATCCTAGGAGAAAAAGCAGCTCGATTGGATTTTTCCAAATGTTGAATTTCCCCATGTATTCTCAATGGTGCACCTAAGACATTAACTTTGGAAATAACTCTGGCATGCAAGTTTCCAGCAATGAGAGAATTCAGCAGGTTGAATATCTCAAGGCACCCCACCAAACCCTAGCAGAAGAAGCGGCTAGCGCCTATTTTTTAAAATGGTGATTTTCCTGAAGCAAGCGCTATGGAGCTTGGAAGACAATATCCTTGCAACAATCTCTAGCGTGCAAAATGCCAGAACCTGGAAACTTCAGCAAGTGGAATGTCTAATGACACCCCACAAAACTCTAGCAGAAGAGAGCGCTAGCTCAGATTTCTCCAAATGGTGACTTTCCATACCTACTCTCAATGAATCGCCTAAGACATTATCCTTGCAATTATCTATGGCGTGTAAGGTTCTAGCTCAAGGAAAATTCACCAAGATGAAGGTATCATGGCACACCACCTAAGTCTAGCAGAAGAAGCGGATAGCTCGTATTTTTCCAAATGGTGATTTTTCTAATGCAATCTCTATTGAGCTCTGATGACATTACCCTTGCAAATATCTCTGGCGTGCAAATTGCCAGAACCAGGAAACTTCAGCAGGTGGAATGTCTCAAGACACCCCACCAAACCCTAGCAGAAAATAGTGGCTATCTCAGATTTCTTCAAATGATGGTTTTCCCCATGCACTCTCAATGGTGCGTCTATGACATTATCCTTGGAAATATCTCTGGCATGCAAGGTTCCAGGACTGGGAAAATTCAGCATGTTGAATGTCTCATGGCACCCTACCAAACCATAGCAGAAGAAGCGGCTTGCTCGTATTTTTCAAAATGCTGATTTTCCTAATGCAAACGCTATGGAGCTCAGAAGACATTAACTTTGCGAAAATCTCTGGCGCGGAAAATGCCAGAACCAGGAAACTTCAGCAGGTGGAATATCTCATGACTCCCCACGGAACCCTAGCAGAATAAAGCGCTAGCTCAGATTTCTCCAAATGGTGATTTTCCCTACTTACTCTCAATGTAGCGCCTCAGACATTATCCTTACAATTATCTATGGCATGTAAGGTTCCAGCACAGGGAAAATTCACCAGGTTGAATGTTCCATGGCACCCAACCAAACACTAGCTGAAGAAGCGGCTAGCTCGTTTTTTTCCAAATGGTGATTTTCCTAATGCAATCGCTATTGAGCTCCGAAGACATTAACCTTGCCAATATCTCTGGCGTGCAAATTTCCAGAACCATGAAACTTCAGCAGGTGGAATGTCTGATGACACACCACCAAACCCTAGAAGAAAATAGTGTCTAGCTCAGATTCTTCAAATCATGATTTTCCAAATTCACTCTCAATGGTGAGCTTAAGACATTATCCTTGGAAATTTCTCCAGCATGCAAGGTTCCAGTACAGGAAAAATTCACCAGGTTGAATGTTCCATGGCACCCCACCAAACCCTAGCAGAAGAAGCGGCAAGCTCGTATTTTAACAAATGGTGATTTTCCTAATGCAATCGCTATAGAACTCCAAAGACATTACCCTTGCAAATATCTCTGGCGTGCAAACTGCCAGAACCAGGAAACTTCAGCAGGTGGAATGTCTCAAGACACCCCACCAAACCCTAGCAGAAAATAGTGGCTATCTCAGATTTCTTCAAATGATGGTTTTCCCCATGCACTCTCAATGGTGCGTCTATGACATTATCCTTGGAAATATCTCTGGCATGCAAGGTTCCAGGACTGGGAAAATTCAGCATGTTGAATGTCTCATGGCACCCTACCAAACCCTAGCAGAAGAAGCGGCTTGCTCGTATTTTTCAAAATGCTGATTTTCCTAATGCAAACGCTATGGAGCTCAGAAGACATTAACTTTGCGAAAATCTCTGGCGCGGAAAATGCCAGAACCAGGAAACTTCAGCAGGTGGAATATCTCATGACTCCCCACGGAACCCTAGCAGAATAAAGCGCTAGCTCAGATTTCTCCAAATGGTGATTTTCCCTACTTACTCTCAATGTAGCGCCTCAGACATTATCCTTACAATTATCTATGGCATGTAAGGTTCCAGCACAGGGAAAATTCACCAGGTTGAATGTTCCATGGCACCCAACCAAACACTAGCTGAAGAAGCGGCTAGCTCGTTTTTTTCCAAATGGTGATTTTCCTAATGCAATCGCTATTGAGCTCCGAAGACATTAACCTTGCCAATATCTCTGGCGTGCAAATTTCCAGAACCATGAAACTTCAGCAGGTGGAATGTCTGATGACACACCACCAAACCCTAGAAGAAAATAGTGTCTAGCTCAGATTCTTCAAATCATGATTTTCCAAATTCACTCTCAATGGTGAGCTTAAGACATTATCCTTGGAAATTTCTCCAGCATGCAAGGTTCCAGTACAGGAAAAATTCACCAGGTTGAATGTTCCATGGCACCCCACCAAACCCTAGCAGAAGAAGCGGCAAGCTCGTATTTTAACAAATGGTGATTTTCCTAATGCAATCGCTATAGAACTCCAAAGACAATACCCTTGCAAATATCTCTGGCGTGCAAACTGCCAGACCAGGGAAACTTCACCAGGTGTAATGTCTCATGACACTCCACCAAACCCTAGCAGAAAAGAGTGACTAGCTCATAATTCTCCATATGATGATTTTTCCCCATGCACTCTCAATGGTGCGCCTATGATGTTAATCTTGGAAATATCTCTGGCCTGAAAAAGGCCAGAACCAGGAAAGTTCAGCAGGTGCAATGTTTCATGACACCCCACCAAACCCTAGCAGAAAATAGTGGCTATCTCAGATTTCTTCAAATGATGGTTTTCCCCATGCACTCTCAATGGTGCGTCTATGACATTATCCTTGGAAATATCTCTGGCATGCAAGGTTCCAGGACTGGGAAAATTCAGCATGTTGAATGTCTCATGGCACCCTACCAAACCCTAGCAGAAGAAGCGGCTTGCTCGTATTTTTCAAAATGCTGATTTTCCTAATGCAAACGCTATGGAGCTCAGAAGACATTAACTTTGCGAAAATCTCTGGCGCGGAAAATGCCAGAACCAGGAAACTTCAGCAGGTGGAATATCTCATGACTCCCCACGGAACCCTAGCAGAATAAAGCGCTAGCTCAGATTTCTCCAAATGGTGATTTTCCCTACTTACTCTCAATGTAGCGCCTCAGACATTATCCTTACAATTATCTATGGCATGTAAGGTTCCAGCACAGGGAAAATTCACCAGGTTGAATGTTCCATGGCACCCAACCAAACACTAGCTGAAGAAGCGGCTAGCTCGTTTTTTTCCAAATGGTGATTTTCCTAATGCAATCGCTATTGAGCTCCGAAGACATTAACCTTGCCAATATCTCTGGCGTGCAAATTTCCAGAACCATGAAACTTCAGCAGGTGGAATGTCTGATGACACACCACCAAACCCTAGAAGAAAATAGTGTCTAGCTCAGATTCTTCAAATCATGATTTTCCAAATTCACTCTCAATGGTGAGCTTAAGACATTATCCTTGGAAATTTCTCCAGCATGCAAGGTTCCAGTACAGGAAAAATTCACCAGGTTGAATGTTCCATGGCACCCCACCAAACCCTAGCAGAAGAAGCGGCAAGCTCGTATTTTAACAAATGGTGATTTTCCTAATGCAATCGCTATAGAACTCCAAAGACATTACCCTTGCAAATATCTCTGGCGTGCAAACTGCCAGACCCGCGGGCGCGGCGGCCCGGCCGAGGCCAGACCAGGAAACTTCAGCAGGTGGAATGTCTCAAGACACCCCACCAAACCCTAGCAGAAAATAGTGGCTATCTCAGATTTCTTCAAATGATGGTTTTCCCCATGCACTCTCAATGGTGCGTCTATGACATTATCCTTGGAAATATCTCTGGCATGCAAGGTTCCAGGACTGGGAAAATTCAGCATGTTGAATGTCTCATGGCACCCTACCAAACCCTAGCAGAAGAAGCGGCTTGCTCGTATTTTTCAAAATGCTGATTTTCCTAATGCAAACGCTATGGAGCTCAGAAGACATTAACTTTGCGAAAATCTCTGGCGCGGAAAATGCCAGAACCAGGAAACTTCAGCAGGTGGAATATCTCATGACTCCCCACGGAACCCTAGCAGAATAAAGCGCTAGCTCAGATTTCTCCAAATGGTGATTTTCCCTACTTACTCTCAATGTAGCGCCTCAGACATTATCCTTACAATTATCTATGGCATGTAAGGTTCCAGCACAGGGAAAATTCACCAGGTTGAATGTTCCATGGCACCCAACCAAACACTAGCTGAAGAAGCGGCTAGCTCGTTTTTTTCCAAATGGTGATTTTCCTAATGCAATCGCTATTGAGCTCCGAAGACATTAACCTTGCCAATATCTCTGGCGTGCAAATTTCCAGAACCATGAAACTTCAGCAGGTGGAATGTCTGATGACACACCACCAAACCCTAGAAGAAAATAGTGTCTAGCTCAGATTCTTCAAATCATGATTTTCCAAATTCACTCTCAATGGTGAGCTTAAGACATTATCCTTGGAAATTTCTCCAGCATGCAAGGTTCCAGTACAGGAAAAATTCACCAGGTTGAATGTTCCATGGCACCCCACCAAACCCTAGCAGAAGAAGCGGCAAGCTCGTATTTTAACAAATGGTGATTTTCCTAATGCAATCGCTATAGAACTCCAAAGACAATACCCTTGCAAATATCTCTGGCGTGCAAACTGCCAGACCAGGGAAACTTCACCAGGTGTAATGTCTCATGACACTCCACCAAACCCTAGCAGAAAAGAGTGACTAGCTCATAATTCTCCATATGATGATTTTTCCCCATGCACTCTCAATGGTGCGCCTATGATGTTAATCTTGGAAATATCTCTGGCCTGAAAAAGGCCAGAACCAGGAAAGTTCAGCAGGTGCAATGTTTCATGACACCCCACCAAACCCTAGCAGAAAATAGTGGCTATCTCAGATTTCTTCAAATGATGGTTTTCCCCATGCACTCTCAATGGTGCGTCTATGACATTATCCTTGGAAATATCTCTGGCATGCAAGGTTCCAGGACTGGGAAAATTCAGCATGTTGAATGTCTCATGGCACCCTACCAAACCCTAGCAGAAGCGGCTTGCTCGTATTTTTCAAAATGCTGATTTTCCTAATGCAAACGCTATGGAGCTCAGAAGACATTAACTTTGCGAAAATCTCTGGCGCGGAAAATGCCAGAACCAGGGAACTTCAGCAGGTGGAATATCTCATGACTCCCCACGGAACCCTAGCAGAATAAAGCGCTAGCTCAGATTTCTCCAAATGGTGATTTTCCCTACTTACTCTCAATGTAGCGCCTCAGACATTATCCTTACAATTATCTATGGCATGTAAGGTTCCAGCACAGGGAAAATTCACCAGGTTGAATGTTCCATGGCACCCAACCAAACACTAGCTGAAGAAGCGGCTAGCTCGTTTTTTTCCAAATGGTGATTTTCCTAATGCAATCGCTATTGAGCTCCGAAGACATTAACCTTGCCAATATCTCTGGCGTGCAAATTTCCAGAACCATGAAACTTCAGCAGGTGGAATGTCTGATGACACACCACCAAACCCTAGAAGAAAATAGTGTCTTAGCTCAGATTCTTCAAATCATGATTTTCCAAATTCACTCTCAATGGTGCGCTTAAGACATTATCCTTGGAAATTTCTCCAGCATGCAAGGTTCCAGTACAGGAAAAATTCACCAGGTTGAATGTTCCATGGCACCCCACCAAACCCTAGCAGAAGAAGCGGCAAGCTCGTATTTTAACAAATGGTGATTTTCCTAATGCAATCGCTATAGAACTCCAAAGACATTACCCTTGCAAATATCTCTGGCGTGCAAACTGCCAGACCAGGGAAACTTCGCCAGGTGTAATGTCTCATGACACCACCAAACCCTTGCAGAAAAGAGTGACTAGCTCATAATTCTCCATATGATGATTTTTCCCCATGCACTCTCAATGGTGCGCCTATGACGTTAATCTTGGAAATATCTCTGGCCTGGATAGGGACTGGTGGATGATGATTACTCTCTTCATGGTCAAGGTTGGGCAAAATAGGCCGAAAGAGACATAGAATACTCCAAAGCAGCCTAAAAAGGCTCAGGCAGATCTTGATAATTTCCTCAAGAAGAGCTCTCCGCTCCATACCACACCTATGGCGAGACGAGCACTTGCCGTACAAGAGATTGATAAATCATCTGACACAGAGAACAACATGGATGAGGATAATGTCTCTGACTCTGCCTTTATGGTGATGGTCTCCTCTAAAGGACTTCAGAAAATTATAAAAAAAAAAACTCTCTCCATCCAGTTATGAAAGAGCTTGCCAACATTAAACAAGACGTGTGTGGCATTGGTTCAAGAGTTGAGCAAATGGAGGACACACAGATGTCCCTGCTAGCTCACAAAGAGGCAACCACTAAAGCGCTCACTGTATGCTAATGGAACCTGAACTGCATTCCTACCTTGAGGATCAGGACAATAGAGGTAGGAGCAACAATCTACTCATCAGGGACTTCCCCCTGATGAAATACTGGACACTACAACTAAGATTTTGGAACATGTCCTGGGGAAGGATGCCCCACCTACTATTCAACTGGAGAGGGCGCATAGGGCTCTTCGCCCCAAGCCTAAACATGGCAAACCCCCCAGAGACATTATCTGTAAACTGCTGTCCTTTCCTGTTAAGGAGGTTGTGCTCAAGAAGCTTGCCTTACTCCAGATATTACGTATGATGGCCATAAAATTCCCTTTTTTCAGGATGTCTCACCGGTAACACTGACTAAAAGCCGGCAACTGAAAATCCTCACCGATCGCCAAAAGGTTTTGAAGACACACTACAAATGACTGTTTCCCTTTGGCATCTCCTACAATTTTAAGGGTCACCAATACAACATTCACCATCATGATGACCTGGTTACAGTCTGCCCCCCGCTGGAGTTAGACCCATCCCCTTGTGGTTTACTTTTCAGGATACGGTCGCCCTCCCAGACCTGCCTAAGGCTGAGTTCACACCAGCATTCAAACTATTCCATCCCTGAATCCGCTTGAAAAATTCGAGCAGGACTGCTCTGTTGAGACACTCAACCTCATACGGCAGCCTTTGCAGATGACCTTCTTATTATAATTACCAACCCAACTGTTTCACTTCCCCATATAGCCACGATTTTGGCTCCCACTCCAATTTTAAGAAAAACCACTACCGAATCTGAGGTACTCTGCATTTTCTGCCACCGCCTCCGCATTAGATAGATTACCTTCCTTCCCTTTACACATGGACTCAAACAGATACCTAGGTCTTCATCTAACCCTTCCCTGAGCACTAGAATGACTCTAATTATGCCCCATTGCTCTCTCACATTAAATCACTACTACTCTTCTGGCAAATACAATACATCTCGTGGATAGGCAGATCTAATCTCTTAAGGCTGATGATACTGCCGAAAATCTTGCACCTGTTCCAAACTCTCCCCATCCCTCTACTTCCCTCCTTCTTCAACACTTTACGCACAGTCTTTTTCAGTATGTTTAGCAAAGTTCCCGCCCTAGAGTAGCGTTCCGCACACTAACTAAACCCAGGAAACTAGGGGACATAGGCCTTTTGGATATTTTCAATCAGTTTTATTAAGTTTTCAAAGATTATATAACAGCATATACACGAAAGATACTAGCATATATTCGGGTCGAGTAACTATAACTATATACTGATCAATGGAACGACATGCAAAGGATTGTTTCCAACTACTTGGCAGATAAAAAGTCTCTTGACCAATATATCGGAATTAAGGCTGATGTAGGTAACCTAGATTAACAAAAAACATTAGAAATAGTAACATTAATGTGATACTACAGAAGCAGATATAAGGCTGGGATAGGTAAGGACAGTTTTACATCGGTTGGGTGTGGGCATTCAGTGTCCATGGAAGCCAGTTCCTCTGAAACTCGCTGTCTCCAAAGACTCCATGGGAGAGGATCTTTTCGTGTTGGTAGGTCTGTTCCACCATTTTCTCCAAATCTCTCCTAGGCGGAATGGTAGCTGATTTCCAGTTCCGTAGAAGAGCCAATGATGCTGATAGTAAGGCATGACCAATCATCACTCTGTAGGCTGTCGGGAAGGAATCGATCTGCAGGAATAGTAAAGCCAAGGCTGGGGAGGGAGTAATAGAGAATCCAACCAAGAATGAGATCCATCGGAAAACATCCTGCCAGTATAGCTCCAGCTGAGGGCATGTCCACAGTATATGGAGTAGAGATCCTTTTTGACCGCATCCTCTCCAACAAGAGTCCGGGGCCTGCGGGTGCATTCTATGGAGTCGCTCTGGGGTATAGTACCAGTGTAGGAGAATTTTGGTAGCGGTATCATAGTAGGTCACGCACCTAAAGGTCTTCTTAGTAAAAGCCAAAGCTTTCTGCCTTTGCAAGATCGAATATGTTCGGTTGAGTTGAACTTCCCAGCTAAGCAGTGGTGTGGATTTGATCCAATGGTCTTTAGAGCCCATGGTGTTGTAGATAGAGCTGAGAATTTTAGTAGAAGGATTCGGAGTTTTGAGAAGATCCAATAAAGATTTGTTGTAGGTCACTTGTTTATTGTGATTGTAGGATAGAAAGTGCTTGATTCTCAGATAAGGAAAGAGGCAGTTTGAGGGTAAGGAGAAGGTAGATTGCAGATATTGAAATGGGATTATCGAGTCTGCACTCCATATCTGTGAGATGGAAATGATGCCGCATGCTCTCCAATGAGACAGGTCCAGGTCAAGGATCGCTTGTTCCAAGAATACAACCGGGGTTTGTGTGATGTTTAATGTCTGTTTCTTTGCGTGTCGCGTAGTGAGTGTGGCGCCATCTGTCCGTGAGGTGTTGTAGAATTGTGGACGGGAGAAAGGGCGCCGTCTCCGTCCAAAGTGAATAAATGAGCCAAGATTTGAGGTTATGCTGTGGTATCATATGGGACTCAATATGTATCCAGGATTTGTGAGTATTGTTGTGCCACCAGTCCTTTAAAGTAGAAAGATGAGCGGCTACGTAGTAATCGAAGATGTTTGGCACTCCTATGCCTCCTACACCCCGCTTCCTGTATAAGATAGATGACGGAAGTCTTGGTTTCTTAGAATTCCAGATGAACTTGTTGAGTATAGCGTTGATCTTTTGAAGGAATACGAGAGGGGGGTGCTACAGGGATAGTTCTAAATAAATATAGTAGTTTTTGGAGCAGCATCATTTGAAATGCAGAAATTCTTCCTAACCATGACAGGTTATATTTTGCGTAGGCCTGAAATTCTTTTTCTAAACCAATCAGTCGGGGTATATAATTGACTTTGGACACCGTTACAATTGAGGGAGTGATCTTGATCCCCAGATAGTCTAATTCCGTTGATCTCCAATCATAAGGAAAGTCTTTCCTGAGAAGCTCCAGAAGTGGTGCGGGAATGTTTAGAGGAAGTATTTGTGTTTTAGATTCATTAATTTTGTAGAAGGAGAGGGCTCCATATTGCTTAAGAGTTTCGATAGCCGCTGGTAAAGATGTTTCTGGCTGAGTTAGAGATAGTATGATGTCATCCGCATATAGGGAGATCAGATGAGAAGAGTCTGCCACTTTCACTCCCTGCACTCTCTCGTTTTGCCTCTGGGCCTGTGCTAAGGGTTCAATGGTGAGTATGAATATCAGTGGGGAAAGAGGGCATCCCTGTCTTGTTCCGTTTCTTATGTTAAAGCTGTCCGATAGCGTGTTATTAGCAAATACCCTAGCCGACGGAGAAGAGTAGAGATTCGAAATAGCGTTGAGAATAGGGCCAGAGAATCTCAATTTCTGTAGGACTGAGAAGGCGAATGTCCAATTGATCCTGTCAAACACCTTCTCGGCGTCTAGGGCGACCATGAGGGATGGGATCTTCCTTCGCTCCAATAGTTCCACCAGATGGAGGACACGTCTGGTGTTGTCTGGGGCTTGACAACCTTTCACAAAGCCCACTTGATCTTTGCCAACTAGGTCTGGAAGGATAGGAGCCAGGCGAGATGCCAATATCTTTGCGTATAGTTTAAGGTCCGAATTCAATAACGAAATTGGTCTGAAGTTTTGTGGGAGATCGGCTGTTTTGCCAGGTTTGGGAAGAGTGACAATCAGTGCTGCTAGAGATTCTTGCGAAAGCGGTGCGCCCGACATAGCATGGTTAAGGAACTCTAGAAGAGATGGAGCAAGTGTTTGTTGAAAGTGTTGTAGGTAGTCATTGGAGAAACTGTCTGGTCCTGGGGATTTACCCTTAGGTAAAGACTTTATGTTATTCAACACCTCTGGGAGCGTGATAGGCGCGTTTAATGCCAAAAGATGGTCGTCCGTAAGACTTGGTAGTGTAACGTCGTTTAAGAAATTAGACACCAAGGTGGCGTGGTCTGTCGGTAGAGGGGTATGTTCCTGTAGATTGTAGAGTCGCGTGTAGTAATCCTTGAAAGAGTTGGCAATGTCTCTGGGGTCCGTTAAATGTATTCCAGTAGAAGGATGTTTAATGTATGGAATTCTTGATTTGATTGTTCTGGCTCCTAGTTGTCTTGCTAATAATCTACCAGCTTTGTTGCTTTGGGAATAAAAACGAGCTTTGGATTTTTTCAGAGCTTTTTCATAGTCTTGTAGAAGGAGAAGACATAGATGTTGTCTGGCCTGAAAGAGTTGTTCAGAAGTGGCCGAGTTAGGATTGGCTTTGTTTGTAGCTTCCAGGGTACGGAGTGTTAACAACGCAGCATTAACCTTTTCCTGACGTTCTTGCTTGTTTCTATGTGCAATTTTTATAAGGGTACCACGGATGTATGCTTTATGTGCATTCCAGAGAGTATAGGGGTTGTCCGTAGAAGAGGAGTTATTCTGGAAATAATCCTGGAGGTCTTTTTCTAGCATCGGACGGTAGTTAGGATGGCTCAGGAGGTACGTGTTATTTCTCCATAATCTAGTGGCAGAGGGTGAAATCTTCTCCTCTATTGTAAGAGTGATGGCTGCGTGATCGGACCAGGTGATCGATTCAATTGTTGATTGTTTCGAATTCATAAGGGTACGGAAGTCTGCCAGGAACATGTCAATGCGGGAGTAGGAGCTGTGAGCTGCTGAGAAATATGTATAATCCTTTTCACCCGCATGCTGCGCTCTCCAGATATCGTAGAGATTTTCATTGAACTGAAATCGGTATAGGCAGGAGGAGTTGTCTCTGCAAGTGTTGGTCGAATCCATAGAGGGATCCATTATGTTATTGAAGTCACCACAGATGATTAATGCACCTTGTTGGATATCTCTAAGTTGTCTTTGGACTTTGTGGAGAAATGCCAGTATTTTTCGATGTGGAGCATAAATATTAACTATGGTGTAAGGAACGTTGTTGACAAGACCTACAATTATGAGAAATCTGCCTTGGGGGTCTGCCCTTTGTGTCAGCAATGAGAATGCCATTGAATCCCTGAAAGCGACAAGGACTCCGCGTTTCTTTGATCGATGATGAGCGTGGTATATTGCCAGGAAGGAGGGGTGTTTTAGTCTGAAAGCGTCTTTTTGTAAGAGGTGGGTTTCTTGGGCGCAGAATATATCTGTGGTCATGAGTATAACATGAGTATGACAATCACTGTAATATAGACACTGTTGATATAGAGAGCCATATGCATAAATGTAAGTATAAGCATAGGAAACTTTTACATTTCTAAATACAATTGTATCACCATGTTCACTGCAAATCTTTTGACTCTATTTGCTGCTTTTTCATAAACTTACTGCCCATTCCCACCTCCTGTTACTTCTATACACATCAGTTCCTCTCTCCTTCCCTCACCTATGTGCAGCTCCCATTCTCTGTTCACCTTCCTCAACCACCCTAGCCCACCTTGTGCTTCTGTGCAACAAATCGGATGATCTCACAAGTCACTTAACCATCTGATGTCTCTCTCCATTCTCCTGCTATTAGCTGCTGGGACATCTCTCCAAACCCTGGTCCTCCATTTGTTAACTTGAACTCCGTACCTGTCTCACCAAGAAACCCTGCTAACTTTATTAATATTCGTTGTATTCAAAGTCTTTTAACCTTTAACCTGATGGCTGTCACTGAAACCTGGATAGTAACAGGAATGTGTCTTCCTGGAAAACGTATCTCCTTCGTTTCCCAGTTGATAACAGGGTTCTGGGTCTATAACCAGGGAAACCCAAAATAGGAAAATGCGGAGAGGTGATCAGCATAAAAGTAAGTATCTCTGGTTTCAAAAGGATCCTCAGGGGTACAGTCTCCTGATCCACTGGTCCTGAGACTAGTGGAGATCCATCCACTATCTCCAACACCACAGGAGAAGCCTTCTTCCAGAATCTTATCCCATGCTTCTTAGCAAACGAAAAGTCTATAAAGTTTCCACTGGCTCCTGAATCTATCATGGCTGTACTAGAAACCCACTGAGAATTGATCAAGATCTGAATAGGGAGAAGTCAGTGTGATCCTTGCTCTCTTCTTTCAATGTGAGGAAAAACAGAGGATATGACAGCGTTTAAGGGTAGAGTTGGCTCTGAAACAACTGACCCAGAGTCAGAGAAGTCACATTCAGCAACTGCTGCAGCGGTTCTAAGTGGATGATTAGAACAGTTCATAAAGAAATGGCCTGGACAACACAGTACAGACACAAGCCTTCTCGAAGCCTGTGTTCCTTACTCTGATGCCTCTGTAGGGAATCTATCTGCATAGGTTCGGGCTCGGCCTTAGGGGGAGGCTTGCTCAGAAGACCCTTAACAGACTAGAAAAACTGTTACTCCCATTGAAGGCGACCCATCTCTCTCTCTTTCTCTCTCGTTCTGTAATACGAGTATCAATACGTACACAATGGTTAATAAAATTATCGAAGCCGGACGGAGCCTCAGCGCAGGCAAGCTCATCTTTAACAGTACTGGATAAACCTTTACGGAAAAGTGGAAGCTGAGCATCACTGTTCCAGTTCGTATCAATAGCCCATCTTCGGAACTCCATAGCATAGTCTCATGACGGAACGCCTGCCCGGGCATAAAGGTTATATAGTTGCTTCAGCAGTAGCATGCTGATTAGGATCGTCAAACATTTGACTCATAGCTGTGAGGAGATTTAACAGATTGTTTAAGAGAGGATCATCAGTCTCAATTAAAGGTTTTGTGAGTCAGAAGCATGATGATATACAATACCTTGGACCGATCAGTCGGAAACTGGCTTGCGTGGGCGTCAAAATACAACCGGCATTGATTTATGAAGCCACGGAACTTGTAACGTTCATCGCCAAATCTAAAAGGTAGGAATAGGAATGGCAGCAGGAACGGTTACCTGCGCGTCTCCAATTGCGTAGCCTGGTTACGTAGTTCTTTAATTGCTTGACCAAACACCTGGGAGTTATGGTTAGATTTCCGTCTATTGCGTCGATCCTTGCTTTTAAGGACTGCATCTCAGCGTGCGTAGTGGTGGTAAGATTGTATAATTTCTTGAAACGCACCTCCAAACTCTTTGACCCAGCGAACTCCGTCATCATGGCCTGAGTATTCTGTCAAGACTCTCTTACCGGGCTTCCAGAGACCAATGGCTGGGGTCTTAGTGCTGGTACTTGTAGTGCAGAAGTAGCTGCTAGGACTTGTAGTACAGCGGTAGTAGCTGGGGCTTGCAGTGCAGCGGTAGTAGCTGGAACCTTGTGGTGCAGCAGTAGTAATGAAACTTTGCGGTGCAGCGATAGTATAGAACCAATTAGTAACAATCAATCCCGGCTCAAGGACTGATGGAAGCTGGCTTCAAAACAATACTCAGGCACTGAGTGATCAGGTGCAGGAGTACAAATAATCAACAGGCAGTAACGCCATCTTACTAATGGACTAGTAATGGCAAAACAAAGAGTTCAACAAATTAAGATCCTGACACAATAGTAGAATACTTTTGTTGACGGGGAACAAGTTTCCTACTCAAATAAAGAATAGGGTGTTCCTCACCATTATCCTCTTGACTTAGGACTGCCCCAAGTCCCACCTCTGATGCATCAGTCTGTACAATAAATGGTTTATAAAAGTTTGGGCTTTGCAAGACCAATTCTTTACACAAAATTTATTTTATTTGTTCAAAAGCTAGTTCACATTCTCTTGTTCATACCATTTCCTCTCTTCTGTTCTTTTTAGTTAGGTCGGTTAAGGGAGCAACTATGGTAGCAAATTTTGGAATAAAACGTCTATAATAGCCAGCAAGACCTAAAAATGATCTGACTTCTTTTTGGCTGGAATAGTAGCAGCAGATTGAATGGCTTGTACCTTTGATATTTCTGGCCTTACTTTAAAACTATCCACAATAAACCCCAGGTACTTTGTTTCTTGAAATCCCAAAGCACATTTACGTGGATTAACTGTGAAATCAGCTTTCTCAATTTCTATTACCTTTTCCAAGTGATACAAGTGGTTTTCCCAGGATTTGCTAAAAATTACAACTTCATCTAAATAAGCAACACTGTACTCCAAGAGTAAGTCAATGGCTCTTTGAAACATGACTGTAGCACCATGAAATCCAAATGGCATGTTTCTGAACTGATACAAACCACTAGGCATCACAAAGGTAGTTTTTTCTTTTGATTTCTCATCAAGTGGAATTTGTCAATAACCCTTAAATAAATCTAGGGTAGAAATATATTCTGCACACCCCAATCTATCTATGAGATCATCAATATGTGGCATTGGGTGATTGTCAAAACTAGATATAGCATTAATTTTATGAAAATCTATGCAAAATCTGATTGTCCCATCTTTTTTCCCAACCATCACTACAAGGCGATGATCAAGGACTTTTGGAGGGTTCAATAATTCCCAATTTAAGAATTTCCTGAACCTCATTTTCAGCCTCACGCTTTAATTTTTCAGGTATTCAATAAGGTTTCTGCCTGATAGACGCATGATCCTCAGTATTTATTGCATGAGAAACTAAAGACACACGACCAGGCTTACTTCCAAAAACATGTGAACTAGACCCAATAAGCTTCCTCATGTCACAATGTTGTTCTTTAGAAAATTTTGGATTCAAAGTTACCTCCGCCTAGTGTGCACAATTTTTCAACAAATCAGAAATCTCTTCAGACATATCCTGTGAAGACTCTGCCACAATAGTACAGGTAATGTTATTTTTAGGATTAACCTCTGGTTCAAGCCAACATTTTAAAGGGGTATTCCCTTCTCAAGGATCCTATCTACACTGGTAGCTTATGTAAATTAAAGACTTTTCCTAAATATATTGCTTTAGAAATGCTGATTTGTTTTCCTGATATGTGAAATTATTCCTCCCATTGTTTACACAGCGTTTCCATAACACAGAACCTGTGTGATAGAACAAATGACAACACTCACTGTTCTCACTGTTTATCTACAGCTCTGCTATTCATCTAATTGCAGTTTGCTGATAAAGCCCTGTCTGTTATCTCTCTATGTAAACACACAGATAACACTGAGTCCAATCTCTAGAAGCATGTGTATATTATTTGAACATCATTTATATTAGATTTCTAGTAATCATAATAAGAATTGTGATACTACATAGTGTCCTGTTCAGCAAGCTGGGGGGGGGGGGGTACAAGAAGTGAAAAGAAGAGACAGCAGGCAAAGCTGATGAAAACCCCTTTA
Source organism: Leptodactylus fallax (assembly GCA_947044405.1). Classification (NCBI taxonomy): domain Eukaryota; kingdom Metazoa; phylum Chordata; class Amphibia; order Anura; family Leptodactylidae; genus Leptodactylus; species Leptodactylus fallax. The sequence goes on along the minus strand of CAMRHE010000007.1, from coordinate 6,957,612 downwards.
ATAAATTTACATGGTAAACCTTATTTTTTTGTTTTTTATCTGGGGTTTCAAATTCAAAGTCAACAGGACCTGTTTGTCTAACAACTTTATATGGCCCTTGCCATCTGGCCAACAATGTATTCTCACTGCTAGGAAGCAAGAGAAGAACATTATCCCCAACTTTAATTGACTTATTTTTGGCATGTTGATCATACCATTTCTTTTGGTAAACTTAATCAATTTCATTAATCTCTCTCTCATTTCCAACACATGTTCCACCACATTTTTCTGATGACCATCTCTACCTTCCCATACCTCTTGAACCCCTTAACGACCTTGGACGTACTATTACGTCCTGGGCACTAGGTACTTCGCGCACCAGGGCATAATACTACGCTCGAAGCCGGCCGGCCGCCCACTCAGATAGTGACTGACAGCTAACACCCTGCTCCATAACCTCCGGTCGGAACTGAGTTCAAACATGACCGTGGCATCCAAGGGGTTCCGCTACACCACTTGATAAATCCCTTGAAGGGTATAGTTTGCAAAATGGGGTGACATGTCTGCGGATTCCACTGGCAATTCATGGGATCTGCAAAAGTGGCATGGTGTCCAAAAAGCAAACTGTGCTCCTTCTGTGCCCGGCTGTGCCCAAACAGTAGTTAATACCCACATATGGCGTTGTTAAGTATGTTGTCCTGGGTACACCAGTGTCATACATGTGGGCATAAACTGCCATTTGGGCACACAGCAGGGCGCAGATGTGAAGGAGCGCTATGTGCTTTTGGAGCGCATATTTAGATTGTTGTTTTTTTGGACGCCATGTCACATTTGCAGAGACCCTAAAATTGCCCCTACAAAATGGGGGTCACTTCTTGGGGAATTCCCATTTACTGGCACCTCCAGGGCTCTGCAAAAATAACATGGCGACCAGAAAGTCCCTCTAAATCTATACTCCAAAAGCTAAAAAAAACAAAGTGCTCCTTCCCTTCTGAACCCTGCTGTGTGCCCAAGCAGCAGTTTATACCCACATAGTTAATTTTTTTTGTCCCCGGGATAGCACACTTAATAATTTTAGGAGTTCATGTCTCTTATGCCACAAAGTGGCCGCAACGTATTAGGCACTGAAATTGGATATTTCTTTAAAAACTTTAATTTTCACTTTGTACAGTCATGGCCAAAAGTTTTGAGAATGACACAAATATTATATTTTCACATGATCTGCTGCCCTCTGGTTTTTATGTGTGTTTGTCAGATGTTTTTATCACATACAGAAATATAATTGCATTCATATTATGAGTAACAGAAGCTTATATTGACAGAATGAGTTAATGCAGCAAGTCAATATTTGCAGTGTTGACCCTTCTTCTTCAGGACCTCTGCAATTCTCCCTGGCATGCTCTCAATCAACTTCTGGACCAAATCCTGACTGATAGCAGTCCATTCTTGCAGAATCAATGCTTTAATTTTGTCTGAATTTGTTGGTTTTTGTTTGTCCACCCGTCTCTTGATGATTGACCACAAGTTCTCAATGGGATTAAGATCTGGGGAGATTCCAGGCCGTGGACCCAAAATCTCTATGTTTTGTTCCCTGAGCCATTTAGTTATCACCTTTGCTTTATGGCAAGGTGCTCCATCATGCTGGAAAAGGCATTGTTGAGCGCCAAACTGCTCTTGGACGGTTGGGAGAAGTTGCTCTTGGAGGACATTCTGGTACCATTCTTTATTCATGGCTGTGTTTTTAGGCAAGACTGTGAGAGAGCCGATTCCATTGGCTGAGAAGCAACCCCACACATGAATGGTTTCAGGATGCTTTACAGTTGGCATGAGACAAGACTGGTGGTAGCGCTCACCTCTTCTTCTCCGAATAAGCTGTTTTCCAGATGTTCCAAACAATCGAAAAGGGGATTCATCAGAGAAAATGACTTTACCCCAGTCCTCAGCAGTCCACTCCCTGTACCTTTTGCAGAATATCAGTCTGTCCCTGATGTTTTTTCTGGAGAGAAGTGGCTTCTTTGCTGCCCTCCTTGAGACCAGGCCTTGCTCCAAGAGTCTCCGCCTCACAGTGCGTGCAGATGCACTCACACCTGCCTGCTGCCATTCCTCAGCAAGCTCTGCACTGCTGGTAGCCCGATCCCGCAGCTGAAACACTTTTAAGAGACGGTCCTGCCGCCTGCTGGTCTTTCTTGGGCGCCCTGGAACCTTTTTGGCACCAATGGAACCTCTCTCCTTGAAGCTCTTGATGATGCGATAGATTGTTGACTGAGGTGCAATCTTTCTAGCTGCAATACTCTTCCCAGTTAGGCCATTTTTGTGCAGTGCAATGACTGCACGTGTTTCTTTAGAGATAACCATGGTTAACAGAAGAGAAACAATGATGGCAAGCACCAGCCTCCTTTTAAAGTGTCCAGTGGTGTCATTCTTACTTAATCATGACAGATTGATCTCCAGCCCTGTCCTCATCAACACCCACACCTGTGTTAATGGAGCAATCACTGAAACGATGTTAGGTGGTCCTTTTAAGGCAGGGCTGCAATGATGTTGAAATGTGTTTTGGGGGATAAAGTTCATTTTCTAGGCAAATATTGACTTTGCAAGTAATTGCTATTAAGCTGATCACTCTTTATAACATTCTGGAGTATATGCAAATTGCCATTAGAAAAACTGAAGCAGTAGACTTTGTAAAAATTAATATTTGTATCATTCTCAAAACTTTTGGCCATGACTGTATGTCGCAATTTCAAATGGTAGGAGTGGTTATTTCTCTTCTGCAGGGGGATCCACAGGCTTGAGCCCTTAAACTTCCCCCTGAGACAGAGGAGTAGACCGATTATGATACATTTTTTAGGTCCCTGGGTGTTTGTTATGCTGAGCCTTACTAAATTGGACTGGCAGAGTCGCAGCCTCTTACCATTCGGCAGGGCAGGCGCTCCGCTGAAGAGTATTGTTCCAAATTTTGAAAACGTAGTATGGCAGGTTGATGTGAGTCAGCCTTGAGGGCCCTTTTTAAACAGGGTCTTAATGACTCCATTAAGGATGTTTGGGTAGGTCTCCCAAATCCTCCTAACTTAGAGCAGGCCTTGGCTGTGGCCGTTCGCATTGACTGGAGACTCAGGGACAGTCAATGCAAACGGCCAATTCTCTGCCTGTCCTTCTCTCTCTCATATAAAGTCTGTCTTCCCTTCTACCACCACCGGTGATAAACCTATGCAGCTGGAAGCGCTGGATGCCAAGACTACTGTAGATGAAAATACCGTCTTCAGAATAACCTCTGCCTGTATTGTGGTAAAGCGGGTCATTTCATCCAAGACTGCTCCACTAAACCCCGCGCACCGGCAGAAAAACTTCAGTGCCTGAGTGGTATTCGGAAGACCCACTCAGGCAATCAGGTACCTTTAGAAAATTATCATAAGGTGATGCTACCAGTATTCTGTCCTATGAGGACAAATCTGTATCTGGCCAGGCTCTTGTAGATTCGGGAGCTGGGGCTAATTTTGTTAATTTGTATTTTATTTCTGCCTTGGGTTTAGATCTGTTATGGTTAGACACTCCATTTTCAGTTACTGGAATAGATTCTACCCCATTGGCCAGGGGTGGAGTCCGATACAGGACCCCGCTAAACAGTCTTTAAGTGGGCTCTATTCATTCAGAGGTCATAAGTTTTCTGGTTATGGAAAGTCTGCCTTCAGATATGATTTTGGGCCTTCCCTGGTTAGTCCTCCATAACCCCATTTTTGATTGGCCTAAGAGGGAGTTGGTGAAATGGGGAGATCAGTGTTCTTCCCATTGTATAGCCTTGCATATGTCGGATTGTGTCACTGAGGAGACGCTCTTACCTGACTTCCTGTCTGATTTTTTGGACGTGTTTGATCAAAAATCTACTGACAGTTTACTCGCGCATAGACCTTATGACTGTGGTATTGATCTCCTTACTGATTCCAAATATCCCAAAGGAAGGATCTTCATTCTCTCAGCTCCTGAACGTGAGGCTATGCGGGAGTATATCCATGATAGTCTTTTGAAAGGACATACGTATCTGGCCATCTAATTCCCCCATGGGAGCTGGTTTATTTTTTGTTGATAAAAAAAGATGGGGGTTTGCGGCCGTGCATTGATTACCATGAACTAAATAAGATTACTGTCAGGAACCAGTATCCTCTTCCACTGATTCCTGATCTCTTCAATCAGATAGTGGGTGCCCGCTGGTTTTCCAAGATTGATCTCCGGGGGGCCTACAATCTGATCCGGATCAGGGAGGGAGATGAATGGAAAACTGCATTTAACACCCCGGAGGGTCACTTTGAGTATCTGGTTAAGCCCCTCGGGTTGTGTAATGCACCAGAAGTTTTCCAATATTTTATCAATGATGTATTTAGAGACCTGCTCTGCTGTTATGTGGTTGTCTATCTGGATGATATCCTGGTTTTCTCTCCTGATTGGGCTACATATATTGAACACGTTAGGAATGTTTTGCTGCTGTTATGTCAAAATAATCTTTTTGCCAAATTGTCCAAATGCCTGTTCAGAGTCCAAAGCATCACCTTCCTGGGTTATGTCATTACCCCCAAATCTTTTTGTATGGATCCACTCAAGGTCACGGCTATAAAAAATTTGGAACACCCTTCTAGTCTTAAGGCGCTGCAACGCTTTCTGGTCTTTTCTAATTATTATTGGAAATTTATCAAAAATTTTTCTATCATAGCTATCATTGACTGATCTCACTAAGAAAGGTGCTGATTTGACCAACTGGACTCTTGAGGCTGAACAGGCATTTGGGCAACTTAAGACGTTTTGTTGAAGCTCCTGTCTTAGTGCCACCAGACTTAGATCAACTATTTGTTGTGGAGGTTGATGCTTCAGAAGTAGGGATTGGTGCAGTTTTGTCTAAGGGCCCAAAGACCCTCACACATTTGCAACCTGTGGCCTTTTTCTCGAGGAAGTTCTCCCCTTCAGAGTGCAATTATGATGTGGGTAATCGTGAACTCTTAGCTATTAAGTGGGCGTTGGAAGAATGGAGACACTTCCTCGAGGGGGCTAAGCATAAAATCACAGCAATTACCGATCATAAGAATTTATAAGAACCAAATTAAAAAAAAAACATTTATCATTGCAGGCTGGCTCCCACTCGGGTAAATCAGAGCTGACCTGTTTCTCCGACAGCCGGGAGCATACTGATAATAAATGGTACCATCATGAAGAACACTTTGTCCCGCAAACATTAAGCCCTCATATGACTGAACGGAAAAATAAAAAAGTTATGGGGTTTGGAAGGTGGCGAGTCAAAAAATAAAACAGGTTAACTACTTTACTGTTTATTGTAATTTGGATAATTGCTAGCAAGCTTGGCCATTTACTTCAGTGCACAGTATGTTGTATGTATGCACTACTGGAGCAAGAGTTCCAGTGTGAATACCACTGTGGCAGATGTGAGCATATTGCTCATCTGGAAGCTCAAATTAGAGATCTGGAAGAGCAAAACTGAGGGTGAGTGAAAATCTTGAGTGGACCATGCTACACACTGAGCAAGCAGTCAGTGGATTAGATATAGAGGTTGGAAAGCTGGAGGGACATTAGGAAGACCAGGGATAGAGCTGGGTTAATACAGAGTGAAAGGGTGGGGATTCAAGAAAAGGAAGACCATTCCTATTTTGGTTCATCCAAACAAAATTCCTAAGTTGGGTGATGAGGTCAGTGTCAGAAATGGCAGCCCTAACGGATACTGCTCTCCCTAACAGCTGGGAGGACAGTCTAGCTAGTAGTTAGGAGGGGGACGGTAGTATAGGTAGGTTAAGGCACTTAGTGGTTTTAGGAGACCAGGAAGATGGATGGAATAATTTGTCACCAGGGCCACCTCAACCGAATGGTTTGCTGTCTCCCTGTGTCCAAGGATCAGCACATGATAGAATGGGAGGACCTGGGTGTACTTGTAGATCACAGATTAAATTACAGCATGCAGTGTCAGTCAGCTGCTTCTAAGCCCAGCAGGATACTGCCTTGTATTAAAAGTGTTATGGACTCACGAGACAGGGATGTAATGAGAGTAATTATAGTCAGCATGAGATGGGCTCTTGACACAATATAAGTTGTTTGAAAAGTTAGTGAATAGAAATGAGTATTCTGAACAGATTACCACCTGACATTTCTAAAAGTTTCAGTTTCTATTGAACTTACCCTCCGCCATGTGAAGATAAGACAGAAGATCAGAGGAGGATTACATGGTCTCTATGACCTAGGCAGACTTCTGGCAGTCTTGACAGTTTCTCAGTCAATTATGGTGCATGGAGGGTTACAGTGCATAGAAGAACAGGGATTGGCAACCCCCGGCTGCGTGCCAAGGTGGCACACGAGGCTTAATTCCCTGGCACGGGCGCCCAGTCCTCACCCAGCAGTTTCGTCGGCCAAACACTGCCGAACGTGAAACTGGTGTTATTATACTGTGGGGTCTCTTCAGACCCTAGAGTTTTTTTAGGGGGCCCCCCCGGGGGGGTGATCAAACATAAAAAATAATGTTAACTCACCTTCCCTGGATCCGCAGCCACTCTGTACTTCGGGTACTTCTGCCTGAAGTAAGAAACCGCTGACAGGGTCTCAGGGGTCACATCCGACGTCATTACGCATAATGACGCGATGTGACCCCTGAGACACAATCAGCGATCGCTGAGTTCAGCCAGAAGCACTGAAGAGAACACAGCGGCTATGGCGCGCAGGAAAAGGTGAGTAACATTGTGTTTTATGTTTGTCACCTCTCTTGGCCCTCCACTTATTATACTTTGGGGTCTGAAGAGACCCCACGGTATAATAATAGCTAGTGAGTGGAGACAATTGGAATATTATAAAAGATAGAATATTATACTGTGTGCAGAGGGCCACTATGGGACATAATACCATGTGCAGGGGCCACTATGGAGCATAATACCGTGTGCAGGGGCCACTATGGAGAATAATACCGTGTGCAGGGGCTGCTATGTGATATAATACCGTGTGCAGGGGCCACTATGGGACATAATACCGTGTGCAGGGGCCGTTATGGGACATAATACCGTGTGCAGGGGCCACTATGGGACATAATACCGTGTACATGGGCCACTATGGGACATAATACCGTGTGCAGGGGCCGCTATGGGACATAATAATGTGTGCAGGGACCGCTATGGGAAATAATACCATGTACAGGGGCCGCTATGGGACATATACCGTGTGCAGGGACTGCTATGGGACATAATACCGTGTGCAAGGGCCACTATGGGACATAATACCATGTGCAGGGACTGTTATGGGACATAATATCATGTACAGGGGTCACTATGGGACATAAGACCATGTGCAGGGGTCGTCAGACTTACAATTATTGACCGGCACTCCGAGTACCTCAACTTTGATTTTTTAATCGAAATCGGCACGCCGAACAAAAAAGGTTGCCTACCCCTGATATAGAATATTGCGAAGAGAGAGGAAGAACCATTGTAGGAGAGTGCAGTATAAGGTGAAAAAGCTAGCCAGTGCAGCTACTGCAATTACAGCACAGTGATAAAAAAAAAAAAAATACCAACACTACAATAGTACAACCGAACTACAGGAGAAGGGAATCTGATGTTTATAGTTAGAGTTAATTAATTTTAGACAGAGAGGCAGAAAAATTATAGGAGTGGTGGGAGAAGTTTTGTTACATTGTATATTGTTACTGTAGTGTCCATTGTGTTACACACTGGCCGGGTCACACTTTTATTGCCAAATCTAATTTTGTTAAAGTTTAATTTTTATTTGCAATAGAGTTTATTCTTTTTTTTTTTTAAATACATTTTAACATCTGCCATTATTGTTAAAGAGAACAGTAGAACTAGCTGTTTAAATCCTATGCAGAACTGAGAGATCGGTCCCAAAAATCCAAACATCTTCACCAGTGCCAGCTGCTAAGCCAGATGGACTTGCACTGAATTTGGGGTTATAACCACAGAAACCATACAAGAAATAAATGCTCTACAATCAGAAACCAAAACAGAACCCATGATAAACATCAGAGCCAAAATCAGGAGACAAACAGTTTTCCAGTATCAAGCCAAGGGTCAGTTTCCAGAGGTAATTTAAGAGCCAGAATTAGGAGACAAACATTACTCCAGTATCAAGTCAAGGGTTAATTTCTAGAGGAAACATCAAAGCCAGAATCAGGAGATAAGTGGTTTTCTAATATCAAATCAGAGGTCAGTATAAAGTTGTACAGCATAAACAATGAAAATCAAACTAGGTACAACCAAGAGGAGGAAGGGACTTTTAATATGCTTCCTTTGCTGCTAATTGGATCTGCCCAGAGAACTCTGACACTGCAGAAGCTTCAGCATGGTAAACTTAAAGCAATAGTAGCTGAACTGAGATGCCTGACAAGTGTTTTTTGGTAAAAAAAAAAAATAAAAATATGAATAACAGCCAAAAATCCAAGCTGACTGTGATGTAGTGTGCTTGTAGTGTGATGTAATTTAATTTTGTTAAGCCTTTTTTTTGTTTTTTTGCAATTGATGTTTTTGTTTTGACTGTGACACAGTCCTCTTCTTGAGGACTTGGATCAGAACAGTCAGCTTTTTTTTTTTTTTTTAATGCAAAGAAGGCAGAAAACATGACTATTGGAGGTGGTGTTGGTCCTGCTCTGTGCGAGAATGCATTTGTTATGATGAGTCAGAAAAAAATTGGGGAGGATGATGACATTGCCGATGATTATTCTGTTCTGAAAAACCTCCCAGTGGTAGTGTACTACAAATATTTCTTGAAATTATGTAATTGTCATGACATGTTGCTATGGCATCTGGTTCAAAAGAGATAAATTTTGGTGGCTGTTTTAAAAATGTTTTTTAACCAGATACACAGCCACAGATTTTTCTTCAACATATCAAACCTGTTGAAAAATGCGGCTATGGAATTGTAAATGATCCGGAATACCATCACGTTTATCTCTAATATGTCGTGAGATGGAGATGGGTTCACCTCTCCCGATGTCATTAATATGTTCCCTAATCCTCTTGCGGAACTCCTTCAGTGTTTTTCCAACATATTGGAATCCGCAGGTGCAGGTCACCAAATAAACTACCTGTAACGTCTCTGTCTGTTCAGATCTCTGCGCCACCCTCCGCTCGCATGCTGCGGCGCAGGAGGAGTGTTCAGTTTTCAGTTTGATTCTGTGCTTAAGGTTCTTGTTGCTCAGTCTGAACGCTGTCCTAGTACTTCTTCTATGTAATTGAATTTCAGCCACACCCGACTCCTGCACCTTGCTTCTCTCTGCTCCATAACAGTTAATCTTAGCCTTGCCTGTGTGATTGACAGCCTGCCTACCAATCAAGTCTGGGGCAGGTCCTGTACTTCCCATATACAGGTCATCAGCCCACACAGGTTTGCTGGCTATTGCGATTCTGTCCTGAGACTTTGTCCCTGCTAGCCCCTCTTCTGTTATTATTATTCTGACCTTCGGCTTTTCTTGTGACTACTCTTTTGGATTGCGATTTGGTACTGCTTTATCTCTCTGGCTTTGACCCTTAGCTTGCTGACTCCTCTTCTGTGTTGTTTGTCTTGTTCTGTGTTACACTGATTCAGAGTAGGGATCACTGCCAAGTTGTTCCAGTCATTAGGACAGTGAGACAAGTAGGCAGGGACAGGGCCTTGGGTCGAGTTTAGGGCACACTGTCTCTGTCATTCCCTTCCTTCCAGGTTTCAGTAGCAGCACTAAGGTATTGCTCAACTGGCAACTCCCTTACACCACCTCATTAGTTTAATTAATAAAACTACAGATCTTGAATCTCTTCCCTGTAGCCTCACTTGTAACATAGTCTCCTTTCTTGATTAATTTGCACATCTTACAGCTTCCATCACGGGTATGTACCTAGGGTCTCTCGTCGAAGCTGGTGAAGCTAGGTCTCTTCCAATGTTAATGGAGATAAATGGCTATTCACCAGCTTGTCCCTTAAATTCTGTCCCCTACGGTAGGAGATCGCTGGTCTGGAGCCAATAAGTGACCCAACACCAGGATCAGTTTTTAATATACTCCATGATGACTTCATAATTCTCCTCATATCTTCTGCCGCCCCATCAAAAGTTGCAACGATTCGTGTATCATTAACTACATCATTGCGTTTGCGTGGATTAAGAAGTTGCTTGAGGTCAGGGCCCAAAGCATTATGTTAGGCTTTGTGTAATACACCACTAGCATAACCTCTCCTACTCAATCTCTTTCTCAAATCCCCTGCCTTAGTCCGAAAATCAGATACTGGCCCTTGGGGATCCCAGTCCTAAGGGATGGAGGTTGCCAGCTCTCCCATCATAAAAGGGAGTTGGTTGCTGTGTCTTTTCTATGGACATTCATAAGGAGGTAACCTGAGGGCTCCTTGGAGATAATTAAATCCAGGAATGTCATCTTTTCCTCCTGAATATCCAAAGTGAAAAAAGGCCAAGAAAATTATGATTGAGCTCCCGTACAAAGGCCTCGAAATCCCCTCTGGGACCCTCCCACAAGATGAACACTTCGTCTATGTATCTGACCCATAGGAGAATTCGATGATGCCACTGTTCCATAGCATCAATAAATACTCTCTCTTTATCCCACCAGCCCAGGAACAGGTTGGCATAGGTTGGGGCACATGGACTCCCCATTGCCACCCCCCTGAGCTGGTGGAAGATCTTGCCGTCAAAGAGAAAGATATTGTGCTCCAATACGAACGCCAGGAGCTGAAAGACAAATGAGTTGTGTTCGGCCATATATTTTCCTCTTGTATTCAGGAAATCCTCCACAGCCCCTTGGCATGGGGTATGGAGCTGTATAAGGCCTCCACATCTAAACTGGCCATCTAAACTGGCCAACATCACCTCTGATGACACATGGACGTCCTCCAGTCTCTGACATAAGAGGGTAACCCCGTCACAAATGGTCGGGGGATGTCATCGATGTATAAACTCAGATTTTGAATAAGTGATCCAATACGTGCCACAATGGGGTGTCCCTTCAATGAAGACAGCCCCTTGTGTAGTTTGGGAAGAGCATAAACCGTAGCACGTACCGGATGATAATTGAAACTTGAATTCAGTCTTACTAATCAGTTTATTGGCTTTAGCCCTGTTCAAAATTTGTCAGAAGGTTTAACAATGATACTATCATCCCTCTCAAGATGCTCAAGAGCCCTCAGTTCACTCTGTGATAGATCACCATGTTTACGAAAGTCCTGTTTCTGTGATCTACTGTCACCACCCGCAGGAATACATCAATTGCCCCTTCAACACCGATCGGGGTATATTTTTTAGAGGGAAAGTGACATGCAGTGAATGGTCCTTCCCCCAAGTCTCTCTGCCCCTCCTCCCAAAGATCCCCCAAGAAATCCAATGATGGGAGATCGTCTTCGGCGATCCCTAACTCCTCACATCTCCTTCTATCATTAAGTTTGAAGAATTTTCTCCACTTCAACCTTCTGCAGAACCGGTTAAGGTCCTTTATCCATATAAATGGATCAAAGGTAGGGGTGGGGACAAACGAGAGACCTTTTCGTAGAACCATACATTCACCCACTGTTAAAGTTCTTTTGGACAAGTTAACAATTTGCATCTTATCATCAGCACCAGGCATTTCCTGTAGTCTAGTAGATCTCATTATTTCTGATTCCTTAATAGGTAATCCGAAATTGGGGGGCCCTGAGATAATAAAAACAAAAGTAATGGGGTGGTTTATTTGGTGACCTGCTCCTGCGGACTCCAATATGTTGGAAAAACACTGAGGGAGTTCCGCAGGAGGATTAGGGAACATAATAATGACATCGGGAGAGGTGAACCCACCTCCATCTCACGACATATTAGAGATAAACATGATGGTAATACTGATCATTTACAATTCCAGGATATTGAAAAGGTTATTTACCCACTGAGAGGCAGAGATTTTGATAAGAAATTGATACAATGAGAAACCCGCTGGATTTTTCAGATGGATATTGTGCATCCAAAGGGCTTGAACAAATTTATTTCCTATTCATCATTTATTTAAGGTCGTTGTTATATTAGGAGAGGGACGAGATGTTGAATATGGTATCCAGGCTATTTTACATGTTCTGTCCTGGCGAGGTCCCTTTTCCCTCCCTTCCCTCCTTATTCATTAACCCTGTGTTGCTTGGGCCACCAATTTAATGCCACCTGAGTCATCTTCTTTGCGATTTTTTTTTTCCTTCCCTCTCCCTTCTTTTTTTTCCCTCCTCTTTCTCTCTCTCCCCCCTCCTTATTCCTCGGTAGTACAGTCCCTTCTTCGGTTATTATTGTTGGGGGGGGGGGCTTGTAGTGAATATGATTTGATTTTGATGGAGAACTACTTTGAATGTCACCTACCGGTATCTAGTGATTGATTATCTGTCCCTATGATGCAGGATTCACCACGATGTGCGGTCTGGAGGTTACCAAGGATGCTCTATCGAGTGTTGTTGTTAATGTGGCTACACACGCCCTAATGGGTGTGGTGTCCTGGAGGCCGCATAGCTAACCGTCGGGAATGGGTTGCAGCGTTGGGCACACACCCATGATGTCAATACGACTACACACGCTCCAATTTCCGGGTCTGCCCAGCGTCTAGTGCGGCCACTCATCACGGCCAACCGAGCAGCGCATACCTATGCTCGTTAAAAAGAGTTTTGGGCTCTGTTTTCAAAAAACGATTGAGAATATCTGTTTGTTTATTCACTTGTCCTCTCAGCGATGCCTCTGATGAGCAGAGATTATTTTTCTTTGCAGAAATGCATCTTGTCTGTTTTCAAAAAACAATTGAGAATATCTGTTTATTCACTTGTCCTCTCAGCGATGACTCTGAGCAGAGACTATTTTTCTTTGCAGAAATGTGTCAGGCTGCAAATAGACATGAGGCTGTGATAGTATGTGTGTGTGCGTTACTTAGCTAGATTACTTGGAAGAGTGTAAAGTAAGCTCTTCAGTCAGTAAACTAGTTAGCACTTTTAAGGATCGGTCTTTTACTGACCCACTAGCCAGGTTTGGTTGCCATATATGTGTATGATTGGTGGACTGAAAATCGCTAAGTGTGAATTGACGCCACACTCTGAAGATTTATTATACATTAATGTGTGGGACATGAAACTGAATGGTCACTGTTATTTAAGATATAGCGGGGGACTATGACCAGAATATTTAGACATTGTTCTGGTTGTCCTGGATTCAGGGTCATTACCTGCACAGTGACATACATTTGTTTGTCCACATTCTGCCTGGCTAGGGCCAATAAATGCTTTTGAGCATAGTTTTTAAGATAATATTCTGTGGACTTTTAAAGAATACTATTAAAAGTAAATTTTTAGTGTGTTCATTTGTGTTCACAGTTTGTAACACTGTAAACACAAATGAAAATACACAGTGAAATCTATGGACATTTGCCACCCTGTTAAGTTCTATGAACCGAGAAAATGAGTTCAAAGACAGTGAATGAAGCATGCATGTCGGGATTACAGTACAATGTGAGAATTGCATCTTGTTATATATAACGTACATGCAACTTTATGGATATTAATTATTAGCACTGTGAGTATATTTATTAAGTCGTTTTGTGCTTGAATGGTATTAGGTGTGCAGCTACCTCTATTTACCTTTATTAGACCCAGTACACACTTCCGTGTGCAATAACTAACTGAGTCTGGCATTTGCTTTTTAGCTTTATTTTTTGCCAGTAGTTAACCTTGAGAAGTTATTAGTTGATATGAACTAATAGGGTCCAAGGCAGGGTTACTTTTAGGGCTTTCTAGTGTAAGAGTTGCTTTTAATAAGATATTCTTTGCCTTTGAATGTATATATAGTACATTAAAAGTTATGTTTAGAGATTTCCCTCTTTTTGGAATTTTTGACTATTAATCTTGGTGTACTTGTAGTCACATTTTTGTTTTTGATGGATTTGCGATTATGTTTTAAGCCAATTTAAACTTTTATTCATAACAAAGTAACCTCACATTCAAACAACCAAGTGTCAGCCACATTTACCGGTCTGAACAGTATGCTGGGAGAGGGACTCCTAGCAAAGGGGCGCACCTCTAATGAGGTGAAGTGAGGCGGCTGCCTCAGGCGGCACTATCAGTGCCTGCTTGGAGGGACCGCATTTTTACTATTTTTTTTAAACTAAACCAGCCTAAGACAGGCCGCTTTGTCCTGGACTGGCATAGGAGACGTCTGCATCTCGGCAAAGATGCCTATTGTGCTGAGACGTAGACGTCCTATGCGCAGGTGAAGAAGAGGAGGCAGCGGCTCCATCAAGGGATCGCAGGTAGGTGAGGATATATTTTATTTTATTTTTCTAATAGGCCGTTACCTGCTGGAGTAACCCCAGCATGTAACAGGCCCTATTTACTTACCTATCCCCGCTCCTGCTCATGGCCGCCTCTGGTTCCCCTTCTGCTATAGAACGCAGAAGGGGAAGCAAATGCAGCTTTGAACAGGAGTGGGGATCGGTAAGCGAGGCCATGGGCTCACGAACCCCAACAAATACTACTATTATTATTCTCCGGGGTCTTTTCAGGGGAGGTGATAAACATGAAAAACAATGTTACTCACTTTTCCTGCGATCCGGAGTTACTCCCAGCAGGCTTCGGTCCTCTTTAGTGATGTCCCAGATGTCACATGGGCCAGGCCGACATCATTATGCATAGCGATCCTGGCCTGGCCCAAGTGACGTCTGTGCCAACATCGAAGAGAGTAGGAAGCTACAGGGAGTGCGCCGGAGCCCAGGATAGGTCAGTAATAGTGGTTTTTATATTTGATCACCTCCGCGGATCTCCAATCATTACTCTGGCCGCTTTGAAACAGTATAGTGTGTGTAAATGGGGCGTTATAAAGTGTGGGGGGTACTATGCTGTGGGGGGGGCCCCAAGTAAAAAGTTTGCTGGGGGACCCAGTCTTTGCTAGTTACGCCCCTGATAAGGGGTCATTAGGAAGGGGCATATTATATAAGGGGGCTTTATGAACTTAAGAAATGTTATTTATATAAGGGCAAATTTAATACAAGGGGGGTTATTTATATAAGGGGCCATTAGGGAGCATTATATATATATAAGGGGGTGGTCATTTATATAAGCGTTCAATAGGGGACATCAATTATATAAGGGGGTATTAGGGGACATTATGAATAGAAGGGGGCATCATTTATATAAAGAGTCATTAGGGGAGCAGTATTTATGTCAGGGGGAATCAGGTGCATAATATAAGGGGGCAATTAATTAAAGGGCTTGTCCAGGATAACCACTTTTTTAATATGAAACTGGGGAAAGTGATTTAAAAAAAAAAAAAAAAAACCTACTCACCTGTCCCTTGTGCTCCGATGTCTCCCACCGAGGTCTGATTCTGCTGCTCCGGTGTTTTCTTCTGGCGGAAGCCCCCACCGCACATGACCACTGAGGTCGCTGACATGGGACGTCATAGTGCTGTGGGGAAGAAAACACCAGAGGAATGCGCTGGAAGACACTGGAGAACCTTCCCCAGCCTCATATTAAAAAAGTGGTTATCCTGGACAACCCCTTTAAGGTGGCAATTGGGCTTTAATAAAGGGACTTTTCAGCTCATTTTTATTGATGATCTATCCTTAGGACAGATCATCAATAAGAGATCAGTGGACCCCCATCCCGATCAGCAGTTTGAAGGGTCTATGACGCCTATTTATTTGACTCGCCGTCAGTTTATAGTGACCTTGTGATGTAATTACAGCCTTGTCACCTAGACGTGTATAGGACGAGTCTGTAGTTACATTAAATGGCCACTATGAGATGAATGACACTGTGTAAACAGAGAAGCGGTCACGGTGCTTACACAGGTACCATGGTTCATTCAAACAGCTGAACAGTAGGGGTCCTGGGTTTTTGAGCCCCACTGATTATTTTATTAATGACCTGGAAAACCTTTTAATTAGAAACCCTATGGGGCATTATTAATAAGGGGCACTATACAGGGTACACACGAACACTATTAATATAAAGATGCACTTGGGGGTATTATTCATTATGGGGGGTTATATCATATATTTCATAATTGGGATAGCAGCAGGATGGGGGCTTTGTGAAGGTGAGGACAATGTGGGTCGGTGCCTGGAAAAGTGAGGAATGTCACAGCTGGAAGAAGTGGTTATGATGGTCCAAAGGGAAGAAAGGGAAATGTGAACGTTTAGTCACCTGTAAGTCACAAAATGTTACTGCACTGTATTCACCTAAATAATAGAGGATAAATACCTGATTGATGGGGGTCTGTCTGCTGAGACCCCCACTGGGCCTGAAAATTCCCCCTCCCCCCCCACCCACTGGGTGGGGAATTCAGCCTGGCCACAGCCCTGCTGAATATAGGCATGTCGCTTGGTGGATGGAATGGACAAACCCACACTCTTATTCACTTCGATGGGAGTGCAAAAAAGATACCTGAAGTATAGTACTCAGCTATCTGTGGCGCTCCTATTATAGAAAATGGGGGCCATGTGGGCTTGTCCATCCACCAAGCAGAAGATGTGTGAAGTTACTTTCATTGTTAATACCATGTTGTTGATCTGATACTGAAGTAATACAGGAAGAAGAATTCTTAAAAACTGTTTCATAACTTTGTGTATATTGCTCTACGATAGCAGCGTGTGAAGCTAATATCATGTAAGCTCAATTTTTTATTTATTTTTTTTTTTTTTTGGTGGGGGCGTGTCTTTTCATAGTCCGCCTCAGGCAGCAAAGAGTCTAGGTTCACCCCTGTCCTAGCAGTATAGTTATCTTTGTTGATAAGAGCACTTGCTTTTCAGTGACATACTGTCCCATACTATAATCGGGACATTATGCTTCTGGGAGGCAGAAAAGGCTAGCTTTATAGATAACTGTTATGCTAAGGAATTCTTCTCCTGGCATACTGTTCAGGGCAGTAAATCCAACCAACACACAGACTGAGGTTTACGGCTGAAACTCTGTTGTGTGATTGCGGGGTTATTCGACCCAAAACAAATCTTTGGAATGAATGACTCAAACCCGAACTGAAACAAATCTTTACAGGTTTACCTATCTTTATAAATAAACATTTAAATTGTCTTCAATGCTTATTCTTTAACAGGATTTCTTTTATTCTTTGTTAGCCATAACAAAGTATCATATATTCAAGATCATTGTATTTCTCTTACTGAGTAATAAAACAGTTGCAGAGAAATGGTAAGGATAAAAAGAGAATTTGCTTTCTAAAGACAAAGTTTAATAAAAGCAGCAGTGAAAAGAAGCGAAGCAAGTAAATATCCACGGGGTTCTGTTAAAAAAAAATCTGCAAAAAAAAGAGAAAAAATAAAATCAAAACTTTAAAAATTACATTTATTTTAACAACTGTTTAGTATATAAATTATGACTAGAAAAATATAATATTTAATTTTTAGGAAATGTCCAGTTTTATGTAAATATAACTTAAAAGAGTATGTCTGTCAAATAAATTGTACTTATAACATACCCGTAGGAAAATCTGCAAAACCTGTGTGAACAATGCTGTTTAACCACTACTTAACCACATACAGTGGGGAAAAAAAGTATTTAGTCAGCCACCAATTGTGCAAGTTCTCCCACTTAAAAAGATGAGAGAGGCCTGTAATTGACATCATAGGTAGACCTCAACTATGAGAGACAAAATGAGCATAGATGGAATATGGCTATAACAGAGGATATATATATTGACAGGGGTGTCACAAGTGCGGATAAGGACCCCAGTCACTACATGATTAGTAAGATAAAGTATGAATAGAGATGTAAGTATAAATGTATTGCTGGATGCATAAAAAGAAAAATAAAAAGAAACAAAAAAAACACATAAATATACATATATATATATACAGTACAGACCAAAAGTCTGGACACACCTTCTCATTCCAAGAGTTTTCTGTATTTTCATGACTATAAAAATTGTAGATTCACACTGAAGGCATCAAAACTATGAATTAACACATGTGGAATTATATACTTAACAAAAAAGTGTGAAACAACTGAAAATATGTCTTATATTCTAGGTTCTTCAAAGTAGTCACCTTTAGCTTTGATTACTGCTTTGCACACTCTTGGCATTCTCTTGATGAGCTTCAAGAGGTAGTCACCTGAAATGGTTTTCACTTCACAGGTGTGCCCTGTCAGGTTTAATAAGTGGGATTTCTTGCCTTATAAATGGGGTTGGGACCATCAGTTGTGTTGTTCAGAAGTCAGGTGGATACACAGCTGATAGTCCTACTGAATGGAGTGTTAGAATTTGTATTATGGCAAGCAAAAAGCAGCTAAGTAAAGAAAAACGAGTGGCCATCATTACTTTAAGAAATGAAGGTCAGTCAGTCCGAAAAATTGGGAAAACTTTGAAAGTGTCCCCAAGTGCAGTGGCCAAAACCATCAAGCGCTACAAAGAAACTGGCTCACATAAGGACCGCCCCAGGAAAGGGAGACCAAGAGTCACATCTGCTGCGGAGGATAAGTTCATCTGAGTCACCAGCCTCAGAAATAGCAGGTTAACAGCAGCTCAGATTAGAGACCAGGTCAATGCCACACAGACTTCTAGCAGCAGACACATCTCTACAACAACTGTTAAGAGGAGACTGTGTGCAGCAGGCCTTCATGGTAAAATAGCTAAATAGAGGATTTATTCAAAATTGAAGGAATACTGAACCAGCATGGTTACCACAGCATCTTGTAGTGGCATGCTATGCCATCCGGTTTGCGTTTAGTTGGACCATCATTTATTTTTCAACAGGACAATAACCCCAAACACACCTCCAGACTGTGTAAGGGCTATTTGACCAAGAAGGAGAGTGATGGGGTGCTACGCCAGATGACCTGGCCTCCACAGTCACCAGACCTGAACCCAATCGAGATGGTTTGAGGTGAGCTGGACCGCAGAGTGAAGGCAAAAGGGCCAACAAGTGCTAAGCATCTCTGGGAACTCCTTCAAGACTGTTGGAAGACCATTTCAGGTGACTACCTCTTGAAGCTCATGAAGAGAATGCCAAGAGTGTGCAAAGCAGTAATCAAAGCAAAAGGTGGCTAATTTGAAGAACCTAGAATATAAGACATATTTTCAGTTGTTTCACACTTTTTTGTTAAGTATATAATTCCACATGTGTTAATTCATAGTTTTGATGCCTTCAGTGTGAATCTACAATTTTTATAGTCATGAAAATACAGAAAAATCTTGGAATGAGAAGGTGTGTCCAAACTTTTGGTCTGTACTGTATATATATATGTATGTTTGTACGTATGTGTGTGTGTGTGTATATATATATATATATATATATATATATATATATATATATATATATATATATATGTATATTTATGTGTGTGTGGTTTTTTTTTTTTTGTTTGTTTTTTTATTTCTCTTTTTATGCATCCAGCAATACATTTATACTTACATCTCTATTCATACTTCATCTTACTAATCATGTAGTGACTGGGGTCCTTATCCACACTTGTGACACACCTGTCAATATCTTTTAAACTGAGTGCAGCCCCGTTGCGAGCGGTGAATTTCCCGCGCATGTGCACTCTATTAAAGATACGCTAAGGAGACACCGTTGTAACCCTGTTCCCATACAATTATGGTAAGACAAAATACACTGTTTTTTTTCATAGCCATTTATTCTTTAATAAGCAAAAGAGATCCCCTGTCTCCTAGATCTATGCTCCTCTCTCTTTTTAATAATTTTAACACTTTATGTGCCATACCTAATGGTCCTTTTTTATTTACTGGCCACGCCCCCCTTTTACCTCTGTTTTGGGGCGTTACCAGTTGTTTGCTTGTGTTATATAAACCTGCATTCGGTGTATGATGTTTAGCGCTGTGTTCTTCCTGTACACTTAATAAAGGGGTGTGTACCCTGAAACGAGTAATGTTGGAAAATAAAGTTTCTTTTGGATTTTATGTAACCTGCAAAGCGCAGTTCCTTAACTCTGACCCAGTCTGTGGGTCTAAACTGGTCTCTCCTTTTGGTCTCCTGACACTCCTGAATGCCTGCCGGATCCTGCTGCTGCCTACCATCCAGAGAAGAACCCTCTCTTAATTGGTTCTACTGTGTTATGTGGTGGTTGTGACCCACTCACAACCTTTTCAGATGAGAGTTTAATTTGCTCAAAATCTACTTTGTTATTCATCAAACAGTATCACAATATGCACTGCTCGGTGCTGTTGTTTTGTTCTACTTGCATTCCATTGATTTAAATGGGTTTTTCAAGGCGGAATCCGCTGAAGTTATGAGTAAGTTAGAGGAAAAAAAAACTGCTACTGACTCTCATTGAAATAAATGGCAGGTGTTTTTTGAGGCGGATTCCGCTTCAAAATCAGCCTGCAAAAAAATCTGTGTGAACATATTCAAATACTGCTCTGAGACTTCTATGTTGCTGAAAATGGCAGATGTGTCAACACCTTTAAATAAAACCTTTTAAAATAAACTTTAAATAACACAAAATTACCAAATGCATTATCAAGCTCAGTTGGGTACAGGAAATTCACCTTGTTATTGTGCGGTAGGGGACTTTGCTGCATCAAACATCTTTTTTCTGCCCTCCATTCCAGACATTGCTTCCACATTCTTTCGCCAATCACTGACTTCCACTGGACGCTCCTAATTAATGGGAACACAATTTAACACCTAATTTTTCAAATCAAGACATTTTAAAGTGTAATTGTTAACTTTTTTTTTTTTTTTGTGTAAGGAGGGATTTCCTGAAAATTGTTGTATTAGTAACATATGAATAGCAATATGGTAGCAATTGGTAGAATATGAAACCTGAGACTATCAGCTTACAAATGAATCCAAAAGCACTTTTCTAGGTTTTATAAATCCAGAGACATAGTGATTTGAAGCAATATGCCCTTTGGCATTTGTTATATGTTTATATACTGCCAAACATGATTGCGGCATCCAAGGGGTTCCGCCATGCTACATGTCCCCCTCGGCGCCCCCTGCGATGATTGAAAATAAAAAAAATACTGATACCTGTCCTGGGCTCAGCATCCACTCCGGAGTCTGAGGTCCTGCTCCCCATGTTTGACTGCGGCATTTCAGAGGTTGACACCTGTGATCAAAGCTCAGCTCTGACCAAAGGTGTTAGAGGACAGTGTCAGCCATTACATACGGCTGACACCCGCAAAGCAGGGTGCGCACACAGTTTCTGTGTGCACACCATGCTTCCACCGTGGTTTTCAGGAAGTCCTTCCCGGCAGCGCCGTACTATTAGGGCGGATGTCGGGAAGGGGTTAATATGATTCGCTGCGAATTAATTCAGATCGAATCAAATCGTTACGGAAAATTCGGCAAATCGGCCGAATCGAATTTTTGAAAAATTCACTCATCTCTACTGATGACCTATTCACAGGATATGTAATCAGTTTGTGATCTGTTAGGGGTCAGACACCTGTACCCCACATACAGATTAGCTGTTCCAGCTGCCTCTGGTTGACAGGAGCTGCTAGTGGATGGGGAGCATGTGCAGAACCGCTCCTATTCAAGCAAGTAATAGATTTCTGATCACTATAAATTCACTGATGAGCAAACCAATTCATAACAAACCAGTTTCAACCAAAATTTTCTAAAAGTTTCAGTTTTTTCCATAGATACAATACTGGTAACCAACATGTGGAACTCGTGTTCTCTTTTGCAATTGAGTTGTGAGCTTAATTTAATGAGGACTTCTCTAACATATGCCTTATGCGAGTTCCACAGTACGTGTGGATCCGGATTTTCGAAGAAGACTACTTCAGAGAAGTGTGCATTGAACCTTGAGCGAGTAGTACAGTCTAAAGTAGGGTCCATGACAAAGTTAGTCTCCTTCAATTTGACAAAGACCTTAGCTGAGGCTTTAATCTTAGCTAGTATATAGAATTTAGATTGACACTTATTTGGGAAATATACATTATATATAATGAAAAGGCCACTGTGTTTTTAATGGCCAACATGACTCCTTTATGCTTGGCAGAACCAGAGGCCATGAAAATATGTGGGAATCGCTTATGTGTAACAGTGAGGGATTGAGCTGTATGGAAGTAAGTCTCCTGTACCATGAACACATCACAACCTAAACACTCTCCACAATAAGCTACATTTATATGGACTGTTTAAGCCCTTGACATTCAATGAAGATATTTTAAGTATCATTGGAATTAATATAGAGACTGCATGTCAGGGCCGCTTTACCCATAGGGCAATGGTGCACTTGCACCTGGCCCCATGGTAGCGGGGACCCCCTTGGGTCAGTGGGACAGTCCTGCATTTGCTGGATCCGGGCTGCCCCGACCGTTGAAGTCTATGGTGAAGTAGTCCACTCCCTGCTTCACCACAAGAGCAGGAGGTGCGATGTACAGTGCCTTGCGAAAGTATTCGGCCCCCTTGAACTTTTCAACCTTTTGCCACATTTCAGGCTTCAAACATAAGGATATAAAATTTTAATTTTTTGGTGAAGAATCAACAACAAATGGGACACAATCGTGAAGTGGAACGAAATTTATTGGATATTTTAAACTTTTGTAAAAAATAAAAAACTGAAACGTGGGGCATGCCAAATTATTCGGCACCCTTAAGTTAATACTTTGTAGCGCCACTTTTTGCTGCGATTACAGCTGCAAGTCACTTGGGGTATGTCTCTATCAGTTTTGCACATCGAGAGACTGAAATTTTTGCCCATTCTTCCTTGGAAAACAGCTAGAGCTCAGTGAGGTTGGATGGAGAGCGTTTGTGAACAGCAGTTTTCAGCTCTTTCCACAGATTCTCAATTGGATTCAGGTCTGGACTTTGACTTGGCCATTCTAACACCTGGATACGTTTATTTGCGAACCATTCCATTGTAGATTTTGCTTTATGTTTGGGATTATTGTCTTGTTGGAAGATAAATCTCCGTCGCAGTCTCAGGTCTTTTGCAGACTCCAACAGGTTTTCTTCCAGAATGGTCCTGTATTTGGCTCCATCCATCTTCCCATCAATTTTAACCATCTTCCCTGTCCCTGCTGAAGAAAAGCAGGCCCAAACCATGATGCTGCCACCACCATGTTTGACAGTGGGGATGGTGTGTTCAAGGTGATGAGCTGTGTTGCTTTTACGCCAAACATATCGTTTTGCATTGTGGCCAAAAAGTTCGATTTTGGTTTCATCTGACCAGAGCACCTTCTTCCACATGTTTGGTGTGTCTCCCAGGTGGCTTGTGGCAAACTTTAAACAAGACTTTTTATGGATATCTTTGAGAAATGGCTTTCTTCTTGCCACTCTTCCTTAAAGGCCAGATTTGTGCAGTGTATGACTGATTGTTGTCCTATGGACAGACTCTCCCACCTCAGCTGTAGATCTCTGCAGTTCATCCAGACTGATCATGGGCCTCTTGGCTGCATCTCTGATCAGTCTTCTCCTTGTTTGAGATGAAAGTTTAGAGGGACGGCTGGGTCTTGGTCAGTGGCGTAACTAGGAATGGCTGGGCCCCAAGGCGAACATTTGACATGGGGCCCCCCCAAACCGGTTACAGGTCCCCAAACAGTAAAATATGCTCAACAGTGGCCCCCATACAGCATTATATGCTCTACATTGCTTCCCCCATACACAGTATAATATGCTACCCACAGAGGCCCCACACAGTATAATATGCTCCACACAGTGGTCCCCACCCAGTATTATATGCTTCCCACAGTGGTACCCACCCAGTATTATATGCCCCCCATAGTGTGCCCCACCCAGTATTATATGCTCCCTACAGTGGGCCCCACACAGTATTATATGCTCCCCACAGTGGTCCCCACCCAGGATTATATGCTCTACAGTGGTCCCCACGCAGGATTATATGCTCTACAGTGGCCCCCACCCAGTATTATATGCTCTACAGTGGCCCCCACCCAGTATTATATACTCTACAGTGGCCCCCACCCAGTATTATATGCTCTACAGTGGCCCCCACCCAGTGTTATATGCTCTACAGGGGCCCCCACCCAGTATTATATGCTCTACAGGGGCCCCACCGCAGTCTTATATGCTCTACAGTGGCCCACACACAGTACTATAAGCTCCCAACAGCCCCCCTCCGCTTCAGTGCTATTATTATACTCTGGGGTCTCCTCAGACCCCAGAGTATAATAATCGGAGGCCCAGGGGAAGTGATTAAAAATAACAAACACTCATACTCACCTTGCCTTACTTTTCCTTGGCATCCTTGCTCCATCCTGCCGTCTTCAGTGTCTTCAGGCCCTCTTCCGACGTCGCTGCCGAGGGCTGTGATTGGGCCTCAGCGGTCACGTGGGGGCGCACTGACGTCATTACGCGGCCGCGCCCCATGTGACCGCTGGGGCCTAATCACAGGCCTCAGGCATGACGGAGGAGTGCCGGAGAGAACGCTGCGTCCGGGAGAGGTGAGAATATGTGTTTATTATTTTCAGTCACCTCCCCTGCCCTGCCATTTATTGGAAAGGGGCCTACAATATGCCAGGGCCCCTTTCCAATAACAGCATGTATAGCCTGGTTCCCCGACCGCTATCATAATGGTCCGGGGCCCGGCCATCTCCAGCTGGCCGCGGGCTCCGTACCCTGCCGGGTCCGTTCGCGGTCGCACCCTCTGCGACCGCGATCGTTACTGGTTTGTGGGGTTTTGCTGTAGCGGCTGCCACAGGGCTCTGGGGCCCCTAATGTCCTGGGCCCTGTGGCAGCCGCTACCGCTGCTACCCCGAGAGTTACGCACCTGGTCTTGGTAGATTTGCAGTGGTCTGATACTCCTTCCATTTCAATATGATCGCTTGCACAGTGCTCTTTGGGATGTTTAAAGTTTGGGAAATCTTTTTGTATCCAAATCTAGCTTTAAACTTCTCCACAACAGTATCACGGACCTGCCTGGTGTGTTCCTTGGTCTTCATGATGCTCTCTGCGCTTTAAACAGAACCCTGAGACTATCACAGAGCAGTTGCATTTATACGGAGACTTGATTACACACAGGTGGATTATATTTATCATCATCAGTCATTTAGGACAACATTGGATCATTCAGAGATCCTCACTGAACTTCTGGAGTGAGTTTGCTGCACTGAAAGTAAAGGGGCCGAATAATATTGCACGCCCCACTTTTCAGTTTTTTATTTTTTACAAAAGTTTAAAATAACCAATAAATTTCGTTCCACTTCACAATTGTGTCCCACTTGATGTCCCAGTTGATTCTTCACCAAAAAATTAAAATTTTATATCTTTATGTTTGAAGCCTGAAATGTGGCAAAAGGTTGAAAAGTTCAAGGGGGCCGAATACTTTCGCAAGGCACTGTAGTGTCATCACATCGTGCCTGTTTCTAACTGAAGACTCCAGGAGCAGGAAAGGTGACTATTAAGGTTTTTTTTTCTTTGATATATACAGTAGCTGCAACTGAAGGGGGCATGAAACTGTGGGGGCAACCTGAGGGGGACATTAAACTGTGGAATCAACCTGAGGGGGACATGATACAATGAGGGCAAACGGAGGTGGGACATGAAACTATGGGGGCAACCTGAGGGGTGCAGTTTTCAAAATGGGGTCACTCCTTTGGGGAATCCACTGTTATGGTACCTTACAGGCTCTGCAAACATGACATGGCGTCCAGATACCAAACATCTGAATCTGCACTCCAAAAGCCACATAGCGCTCCTTCTCTTCTGCGCCCTGCTGTGTGCCCAAACTGCAGTTTATGCCAACATGTTTGACACTGGTGTACCCAGGGTAACGTACGTAATGTCATATGTGGGTATAAACTGCTGTATGGACACAGCTGGGCAGAGAATGGAAGGAGCACTATTTGGTTTTTGGAGCACAGGCTTGGACGGTTTGGTTTTTGGACGCCATTGCACTTTTGCAGAGCTGAAACGCCAGTAAAGTGGAATCTCCTGACATGATCTCCATTTTGGAAACTACACTCCTGAAGGAATTTATCCAGGGGTACAATGAGCATTTTTAACCCCCAAGTGTTGCTATAATTTATTATCCATAAATGAATACGCAGCTGACTGTGAAAGGTGAAAATGACAATTTTTCCAGGAATACATCATTTCAGTGCGTAATATGTTGTGCCCGGCTTGTATCAGAGATGAACGCTCCAAAAGCTGTTGTGCCCGGGATCCCCGCTTTAACAGTTTTTGGATTGTGTGTCTGCAGACATAAGCTGGGCACAACATATCGGGCACTGAAATGGCGTATCTCTAGAAAAATGTTATTTTTAACTTTTCATTATCATCTGCGCATTCATTTCTGGAAATTAAAAGAATGCAACACTTAAAGGGGTATTCCCACAAACATAACAATTTTTAAATTAGTAGATAATTTAAAAGATAAACATTTTTGCAAATATAAGTAATTTAACATTTTGCTGAATTTTAAAGATTTTCTCTAAATATCTTGTGGCCACAATTTGTTGTCTTGATCGGTTGCCAATGGATACGACCATCAATGAAGGTCCTTTCGAATGTCAGAAAATCAGCCATGATTTCAGTATTGTGGCTGGGATATCTTTTGATACATGTAGTGTCCCTGCCTGATAACCAAGCTACAATAAGAAAATCATAGCCAGGTTCCTGACAAATCTAACACCTTAGAAAGTTTCTGCATTCGTGGTCGTATCCATTGGCAACCGATCAAGACAATAGATGTCACCACTAAGATGGCTAGAGAAAATCTGTAAAACTGTGCTGAATTTTTAACTACTTATTTTTACGAAAATGTTTAACTTTTGATTATCTACAAATATAGATATGATTATATTCATGGGAATACCCCTTTAAGGGTTAATAATGCTCGCTACAACACTTGATAAATCCCTTGAAGGGTATACTTTCCAAAATGGGGTCACAAGTCTGCAGATTCCACTTTACTGGCAATTCTTGGGTTCTGCAAAAGTGACATGGTGTCCAAAAACCAAACTGTGCTCTAAAAACCAAAATAGCGCTCCTTCCCTTCTGTGCCCGGCTGTTCCCAAACAGCAGTTTATACCTACATATGGCATTAAGTACATTATCCTGGGTACACCAGTGTCATACATGTGTGCATAAACTGCCATTTGGACACACAGCAGGGTGCAGATGTGAAGTAGCACTATGTACTTTTGGAGCGCAGATTTAGATTGTTGGTTTTTGAACGCCATGTCACATTTGCAGAGACCCTAAAATTGCCCCTACAAAATGGGGGTCACTTCTTGGGGAATTCCAGTTTACTGGCACCTGCAAAAATAACATGGCGACCAGAAAGTCCCTCTAAATCTGTACTCCAAAAGCTAAAAAAACACAGTGCTCCTCCCTTTCTGAGCCCTGCTGTGTTCCCAAGCAGCAGTTTACACCCACATATATAATTTTTTTTCCCCCGGGATATCCCACTTAATAGTTTTAGGAGTGCATGTCTCTGATGCCACAAAGTGGCCGCAACATATTCTGAAATTGGATATTTCTTCAAAAACTTCAATTTTCACTTTGTACATTAATTTTTGGGAAGCATTTTTAGGCTCAAAATGATAATACCCCTTGATACATTCCTTGAGGGATATAGTTTCTAAAATGGGGTCCCTTTTGAGGGGTTTCCACTGTATTGGTACTTTAGGGGCTCTGCAAATGCGACATGGCACCTGAAAACTATTCCAGCCACATCTGCCCTCCTAAAGCTAAATAGCGCTCTTTCCATTCTGAGCTTCACCATGTATCCATACAGCAGATTACAACCACATATGGGGCATTTTTGTGTTCAGAAGAAATTGTGTAACAAACTGTGGGGAGCTTTTTCTTCTTTAACCACTTGCAAAAATTAAAAATATGTCGCTAAATGGACGGTTTATTGGAAAAAAAGTAATTTTTCATTTTTACGTCCCAATGATAATAAAATCTGTGAAGCAGCTGTGAGGTCAAAATGCTCACTATACCCCTAGATAAATTCTATGAGGGGTGTAATTTCCAAAATGGGGTAACTTTTAGGAGTTTCCAATGTATTGGTACTTTAGGGGCTCTGCAAATGCGACATGGCACTCAAAAACTAATCCAACCACATCTGCCCTCCTAAAGCCAAATAGCGCTCTTTCCATTCTGAGCCCCACCATGTACCCATACAGCAGATTACAACCACATATGGGGCATTTCTGTGTTCAGAAGAAATTGTGTAACAAACTGTGGGGTGCTTTTTCTTCTTTAACCACTTGCAAAAATTAAAAATGTCGCTAAATGGACGGTTTATTGGAAAAAAGTAATTTTTCATTTTCATTTCCCAATGTTAATAAAATCTGTAAAATAGCTGTGGGGTCAAAATGCTCACTATACCCCAGGACATGTTCTGTGAGGGGTGTGGTTTCCAAAATGGGGTCACTTTTAGGGGGTTTCCACTGTTTTGGTACTTTGGGGGCTCTGCAAATGCAGCATGGCACCTGAAAACTATTCCAGCAAAATCTGCCCTACAAAAGCAAAATAGCGCTCTTTCCATTCCGAGCCCCACCATGTACCCATTCAGCAGTTTATGACCACATATGGGGTATTGCTGTGTTCAGGAGAAATTGTTTAACAAACTATGGGGTCCGTTTTCTCCTTTAACCCCTTGTGAAAATGAAAAATTTGGGGATAAACTGACGTTTTAGTAATTTTTCATTTATACATCCCAATGTTAGTAAAATCTGTGAAACAGCTGTGGGGTCAACATGCTCACTATACCCCTTGATGAATTCTGTGAGGGGTGTAGTTTCCAAAATGGAGTCACTTTTAGGGGGTTTCCATTGTTTTGGTACTCTAGTGGCTTTGCAAATGAGACATGGCACCTGAAAACTATTCCAGCAAAATCTGCTTTTCAAATGTCCAGTGTCACTCCTTCCCTTCTGTACACTGCCGAATGCCCAAACATCAGTTTACACCCACATGTGGGGTATTTCTGTGCTCTCGAGAAATTGTATAATAAACTGGGAGATGCATTTTCTCCTTTAACCCTTTGTGAATGTGTTAAATTTAGGGCTAAATGAAGGGATTAGTGGAAAAAAATGAAATGTCTAAATTTCACCTCGATATCGTTTTAATTCTTGTGAAATGCTTAAAGGGTTAACAAACTTCCCAAATGCTGTTTTGAATTATATCAGGGGTGCAGTTTTGAAAATGGGGTGATTTATAGGAGGTTTCTAATATACAGGCCTTTATAATCCCCTTCAGAACTGAAGTGGTCCCTAAAAAATTAGTTTGGGAAATTTTCTTGTAAATCTGGAAAATCGCTGTTACACTTGTAAGCCTTCTAACATCCAAAATAAATTAAAGGACGATTAAAAGATGATGTCAATATGGTAGATAATATTTATTAATGTATTTGGGTGGTATGACTGTCTGAAAAGCAGAGAATTTCACATTTTGAAAATTGCAATTTTTTTTTTTTTTTCCAAAATTTCCATCAAATATCCTATTTTTTTTATAAATAAATACAAAAATATTGATTAGTGTTTACCACTAACATGAAGTACAATGTGTCACGAGAACACAATCTCAAAATCACTTGTGTAAGTTAAAGCATCTTAAAGTTCTTGCCACATAAAGTGACACATGTCAGTTTTGAAAAACAAGGCCTGATCCTTAACGTACTTTTGGGCTGTGTCCTTAAGGGGTTAATGGAAATATTAATATTAACATAATACATACTCAATCAATATTATTTAAAACACAGCTTATCTAAAAAAATTTTCATGATTTACGGGAATATTTTGCATCCGGGATGTCTCTCTTTGTAGTCCAACAATAGTCAGCCAGCATGGTGGTGCTCCACTTGCCTTGGAACCTTCGTTCCATCGTAGAAATCTGCTGATGAAAACGCTCCCCATGCTGGTCACTGACAGCACCAAGATTTTCTGGGAAGAAGTCCAGGCGGGAGTCCAAGAAATGAAGTTTTAAGGACATGTTGCATCCAATAGCTTGGTATGATTTCACAAGATCACGCACTATATCACTGTAGTTTGCTGCTTTATGATTTCCAAGAAAAGAAGAGGAGACATTTTTGAAGGACAGACAGGCTGCTTTTTGCAATGGATTTAACAGTTCCTGAAATTGTTTATCATCCATGACCGATCTTATTTGTGGCCCTATAAAAATGCCTTCTTTGAGTTTCGCATTAATAACTTTTGGAAATTTTGATTTCAAATGCATAAATGCAGCAGAAGTTTTATCAATTGCTTTTACGAATTGTTTCAGCAATCCAAGCTTAATATGCAGTGGAGGTAGATATACTTTTGTAGGATTCACTAAAGGTAAATTTGACACATTTTTTTGTCCAGGAACAAGAAATTCACGTTTAGGCCATTCCTTCATAATATAATGAGATTTCCTATCCTTGCTATCCCATTCACATAAGAAACAGCAGAATTTTGTGTATCCAAGTTGCAACCCAAGCAATAAAGCAATGACCTTCAAATCTCCACAAATATTCCAGTTATATTTTTCATACTGGATTTTATCTAACAGAAGTTTCATACTTTCATATGTCTCTTTCATATCAGCAGCATGTTCAACAGGTATTGACAGTAAGGAATTGCCATTATGCAAAGGAATGGCCTTTAAACTAACTTTTGATGAGTCTATGAACAACCGCCACTCATCTGCCTGGTGTTGAATACCAAGGGCCTCCATAAGTGAATAAACATCATTGCAATACACTATACCATTTTCTTCAGAGAAGTAGTTTTTTAAATCATCCTCTCGGTTACAAAACCTGCATATTCAGGTATCGTAACCTTCGTTGCCCTGGCGGTGTGCTTGGGATCATTGTCATGCTGAAAGACCCAGCCATGTTTCATCTTCAATTCCCTTGCTGATGGAAGGAGGTTTGCACTCAAAATCTCACGATACATGGCCCCATTCATTCTTTCATGTACACGGATCAGTTGTCCTGGTCCCTTTGCAGAGAAACAGCCCCAAAGCATGATGTTGCCACCCCTATGCTTCACAGTTATGGTGTTCTTTGGATGCAACTCAGCATTCACTCTCCTCCAAACACGACGAGTTGTGTTTCTACCAAACAGTTCTACTTTGGTTTCATCTGACCATATGGCATTCTACCAATACTCTTTTGGAACATCCAAATGTTCTCTAGTGCTCGCCTGGCACTGCAGGATCTGAGTCCCTGGCGGCATAGTGTGTTACTGACGGTAGCCTTTCTTACGTTAGTCCCAGCTTTCTGCAGGTCATTCACTAGGTCCCCCCGTGTGGTTTTGGGATTTTTGCTCACCGTTCTTGTGATCATTTTGACCCCACGGGGTGAGATCTTGCGTGGAGTCCATGATTGAGGGAGATTATCAGTGGTCTTGTATGTCTTCCATTTTCTAATTATTGCTCCCACAGTTAATTTTTTCACACCAAGCTGCTTGCCTATTGCAGATTCAGTCTTCCCAGCCTGGTGCAGGTCTACAATTTTGTTTCTGGTGTCCTTCCACAGCTCTTTGGTCTTAACCATAGTGGAGTTTGGAGTGTGACTATTTGAGGTTGCGAATAGGTGTCTTTTATACTGATAACAATTTCAAACAGGTGCCATTACTACAGGTAATGAGTGGAGGACAGAGGAGCCTCTTAAAGAAGAAGTCTGTGAGAGCCAGAAATCTTGCTTGTTTGTAGGTGACCAAATTCTTATTTTCCACCATAATTTGCAAATAAATTCTTTAAAAATCAGGCAATGTGATTTTCTAGATATGTTTTCTCATTTTGTCTCTCATAGTTGAGGTCTTCCTATAATGTCAATTACAGCCCTTTCTCATCTGTGGGAGAACTTGCACAATTGCTGGCTAACTAAATACGTTTGCTTCACACTTTATGATCTACATATAATTTTGATTGGAGAACTGATACTATTCAGTATTTGGGAATACATGTATCACCCTCCCCTAGGTCACTCTACTGCCATAACTATTTGCCAATGATTAAAGTTCTGCAAGATACATACTTCCAAATCTTCAATTGCCCAGGGAGGCAAGAGGAATTTCAGATTTCTCAGCTGTATGCGGATGATAATCAGGCATTATCTTTTCAAGCATTGAGGCAAAGGTTTGGAATACCCATAAGCCATTTTTATAAACACTTTCAAATATTGCATTATCTATCCAAGAATCCCTCTGCATCCGTGCCCCACAATAGTATGGTTTTTGTTTGGATATCTAAAGGCATGAAAGGCTTGCGATTTTTGATATGATGGACAACTCTTCTTCCTTTATTGAATCTGCTCCCTTTCGGCACTGGGAAAGGGACTTGGGAATGACCTCTTCTCCTGCAGAGTGGAGCAAATCCATTAAATTGATACATTCTTCCCTGAAATGCAGTACGCATGTTGAGACGGCATTAAAGATCATTCTACGGTGGTATTGCACTCCATCCGTCCTGCAAATGGCCTATCCTTCTGTTTCCAGGGAGTGCGGGGGTAGAGGGACATTGTTTCATATTCTATGGTCATGCCCTGGTATTTCATCGTATTGGGCGGAGGTGTTTGACATACTCTTGGAGTTGTTTGATTTCCAACTTCCATGTGCTCCACATTTAGCTATCTTGTTACTCAGGGTCCCCTGTGCTCTTTGCCCCTATCAGAAGCTTCTATGTAAAATTCTGACCATTGCTAAACTTATGTTGGTGCAAAGATGGAAATCTATTGCACCTCCTCCAACCTTTGCCCTTCTAACTAGCATTAACACCACCTTCACTTACGAGAAGGCTATTGCTCTGGGTAATCACTCATATCACACCTTTGCGAATATATGGGAGAAATGGATTATGTCCAGATTCTGCACATAAATTTTGAATTATTTGTTTATATGGACCTAAATTGATCACATAGAATTGATAGAAAAGATAGAAATGAGACTATCTATTACATCACACCCACTGGAGGGAGAACCTCATGACATTTAAGTTGTTCTAATGTATTTTGTGTCGTACCTGTTATTGCTGCGTTGAGGATCTGCTTACCGGGCCTACTCAGTCAGCCATGTCTATTGATACTGATGTATATTCTATAACATCATCTCACCCTATTCCTTATACCTTATATTTTTGTTTTTCTGTTGTTCTTATGTTTTATAGTTTGACTCCTTAATGCTATTTGGATGCATGGCATTTGTGTATTGCGTAACTGTATCTAATACGTTGTGACGCTTATATTTGCTGCTCATCTTAAACCTAAGAGTCTGTTTTTGTAGTTTTCTTATGCAAAACTTTAATAAAAATTATTGAACCAAAGTTTGTAAGTCCCTTTTAATCCTTCGTGGAGGACTAGTACACTGTGAGCCATTCCTGGGCAAGTTGTTCTGGGGAGCAACATTCTCATGGCTCACTAGAAGGGTCAGGAGGTGCAAGGTTCCAGGATTGCAGCAGACGTAGGCCTCGATGAGATAACAGTAGTAGTTCTATTGGGAGATATCACAAGTTTTGTCAGAAAGCCCCAGCGGTATCTGATGTTAGTATCTTATAACTGCAAAGTCTCTCCTGGCTTGTAATGTAGCTGCAGAAAGATCTGATTATAGTGTATATGGAAGTGTCTTCAGCTTTCTGGAGGTGAACATAAGATCCTTGACATGGTAAAATTGCACCCCGACCAGAGTGTCCCTGGTAGGGGATTTGGGTGCTGCCTTAGATTTAGGAAGGAGCACAGTCCATGGTCATGTTGAGGTTTGTCAGTGATGGTACAAAAGATTGGAACACCATTCAAGATAAGCAGCAAGATCTGTAGGGGATATCTCCTTCGGCACCTCTCTGATTCTTATATTGTTTCTCTTAGAACTTTCTTCAGCGTCTGTGTCTGTGTCTTTCAGCCATTTGACATCATCTTGTAGTGCACATTATGGGCATCCACAAGCTCATTGTGTGCCATAGAAAATTTTTCCATTTTGCATTCTGTGTTACTAGATTAGATTTTGATGGTTTGTACAGAGAAGACGGGACAGGCAATATGACCATTTCCAGTTAAATTGTGAAGGAGGTCTTTGTAATCATTTGTATGCTGGCTTTGACACCATGCCAGAATATTTGGAGGACAGAGTAGTGCCACCATGTTATAGGGTACCTTCTGATGCTTGACAGCACCAACAGAGATTCATGGAAGACACAGATTTATGGAACAACCAGAAAGGAGAGCAATACCATCTGACAAGTAATTTGTAATTATTCTCTTGTAAACGGACACAAAATAAGTATCCATGTGCAGATCGTAGTACACTGTTCATATCTTCTTCCGAGAGGGTGAAGCCCAGTTTAGATTCCCAAAAAGAAATGAACGTTGGTTTGAAAGATTTGCAGACGTCGATGAATTTCTCGAACATATGTGAAGTTTTCAACAGCAAAGGGCTAGAGAAGTAGAGTGCTCTTTCGAATGGAGTGAGATGATGTGTAAGTTCTTTGTGTTTGGTGAGTGTATGTAGGTAATACTCAATGTGAGCCTTATGAAGGAAAGAGAGATTTACGTTTGGGAGCAAGGATGTCACCTGTGGCTGTGAAAACATTTTAATTTCGAATGAAAGCATCCCAAAAGTGGAGAGGTTCAAGTTTCCACAAGTCAGCATAGGCAGGAATGGGTGTAGAAAGAAAATTCGGAATGAGGCTTAGAGGCATCAATTAGGAAAGTGGTGGGGCCTAAGAGTTTCTTAAATCACGCCAGGTTCAACATGAACAGAGTAATAATCTGGGGACTTAGGTTTGTAGAATTTGGAGCCATAGAGCAATAGAAGAGGGAGAAAATTCGGGCCAAAGGTAGTTGTTGCCACTTAATGGATGAGGCTGTTACTCTTACAGCCCGATAACTACATCCACCTTTTCAATTAGATAGCTTTGTAATATTTTGAAACATCTGGGAAACCAATACTGCCAGAGGATTTCTTTCTTAAAAGGAGTGAAAGCATCTCGGTCTCTTCCTACCATAGGAAGAAAAAAAAAAAATCAAGCGAATGGATTTGAATAAATGGGGCGGTAGGTAGATAGGTATCTTGTGCAAGCGATAGAGAATTTTGGGGAGAATGTAGGTTTGCAGAAGGTTTTGCGACAGCATGGTTTTACTAAGGACAGAAATTGTCAGACTAATCTGATTTGCTTTTATGAAGAGTTTAGTAGAAGTGTGGACAGAAGGGAGGCTGTAGATATAGGTTTTCTAGACTTTTCAAAGGTGTTTGACACTATCCCTCAGACATTTAACTACTTAAGGACATGGACAAAAACTGTCTTAGGCTAAAGCCCCACGTAGCGGGCTGCAGCAAAAAAGCACTGAGGGAAAAACTGCAGTGGCTTTTTGCTACCATTATGCCCATAGGGAAACCGCAACTGTTTTGGAAATCGCAGCATATAGGCTGCGCATAGTTTTCCGCAAAGTGAGGATGGGATTTGCTGGAATCCAATCCTTGCATTGACTGTAAAATGACATGTGTTTTTTGTGGCGTTTCCACCACGGACAACTCGCTGCGTTTATGCCATGTGCGGCCCCGGCTTAAAATTGATGTGTCATTTTATATGGCAATAACTTTGAGATACTTTAACTTACCCAAGTGATTGTGATATTGTTTTTTCATGACACATTGTACTTAACATTAGTGGTAAACATTGTCTCGCAGCGATTTTTCAGGCTGGAAAATTTCCCAAACTCATATTTACTTCAGATCTGATGGGGATTTTAAAGGCATATATATATATATATATATATATATATATATATATATATATATGAGAGAGAGAGATGCCAGCAACATCGACATCTGCTTGCAGAGTCGGTTGATCTCCTGTTGCGCTGTATTAGCCTGTGCCAGCTGCTTCACAACCTCCTACATGGCTGTGGCTCTTTATTTCAGCGTCGTCAGCTACCAGGACACGCAGCCCGTGTATGTCTCACTGCACTTATGCCCGCATCCGAAGCACCATATGTGGGGTACCGCTCAGGTAGATACTTGGTAGCAGTGCAGGAAACAGGGACACAGAGACTGGATCACACTCAAGTTTGGTGTTTACTCACTTGGTGCATAAACAGTTTGCCTTTACAAAGACATGAACAGAAAACAACAACAAAAGAAACCCTTTTCGGCTGAGAACTAACTAATACAGAAACGTTTCCTTTCTATACAGGAGCCTGGCTGCCAGACACCTGCTCTGGTTACTTCAAACAGGGGTGGCACAGAGTTACCTTGATGCAGGTTCAGATACACAGTTCACTTTCCTCAGTGTAGTGCCACACCCCCTAGTTCTAACACACAACCTATATGAGGCCTTAATTAGTCACCTAACCTCCCTGCTGTGGGCTTCTACCACACACTCTTTAACTGCCTGGCAGGAAGATACCTGTTCTCCCAAACACCACACCCTTCACTTTCTCACAGTGCCTTGCGAAAGTATTCGGCCCCCTTGAACTTTTCAACCTTTTGCCACATTTCAGGCTTCAAACATAAAGATATAAAATTTAAACTTTTTGGTGAAGAATCAACAACAAGTGGGACACAATTGTGATGTGGAATGAAATTTATTGGTTATTTAAAAATTTTGTAAAAAATAAAAAAACGAAAAGTGGGGCGTGCAATATTATTTGGCCCCTTTACTTTCAGTTCGGCAAACTCACTCCAGAAGTTCAGTGAGGATCTCTGAGTGATTCAATGTTGTCCTAAATGACTGATGATGATAAATATAATCCACCTGTGTGTAATCACGTCTCTGTATAAATGCACCTGCTCTGTGATAGTCTCAGGGTTCTGTTTAAAGCGCAGAGAGCATCATGAAGACCAAGGAACACACCAGGCAGGTCCGTGATACTGTGGAGAAGTTTAAAGCCGGATTTGGATACAAAAATATTTCCCAAACTTTAAACATCCCAAAGAGCACTGTGCAAGCGATCATATTGAAATGGAAGGAGTATCAGACCATTGCAAATCTACCAAGACCCGGCCGTCCCTCTAAACTTTCATCTCAAACAAGGAGAAGACTGATCAGAGATGCAGCCAAGAGGCCCATGATCACTCTGGATGAACTGCAGAGATCTACAGCTGAGGTGGGAGAGTCTGTCCATAGGACAACAATCAGTTGTACACTGCACAAATCTGGCCTTTATGGAAGCGTGGCAAGAAGAAAGCCATTTCTCAAAGATATCCATAAAAAGTCTCGTTTAATCTTTGCCACAAGCCACCTGGGAGACACACTAAACATGTGGAAGAAGGTGCTCTGGTCAGATGAAACCAAAATCGAACTTTTTGGCCACAATGCAAAACTATATGTTTGGCGTAAAAGCAACTCAGCTCATCACCCTGAAAACACCATTCCCCACTGTCAAACATGGTGATGGCAGCATCATGGTTTGGGCCTGCTTTTCTTCAGCAGGGACAGGGAAGATGGTTAAAATTGATGGGAAGATGGATGGAGCCAAATACAGGACCATTCTGGAAGAAAACCTGTTGGGGTCTGCAAAAGACCTGAGACTGGGACGGAGATTTATCTTCCAACAAGACAATGATCCCAAACATAAAGCAAAATCTACAATGGAACGGTTCACAAATAAACATATCCAGGTGTTAGAATGGCCAAGTCAAAGTCCAGACCTGAATCCAATCGAGAATCTGTGGAAAGAGCTGAAAACTGCTGTTCACAAACGCTCTCCATCCAACCTCACTCAGCTCGAGCTGTTTTCCAAGGAAGAATGGGCAAGAATTTCAGTCTCTCGATGTGCAAAACTGATAGCGACATACCCCAAGTGACTTGCAGCTGTAATCGCAGCAAAAGGTGGTGCTACAAACTATTAACTTAAGGGGGCCGAATAATTTGGCACGCTCTCACTCTCCTCCAAACACGACGAGTTGTGTTTCAACCAAACAGTTCTACTTTGGTTTCATCTGACCATATGACATTCTCCCAATAGTCTTCTGGAACATCCAAATGCTCTCTAGCAAACTTCCTAAAAAGTTTGTAAACACTTTAAACATTTCAACAATATGAAGATGAAATTTCAACAATTTTTTTTTTTTTTCAATAATACGTTCATTTAACTCTAAAATTTACACCTTCCCAAGAGGTTAAAGGAGAAAATGCATCTTACAATTTGTTAAGCAATTTCTTCCGAGCACGAAAATACCCACATACAGATAAAAGTTGCTGTTTGGGCACACAGCAGCGCGCTGAAGGGAAGGAGCACCACTGAACGTTTGAAAATCAAACGCTGGAATAGCTGCCATGTCTCATTTGCAGAGCCCCTAAAATAGTAGTACAGTGGAAACCCTTCAAAAGTGTCCCCATTTTGGAGACTACATCTCTAAAGGAATTTATCAAGAGGTATAGTTAGCATTTTGACTCTCGCAGATTTTATTAACATTGGGATGTGTAAATGAAAAAATGAAAAATTACAAAAATGTCAATTTATCCCCAAAGTTTTCATTTTCACAAAGAAGGAAAAGCACCCCACAGTTTGTTACATGTAACATGAACACGGCAATACCCCATATGTGGTTATAAGTTGCTTTATGGGTACATGGTGGGGCTCAGAATGGAAAGAGCCCCTAAAGTACCAGTACAAAGGAAATACCCCAAAAGTGACCCCATTTTGAATACTACACCCTTTGCAGAATTTATCAAGGGGTAGTGTGAGCATTATGACCTCATGGCTGTTTCACAGAATTCATTAGTAATTTTTTTTTTTTTATTTCCAATTAACTGTCAAAATTTTTAATTTTCACAAGGAGTTAAAGAAGAAAAAGCACACCACAGTTCATTACACAATTTCTCTTCAGCTCAGCTAGACCCCACATTTGGTTGGAAAATGAAGGGGTTATAGTGAACATTTTGACCCAAGAGATGATTTCCAAAAAGATATGTGCAGTGGATGATGCAAAATGAAAATTGAAACGTTCCCAGATATATGCTATTTCAATTCCCATGTCATATGTGGGAGGGGGTGGGCAGAGCTTGGCAGCCAACTGTAATGGCCGCTTAAGTAGGAAGCTCTGAGATAACTTGGCAGCTCTCAGCACACACTAGGCCTGTATATATCGTAGAATACCTGCCTGAATGCAGAGGATCGACGGCTATCTCCTGAGTGGATCTCTACCCAGTTTGGTCCTCTGAGTGCTGCTGCCTTGCATCCCAGAAGAGCGCCACCTTTACTGTCTCTACGCGGTTGGCACAAAGTCCTCCCTTGCAGTGACGCTACAGTAGCCTTGCTGCCTTAATCGCGGCGAGGACCGACAATTCACTTGTAGGAGGCTTACTAAGCAGACCCCTCTGGACTTTAGTAGCACACCGCTACCAGGAGCCTTACTGAATTATTTGGCACTCTAAAGGGTTTGTCAGAGGACTGTAACTCACAGAGCTCTCACTTTTCCTCCACGCCCCATGTTTCTCCATCCCCACAGGCTGAATTGCAGATAAACCCAGACACTGGCTCGCGTACTACTCTATGTTCAGTGTAGCCAGGTGGCTGAGGATTTGTTTTATGCTGTGATGTACATGCTGCTTGCTGTGTAAAAAGAAGAATAAAGCTGGCTAAGATCAGTTTTGAACCAAAAAAATTGTTTTTTAGTGAGAGTTTATTGAATGTTTCTGTTGTGCCAATTATCTTGACTGAGGGATGAAGATCCTGAGAGCTAAAATAATCATCCCCCCCGGGTTGTCACAAGGGGTACAGCAATATCTGGACCAAGACTGTGTGTTTATTGTTTTTCATTCTTTTAACTGTAGCCGTAAACCATAGGGGGTTACTTTAAGAAATCTAGACTTGTAATATTTACTCAACATAGATTTAAATGTCTCCCATGCAACCACTTAATCACTTGTTGACAATAGCTGCTTCCAGTCTATGTCCTAAACTACAACCCACAACCTGGGAAAATTGGCCTTTTTAAAATTGAGGAATTTTTCCCTCCCAGCCTTTGTTTGTTTTTTACCATTTAGGTGGAATCTGATTACATTATGGATAAGTCACTGAGGGGTACTTCCCAAACCACCAATTATATCACTGAATGAAAAATGGAAGCTAAAACTATTAAAACTATAACTTTTAATGATACAAATAATGAAGGAATTCCAAAATAATTAAAAAATAAATAGGGTGAATATACTGTAACAGTACCAGCTATAGATACTTCCAATGAACATTTATTTATTGTGGAGAAACAAGTTAAACTATAAGGCTTCCCATAAATGTTCAGGCAGTCTTATTATTTCCTAGGGTTCTCAGATCAAAGACCCTTCTTAATGTCTATGTGACCAGATATATTGTGTGGATACTGTGTCCACAATCATACAGGGACAAAATACGTTAATAATAGGAATGCCACAAAACCTTGGTACTATATAGATAATTCTAGATGCAGGGATTGTATATACTTCAGCCCAAAATTGGATACTATAAATTGGGATATTAAGTAACAAAAAAATTACGGTAGTTATCAGTCTTAAATGTCATGCTGCCACAACAGCATTGATAAGATAGAAGCCCCAGTTTAAATAGCAACCTCCTATTGATATAAATAAGGAGTAGCCCCTTTAAACTATAAATTTCTGTGTCAGCCTATAAATTAGCAGCTGATAGTCAATGTAGGATTAGGTAATGTCCTACCAAGCAGGTGAGCATAAACAGGCTACTCAGCCCTCAATGCGTCCCTCCCTCCCCCCACACACTCTTTTTAGAGCTATGGGGTTCATCAGGAAGAAAAAACAAAGAAGAAACAGCAATATGATGAAGAAGAAATTGCTCTTCCTAACAAAATTGCAGTAATGACTGCATTTCCCAACTCCCAGATGGCATTTAATGTGTATGATGCCGAGACTGCCATCTCGTGTCCTTTTATCTGGAAAACCACGCCCCCGTTGACACCCATCAATGAGGAAAGGAGAATGTAGGGGCGGGTGGACTAATCACGGAACGCTACATCATAAGACGTGATCGTGCTCAGATGGTTGCCAGGGAGCCCTTATAAACAATCAAGGTAAATTCAACATAGTAGTATGAACGAGACCCAATCGATAGGTGTAGTCAGACTTGTACTGGCCCACTGGGGAACCAGTGAATCCCCCGATGGGCCCCAAGCCCCAACTATCGCGATCGCGGGGGTACAGGGCCCGCGGCCAGCTGGTGATGTCCGGGGCTCCGGACCACTATGATGGCGGTCGGGGAAAGCCTGGATCCCCGACCGCTATACATACAGTGCTGGCCAAAAGTATTGGCACCCCTGCAATTCTGTCAGATAATACTCAATTTCTTCCAGAAAATGATTGCAATCACAAATGCTTTGGTAATAATATCTTCATTTAATTTGTCTTCAATGGAAAACCACAAAAAGAATTGTCAAAAAGCCAAATTGGATATAATTCCACACCAAACATAAAAAAGGGGGTGGACAAAAGTATTGGCACCCTTTGAAAAATCATGTGATGCTTCTCTAATTTGTGTAATTAACAGCACCTGTTACTTACCTGTGGCACATAACAGGTGGTGGCAATAACTAAATCACACTTGCAGCCAGTTAAAATGGATTAAAGTTGACTCAACCTCTGTCCTGTGTCCTTGTGTGTACCACGCAAAATTGTGAGGAAGCATGAGCAATCTCAAGGCTACAAGTCCATCTCCAAAGACCTGAATGTTCCTGTGTCTACCGTGCGCAGTGTCATCAAGAAGTTTAAAGCCCATGGCACTGTGGCTAACCTCCCTAGATGTGGACGGAAAAGAAAAATTGACGAGAGATTTCAACGAAAGATTGTGCGGATGGTGGCTAAAGAACCTCGACTAACATCCAAACAAGTTCTAGCTGCCCTGCAGTCCGAGGGTACAACAGTGTCAACCCGTACTATCCGTCGGCGTCTGAATGAAAAGGGACTCTATGGTAGGATACCCAGGAAGACCCCACTTCTGACCCAGAAACATAAAAAAGCCAGGCTGGAGTTTGCCAAAACTTACCTGAGAAAGCCAAAAACTTTTTGGAAGAATGTTCTCTGGTCAGATGAGACAAAAGTAGAGCTTTTTGGGAAAAGGCATTAACATAGAGTTTACAGGAAAAAAAAAGAGGCCTTCAAAGAAAAGAACACGGTCCCTACAGTCAAACATGGCAGAGGTTCCCTGATGTTTTGGGGTTGCTTTGCTGCCTCTGGCACTGGACTGCTTGACCGTGTGCATGGCATTATGAAGTCTGAAGACTACCAACAAATTTTGCAGCATAATGTAGGGCCCAGTGTGAGAAAGCTGGGTCTCCCTCAGAGGTCATGGGTCTTCCAGCAGGACAATGACCCAAAACACACTTCAAAAAGCACTAGAAAATGGTTTGAGAGAAAGCACTGGAGACTTCTAAAGTGGCCAGCAATGAGTCCAGACCTGAATCCCATAGAACACCTGTGGAGAGATCTCAAAATGGCAGTTTGGAGAAGGCACCCTTCAAATCTCAGGTATCTGGAGAAATTTACCAAAGAAGAATGGTCTAAAATTCCAGCAGAGCATTGTAAGAAACTCATTGATGGTTACCGGAAGCGGTTGTTCGCAGTTATTTTGTCTAAAGGTTGTGCTACCAAGTATTAGGCTGAGGGTGCCAATACTTTTGTCCGAACCATTTTTGGAGTTTTGTGTAAAATGATCAATGATTTTACTTTTTTTTTCATTCTCTTTTGTGTTTTTTCATTGCAAGCAAAATAAATGAAGATATTATTACCAAAGCATTTGTGATTGCGATAATTTTCTGGAAGAAATTGAGTATTATCTGACAGAATTGCAGGGGTGCCAATACTTTTGGCCAGCACTGTATTGTAAATGAAAATGGGCACTGGCATGTCACCAGGCCCCTTTCCAATAGATGTCAGCCCAGGGGAGGTGACTTAAAATAATAAATAGTTATACTCATCTCTCCTGGGCTCTGCATCCTTTCTGGGGCCTTTCGGTCATGTGTCTGAGGCCTGTGATTAGGCCCCAGTGGTCACATAGGACGCGGCGGTGTAATGACATCAGTGCGCCCCCATGTGACCGCTGAGGACCAATCACAGGACTCAGCAGGGACGTCTGAAGATGCTGAAGACAGCCGGACCGAGCCAGGATGCCCAAGAAAGGTGAAGCAAGGTGAGTATCAGTGTTTGTTATTTTTACTCACCTTTCCTGGGCCTCCGATATTATACTCTGGGGTCTGAGGAGACCCAAGAGTATAATAATAGCACCGGAGAGGAGGGGGGCTGTTGGGAGCATATAATACTGATTGGGGGCCACTGTGGAGCATGTAATACTGGGTGGGGGCCACTGTGGAGCATGTAATACTGGGTGGGGGCCACTGTGGAGCATGTAATACTGGGTGGGGGCCACTGTGGAGCATGTAATACTGGGTGGGGGCCACTGTGGAGGATGTAATACTGGTTGGGGGCCACTGTAGAGGATGTAATACTTGTTGGGGGCCACTGTAGAGCATTTGATACTGGGTGGGGGCTACTGTAGAGCATATAATACTGGGTGGGGGCCACAGTAGAGCATATAATACTGGGTGGGGGCCACTGTGGAGCAAATAATAATGTCTGGGGGCCACTGTGGAGCATATAATGCTGTGTGGGGGCCACTGTGGAGCACTGTGGGGCTGAAGATATCTCCCCACTGTCAGAAGGGTGTTCCTCATACCTCAGTGTCATTGCTGGGTTGTGAGGAACGCCTCCCCTGACAGTACCCTAACATAGCCTTGTACTGTCAGAGGGGGCGTTCCTTACCCCCCAGTGATGACGCTAGACTGTCAGGAACGCCCTTCTGACAGTGGGGAGATATTAACCTTCACCGATATCTCCTTCCCTTGTGCACATACCGGGAGAGCTGACAGTGCAGTGCGCTGAATTGAGCGCACTGTCGGCTTTCTAGTGGTATATAAAAACACATGTGCCTGAGGACATGAAAGGTCCTTTTTAACATGGCTTATTTATTTATATGGCAGACTTAACCTTTTTAACCAACACCCAATGCAATAAAATTTTGTCAATATGTTGCTAATAAAAGACATCATCATCAGTCTTAAACTAGGTTCACACCTGCATTCGGGTTTCCATTCTTTGGGTCCGCTTGGAGACCCACAAATGGAAATCTAATCTGCTTAAAAAACCCGCAGACCCCATAGACTATAATGGGGTTTCCCGGGTTTCCGCCCGGTTTCTGCCTGAAAAAGGTGGAAAAATGCAAAGAGAAAAGTCCTGCTTGCAGGTCTTCTCTCTCCACATTTTTTAAGCGGATTCAGGGACATAAACCCTGAGTGGAGACCGGGGGCGCAAGTGTGAACCTAGCATTAAACAGGTTGTCCAGGCTAAAAAAATTTTTTATTTAGGACGTGGAGGTGAAAAAAAAAAAAGCATTCTCCTCAGCACCCCGTTGTCCCA
The DNA here is from genome assembly GCA_947044405.1 of Leptodactylus fallax. NCBI lineage: Eukaryota > Metazoa > Chordata > Amphibia > Anura > Leptodactylidae > Leptodactylus > Leptodactylus fallax. The sequence continues at coordinate 6,913,379 of CAMRHE010000007.1, read as the reverse complement.
TGCATGCTACTGTCTCTTCGGCCTCATGGCAGCGTCTCATTTCTGGAAATCCTGTAACTCCTGTAAGTGTTTTGTCTCAGCGGTCACATGAGGCGCCGGCACAAGATAGAATGGACACTGGCAGCAGACAACAGAGACCCGGGGACAGGAGAGAATTTACTTTTTTTTTTTTTTTTACACCTCCTGCCCGCCACATGGGTTGCTACTATTCCTGGACAACCTCTTTAAAGGGTTTATCCATTTTTCTAATATTGATGTCCTGTCCTTAGGATAGGCCATCAATATTACATCTGCAGGGGTACAACAGCCAGGAACCCTGCAGATCAGCTTTTCCAGGACAGTGCAACTACAGGTCATGTTAACAATTCCAGAAGCCATGCTGCTTGCTTGCCCTACAGGTTGTAGCGGTAGGTTTAGGTAGTGCAGTGTTGTGTATGGTGGGTGAGCAGCATGGCATTGTTATTACCAGTAGCCGTCCTGTCTCGGTACAGTTGATCTGCAGGGGTCCTGGCGGTGGGCCCCTAGAAACAATTCCACTGGTGGGCCCTAGACATCCCAGTCCGACACTGGGTATAGTGAGGCAATCAAAGAGACCACAGAATGGTTTCCATACTCAGTGGTCTACAGTGAGTTATAGGGATGGATATATGGTATTCTATTTTGCCAACCATAATAATTGACCATGGGATGGATAAAACAAAGTGACCTACAATGGCCCGCAGATAGTGCTAAGGTATATGTAATCCTATATTGGATAAAGTAAAAAATTGATCTCTATATTTATACCGCTGTCATTATGAAGACAGCTAAATTAATGGTCCATAACGACCAGTAGTAGATATTCATGATATATATAGTGGGTACAGAAAGTATTCAGACCCCTTTAAATTTTTCACTCTGTTTCATTGCAGCCATTTGCTAAAAGCAAAAAAGTTCATTTTATTTCTCATTAATGTACACTCAGCACCCCATCTTCACAGAAAAAAAACAGAAATGTAGATATTTTTGCAAATTTATTAAAAAAGATAAACTGAAATATCACATGGTCATAAGTATTCAGACCCTTTGCTCACTATTGAGTAGAAACACCCTTTTGAGCTAGTACAGTCATGAGTCTTCTTGGGAATGATGCAACAAGTTTTTCACATCTGGATTTGGGGATCCTCTGCCATTCTTCCTTGCAGATCCTCTCCAGTTCCATCAGGTTGGATGATGAACGTTGGTGAACAGCCATTTTCAGGTCACTCCAGAGATGCTCAATTGGGTTGAGGTCAGGGCTCTGGCTGGGCCAGTCAAAAATGGTCACAGAGTTGTTCCGAAGCCACTCCTTTGTTATTTTAGCTGTGTGCTTAGGGTCATTGTCTTGTTGGAAGGTGAACCTTCGGCCCAGTCTGAGGTCTAGAGCACTCTGGAAGAGGTTTTCTTCGAGGATATCTCTGTACTTGGCCGCATTCTTCTTTCCTTCAATTGCAACCAGTCGTCCTGTCCCTGCAGCTGAAAAACACCCCCATAGCATGATGCTGCCACCACCATGTTTCACTGTTGGGATTGTATTGCGCAGGTGATGAGCAGTCCCTGGTTTTCTCCACACATACCGCTTAGAATTAATGCCAAAAAGTTCAATCTTCGTCTCATCTGACCAGATAATCTTATTTCTGTGAGTCCTTCATTTGTTTTTTGGCAAACTCTATGCGGGCTTTCATATGTCTTTCACTGAGGAGAGGCTTCCTTCGGGCCACTCTGCCATAAAACCCTGACTGGTGGAGGGCTACAGTGATAGTTGACTTTGTGGAACTTTCTCCCATCTCCCTACTGCATCTCTGGAGCTCAGCCACAGTGATCTTTGGGTTCTTCTTTACCTCTCTCACCAAGGCTCTTCTCCCACGATTGCTCAGTTTGGCTGGACGTCCAGGTCTAGGAAGAGTTCTGGCATCCCAAACTTCTTCCAATTAAGAATTATGGAGGCCACTGGGCTCTTAGAAACCTTGAGAGCAGCAGAAATTTTTTTGCAACCTTGGCCAGATCTGTGCCTTGCCACAATTCTGTCTGAGCTCCTTGTGCAGTTCCTTTGACCTCATGATTCTCATTTGCTCTGACATGCACTGTGAGCTGTGAGGTCTTATATAGACAGGTGTGTGCCTTTCCTAATCAAGTCCAATCAGTTTAATTAAACACAGCTGGACTCCAATGAAGGAGTAGAACCATCTCAAGGAGGATCAGAAGGAAATAGACAGCATATGAGTTAAATATGAGTGTCACAGCAAAGGGTCTGAATACTTATGACCATGTGATATTTCAGTTTTTCTTTTTTTAAAAATTTGCAAAAATATCTACATTTCTGTTTTTTTTCTGTGAAGATGGGGTGCTGAGTGTACATTGATGAGAAATAAAATGAACTTTTTTGCTTTTAGCAAATGGCTGCAATGAAACAAAGAGTGAAAAATTTAAAGGGGTCTGAATACTTTCCATACCCACTGTATATAAATATAATATAAATCATAATAGGAGTTCCTGATTAATATATATATCCTCATGCACGTTGCCATTAAAGGAGTTGATTCAATTAACAGGTAGTTAATGAATATACAATAATAGCTGTCTGAGATAAAATCAGACAGTGTTAATCTCTTCTGTGATAATGTCTTAGTGCTCTTTTAGTCCACCCTCAATGTATTTAGATAATAGATCATAGTGATAGCCATCCAATATATATATACAGTGGGGAAAAAAGTATTTAGTCAGCCACCAATTGTGCAAGTTCTCCCACTTAAAAAGATGAGAAAGACTTGTAATTGACATCATAGGTAGATCTCAACTGTGAGAGACAAAATGAGAAAACCTATCTAGAAAATCACATTGTCTGATTTTTTAAGAATTTATTTGCAAATTATGGTGGAAAATAAGTATTTGGTCACCTACAAACAAGCAAGATTTCTGGCTCTCACAGACTTCTTCTTTAAGAGGCTCCTCTGTCCTCCACTCATTACCTGTAGTAATGGCACCTGTTTGAAATTGTTATCAGTATAAAAGACACCTGTCCACAACCTCAAACAGTCACACTCCAAAATCCACTATGGTGAAGACCAAAGAGCTGTGGAAGGACACCAGAAACAAAATTGTAGAACTGCACCAGGCTGGGAAGACTGAATCTGCAATAGGCAAGCAGCTTGGTGTGAAGAAATTAACTGCGGGAGCAATAATTAGAAAATGGAAGACATACAAGACCACTGATAATCTCCCTCGATCAGAGGCTCCACGCAAGATCTCACCCTGTGGGTTCAAAATGATCAAAAGAACGGTGAGCAAAAATCCCAGAATCAAACGGGGGGACCTAGTGAATGACCTGCAGAAAGCTGGGACTAACGTAACAAAGGCTACCGTCAGTAACACACTACACCACCAGGGGCTCAGATCATGCAGTGCCAGACGTGTCCCCTTGCTAAAGCCAGTACATATCTGGGCCCGTCTGAAGTTTGCTAGAGAGCATTTGTTCCAGAAGAGTATTGGGAGAATGTCATATGGTCAGGTGAAACCAAAGTAGAACTGTTTGGTAGAAACACAACTCGTCCATATAATGAATACGTATGATGTCATATAAAATCCAAAACTAATGTTACCTCCATCAAAAATGCGTAAGATGTTTGCCAGATACAAGTACTCTGGACAACTATTCCAGGCAAGAGAATAGAGTTTATTACCCAAAGTCATGCAGACTGTCTGTATAATCTAACTTTCCAAGGTCTAAAGAGGATCCGTCCTACAATCAGTGGCAGTGACCTGGACAAAGGAATATTACAAAAGAAGCATAATGGACCTTTAGGTTACAGTGTGTAAGACCTAAGGGACTTAATGAGGTTACCTAATTTGCTTCTTTCATTTAAGAGGAAGACACTTTGACATTTGGGTTATAAACTCTATTCTCTTGTCTGGAATAGTTGCCCAGAGTACTTGTCCAGAACCTGACTTTATAACTAAAGAAAAATCCCTACAGAAGAACATAGAAAAGTTTACCTCCCTAATTAAACATCGGAAACATTTCTAGTTCCAGAGAGATCTGGCAGAATTTAGGGAGAATAGGGCATATAAGAGTCTCAACCAAGAGGGCCAAGAAACTGAAGCCTCTTCCTCTGACTATGATACTAGTGACATAGATCAAGTTAGAGGTCACACTTATCGACAACAAAGGGGGAGTGGACAAGATTGATGTCAGAAAAGAAAAAAAAGAAGGAAGGGGTAGGAATCCTAGTCAGAGTAATATACGCACCTTTCAGAATCCATCAAGTAGAGGTTTTTATCCCAGGTTCCTCCAATAACTCACTGACAACTGTGTTGGAGAGAACTTAAATCCCAGGTTGAATACTTATATTCTTACTGTATCTAGACGATTATCATGGTCACATACATCTGATACAGATGAGTTACAGATTATAAATCTTTCTTCACATGTATTAACCCCTTCCCACCGGTGACATTTTTCGATTTTTAATTTTTGTTTTTGACTCCCCGCCTTCTATTCCCCATAACTTTTTTATTTTTCCATTCTCTAAATTGTTCTTCATGATGCTACCACTTATTATTCTGTACAATGTACTGGGAAGCTGGAAAATTATTCAGAATGGGGTGGATTTGAAGAAAAAGTGCATTTGTGAGACTTTCTTACGGACTTCGTTTTTGCGGTGTTCGTTCGGCAGCCAAAATGACACGTTACTTGTATTCTATGTTTCGATACGATTCCTGGGATACCAAATTTTTATGGTTTTATTTACATTTTAACCCCTTAACTTTTTTATATCTCCGTGTACGGGGATGCATAGGGTGTCTTTTTTTACGGGGCCAGGTGTACTTTTTAGTTATACCATTTTGGGGAATGCTTATTTCTTTGATCACTTTTTATTAAAATTTTTATCAGAAGCGAAACAGCAAAAAAAAATGGCAGTTTGGCACTGTTGATTTTTTTTTTCCCGCTACGACGTTTTTTGTATGGGAAAAATATTTTTATAAGTTTGTAGACCGGGCGTTTTCAGATACAGGGATACCTAAAGTGTTTCACAGTAATATATTACTTTTATATGTATTCTAGGGAAAAGGGGGTGAGTTGAACTTTTAGGGTTTTTTGTTTTTTTTTATATTTTTATGATTGTACCTGCAATCATATTCGCTACATAGCTATTGAGGCTGGTAATAGACCAGCCTCTACAGCTATAATGTTATGACAAGCCTGGGAGCCTTCATAAGGCTCCCGGCTGTCAACAGAACAGGTTGGCTCCCGCAATCTAGCAACGCAGGAATCGGTCTGTATCAGTAAAGGTACGGGGCCGGTGGAGACTGGCCCACGAAGGCCATTTTTTGACTTGGGGGGGGGTAGAATACAGCAGAGACCCGGTTGCTATGGCGGCCGTGCTGCAGGAGAGCGGCCATCATCTTTAAAGACCTGGCATCTGCTGTACTAGTACGGTGGATGTCGGGAAGGGGTTAACACAACAAAAATTTGAAGTGCTTGCAAGAAGTCTATCTTTTGTTCCTACTATGGAGTACAGGGAATTTGACTGGGTGAAAGATGTTTCATTATTCACTTGTAAATTGAGATGGGCCAGATATATCCAAAACTGTAATAGGAGAAAATGCCAGGAGTTGGGGATTAATGAAGAGGATTTGCCCCATCTCCGAACCTTGGAGAGTTTATGGGATGAGGACCAAGGCAAGACAGGTCCTGGTCCATTTACAGATCTAAGGCTACCAAGTACAGCACCTCCAACAGTGATGGATACTCCATACATAGATATCTTTGAGAGTATGGTCACTCTTAAATTGAGTCAATTATCAAGGGATAGACATAAACATCAGAACATGAGCCATACTCTCAATAAGGCTTTATATGACCTTGAACATGATGAAGGTATTATTATAAAGCCCTCGGATAAGGGTGGAAATACTCTTATAATTCTCTCTATCCATTATAACGACATGTGTTTTGATCTGCTAAATCACCCTGGTGATTGTGAAGTCTTGACAAGTCATCCTACTAATACTTATGCAAGACAACTGCATACTTTGCTGAATGAGGCCCATGGATTGGGTTTCATCTCTAAAAACGAGCTTTCATACATGAAGCCTCAACATCCTTGCACACCTGCCTTCTATTGCCTACCGATGGTCCATAAAGGATATGATCCCCTCAAAGGATGGTTTATTGTCTTGAATATCGACGGCCTATCTAAAGGAATTAGCACCTATATTGATAACATCTTACGGCCATTTGTGGTCTCCTTGCTGTCCTATGTCCGAGACACAATGGATCTTAAACATCTTGAGGGGAACATTTTTCCGGGAGGCACTTTCATAGCAAGCTTTGATGTTGAGGCTTTATATAACTCTATCCCACACTCTATTGGTGTGGAAGCTGTTAGATCTTTCCTTGATATGAGAGGGGTACAAGTAGGATCCAAAACAACAAGTTTGTATTTTGTGCTTGCAAAGAATTATTTTGATGGCCGCTATTATTTACAACTGGTTGGCACCACCATGGGGAGTCCAGATGTGCCTACATTTGGCAATCTTTTTTCTTGCATGGTGGGAGCGGATCTTGGTCTTTTGTGAGGAGATGGAGACCTGGACATCATCTGTGGTCCTATGGCTTAGGTACAATGATGATGTCCTGATCTTCTGGTGTGACATGATGGAACGATTTTGAGAGTTTGTTGCAGTCCTAAATCACAATGACATCAATATGCTTTTTATAGCCACAATAGATACCAAGAGGAACACCTTTCTTGATCTCAACATCAACATAGATGGAGAGGGTAGGATCACTACATCGACATTCCGCATCGTTTACCGAGACGTGTTTATTCCAATGAGACCCTTAGGCACGCTTCTCGATAAGTCTTAGGGACAGGAACAGCCTTTTGGTCCCTAGGCAAAAAGAGACCATTCGCTAACCCATCCAATTATGACCACTAGAGTAAGGAGGTCATGAAAATTTTGAGGTCATATTGGGGGATCCTACGGTTGGATCCTGACCTTAAGGATCTTATACAAGACTATCCTACTGTGACCCATTGGCGAGGTCAGAACATCAAAGACCATCTTGTTCATAGTCATTTGGCACTGGTTACAAGTGAAGGCACATGGCTTGACAGATCTATCCCCCCGGCACCTATAGATGTGGCGCATGTAAGGCGTGCCAGTACATCAATAAAAGCAATAGTTTTGTGAGTGTACATACAGGCCATGTGTTTCAAAATTGGGACTACATTAATTGTAAAACGTGGTGTACATGGCGACATGTCTTTGCCCACTTAATTATGTGGAGCTTTAGGTAACAGTGTGTAAGACCTAATTTTGGGCTGAAGTATATACAATCACTGTATATGGGGACCGTTATCTAGAACAGGGGTAGGCAACCTTTTTTGTTCGGCGTGCCGATTTCAATTAAAAAAATCAAAGTTGAGGTACTCGGAGTGCCGGTCAATAATTGTAAGTCTGACGACCCCTGCACACGATATTATGTCACATTGCGGCCCCTGCACACGGTATTATGGTGATAATACTAGTGATAATTGTTATTACTATTATTTTAGCGTGTAACGGATATAACTAGAGAGGCGGTCGGAGTATTTTACTCTATAAAGATCAGGTATGGACAGGACAGGGACAGTGAAAAAATGTAAACTTTATTGGTGACTTTGTGCATGTGTTGTGTAAGTGTTTGGTGCGACACTTCTGGCGCTGCGACCTGGACGATGGTAAATGTCTGGGTCACAGCGCCAATAAACTTCCTGGTTATGTGATTAGGCTCAGAGGGGTGTTACATTATCCCTCTATGTGACAATCAGAGAGTAAGGAGGCCGTGTTTGGTCCGATTGAAACTGCTGGGTGAGGACTCCGCTGCCGTGCCAGGGAGATAAGCCTCGCATGCCACTCTTGGCACGCGTGTCGGGGGTTGCCGACCCCTGATCTACAATTATCTATATAGTACCAAGGTTTTATGGCATTCTTATTATTAACGTATTCTGTCCCTGTATGATTGTGGACACAATATCCACACAATATATCTGGTCACATAGACATTAAGAAGGGCCTTTGATCTGAGAACTCTAGAAGATTATAAGACTGCCTGAACATTTATGGGTAGTCTTACAGTTTAACTTGTTTCTCCACAATAAATAAAGGTTTATTGGAAGTGTCTATACCTGGTACTGTTATAGTATATTCACCCTTCCTATATTTTAATTATTTGGGAATTCTTTTATTTTTATCATTAAAAGTTACATTTTAGCTTCCATTTTTCATTCAGTGATATAATTGATTACATTATGGTCACTATTTTCGCTTACAGTGACATTTCCAACAGTAACATTATTAGAAATGATCAGATCCAGCAGAGCATCCCTTCTAGTCAGATCTTCTACAAGCTGGACCATAAAATTGTCCTGCAATAAGTTGATGTATTTCCTCCCCTTAGTACACAGTGCAGAACCATGACCCAGTCATTATCTGGGTAGTTAAAATCTCTAAGACCAATGTACCAGCATATTCAATTTGCTTATGCAACTGATCCTCAGTTATGTTGGGTGGTCTATAGATTATGCCAAAAACGTATTTCATCAGTGGTCACATCCTTTTGCAATTTCACCTACAAGGATTCAACTTCCTCACAATCTTCTCCCACATTTGCCTCTTTCTCACTCACTTTCATGCTGCATCTGACATACATACACACTCCACCTCCCTTCCTTCTAGCGTTGTCTTTGCAAAAGAGTATAAAACCCTGAATATTAATAGCCCAATCATGCAAGTAATCTAGTCACATCTCAGCCACTCCAACTACATCAATGTGTTCCTCCCGGGCCAGGGCCTCAAGCTCTCCCAGTTTGTCTATTAGGTTTCTGGCATTTGTAAATGTACACTTTAACTTGCCATCCAGGTTCACACATTTATTTCCAGAATTGTGCATTCTTGAAGTTTTATTCATCTATATTGTTCAGTTGTAATAAATGGATCTCCCTAACAGCCATTCTAATCCTCCCCACTTAATCCTTCACCCACCACTAAAGACTGTCCCCTCTCTGACCATCTCTACCACTGTAATGTCTGCCTGTCCCTTCCCCCTCATTCCTATTTTAAACTCAAACACCTTCTCATCTGCATCAAGACTTATTGCCATGCATTTAACTCCTTAAGCTCCCCTTCCCTTTCCTGCGATGCACATGACACAAGCAGTATTCAAGAGAATACAACCTTGGAGATCCATCTCTTCAGCTTGGATCCTAGCTCCCAAAAAAATTCTCAACCACTTCCGGACTGCCCATAGACTATTTACGTCCAGAAGTGGATGTATCGTTCTGCAAGGATGTACCGGTACGTCCTTGCAGTTTTCAGCAGCTGCACGACATCATGCAGCTGCTGAAACGGGGAGCCAGCTTTAACTACAGCCGGAGCTGCCCTAGAGAAGGCAGGGACGCTTTATTACTGCCCCTGACTTTGCGATCGCTGTGTACACCACAATGCTCAATGAGTGCTGTATACACAGCTATGGGCGCCGCCATATTGCAGCTCTCCTCTGACCCAGCGGTCAGAGTCTTTTAGAGCTTCTGGGTCCTACAGGACCCAGATCAGCTCTATAGTTATGCGCAGGAGGCTGTATTCCTCCTGCAACTGGGGCTAAATGTACCAGCCCCAGTAACAGGGGAAATCAGCCTCCCCCCAGAAAAAAAAAAAATGATGAGATGTCCCGAAAGGTCTAATATGACCTTATGGGGACACAATGGGAAGGAAGGAAGCAAGGTAGTAAGGAAGTTTAAATTAAAGTAAAATAATACAAAAATAAATAAAATAATACGCCAATACCACGCCCCTATTACAGGTTCTAGCCCCACCCCCAACACACAATACAAAATAAAAATTACCGTAACGGAGAGGAAAAACTATTTAATGCTGAGGCCCCATGTTGCAGAAACGCAGCTTTTTTGTTGCAGATTTTGCTGTGTTTTTATGAACCAAAGCCAAGAATAGCTACAAAAGGAATGGGAAATATATAGGAAGTTCTTATACTTCTACCTTCTGCTCAATCCAATCTTGGCTTTGGCTCAAAAAACTGCAGCAAAATCTGCAACAAAAAAAGCTGCGTTTCCGCAACGTGGGGCCTCAAACTTATAAAGTTTTTTAGTAGCACTTCCCTAATGTCCCACCAGCAGCACAATATTGGGGTTTTTCTGCCCCTGTGTGCTGGTAGGACAGAATGGAATTTTTAATGAACAACAAATAGTTAACCGTAACCCCTCCCCCTCAATATAAGGAAGGAAGTACCAACCCCCCAGCATGTTTTTTTTTCTTTCGTGTGTTGGTGGGACAGTTGGAGGGAAGGTTATTCAGATTTCTGAATGAATTTCCCCTCCTCTCTCCTGTTTGAGTTTGTTTTGTCTATCCTCCTGTGAGGACTCTTTTCTGCCTTTGGTTCCTGCTGGAACAAAATTCAAAGGTTAAAACTCCTTTTCTGTCTTTCCTGCCTCTGCTGCTTAGTCTGCGTAGCTGCAGTGAAAGGCCTTTTTGCAGCTGTTGCTTATAATGGGTGAGTAGCCATGCTGAACCCTTTGTGGCTATGTAAGCCTTGCAGTCCTTGTTTTATTGTGATGCAGGGCATTTCCTGCTACTTCTCTCCAGCTCCCGTGTGGGGGCGCCGGAGTCAAGAGTACGCTGGCTTGCATGCGTGATGACATCTTTGAACCTCCTTCAGGTGAGGTACTAGGTAATGTTTTTTTTATCTTAACTTCTGCCATTTATTTTATAAAATCTGTGCGGGGTAGCTTGTTTTCTTCAAAAAAAAAAAAAAAGCTGAAGAGAAATAAAGGACTTTTATTTTCTGTGTAACCTGTCTCAGGTATTGGGAGAGTCTTTGCTCTCTTTCTTCTATATAAGTCTGCTGCTTCCTTTCCTCTGCCTCTTTGTTGTTTGGCAGAGAGTGTGCATGCTGGGCATTCTAGTTCAACAGACTTGTACTGTTGTGGTTTTTTCTGGCTTTCTTGCTATTTACTCTTACACTTGCGATAAGATATCTTCCTCTGCGTCTGGTGGTGATGAATCCTCCAGGTAAGTCTGTTTCTAGGCACAAACATCTAAACTGTCGCTCCTGTGAAATTCCCTTGCCTAATGGTTGTAATTTCAATACATGCCACCAGTGCTGATTGGGCAGCCCAGTGGCTCAGTGGTTGACACTGAAGCCTCACAGCGCTGGAGTCCTGGGTTTGAATCTTGCCAGGGGCGACATCTGTGGGGAGTTTGTGGTTCTCCCTATGTTTGCATGGGTGTACTCCAGTTTTCCTCCCACACTCAAAGGCTTGCTGGTGAGGGGTATGGATTGTGAACCCTATATGGGACAGTGACTGTCTGTGTCTGTGGAGCGCTGTGGATTATGATGGCGCTTCTGTCATACGATCTGATAAGGTATTCAGGATCATAGAGGAAGCTAATTCTTCATCTGAGGATTCAGATACGAATATAGAAAAACCACTTTTTCCTCTGGAGAAAATTCTGAAATTACGGAAGTCTATCGGGTCAAGGGACCATGATGTTGATCTTGGGGAAGCCTCTAGTTCCACCTCTAGGGGGCCTAGGGCCTTCAATGTGGATGACATGCTTAAAAGAGCTATGGGCAGAGTGCTCCCTAAGGAAAGAAAAAGAGCTGAGGACCAGTTGGGTCCACCACCTAAGCTTGTCATGGCATTCGCCAAATTGTCCAGGCGAACACTTGTACCCTCTGAGGACGGGTCTAGACTTCAGGACCCCATGGACTGGGCAGAGTGCTCCCTAACGAAAGCGTATACGGCTTTCTCTGCACAGGGTTTGATTGGTATCGCTACTAGTGAGGTAGCTAAGAAGCTGTGCTCCGGCCTCCGTTCATTAAAAAGAGATATTGATTTGGGGGTCTCCAGGGACGAATTGTTGTCCTCTTTGAAGGATATAGCCCTTGAGGTGGATTACCTCAATGAAACCTCTTCTCCAGGTGAAGTTAGCTGTCATGTCTAGGGCCTTGAATTCTGCTGCCTGTCGCCCCCTATGGTTAAAACCTTGGAGGATGGATTATGCCTCAAAATTTAATATTTGCAGGCAGAACACAATACAAGGGAAAGGAAAGAAAGTCCTTCCACAGTCCTTCTGTGGTCAGGGCAGACAGCGTCGTAGAAGACAGTCGCCTCAAAGACCGCCACCTGCAAGAGGTCACGTGTGGACGTTCTAGGTTCCTGAGAGGGAACTCCAACCATCTTTTTTTTTCCATGATGACAGGAATATCAGAAAGCAAAATTTCTGACTATTACCTTCTCCCTCCCTCCAAGACATAAGTTCCTGTGGGGATAACAGATCATGGGCCTTGTAGATAAATAGGTCCGGTTTCGGCATAGTTTTTTCTGTGCCTCCCCAGGACAGTATTCTACAGACGTCTCGCCTCCCTGCTGTCCATCACAACGTCAAAGGGTCTGGAATTTATTCCTCAGTGTTTCTGGTTCCAAAACCTTCACGAGACTGGTTGATGATAAGAGGCAAAAATTGATAATGATAATGATGATAATAGGGAAAAATTTCATTGCTGTGATATCCATTCTCCAGCAAGGAGATTTCATGGCCACTCTGAACCTAAAGAACGTGCACCTTCACGTCCCTATTCTTCCTGCTCACAGGAAATACCTAAGAATTGCAGTGGTTGTAGAGGGTCGGCTGAAGACGCCTCCAATTCACCGCACTTCCAGTCAAGATAGCGTCAGAACCCTACGTATTCGCCAAGTTGGTATCCACGGAAGCTGAGTCACTGAGAATCCAGAGGTTCACGTGTGTTCCTTATCTGGAAGACTGGCTGTTAAAAGTCTCTCAAGAGAAGGCCTACTACAGCATCTATTCATCACAATGACTTTCCTCCAACAATTGGGGTGGATTATAAATTGGGGAAAGTCCCAAATATTACCAGCAACCCAGAAAACATTTCTAGGGTTCATACTTGATTCAGGCCTAATGAAAATATCTCTTCCTCACATTATACTACTATTCCCTCCAGAAGGGAAAGAATCATCAAGGCCGCAAAATTCCTTCTGGCTTCTCGGCCAATCACCATCAGGGCAGGCATGAAGTTTTGGGATTGATGTTATCAGCTGCAGAAGCAGTCCCTGGACCCTGTTGACTACAGATGCATCACTCACAGGTTGGGGAGCCCACCTGAACAACTTTCCAGCCCAAGGGCATTGAAATTCCCTTGAGAAGATGATGTCATCCAATTGGAGAGAACTCCGAGCAGTATGACTGGCACTGCTTCACTTTGCCAACCAGTTGAAGGACAAGGCAGTCCGTGTAAGATCGGACAATATGACGACCATCCTTTATTTAAACAAACAGGGAGGAACTCGGTCACGGCCTCTTCTAAGCGAAGTGGGGAAGACCTTGAGTTGGGCAGAGAAGAACTTAACCCATCTTTCTGCTGTACATATCCGAAGGTCACTCAGTGTAGTGGCGGATCAATTGAGTCGTGGCATCACTGTTCCAGGGGAATGGTCTCTCCATCCAGAAGTCTTTCAAGCAATCACCCTGAAATGGGGTCATCCACAGATAGACCTGATGGCAAGCAGACTCAATGCCAAGGTAGAGAAGTTCTGCTCTATACAAGGAGAACAATCCCTTGGCTGTGGATGCCCTGTTCATCCCTTGCAGGTTCAGGCTGGCATACATATTCCCTCCAATCTCCATGATACCAAGGGGTATTGATGAGAATCAGACAGGACCAAGTCTCTATAATCGCCATCATTACAGTCTGGCCAAAGAGAGCTTGGTTTTTCCCATCTCATTCAAATGAGTCACGGGATATATTAGAGGCTTCCCCCGATTCAGAACCTGGTGTGTCAAGGGCCCAGGCTCTGCCAGGATCTGAAATCCTTCAATATGACAGACTGAGGATTGACCTGTCCCTATTAAGGGACTCTCAGGAGCTGTCTTAAGCACTCTCTCTCTCTCGCTAGAGCAGAGTCTATAAATAAAAATTACATCTGGATCCGAATCATCTTCATCTCCTAGGCATCAGGCAGAGAAATTGAGAGCTTGGATCCTTCCATTCCAAAGATGCTGGAATTCCTTCAGGACGGCTTGCACAAGGGCCTTAGCCCTTTCACTTGAAAGCTTAGGTTACTGCCCTGTCAGCCTGCTTAGATAAGCAGCGATCTGCAGACCCACTGGTTAAAAGATATTTTAAGGGTGCATTCAGGCTTAGTCCACCTGTTACTCACTCAATCCCTCAATGGGATTTACCTACTGTTTTTAAGGGGTTATGTGATTCCCCCCTTGGAGCCTCTAGAAGAGGTTGAGATTAAATTTCTCACACTAAAGACAGTGTTCCTTTTGGCCATAACCTCAGCTCAGAGAGTTGGTGAGTACAAGTAAAATTTATGCCAGGGTTCCTCCCTAAGGTACCCTCATATTCTAAACTAAACCAGGTTATATCATTACCAGTTTTATTATCCCAGTCCGTCATCTACGGAGGAAGTTAAACTTCACTCCCTGGATGTGGCTAGATGCCTCGGAATTTATATTCAGAGATCTCGGCCTTTTAGACTGTCAGAAAATTTTTTCTATCATTTGCTGGGAAAAAAATGGGCTCAAGGCCTCTAAAGCCTTCTTGGCACAATGAAGCCATAAAATTAGCTTTCACTTCACAGGGGTTAGACCCCCCCCCCCTGAGTTTGTACGAGCTCATTCTACAAGAGCCATTTCTACCATTTGGGTGGAAAGAAGCTCTGTTCCTTGGGAACAAATTTGTTCGTCAGCTTCTTGGAGCTCTCTCCATAACTTTGTTAATCATTTACAGATTTAACACCTGGGGTACGGAGGCCACTTCTTTTGGCCATTCCGTGTTAAATTCTATTCTTCAAGAGGGCCCTCCCTAGGGTTCTGCTTGCTAGATTCCCAATATTGTGCTGCTGGTGGGATGTTAGGGAGATATAGATTATGATGTTAATCTGTTTTCCCTTAGTCCCAACAGCAGCACAAGGCTCCCTCCCTATGTGTTATATATTTGTCTTTATAATTACACGCTGAGGGGTTATTACTTCCTTCCTTATATTGAGGAGGGGGAGGAGTTACGGTTAACTATTTGTTGTTCATTAAAAATTCCATTCTGTCCTACCAGTACACAGGGGCAGAAATACCCCAATATTATGCTGCTGTTGGGACTAAGGGAAAACAGATTAGAAGGTAGAACAGGTAGAAGAGGGTGGCAGCTTGTGCATGAGGCAGCGGCGGAGCCACCTCAGCCGAAAGAAGCTGTGTGTCCTTCCCATCATCTGCTGGTCCTGATGCTCTTGCTCCTCCTCCTTGTAGTCAGTCATTGCATCAGCAATAAACGACCGAAGCGATTTCGAAGAGACAACAGTATGCGTGCACTACTGGGCAGCCAAACTGGATTTGTGGCCGCAACTGGTCGAGTTTACCCTGGAAAAGCTGTCCTGCCCGGCCAGTAGTGTGGCATCAAAGCGGGTGGTTAGTGTGGCGGGGGCCAAGGTTACCCCAAGGAGAATGCGCCTGTCTACCCAAAATGTGGAGAGACTGATCTTTGTCAAGATGATGACAAAGACAAGATGATGCCTGGTACATCAGATTAAATCATCCATGCTGCCTTACCCAAACCTTGACAAAAGAGACCGATTTCTTCTGGCTACCTGCCTCAGCTACTATTCTGATGCTGCCAACCGCCTGATGCCACACATCTGATGCCAAGTGCTCCTTCTTACAGTCACCATTGTCAGTGGGTACTGTTTGTGCCACCCACTTCTCTCTGTCACCGGGTCACTCTATGACCTCCTTATGCTGCTGTCACCTCCACATTATGTCACCTTGCCACTCTGTGGCCTACTCATGCTGCTGCCACCTCCACATTATGTCACCTTGTCACTCTGTGGCCTCCTCATGCTGCTGCTACCTCACTTCTCATGCTGTTCCAACCCTCCCCACTCCATGACTGGGCCATTATTTTTCCTTTTTGGCCTGGTTGACATCATCATTTATTTGACCCTTCTCTGCTCTGTCAAAAGGAAGGAAAAATGAGACACACAACGGATCCTGTCTGTGTAGCAGCTGTAAGTCCTGTATGGTCCCATCAGAATCGGCTTATGATTTGGTAGCCAAAAGCAGGAGTGGGTACAAAACACAGAAGACATGCAAATATTCCATTTACGTGTCATCTACTGTATTTTTTTGGCATCAGCAATACTGATGGATTACTGACCAAATCCTGACCGAGTGAAGGTGGATGCTTAACAGACAGGATCTGTTTTTTTGGGGGGTTATTGTTCTGACGGATCAGAGTAAGGACAAAATAATCAGTGATGTCAACACAAACTTACTGCTGACACCCTCTGCACTCTGACTGTCTTGTATAAGCATTTAATAGAACAGGTTCTGTAGATATCTATGTAGAATCAGAAGACGATGGTGTAAAAGGAGTGTGCTCTTTCACACTACAGTAGGATCTTGGGCCTTTGTACGGTTCTTTATACCTGGCACTAATATCGACCTGTTAGGCTGAGTTCAAAGACATACTCCAAAGACATACTGATATAGATTGTGAGCCCTATATGGGACAGTGACCACAATGTTAGTAAAGTGCTGCAGAATATGATGGCGCTATATAAGTAAGCATAATAAATAATAAATAGTTCACACTTGAGTTAGTTGCTCAGTATTGGCCCTGTAACTGGCCAAATAAGTGAAGTATGCAGTGGTTCTAAGAGCGACACCTGTCATGTGCATGTCATACTGACTCACAGTATTGTTTCACTACCACAGCAGACTCCCTATGCGTGTTACTGCAAGGCACAGTGTTCTACACCACTATACAGACTCTCTTCAGCCAGAAAATAGCTGTTTTTTAACGCGATTTGCTGCAAATTAATTCGGATCAAATGGTTTAGGAAAATTCAGAGAAGAGGCAGATTCGAATTTTTGAAAGATTCACTCATCTCTAGATATGACCACAAATGCAGAAACTTTATATGGTCTGGGAATTGTCAAAAACCCAGCCATGATTTTCTCATTGTAGCGGGGTTATCAGGCAAGGACACTACATGTATCAGAAGATATCCCAGACACAATAAAGAAATCATTGCTGATCTTCTGACCTCAGAAAGGTCCTGCATTCATGGTATCAATTGGCAACCGATCAAGACAACAAGACTGTGATCACAGGATATTTAGAGAAAATCTTTAAAACTCTGCAAAATGTTTAATTACTTATAATTGCAAAAATGTTTAACTTTTAATTCTCTATAAATTTAAAAATGGTCTTATGGACACAGCCTCATTTTTCAAAACTGATTTGTGTCACTTTATTGGGCAATAATGTTGAGGCGCTTAAACTTACATAACTGATTTTGAGAGCGTTTTTTCCTGACATATTGTACTTCATGTTAGTGGTAAACATTGATAAATATTTTTGTATTTGTTTATAAAAAAAACAGAAAATTTGATGGAAATTTGGAAAAAAAAAAAATCACATTTTTCAAAATGTGAAATAGTCTACTTTTCAGACAGATAGTCATACCACTCAGATACATTAATACATATTATCTACCATATCTCTGCTTTATATTGGCATCATCATTTAATCATCCTTTAACTATTTTTGGACTTTAGAAGGCTTAAAAGTATAACAGCAATTTTCCAGATCCAGAAGAAAATTTCACAAATTTTTTAGGGACCGCTTCTGTTCTGAAGGGGATTTTAAAGTTTATATAACAAACCCCCCATAAATTACCCCATTTACAAAACTGGATTCAAAACAGCATTTGGAAAGTTTGTTAATCCTTTGAGCATTTCATGGGAATTAAAACAATATGGAGGTGAAATTTAGACATTTCCTTTTTTTTCTCAATAACACATTCATTTAGCCCTAAAATTAACATATTCACAAAGGATTAAAGGAGACAATGCATCTCATAGTTTGTTATGCAATTTCGTCAGAGCATTGAAATCCCCCTCATGTGGGTGTAAACTGATGTTTGGGCACATGGCAGTGCACAAAAGGGAAGGAATGCCACTGGACATTTGAAAAGCAGATTTTGCTGGAATAGTTTTCAGGTGATATGTGTCATTTACATAGCCCCTAGAGAACCAATACAATGGAAACCCCCAAAAGTGCCATGTTGCATTTGCAGAGCCCCTAAAGTACCAGTACAATAGAACCCCCTCCCCCCCCAAAATGACCCTGTTTTGGAAAGAACACCTCTTAAGGAATTTCTCAAGGGTATGGTGAGTGTTTTGACCTTACAGCTGTTTCACAGTTTCTATTAGCATCAGGACATAAAAAAGAAAAATTACATTTTTTCCAATAAACCGTCTATTTAGCACCATATTTTTAATTTTTACAAAGGATTAAAGAAAAAACACATCACAATTTGTTACACAATTTCTCCTGAACGCAGAAATGCCACATATGTGGGAACATACTCAGAATGGAAAGAACACTATTTGGCTTTTTAAGGGCAGATTTTGCAGCAATAGTTTTCAGGTGTCATCTCACATTTGCAGAGTCCCTAAAGTATCAAATACAATGGAAAACCCTCAAAAGTGACCCTATTTTAGAAACTACACCCATCAAGGAATTTCTCAAGGGTTATTATAATTTTGAGCGTTTCCCAAAAATGAATGTACAAAGTGAAAATTTAAATATTTAAAGAAATATGCAATTTCAGTGACCAATATGTTGCGCCACCTTGCGTTATCAGAGACACCCATCCCGAAAACTATCAAGTGGGCTAGCCTGGATACAAAAAAGTTATATATGTAGGTGTAAACTGCACTGCGAATGAGTATTGTGCTTTTTAGCTTTTGGAATACTCCAAGATTTAGAGGGACTTTCTGGACGCCATGTTGTTTCTGCAGAGCCCTTGAGGTGCCAGTAAGTTGAAATTTCCCAAAGAGTGATCCCATTTTGTAGGGGCAATTTTAGGGTCTCTGCAAATGTGACATGGCATCCAAAAACGATCTAAATCTGCGCTTCAAAAGCACATAGCACTCCTTCACATCTGCACCCTACTGTGTGCCCAAATGGCAGTTTATGCCCACATGTTTGACACTGTTGTACCCAGGATAATGTACTTAATGCTATATGTGTATATAAACTGCTGTTTGGGCACAGCCAGGCACAGAAGGAAACTAGCGCTATTTTGGTTTTTTGGAGCACAGTTTGGTTTTTGGACATCATGC
Organism: Leptodactylus fallax; assembly: GCA_947044405.1. Taxonomy (NCBI): domain Eukaryota; kingdom Metazoa; phylum Chordata; class Amphibia; order Anura; family Leptodactylidae; genus Leptodactylus; species Leptodactylus fallax. The sequence continues at coordinate 6,894,146 of CAMRHE010000007.1, read as the reverse complement.
CACTTTTGCAGTACTGTACCCCTGAATTGCCAGAAAAGTGGAATCCGCAGCCATGTGACCCCTCTTTGGAAACTACACCACTGAAGGAATTTATCAAGCGTCGCAATCATTTTTAACCCTTGAGTGTTGCATTTATTTCCAGAAATGAATGCGCAGCTGATAATGAAAAAATTAAATTGTAATTTTTCCAAAGATACAAAGATACAGTGCCTGATATGTTGTGCTCACCTTATGTCAGCAGAGACATATACTCCAAAAACTGTATCCTGCGCACAACAGCTTTTGGAGTGATTGATACAAGTTGGGCAAAACATATTACCTAGTATAATTACATATTCCTGGAAAATTTGTAATTTTCACCTTTCACCATCAGCTGTGTATTCATTTCTGGAAAATAAAATAATGCAACATTTGGGGGTTAAAAATGCTCAGTGTACCACTGGATAAATTCCTTCAGGGGTGTAGTTTCCAAAATGGGGTCAGTGGATTCCACTTTACTGGCATTTCAGTAGTTCTGCAAAAACATCCAAAACCAACCATCTACAGGTAAATCTGTGCTCCAAAAACCACATAACACTCATCCCCATCTGTGCCCGGCTGTGTGCCCAAGTTTTAGGAGTTCATGTCTCTGATGCCACAAAGTGGCCACAACGTATTAGGCACTGAAATTGGATATTTCTTCAAAAACTTCAATTTTCACTTTGTACATTAATTTTTGGGAAGCATTTTCTCAAATGCCCTCCATGACAGCACCACAGGAGGTTGTATCTCCTCCCACTATTAGGGACAGGAAAAGCACACAAGAGGTTAAATAGCCCCTACCCTTCCTCCCTCTTCAGTGTTTTTTCCTGTCCCTATTAGTGGGCAGACAAGAGGTTTGGAGCATACTTACCCAGCAGAGTGGGGTCCAGTGCGGCTGTCCCTGCAGGTCTGCGCCGTCTCTCTGCGGAGACTCGGTGGGTCCATCTCCTCCTGCACCATCCGGGGACAGTGGAGATGAGTATCGCGGGCTTCGGTCCCTCTTCGGAGGCTCCCTAGCTTGTAGAGTCCCCTGCCTGTACTCAGAGCCGGCGTTCCCGGCTGGGATACATGCTGATGCCGCTTCCGGTTGTGGTGACGTCACTTCTGGTTGCGGAGAAAGACGCTAAAGGAGGGAGATTTGAAAACTTTAGCGTCCTGAACAGGTGCAGGTGGACCAGAAGCGTTCCTGTTCATGGAATGCAGTACGCTGGTCGTCGGTGGCTGGATTTAAAAAGCCTCTCAGACCAAGAGGCTTTCTCCTCAAGGTAGGACCATCTGTGTCTGTTTGTTATAATGCCTGGAGATGTGGCCTCTAGAGTGGTGTATGAGCCTGGCGTACCCCCAGCCCCAGTGAGTAATCTGGTAATGGGATGTTACATGGTATGATTAGGGGAGTTCTCATGTCCCTTATTGTCATGTATTTATTTAGGACAAAGAAGCTAAAGACGTGTCTTCTAAATCTAAGAAAGTGGCTGTATGTAAAAAATGTGCCATCTGTGAGAAAAAGCTTTCTTCCACGTACAAAAAATCTTTGTCAGTCTTGCACTGAAAAGATAATGAAAGAGGAACAGCCGTCTTTAATGGAGGAAATTAAAGGGATGGTTCGGCATGAGATCCAGACCTCCCTAGCTTCTTTTTCCCATGCCTTTTCCTCTGCTGAGCCACAACCTGCGGCCAAAAAGAGGAAGTTAATTACTGATCCAGATTCGGATAATAGTGACGTTTACGTCCCATCTGTGTCCGAAGATTTCCTGGAGGAAGGGGAATTACCTGGGCCTTCAGATATTGAGGATAGAAGATATTACTTCTCATCTGCATTCACTCAGGAGCTTCTTGCTGCCATTAGAAGCACCATGAATATAGAGGATGTTCAGGAGAAGCAAACTATTCAGGATGAAATGTTTGCAGGGCTCAGGCCAAAGAAGAAATTAGTTTTTCCCATTCATGAGAATCTAGAGTGCCTAATTCAGGATGAATGGTTACATCCGGAGAAAAGACTGTTTCTGTCTCAAGAGATTAAGGACAGATTTCCCTTTGATGAATCTAAAATCAAAGGTTGGGCTGAAGTGCCAAAAATTGATATACAGGTGGCTAAAGTGGGGAAAAAGACGACGCTTCCTTTTGAAGACTCGTCGCAACTTAAAGACCCGCTAGATAGGAAAGCTGACAGCCTCCTTAAAAAATCCTGGGAGTGCTCTTCAGCCCTTTTACAAGTTAATATTGGATCAACTTGTGTGGCAAGGTCTATGTATAGATGGCTAGACCAACTTGAGATCCACCTTAGAGAAGGCACCTCAAGGGAAGATATCTTATCCTCCATTCCGCTGCTACAGAAGGCCACTGGCTTTCTTGCAGACGCCTCGGCAGTCAGTAAGGATTGCCTCCAGATATGGAGTCCTCTCTAATACAACTTGCCGAGCATTATGGCTGAAAATGTGGGCCAGTGACCGAATTTCTAAACAAAAGCTCTGTGCTATTCCCTTCCAGGGAGAGTATGTTTTGGTCCAGAATTAGATATTAGTGCTTGAAAAGGCAACGGATAAAAATAAGTCACTTCCAGAGCCAAAACCTTCTAAAAGAAAACAACCATTTCGTCCCTTTCAAGGATACAGTTCTGAATTTAAATCCAAGGGTAAAACAGGCAGATGGAGCTACCCTAAGGGAGGCAGGGGGAAGAATATCTTCTTTAACCCCAATAAGCAATCCCGGGACAAACAATGACGCCAGGAGGATAGGGGAAGGTTGTCCAGGTATGCTGTACACTGGAAGGAAATAACATCCAACCTGTACATCCTAAATTCTATAACAAACGGCTTCAAAATAGAATTTTCGACCTATCCCCCCTAGGAGAGTAGTGTTCACATCCATACCATCTCCTACGCTTCACCTGGCTTTGATGGAAGGTGTCCAGAAACTTCTGGACACGGAAGTAATTTGTCCTGTTCCCCCCCTTAGAAAAAGGGGAAGGTCATTATTCCCGTTTGTTTATGGTAAAAAAACCAAGTGGGGCGTACAGAATAATAATAAATTTGAAGCCTCTAAACAATTACATAGTTTATCATCGCTTCAAGATGGAGTCAGTAAGGTCCACAATTCCCCTGGTAGGGCAGGACCATTTTATGGCCACCATCGACCTTCAGGATGCATACTATCACATTCCTATTCATCCTCTCTACCAAAAATTTTTAAGGTTTGCAGTCCAAAATGATGATGGTGATGGTGGAAGTAGTAGCTTTTCTAAGAAAACAAAATCTGATAGTGGTTCCTTATCTAGACGACCTCTTAGTGGTAGCTCAGTCTTTTTCTCTTCTCCAGTATCACGTTCAGATAGTATGTCAGACTTTACAAAAAAAAAGGATGGGTAATAAATTGGGGGAAATCCAATATAGTCCCAAAGTATCGCAAGATTTTCCTAGGTATCCTGCTCGATTCCCATCTGCAGATGTCTTTTCTCCCTCCAGACAAGATAGTGGCTCTAAAGTCCAAAGTTGCTACTTTCAAAGGAAGACAAAGGTATCTATAAGGGAGGCAATGTCTGTACTGGGGTCTATGACCGCTTGTATTCAGGCAGTTCCCTGGGTTCAAGCTCATTCAAGAGTTCTTCAGTCCTTGATACTATCAAGTTAGGACAAGAGTCAGCTCTTACAGCAAGGAATTCCTTGGAATCCCTCTCCAGTAATTCAGATTACTACAGATGCAAGCAGATTAGGTTGGGGAGCAACCCTTTCTCAGAGATCATTTCAGGGGGCCTGATTTGCAGCTCTCCACAACCATTCCTCAAACTTCCTGGAGCTCAGGGCGGTTTGGGAAGCCCTAAAAGCAACCAGACCATTGATAAAAGACTCTCATGTCAGGATATTGTCAGACATGACAGCAGTGGCATTCCTGCGCCACCAGGGAGGTACTCAATGGCGGAACCTTCAGGCTCTCTCGGCTCAGATAATCGCCTGGGCAGAGAGACACCTAAAATCCATCTCTGCTCTCCATTTAAAAGGTTCTTCAAACCATCAAGCGGATTTTCTGAGCAGAAAACATCTAAATCCAGGAGATTGGAGTCTAAAGGCAGAAATTTTCCAGCAGGTTTGTCAGGTCTGGGGAACCCCAGAGGTGGACTTATTTGCCAGTCGCCAAAATGCGAAGGTTCCTCAGTTCTTCTCACTCAATCCAAGAGAACCTTGTCTAGGGGTAGATGCCCTTTCCCACAGCTGGGATTTCACTCTGGCATATGCCTTTCCTCCACTTCCTTTACTTCCAAGGGTTCTGCAAAAGATCATCAAAGAGAATCTGAGGGTCATTCTAATAGCCCCAGTATGGCCCAAGAGAGCGTGGTTTGGGCTCCTAAACAGTCTCAGAATGGCAGATCCATTGATACTCCCATTACTTCCAGACCTTCTACATCAAGGTCCAATATTTCATCCAGATCCTCAGAAACTCCGGATAGCAGCCTGGCTTCTGAAATCTCCATTTTAAAATCAAGAGGACTGTCTGAGTCGGTTATTCAAACCTTCCAGGCGGGAAGGAAGAAAGTTACCCATGCTATCTATAGTAAGGTGTGGAAGAAATTCCTTTCCTGGTGTGGCAGTAGTGTTCCTGATATCAACCATCCAAATATAGCAAAAATCTTAGATTTCTTGCAAGCAGGTCTGGATAAGGGTCTAAAACCTAGTACTTTGAAAGTACAAGTATCAGTCCTTAGCAGTTATTTTGATTCTGACTTAGCTAACCATCGCTGGGTTAAGAGATTTTTTAGTGGGGCCTGCAGGCTTTTCCCAGGGAGAAAGGTGTTACTTCCACTGTGGGATCTCAATATAGTCCTTAAGGGCCTGACGCTGCATCCCTTTGAGCCAGTCGCTGAGGCTAATATAAAAGAACTGTCCTGGAAAGCGGCTTTTCTGGTTGCCATAACATCTGCCAGAAGAGTTAATGAAATTCAGGCTCTCTCTATCAGACAACCTTTTCTAAAAATTTTAGAGGACAGAATAGTTTTTCGGCCGGACCCTACCTTTTTTCCAAAAGTAGTTTCAGATTTTCATATGTCTCAGGAGATCATTCTTCCTTCCTTTTTGTCAAGATCCGTCTAATAGGAGGGAAGAATCGTTTCATAGGCTAGATGTCCATAGAACTATCCTTTCTTATCTGAATCTGAAAGCCTCTTCAGACTGGAGAAAGGATGAGAATCTTTTTATACAGTTTTGTGGCCCTAACAAGGGGAAGAAACTGTCAAGGAAATCCCTTGCCAGTTGGATCAAAAACGCAATCTGTAAGGCCTATCTGTGTCAGGGGTTATCTCCCCCGAAACACCTTAAAGCTTATTCTACCAGAGCCATGTCTGTTTCTTGGGCTGAAAGGGCTGATGCCTCCTTAGACCAAATCTGTAGAGCCGCTACTTGGTCTTCGGTCCATACATTTACTAAACATTATAAATTGGACCTTTCTCGCAAGTCGGACCTCTCCTTTGGGAGGAAGGTCCTGCAGGCGATAGTTCCCCCCTCAGAGTAGTTATCTGGCATTCCTCCTGTGGTGCTGTCATGGAGGGCATTTGAGAAAATAGAATTAGTACTTACCGGTAATTCGATTTCTGGTAAGCCCTCCATGACAGCACCCTGATTTCCATCCCATTAGCTAGACTATATTTGGTTTAGGATATACTAATAGTGGTCATCTGGAATACACTGAAGAGGGAGGAAGGGGAGGGGCTATTTAACCTCTTGTGTGCTTTTCCTGTCCCTAATAGTGGGAGGAGATACAACCTCCTGTGGTGCTGTCATGGAGGGCTTACCAGAAATCGAATTACCGGTAAGTACTAATTCTATTTTTAGGCTCAAAATGATAATACCCCTTGATATATTCCTTGAGGGGTGTAGTTTCTAAAATGGGGTCACTTTTGAGGGGTTTCCATTGTATTGGTACTGTAGGGGCTCTGCAAATGCGACATGGCACTCAAAAACTAACCACATCTGCCCTCCTAAAGCCAAATAGCGCTCTTTCCATTCTGAGCCCCACCATGTACCCATACAGCAGATTACAACCACATATGGGGCATTTCTGTGTTCAGAAGAAATTGTGTAACAAACTGTGGGGTGCTTTTTCTTCTTTAACCACTTGCAAAAATTTTAAATATGTCGCTAAATGGACGGTTGATTGGAAAAAAAAATAATTCTTCCTTTTTATGTCCCAATGTTAATAAAATCTGTGAAACAGCTGTGAGGTCAAAATGCTCACTATACCCCTAGGTAAATTCTATGAGGGTTGTAGTTTCCAAAATGGGGTCACTTTTGGGAGTTTCCATTGTATTGGTACTTTAGGGGCTCTGCAAATGTGACATGGCACCCGAAAACTATTCGAACAAAATCTGCCCTCCAAAAGCTAAATAGCGCTCTTACCATTCTGAGCTCCACCATGTACCCAAACAGCAGATTACAACCACATATGGGACATTTCTGTGTTCAGGAGAAATTGTGTAACAAACTTTGGGGAGCTTTTTCTCCTTTGTGAAAATGAAAAATTTGGAGCTAAATTGACAGTTTATTGGAAAAAAAAGAAATTTTTCATTTTCATGTCCCAATGTTAATAAAATCTGTGAAACAGCTGTAGGGTCAAAATGCTCACTATACCCCTTGACATGTTCTGTGAGGGGTGTGGTTTCCAAAATGGGGTCACTTTCAGGGGGTTTCCACTGTATTGGTACTTTAGGGGCTCTGCAAATGCAACATGGCACCTGAAAACTATTCCAGCAAAATCTGCCCTACAAAAGCAAAATAGTGCTCTTTCCTTTCCGAGCCCCACCATGTACCCATTCAGCAGTTTACGACCACATATGGGGTATTGCTGTGTTCAGGAGAAATTGTTTAACAAACTATGGGGTCCTTTTTCTTCTTTAACCCCTTGTGAAAATGAAAACTTTGGGGATAAAGTGACGTTTTGGTAATTTTTCATTTATACATCCTAATGTTAGCAAAATCTGTGAAACAGCTGTGGGGTCAAAATGCTCACTATACCCCTTGATGAATTCTGTGAGGGTTGTAGTTTCCAAAATGGGGTCACTTTTAGGGGGTTTCCATTGTTTTGGTACTCAGTAAATGAGACATGGCACCTGAAAACTATTCCAGCAAAATCTGCTTTTCAAACGTCCAGTGTCACTCCTTCCCTTCTGTGCGCTGCCGTGTGCACAAACATCAGTTTACACCCACATGTGGGGTATCTCTGTGCTCTGGAGAAATTGTATAATAAACTGGGACATGCATTTTCTCCTTTAACCCTTTGTGAATGTGTTAAATTTAGGGCTAAATGAAAGGATTAGTGGGAAAAAAATGAAATGTCTAAATTTCACCTCGATATCGTTTTAATTCTTGTGAAATGCTTAAAGCGTTAACAAACTTCCCAAATGCTGTTTTGAATTATTTCAGGGGTGCAGTTTTTAAAATGGGGTGATTTATGGGGAGTTTCTAATATATAGGCCTTTATAATCCCCTTCAGAACTGAAGTGGTCCCTAAAAAAATAAGTTTGGGAAATTTTCTTGTAAATCTGCAAAATCGCTGTTACAATTGTAAGCATTCTAACATCCAAAATAAATTAAAGGACGATTAAAAGATTATGCCAGTATAAAGTAGAGATATGGTAGATAATATTTATTAATGTATTTGGGTGATATGACTATTTGTCTGAAAAGCAGAGAATTTCACATTTTGAAAATTGCGATTTTTTTTTTCCAAATTTCCATCAAATATCCTATTTTTTTTATAAATAAATACAAAAATATTGATTAGTGTTTACCACTAACTAAGTGCAATGTGTCACAAGAAAACAATCTCAAAATCACTTGTGTAAGTTAAAGCGTCTAAAAGTTCTTGCCACATAAAGTGACACATGTCAGTTTTGAAAAACAAGGCCTGGTCCTTAACACACTTTTGGGCTGTGTCCTTAAGGGGTTAAATGTGTTTATTAGTGTCAAAACACATAAAAGGACAATATTTGCCATTTTGTTACCAGTATAAAGTTTCAGGCAATATTTTAAAACCAGTATTGTCAATAAAAATTCAATAATTCGTAGTGGTTTTCAGTTATTTAAAGGTCTTTTTTAGTGTCAAAACACATAAAAAGGACCATATTTGCCATTTTGTTACCAGTATAAAGTTGCAGGCCATTTATAAATAGTATTTTCAATAATTAAATAATTCTGAGCTACAAATCTCTGCCTTTATCACACTTTTTTAATTGGTGTTCATTAGTGGGTGAAGAAATAAGGAGAATATTTGCCGTTCTCTTCAAAGTAGAAAATAACAGGCCTTTTTGCCCTTTACAATTAAGTTTTTTCATCGAACAGTATGTCAGAGAGAGAAGCGAGAGGCCATGCACAGGGGAGGGCCACAGGCCTAAATGTTTCTGGCGCAGGCACAGGTCGCACAGAGTAAGGGGGCGTGGCTGCAGGGGTCAGTTACAGAGGCCTGAGCTCCCAGTGTCAAGTAGTTGTCGTGTCTTGACCAGCAACCCAACGGTTGTAGACTGGTTGACTCAGTCATCCAATTCATCCCAAGTCACATCAGACACCCCCAGCCAAGAGTCGGTGGGTTCTCCAGACACAACCCTTAATTGGCATGGCTCGGCAGCAGGCCCTGTACTCTCACTTGTCCTCAACCTGCCTTTGTCCTTTTCTGTTCCCTCAGCTAGAGAACTACTCTATGCTGTGGGCTCAGATCCACTGTACAGTGAGGAGGAGGTACTAGAGGACATTGAGCAACTACTGCCCAGCCAAGATGTGGAGGAGACATCCGCCGCTTCCTGCGGTAGGCGGGCAAGTAGTGATGAGGAGAGTGGCATGTTTGCAGGTGTTGAGGAGGACATCAGTGACCTGCAGACAGTAGTGGATGATTGTGAAAGATCCTCAGTGCGCCAACACCGCGTTGGCCCACACCTGAGTCTTCTTTCATAAAAAACCACACTCACCGCCAGTGATTGCTGGGTCCACAAGATAAATACAGTCATGGCCAAAAGTTTTGAGAATGATACAAATATTAATTTTTACAAAGTCTACTGCTTCAGTTTTTCTAATGGCAATTTGCATATACTCCAGAATGTTATAAAGAGTGATCAGCTTAACAGCAATTACTTGCAAAGTCAATACTTGCCTAGAAAATGAACTTTATCCCCCAAAACACATTTCAACATCATTGCAGCCCTGCCTTAAAAGGACCACCTACCATCGTTTCAGTGATTGCTCCATTAACACAGGTGTGGGTGTTGATGAGGACAGGGCTGGAGATCAATCTGTCATGATTAAGTAAGAATGACACCACTGGACACTTTAAAAGGAGGCTGGTGCTTGCCATCATTGTTTCTCTTCTGTTAACCATGGTTATCTCTAAAGAAACACGTGCAGTCATCATTGCACTGCACAAAAATGGCCTAACTGGGAAGAGTATTGCAGCTAGAAAGATTGCTCCTCAGTCAACAATCTATCGCATCATCAAGAACTTCAAGGAAAGAGGTTCCATTGGTGCCAAAAAGGCTCCAGGGCGCCCAAGAAAGACCAGCAAGCAGCAGGACCGTCTCTTAAAAGTGTTTCAGCTGTGGGATCGGGCTACCAGCAGTGCAGAGCTTGCTGAGGAATGGCAGCAGGCAGGTGTGAGTGCATCTGCACGCACTGTGAGGCGGAGACTCTTGGAGCAAGGCCTGGTCTCAAGGAGGGCAGCAAAGAAGCCACTTCTCTCCAGAAAAAACATCAGGGACAGACTGATATTCTGCAAAAGGTACAGGGAGTGGACTGCTGAGGACTGGGGTAAAGTCATTTTCTCTGATGAATCCCCTTTTCGATTGTTTGGAACATCTGGAAAACAGCTTATTCGGAGAAGAAGAGGTGAGCGCTACCACCAGTCTTGTCTCATGCCAACTGTAAAGCATCCTGAAACCATTCATGTGTGGGGTTGCTTCTCAGCCAATGGAATCGGCTCTCTCACAGTCTTGCCTAAAAACACAGCCATGAATAAAGAATGGTACCAGAATGTCCTCCAAGAGCAACTTCTCCCAACCGTCCAAGAGCAGTTTGGCGCTCAACAATGCCTTTTCCAGCATGATGGAGCACCTTGCCATAAAGCAAAGGTGATAACTAAATGGCTCAGGGAACAAAACATAGAGATTTTGGGTCCATGGCCTGGAAACTCCCCAGATCTTAATCCCATTGAGAACTTGTGGTCAATCATCAAGAGACGGGTGGACAAACAAAAACCAACAAATTCAGACAAAATTAAAGCATTGATTCTGCAAGAATGGACTGCTATCAGTCAGGATTTGGTCCAGAAGTTGATTGAGAGCATGCCAGGGAGAATTGCAGAGGTCCTGAAGAAGAAGGGTCAACACTGCAAATATTGACTTGCTGCATTAACTCATTCTAACTGTCAATATAAGCTTCTGTTACTCATAATATGAATGCAATTATATTTCTGTATGTGATAAAAACATCTGACAAACACACATAAAAACCAGAGGGCAGCAGATCATGTGAAAATATAATATTTGTGTCATTCTCAAAACTTTTGGCCATGACTGTACAAGACAAGCTTTCTAAATTGTATATATTTATCAACCCCTAGATGGGTCGGTATTAACATCTAACACATGCAGTTCAGAACAGATATGTAGATATATACAAGCATTAACAGTTACTAGTTACAAGATACAGTACAATAAAATAAAAGGGAATAAAAGTGAAATAATTACTTTACCACACATATCCTGGATGTGGCTCTATAATCCAACACTCACACATAGCATGTGGAGTTAACCAGTGGTGGCTCCTAGCATGTGGTATCAACACAGTATTCCAGCCTGCATGCTCATCACAGTATATCCTCTGTAGTCTCACAGTGGTCTCATCATAGTCTCTCTCAGTGGTAGTCTGTCATAGTATCCTCTCAGGGGTAGTCTCAACACAATCTTCTTCACTGACCTCTTACCTCCTCTTTTATACCCTTGATTACAACTCCCAGAATGAGGTCACCGGCGACGGCAAGTCTGATTGATTAACCCACTCAAGTCAAGATTCTTTGTAAGCAGATGGGATTAAGTGGAATGACACAATGCCTTCTATATGTTATCAACCATGTCTGATCAACAGCCCAGGCTGAACAATGCATGTATATTTGATCACTCAGGGCTGTGTATGAATTCAATGGAGCCATTGTGGGATGGCTACAAAGCCCTATTGTTATATTGTTGCCTCTACTGATAACATACAACTAGGATTAGGGCTGCGCACATTATGAGTAAATGGAACTAAGAGGGAGATACGATACCCAGAGATCAAAATACATCTTTGAGTTATAGCCATATTTAAGTGGAATCATCACAATGATGATGTAGCCGATCGTAATTGGGAGCCAGGTGACGAAGGGGCCTCATCTTCATCAGGAGAAGAGGGTTGCAGCTTGCGCATGAGGCAGCGGGGGAGTCAGCAGGGTGGGAGCAGTGTGAGGTCGGGAGCTAAACGTGCCCGGGGTAGACCACCAGCTTCGCAGCAGCCTACCTGCCCGGAAAGCAGTGGTGCAGGGGTTCATGGAGGCAGTGGCGGTAGCAGTCAGTTATTGCGGAGTGTTGGGGCTAAAATCACCTACTCGGCGGTGTGGCAGTTTTTTGTAAAGCCACAGGGGGAGGCGAACATGGCCATATGTTCAATCTGTGGGCAGAAGTGAAGCGTAGCCAGGGTGCCAATATTGGCACCACAGCCCTACACCAACATATGCAGCGTCACCATAAAGTGGCGTGGGAGAGCCATGGCTCCAATGTGGTGGTCCAGCCTGCTGCAGCACCCAGTGGCACGCACCCCATTTCAGGCAGTCAAGGCTCCACAACCTCAGCTGAAGGATGCTCCTCCTCCTCCTCCTAGTCAGTCATTGCATCAGCAATCGATCACAGAATCTATATCTAAGAGACAACAGTATGCGTGCAATCATCCAACAGTGCAGAAGATGAATGTGCTCCTGTCCAAGTTGCTGGTGCTGCAGTCACTCCCTTTCCACTTGGTAGACTCTGTGCCGAGCCTAGGTGGAGAGTCCCAAGCCGTCATTTCTTTGCCAAGATGGCAGTACCAGCCCTGCACAAATATGCAGAAGAGAAGGTGGGCCAGTTCTTGAGCCTGACAGTGTCTGCCAAAGTGCACGGCAGTGCAGAAGTGTGGAGCTGTAACTACAGTCAAGGACAATATATGTCATTTATGGCCCACTGGGTTAATGTGGTGCCAGCCCAGACACACCAGCAACTTGGACAGGTGACGCAGCTTCTGCCTCCACGTTCTCACGCAATTGGTCCTGCAGTAATAACTGCCTCATCCTCCACTGTCTCCTCAGCCTCCACTGCAGGGACAATTCCCAGTGTTCCTCCAGCATACCACATGTGCAGGGCACAGCAGAGTCATGCTGTTCTACACCTCGTTTGCCTGGACTAACAAAGTCACACAGGAGAGGAACTGCTCTGTGTCCTCAATCTTGGCTTTCTCCAAGAGAACTTAAAATCGGAACAATGGTGACCGACAACGGGAAGAACATGGTGTCGGCACTGCGTCAAGGAGGGCTGAGCCATGCGCCCTGCATGGCGCACGTGTTCAATCTGGTTGTCAAGCGTTTCCTTAAGTGTTCCACCCATCTGAAAGACATCCTAAAAATGTCAAGAAAACTTTGCATGCACTTCAGCTACTCGTACACCGCCAAGCACACCCTCCTTGAGCTGCAGCAGCAGAACGGCCTCCCACAACATAGGCTGATATGCAATGTTTCCACCCGTTGGAATTCAACCCTCCATATGTTGGAGCGACTATATGAACAGAGAAAAGCCATAAATGATTTCTTGATGATCCAAGCGGACAGAGGTACTCCCCTGTGTAACTTTAATGTTAGCCAGTGGCAGCTCATGCGTGACACCTGCCGTTTGTTAGTTCCCTTTGAGGAGGCCACTTTGTTAGTCAGTCGCCAGGACTACGGGATGAACAATGTCATTCCACTGATTCACATCCTGGAAAAGATGCTTATCAATGTGGCTGGTCAGGGGACTGGAGATGTGGCGTCTACATCTCAAGGCCACATGAGCCCTGCAGGGGATGAACTGGAGAAGGAGGAGGATGAGGAGGACATTGGAGCACAAACAATGTGTAGTCAAATGGGTGGAGAGGAGGAGCAGGAGCAACCAGAACAGCCAGAACAGCCAGAGGGAGATGAGGAGGATGAGACAGATGACCCAGACACACTGTGTAGTGGAGATGGATGCAGGGAATCCTTCAGAGTCACTTGCGCAAATGGCCTGATGCATGCTGACTTTCTTGTGCAGTGACAGCTGAATTGTCACCATTCAGCAGAGGGATGACTACTGACTCTCCACCATGTTAGTCCCTCGCTACCGGGGAAAAATGGAGGCCTTTTTTACACCCGCTGAGAGGGAGGACAAACTGAACTACTATAGAGACGTGTAGCAAGTTGGTCGCTGTCTACCTGCGCCATCGTCCATCCTCGCATGTCCGATTGGGGGGGGCGCTGAGCGCTCAACTTGCACTGGCATGGCAGCTGTGGGAGTGAGTGGGGGTGGCAGGAGCAGTATTGGCTCCAACAGCAGCAGCCCGAGCCTAGAGTCGCTGATGTGCAGCTTTCCTCAGCTGCATAGTGAAGAAGCTGCTCATCAGCAGCTAGACACAGAGCAGAAGTTGAACCAGCAGGTGGTGGCATACTTAGAGTGCACCCTGCCACCCGTCATCGAAGATCCGCTGGACTACTGGGCAGCCAAACTGGATTTGTGGCCACAACCGGCCAAGTTTGGCCTACTAAGGCTGCTCACACCTACACAATGTCACTGGGTCACTGTATGGCCTCCTCATGCCGCTTTCACTGGGTCACTCTGTGTCCTCCTCATGCTGCTGTCACCAGGTTACTGTATGGTCTTCTCATGCTGCTGCCACTGGGACACTGTATGGCCTCCTCATGCCGCTTTCACTGGGTCACTCTGTGTCCTCATGCTGCTGCCACTGGGTCACTGTATGGCCTCCTCATGTTGCTGCCACTTGGTCACTGTATGACCTGCTCATGTTGCTACCACTGGGTCACTATATGGCCTCCTCATGCCGCTGCCACTCAGTCACTGCATGGCCTCCACATGCCGTTTCCACAGGGTCACTCTGCGTCCTCCTCATGCCGCTGCCACCGGGTCTCTGTATGGCCTCCTCATGCCACAGCCACTGGGTCACTGTATGTCCTCCTCATGCTGCTGCCAACTTCACATTGTCTCCTTGTTACCAGCAACTTGGCCAGGTGGCGCCGCTTCCGCTTCCACGTTCTGACACCGTTGGTCCTGCAACAATGTCCACCTCATCCTCCACTGTTTTCTCAGCCTCCACTGCAGGGACAATTCACAGTGCTCCTCAAGCATACCACATGTGCAGGGCACAGTGGTGTCACACTGTTCTATACCTCGTTTGCCTGGGCGAACGAAGTCACACAGCAGAGGAACTGGGTCACTATATGTCCTCCTTGTGCCACAGCCACTGGGTCACTGTATGGCCTCCTCATACCGCTGCCTCTGGGTCACTGTATGGCCTCCTCATGTTGCTGCCACTTGGTCACTGTATGCCCTTCTCATGCTGCTGCCACGGGGTCACTGTATGCCCTCCTCATGTTGCTGCCACGGGGTCACTGTATGGCCTCCTCATGTTTCTGCCACTTGGTCACTGTATGGCCTCCTCATACTGCTGCCACTGGGTCACTGTATGGCCTCCTCATGTTGCTGCCACCTCCACATTATGTCGCCTTGCCACTCTGTGGTTTCCTGATGCTGCTGCCAACTCCACATTATGTCGCCTTGCCACTCTGTAGACATATATGTGGAATCGATAGACAACGGTGTAAAAGGAGTGCGCTCTTTCACTCTACAATAGGATGCTGGGTCTCTGCATGGTTCTTTCTACCTGGCACTAACATGGACCTGTAAGGCTGGGTTCACACTTGAGTGAGATGGTCAGTTTTGGACCCGTAACTGTCGAAATAAGTGAAGTGTGCATCGATTCTAAGAGCAACGCCTGTCATGTGCGTGTCATTCGGACTCACAGTATTGTTTGACTACCACAGTAGGCTCCCTATGCATGTTACTGCAAGGCACAGTGTTCTACACCACTATACAGGCTCTCTGAAGCTAGGAAATAGGTGTTTTTAGCAATATTCGCTGCAAAGTAATTCGGATCGAAGCAAATTTTGTGGGAACTTCGAATAGAAGTGTCAAATTGAACTTTTGAGAAATTCATTCATCTCTAAATATTATAAACAAGCAAGAGGCGCAAAGGCACGCAGGCCTCGTCTAAACATAAGAGGCTAGAGGAGAACCCTGCCCACAGTTTGAGGACACAATGTACTAACAAAGGGGCGAAGGCCCAGGTATATGGAAGCTGAATAACATTGTCTGTGGAGAAACAAGGGACAGACAGACAAACAGAGGAAGCACACAGCAGGAACAACACGCAGGTAGACACAGGTGGGGAAATGAGGAGGGGAGGCATTGGGGGGAGGGTAGAACGACCAGTAACCTCTTAAGAGGAAAGAGGAAGGTGAATAGTAAAGTAGAGTAGTTCCGGATCAGGTGAAGAAAGAGGAGAACTCAGTCGACTCCTGAAATACCACCCAATGCCGCCAGAGAGCGTCAAATTTGGAGGGATCAGAGGAATCCTCCGCCACCAGGGCCTCCATTCTCCTTATTAGGAGAAGCTCCTGTAGGAATTCAACCAAGGAGGGTGCAGCAGTGCTCCGCTAGTGCCTGGGAATGATTGTTCTGGCAGCCGTGAGAAAGTGTGACACATCCTTATATTTAATTCAGTATTGACTGCATAGCAAAATTAGTGCTAATATTCAAAAAGGGTTCTAGAAGTGAGCCCAGAAACTATAGACCTGTAAGTTTAACTATTAAGGGGATTTTATTTGAAGAGTTTCTGTGCAATCCTGTAGTATTTCAATGATAATAAACTTATGACACAGTATCAGCATGGGTTTATGAGGGCTCATAAAACTAATCTGATCAGCTTTTATGAGAAGATAAATTCCAGACTGGACCAGGACGGTTGTAATTGTAGTATAACTGGACTCTTCAAAGATGTTGGATACTGTACCGCATAAAAGGTTTGTAGATTGTAAGCCCTTGCGGGCAGGACCCTGTATCCCACTGTGCCAGTTGGTCACTGTTAGTATTATTTTTGTTTTGTATATTTTGTGTACCGTATGAAAACCCCCAAATGTAAAGCACCATGGAATTAATGGTGCTATATAAATAAACAATAATAATTATAATAATAATAATAATAAATAAAATGAGAATACTTGGACTAGGGAAAACAGGTGTAACTGGGTTAACAAAAGGCTTATGGAAAGGAAAAAGAGGTGTGCAGACCCTCAACAGTCAATAGAAAGTTCGAAAATGCTTAATAAACCATTGTCACCATTTTCTCCAAAAACAGGAACATGCAAAGAGGTGCAACATTTTCTCCAAACATTATAAAAAGGACTACTCACAAAATTCCTTTCCACTGGCCCAAGCCACCCTTCAATGCCTCCATCAGATACCACTAACTGAGAGTGAAGGGAGTCACAACAAATGCTTGATCTGTTTTTTTTTTGTATAGGCAGTTTTTGCACATTCCATTTCCAGATGTTCAAGGTTAGTGATTTTGTCGGTTGTGTGCTGGCTGGAGCTAGTGCAAATATCACTTTGCCACCAGGAACAAGGATTGGAAGAGACAAGTCAGTTGCCCATTCCCTATCCCCACTCTCTGATCCACTCCCTCCTAATAATGGAACAAAAGATCAGGGGGACAGCCTATGTGTTCTTGCAGGGCTTGGGGGTAGATTGGGAGCATATATGACCCTATGCATAATATCAAAATGGGCATCCCTTCAGACCTCATTATATCATCCCACTAAAATCTTATGGCCACCTTCGGTATCCCCCAACTGTTGCTCCCAACACCTAAAGAAAGGTTCTGAGGATATTATTAAGGTTTAAAATAGATAATGCCGTAGTGCTGGAAAAAAGAGCTTTGTTCAATCTATTTGTTCCTACTTCTTCCTTAAAGACCTGGAACAGCTGGCAAAAGAAGCCTGCCAAGTGCATACTGGATATTCTGGAAAGGATGCAAGGCAATAATAGACACCAATTCTTCCATGGATGATGCCGATGTTTCACTGTTTCTATGACTTTAGCACGTCACTCCACAAACAACTTGTTTTCCCTTCCCATTCTACATTCCAGATGAGACCACAGTGGTAAATGTTTTGACACCCTGTAAGGGAGGTCAAAGTCTTTCCAAATCACTTTTCATTTTATTATGGTATTCTTGCAAAGAAGTAAAACTTTAATATGAGGAGAATAGAGTGGTAGAGTTGCATGCAAGAGAGCACAGAGGTCGTAGGGAGCACAAAATTGAACCTCCGTTCAGTGGCGTAACTAGGAATGGCTGGGCCCCAAGGCGAACATTTGACATGGGGCCCAGCCATTTTTCCAGACTTTTCAATTTAATGGAAAAAAAAATGAAAATGACATTTTTTTCCCAAATATGTGAATTCAGTTGACTATTTTTAAAATCTGGTGGGTGCTACTTGAGAAACACACCTGATAACATATTTAGCAACTTATGCCGTTTTCATAGATACCAAATGTAGTTGCATTCCTAGTAAAGTAGTACAAAAACAGGGTATGTATGAGCGCAACTTAATCAGCCAGACATGTATTAAAATGAAACTTTTTTTTTATTGGATCACAGTGTTATTCCACAAGGTGGCGATATAAAGTATGGCAACGCGTTTCGACGTCTTAACTGACGTCTTCATCAGGCCAACTAGATAAGAATCAAATAAAACAGTGGTATAGTATAATGTATAATAAATAATATAAGATATAATAAAAACATTGTTATATATAAGAAACAATCTACATGTATATACATAGACACACACAAACACATGTATGCATGTATGTACACACATATCCCAGCACACATATAAATGTACACATATGGTGGCAATCAACAAATGGTTAATGTATAAATAAGTAAAATGAAAAGTGAATGGATTGGTATAAGAACAAATATGGGTTAGATAGATATGAAAAATGGTTATAGTTAATGAGAAAGAGGAGATGGAGGATATATATGGTACCAAGATTAGATGATTAGGTAGGTAATAATAGAATAGGGGGATATATATGAATACGTCTAGGAAATAATTGTAATAAATGAAAAGAAGGGGGGGAGGGATATGGTTGTGACATACAATAGATGAATGAGTAGTCAATACATCTGGTTGTTTATAAAAGGTGGTGGAGTGTGAGAGTATATCTAATTGATACAATAAATAATTAGGATAGGGATGGGATAGTTGATAAAAAATGGAGTGAAGGGTAGTTGATGAAAAAATGGATAATAAGCAGGAAATTAATGTATATATATAGATACATGGATGGTTAGATGAATGAGCAATAAATAAATAATTCAATGGATAAATCATGGGTACATGAGCAAATAAATGGAACATCAGGTAAATAGATATGTAATGATAATCCTAATAATTGATTGTAAATGTTTGTAGGGTTAAATGAGAAATATACTTAAAGTAGACTAACTAGTGGATATAATGTTTGTAGAAGCAACTACTGATTTGATATATACAGAGTTGATGTGAAATATAAACAAATAAATAGATAGATGTGACCTTAAAAGCATATAATGAATAACTAAATGGATATGGGGATGAAGGTTTAGACTTACCACGCTAGATCATGGAGCAGGCACAAAGTGTGCCCCTCTCATGATACTAGAGCTTTAAATAAGGGCTTGATTAGTGCAGGTGGCATTGAGAGAAAAAAAAAATAAAAATACAGAGTTGATGTGAAATACAGTCATATGAAAAAGTTTGGGCACCCCTATTAATCTTAATCATTTTTAGTTCTAAATATTTGGGTGTTTGCAACAGCCATTTCAATTTGATATATCTAATAACTGATGGACACAGTAATATTTCAGGATTGAAATGAGGTTTATTGTACTAACAGAAAATGTGCAATATGCATTAAACCAAAATTTGACCGGTGCAAAAATTTGGGTACCCTTTTCATTTTATTGATTTGAATACTCCTAACTACTTTTTACTGACTTACTGAAACACAAAATTGGTTTTGTAACCTCACTGAGCTTTGAACTTCATAGCCAGGTGTATCCAATCATGAGAAAAGGTATTTAAGGTGGCCAATTGCAAGTTGTTCTCCTATTTGAATCTCCTCTGAAGAGTGGCATCATGGGCTCCTCAAAACAACTCTCAAATGATCTGAAAACAAAGATTGTTCAACATAGTTGTTCAGGGGAAGGATACAAAAAGTTGTCTCAGAGATTTAACCTGTCAGTTTCCACTGTGAGGAACATAGTAAGGAAATGGAAGACCACAGGGACAGTTCTTGTTAAGCCCAGAAGTGGCAGGCCAAGAAAAATATCAGAAAGGCAGAGAAGAAGAATGGTGAGAACAGTCAAGGACAATCCACAGACCACCTCCAAAGAGCTGCAGCATCATCTTGCTGCAGATGGTGTCACTGTGCATTGGTCAACAATACAGCACACTTTGCACAAGGAGAAGCTGTATGGGAGAGTGATGCGAAAGAAGCCGTTTCTGAAAGCACACCACAAACAGTCGCCTGAGGTATGCAAAAGCACATTTGGACAAGCCAGCTTCATTTTGGAAGAAGGTCCTGTGGACTGATGAAATAAAGATTGAGTTGTTTGGTCATACAAAAAGGCGTTATGCATGGCGTCAAAAAAACACAGCATTCCAAGAAAAACACTTGCTACCCACTGTAAAATTTGGTGGAGGTTCCATCATGCTTTGGGGCTGTGTGGCCAATGCCGGCACCGGGAATCTTGTTAAAGTTGAGGGTCGCATGGATTCAACTCAGTATCAGCAGATTCTTGAGAATAATGTACAAGAATCAGTGACGAATTTGAAGTTACGCCGAGGATGGATATTTCAGCAAGACAATGATCCAAAACACAGCTCCAAATCTACTCAGGCATTCATGCAGAGGAACAATTACAATGTTCTGGAATGGCCATCCCAGTCCCCAGACCTGAATATCATTGAACATCTGTGGGATAATTTGAAGCGGGCTGTCCATGCTCAGCGACCATCAAACTTAACTGAACTGGAATTGTTTTGTAAAGAGGAATGGTCAAAAATACCTTCATCCAGGATCCAGGAACTGATTAAAAGCTACAGGAAGCGACTAGAGGCTGTTATTTTTGCAAAAGGAGGATCTACTAAATATTAATGTCACTTTTCTGTTGAGGTGCCCATACTTTTGCACCGGTCAAATTTTGGTTTAATGCATATTGCACATTTTCTGTTAGTACAATAAACCTCATTTCAATCCTGAAATATTACTGTGTCCATCAGTTATTAGATATATCAAATTGAAATGGCTGTTGCAAACACCCAAATATTTAGAACTAAAAATGATTAAGATTAATAGGGGTGCCCAAACTTTTTCATATGACTGTATAAAGAAATAAATAGATAAATGTGACCTTAAAAGCATATAATGAATAACTAAATGAATATGGGGATGAAGGTTTAGACTTACCACGCTAGATCATGGAGCAGGCACAAAGTGTGCCCCTCTCATGATACTAGCGCTTTAAATAAGGGCTTGATTAGTGCAGGTGGCATTGAGAGAAAAAAAAAAAAAAAGGTACATGTTTTTTTAAAAATTGGATTCTACAGTGTCATTAAGACCATGGGGCATGAGTGTATTAAGTTTGTAAATCCAAAAAGATTCACGTTGGCGGAGTTGTAAAAAACGGTTGGGAGCAGTACTAGGGATGTGTTCAATGGGGATGATGGAAATATGTTTGAAATCTTTTTGGTGTTTGAGAGAACAGTGTAAGGAAAGGTTCTGTTTTTTGAATCCCTTGGTAACATTTGATCGGTGGTTGTTAATGCGTAAGTGCAAAGGTTGGATGGTGCAACCAACATATTGAAGGTTACAAGGGCATTCTAACACATAAATAACATAATTGGTATTACAATTTAGAAATGAATTAATGGGGAAACTTTCGTTAGTAGTTTTGGATGTAATGAAGGTTTGTTGGTGTTTAATATTACTAGAGCAAGCACATCGTGGGTGTCCGCATCTGAAAACTCCTTTTTTTAGTGATAGTGTTATCTGTTTTATTCTTTTCCATACGGATTCGGCTGGGGGCTAAAAGATTCCGCAGGGTAGTGGCTCTTCTGAAAGTAATTGTGGGTCGTTTGGGAAGTTGTTGCTGAAGATAGCAGTCACTCAGAAGAATATCCCAGTGTTGAGTTATGATAGATTTTATTAGTTTATGACTGGAGTTGTATGTGGTTATAAAACTAGACCTGTGTTTAATGGGAAGGGTTGAAGGATCCTGTTTTTGTTTCTCTATTAAACATGAAGCCTGTGATAATTCAGAGGTTCTCTTAATTGCATTTTGTACTACAGATTTTGGATAATGTTTATCCATGAATCTGCGTTTTAATATTTTGGACTGGGTTCTGAAGGTGTCATTGTCATCACAATTTTTTCGAATTCTTTTTAGTTGGCTAAAAGGTATATTGTTAAGCCAGGGAATGTAGTGAGCACTGCGGTAGTCCAAGTAACTATTGACGTCCACAGATTTAAAGTATGTTTCGGTGGAAAATGTATTATCTATGGTTTTAGAGATCAGGAGATCTAAAAATTCGATACTGGTCTGAGAGTAATGATGGGTGAATGATATTCCCATTTCATTATTGTTTAGAGATGTGATGAAATTTGAGGCTGATAATTCATCACCGTCCCAAACAAAAAACAAGTCATCAATATAGCTTTTATAGAATATTATATGTTTATTGTTCTCACCTGGGGTTTGGATGTATGTTCTCTCAAATAAACCCATGAACAGATTTGCGTAGGATGGCGCAAACCTCGTGCCCATGGCGCAGCCCTTTGTTTGACGGAAAATGTTGTTTTGAAATGAAAAGATGTTATGTTCAAGTATGAATTGGATCCCATGTAAAATGAATCCTCTTTGTGTTGGAGGCATTGAGGAATTATTGGCAAGGAAATGATTGATTGCTGCTAGACCATGGGGATGGGCTATATTGGAGTATAGAGCCGATACATCTGCTGTTAGGAGGGCCCAATTGGTTTTGGTAGCATTTCTATCATTTAAGGTTTTTAGATGGTTAATTAGTTGGGTTGAATCTTTAAGATACGAAGGAAGGTCAAGGACCAGTTTTTGAAGATGTAAATCAATAAAGTGTGAAAGGTTACTGGTGAGAGATCCAATGCCTGAAATTATAGGGCGGCCAGGTGGGTTGGTAAGTGATTTGTGAATTTTGGGAAGGTGGTAGAAAAAGGGTAAGGGAGGTTCCATGACTTGTAGGAACTTCTTTTCTTTCTTAGTTAGAAGGCCATTGCTGGTGGCTGAGTTAATAAGAGTTCTATATTCAGAAATATATGTAGGTAGTGGGTTGGTGTCGAGTTGTTCATAAAATTCTTTATCTTTCAAGAGGCGATTAGCTTCTAGAATATAATCCTCGCGGTTTTGTATTACTATGCCACCTCCCTTATCGGCAGGACGTATTATAATGTTGGTATTTTCTTTGAGGTTTTTCAGGGCTTTAAATTCTGCTAAAGATAAGTTGTCTGGGGTTTTATGAGTAGTGTTGAGTTTATGAAAATCTTCATTAACCAAAGAAAAAAATGTTTCAATAGCTGGACCTCTGTGGTATGTTGGATTAAAGTTGGACAAGGGATGTACATCAACTGGGATAGGTACAGGCGTAGAGTTAGTGGTAAGAGTGGTAGATTGAGGGTGTATTGGATTTTCAATGATAGAAAAATGTCTAGTTAGGGTTAGTTGTCTAATGAATCTATTGAGATCCAGAAACAACTGGAACCCATTAGGTTGAGATGTAGGGCAGAACGCCAGACCTTTGCTGAGTAGTTTAGTCTCGTCCAGATTAAGTATGTGACTGGATAGATTGAAGATTTTGTTTTCAGAGGGGGTATAAGTACTTAGGTCGGTGGGAGGTTTCTCCTTTTTGGATTTTGATTTGTTCCTTCCACCTCGACATCCTCTGGGTCTGTTTCTCTTTTTGTTTTGGTACAAACTCGACGGCTGGTTTAGAAGAAACGGGTAATAGTGGTGGAACTTGTGATTGGAGGCAGAAGGGTGGTGATGGATTGTTGTACAGGAGGATGAGGGGGGATGGGAGGCATTGTTAGTTGGGAAGGAAGAGCTAAAAAAGAGTCAATGGAAAAATTGAAGGAGGAGGTAGTGAGGGAGCCCAGAGAGGGACGGATGCTGGTGTCCCTAGTCCTAGTGGTGTTGATGGCCATAAGGTTGGGACCTGGTTGTATGGTAGAGGATGGTGTTGGCGAGGGTGGATCATCATGGATGGTTAGTGGTATTGGTGAGGGTGGATCATCATGGGTGGTTAGTTGAGATAGATTGAGAGGCAGACTTGGGGAGGGTAGCAAGGACAACCGGGTTTCAAGTTCGGTGGCTTTGAATGCCAAGTGGGGTATAGGGCCTAGGGTAATAGGACTGAGAGGACAGTTGGATGTAATCGGTTTGGAGGAACTGGATGGGTTGGTAGGAATTGATGATGGTGTGGTGGTAAGCAGAGGGCTTACTGGAAGAGGTGGATTTATACAGTAATTGGAATGTGATGCTGAAGGTAGGTCAGCTGGTAAGGTGGATGTTAGTGGCATAGTAATACAAAACCGCGAGGATTATATTCTAGAAGCTAATCGCCTCTTGAAAGATAAAGAATTTTATGAACAACTCGACACCAACCCACTACCTACATATATTTCTGAATATAGAACTCTTATTAACTCAGCCACCAGCAATGGCCTTCTAACTAAGAAAGAAAAGAAGTTCCTACAAGTCATGGAACCTCCCTTACCCTTTTTCTACCACCTTCCCAAAATTCACAAATCACTTACCAACCCACCTGGCCGCCCTATAATTTCAGGCATTGGATCTCTCACCAGTAACCTTTCACACTTTATTGATTTACATCTTCAAAAACTGGTCCTTGACCTTCCTTCGTATCTTAAAGATTCAACCCAACTAATTAACCATCTAAAAACCTTAAATGATGGAAATGCTACCAAAACCAATTGGGCCCTCCTAACAGCAGATGTATCGGCCCTATACTCCAATATAGCCCATCCCCATGGTCTAGCAGCAATCAATCATTTCCTTGCCAATAATTCCTCAATGCCTCCAACACAAAGAGGATTCATTTTACATGGGATCCAATTCATACTTTGAACATAACATCTTTTCATTTCAAAACATTTTCCGTCAAACAAAGGGCTGCGCCATGGGCACGAGGTTTGCGCCATCCTACGCAAATCTGTTCATGGGTTTATTTGATAGAACATACATCCAAACCCCAGGTGAGAACAATAAATCATTACTCTCAGACCAGTATAAAATTTTTAGATCTCCTGATCTCTAAAACCATAGATAATACATTTTCCACCGAAACATACTTTAAATCTGTGGACGTCAATAGTTACTTGGACTACCGCAGTGCTCACTACATTCCCTGGCTTAACAATATACCTTTTAGCCAACTAAAAAGAATTCGAAAAAAATTGTGATGACAATGACACCTTCAGAACCCAGTCCAAAATATTAAAACGCAGATTCATGGATAAACATTATCCAAAATCTGTAGTACAAAATGCAATTAAGAGAACCTCTGAATTATCACAGGCTTCATGTTTAATAGAGAAACAAAAACAGGATCCTTCAACCCTTCCCATTAAACACAGGTCTAGTTTTATAACCACATACAACTCCAGTCATAAACTAATAAAATCTATCATAACTCAACACTGGGATATTCTTCTGAGTGACTGCTATCTTCAGCAACAACTTCCCAAACGACCCACAATTACTTTCAGAAGAGCCACTACCCTGCGGAATCTTTTAGCCCCCAGCCGAATCCGTATGGAAAAGAATAAAACAGATAACACTCTATCACTAAAAAAAGGAGTTTTCAGATGCGGACACCCACGATGTGCTTGCTCTAGTAATATTAAACACCAACAAACCTTCATTACATCCAAAACTACTAACGAGTTTCCCCATTAATTCATTTCTAAATTGTAATACCAATTATGTTATTTATGTGTTAGAATGCCCTTGTAACCTTCAATATGTTGGTTGCACCATCCAACCTTTGCACTTACGCATTAACAACCACCGATCAAATGTTACCAAGGGATTCAAAAAACAGAACCTTTCCTTACACTGTTCTCTCAAACACCAAAAAGATTTCAAACATATTTCCATCATCCCCATTGAACACATCCCTAGTACTGCTCCCAACCGTTTTTTACAACTCCGCCAACGTGAATCTTTTTGGATTTACAAACTTAATACACTCATGCCCCATGGTCTTAATGACACTGTAGAATCCAATTTTTAAAAAAACGTACCTTTTTTTTTTTTTTTTTCTCTCAATGCCACCTGCACTAATCAAGCCCTTATTTAAAGCGCTAGTATCATGAGAGGGGCACACTTTGTGCCTGCTCCATGATCTAGCGTGGTAAGTCTAAACCTTCATCCCCATATCCATTTAGTTATTCATTATATGCTTTTAAGGTCACATCTATCTATTTATTTGTTTATATTTCACATCAACTCTGTATATATCAAATCAGTAGTTGCTTCTACAAACATTATATCCACTAGTTAGTCTACTTTAAGTATATTTCTCATTTAACCCTACAAACATTTACAATCAATTATTAGGATTATCATTACATATCTATTTACCTGATGTTCCATTTATTTGCTCATGTACCCATGATTTATCCATTGAATTATTTATTTATTGCTCATTCATCTAACCATCCATGTATCTATATATATACATTAATTTCCTGCTTATTATCCATTTTTTCATCAACTATCCTTCACTCCATTTTTTATCAACTATCCCATCCCTATCCTAATTATTTATTGTATCAATTAGATATACTCTCACACTCCACCACCTTTTATAAACAACCAGATGTATTGACTACTCATTCATCTATTGTATGTCACAACCATATCCCTCCCCCCCTTCTTTTCATTTATTACAATTATTTCCTAGACGTATTCATATATATCCCCCTATTCTATTATTACCTACCTAATCATCTAATCTTGGTACCATATATATCCTCCATCTCCTCTTTCTCATTAACTATAACCATTTTTCATATCTATCTAACCCATATTTGTTCTTATACCAATCCATTCACTTTTCATTTTACTTATTTATACATTAACCATTTGTTGATTGCCACCATATGTGTACATTTATATGTGTGCTGGGATATGTGTGTACATACATGCATACATGTGTTTGTGTGTGTCTATGTATATACATGTAGATTGTTTCTTATATATAACAATGTTTTTATTATATCTTATATTATTTATTATACATTATACTATACCACTGTTTTATTTGATTCTTATCTAGTTGGCCTGAAGAAGATGTCAGTTAAGACGTCGAAACGCGTTGCCATACTTTATATCGCCACCTTGTGGAGTAACACTGTGATCCAATAAAAAAAAAGTTTCATTTTAATACATGTCTGGCTGATTAAGTAGCGCTCATACATACCCTGTTTTTTTACTACTTTACTATTTGCACTACCACTGTCCTACAGACAGGTGGTCCCAGGGGGAGCAGCAACTTGCCAGACTCTTTCTCTCTTTTTACCATACTTAATCCTGAGGCATTACTATCCAGGTCCCCACAGGACCACCAGAGGCGCCAGTGTGGTAATAAAACCTTTTTCTTTTTATTATTTAGTTGCATTCCTTACTTGCTGGGATTGCAGAGCCTGCAATGAATGGTATGCAAACAGGCTTCCTGAGGCCAAATTCCCCATAGCTGGTTTGATGACACCATACAATCATTACAGGTTTTATGAAATGACAAAATGAATATGTGGAACAAATTAGACCCCACCTCTTCTATCTACATTTATAATTATTCTTCTCATTAGACAAAATGTTAAAAAAATCCAATAAACACGACTTGTGCTAAAAGTTCTATTTATGTGAAATATATAAACAATAAATATGACTAAACCAGTTATAAATCAAACTAAAACATGTTTACATGCAGAAAAGATACTATTTTTTCCTATAAAAAGTTTTCCAGATGTGTGGTATTTGCGGAAACAGTTTACAATGCAGAATGCAGGCTTTGATGGGCACTGAGGGCAGTAGTACCTTGAGTCTGTCCGAATATCCTGTTTGGTACAAACCCTGCACCTTTTCTGGGGATTTTATTTATTTTCTGTGGGGAAAAGGATGTCAGGAAAGTGTCTGCCATGCAGCCTGCTAAGAGATTCTGACTCCCTTCCGATTGGATCTTACGGTTCCACAAGTAACTGTGCCCTCCATGTACAGATGCTTAAAGAGTGGTATACTTGTTTGTTTGTTTGTTTGTTTGTTTGTTTGAGTTGGAAGGGACCTCAAGGGCCATCGAGTCCAACCCCCTGCAAAAGCAGGAATTCCTAAAACATCCCAGCTATATACCTATCCAGTTTCCGCTTGAAGATTTCAATTGATGAAGAACTCACCACCTCCCGTGGCAGCCTATTCCACTCTCTCACTACCCTTACTGTTAGAAAGTTTTTCCTAATGTCTAATCTGAATCTCCTTCCCCTTAGTTTCATCCCATTACTTCTCGTGCTTCCTTCTGCTAATGAGAATAGGGTAGATCCCTCTGCACTGTGACAACCTTTCAGATATTTAAATACCGCTATTAAGTCTCCCCTTAGCCTTCTCTTCTGCAAACTAAGCAGTCCCAATTCTTTTAGCCTCTCCTCGTAGGACATGGTTTGTAGACCTTCCACCATTTTGGTTGCTCTTCTCTGGACCTGCTCCAATGAATCGATGTCTTTCTTAAACTGGGGCGCCCAGAACTGTACACAGTATTCCAGGTGGGGTCTGACCAGGGCAGAGTACAGCGGAATAATTACCTCTCTTGATCTAGCTACAATGCTCGTCTTGATACATCCTAGAATTTGGTTAGCCTTTTTAGCCACCGCACCGCACTGTTGACTCATGTTGAGTTTGCGATCTATTATTATGCCCAGATCCTTTTCCCCTGTACTCTCACTTAGTACTATTCCTCCCATACTATATATGCTTCTTGCATTTCTGTTACCCAGATGTAGAACTTTGCATTTGTCCCTGTTGAATACCATTTTGTTCACCTCAGCCCATTGTTCCAGTGTGTCTAAGTCCTTTTGGATGCACTCTCTCTCCTCTCTAGTGTTGGCCATTCCTCCTATCTTTGTATCATCTGCAAATTTTATTAGTTCCCCATTAGCCCCATCATCCAGATCATTTATAAAAATATTAAAAAGTACTGGGCCCAGGACAGAGCCCTGCGGCACCCCGCTTTTTACTTTCTTCCAGTTTGATGTATAGCCATTTAGAATTACTCGTTGTGCTCGATCATTAAGCCAATTGTGAACCCACCTCACTGATATTTTATCAAAGCCATACTTGATCATTTTTTCAATAAGAATGTTATGTGATACTTTATCAAAGGCCTTACTAAAGTCAAGATATACTATGTCCACTGCATTCCCCTGGTCCAACCATTCAGTGACTTTATTATAGAAGGAAATAAGATTAGTCTGGCAAGATTTGTACTTGTATAATAATTGTCCAACTATAAGTGATAACCCTGATGAAGTAATGGGTTTATGAGATCCCACACAATCTTGCCATTAATACCCATGTAGATTGGGCAACCAGGGGGACAAAGAAGGTAGTCTTGTCCCTCATAAATTCTGAAGGCATACAGTGCTGGCCAAAAGTATTGGCACCCCTGCAATTCTGTCAGATAATATCTCAATTTCTTCCAGAAAATGATTGCAATCACAAATGCTTTGGTAATAATATCTTCATTTATTTTGCTTGCAATGAAAAAACACAAAAGAGAATGAAAAAAAAGTCAAATCATTGATCATTTTGCACAAAACTCCAAAAATGGGCCGGACAAAAGTATTGGCACCCTCAGCCTAATACTTGGTAGCACAACCTTTAGACAAAATAACTGCGAACAACCGCTTCCAGTAACCATCAATGAGTTTCTTACAATGCTCTGCTGGAATTTTAGACCATTCTTCTTTGGCAAATTTCTCCAGATACCTGAGATTTGAAGGGTGCCTTCTCCAAACTGCCATTTTGAGATCTCTCCACAGGTGTTCTATGGGATTCAGGTCTGGACTCATTGCTGGCCACTTTAGAAGTCTCCAGTGCTTTCTCTCAAACCATTTTCTAGTGCTTTTTGAAGTGTGTTTTGGGTCATTGTCCTGCTGGAAGACCCATGACCTCTGAGGGAGACCCAGCTTTCTCACACTGGGCCCTACATTATGCTGCAAAATTTGTTGGTAGTCTTCAGACTTCATAATGCCATGCACACGGTCAAGCAGTCCAGTGCCAGAGGTAGCAAAGCAACCTCAAAACATCAGGGAACCTCCGCCATGTTTGACTGTAGGGACCGTGTTCTTTTCTTTGAAGGCCTCTTTTTTTTTTTTCCTGTAAACTCTATGTTGATGCCTTTTCCCAAAAAGCTCTACTTTTGTCTCATCTGACCAGAGAACATTCTTCCAAAAAGTTTTTGGCTTTCTCAGGTAAGTTTTGGCAAACTCCAGCCTGGCTTTTTTATGTCTCTGGGTCAGAAGTGGGGTCTTCCTGGGTATCCTACCCTTTTCATTCAGACGCCGACGGATAGTACGGGTTGACACTGTTGTACCCTCGGACTGCAGGGCAGCTAGAACTTGTTTGGATGTTAGTCGAGGTTCTTTAGCCGCCATCCGCACAATCTTTCGTTGAAATCTCTCGTCAATTTTTCTTTTCCGTCCACATCTAGGGAGGTTAGCCACAGTGCCATGGGCTTTAAACTTCTTGATGACACTGTGCACGGTAGACACAGGAACATTCAGGTCTTTGGAGATGGACTTGTAGCCTTGAGATTGCTCATGCTTCCTCACAATTTTGCTTCTCAAGTCCTCAGACAGTTCTTTGGTCTTCTTTCTTTTCTCCATGCTCAATGTGGTACACACAAGGACACAGGACAGAGGTTGAGTCAACTTTAATCCATTTCAACTGGCTGCAAGTGTGATTTAGTTATTGCCACCACCTGTTATGTTGTGCCACAGGTAAGTAACAGGTGCTGTTAATTACACAAATTAGAGAAGCATCACATGATTTTTCAAAGGGTGCCAATACTTTTGTCCACCCCCTTTTTTATGTTTGGTGTGGAATTATATCCAATTTGGCTTTTTGACAATTCTTTTTGTGGTTTTCCTTTGACGACAAATTAAATGAAGATATTATTACCAAAGCATTTGTGATTGCAATCATTTTCTGGAAGAAATTGAGTATTATCTGACAGAATTGCAGGGGTGCCAATACTTTTGGCCAGCACTGTAGGTATAGCCAGTGCCACTTTCACAAAGTTTGTAAAGCTTAACTCCATATCTTTCCCTCTTGCTTGGAATATATTGCTTGAATACAAGGCGGCCTGTGAAATGAATCAGGGATTCATCAATCGCTATGTTTTTATGTGTATACCTCTGAAAAAATTTTGTTGAAATGATAAATGAGAAGTCTTAGTTTCTATAGCCTGTCTTTATGCCTTCCAACTTGTATGGGACAAAGGGCATTATCATTGAAATGTAAGAATCTCAATAATGCTTCATAGTGAATGGGGTTCGTAGACCAGTACGCCTTTAGTTCTGATTTCTTTGTAAGTCCCATACTAAAGGTCAGGGCTAGAAACTGTTTTATTTCTGGCACAGTTGTAGGTTTCCAGTATTTGTGTCTGGCATAGCAGGAGGATGGATTGTTCGCCAGATACTGGTCTGCATATAAGTTTGTTTGGAGCACTATTTCCTCCAGCAGTTGCTCAGTTATAAAAAGTATGAAAAAGTCAATGGGGCCAAAATTTTCTGTTGGCACATTTACACCAGCTTGTGCCAGAACCTGACCACACTGGGTAGATTATTTCCAATGGGGCACTTTGCATAGGAGCCTGGGGTGTTTGGTCCTGCTGTCTGTTCAAACTCTCACTAGTGATCTCAGTAGCTGCGCTGACTTGGCTGGTAAAAGGCACTGGCATGTGTGTGCTAGTGCTAGCTGTACACTGATCGCTGCGGCCAAGTCATCTCTGCTGAATTCTCTCTAATTTTTTGGCCCTTTCTGCAGAAGTGTCATCATTTGAATAACTGCCTGAACTTGCAGTTAAGGTATCACTGCCTTCAACAGGTACATATTCAGAGCCTGAACTTTCCACACTACTCTCATCAGAGAAACAAAGTATAGCATAAGCCTCCTCAGCTGTATATCCTCTCTGTGACATGTTTTCTGATGCTGACAACCTGACAAATAAATATAATATCCTATAAATTAATAATAACCACTACCTTCAGACGTTTTTGACCATTAATTCCCCAGATACTTCACCACTCCTCTTATGGGAAACCACGAAGGCATATCTTAGAGGTATTAAGTCCTCCATTTCCTTTGTAAAAGGGAGTCCTCACTGTTGGAAACTACCTTGGCGACCCAGTGTGCTTCTCTCGAAGCCGCCTACGTGGCTAATCCAATTGATGAGGCTAGATCTCAGTGGTTACAGATGGGAAGACAGTATCTGCATATACTACATGACAAGGCACGTAGGTCTCTGTTTTTTAACAAACAGAAGTTTTACGAACTTGGTAACCAGTCAAGCAGCCTTCTGGCTCAACTGATACATCAAAACACGGCCTCACCTGCAATATTACGGGTGCATTCAGAGACGGGGGAGGTACTGTCCAATAGCTCGGCCATTAGTGACAGATTTCATAGGTATTACAGTGAGTTATACCTCTCCAAGCTTAGAGTCACCGAACGGGAAATTGCTACCTATTTGGATTTGGTCCCCCTTCCCACTTTGTCAGATGACCAACGTGCTTTTTTAGATTCCCCTTTTACGCTGGAGGAACTTTCGGGATCCCTGGCAGATATGGCAAGGGGCAAATCACCTGGCCCGGATGGCATCCCGGTGGAGGTTTACGCCCAGTATGGGGACCTGCTTCTCCCGGTGTTGCTTGTATGTTACAATGCTGCCTTTGTGGGCTGCGGACTCCCGGAGTCCTTTTACGATGCCACTATTATCCTGTTACTTAAGCCTGACAAGGATCTGCTGGACTGCAGCTCATATAGGCCTATATCACTGCTTAATATAGACTATAAACTCCTTACTAAAATGTTGGCAAATAGGCTCAATTCTGTTGTTCTCGACCATGTTCACCCAGATCAGACAGGCTTTATGCCTGGAAAATCCACATCGGATAATCTCAGACGGGTTCAGGTGATAACTCAGATTGGTGCATCATCCTCACATGACTGGGCGGTGGCCTCTTTAGATGTAACAAAGGCGTTCGACTCTGTCGAGTGGCCTGTCTTATTGCAGGTGTTGCGTGGATACGGATTTGGAGAGGGGTTCATTACCTGGATTTCCCTTTTATACAGTTCCCCTAGAGCGGCACTGTCGATTAATGGCACATTGTCTTCCTACTTTCCCCTAGGTAGGGGTACAAGACAGGGCTGTCCATTGTCACCGCTACTGTTTGCTTTGGCGGTGGAGCCCTTGGCAATACTGCTTCGGAACGACCCCATATACAGAGGCATAGTGATAGGCACCCGGGAGGAGAGGACAGCACTTTACGCTGATGATTTACTCCTGTTCATGAGTGACCCCTCCCAGTCCCTGCCCAGAGCCATGGCTGTAATTGATGAGTTTGGTAATTATTCTGGCCTGCGGACCAACTGGACTAAGTCCTCATACATGCATATTGGCCGCACGTCGAGTGCAGCTGAGGGGGATGTGGTATGTGGGTTGACGACTGTCTCAACATGCAAATATTTGGGCATTTTTATATCTAAAGACCATAAGTGTTTTTTGGAACAGAACATTTTTCCGCTCATCTCGCACTTTAGGACCAAGTTTAACCTCTGGACTATACTACCTTTGTCGGTGGCTGGTAGAATCAACCTTGTTAAAATGATAGTGCTGCCTAAATGTCTATATGCTTTAAGCCACTCTGCTGAGTCTGTGTCCCTTAGATTTTTTAAACAAATGGACTCTCTTATTATCTCCTTTGTATGGGGGAATTCTAGATCTAAGCTTAGGTTGTCATCTCTACAACGACCGAAGCAGCTTGGTGGTACATCGCTCCCTGATCTGTTTCTTTACTACCTGGCAGGACAGCTCCGTTTCATCCAGAAGTGGCTCTCATCTGATCCCCTGCCGGGGTCCAAGGCACATCTGGCTCACCACCTGGGTCTGCGTATTCTGTGGCCGGTGTTGGAGCGCCCAACCATGTTTAGGGGGAAATTGTTGCCTATTCATGCTCTGGCGGGACAGATTTGGCGTCAGGCGAAAAAGGTGTCCGCCTACTCTGATATACCTGCGGAGACCCCGCTTTGGCGCAACCCTGGTCTGCCGGCGCTATTTGCCCTGCCTGGTGCTCAGGCCTGGTCGCAGTATGGCGTGTCCTCTCTTAATGACCTGTATACCCAAGGCGTTTTTAGAACGTTTGACTCACTAAGCTCTTCCTATGGCATCCCTAGAGCACAGTTCTTTAGATATCTACAGATTCGACATGCACTCTCTTCTCAGTTCCCAGATCGGATGGACAATATATCTGAGTATCCGCTTATCGGAATACCTTGCTCGCAGGGCCCTGGGGGTTTGATCTCTACTTTGTATGCACATCTGATACAGGCCAAGGTATCCTTATTGGACGCCCCGGCCCTGACGCGATGGCGCATTAATATCCCAGCTCTCACAAATGAGATGTTTCAAGACATCCTTTAATCTCCTCAGCATGTGTCACCCTCAGCAAATAACAAACTGATTCAAACATATTTTCTACACCAATGCTACTTGACACCTTCCCGTCTTTACAAAATGGGACGACTACCCAACCCAGGTTGCCTTAGGTGTCCCTGTCCACAGTCAGAT
This sequence comes from Leptodactylus fallax, assembly GCA_947044405.1. Lineage (NCBI taxonomy): Eukaryota > Metazoa > Chordata > Amphibia > Anura > Leptodactylidae > Leptodactylus > Leptodactylus fallax. The sequence goes on along the minus strand of CAMRHE010000007.1, from coordinate 6,860,006 downwards.
TTTTGGCATATGATTTGGGTCTGTCCGATCATACAATGTTTTTGGAAAGGGGTTGTGGATCTCCTGGTGGAAGTTCTGGCTAAACCTATACCATTAACCCCAGAGGTATGCCTCTTTGGCATATTAGATGAAGAATTATGGCAACACCATGTTAGAATCTTCTTGCGGGAGTCTTTATTTTATGCCAGGAAAGCTATCGCACTGCGATGGATGTCGTCAAGAGCCCCATCAGTATTTCAGTGGAGGAAACTTGTTAATAATGTTCTTCCTTTTAACCAGATTGTGTATAAAGGGAGAGGATGTCCTCAGAAATTCCATAAGGTGTGGGGAACATGGTGCAATTCTTCCGTAACTCAATATATGGCTCCCTCATTGCGTACAGCCATTCATTTACTTACGCCGTGAGGGGTGGAAGATGCCGGGAGTATCCACGACCTCTCATCTTGGATTGTATTCTTGTTGTTATCCTTGATTTTTTGATTGCATGTTTTGTATATTTATAATTGATTTATACGGTATTATATATGTTCTGCATATCTCCTTTTCTGTACCGAGGCTACGTTGTATTGCCCAAGTGGTGCGTGGGCGATAGACTGACGAGGTGGTGATGTAGTACTTTGAGTGACTCTGTATCAAAATTCTGTTTTTTCTTGTGCGCAACCTGCTATATATGTTCTGTTTCCTTTTCTTGTGTCTGGTACAAATTTTCAATAAAACGAATTTAAATAATAACCACTACAATGTCTATAAGATCACTAACTTTATAGAAGACAACCAATAAACTCTCTATAAAATCTATAGCTAAAGTACCTGCTTGAGTCACACAAGCATTTTAGGGTGCAGAAACATGCAACGGCTCTGACCGCACGCCAGTAACAAGTTGTAGACAATAATCAATACATTTCTTCCCTATACTATGTGCGTCCAGAACCACTGAAACTCTGTACCCTAAAAGAATAACAATAAGCTTCATGTATATAGCACCAAAAAAAAATCTGCTTTTATACAGTATGACAAATGTATTTTAGGCTGCAGAAACATGCAGCGGCTCTGACCTCACGCTGCACAGCCAGTAACAAGTTGTAGACAATAATCAATACATTTCTTGCCTATACTATGTGCATCCAGAGTCATTGCATGTCTGCACCCTAAAAGTATGACAATAACCTTCATGTATACAGCACAAAAAAATCTGCTTTTATATGACAAATGTATTTTAGGCTGCAGAAACATGCAGCGGCTCTGACCGCATGCCAGATGACCAGTAACAAGTTGTAGACTATAATCAATACATTTCTTCCCTATACTATGTGCGTCCAGAGCCACTGCATGTCTGCACCCTAAAAGTATGACAATAACCTTCATGTACATAGCACAAAAAAAATCTGCTTTTATATGACAAATGTATTTTAGGGTGCAGAAACATGCAGCGGCTCTGACTGCATGCCGCATGGCCATTAACAACTTTTAGACAATAAATTTTGTGCCGCCAGAACCGCTGCGTGTCTGCATCCTAAAAGTGTAATAATAATCTTTATATATGGGTCACAAAAATATGAATTTATGTAGCTAGATAGATAAAAGATAGATAGATAGATAGATAGATAGATAGATAGATAGATAGATAGATAGATAGATATGTGAGACAGAGGTGAGTGGGGGGCACTGAAGGGTGGGGGGGGGGGAGTGTGTGTATGTGTAGTGATTTTACTTACCAATCTCCCTCTCTGCCAGAATCTGAGGAGAGGGAGATTGGTATCCACTTTTTATATTTTTATTATTTACTAAATAAACATTATGTGAGCACTGTGACAGGCTGCCCCAGAGACCACTATGCCCAATCAGGGTGGTCTCTGGGCAAAACTCCATGATCATAGCTGTCTTCTGACCGCTGACCACGGAGTGTTGCTGGGGGTGGAGGCCTGAAGTGCCGAGAAATTACTGCAGCTTAGAGTCACAACAACAGGGCTGCATACCATTTGCCCACCCATCCCCCAAGAACTCTGGAGAAAGAAAAAGCGGGGGGAGGGGCTGCAGAGCAGGAACTCTTCAGAGGATTAAAAAGAGGCGTTACCGACCAACTGTTCCCTCCATCATTATGGGCAATGTGAGATCTCTTGCAAACAAGATGGATGAACTAACAGCGCTCACCAGGCACCATCAGGAGTTTCGGGTGTGCAGCATGATGCTACTTACAGAGACTTGGCTCACTGAAGTTACTCCTGACCCTCTGGTCTCCTTGGATGGTTTTAAACTCCTTCGGGCAGACAGGACAAGGGAGAGCGGTAAGAGGAAAGGAGGGGGGGCTGGCAATGTTTGTGAATAATAGATGGTGCAATCCTAGACACATTGTGATTAAGGAGCAAACTTGCTGTAAGGACATTGAACTATTAGCTGTGAGCATGAGACCTTTCTATCTACCAAGGGAACTATCACATGTCATCGTGATAGCTGCATATGTCCCCCCCTCTGCGAAAGCTGATGCTGCCTGTGAGGTCCTACAAGCCACGCTGAGCCAGTTACAGTCTCAGCACCCCCAGGCCCTCCTTCTTGTGTCTGGCGATTTCAACCATGCCTCTCCATCATCCACACTGCCCAGTTTCACACAGTATGTAACCTGCCACACAAGAGACAACAAAACACTGGACTTGTTCTTTGCCAACGTGAGGGAGGCATATAACTCATCAGCCCTACCGCCCCTGGGAAGATCGGATCACAACCTAGTACATCTCCAACCTGTGTACAAGCCACTTGTACGTAGAGAACCAGCTGTCACCCGCACAGTGAGGATATGGTCCGAGGAGAGTGATGAGGCTCTGAGGGATTGTTTTGACACAACCGCATGGGAAGTGCTGCAGGATTCATATGGAGAAGATATAGAAGGACTCACACACTGCATAACGGACTACATTAATTTTTGTGTGGACAACACAGTACCCACAAAAGTGGTGAGGTGCTTCTCCAACAACAAACCATGGATTAACGCTGATATAAAAACACTACTTAAGGAGAAAAAGATGGCATTCAGGACAAGAGATAAGGAGGGGTTGAGGGAAGTACAAAAGGAGCTGAGGCATCTAATCAGGCAAGGAAAAGCCAGTTATAAGGAAAAAATGGAAAAGCAAATGGAAAGAAAAGACATAAGGGGGGTCTGGGAGGGGCTTAAGTCAATTTCGGGTCATAAACAGTCGGTCTGCCAGATTGAGGCAGATGTTAACTGGCTTAATGAACTAAACCTATTCTTCAACAGATTTGATCACACACCAGCTCCTCCCACCCCAGAATGTCCTTCAGCTCCCCTCACCACAATGACTTCACCCCATTCACCCCATGTGGCTACTTCCCAACAGACCAGTAAATCCAGAAATCTGTCTTTATCTGACCACAGTCTGACCTTCACACGGGCCCAGGTGAGGAAGGAGATGAAAAAGATCAAGGCGAGGAAAGCCGCAGGGCCAGATGACATCAGTGCAAGGCTAATTAAGACTTGTGGGGACCAGCTGTGTGGTATAATTACATATATGTATAATATGAGCCTGAGGCAGGAAATAGTCCCTGAATTATGGAAATCTTCTTGTGTGGTACCAGTTCCAAAGAAACCTCACCCTATGGACCTCAACGACTACAGACCTGTAGCATTGACATCCCACTTGATGAAGATCTTAGAGAGATTGTTTCTCACACATCTTCTCCCTCTAGTGAGCCCCGCTATGGACCCTCTCCAGTTTGCTTATCGACCGGGCATTGGGGTAGATGATGCCATCATCCACCTTCTGCACAGGGCTCTGTCTCACCTGGAGAAACCAGGGAACACAGTGAGAATAATGTTCTTTGATTTCTCCAGTGCTTTTAACACCATACAGCCCAGGTTACTGAGAGACAAGCTGGGCCTTGCTGGAGTGGACCACCACCTCTCCAACTGGATCCTAGACTACCTCACAAATCGACCTCAATACGTGAGAGCCCAAGACTGTGTGTCAGGTACCGTGATCTGTAATACGGGGGCACCTCAGGGTACGGTTCTCGCCCCTTTCCTCTTCACACTGTACACTGCTGATTTTAGGTGCAACTCATCCAGCTGCTACCTACAGAAGTATTCTGACGACTCTGCAATAGTAGGCCTCATCACAGACGATGATGACAAGGAGTACAGAGAACTGAACCGGTTTTTTGTGGACTGGTGCCACCGGAACCACCTGAAGATTAACGCGGGGAAGACCAAGGAGATGGTGGTGGACTTCCGTAAAGGCAGATGCCCTCCAAAACCAGTGGACATCCTGGGGACGGGCATCGAGATTGTGAACACCTATAAGTACCTGGGTCTGCTCCTTAATAATAAGCTGGACTGGGCAGATCATATGGAGGCCCTGTACAGGAAGGGCCACAGCAGGCTCTACCTGCTTAGGAAGCTGAGAGCCTTTGGAATCCGGGGGGCACTTCTTAGGACTTTCTTCAACTCGGTAGTGGCATCAGCCATCTTCTTTGGAGTGGCCTGCTGGGGGAGCAGTATATCAACCAGGGACAGAAATAAACTTGACAAGCTGATTAGAAGGGCCAGCTCTGTCCTGGGGAGCCCACTGGACCCAGTGCAGGTGGTGGGTGACAGAAGGATACTGTCCGTGGTGAGCTCCATGCGGGAGAATAACTCCCATCCCATGCATGAGACTGTGATTGCGCTGGGCAGTACTGTCAGTGACCGACTGCTCCACCCTAGGTGTGAGAAGGAGCGCTATCGGAAGTCTTTCCTCCCCACCGCGGTTAGGCTTTACAACCAACACTGACCTAAGCGGAGATCATTACATACAGAGAACTGAAATATCTCTCTGCCTGTTAAATCCCCCCCCCCCCCCCTCTGCTACGTCCTATCTGTCTGTCTGCTATTAATGTAATGCCTCTCACCTTGGAACATTCCTGTACATGTTGTATTTGTATTTGTATCTGCTTATCTTATCTTTGCTGCTGTAACACACTGAATTTCCCCACTGTGGGACTATTAAAGGACTATTATTATTATTATTATTATTATTATTATTATTTAGCCTATCAGAGTGGGAGATCAGCACTTCAGAGGGAGAGAGAGATCGGCGTTCAGACAATGAAGTTTGTCACTATGTGATCACTGTGACTGGCAGTCACAGCGATCACATGCCCAGAACCCACACAGGCTGGTCTCCGGGCAAAGCTATGAGGTCTCAGCAGTCAATAGACAGCGGGACCTCAGAGCTAAGTACAGGAGGGGTTTGGGGGCACAGAGGAGCAATCTGCTTATGTGCCGATTATCATTGTGATCGCTGTGGTGTTGTGTCACAGCGATCACATACCTGGAGACCACACAGAGTGGCCTCTGGGCAAAGCTGTGAGGTTCCGCTGTCTATTGACAAGCAGGACCTCAGAGCTCAGTACAGTGGGGGTGGGGGGACACAATAGAGCAAGTTCTGTTTGGACATACTGGTACGTCCTTGTAGAACCAGACAACCATCTTCCGGACGTATATATCCAATGGGCGGTCTGGAAGTGGTTAAACAAGCCAGGTTGTATCCTCTTATATTTGGGAAATTCATACCTCCATTGTCCCTGGTGGGAGTGGATCCGTCGTTGTTTACCTCATCATAGAAAACATAAGAAGGTCCTATTTAGTTACATCATTATGTACAACAATAGTAGTACTGTCTGTATGGGATATAGCAACCTTGATATACTCAGCACTGGATGACTTTCTTCCACCTCAAGGAGATTTTTTGCCTTCCTCTGAATCAACTTATAGGTTGATTATAAATAATAAATAGGTTTATAGGTAGGACTGGAGGGATTTGTGTCTTAATCCATCCTTATCAATTAAGTTAACCATTTGACTACCACATAAGTATGACATATACTAAACACATACTGTATATATTATGCATTGTAAAAAACATACACATATACACATGCCAAATGTACTACTACTGAGACACATATCTACAGTAATAAAGTGCCTTTACTGAGTAGTAGTATACTTATTGGATGTCGCCTTAAGAATTCACAGGCCAAGTAAACCAAGTACAACATGCTAAATGCCATACATCATTTGATTCTCACTGGCCCCTGAACGAGTTGGTGATTTCCTTTTTAAATACCGTCAACCCATTCTAAAGATATGACCCCTGGAAAGTTATACGTAAAATAGCTGTGATTCTTCATGTGGGTGGGAACCTTTTTAGTTTCTCAGGTTACTTTTGCATTATTTATCCCTTACAGTGAATGCCATAAAAAAAACTATACTGCAATTTGAAAATTAACATATTTTAGTCACCTGGCTTTCCCCAAAAAATAGCAATTAAAAATGATCAAAGAGTCATACATAACAAGAAGTGGTACCAATAAAATTATAACTTGCCCCACAAATAAAGAGCCCTTACATATCTTCATCAACAAAAAAGTTAAAAAAGATATAAGCGTCAGAATACGATGATCCTAGGAAAATCGTTCATTTTCAAAAAGTGACATTTTAATTGTAAAAGTGGTAAAACATAATAAAACCAATATAAATATGGTAATGCCATAATCATAATGACCTGCCAGACAAAGTTATCATGTCATTTTTAGTGCAGAGTGAACACTGTAAAAACAAAATTCCAAAAAATATGATACAATTGTGGATTTTTTCACATGGACCCCCACCAAAAACGTCAATAAAAGTTAAAAAAAAACACAATGGTCACAGAAATAACTTGAATCTGACAAAAGTATTTTGCCAAACTACAAGTTGACAAGCCACAAAGATTCTGGGAGAATGTCCTATGGACAGAGGCGACAAAAATCGAAATTTTTGGCAAGGCACATCAGCTCTATCTTCACAGATGGAAAAATGTGGCATATCTTGAAAAGAACACTGTCCCTACTATGAAACATGGAGGAGGCTCTGTTATGTTCTGGGGCTGCTTTGCTGCATCTGGTACAGGGTGTCTTGAATCTGTGCAGGGTACAATGAAATCTCAAGACTATCAAGGGATTCTAGAGAGAAATGTGCTGCCCAGTGTCAGAAAGCTTGGTCTCAGTCGCAGGTCATGGGTCTTGCAACAGGCTAATGACCCAAAACACACAGCTAAAAACACTAAGAATGGTTAAGAGGAAAACATTGGACTATTCTGAAGTGGCCTTCTATGAGCCCTGACTTAAATCCATTGAGCATCTTTGGAAGGAGCTGAAACATGCCGTCTGGAAAAGGCACCCTTCAAACCCGAGACAACTGGAGTAGTTTGCTCATGAGGAGTGGGCCAAAATACCTGTGGAGAGGTGCAGAAGTCTCATTGACAGTTACAGGAATCGTTTGATTGCAGTGATTGCCTCAAAAGGTTGTGCAACAAAATATTAAGTTAAAGGTACCATCATTTCTGTCCAGGCCTGTTTCATGAGTTTTCTTTTTTTTAAAAATTCTGTTGAAGCATGGTTGAAAAGCAATGTCTGACTTTCAAGTGTTCATTTTCATAGAATTTTTATATATTATTACTTTTGTCAGGTTCAAGTTATTTCTGTGACCATTGTGGGTTTTTCTTTCATTAAACGAGGGGTACCAACAATTTTGTCCACATGTGTATGTCCTATGAAAGAGGAGATTCTCTTCAAAGTTGCAGTGCTATCTATATTATTTTCAGAGATATCACCAGTTGAAAACTCAGTCGGGATTAGGATATTTATATGCAGCTGCATAATGTATATGATGTAAATATGCCAATCCCGACTGTGTCATATGAAAGAAAAGAATCTCCTCTTTTTATATGGCATGAAAGCCAGTTTGTACGTTATAATGTCCGAGATATAACTATTTGAAATGACCCTCCCTTACCCTTATTTTCTCTACATTTCTCACAGCTCCATACTCCAAGCCCATACACCATTCACAGTCACTCAGTGAGAGGCAGGAACAGCTCTCAATATAGAAGCAAGGGAAAGAGTGAAAAAATGCAGGATTTCATGGAAAGGATCCAAAATTCCTTGATAAATTATATTACAAAACGACACAAATACTGGCAGAAAATCTAAGTTTATCCAACAGTTTAGTTGCTCTTTAAGAAACTGAGATTTTTCAGATTAGCACAAGCTACATCAGTGTTTTGCTGTTAGAATGGCAGTTTGTATGTATTTATTTAGATATACAGTGCCTTGCGAAAGTATTCGGCCCCCTTGAACTTTTCAACCTTTTGCCACATTTCAGGCTTCAAACATAAGGATATAAAATTTTAATTTTTTGGTGAAGAATCAACAACAAGTGGGACACAATTGTGAAGTGGAATGAAATTTATTGGTTATTTTAAACTTTTGTAAAAAATAAAAAACTGAAAAGTGGGGCGTGCAATATTATTCGGCCACTTTACTTTCAGTGCAGCAAACTCACTCCAGAAGTTCAGTGAGGATCTCTGAATGATCCAATGTTGTCCTAAATGACTGATGATGATAAATATAATCCACCTGTGTGTAATCAAGTCTCTGTATAAATGCACCTGCTCTGTGATAGTCTCAGGGTTCTGTTTAAAGCGCAGAGAGCATCATGAAGACCAAGGAACACACCAGGCAGGTCCGTGATACTGTTGTGGAGAAGTTTAAAGCCAGATTTGGATACAAAAAGATTTCCCAAACTTTAAACATCCCAAGGGGCACTGTGCAAGCGATCATATTGAAATGGAAGGAGTATCAGACCACTGCAAATCTACCAAGACCCGGTCGTCCCTCTAAACTTTCATATCAAACAAGGAGATCAGAGATGCAGCCAAGAGGCCCATGATCACTCTGAATGAACTGCAGAGATCTACAGCTGAGATGGGAGAGTCTGTCCATAGGACAACAATCAGTCGTACACTGCGCAAATCTGGCCTTTATGGAAGAGTGGCAAGAAGAAAGCCATTTCTCAAAGATATCCATAAAAAGTCTCGTTTAAAGTTTGCCACAAGCCACCTGGGAGACACACCAAACATGTGGAAGAAGGTGCTCTGGTCAGATGAAACCAAAATCGAACTTTTTGGCCACAATGCAAAACGATATGTTTGGCGTAAAAGCAACACAGCTCATCACCCTGAACACACCATCCCCACTGTCAAACATGGTGGTGGCAGCATCATGGTTTGGGCCTGCTTTTCTTCAGCAGGGACAGGGAAGATGATTAAAATTGATGGGAAGATGGATGGAGCAAAATTCAGGACCATTCTGGAAGAAAACCTGTTGGAGTCTGCAAAAGACCTGAGACTGGGACGGAGATTTATCTTCCAACAAGACAATGATCCCAAACATAAAGCAAAATCTACAATGGAATGGTTCACAAATAAACGTATCCAGGTGTTAGAATGGCCAAGTCAAAGTCCAGACCTGAATCCAATCGAGAATCTGTGGAAAGAGCTGAAAACTGCTGTTCACAAACGCTCTCCATCCAATCTCACTGAGCTCGAGCTGTTTTTCAAGGAAGAATGGGCAAGAATTTCAGTCTCTCGATGTGCAAAACTGATAGAGACATACCCCAAGTGACTTGCAGCTGTAATCGCAGCAAAAGGTGGCGCTACAAAGTATTAACTTAAGGGGGCCGAATAATTTGGCACGCTCCACTTTTCAGTTTTTTATTTTTTACAAAAGTTTAAAATATCCAATAAATTTCGTTCCACTTCACAATTGTGTCCCACTTGTTGTTGATTCTTCACCAAAAAATTAAAATTTTATATCCTTATGTTTGAAGCCTGAAATGTGGCAAAAGGTTGAAAAGTTCAAGGGGGCCGAATACTTTCGCAAGGCACTGTAACATATATGAGAGAAAATAATATAAAAACAAAATATCATTGGCCAGCTTGGAAGACCTATCCCTGTAGGTCAACAAGGTTACATCAAGATTATACAACAGTGCACATTTAATAGATGCAGAAAGAAAGAAAAAAAAAAAAAAAAAAAAATATGTGTAAGGTAAGGATGAGCAACTACCACTTAGTAATTATCATAACAAAACCTGCCTAATATGTAGAAAATAAAGGGTGTGTGGGGGGAATAACTGAGGATCAAGGGAGGGAAGAAAAGAGGAAGGCTAGGAGGGGAAGTGGAGGGAGGGGACAAGGGAAATCAATAGCGGATCAAATGTAAAACCATGGGAATGGCCGAGATGGCAGTTATCTCTGACCATAGAGACTAAAATCACTAGAATGTTGAAAGGCCACACATGGCCATTTAACAGGTACAGAAAGAAAAGGGAAGAAAAAAGAAAAAAAAAATACGTGCAAGGTATGTAGAAAATAAAGGGGGTGTGAGGGAGGTTAACTGAGGATCAGGGGAGGGAAGAGAGGAAGGCTAGGAGGGGAAGGAAAATCAATAGTGGATCAAATGTAAAACCCATAGGAATGGCCGAGATGAGAGTCATCTCTGACCATAGACACTAAAAAAGTCACTAAAATGTTGAAAGGCCACCAACGGTTGGCCAAGTGCATTTTCAGAATTCACAAGATGGTTTGCGTTCGGCCATGAGGAGCTCCATACTGTGAAGGCTACACACCTCCTGTTGGTGACCTGGATGTCCTCCACAGGCAAGGGGCAACCAACCTCGCTGTAATCAGCGAGAGAAGTTTATATGTATTTAATGAAAAAAATAAACTCTTGCCAAAAAGAAAAGCCTTAACAAAAGATTTTTCACTAACAGGACTAACTTTAACAGTATAAACAATGTAAGAAGACACTCTGGACAGTCACAGATCACCTACATACTGTATACTGCAAAAAAAAAACTTAACAAAATTAGATTATTAGCAATGAAAGGGTAACTGTACAGGGTTACATCACAATGCAGAAATTCTACCTCCACTCCTATATTTTATCTGATTTATCTACCTGTCATTGATTAAATCAAACCAAATGTCATTCCACTTCCCCCTACCCCTGTTATTCTGTAGTTCTATTCAGTGGCGTAACTAGGAATAGCTGGGCCCCAAGGCGAACATTTGACATGGCCCCCCCCCAAACCGCTGCCCCCAATCGCTCCCCCCCGGACCGCAAACTCCAACCCCCCCCCCAAAAAAAACGCATTTCTGCGCACACTATTATGTGCCATAGTGGCTCCTGCACACAGTATTATGCCACATAGTGGCTCCTGCACACAGTATTATGCCCCATAGTGGCCCCTGCACACAGTATCATGCCCCATAGTAGCCCCTGCACACAGTATCATGCCCCATAGTGGCCCCTGCACACAGTATCATGCTGCATAGTGGCCCCTGCACACAGTATCATGTCCCATAGTGGCCCCTGCACACAGTATCATGTCCCATAGTGGCTCCTGCACACAGTATCATTCCCCATAGTGGCCCCTGCACACAGTATTACATCCCATAGTGGCCCCTGCACACAGTATTGTGCCCCATAGTGGCTCCTGCACACAGTATCATTCCCCATAGTGGCCCCTGCACACAGTATTATATCCCATAGTGGCCCCTGCACACAGTATTATGCCCCATAGTGGCCCCTGCACACAGTATTATATCCCATAGTGGCCCCTGCACACACTATTATTCCCCATAGTGGCCCCTGCACTGAGAATTTTGCCACATAGTGGCCACTGGACTGAGTATTTTGCCCCATAGTGGCCCCTGCACACAGTATCATGCCCCATAGTCGCCCCTGCACACAGTATCATGCTGCATAGTGGCCCCTGCACACAGTATCATGTCCCATAGTGGCCCCTGCACACAGTATCATGTCCCATAGTGGCTCCTGCACACAGTATCATTCCCCATAGTGGCCCCTGCACACAGTATTATATCCCATAGTGGCCCCTGCACACAGTATTGTGCCCCATAGTGGCTCCTGCACACAGTATCATTCCCCATAGTGGCCCCTGCACACAGTATTATATCCCATAGTGGCCCCTGCACACAGTATTATGCCCCATAGTGGCCCCTGCACACAGTATTATATCCCATAGTGGCCCCTGCACACACTATTATTCCCCATAGTGGCCCCTGCACTGAGAATTTTGCCCCATAGTGGCCCCTGCACTGAATATTTTGCCCCATAGTGGCCCCTGCACACACTATTATATGTCCCATTGTGGACCACCCATAAACAATTATTATACTGTGGGATCTTTTCATACAAACAAAAAAACAACAACGTTGCTTACCTGTTCCTCGCTCAGGTCCACTCTCTGCTACTTTGGCCTTCTTCAATGTTGGACCAGGCCGGCGTCACGTCATGTGGGCCGGCGTCGCGACGCAAAATGACGTCCGCTGACGTCTGGGACGTCACCAAACAGGCCCGAAGCCTGGAGAAGCGTAGGAGAGGTAAGTACATTGTTTTTTATGTTCCCTCACCAACTCTGGGCCTCCGATTATTATACTCCGGGGTCTTTTCAAAGACCCCGGAGTATAATGATAGCAGAGATTGTGGCTGTTTTTTTGTTTGTTTGTTTCAAAAGGTATTTATTAAAAAATGTCAAAAGAAAAACAGTCAGAAAAGGAACATCAGGAAAAACAGTTGTGGTAAAGTGTATGGTAAAGTGCTGGACGGGGTGTATATCTCTCCTGGTTTCCTCAGCCAGGCAAGGTAACGGAAATCCAGGAGGATATATGTTGCTTTAGCAGAATGTAGTCTGCTAGGGATTTTCTTTAAGTTACATGGGCTGGATTTTCTGGACTGGAGGACAGGTTGGCAGTGGGAGTCCTGCAGTCCACAGCCCTAGTCCACTATGGGGTTTTCCCTAGTCCCAGGTGCTCTCAGGTGAGGCTTCCTGTCAATGATTACTGAGGAAGGAAGCCTGGTAAAAGGACCAAGCTCAAGGACACTATTGGTGTATATAAATCAATACTTTTAAAAATTAAAACATAACCTTTAATTTATATGAAAATAATAATAAACCCAAAACAATAAAATTTCCTTGATTTCTACTGAGACAAGGGGAATTATACTCCCTCTATGGATGGCTTAATATAGGGAGGAAGAGAGGAGAGGAAGAGCAAAGAAAAACTGTAATGTCTATATATAAGGTTATTAGGTTTATAGATCAAGGATCTTACACTCAACAGATATCCATCTCCCACATTTCTATACATATATTAGAAAGGTGTTATAGTATATTACCTAGATCCCATGTCCATCTATATTTCTACCTCTCACGCTAGGTTTACATCTGCGTTGGAGTCTCCCTATGAGACTCCGCCACAGATCCTGCCTAAAATCATCAGAGTGAAAAGTCCTGCAAGGAGAACTTTTCTCTCTGCCAGTTTCAGTATAAAACTGGTGCAAACCCGACGGACACCCAGCAGACCCCATAGACTATAGTATCCTCGGGTAACTGCGTTTTAAGCGGACCGACTCTCCATCTTTAGGAGCCTATCTGATTCTCTCACCCAATTGATTGAATGTTGCCTTTGTAGGAGTTTTAAATTCACTCTAATGAGGGTGCGCTCTGAAAAAATTGTACTCCACTGCGCATCCTTCCTAAAGTGAAATTAGCTAAATAAGCCATGTAGAGGTAATTCCCCACATTGCAGTTGCAATGAAAACTGCAAAGAAGAGAGGGTCCCAACACAATGCCCCAAAATACTGGCTCATCAGGGGACTGATGTGTTTGGTTTGGCGGTTTTTTGGCAGTAATGGCACATCCCAGGAGTGTCTAGGTTTATCTGTCACAGGCCACACCTCCTCTGTTTAGGCCCACCTCTGTTGCAAGCAGTAGGGGCTCAGAGGCGTGAATACCACTGTGCTCCCACCGCTGCATCCTGCGTCATCGTGTGCATACGAGGGGAGAGGTCGCTTCAGTCATTTCCATAGAGACAAGAATCACGTCTACTTGGGGAGTTCTATTCGAATACAGGTAGGTCACAGACTACTAACCTCTTTTGTCGGCTGCAGGTAGAAAAGAGATACAAGAGATTTTACAATCTTTTAGATTCGCGGGTATACATCTGGTCAAACCCCAATAAAAGGTAGGGATTTGGACAGATTGATTCTGCAGAGAGAATGCAGATAGATAAATAAATTTAAATCTGTAAAACCCAATGGTTTAAATGAGAATCTTACTTTTAGGTGTTTTTTTTGTAGATCTATGTACACTCCATTAATTATGCTTGTATTCTATACTCTTAGCAACGTCTTAAATTTAGATAAAATAAGGTCTTTATGGTCTTTTTGTAGATCTATGTGACTAAAATTAAGTTGTTTCCCTTTTCTGTCCCTCCTCTTCATACCATTGATTAATTTATATTATTTGAATGAAGCCATGATTTACTGTGACATTCATGTATGATTTGGTACATATATGTGGGATCCAAGGCCAAACATGATGGATAATTATAACCTGTCTAGCATTGTTCAGTATTATAGTAAGCACACAGCCAAGATAAATGTGGAGCTGTAGTTTTTTCATACATATGCTCATTTTATATAAATGAAAGTTGCATGCTGATATAGTGTGTATTAGCAATGCCAGCACACTTAAGGATCCTGAATCTCTTTTTTACCTGCAGCCAACCAAAGAGGTTAGTAGTCTGTGACTCCGTTCTGAAATACCTACCTGTATTGGAATAGAACTGTTGAAGGAGATGCATTTTTGTCTCCATGGACGCAGTGGTGGGAGCTCGATGGCATTCACACCTCTGAGCCCCTATTGGTTGCAAAAGAGGTGGGTGTACACAGGGCATGTGTGGACTGTGACAGATAAATCCCGAAGCTCTCGAGATGCGTCGCCACTGCCAAAAAACTGCTAAATTGAACACATCAGCCCCCTGATACGCCAGTATTTTGTTCTCTTCTTTGCATTTTTAACTGCAATGGGGGGAATTGCCTCTACATGATGTGCTGTGGAGTACGCTACTACAAAGGCATCATTCAATCATTTGAGTGAGGGTATTAGATAGGCTGAGAATTTATGTCTTAGGAGTAGAAAAATATATTTGGGAGATGGATATCTGTGGAGTGTGAGATCCCTGTTCTATAAACCTAATAACCTTAAATATAGACATTACAGTCTTTCTTTCTTCTTCCTCTCCTCTCTTCCTCCAGGGTCAGATTGGCCCATGGGAGAACCGGTGAATTCCCCTGTGCCTTCAGTGGGCCCTACCAGACCCCCACTGCTTTTTCTAATAGGCAGTGGAGGTCTGGTAACAGGCAGGGTAACAAGAGTTGTACGGGGCCCACTAGAGATGACATTGTGTTGTCTGTACGTGCCTGGTCCCTTTCCAATAGTAGCCGGCCCAGGGGAGGTGATTAAATATAATAAACACTTATACTCACCTCTCCTGGGGCTTTTCCAGCCAGAGACTGAGGTCATGCGGGGCGTGACGGTGTAATGACGTCAGTGTGCCCCACAAGACTGCTGAGGCCCAATCACAGGCCCCAGCAGTGACGTCTGAGGCACGTGACCTCAGTCACTGGCTGGAAGAGTTAAGTGGATGCTGAAGACAGCCGGATGGAGTGAGGAAGCCAGGAGATGTGACATAAGGTGAGTATAAGAGTTTGTAATTTTCCATCAGCTCTCCTGGGCCTCTTATTATTATTCTCTGGGGTCTGAGGCGACCCCAGTGTATAATAATAGCACTAAATCAAATTGGAGTGCCAAACCTCGTGAATATTTGTCGAATTTCGTGTGGTTCATCTGAAGCGGCTTAAGGTGGACTCTTGGAGCTTTTTATATTGTATGGGGCCACTGTGGAGCATATACTGTGTGGGGCTACTGTGGAGCATATTGTACTGTGTGGGGGCCACTTTGGAGCATAATGTACTGTGTGGGCGCCACTGTGGAGCATATTGTACTGTGTGGGGACCACCATGTAGCATATTGTACTGTGTGAGGACCACTGTGAGGGGGCTACGGTGAAGCATATTACACTGTGTGGAGCCCCTTCCTTATTTACATCACACCTCATCTATTTTTTAGCAGCTGTGCACTATTATTACAGCCTGTAATAATATTGCATGGTCACTATAAAACAGATCTGTGCAATGTAAATAGCGAAGGGGTGAGGGCAATCACAAAAGCACCACGGTCCCTTCAAACAGGTGATTAGCAGGGGCCCTTTGTGTTAGACCCCAACTGATCTTTTAGACTGTTAGGACCCCACAGATGAGATGTTTACCAGAACACGCAGATCCCAGTTTTGTTTCCATGCTGGGTGCTGCTCACTCACCATATTCTTGATAACCGCAGTTGTGGTACTATAATTGTATGGGCCATGTTAATGTTAACAATTCCAGGAGCTACATTTCTCGCTTGCCATACATAGTGTAGAGGTGAGTTTAGGCAGGTGAGCAGCATGGCATTCTTATTACCTGCAGCCGTGCTGTGTCGGTACAGCTGATCTGCAGGGGTCCTGGCGGTAGTCTCCTAGAAACAATTTCACTGGTGGGCAGACATCCTTAGACATTCCTGTCCGACACTGTGTTCCTTCCTATATTAAGACATTCATAGAGGGAGTATAAAGTCACATTATGATTCTCTTTGTCTCAGTAGAAATTCATGAGTGTTTTGAGTTTATTATTATTTTTATATAAATTAAAGCTTATGTTTTATTTTTTGTAGATGCAGACGTCCTATGCGAAGGTCAAGAAGAGGAGAGAGCGGCTCCATAAAGGGATCGCAGGTAGGTGAGGATAACTTTTTTTTTTTTTTATAAATAGACCGTTACCTGCTGCAGTAACCCCAGCAGGTAACGTGCCCTATTTACTTACTTATCTCCGCTCCTACTCATGGCCACCTCCGGGAAGCAGAAGGGGATGTGGAGGTGGCTGTGAGCAAGAGCGGGGATCGGTAAGTCAGGCCGCGGGCCTCAAATACTACTATTATTATTCATTTCAGACCCCAGTGCTCCACAGTGGCCCCACACAGTATAATATGCTCCCCACAGTGTTCTCATATAGTGTAATACGCTCCCCAGAGCCAGCCCCACCACCGTATAATGCTCCACAGTTGCCTCCACACAGTATAATATGCTTCCCACAGTGCCCTATCACAGTCCTCAGTGGTGAAGTCCGGAACACGTGACATCAGCTACAGGCTAGAAATGTTATTTTACAGACCTCCTCTGGGCAGGCTTCCACTGTTTTGTGTTTGTATGTCCTGTCTTCTATGTTTCATGTTCTGTGAACTTGTACATATTGTATTGTGTTATGCAGTTATTCCATTTTGTTCCGGTAGTTCTCCCTGTGCTTCAAACCCCACACTTGGTACAGCCCTGGCCTATCACAGGCCACTGGGCAGGATCTGAAGAGACTTTTGTCTCCCAGGGAACCATTGGAGCTCAGTCTAGAGTGCAGCAGTTTGCAGAGGAGTCAGTGCCAGAAATGAGCTTCAACGGCTTTCCAGGCAGCCCCTAGGAGGAAGATTCAGCCCAAGGCTCATCCAGTGACAGCCCTGAGCAAGGCAGTTCAGCTGTCAAAAGATTGGACTTTGTGCCAGGTGGAGCAGTGGAGTTCCATGACAGGAGGAGTGGGCCCTACACCTTATACAAGGTAACCAGATCCCTGTCAGGACTAACCTGCACAACAGCCCCCAGTATCTACTGCTGGAAGAGGTGGAGGAGAGGAGTTATAGTTGGAGTTGGAGTGTAGTTTATCCTTAGAGCCTTAACATTCCTGGGCACCCTCCTAAGGCCAAGGCCCATTTGGAAGCTGCTTGTTGTTTACCTGTTCAGTTCCTGAGTAAAGTGACACCCTCTTTCAACTGCACATCTTTCAGCCTGAGTTGTTCTTGCTTTACAATCAGGGCCCTTCCGACTTCCATCACACTGGCTCAGAGCAGAAAGGTCCCCTCTCCAGCTGGAAGTGCCCTGTGGGAAAATTACTTACACCACCATCAGGTATTGATGCAGGCCCCCCTCAGTGGTGTACAGCCTGGGAGCAGAGCTGGGGAGAATGGTTGAGTGTGCTCGGCCTAGCTGATCTGCAGGGGTCCTGGTGGTAGTCCCCTAGAAACAATTTCACTGGTGGGCAGACATCCTTAGACATTCCTGTCCGACACTGTGTTCCTTCCTATATTAAGACATTCATAGAGGGAGTATAAAGTCCCCCCCAACACCAGCCCTGCAATACCTCATTACCTAGTGACTGAATAATACTGTTACTCACAGGACTCAGCGAATTCCCTGGGCACGCAACATCAGCCAGAAGGCTAGAAGAGGCTAAAAGAAGATGCTGAGGGACTGCCGCTGTGAGGCAGCCCAGGAGAAGTGAGGCAAGGTGAGTAGTGAGTATACGTGTTTATTATGTTGCCACTTCTTCCCTGGGCCTCCACATATTATACTCTGGAGTCTGAAGAGATTTGAGAGTATAATATTATCACTACCAGTATGTGCCAAACAAGATCGGCCCAAATCAAACTAGATGGGCAAATCTATGAATATTCAACCAAACGACTCTCATGAGGCTCACCCATCTCTTCTCTTTCTCCCTCTATATATAATATACACTGCTCAAAAAAATAAAAGGAACACTTATACAACACAATGTAACTCCAAATCAATGACACATCTGTGAAATCAACCTGTCCAGTTATGAAGCAACACTGAATGTGAATCAGTTTCTCCAGAAGTTGTGCAAATGGAACAGACTACAGGTAGAAATGATAGGCAATAAGCAAGACCACCCCTATAAATGATGGATAACAATGCTAGGCCTCATGTGGCTCAAGTGTGTCAGCAGTTCCTGCATGATGAAGGCATTGATGCTATGGACTGGCCTGCTGCTCCCCAGACCTGAATCCAATAGAGCACATCTGGGACATCATGTCTCTTTTCATCCACCACGTTGCCCCACAGACTGTCCAGGAGTTGACTGATGCTTTAATCCAGGTCTGGATCTGCCTGTAATTTGATTTTCCACTTTTGATTTTGAGTATCATTCCAAATCCAGATCTCCATGGGATATTAATTTATATTTACATTGATCATTTTTATGTTTTATTGTTCTCAACGCATTACACTATGTAATGAATGAAGATTTGCAACTGGAATATTTAATTCATTGATATCTAAGATGTGAAATTTCAGTGTTCGCTTTATTTTTTTGACCTGTGTATATTATTACCACAACATTTATATTATATGTATTGTGGTAATTTGTACATAATGACAGAAAAAAAATATTCAAGTTATTTAAAATAATAGTACCTTCTCTGTGTCCTCCTTCTTTACAGACTTTAAGTTAGCACGCAGATCCATAGAGACCTTGTGTTTTGAGCCAAGTAGTGCACGAAGCATAGCATCAGCTGATACTCTCACTCTACGTAATGCTGGTCTTTTAAACTTCCCACGCAAATCTAGCACTTTCATCTTCAAATCTTGAATCTACCATGAAAAATTATATCAATGTTAATGCAAAACAAAGCTTCAACACATAATAGTGTCATCAATAATGTTTTTTTGTATAGAAATTAGTACTTTAAATTGTTTTATATGGAAAGTTGGACAATTTAGACTGTGGCCCCCACGTTGCGGAAACGCAGCTGAACGCATCACTTTTTTTTTTCCGAGTGTTTTGCTGCGTTTTTCTTTTCACAACTTTTCTTTAGTGCTTTTTTTACCCGCTGTGATTATTTTTCCACAGTGTTTTTTTTATCCGCAATGTGTTGATGGGATTAGCCTGAATCTCATTCACTTTGCTGGTACTCTAAAACGCAGCGGTCTTTTCTGCCGTGTTTCCACAACAGGAAAAATGCTGCATTTCTGCAACATGGGGACTTAGTCTTAGCCTACATTACCTGTAAAGTGGATGGGATTCTGGCTAATCCCATCCACACATTGCAGAAAAAAATTCTGTATAGGTATAATAGAAGCAGAAAGTCCACAGACAAAAACTTTGCGGACTTTATGTGAAAAATGTTGTGGGGAAAAAACGTGATGTGTTTCTGCCGTGGTCTTTTCTACAGCTTTTTTTGGCTGCGTGTTGCTGCGTGGGGCCTTAGCCTTAAATGGGATTTCTGTGACTTTTAATTGATGGTCTATCCTTACAGGGGTTTTCCAAGACTACACTGTACATATTGATGGCCTATCTTTAGAATAGCAAAAAATGAACACAATGTGCCAGATAAAAAAATAAAATATATATATAATCACTTTGGTTAATAAAGAGATTATATTTTTTTAAAAAATTTTTTGTCTGGCACATTCTTTTCCTTTTTGCTTTTGGCATAGTTTTAGTGCCACAATATACATTAATTAAATTCTAAATTGGTTAATTGTATCTTTATAATAAGCAATATGAGATTGATATCAACACCACCTGCTTCCAGCTCTGTACACTTTGCTAATTATGACAATCCTGATTGCCAGAACTCCACCGATCTCATATTACTGACCCATCCTATGGATAGCCATAAATATGTAGTCTTAGAAAACTCTTTTAGGCTAAAGCCCCACATTACGAAAATGCAGCATTTTTACCGCGGCGGAGATGCCATGGCAAAAGACATTACGTTTTACAGTACCTAGAAAGGCAATGGGATTCTGGCTAATCCCATTCACATTACAGAAAAAAATCCATATAGGTATAATAAAGGCAGAAAGTCTGCAGAGAAAAACTCTGCAAAAACACAATGAAAAAAAATCTTTTTTGCTGCATTTTGCTATGTGGGGTCTTAGCTTGAAGACAATCCATGAATGTCTGATGGGTGAAAAACAGCGCTGTGGGAAAAACTATTAAAGTGCATCGCATTTTTCCCGCAGTGCTTTACACAGAAAATCTGCAGTTTCCACTGCGGACTTTCTGCTTCCATTATACCTATAGGGAAACCGCTGGCATTGCCTTAGGTATAATTGACATGCTCCGATTTCCAAAACCGCAATGTGTTGATGGGATTCAGTAGTCACATTGCAGTGACTATAAAACCCTGCGTTTCTTTTCCGCGGCCTTTCCACCGCAGCCAAACCACTGCGCTTACACCACGTGGGGCCCTGGCCTTGAATATGCTAAGCTGCAGCAACGGGAGTGTAAATGTACAGGGTTGATAGTGCTGATCAACAGGGATACCAAAATGTATGTGTGATTTTTGCCAGAATTACAAAAACAGTGGTAGTTGCATTTTTTGCATTATTTTATGGAACATTTTTCAAAGCTGAAAGCTGCAACCAGATATTGTTATTTTATTGGAATATGTGAAAATATATGAATATCCACTCTTCAACATTAAAATTGCAACACCAAGAAAGACAAGTCACAATGTTATGCAAATCAAGGAAGAAGCAGATATTGCACATCTGCAAATAATCATATTTTCAAACACCTAGTTCAAACCGTGGCATGTGGGAGAGACATAAAAGCCAGATTGAAGGCAAAGGTTTTTTTTTTTAGCCATATGGAAAATGTGGTCAAGTAGTGTGGGAAGATTGTGCTAATTATCACCACTTGTCACACAGTTATCACTACTTGTAGCAAACTGAGAGGGACACAATCCTTGAACTGAGAGATCTTAGATATAATAATAGATTATAATTATTATAATCACTCTGGAAGATCGCTACATGCCTAGGTAGAGATGTCAGCACTGTTCAACATTGTGTGGCCCTGTGGTTGGGAGAACACATCTGGGATGTTAATGGTCAGCAATTGCAAAGTTTGCTGCCAGCAACCAATCTTGGCGATTTGTGTGCCCAAGTGGATTCAGCATGTCATAACATTCCTCAGAAAACTATTAATAACCCCAATGATAGCATGTGAATGAATGTATTTTTGCATATTGAATAAATCAAAATGTTTTGAATATTTTGTTTTCATTTTTTAACCACTTACATATTAACATGTCTATTGATCCTGTGATTTCTATAATTCTAAGGGTAGGTTCACATATATCAGTTGCATCAGCTTCAGTTTTTTTGTCCCTTAGTCATTACAACTGATGCCGAAACTGATGTGAAAATGCATCATTTTTTTTTTTTTTTTTTTTTACAAATTTCTACTCCAAAACCATAAGCTGTCAACAGTTTTTACTATCAGATTTTACCATTATGGTCCACAAGACATGATGGGCTGCCGAGGCCAATAGAGTAGGGGTACTCAACTACTTTTAGTAAATTTCCATTGCCCGGTGATACGCCATAAAGTAAAGGTCCAAGCTGTACACATCCAGTATTTACGGTATTTTTTGGACAAAAAGACACGTCTGACTGTAAGACGCACCCCAGGTTTAAACAACGAATAGGTGGGCCACCCCATCACCATCACTTAGGAATACCCAACTTGCACAAATTATAACGCCCCATTACAGGCCGCAACAAAGTATAATGCTTCCCTAGTGGCCCTTTACAATATAATGTCCCCCTCTAGCTATCCCCACAGTTAATGTCCCCATCCATCTGTCCAAATAAAACCTAAATTGCAACATTAAAAAAATTATACTACCCCCCTATACCTATATATTTTCTGAAAGTAGACACCTGCAGCATTGTCAAAATGCCACTTGGTACTGTATATGAACAGACACCTTCATACAATTTTGATTTAAAGTGTATGTTTTATAAAAAGAAAAATGCAAATAAATTTATATTAGTTGCTAAAAGTGTAAACCAAACAAAAAGTTATATGCACCACATTCCTAAAAACAAGAGTTCAACAAGTGCAGAGTTCATATCACTACGGCCTACACCTGCATGCACATACCTTCAGAATATCACCAGAACTGGGAGGAAAAAAAAACCTGCTTTGAAGCTGGAAATTTTAAAAAAGTATCATCCTATAAAATGTAAGGGTTATACACCATGAAAAGTAAGTGCAGTCCTAAACCGTATATATTTCTTGAAAGTAGACAACCTGAAGATTGGGTTATCAATAATTCACTAAAATACATTAAAACATACAGTACAGACCAAAAGATTGGACACACCTTCTCATTCCAAGAGTTTTCTGTATTTTCATGACTATAAAAATTGTAGATTCACACTGAAGGCATCAAAACTATGAATTAACACATGTGGAATTATATACTTAACAAAAAAGTGTGAAACAACCGAAAATATGTCTTATATTCTAGGTTCTTCAAAGTAGTCACCTTTTGCTTTGATTACTGCTTTGCACACTCTTGGCATTCTCTTGATGAGCTTCAAGAGGTAGTCACCTGAAATGGTTTTCACTTCACAGGTGTGCCCTGTCAGGTTTAATAAGTGGGATTTCTTGCCTTATAAATGGGGTTGGGACCATCAGTTGTGTTGTTCAGAAGTCAGGTGGATACACAGCTGATAGTCCTACTGAATGGAGTGTTAGAATTTGTATTATGGCAAGAAAAAAGCAGCTAAGTAAAGAAAAACGAGTGGCCATCATTACTTTAAGAAATGAAGGTCAGTCAGTCCGAAAAATTGGGAAAACTTTGAAAGTGTCCCCAAGTGCAGTGGCCAAAACCATCAAGCGCTACAAAGAAACTGGCTCACATGAGGACTGCCCCAGGAAAGGAAGACCAAGAGTCACCTCTGCTGCGGAGGATAAGTTCATCCGAGTCACCAGCCTCAGAAATCGCAGGTGAACAGCAGCTCAGATTAGAGACCAGGTCAATGCCACACAGAGTTCTAGCAGCAGACACATCTCTACAACAACTGTTAAGAGGAGACTGTGTGCAGCAGGCCTTCATGGTAAAATAGCTGCTAGGAAACCACTGCTAAGGACAGGCAACAAGCAGAAGAGACTTGTTTGGGCTAAAGAAGACAAGGAATGGACATTAGACCTGTGGAAATCTGTGCTTTGGTCTGATGAGTCCAAATTTGAGATCTTTGGTTCCAACCATCGTGTCTTTGTGCGACGCAGAAAAGGTGAACGAATGGACTCTACATGCCTGGTTCCCACCGTGAAGCATGGAGGAGGAGGTGTGATGGTGTGGGGGTGCTTTGCAGCGGCATGGTATTCCATCTGGTTTGTGTTTAGTTGGACCATCATTTAGTTTTCAACAGGACAATGACCCCAAACACACCACCAGACTGTGTAAGGGCTATTTGATCAAGAAGGAGAGTGATGGGGTGCTATGCCAGATGACCTGGCCTCCACAGTCACCAGACCTGAACCCAATCGAGATGGTTTGGGGTGAGCTGGACCGCAGAGTGAAGGCAAAAGGGCCAACAAGTGCTAAGCATCTCTGGGAACTCCTTCAAGACTGTTGGAAGACGATTTCAGGTGACTATCTCTTGAAGCTCATCAAGAGAATGCCAAGAGTGTGCAAAGCAGTAATCAAAGCAAAAGGTGGCTACTTTGAAGAACCTAGAATATAAGACATATTTTCAGTTGTTTCACACTTTTTTGTTAAGTATATAATTCCACATGTGTTAATTAATAGTTTTGATGCCTTCAGTGTCAATCTACAATTTTTATAGTCATGAAAATACAGAAAACTCTTGGAATGAGAAGGTGTGTCCAATCTTTTGGTCTGTACTGTATATTGCACCTAAAACTCATATTCAATTGTACATTCACACACAAAGCTCATATAAAATAATAGCTGAAGGTGTACACAATTTAAATATACCGCAAACATCAACTACAAGAGCTTGTACTTTCAAAAACAGTGACTCAGAAGTCAAGCAAGATTTTACTGTCATTCACTAATATATTAAAAATATATACTGCACCTAGCAAACTGTGACTGTGATACAAAAATCTAACCTTTTGTGAGATTGCACAGCATACTGCATATAAAAACACAATTTAATATTTCATATTTCCAACCACCTTCAAGCAACTTTGCAGCAAACAGATTACAAGCAAAAATTGCACACAAATTCAAATTTGCTACTAAAGTGCATACCCCAATACATTCTCTTTCTGCAAACAAAATGTACTTTCCAAAAAAATGCAAGATGTGAGGAATTCATACATGCTACATATATATAGTGACAAATTGGGGTTAATTTAGCCTCAAAGGTGGCAGCTTCCTGGACTTCATAGAGGTGTTGGTGGTACTAGGTGCCAAATAAGTAGCATATCAGGTAGTAGTAATCCAAAATAAATGGCTTTATTCAGCTTGTGAGTGAAAACAGGAACAAAACAAAAAAAACAGCCTAGCCTCCACACAGGTCAATACCTCACTACTTGAACCCTGTCTCACTTCTGAGGGCAAGCTTTACTGAGGATTCTTCTTAGTGGTCTGGCTCACACTAGAGCTTAACTAAGTCCGTCGTGGAATCCAGTCCTCTTGGGACAGACCGCCTTGTCTGTCTCCAACTGATTCCACCATCTACCTGCTCCCTGCAGGTCTCCAGCGGCACTCTCCTGCTGCGTATACACTCTCTAGAGTTGGGCCCCACCTATGGGTGTGGTTGAGGACTTTTTTAACCCAGGCTTTGGGTCGCTCACCAGAGCCAGAGCCCTCTAGGTTCACACTCTCACATTCCTCCCCCTCAGCTCACCACCCATGGGGTGAGCGACAATGGGACAAAAAACACAATGTTGACATCCTTCTTTAATGAAGTAAACTTGTCCAGTGTCTCTCCAGATGTCCTGATCTGGCAGTCTTATTTTCCATGTTCCGGTCACTCGACATTTCCGGTTTCTTAGCACTTTTATCTTTTTGAAGATAAATTTAACAACGTTGACATCTAACCATCTCTTACTTCTGTATTCAAATGACTGCTTCTCAATCTCTGCATTAACTTTGGAGAGCAGACATTTCTGCTGTTCCTCTTCACTATAGTGCAGATTTAATTTTTTTGTTTTGTTGGCAGTTCGATTACAATATGGAACCTCTTGTCAAGTTGACTCTTTTTGCGATTGGAGCTTCATTTGCTTCACTGCTTCTACCTCATTGGGTCCAGCTTCAAACCTCTCTGTCACAGGCAGTGTGTGACCAATCGCAGTTTCTTTTCCACTTGGACTTTATTTGGCCGCCTTATCAGATTTTGCAGGAAGTCCTCCTTTGTTTGTTTGTTTGTTTGTTTGTTTGAGTTGGAAGGGACCTCAAGGGCCATCGAGTCCAACTCCCTGCAAAGCAGGAATTCCTAAAACATCCCAGCTATATACCTATCCAGTTTCCGCTTGAAGATTTCAATTGATGGAGAACTCACCACCTCCCGTGGCAGCCTATTCCACTCTCTCACTACCCTTACTGTTAGAAAGTTTTTCCTAATGTCTAATCTGAATCTCCTTCCCCTTAGTTTCATTCCATTACTTCTTGTGCTTCCTTCTGCTAATGAGAATAGGGTAGATCCCTCTGCACTGTGACAACCTTTCAGATATTTAAATACCGCTTTAACAGTTAATACAAGAACCTGAACAGGTTGGAGTTCTCCCAAACTAATTGGATGTTCACCAACTTGCAGATCTTCCTCCTGTTTGTCCACTTGCAGTTTTAGTTGAGCAGCAAGCATTTTTAGATCTATAATCTGAGCAGATAAATCAGACATTTTTTCTTCAAACTGAATCCTCATGTCTTCTATCTGGAGGTCCAATTCTTTCTTGGCCTTTTCCAGCTTGTCATAGGCATTGGCTTTGTCCTCATACAATATTTGCACAGATTCCAGGTTTTTCTCAACTTCTTTGTGATTCTCCTGTAAGGTTTGTAAATTCTGAGCATGGGCAGACGACATATCCATCAATTCTTTGTCTTTATTTTGCACCAAAACAGACAATTTCTCATTATCTTCACAAGATCCTGAGAGCGCCCTCTCCAGGCTACATATTCTAGCTAATAGTTCCATTTCTCTTTGTTCCAGAACTCCAGCTCTGCTCTGCCATTCCTTCACTTCTTTGTTTAGTTCAACCTGCTTTAGTTCATGCAAGTTTTGCTCTGACAGCAACATCTGTACCACAGATTCTAAATCACTCTCTCAGTCAGACACCTCCTTCCTCAGCTCTGCAACTTCATTTTCTTTATCAGTTAATGCAGTCGAAAGTTTTTCACACTTCCTGACTTGGTCATCCAAACATTCTGACTGACGCTGCAAAAATTCACTTCTCTCACGTTTAGCAGTTTCAAGGTCATCTCTTAATTTTTCAATGACACTCTCTTTGGCAATGGAGTCTTGGACACGCTGCAATTAAATCCTGCAATTGCTTCTCAAGCACTTGCTTTTGTTCCACACTCTGTAGAACTTTATTAGATAGAGCACATTTCATTTCTGCAAACTCCTTCTTAGTGACACAGTCCATTCCAGGCAAACCCAGCACCACATTTTCACAATGACTTGGATATGAATTTTCTATAGAGTCAAGCTCTTTCTTTAACTTCAAATTCTCTTTTTCCGATACTTCAAGTTGCCATTTCCAATCAGATATTTCATCCTCATAAATAAACCTGATGGTTTTAATCTCATCTTGAAGCTGCTGCACCATAAGATTTTCTTCTTTGGCGCTTTTATGCACTCCAGTATAAGACATACAGTTAGCAGGGACATATTCATTCATAGAACAGAGGTGCTTCAGAAAAACTAAGTCACTCTCATACAACCTATTATCTTTACTTGCAGTCCACAGACTCTGTTCCGGGTTTTGTGTCTCTCTGCCTTGAGACTGCTGCAGTAACACACCTGTGCATAGCTTTTCTGCTTTCTTACAAACTGAAATTTTCTTTTTCTTGCCCATGGTTTATTAACAAGATTACACAATATTCCACAGAAACCTTGGGTTCAACCGGCAGCAACTTTTTACTATCTTCTGCAGTCACATTTATTCACCAAACAGTTAACTTATGTGGCACTACAACAACCAGCATTTTCTTCTTTCTTCCACAGAAAACACAAACATGGCACCATAGCCTTTCACATAGACTGTTTGCAGTATCCAGTTTCTACACACATTGCTTACTTTCTTGCCATCAGCAAGCACTTTACAGACTTTTGTGCTCAGAATTTACAAAACTTACAGGAGAGTCACAAAGAAGTTGAGAAAAACCTGGAATCTGTGCAGATATTGTATGAGGACAAAGCCAATGCTTATGACAAGCTGGAAAAGGCCAAGAGAGAATTGGACCTCCAGATAGAAGACATGAGGATTCAGTTTGAGGAAAACCTGTCTAATTTAGCTGATGAGATTGTAGATCTAAAAATGCTTGTTGCTAAACTAAAGGTGCAAGTGGACAAACAGGAGGAAGTTGCACGCATCAAGGAACAGATGGAGTTTCCTATAGAACAGTTAAAAAGCGAAGTTGAATCTAAAAGAGAAGAATTAGATCGATTGCAGCAGTCTTTATCCAATACTGAACAGTCGGCATCTGCACTATCTTCAAAGCTGGCAGCACTAGAAGCTGAGAAGGACTCGCTGCAGAGCCTGTTAACCTCTAAAGAGTTAGAGCTGCTATCCGTTAAAAACGTGACTCAAGAGACAGAGTCTTTATTCAACCAAGAGCAAGATAAGAGAGCCACTGAGATACGGGACTTGAATGAAAGACTTGACAAAAAGTCTGCAGATGAGCAGAAGCTTTATCAGAAGATGTTGGAGGATCAGTTCAATATAATTCAGGGAACAGTGAGGGAAGCAGAAAATATCATCCAGAATGCAGTTGCTAAATTTGATGATCCTCTACATATCCACTGCACTAGTTCACCAGATTACCTGGTAAACCGAGCAAAAGTTGCTATAGACTCATTAACCTCCCTCTCGAATGGGCACTCCAAATACATACAGAATATGACAGATGCCTCTGACAATTGGAGCACTGGTACAGTTTGCACACTTAACAGCAGATACAATTGTAAATAGCAGTGCAACGTCTCACTTGGCACCACCAGACCATGGAGATCGTCTTGTAGACAACTGCAGGGAATGTGGAAGCCAGAGTTTACAGTATCTGAATGAGCTGAAGGATAAGCAGTCTTTAATGGATGCTGACCTGACAAATGTTAGAAGAACACTGCAGAATATCATAGAATTAGGAGACATGGTGGATAAAGAGATGGCATCTACATCTGCTGCCATAGAAGAGGGTTGAGGAAGATCTGCAAGGTGCAATAGTAAAAACTGAGATGTAGGCTGTGCAGAAAAATGTGGCAATGAAGAAAGTTCTGGAGCTGGAATCAGAGATTTGTGCACTACAGAAGGCATTAGAATTGGAGAAAGCTGCCAGCATAGAGGCATAGAAAGCAGAGCCATTAAGGCAGCCAGAACATGTAACCAAAAAGCATCTGGGTACTGACAGTAAAGACTGTGATGTTTGAAACTTGGTATCCCAGCCCTCCAGTGTTAGCACAGATAATGAAAATAACTGTTGATATAACGATATCACCAGCTCCTGTACTGTCAGAAAGGGATTTTCACAAAAATTCTTGCAATCTATCACAGTACTGCAAAATGCCTCCAGGAAGTTATGCGTATGAGAAAGAGGAGGTAAGAACAGAATGTGGACGTCTTATAAAGAAACCATTCCAATATATGATGTG
Organism: Leptodactylus fallax; assembly: GCA_947044405.1. Lineage (NCBI taxonomy): Eukaryota > Metazoa > Chordata > Amphibia > Anura > Leptodactylidae > Leptodactylus > Leptodactylus fallax. The sequence continues at coordinate 6,830,733 of CAMRHE010000007.1, read as the reverse complement.
GCAGTTGTTAAAGACATACCAGAAAATGTAGTTCAGCATGAGCTATTTTGTGAGGGTGTACTGTATGGCCCTCGTGCAGAAGGAGAAGATATTGCAGTACAGAGCTTGTGTTTCTCAAACAAAGAGGAGAGCAAGCAGTCTATGTCTCCTAACCTTCTAAGCCTTGATGGTGATGGCAAAGATCAAAAGGATAAGAAACGTGGTGTGAAAAAACCACGTGAAGATCATGGCCGTGGCTACTTCGAGTGTATTGAAGAAAACAAATACAACTGGTCTAAGTTCCCACAGCCACTGGTGGAAGAGGAAGATGAAAAACTGGATGAAACTAATGTTCTTCTTGACACTTATAATTGTGATCGTCACTTCAAAATGCCACGGGATCATCTGAGTGCCACTTCTCTCACGATGGAGAGTTTTGCCTTCCTGTGGGCAGGTGTAAGAGCCTCATATGGTGTCTCGAATGGCAAAGTTTGCTTTGAGATAAAGGTTACAGAAAAGGTACCCGTGAAACAGTTATACTCTAAAGACATCGATGTGCACGAAGTATGTGTTGGTGGGACTCTGAGCTCCTGTGGAGTCATGACAGGTGAAGATGAAAATTCCTACAGCTATTCACTAAAGGGATCAAAGTCATGCAATGGGGTGGCTGAAGACTATGGCGAGAAACGTGATGAAAATGATGTGATCCCCTGTATGGCGAATTTTGAAGGTGATGAAGAAGAACTTGCTTTTGTAAAGAATGGCCAGGATCTTGGTGTAGCATTTGAAGGGCAGAGAAACCGGAAATGTCGAGTAACCGGAATTTGGAAAATGAGACCGCCAGATTGGGACATGTGGACAATCACAGGACAGGCATACATGGTTGAAGAGGGACTTCGACATAGTATGTCTCGTCCCATAGTAGCTCACCCCATGGGTAGTGAGCTGAGGGGGAGGGAATGTGAGAGTATGAATCCAGAGCTTGTGAGCGACCCAGGGCCAGGCCTGAAAAGGTCCTCAGCCACACCTATGGGTGGGGCCACCAACTCCAGACGGAGTGTCTGCAGCAGGAGAGAGTGCTATGGAGTCCTGCAGGAAGCAGGGAGACTGGGAACCAGGTGGGGACAGACATGGCGGTCCTGAAAGGACTGACTGAGCCAGGCTGTTTGTTATTTTTTGCTCCATTCGTAAGCTGAAATAAAAGCCATTTTACTTTGGATTAGCACCGTCTGAATGCTGCTTCTCCGGCACCCAGTACCATCTACACCTCTGTCGAGTCCAGGAGGCTGCCACCTGTGAGGCTAAATCCCCCCAAATTGTCACAATATATATATATATATATACAGTACCTTGCGAAAGTATTCGGCCCCCTTGAACTTTTCAACCTTTTGCCACATTTCAGGCTTCAAACATAAGGATATAAAATTTTAATTTTTTTGGTGAAGAATCAACAACAAGTGGGACACAATCGTGAAGTGGAACGAAATTTATTGGATATTTTAAACTTTTGTAAAAAATAAAAAACTGAAAAGTGGGGCGTGCCAAATTATTCGGCCCCCTTAAGTTAATACTTTTTAGCGCCACCTTTTGCTGCGATTACAGCTGCAAGTCGCTTGGGGTATGTCTCTATCAGTTTTGCATATCGAGAGACTGAAATTCTTGCCCATTCTTCCTTGGAAAATAGCTCGAGCTCAGTGAGGTTGGATGGAGAGAGTTTGTGAACAACAGTTTTCAACTCTTTCCACAGATTCTCGATTGGATTCAGGTCTGGACTTTGACTTGGCTATTCTAATACCTTGATACGTTTATTTGTGAACCATTCCATTGTAGATTTTGCTTTATCATTGTCTTGTTGGAAGATAAATCTCCGTCCCAGTCTCAGGTCTTTTGCAGACTCCAACAGGTTTTCTTCCAGAATGGTCCTGTATTTGGCTCCATCCATCTTCCCATCAATTTTAACCATCTTCCCTGTCCCTGCCGAAGAAAAGCAGGCCCAAACCATGATGCTGCCACCACCATGTTTGACAGCGGGGATGGTGTGTTCAGGGTGATGAGCTGTGTTGCTTTTACGCCAAACATATCGTTTTGCATTGTGGCCAAAAAGTTCGATTTTGGTTTCATCTGACCAGAGCACCTTCTTCCACATGTTTGGTGTGTCTCCCAGGTGGCTTGTGGCAAACTTTAAATGAGACTTTTTATGGATATCTTTGAGAAATGGCTTTCTTCTTGCCACTCTTCCATAAAGGCCAGATTTGTGCAGTGTACGACTGATTGTTGTCCTATGGACAGACTCTCCCACCTCAATTGTAGATCTCTGCAGTTCATCCAGAGTGATCATGAGCCTCTTGGCTGCAACTCTAATCAGTCTTCTCCTTGTTTGAGATGAAAGTTTAGAGGGACGGCCGGGTCTTGGTAGATTTGCAGTGGTCTGATACTCCTTCCATTTCAATATGATCGCTTGCGCAGTGCTCCTTGGGATGTTTAAAGTTTGGGAAATCTTTTTGCATCCAAATCCGGCTTTAAACTTCTCCACAATAGTATCACGGACCTGCTTGGTGTGTTCCTTGGTCTTCATGATGCTCTCTGCGCTATAAACAGAACCCTGAGACTATCACAGAGCAGGTGCATTTATACGGAGACTTGATTGCACACAGGTGGATTATATTTATCATCATCAGTCATTTAGGACAACATTGGATCATTCAGATATCCTGACTGAACTTCTGGAGTGAGTTTGCTGCACTGAAAGTAAAGGGGCTGAATAATATTGCATGCCCCACTTTTCGTTTTTTTATTTTTTATAAAAGTTTAAAATAACCAATAAATTTCGTTCCACTTCACAATTGTGTCCCACTTGTTGTTGATTCTTCACCAAAAAATTTAAATTTTATATCCTTATGTTTGAAGCCTGAAATGTGGCAAAAGGTTGAAAAGTTCAAGGGGGCCGAATACTTTTCAAGGCACTGTATATATTTATATTTACAGGTGCATGCAAATTAAATAGGAGCTTACATAAGAATAATTTTCTATCCCCCCCCCAAAAAAAATTGCATCTCTAATGAATAATTATAATCCCTATACCTAACTAATGTGATAACTAGGGCCGGCTTCAGATGTGTTACACGACCGCTTTATTGCTCACATATTATGAACGCAACCTCTGAAGTTCCTGCGGTTCATCATTACTTGTGTTAGAGAGTCTGATGACCTACTAAAAGTCCAGGGGTTTGGTTTGTATTGTGGGTGCAAAAAAATAAAGCACCCATCTGAAAGCTGCCAAAAACTGGGATTTTATATGGTGACATTCAATGGTTAAAAATGTATTATCTGACTGACAGAACTTTGCCACCTGTCAGAAATGTTTTATACGTTCATAGCTAGTAATAATCGCTATTGCTATTATTTTAGCATGTAACGGATATCACTAGAGAGGCGGTCGGCATATTTTACTCTATAAAGATCAGGTATGGACAGAACAGGACAGTGAAAAAATGGAAACTTTATTGATTACTTTGTGTATGTGCTGTATAAGTGTTAAGAGGTGCAACTCTTTTGGTGCTTTGACCTGAACGATGGTAAGCGTCTGGGTAACAGTGCCAATAAACTTCCTGGTTACGTTCAGAGGGGTATTACATAAGAATACCACTGTGATTAGACTCAGAGGGGTATTACATTATCCTTCTATGTGACAATCAGAGAGCAAAAGTATAGTATGCTCTCTGATTGATAGGAGAGGGGATAACATGAAGAGAAGTCCATGCTACTCCCCTGGGGTCACATACAGCTTGTGCACAGACAATGATGAATTATTATGGTCTCTGCAGTCTTTAGCTCCACTCCTCCTCCCCCTCCTTCCTCAGCTCTAAGATGCTGCCTGAGGCAGATGGGAAGGGGGACATTTTAAAGCCCCATATCTCAGTATCTGTTTGGGCTATGAAGATGAGCTTGGATTCATTTTAAAGATGAGAATCCTTACTGATTCATCATGATAGCCCTTACAGATTCAGAGCGATTCACTGTTAAAGCAATGTTGGGAATTGAGATCTGCATTGGGATTCTCATCTTTAAAATGAATCCAAGTGCATATTTATAGCCCTAACCGATCCTGAGCAATTTGCTCAGGTACAGTAGTGAAGCCGGCTATACATAGACTGTGCAGAACGCCGGGTACTGCCTCATCTATCTTTGGGCAGCACCCGGCGAGCATCTAGCGCTAAAGAAATTTTAAGGAAGCCGGATGGAAAAATGCTGCAGGTAACGTTTTTCAATCCGGTTGAGACACAGACCTGCCGCCATACAGCACCAGAACTGATGCCTCTTGTGCCAGAACCAATCCCATAGAAAAGTTTGGGATCCGTCCTGGCATCAGTTTCCCTCTGGCTTGTGTGCACTACACCGGAGGGAAAGTGACAGCTGCGCTGGATATATGTGAACGCACTCTAAGACTTTTCCTCCTTGGTGTTGCAATTTGTAATATTGAAGAATGCATATTCACTCTCTACACAAATAGCATTGTGGTGTTTGGAGTACTTTATTGTTTTTGAAGTCAGTGGCATTTTCAAATTACCCCAGTGACTTCTCAGCATGGAAAGAGCAGAGATAAATAAAATCACTGCTCTATAATACACTGTCTGCAGACTGGACTACCCTTTCACGTGTCAAGATCTCTTTGAAGGGAACCTTTCAGATCTATTATGCTAAAACATCCACAGGTGGATAACTGCTCCCAGGAGTAGCCCTATTGTATAGTTATCTGTGCCTATAGCAAAAAAAAACAAAAAAACTTTAAATTTCCTGTACCGAATAGATATTTAGTTACATATGTAGATTATAAGTAGTTTGAACTCTATATAAATAGACGTAATGTCACTAAAGAGGCATGAAAACAGTAGGGAGTTGGGAGAGGTAAGTAACACTGTTTTTTATGTTTTTCACCTCCCCGGTGCCTTCGATCATTATACTCTGGGGTCTGAAAAGACCCCAGAGTATAATAATAGTTTGTCAGTGGTGAACCCAAAAAATTTGTAAAGAACAATGTAGGGGCCACTGTGGAACATTAATACTGTATGGAGACCATTATGGAACATTATACTGTGTGCAGAGGCCGCTATGGGACATTATTCTGCGTGAAGGAGCCACTATGAGACATTATACTATATGAAAGGGCCACTATGGGATATTATATTGTGTGGAGGGGTCGCTATGGGATATTATACTGTGTTTAGGCCACTTTGGGACATTATAGTGTGTGTAAATGGGGCATCATACCGTGTGGATGCTAGGAAAAAGGGTGCTATGCCATGTGTTGGCGGAGGAGCAAGTCAAAAGTTTGTTATCGGGCCCAGTCTTTGCTAGTACGCTTCTGGAAAAGTCAAGAAGGGGTCAGTTTAGGGTGTAAAAACCACCTGAAAAGTTGCCTTTAAAGGGTTGGTCACTTTCAGACCAATATTGAGAGACAATTATTATTATTTTTATAATAAAAAGTTCTACAATTTTCCAATATACTTTCTGGTTCAATTACTCAGGGATATCTAGATAACTGCTTTCTTTCATTCATTCATAAACAGAATGAATGAATACAAACAATAACATTTGTCTCTCAATATTGGTCTGAAAGTGGCCAACCCCCTTTAACCACTTCAATACCTGGCCAATTTCTGGTTCAGGACCAGACACATTCTCGTTTTTCTCGTATGTGCAGTTTTGAGGGCTATAACATTTTTATCATTTGGGTTATTCAGCTAATTTTTGTGTCTTTTTCAGTGACACAAAGGGCTTTATTTTTCTGTTTTTATTTTTGCATGTTTTTTTAATTTTTTTTTATATCTGGGAAAAAAATAAACAAAAGAGGAGGGAAAACGGAGAGCCCGTCCGATAAAAAAAGTGGTTACTTGCGAACACCTGTGAACCTCATAGACTATAATGGGGTCCGACAGGTGTCCGTTGGGTTTCCACTGCTTTTTTACTGATTATATAGCTGCAGGAGCTGGTAGTCAGCTGTCATTGACAGCCAAATTTCCCATAGAGAAGATGGATGGTATATTACTGTCCCTACCTTCCCGATCACTGTATGCACAGTGCTCAGTGAATGCTCTGTGTATAGCTATAAGAGTACCATGATACCATGATGGAGATACCCCCTCCCCCTTCCCGGCCCCGATCATGTATAGCCTGTAATAGTAGTGCACTGATGACAAGCCAGCTCCTGGGTGTCATAGTAGGGGATTGCTGGTCCTGGATCTTGTTCTGGGGGACGACAATCCATACCAGAATGGTGGCACCCATGGAAAAGGTCAGCTTTGACTGAAGCATTGGCAAGGTTATTGCCTGCCTGATCAGTGCCCTCACTGCATTGCTGTTGGGTATCCAACATATTTAAATTTCCAATATCTGCTTTAATAATACTGTGGATGTCAGGAAGGGGTTAATTAATAGTACGGCGCAGCTAGGAATACTTCCTGCATACCGCCATACTATTAAGCATGGTGTGCACACAGAAACTAGCCTAGCGGGTTTCAGCTGCTACATATGGATGACACTTTTGTCTAACACCTGTGGTCAGAGCTGAGCTCCAATCGCAGGTGTTCACCCATGAAATGTCGTGGTCAAACATGACCGTGGCATCTCAGTGGTTTTATTATATAATGTACCCCGATCACCCCCCCCCCCCCCATGATGTGTTCAGGGAGGGGGGCCAGTGTTCCAAATGAATGAATAAAGCCCCAAAAATCCCATTTTCCCATATATAATGTTTTATTATGTAAAAAAAAAAAAGAAAAAGAAAAACAGTACATATTTTGTATCACTGCATCCTTAAAAACTCTTACAATAAAACTAAAACAGTAATTAACCTGCACGGTTAAAAAAAAACAAAAACAAAAAAAAAACGCAGGGAATAATTTTTTTTTTTTCCATTGTGCCTCACAAAATATTCAATAATAAATTATGAAAAAGTCAGATGAGCCCCAAAAAAACGGTACCAAAGCCCTCAACCAGCCCTCTTAACAGAAAAATAAAAATGTTATGCCTCTCAGAGGATGGTGATGCAAAAATAATATATAATATTTTTTTCCCTATATGGAATTTTATTCTGCAAAATTAGTTACGAATAAAAAACCCCCAACATAAATTAGGTATTGCTTTAATTGTACCGACCCATAGAATAAAGGTAACATGTACTTATGCTGTATGATGAAATCCAAAAAATATAAATGTTAAAAACCAATATATAGCAGCTCTATTTTGGTTTTGGAGCACAGATTAACGCTAGGTTCACACCTGTTGTTGGGTTTCCATACGGGGGGGTCCGCTTGGGGATCCCCCCGAACGCAAACCTAATCTGCTTAAAAAATCAGTTACTCGCGGACCCTATAGACTATAATGGGGTTTCCGCTCGTTTTCCGCATTTTTCAAGAATAAAATCCCCCAACGGAGTTCAGGCACAGGTGTGAACCTAGCCGTAGACGGTTTGGTTTTTGGATGCCATACCATTGCAGATTTCCTGAAATGCCAGTAAAGTGGAATTCCCTGACATGTGACTCCATTTTGGAAAGTACATCCCTCAAGGAATTAATCCTTGGGTATAGTAAATATTAATTTATTTTCTAGAAATGAATGCACCATCAGCTGCTCAAAGTGAAAATGACAATTTTGTTGAAAATTCTGTTGAATCATGGTTGAAAAGCAATGTCTGACTTTCATTTGTTCATTTTCATAGAATTTTTATATATTATTACTTTTGTTATTTCTGTGACCATTGTGGGTTTTTCTTTCATTAAACTAGGGGTACCAACAATTTTGTCCACGTGCGTATACTGATATATTGATGAGAAATATGTTAGTTGGCTATTCTTCTTTAAACTTTTGTGAAGTTGAAAAATTAGGGTTAAAGTGACATTTTTATCACAAAAAAAAATTTCTATTTATTTTCACATCTCAATGTTAATAAATTCAGTCAAAAACCTGTAGGGTCAAAATTATCACTATACTCCTTGATAATTTAATTGAGGGGTCTAGTTTCCAAAATTGGGCCACTTTCTGGGGGTTTCCACTGTTTTGGCATCTCAGGGGCTCTGTAAATGCGAAATGGTGCCTGAAACTGATCACAGCAAAATCTGCCCTCCAAAATCTCATTGGCGCTCCTTCCCTTCTGCATCTTGCTGTTTGCCCATAGATCAGTTTACATCCACATGTGGGGTATTATGGCAGTCAGGAGAACTTGCTTTACAAATTGTGTGATGCATTTTCTCCTTTAACACATTGTGAATATGTAAATTCTAGGGCTAAATTAACATATTAGTAAAAGCTGACCTAGGCCCCATTTTACCGGCGGGGCACGGGCGCAACCATTTTGCTACTATGAAGCGAAGCGGCACTCACGATTCTCTAAAACTTTCCCTTGCTTTATTGGTAGCTCATCACAGGATAAATGATATATAGCAGCATGCCATAGACACAAACTGTTTGGGCAACGGCCGTTTCATGCTGTCGTGCTTTCTCCGGCCCTCAGTTGTTTCATTAGTTTCTATTGCAGGCTGCTCTGTGCAGCCTGCAATAGAAGAGACATTTTTTGCGATGCATTAGCATTTTAATGCATTGCATTAGTGATCAGACCCCCTGGGGTTCAACACCCCAAGGGGGTCTAATAGATGCAAAAAAAAAAATGAAAAAAACATTAAAAAAAAAAAATCTAAAAATAAATAAAAAATATTAAAAGTTCAAATCACCCCCCCTTTCCCTACAACACATCTAAAAGTACTTAAATATTGTTAAACACATACACATTAGGTATCCCTGTGTCTGAAAACGCCCGGTCTACAAATCTATAAAAATATTTTCCCCGTAAATGACGTAGTAGGAAAAAAAAGAAAATCACTCTTACAGTCCCCAGCACCTAAAGGATCCCTACTCGGACTCTACCTGATGCTGACCTCCATCTCCACTTGCCATAAAAACTAGCCTGAAACACTTGCCAACACCCTGCACAAGTCCACAAACTTCATCTGCATCCCACACACCCTACAGGGACACCCTGAACTACAAGCTCTACTGGCCCTTCTCCCCAGTAAGAGATATGGATGATCTAGCAACTCTGAACCAATGAGTCAATGATCTGGAGCTCTTCCAGACTTTAGTGCTGTGATGGCGAACCTATGGCACGCATGCCAGAGAGGGCATGTACAGCCCTCTCAGTTGGCACGCGCGCCGTCGCCATGATCACTCACTAATGGGGAATCCGGTACAGGAATCCCGGTTAGTGAGCGATCGCTTCTTTCAGCTGTATGTGCATATGTATATACAGATGAAAGCTGTCACTGTAGACCGCGGTCCACGGCTTACACTGACAGTAGAGTGTGACCTCTGCCCCGACACAGGCGTTATGACGTCATTCATCAGTGCCTGTGAACAGAAGAAGAAGGAGGACGCTCTTCATGGGATTGGGTAAGTAACAAACTACTGTGAAGCATATACTACTGTATGGGGGACACTGTGAAGCATCTAATACTGTAGGGGGACACTGAAGCATATAATACTGTATGGGGACACTGTGAAGCATATACTACTGTATGGGGACACTGAAGCATCTAATACTTTGTGGGGGACACTGTGAAGCATCTAATACTGTGTGGGACACTGAAGCATCTAATACTGTGTGGGGGACACTGTGAAGCATCTAATACTGTGTGGGGGACACTGAAGCATCTAATACTGTGTGGGGGACACTGAAGCATTTAATACTGTGTGGGGGATACTGAAGCATCTACTACCGTGTGGGGGACACTGAAGCATCTACTACTGTGTGGGGGACAGTGAAGCATCTACTACTGTGTGGGGGACACTGAAGCATCTAATACTGTATGGGGGACACTGTGAAGCATCTAATACTGCATGGGGGACACTAAAGCATCTAATACTGTATGGGGGACACTGAAGCATCTAATACTGTATGGGGGACACTGAAGAATATACTACTGTATGGGGGACACTGTGAAGCATATAATGTGGGGGGGCTCAAAATGGAGCATATAATACTGTGCGGGGGCCACTGTGAAGCATATAATACTGAGTGGGGGACACTGAAGCATTTAATACTGTGTGGGGGACACTGAAGCATCTACCACCGTGTGGGGGACACTGAAGAATCTACTACTGTATGGGGGACACTGAAGCATCTACTACTGTATGGGGGACACTGAAGCATCTACTACTGTGTGGGGGACACTGAAGCATCTAATACTGTATGGGGGACACTGAAGCATCTAATACTGTATGGGGGACACTGAAGAATATACTACTGTATGGGGGACACTGTGAAGCATATAATGTGTGGGGGCTCAAAATGGAGCATATAATACTGTGCGGGGGCCACTGTGAAGCATATAATACTGAGTGTGGGACACTGAAGCATTTAATACTGTGTGGGGGACACTGAAGCATCTACCACCGTGTGGGGGACACTGAAGAATCTACTACTGTATGGGGGACACTGAAGTATCTACTACTATATGGGGGACACTGAAGCATCTACTACTGTGTGGGGGACACTGAAGCATCTAATACTGTATGGGGGACACTGTGAAGCATCTAATACTGCATGGGGGACATTGAAGCATCTAATACTGCATGGGAGACACTAAAGCATCTAATACTGTATGGGGGACACTGAAGCATCTAATACTGTATGGGGGACACTGAAGCATCTAATACTGTATGGGGGACACTGAAGAATATACTACTGTATGGGGGACACTGTGAAGTATATAATGTGGGGGGGCTCAAAATGGAGCATATAATACTGTGCGGGGGCCACTGTGAAGCATATAATACTGAGTGGGGGCCACTGTGGAGCATATAATACTGTGTGGGGGCAATTCTTGAGCATATAATACTGGCTGGGGGCCACTGTGGAACGCATTGTACTGTCTGGGGGCCCTTCACTATTTATATCACACAGTATCCGTTTTATAGCAGACATGTGATATTATTAGAGGCTGTAATAACATTGCACGGTCAATATAAAACAGATGCTGGTTAATTTAAGGTTAAATTGCCGTGTTGGCACTTTGCGATAACTTAGAGGGTTTTGGGTTGCAGTTTGGGCACTCGGTCTCTAAAAGGTTCGCCATCACTGCTTTAGTGTCTGCCTCTATCCAAGCTTTACAACAATTTTCCTTCTCAACTACCGCTCATTACCGCAAGCTGATGTCTCATGTTGACGATATAGAGAACCATAATCGACACAACAATATCAGGATCAGAGGCCTTTAGTGCCGTGTCCTCGTGGCACGGCATACAGAGGCCCAGGCCCCTACTCTCCGCGCAACGCTGCCACTAGCTTTGCTACCGTATTTGATTAACCCTACAACACACATCCAGCCCACCTTTTGGGACAGATTGGAACACCACAACCTGTCTTCCTTGTTTGACAGAGACACACCTCCGACTCCATCTTGGTTTCTCCAAAAAATGGGCTTAGTACTGAGGGTCTTCCTGCAGACTGGAGATTACACATCCACTTGTGACGCTTACCTGACACAGCATCCCACTAACTGTACCTTGTTTGGGCTAGAGTCCCTTTCAGCAAACCATTAGAAATTGAATGGCGTCTGCTCCAATATCTATCGGTTTCTCCTCTCCCTAACCATTGAGGACTGTTAAATCTTATAGTCTAAAGTTAGAGTCTAAGAATGGAAAAGGTCATGAAGTAACATTTGTGTGGCATGTCATTCTTGACAGACTATGGCTAAAGTAGCTCTGTGCTGAGTAGATGGAAAAAGGAAGGTCTCAGTATAACACACAACACGTCATAGGAACCAAATTTAGGGCTATATTCATATAGGGAATGATCCAGTATCCATGGAAGGATCATACCAAAAACTTATCCATATGAGGAATTATGATGGACAGGGGTAAGGCTCTCTCAGCCTTTAAAAGCAGGCTTTAGGAGTATGGGGACAGAGCACTAACACCTTTTCACAACAGCTCTCATTCTATTTGTTCTAATTCTTGATCTTCTGTTTAAACTTTAACCTATGTTTTAGGAATAGATTTTTCTGTAACCTAACTATTTATTTTGATTAAACCTTGTTTTTCCTTTGATCTACTCAACGGACTCCTGCTGTTCTCTGGTGTCACCCAAGTGCACTCTGTGTCATAAATCAAGGAGTGTGGTGTTATTTAACAGTGGCGAGTCAGACTGTCGGGGTCCCAGAGTTTTTTTTTTTCTCGTCCCTTCTGCTTGCAAAAGGGGGATACGAGGGAGTCTTTTTGCATGGTGCAAGCTTCAGGACTTTGCAAAGTTCCTAAGTATTTTACGGTGAGCCAAGTTTACAGCTGTCAGTTGCACGTGTTCCAGTACATCTCTCCAGACGGAAGCCTGAGTGAGGAAAGCTGCAGGAGAGCAGAAGACTTTGCCTTAAAGGAACAGCGAGTACAGAGGATCGTGTAACTGAGTGAGTAATGGAGTTCATTGTTTCATATTCTAATAAGAGCAAATTAGATTTTAAGTATGTAAGTAGTCATACTAATGCACAGCTTTGGACTTATCTATATAAGCAGTGTGAGGAAGAGAATCAGCGATTAGATAAGAAATTTATCTGTGTTGATAGGTTACAAAAGAAATTAAGAAATGTGTTGCATATGGTTAGGGTTTATAATTCTTTATTCATTGACAAACAACAGACACACAAGGTATGTGTGAACATTAAAGGCACAAATAGTGATGATACACAGACTTTGGAAAAAGATTATAATGAGTGTCCAAATTGTGAGGTTTTAGCACAACACATAGATGATTTAGAGCAGGGGTCCCCAAACTTTTTACACAGGGGGCCGGTTCACTGTCCCTCAGACCGTTGGAGGGCCGGACTATAAGAAAAACTATGAAAATCCCTATGCACACTACACGTATCTCATTTTAAAGTAAAACAAAAAGGGAACAAATACAACATTCAAAATAAAGAAATAGTAAATTTAAGTCAACAAACTCACCATTATTTCAATGTGAAGTATGGGCCTGCTTTTGGCTAATGAGATAGTCAATGTCCGGTTCCATATTTGCAAATAGGTCCAGCACTCTGCCCCCATATAAGTCCAGCTCTCTCCCCCATATAGGTCCAGCTCTTTCCCTCATATAGGTCCCATGCAGTCTCCCCCATATAGGTCCCATGCAGTCTCCCTCATATAGGGCCAGCTCTTTCCCCCATATAGGTCCCATGCCTCCCCCATATAGGTCCCATGCCTCCCCCATATAGGTCCCATGCCTCCCCCATATAGGTCCCATGCAGTCTCCCTCATATAGGGCCAGCTCTTTCTCCCATATAGGTCCCATGCCCCCCATATAGGTCCCATGCAGTCTCCCCCATATAGGGCCAGCTCTCTCCCCCATATAGGTCCCATCAATCCCCCATATAGATCCAGTTCTCTGATCCCCCTCCATGCCCAGTAAAAAAAAAAAGTGAAAATATACTTTACCTAGCACTGCAGCCGCTCCCGCGCTGTGGTCCCGGCTCCTCTGTCTTCGGCTGTAAGGCCTAGATGAGCACGTCGTGCGTCATGACGTGCTCATTCTAGGTCCGGACGACGAGCGCCGAGCGTCTACACGGGAACAAGACTTCCCGTGTAGCGCTCGGCGGGTTATTTCAATTGTAAGCGCCTGTGCCCTCACAACTGAAATAACACAAGGAAATTGCGACGCGGGCCGGGTAAATGGCCTCCGGGGGCCGGATGCGGCCCGCGGGCCGTAGTTTGGGGACCCCTGATTTAGAGGATCAAATAGAAACAAGGACACAATTAGTATCAAGATTACGCCATAATATAAAAAATATTTCTGTTAATACAAAGAGTGGCAAGGAAAGCAGTCCATCCTATGTTCCAGAACAAAGTTCAGGTGATATAGAACGATTAGGGGAGTCAGAAATTAGAAGACGACGATTGCATGAAAAAGCTGCCAAATTGACTTTAAAAATTCATGATCAGTTAATGAAAATAGTGAAAGATATTCCAGTTTATAATGATAAAATGGATGCTTTTCACAATGCAAATATTTTTGAATCAAATACAGATAAATTCAATCTTACTGATGAACAAAAAAATAAAATATTCAGAGTATGGTTACCATCTCACATGGCTAAAAGGTTAGATCCAACGCCTGTAGAAGATGAAGATCAGGAGCTAGTCCATAGTAGTGAATCAGATAGATTGAGGCAATTAATCTTTTTCACTACTGGAGAGAGTGAACCAACAGTAGATATACTTGATTCTCTTAAGCCAACCATAAATGATGATCCATTTGCTTTCTTAATGAAATTTGAGCAAGCATATAGGATGGTCATGGGCATAGACGATGATGAAGAACCATCATCTATGATAAAAGCATTTGTGAAGAAATTTAAGTATTTAGATCCTGTTTCCCTAAAAATTGCTTCAGAGAAACCTGCATTACATGATGCAGCAATATTCATTGATCACATCAGAAGATCAATGAAACAAACAAGCACAAAGGCAAAAATTTCTGTAGTCCAGGATAAAGTAAATAAGCAATCAATTACTGTAAATCAGGACAGTCAGAATAATTCTAGGATTGTACCTGTTCTAAATAAGGGTACTCATTCAAAGCCAAAGGGAAAAGGAACATGGGAGAGAAGTCAGATGTCTTGTTATCATTGTGGTAAATTAGGACATTTAAAGTGGCAGTGTAGGAAATTCCTTAGAGAAACACAAAATATAGGAAATGAGAATGGTCTAGTGCCCACTGCTCCACCTCGTCCTTCACAGCAAAAGGAATCACCTTATGCACCTTTAATCCGGCAGGTTAGAGAACTATCCAATCAGGGATCAAAGGGGAAATCACATAGTGTTATGTTTGACAGAGAGGACGATGTATTAGCATCAGCATGACTAGGAAGGAATCCGACCTCTCGACCCTTGGAGTATGTAGTCCCAGTATTTTTGGATGAATGTGGAAGACCTTATGTAACAGGATCTCTTCAGGGTGAAAAGATCACTTTCCTCATAGACACTGGAACTCAGCTCAGTGTAACAAATAAGCTTCTATTTCCATCCAAAAAGGCACCTGTTTGTACAATTGTAGGCTTTAGCGGTCGTGGGGGGGACGTCATGGGATGTCATGTTTGAAATCCCTGGATATTTAAAAACAAACATTGATATTTGGCATTGTCCTAATTCAGAAAACATTCTGGGAACTGATGTCATGAACAAACGAGGCTGGATTATTGATTTAGGAAACAAAGTGATTTGGAGGGATGTTGATGGTTCTAAACCAGTACTGATAGATCCAAGTGAATACAGTAAGGTTGGAAATATTTGCTTAACAGATATGGTTCCTTCAGATCATATTTGGCCTGACACTGGTGGAGATGTTGAATTAAAAGAAATTGTAGAAAGTATTCCTTCTTTATGGGCACAGTACAGAAATGAGGTAGGAACAATGAAAGATGTGCTTGTAAAGGTAGAAGGGAAAGACCCACCACCCCAGAAACAATACAAATTACCTCCAGAATCAATAGGTCCAATGTCTAAGATCATTGAGGAATTGCTTCAACAAGGTGTCATACGAAAAGCCAACTCTGTGACAAACAATCCATTATGGTGTGTTTTGAAACCTGATGGGTCATATCGCAAGCTTTTGGATTTAAGGCTGTTTAACAAATATACACCTAATGTAGCTCCAATTGCTGCTGACGCACACGATTTGTTAGGACAATTGGATGCAAAAGCGAAATTTTTCTCAATTTTAGATGTAAGTAATGGTTTTTTTAGTCTAATTCTTGAAAAAAGTTGTCAATACAAGTTTGCTTTTACATTTCGGGATGAACAATATGTATTCTGTAGATTGCCACAAGGTGCACATTTGTCACCTAGTATATTTCATCAAGCATTAGCAAAAGTTTTAGGGAGAAGTTCAAATCAGAAATATATAAAACAATTTGTTGATGACATTTTGGTGGCTACAGAAGACAGAGAAAAGCACCTGGAAGTTTTAGCTGAATTGTTTACTCTTTTGCATGAGGCTGGTCTAAAGCTTAACACAAAGAAGTGTAAATTATTGCAATGTGAGGTGAGGTATTTAGGAGTTCTCATTAAGCCAGGAAAGAGAATGCCTCTTCAGGATAGGGTTGCAGCTGTTGCTTCACTTCCCATTCCAATGTCACATAAGGACCTCAGACACTTTCTGGGTATTGTGAATTTTTCTAGAGAATTCATTGAAGGGTTTGCAGAAAAAGCAAAGCCTTTATATGATCTCTTGAAAAAAGGTCATGATGATTCATTTCGTCCATGGACAAATAAGGAACAGGAAGCGTTCGAGCAATTAAAAATCGCTTTACAAACAGCTCCCGCCTTGTCAACTGTAGAAGCATCAGCTCCATTTGCTTTGAAGGTACACACGTCAGAAATAGCTGTGACATCTGTGTTGCTGCAATTACAAGCAGGGGAATGGAGAATTTTGGGATATTTTTCCAAAATCCTCACTCCGGTTGAAAAAGGGTTTGAACCTTGTGCAAGACATTTGATGGGAGTGCATTTTGCAGTAAAAGCTACTGAACATATTGTTGGCTTTAGCAAATTAATTTTGCAGACACCGCACTCCACATTAAAGCTTCTCCTTGAGAAAAATATTCCAGGAGAAGATTTGCACATTGGTTGTTAACTCTCTCACCAAAGCAAATTGAAGTAGATCACAAAGCCAAGTATATTCTTCCCCAACTGATGCAGTATGAAGGTCAGGCACATGAATGTATACATACATTCCAGGAGACATATTCTTCTCTGTTCAGAAGAGATGCAGAAAAAAGTGATGAAGCAGTGTTTGTGGATGGGTCCCGGTTCTTCACTGATGGGAAGTATTACTCAGGATATGCCATCTGGTATCCCGAGAGGGGATATGCAATTCAACATAAATTACCAGGACACTATTCAGCTCAGAGAGCAGAGCTAGAAGCTGTCAGGACAGTGTTGGAAGTTGATGAAAAGGAAAACAGAAGTCCTTTGGTTATTTACTGTGACAGTTCATATGTTGTTCGGTCTCTGACAGATTATCTACCCATGTGGGAGAAAAGAGGTTTTGTTGATTCATCTAACAAAGTGTTAATTCACAGTGACACACTAAAGAGAATTGTAGAATTAGCTTCAAAGAATCCAAAGGGATATGCTATGGTCAAAGTTCCAGCACATAAGAAAGGAAATCATGAGTTAGCTGTTGGAAATTCTATGGCAGATACACTAGCAAAGGAAGCTGCTACAACAGGAGCAGAGGTAATCGAGCCTGAACAATTAAAAGCTTTACCAGCTAGGAAAACAGACACATCTTCCTTCTTTTGCAGAGGAACAGGCAAAGGATCAATCTCTTGCAGTTTCTCAGGTTGATCCAAAACCTCCCTTTGTTTGTGAAAACGGGGTTTTGTGTCATGACTATAATGGGGATTTGCGTCCTGTTGTACCTAAACATTTGCAGATTGAGTTCACCCGATATAATCATGAGAGCTTAGGTCATTTGGGTCAGCAAAAGTTGCTGGAAGTTCTTAAAGGAAAATTTTATTGGGACAAAATGGAGGAAACTGTACAAAAAGTTGTTCAGTCATGTCTCATTTGTGCTCAAGTGAACCCTCGACCTAAAGGACAAAAACCTCCACTCCAAAGAATTGCGCCAGCAGACGGTCCATGGTCTACATTGCAGATTGATTACATAGGTCCGTTACCTACAGGTAAACATGGACTCAGGTATGCATTGGTAGTGGTAGATGTGTTCTCAAAATGGGTAGAAGTTTTACCTGTCAGAAAAGATGATGCTTTGTCTACAGCTAGAGCACTGGTAAATCATGTGTTTTGTACTTGGGGGATCCCAAGAATGATCACTTCTGACAGAGGAAGTCATTTTACTGGAAAAATAATGCACACAGTTTGTAGTATTTTAGGAGTGCAACAACAATTCCATGTACCTTATCATCCACAGTCTGCAGGAATTGTGGAAAGAATGAATCGTACCATTAAATCCAGAATTGCAAAAATGTTGTTGGATAAAGGAAACACATGGGTTGATGCAATACCATTTGTATTGATGAGCATTCGAGGAACGGTCTCCTCTACAACCCAATATACTCCTTTTGAATTAATGACAGGAAGAAAAATGCCATTAATATTTCCACATGAACCATTTTTGTCAACACCCCAAAAAGATGCCATAGCGAGGTCCAGGTGGTTACAGTTAGTACAGGAAAATTTGCAAACAATCCTTCCACATGCAGCATCTAGAATGCAATGCATGACACACCTCACTCTTCAAAGTTTGTTAAAGGTGCATCAGTAATGATTAAAACCTTCAAGAAGAGTGGACCTTGGGAAAGTAACTGGGAAGGTCCTTTTGAAATTATCGATACAATGGGACAAGTGATGATTTTGGTGCAAAGATCATCCATAACAGGGAAAAATACCCGCAGACAGCAACAATTGTGGGTACATGTTGATCAATGCAAGCTATATGTTTCACAATAATGATACTGCTTGTTTGGTTTTTTAGGAAATGAACCTTAATAAACAACTATGTCTCTATGGGAAAGTAGAAAAATCAAAGGTTCGTTGCAGTCAAAAGAAAGGTTTCAAGAGATGCTACCTGATGGGAACTTTCCTTCTGATATGCACTCTGGCTGCCATTGTGATGAAAGAAACGCAAAATGGGAACAACAGGAATGACCAAGTGGAGAAGACGGTATTACTATCGCGAAAAACTAGAGGCTATACGCTAAAAGACTTGCTCGAAGAACATTTAAAAGACTATTCAAAGGACATTACAGGAAGTCTTTGCATAGGTTATGGTGCAAAATGTATCGAAATACATTTCACACATAATACAAACATTACATTAAGTGCTAAGGCAGGACCCAAAAACACACTAAACCAAGTACAGGGAACCTATATACATAATAATAAAACAGGTTCATGGGAATGTACATCAACGGAAGTATTAACTTGGAGTGTAGTAATAAAAGGTAATGAATCTGCGGAATGGTCAGGTGATATCACAAATGATATGATATCATCAGGAAAAATAGGCAGATCAAAAAGTGAAATTTGGTTTTACACCCAAGATTATGTGAAAATTTTAGATCCAGTATATCTCCCTATTATGGGTAAGGGCAATGAAAATTGGGTAAAAACGTGGAATTTCCAAATAACAAGGGAACCTGTAAAAGTGAGAATAGCTTTTGATCTCACAGTGACTAATAATTTAACACCCAAAATAAGTGTTAGTCCACAAAGAGTAGAAATTCCAGAGGGGAAAGATCCTTTAACTTTAGAATGCAGCACAAAACTAGAGTTACCACCTGAATCATTGTTAACATGGATGAAAGGGGGCCTATTTTTGGGAAGTTTCTCTAATGGTCCTACAAGTGTAATTCATAGAGGTTTATACGGGAGTGTGAAGTGGATAGATAAGAAATTCAATTTCTATCAGGAAAAACCATCTCCCAAGGATTCAGGGATATATGAGTGCTGTATAACAAATATTAACAATAAGAAGCAATGTGCAACGGTAAATGTTAATATTTCGTCAGTTACAGATAGAATTTGTACAGGAGTCAAATTCAATCCGTCTAGCCCTTTCCAGATTAATCATTTCCAATCTAAGCCTCTTTTGAGGAATGGTACATTTATGACCATGGTATGGACATTTAATATGTCAGATTGGAAAATTTCCTCAAGGTATCCTCAGTGTAAACAACACCTAATAAATATGGAGAAGGGAATAGAACAATGGTTTAGTAGAAGTATATCAAAACCCAGAAGAAGTAAAAGAGGTGTTGTAGAAGGTATTTTAGGGGGAATTGGGACTGTTGGGAGTTTCATAAATAATATGAATATTAACTCTCTGAAATCAGATTTGAAAACAATTGGTTATCTAGGGAAAAAGGGAGTAAAAGTCCAGAAAAGTTTAAATCAACTTTTGGAAAAGATGGTTGTAAATTCTGTAACTGTATTAGGATCTTCTGTGTCACATCTTCAGGATGCAACTCTAGCATTAATGGAGAGTGAACAGGAAACACAAGTAGCTAGAGCTTGTCTGGAAATTCAGGTTGAATATTCCACTAACTTAAAGATAATGGCTCAAGCTTTACAGAGTGGTGTTACTCCATTGGGTTTATTAAGAAATCTACCTGTAATATACAATTTTAGTTTAGGTCATACAGAGTTATGGGTAAACAAGTGGTTGGGTTGTAGTCAGGATGTATGTATTGGTACATCACTAATCCCAATATCAGGAAATGAGCAAATTTTGGTTCCAGTAACTTCGTTAGGGATTCCTGTAAGTAATACACAAGTGATCCATTATAATCTAGAATTTATAGAGTTTGCATATAATGGAGATTCAATTGAACAATTAGACCTCTCTTCATGTTTACATTTTGCTTCCAAGGTAATTTGTTTACCAGAACAAGATAAGATTATCTATCATTCTTGTTTTCATAATCAAAGTACATGTCATGCTAGAATTGAGAATATACATAGTATACATGATATTGTGACTCCAGTTGGTCAAAAGAAAGTGTGTATACAAATTATGTCTGAAAAGGAAAATGTTTCAGCATTCTTTCATTCATGTGTACATGCTGAGAATTTGACTAGAGGATTATATTGTATTGAAGGATATGTGAACGCTATTAAGATGAATATGGGAAGATTTAGTATATCTTCCATAGATAGCAGTTATTTGAAACCTCTTCCAATGCAATATAATCTATCTCAAGTTGATAAATTTCCGTGGAAAATGTGGACAGAAGAGATTGAAAAAGATAAAGGTCTATTAGATGCTTTAACAAGACAGCTAAAAGTGGCTGAAATAGTTTTTAACCCCTTAACGACATTGGACGTACTATTACGTCCTGTTCGCTTGGTACTTAGCGCAACAGGGCGTACTAATACGCCCTGGGGCGGCCGCCCGCTCACTATCTGAGCGGGCGGCATCGGGAACCGGGTGTTAGCTGTAACTGACAGCTAACACCCTGCTTCATATCCCCCGGTCGGAACTGAGTTCCGATCCGAGGTTTTAACCCCTTGGATGCCGCGGTCAAACATGACCGCGGCATCCAAGGGGTTCCGCTATGTTGCCGCTCCAATCGGCACCCCCCGCGGCGAGATCGGGGGGTGCCGATACCTATAACCTGCAGCCCGGGGTCTGCTCAGTGACCCCAGGCTGCCTGGAGACCCCACTACCTGGTTGATCCTGCCGAGACCTGCGGAAGTGAGGCTATGCGTCTGCATAGCCTCACTTCCTGTATAGACTGCAAGACACTTGTAAGCTCGTGTCTTGCAGTCTACAGTGCTGAGCCAGCAATCAAAGCATTGCTGGCTCAGGTGTCCTAATGGGACACATGAAAAAGTAAAAAAAAGTGAAAAAAAATAAAATAAAGTGTTCTAAAAAAATTAATAAACGAATAAAGCCCCAAAAATTCCCTTTTGCTATATAAAATGAATTATATAAAAAAAAAAAACTAAAAATTAATAAAAACAATGCATATTTGGTATCGCCGTGTCCGTAACAACCTGTACAATAAAACTGAAACAATATTTAATGTACACGGTGAACGTTGGAGAAAAAAAAATGGAAAAAACTCGCCAAAAGTAATGATTTTTTGCCATCTCACTTTACAAAATATGCCATAAAAAGTGATCAAAAAGTCATATGTACCCCAAAACAGTACCAATAAAAAGCACATATCCCGCAAAAAATAAGCCCTAAACCAACTCTGTAAACCCTAAAATAAAAATGTTATGCATCTCAGAAGATGGCGATGCAAAAACAATTAATTTATGTCCCCAAATGGGTTTTTGTTCTGCAAAATTAGTATCGCATAAAAAAAACAGTATAAATGAGGTATCTCCGTAATCGTACCGACCCGTAGAAAAAAGGTAACATGTTACTTATGCTTTATGCTGCATGGTGAAAAATTTCAAAGGTAAAACGCAGTGTCAGAATTGATGGGGTATTTTTTAATCCAACAAGAAAGAGTTAATAAAATTTATTCAATAGGTTATAGGCACCCAAAGATGATGTCATTACAAAATACATCTCACCCCGCAAACAACAAGCCCTCATATGGCTACATCACCAGAGAAATAAAGAAAATATAGCTCGTACAATGTGAAGACAAAAACCCCAAAAATCGCCAAATCTTTAGAACATAACTGGCTGCGTCAGGAAGGGAATGTATAAGCTGTGTGAGCAGATATCAGGGGACACCCCAGATTTAGAGCTTATGAGGGAAAATAAACCAGAAGTGACCCCCAGAGTGACCTCCCCAATAATACGAACTACTGGGGAAATAGTAGGGAATTTGGTGTTCCCAATGCACTCCGCACAGCTTACATATTCACTTTTCCCCATCCGCTGTGTATTCACGTCTGGGATACTAATGCTTACTACACCCCTTGATAAATTCTTTGAGGGGTGCAGTTTTCAAAATGGGGTCACTGCTTTGGGGAATCCACTTTTCTGGTACCTTACAGGCTCTGCAAACATGACATGGCATCCAGATCCCAAACATCTGAATCTGGACTCCAAAGGCCACATAGCGCTCCTTCTCTTCTGCGCCTGGCTGTGTGCCCAAACCGCAGTTTATACCCACATGTATTACACTTGTCTTACCCAGAATAACGTACTTAATGTCGTATGTGGGTATAAACTGCTGTATGGACACAGCTGGGCACAGAGTGGAAGGAGCGCTATTTGGTTTTTGGAGCACAGGCTTGGACGGTTTGGTTTTTGGACGTCATTGCACTTTTGCAGAGCTGAAACGCCAGTAAAGTGGAATCCCCTGACATGTTACCCCATTTTGGAAACTACACCCCTGAAGGAATTTATCCAGGGGTACAGTGAACATTTTTAACCCCCAAGTGTTGCTATAATTTATTATCCATAAATGAATACGCAGCTGATTGTGAAAGGTGAAAATGACAATTTTTCCAGGAATACGTCATTTCAGTGCGTAATATGTTGTGTGCGGCTTGTATCAGAGATGAACGCTCCAAAAGCTGTTGTGCCCGGGATACCCGCTTAAGTTTTTGGAGTGTGTGTCTCTGCAGACATAAGCTGGGCACAACATATCGGGCACTGAAATGGCGTATCTATGGAAAAATGTTATTTTTAACTTTTCATTATCATCTGTGCATTCATTTCTGGAAATTAAAAGAATGCAACACTTAAGGGTTAATAATGCTCGCTACACCACTTGATAAATCCCTTGAAGGGTATAGTTTCCAAAATGGGGTCACAAGTCTGTGGATTCCACTTTACTGGCAATTCTTGGGCTCTGCAAAAGTGACATGGTGTCCATAAACCAAACTGTGCTCTAAAAACCAAAATAGCGCTCCTTCCCTTCTGTGCTCGGCTGTGCCCAAACAGCAGTTTATACCCACATATGGCATTAAGTACGTTATCCTGGGTACACCAGTGTCATACGTGTGGGCATAAACTGTCATTTGGGCACACAGCAGGGTGCAGATGTGAAGGAGCGCTATGTGCTTTTGGAGCGCAGATTTAGATTGTTGGTTTTTGGACGCCATGTCACATTTGCAGAGACCCTAAAATCGCCCCTACAAAATTGGGGTCACTTCTTGGGGAATTCCAGTTTACTGGCACCTCCAGGGCTCTGCAAAAACAACATGGTGACCAGAAAGTCCCTCTAAATCTGTACTCCAAAAGCTAAAAAAACAGTGCTCCTTCCCTTCTGAGCCCTGCTGTGTTCCCAAGCAGCAGGTTACACCCACATATATAATTTTTTTCCCCCAGGATAGCCCACTTAATAGTTTTAGGAGTTCATGTCTCTGATGCCACAAAGTGGCCGCAACATATTCTGAAATTGGATATTTCTAAAAAAACTTCAATTTTCACTTTGTACATTAATTTTTGGGAAGCATTTTTAGGCTCAAAATGATTATACCCCTTGATACATTCCTTGGGGGGTGTAGTTTCTAAAATGGGGTCCCTTTTGAGGGGTTTCCATTGTATTGGTACTTTAGGGGCTCTGCAAATGCGACATGGCACCTGAAAACTATTCCAGCCACATCTGCCCTCCAAAAGCTAAATAGCGCTCTTTCCATTCTGAGCCCCAAAATGTTCCCATACAGCAGATTACAACCACATATGAGGCATTTCTGTGTTCAGAAGAAATTGTGTAACAAACTGTGGGGTGTTTTTTCTTCTTTAACCACTTGCAAAAATTAAAAATATGCCGCTAAATGGACGGTTTATTGGAAAAAAAAGTAATTTTTCATGTTTACGTCCCAATGATGATAAAATCTGTGAAACAGCTGTGAGGTCAAAATGCTCACTATACCCCTAGATAAATTCTATGAGGGGTGTAATTTGCAAAATGGGGTCCCTTTTGAGGGGTTTCCATTGTATTGGTACTGTAGGGGCTCTGCAAATGCGACATGGCACCCGAAAACTATTCCAGCAAATTCTGCCCTCCAAAAGCTAAATAGCGCTCTTTCCATTCTGAGCCTTGCCATGTACCTATGCAGCAGATTACAACCACATATGGGGTATTGCTGTGTTCAGGAGAAATTGTGTAACAAACTTTGGGGAGCTTTTTCTCCTTTGCCCTCTTGTGAAAATGAAAAATTTGGGGCTAAATTGACAGTTTATTGGAAAAAAAGAAATTTTTCATTTTCATGTCCCAATGTTAATAAAATCTGTGAAACAGCTGTGGGTTCAAAATGCTCACTATACCCCTTGACATGTTCTGTGAGGGGTGTGGTTTCCAAAATGGGGTCACTTTTAGGGGGTTTCCACTGTTTTGGTACTTTGGGGGCTCTGCAAATGCGACATGGAACCTGAAAACTATTCCAGCAAAATCTGCCCTACAAAAGCAAAATAGTGCTCTTTCCAGTCTGAGCCCTGCCATGTACCCATTCAGCAGTTTATGACCACATATGGGGCATTGCTGTGTTCAGGAGAAATTGTTTAACAAACTATGGGGTCCTTTTTCTCCTTTAACCCCTTGTGAAAATGAAAACTTTGGGGATAAAGTGACGTTTTAGTAATTTTTCATTTATACATCCCAGTGTTAGTAAAATCTGTAAAACAGCTGTGAGGTCAAAATGCTCACTATACCCATTCATGAGTTCTGTGAGGGGTGTAGTTTCCAAAATGGGGTCACTTTTAGGGGGTTTCCATTGTTTTGCTACTTTGGGGGCTCTTCAAATGCAACATGGCACCTGAAAACTATTCCAGCAAAATCTGCTTTTCAAACGTCCAGTCTCGCTCCTTCCCTTCTGTGCACTGCCGAATGCCCAAACATCAGTTTACACCCACATGTGGGGTATTTCTGTGCTCGGGAGAAATTGTATAATAAACTGGGAGATGCATTTTCTCCTTTAACCCTTTGTGAATGTGTTAAATTTAGGGCTAAATGAATGGATTAGTGGAAAAAAATGAAATGTCTAAATTTCACCTCGATATCGTTTTAATTCTTGTGAAATGCTTAAAGGGTTAACAAACTTCCCAAATGCTGTTTTGAATTATTTCAGGGGTGCAGTTTTGAAAATGGGGTGATTTATGGGGGGTTTCTAATATATAGGCCTTTATAATCCCCTTCAGAACTGAAGTGGTCCCTAAAAAATTAGTTTGGGAAATTTTCTTGTAAATCTGGAAAATCGCTGTTACACTTGTAAGCCTTCTAACATCCAAAATAAATTAAAGGATGATTAAAAGATGATGTCAATATAAAGCAGAGATATGGTAGATAATATTTATTAATATATTTGGGTGGTATGACTGTCTGAAAAGCAGAGACTTTCACATTTTGAAAATTGCAATTTTTTTCCAAATTTCCATCAAATATCCTATTTTTTTATAAATAAATACAAAAATATTGATTAGTGTTTATCACTAACATGAAGTACAATGTGTCACGAAAAAACAATCTCAAAATCACTTGAGTAAGTTAAAGCGTCTCAAAGTTCTTGCCACATAAAGAGACACATGTCAGTTTTGAAAAACAAGGCCTGGTCCTTAACGCACTTTTGGGCTGTGTCCTTAAGGGGTTAAACATCAGCAAGGTCAATTAGATGATATAGAACATGACTGGAATACCATGTCAGGATCATCGTGGTGGGGAAAGTTTAAGAAGTCTGTTGATGTTTGGTCAAAGTCATCAGCTAAAATGGCAGTTGGAAATGTATTAACTAATCCTATTGTTATTATATTTATTATTGTAGTGTTATGTATATTGTATCACATTTTTATAATGTGTAGTATTAAGAAGATACATAGACAAGTAAAAAAGGAAATTGGGAAAGGTGACAGAAATCTACAGGAAATGTTAAAAAGAAATCAGTACACTAGTTCTGTCATAAACATTGAGTCAAAGAGTGAACATTCTGACAAAGTGTTATCACATGACCCTTGAGTGAATGTGATATGAATGTGATACGAGTGATAAGTAAATGAGTTAGAGCAGGGTAAATTAGGATTAGATAATATATATATCTAATCCTAATCAGGAGGAAACGTTAAATCTTATAGTCTAAAGTTAGAGTCTAAGAATGGAAAAGGTCATGAAGTAACATTTGTGTGGCATGTCATTCTTGACAGTCTATGGCTAAAGTAGCTCTGTGCTGAGTAGATGGAAAAATGAAGGTCTCAGTATAACGCACAAATTTAGGGCTATATTCATATAGGGAATGATCCAGTATCCATGGAAGGATCATACCAAAAACTTATCCATATGAGGAATTATGATGGACAGGGGTAAGGCTCTCTCAGCCTTTAAAAGCAGGCTTTAGGAGTATGGGGACAGAGCACTAACACCTTTTCACAACAGCTCTCATTCTATTTGTTCTAATTCTTGATCTTCTGTTTAAACTTTAACCTATGTTTTAGGAATAGATTTTTCTGTAACCTATTTATTTTGATTAAACCTTGTTTTTCCTTTGATCTACTCAACGGACTCCTGCTGTTCTCTGGTGTCACCCAAGTGCACTCTGTGTCATAAATCAAGGAGTGTGGTGTTATTTAACAAGGACACACCAAGATTCTTGCTGCGCTGGGAGGAGGAACTGGGGCCGACCTTCTTGCCACAGGAAAAGGGACAGTTACTAGTTACTATACCGTCTGACCCTACTCGCCTACAAACCATGGCCAAGCTTTCTGGCCCTATTGAGGTCCCACACTCCCCCAGCTTTTTCGCAATGGGTTAATAAGGTCAACGATATCTGCAGAATGGAGGAATTAGCACATTGGAACTCCATATCCTGATCGACATTTCTCAAGACATGGACTCCATGGCTATTGACCAAACAGACACTTATTGAATAGCAGCTACACATATTCACTACATTGAATCACTATTTATCTGCTCGATGCACACACGCCTTAAACACACATCCATTTTCTCGTCTCGCCCCGCCCTCTTTCTGTCACCTCGAAAATCTTTAAAACTGCAAATTTTTTAATGAATTATATTTGCAAAAAAGTTAAGTCCTGTTAAATGCTTTTAGGGTTAAGGTACTTTGTATATGTTGTTTTGACTTATTTATGGGGTGCAGTTTTAAAAATGTGACTTATGGGGGATTCTAATACAGAGGTCATTCAGAACTGAATTAGTCCCTTGAAAAATGGGTTTTGGAAATGTTCTTGAAAATTTTGAAAATTGATGTTAGACTTGTAAGCCTAATAATGTCCAAGTTTGATGCCAACATAAAACAGAGATGGCAAATTAGATTTATGAACTAATTTGGTTGGTATGACTATTTGTATGAAAAACAGACAATTTCAAACTTTTTAACCTAAACACCAAACACATTAACCAAAATTTACCACTAAGACGAAGTACAATTTGTCATGCTAAAATATTAACAAAATCACTTAGTTGAGTTAAAATGTTTCACAGTG
The DNA here is from genome assembly GCA_947044405.1 of Leptodactylus fallax. Taxonomy (NCBI): domain Eukaryota; kingdom Metazoa; phylum Chordata; class Amphibia; order Anura; family Leptodactylidae; genus Leptodactylus; species Leptodactylus fallax. Next base: position 6,802,844 of record CAMRHE010000007.1, on the reverse strand, counting down.
ATTACTGCAGGAAATTAACAACTGGCTACGGTGGGAAGGGGTTAAAAATAAGACAACAAATTTCCCTGTGCCAAAACATTTTTATAGCTCTGTTCATGACATAAATTATATGATAATATTGGTATTGAAAGGGAACTTCAAATCTCAGAGACACAGGAGGGACTGTGAATATAAACTCAGAGGCACACCTATAATGAGGCGAAGTGAGGCGGCTGCCTCAGGCAGGCACTGTCCATCACTGTCTGGGGGGGCAGCATTTTTACAATTTATTTAAGGTAAACTAGCCCAGGACAGGCCGCTTTAAAAAAAAAAAAAAAAAAAAAGGGTGACCGGTACCTGTCCTGGGCTGGCTTACGAGACGTCCACATCTCAGCGCAGGTGGCGATACAATAACATCATCGTGCCTCCTACACTGAGACACAGACATCGCGGACAAGAAGAGGCTGCGGCTCCATCAAGGGATCGCAGGTAGGTGAGGATAACTTTTTTTTTTTTATTTTATAAATAGGCTGTTACCTGCTGGAGTAACCCCGGCAAGTAAAGGCCTCAAATATTACTATTATTATACTCTCTTGTCTTTTCAGACCCCAGAATATCATAGGCTCAGGGGAGGTGAGGGAACATAAAAAGCATTGATACTCACCTCCTGTGATCCGGTGTTACTCCGAGCAGGCTTCGGTCCTCTGGTGACATCATCAGGTCGTGACGCTGGTCTGATCATCTGCAGGAAGTGCACCGGTGTCCAGGAAAGGTAAGTTACACTGGTTGTTATGTTTGTCACCTCCCCTGGGTCTCCTATATAATAATAGTTCATGGGTGGGCCACTATGGGGCATAATACCGTGAGCAGGGGACACTATGGAGCATAATACTGTGTGTAGAGGTCAATATGGGGTATAATACCAGTGCAGGGGCCACTATGGGGCATAATACCATGTGCAGGGGCCACTATGGAGCATGATACCGTGTGCAGGGGCCAATATGGAGCATAATACCATTTGCAGGGGCCACTATGGAGTATAATACCGTGTGCAGGGGCCACTATGGAGCATAATACCGTGTGCAGGGGACGCTGCGGGCCATAATACCGTGTGCAGGGGCTGCTGCGGGCCATAATACCATGTGCAGGGGCTGCTGCGAGCCATAATACCGTGTGTAGGGGCCACTGCGGGCCGTAATACCATGTGCATGGGCTGCTGCAGGCTGGAATACTTTGTACAGGGGCTGCTGTGGATCAGTATAATGTGTGTAAATGGGTCGCTATAAACAGGGGCTATGGCGCCTGTTTATATCACACGCTGTCTGTTTATAGTGACCGTGTGATGTAATTACAGCCTTGTGTGTCTACAGCCTAGACGTGTATAGGACGAGGCTGTAGTTACATTACATGGCCGCTATGAGATGAATGACACTATTTAAACATAGAAGCGGTCACGGCACTTACACAGGTACCATTCAAACAGATGATCAGTGAGGGTCCTGGGTTTTTGAGCCCCACTGATTAGTTTATTAATGACCTTGAAAACCTTTTAATTAGACGTCACCTGTAAGTCACAAATTGTTACTGCGCTGTATTCACCTAAATGATAGAGGAGAACTACCTGATTGATGGGGGTCTGTCTGCTGAGACCCTCACTGAGCCTGAGAATTGGGTTTTTTCTCACCACTGGGTGGGAATTCAGCCTGGCTGTGGCTGAATATAGGCGTGTCACTTGGTGGATGGACGAACCCGCGTGGCTGTCATTCACTTCAATAGGAGTGCCAAAGATAGCGAAAGTATAGTACTCAGCTATCTATTGCGCTCCTATTATAGAGAATGGGGGCCACGTGGGCTCATCCATCCACCAAGCAGAAGATGTGTGAAGTTACTTTCATTGTTAATGTCGTGTTGTTGATCTGATACTGAAGTAATGCAGTAAGAAGAATTCTTAAGAACTGTTTTATAACTTTGTGTATTGTGTATATTGTGCGATGATAACAGCGTGTGAAGCTAGTAGCATGGAGGCTAGGTTCACCACTGTATAAACTCATGACAACTTGGACACACTCAGAATGAGGATGAATGTGTCTGATGAATTCATGTAATTCTACATCACTTAGGGAGTGTACGTACCCACAATAAATTTTCACACTTCTTATCTAGGATCTTCTCCAACATTTACTGCTGTAGTTGCTTACTCCTTATATTGATGGCTGTGTTGTACATCACTTGTACATGTACTTGTACATCATTTACTACAGTATTACTATGTCATGTTGTGTATATAAACATGTGACTCTTCAGATATTATGTTATACCATGCCTGATGTAAACACGCCTGATGAAGAGACCTAAGTAGTCTTGAAAGCTTGCTATGTGTCATCATTTTTTCAGTGAGGCTAGGTTCACACTTGCTCTGGGCTTTCCATCGTGGGGGTCCAACTGAAACTGGTGGAGAGAAAAGTCCTGCACAGAGAATTTTTGGCAGATTTTGCTTTGGAGTCTCCGACGCACATGTGACCTAGCTTTAGTCATTAAAGTGATTCTATCATTAAAAAAAAAACATTTTAAAACTAAAAGCATGTAGGAATAGCCATTAGAAAGGTTATTCAGCTCTTACTTTTATTTTGCAGGTCAGCACCGCCATTTTTTAATTTTTCTTCTTTTCTTCATTATGCTAATTGTGCTCAGAGCACAGCTTCCTCATCAATTCCAGCGACACCTCTGTCTTCTGTTCCTGATGCGTCTCCTTCTTCGGGTTGGACAGAGCCAACTGCACATGTTCCGTCGGCCATTTTGTGGTGGTCTCGTGTAAGAGGCGGCGCTGGAATCGATGATGAAGCTGTGCTCTGAGCACAGGGGGAATGCCCCTTGTTCTTTCTGAGCACAATTAACATAATGAAGAAAAGAAGAAAAATTCAAAAATGGTGGCGCGGACCTGCAAAATAAAGGTAAGAGATGAATAGCCTTTCTAAAGGCTATTCCTATGTGCTTTTAGTTTAAAAATATTTTTTTTAATGATAGAATCCCTTTAAACTACTGAAGATTCTCAATTTTTATGATAGATTTCAGAATTTATCTTTATAATTATTGGAATTCTGGTTTATGGGTTATAGAACCCCTGCTCCCATTCACACAGTCATAGTGTGAAATGGTACAATTCTAGTAACCTATGGATACCATTAGCTGGAGCTAATTGAACGCAGCTTAATACAGATCTAGTTGAACTCAATACCATATGAAAAAAATGTATATCTTGAGCTCAGGAACCAGTAATTGCTTGATCAAGAGAGAATGAATCTTATAGACTACAAAGTATCATTCTGGGACTAAATTCATTTTTGTTGCAAGTGCAATAATATCTCTCAATGCCTCAAAATACCTAGCATGTGAGCTTGAGTAGTACAGACATTTCATTCTTCTTTGGCACAAAATGTCACTCTTGTGAGCAAAAAATTTATAACAAAACTGGATCACCTCTCTTGTATTGTGAAGTACTTTTGCTTCAATGTCATATCTTTCCTCGTCAACAATTCCAACTTTTTCATGGAGTTCTTGACACAACTCCTGTAAAAAGAAAATCCTATTTAAATTTGTTCTATCTAAAAATGAAAGTAAAGAAATAATGATTTTGCCATCACACGAATCAATGACATATCACTTAACCCTTTCAGGACCAAGCGTCAAATTTAGTACGTTTATATACATTGCTTTACACAGCAATATCTTTTTAATGTCTTTGAATATCTCAACTATTTTTGCAATGTTATTTGTTAAATAAGTTGAATATTTTTTTTGCTAGAAGTAGAATGGTATAAAATGTGAAAAAAAATTTTAATTTTGCTTCTTTTACCTAAAACAGAATAGTTTTTATATATACTATTGCACATAAACATATTAAAATTTGCTTTCCTAGTTCTTCTGATCACAGGGGCTACACATTTATATAGATTTTTCAACAAAAATTAGGTTTTCTATGGTTTTATATTCAGCATGGCTTATTTTTTGGACCTCTAGTCCATGTATAAATTAACCAGTAGTTTATAAAACTAGATGACTGTAAACTGCTTGTATTATCTCTAGCTAGGCTCTCTGCAAAGAGAAAGCAAACATCCAGGAAGTAGGTGAAAGGAGGGGGTGGCGGGGAGCAAGTTCTGCTAGCACAATGTGAATGGAAAGGCAGTTTCACAGTACTATGATCACTATAAAGAGTTCAATTTTGTTGATAAAAGTCCTAAAATCTTCCCTTATCACAGTGCAACTCCAGCATGGAGATTTTCGCACTTATCACTCCTACAGGAGCAGTTGTAAATCACAGGTGTTTGACTTTAATTAAAGTGACTGTAGCATGGGGCATCAGATAAAGCGATGTACAGTGGGGAAAAAAAAAGTATTTAGTCAGCCACCAATTGTGCAAGTTCTCCCACTTAAAAAGATGAGACAGGCCTGTAATTGACATCATAGGTAGACCTCAACTATGAGAGACAAAATGAGAAAACATATCTAGAAAATCGCATTTTCTGATTTTTTAAGAATTTATTTGCAAATTATGGTGGAAAATAAGTATTTGGTCAATAACAAAAGTTCATCTCAATACTTTGTTATATATCCTTTGTTGGCAATGACAGAGGTCAAACATTTTCTGTAAGTCTTCACAAGGTTGACACACAGTGTTGCTGGTATGTTGGCCCATTCCTCCATGCAGATCTCCTCTAGAGCAGTGATGTTTTGGGGCTGTCGCTGGGCAACACGGACTTTCAACTCCCTCCAAAGGTTTTCTATGGGGTTGAGATCTGGAGACTGGCTAGGCCACTCCAGGACCTTGAAATGCTTCTAACGAAGCCACTCCTTATTTGCCCTGGCAGTGTGCTTGGGATCATTGTCATGCTGAAAGACCCAGCCACGTTTCATCTTCAATGCCCTTGCTGATGGAAGGAGGTTTGCACTCAAAATCTCACGATACATGGCCCCATTCATTCTTTCATGTACACGGCTCAGTCGTCCTGGCCCCAAAGCATGATGTTGCCACCCCCATGCTTCACAGTAGGTATGGTGTTCTTTGGATGCAACTCAGCATCCAAACAGTTCTACTTTGGTTTCATCTGACCATATGACATTCTCCCAATACTCTTCTGGAACATCCAACTGCTCTCTAGAAAACTTCAGACGGGCTCGGATATGTACTGGCTTAAGCAGGGGATCACGTCTGGCACCATCTGAGTCCCTGGCGGCGTAGTGTGTTACTGACGGTAGCCTTTGTTACGTTAGTCCCAGCTTTCTGCAGTTCATTCACTAGGTCCCCCATTTGGTTCTGGGATTTTTGCTCACCGTTCTTTTCTATTTCTATTTTTTTTTCTATTTCTATTTGAATTGGAAGGGACCTTAAGGGCCATCGAGTCCAACCCCCTGCAAAAGCAGGTTTTCCTAGATCATCCCAGCTATATATTTATCCAGTTTCCACTTGAAGATTTCAATTGATGAAGAACTCACCACCTCCCGTGGCAGCCTATTCCACTCCCTCACTACCCTCACTGTTAAAAAGTTTTTCCTAATGTCTAATCTGTATCTCCTTCCCTTTAGTTTCATCCCATTACTTCTCGTAATTCCTTCCGCTAATGAGAAAAGGTTAGATCCCTCTGCACTGTGACTACCTTTCAGATATTTAAAGACCGCTATTAAGTCTCCCCTTAGCCTTCTCTTCTGCAAACTAAACAATCCCAGTTCTTTTAGCCGTTCCTCGTAGGACATGGTTTGCAGACCTTCCACCATTATGGTTGCTCTTCTCTGGACCTGCTCCAATAAATCGATGTCTTTCTTAAATTGAGGCGCCCAGAACTGTACACAATATTCCAGGTGGGGTCTGACCAGGGCAGAGTACAGCGGAATAATTACGTCTCTTGATCTAGATTCAATGCTCGTCTTGATACATTCCAGAATTTTGTTAGCCTTTTTTGCCACAGCACCGCACTGTTGACTCATGTTAAATTTGTGATCTACTATTATGCCCAAATCCTTTTCCCCTGTACTATCACTTAGTTCTCTTCCTCCCATGCTATTTATGCTTCTTGCATTTCTGTTACCTAGATGTAGGACCTTGCATTTGTCCCTGTTAAATACCATTTTGTTCACCTCAGCCCATTGTTCCAGTGTGTCTAAGTCCTTTTGAATACACTCTCTCTCCTCTCTAGTGTTGGCTATTCCGCCTATCTTGGTATCATCTGCAAATTTTATGAGTTCCCCAATAATCCCATTGTCCAGATCATTTATAAAAATATTAAAAAGTACTGGGCCCAGGACAGAGCCCTGCGGCACCCCGCTTTTTACTTTCTTCCAATTTGATGTATAGCCATTTGATCATTTTGACCCCATAGGGTGAGATCTTGCGTGGAGCCCCTGATCAAGGGAGATTATCAGTGGTCTTGTATGTCTTCCATTTTCTAATTATTGCTCCCACAGTTAATTTCTTCACACCAAGCTGCTTGCCTATTGCAGATTCAGTCTTCCCAGCCTGGTGCAGGTTTACAATTTTGTTTCTGGTGTCCTTCCACAGCTCTTTGGTCTTCACCATAGTGGAGTTTGGAGTGTGACTGTTTGAGGTTGTGGACAGGTGTCTTTTATACTGATAACAATTTCAAACAGGTGCCATTACTACAGGTAATGAGTGGAGGAAAGAGGAGCCTCTTAAAGAAGAAGTTACAGGTCTGTTGCCACCCCCAGCCAGAGCCAGAAATCTTGCTTGTTTGTAGGTGACCAAATACTTATTTTCCACCATAATTTGCAAATAAATTGTCTCTCATAGTTGAGGTTTACCTATGATGTCAATTACAGGCCTCTCTCATCTTTTTAAGTGTGAGAACTTGCACAATTGGTGGCTGACTAAATACTTTTTTTTCCCCACTGTAAATAGCCACAGATTAGCAATGTATAGGGGTTAAAGAGCATTTTCTTCATAGGGGCCCAAATGCTGGAACTTCCTTCCAAGCCTAAGGGTTCTGCAATGTTAGTTTAGTGGTGGGTCCCCTTTACATTTATTCACTTCAGTCAAGTAAAGAGGGCATACTTTTCAATTCTCCTAGAATCCTGTAAGATTGGGAAGATATCCCAGCCTGGCAGAAGCTCTCTCTCATTTTACAGGTGACTTGGGCACTTTAAGTGCAGGTCACATCCTGAAAAAGTGGCATGTTCTGCACATTGCTTGTCTTGTCACAAAAAGGGGCAAGTCACATCCCAAATGGGGAAGGGTCATGGCCTCACCTAAAAGACTGGTACACACAATTTTCCTGCTTCCTTCTTGCCAAATGTTGGCAAGTATGAAAAAGTACCATGTTAACAGAAATTATTTAAGAAATACCTGTAATGCTGCCAGTCCCAAACCATGTGTGTTGCAGTGTGTTACTCTCTCACTTAGGTATCTCTGCTTTTCTTCCTGTGTATTCACATGTTCTTGATCCCATGCCTCCTTTGCCTTTGCTAGCATTAAACTCTATGGTGGAAAGCACAAAATATATTATACTTATCAAAGGATGTATGTTAAAATGAAAATTCAGATTTTGTCTACTTTCATACTGCAGGTGGGACACTTTTGCTGTATTCAATATGATATCTATATATGTTACAGGGATATCTGCTGGGGGTTCAGACAGGAAACAATGTTGAGAAGTCTAAGACAAATTGTATCCAACAGATCAACATCAACATGCTCCCTTGGCTGAAATGACTTTCACTCAGACAGTCTCTGCTATATTATTCTCAAGCCAAACTGTCAATCACATCACCCAGATCACACATATCTATTGAAGTCTGTGGATACATGAGGGGTGGGCAGGAAGTGCAGGAAATAAATGAAGAAAGACATTCTAAGGCAGGGTTCACACTACCGTTGATGTCCGTTCTGATAGTGTCCGTTAAAAAAAGAAAAAGAAAAAAAAACCGGACACGTATCATAACAGATATTAACGGACACTAACTGATGTTAATGTGTTCGTTTTTTTTAACTGATCCAATTAATGGATTAGTTAAAAAAACGGACTCATTAGCATCAGTTAGCATCAGTTAGTGTCCGTTTTTAACACTGTTTTTTTTTTTTTTTTTTTTTCCTGCTTTCTGAGCATGCGCAGGAAAAAAACGGACATAAAATAACAGACAATAACTGATGGCTATCAGTTACTGTCCGTTATAAGTCCGTTACCCAAAAATAACGGACACTTGCTGTCCGTCAAGAATCTGTTATTTCAAACGGACAAAAAAGTCTTGCATGTAGGATTTTTTGTCCGCGAAAAAAAAACCGACTTCTGACGGATTGGGTGTAAACGGACACAAACTGACACAAACGGACACTAACGGACACAATATAAAACCCCATTGAAATGAATGGAAATTTTAACGGATTTCTGACGGTTCAGCTAGTGTCCGATGCTAAAATCTTGTAACGGACAAAAACACTACTGACGGTCACCAACGGTAGTGTGAACGCCCCCTAAGAACATTATTATTGCTTTATACTGTAGCTTCTTGCAGTACATTGCATCTAAGCTTGGACAACTGAAGTAAAGTATTTTTAATAATAAAAAAACAGATGTATGTTGGTTGTCTATGGCTTGCACTCACAGACCCAGATTTACTTATAAAAGGAATAGTAATTTTAAGTTAGTAAATTTGCAAAATTACGCTAGGTTCACACTAGTGTTTGGGTTTCTGTCCTTCAGTTCTGCATGGGTACCCAAAAGACGAAGACCCTGTCTGCTTAAAAAATGGTTACACGAAGATACCTGCAGACCCCATAGACTGTAATGGGGTCACACCAGATTTCCTCCTGGTTTCCTTGCAGGACTTCTCTCTGCCGATTTTAAGCAGAATCTGAGATGGAGTCTCCTACAGAGACTCAAAAGCTAGTGTCAACCTTGCGTCTGAAAATATGCCAGATTTATCAGAATGACTGAATGATACATCTAATGTGTATTTAGACTATCTAGTCTGTTTATGCCATCTTTTAGTTGGTTTACATTGAACCAGCATTTTATGACACAATGTCTCTTCTCAGAATCCACAGCACTCTAGCTGTACCAAAGATATGCCATATTGCACCAATTTTATGCCAGTGTCTAGTCATAACCGTAATAGTAAATCTAGGGCATAATGTTAATATACTTATCAACACATACCCCAATATAATACAAATACAGTACAAATTGTCTTGCAAAAAACAAGGTGCAAAAATAAAGTTATACACTTCCTGAATGTCAAAATATATTAAAAAACAATATTTTGCGTGTGGTCCTAAAGGCCAAAGGTTTGTACTAAATTCCATATTCTAAATTGAATTACCTTTAACAAGAGTTTGCGTGAAGCTGAAATCTTTGATTTTCTCTAGGAGGAAAAGTAATATATATTTGATGTTTTTCGTAAGCCTTTATTATAGTTGAAAACACAGCAGAAACAAGTGGACAGAGAGAAACTGCTAGCAGATTATACACTACATAAAATACATAACCTGAAGGAATCTATCAGATGGGTGTAGCACCAAGGGAATAGAAAGAAGGTGAATATAAAAATCTGGTGCATCTACACCGTGTTTCAAATTGTTATGCAAATTATATTTTTCTCTGATTTTCCTAAATGGTTGATGCAAATGACAGTCAGTATAAATGTTTAAATCTTCAAATGTTAGAGTATAAATCAAATTTTATTGGACAAGCCTCCCAATGATAAATTTTTTTTTAACAATTTAGAAATCAAAATACACTGTTCTAAATTAAGCACAACAGCGTTTCTAAACATTTTATAGGTTGTAAAGAACTGAAAATTGTCATTTGTTGAATTAAGAGGTCACATTTGCATTTGCTATTTCAAGCAAAATCATCTTAACAGGCCAAGTTATATGTTAACATAGGAAACCCTCTTTCATATCACCTTCACAATTCTTGCATCCATTGAACTTGTGAGTTTTTGGATAGCTTCTGCTTAAATTTCTTTGCAGGATGTCAGAATAGCCTCCCAGAGCTGCTGTTTTAAAATGAACCGCCTCCCACCCTCTTAGATCTTTCGTTTGAGTATACTCCAAAGGTTCTTAACAGGGGTTAAGTCAGGGGAGGATGGTGGCTATACCATGAGTTTGTCTCTTTTTATGCCCATAGCAGCCAATGACTCATAGGTACTTTTTGTTGCATGAGATGGTGCATTGTCATCCATAAAGATGATTTTGCTATGGAAGGCATGGTCCTTTTTGTATCATGGATGAAAGTGGTCAGTCAGAAACTCAATATACTTTGCAGACGTCATTTTCACACTTTCAGGGACCCTAAAGGGGCCTACCAGCTTTCTCCCATGATTTTGGCCCAAAACATGACTTGAAGCCTTGTTGGAACATGGTGGCCATCCACCAACCATCCACTACTCCATCCATTTGAAACATCATTAGTTGTATGGCACACACCAGTAAACAAGACTGTTTCAAAATGAGTCTTCATGTATATCTGAGCCCACTGAAACTGTTTCCGCTTGTGTGCACTGTTTAGGGGTGGACAAATAGTAGTTTAATGCACAACTGCAAGTCTCTGGATTATCCTACACCTTAGTTTTGTGGAAATCAAGAGGCACCAGCAGCTTCAAATACCTGTTTGCCTCTTTGTAATGGTAATTTAGCAGGTGCTCTCTTAATCCGATTAATTTGTCTGGCAGAATTCTTCCTCCTTGTGTCCTTATCTGCACAAACCCATCTGTGCTCTGAATCAGCCACAAATCTCTTCACAGAACAATGATCACACTTAAGTTTTCGTGAAATATCTAATGTGTTCATTAGATACGGTTTTTGGCAGCAGAGAGATCCTTTTTCTTTCTCATATTACTTGAAAAATGTGGCCTTCTTAATAGTGTGGAACATCCTTCTTAGGCTAAGGACCCACGTATCATGCCATAGACAAAAAGCTCTGCGGAAAAGACCATGGCGAAAATGCATTGCGTTTCTTTCAGCAGCGTTTTTCAGAGAAAGTCCGCATAGTTTTCCTCTGTGGACTTTCTGCCCCTATTATACCTATACAGAAAGTGCCAGTGTTTCAGTAGGTATAATTGACATGCTGCGTTTTTTAAAAAATGAAACCGTTCACCCCATCTCATCTCTATTGTCTACCATCTGTTTTTTTTACTCTAATAGTGACCAGCTATTGTGGTATACAGCGGGCTGGGAGAGGGAGATGGGTACCTCATTTCCACCAGATGTGTGGATATCCGCCTTCCAGATCTGCCATAAATTCTCCATCCTGTGCAAAGCACAGGAAACCAATTTCAAAATCCTTTTCCGTTGGTACAGAGTTCCTGCTGTGTTGCATGAAATTTTACCCTCCTCCTCAAACCACTGCTGGAGATGTGGCTCAGGCCGTGGTACGATATTGCATGTCTGGTGGAACTGTTCCCTTCTTTGCTCTTTCTGGTCTGGAGTGCGTATTGTAATCAAAGCGGTCACTGGAATGGAGTTGGAGAATTGTCTGGCTCCCACAATACTTTCTATCTTTTCACACAAGATCCAGAAACATGTGCATAAGCTAATTGGGTTCCTACTCGTGACTGCTAGGTCTGTGATATCTAGGTTGTAGAAGTTTATCACCCCTCCTTCTATGGAAGCATGGCTCCAGGAGGTGCTTAATATCTGCCAAATTGAGAATTTGTTGGCTGAACTCCAACAGAACAACAGCTCCCATCAGAAAGTGTGGCTCCTTTTTAACACCTTCTACTACTCTCCTGACTTCCAACACATTTTTTTCATCATCTACAGCTTGACTTTCCCCTCTTTGCCCTGTTCCTCTTTCCGCCTTCTCCCTTCTTCATTTTCACCCCTTGCTCCTTCGTCTGTTTTTTTTCTTTTCCTCCCCTTATAAATACCTTCTGCCACTATTTTTTGGGACTTCCCGAGACCCTCTCCCTTTTCTGGTTTGATTGATTTTGTTAATAATATTATTCACTGCTACTTTCCTGTGTCAGAGTTTATTGTTGCTGCTATGCTCCTTCATGTCGTGGTTTTGGAAATTGCAACATGTCAATTATACCTACAGAAACGCTGACGGTTTCCCTATAGATGTACTGTAACTAAAGTTGAAAGTCGGCAGAGGAAACCTCTGCCGACTTTCTGTGAGAAGCACTGCAATGCATCGCGTTTTTTTCCACAGCACTTTTTTTGCTGCGGCCCGATATGTGGGGCCTTAGCCTAAAGTCACTGAATTTGATGTTGAACATATAAAAGGAACCTGTCTATTCTTCTAGCTCTGGTATGTGATAACAGAATGGCAAATATGATGTATTTACAATGGTGAGAACACCAATCCCTATAAATATAAACTGTATTAAAAACTAGCAGAACAGTTTCCGCCTGAATAAGGCGGAAAAATGCAGAGAGAAAAGTCCTGCTTGCAGGACTTTTCTCTCCGCATTTATTAAGCGAATTTTGGGACGGAAACCCCGAATGGAGACTGGGTGCAGGTGTGAACCTAGCCTTAGGTTTTATCTTTTGTAGCTAGCCTGTGGAAGGAACATTTGCAAAAACACTAAACATATATATTCAAAATATATTTTCTTACCTCTCTAAATTTTATTTATGTCGTTTGCACAAAGAAAGAAACAGAAAAGTATGTTAATCAGTGAAAATTATTTGTATATATTGCATATACATGTATATATATTAAGCTTAAGGCCGGGTCCCACGTTGCGAAAACAGCATTTTGGCGAAAACGCCACAGCAAAAAAATTTAACATTTTGCAGTACCTGAAAAGTAGATGGGATTCTTGCTAATGCCATCCACACATTGCAGAAAAAAAATCAGCAGGGGAAAAGTTGCTTGTGTTTTTGAAAATCACAGCATGTCAATTATAACTACGGAAACGCTGGCGTTTTCCGTATATGTATAATAGGGGTAGAAAACCAGCAGAGGAAAACTGTGCGATATCACAAATAAAAACAAATAAAGTGGAGGTTTTTTTTTGCTGCACTACACTACGTGGGGCCTTAGCCTAAAGTGGTTTCCCAGGACCAATATTTTTCCCTTCCTATGTTGGCTGGTTTCTTCCAAGGTTATGGAGTCAGAATCAGAGCCAGAGCCAGTTGGGTGGAAAAAAGTTACCAACTCCAATTCCAGCTTCAAAATTAAATGATTAATTATTTAAAATTATGTTACGCAATTATCAATATTGTATAATTATATGCTGAGTCTGTTGCATATTTACTTTTATACAAATTCAATCACTAGTTTTTTGTGAATTAAGTGTTACTGCATCTGTCTATATGTTGGAGCAGAATTCGAAGTTGGAGTTGATATTGGGCTGTGGAAAAATAAAGGAGTCAGAGACTGTGGTTTGACCTACTGACTTCATAGCCCTCTGTATTTTCCCCAAAGTACAAAACATGATGGAAGCTTTCTTCTATCATGTTTTTTACTTTTCTGATGGTAGGACTTTTTCTTCCATTATATAAGTAAATAAAAATGACGGAAGACAGCATCCGTTGTTTACATTAGGGTCAAAGGGAAAGAACAGAAAGATGGGAGTGGGCTCCGTCTGTGTTCCTTACTGTACTACCTTAAATGTCCTTTGCTGATGACAGCAACGGCCCCCTATAAGGGTAGTGTGATTGTAACACAGTAGCATTTAAAAGCTGTTTCAGTGGACTGCCTCTCCTACTGTATGTTTCTATGATATTAAACTGAATTGATATCCATACACACAAACTTGATGTGAATATTTATTATATTTGTATATTCCCCTTATTTATACTTTACTTCACATTGTGATAAACCACACATTACAGTAACACAAATGTATTTCCTATTATCTATATTGAATTTCCTTTTGAGAGAAAAGAATGTCACAATTTAGATGGATCAGTAAATGTCATAATAACCCAAAACAGTATAGTGTCCCACATGAGCACTATCATGGAGACATGGTTTATTGATATATAAGTATTTTTTGCACAGGGTCAGCTATGTCCTTAGAATAAACCTAGAGTAGGATCGAGAGAGAGATAGGAGTAAGGGAGAAAGCCATTCTTGCATTCAGTACTAGGCTATTAAGAGGATAGTTTGATTGATAAGAGACTGTGCCTCTATTTTTTGTATGGATATTGTAACCGTTTTCTTGGTAACTTAAAGGGAGTCTGTCTCCAGAAGTCAGCAGATCAATGCAGCCCAGCAGATAGGTAGGTTAGGATCACCTGAGTCAAACCCTTGTGAATCGGTGCCTCTGTTGCAGAGATATCACTGTTTTTGTTAATATGTAAATGAACTATTTGGAGTAATAAGGACATTGTCACCTACCTCTTTGGAGCAACAGCAATTCCTTAGCTGTTTCAAAAAGCTTATCTCCATATTGACAAAAATGGCAATATATCAGCAATGGAGGCACCAATGTACAAAGGGAAAACTTGGGTTTGACTCAGGTTACCCTAACCTGTGTTTTCCCTTTGTGAATTCAAGTGTTGTTTGATTCAGACAACCCTAACCTTTCCATCTGTGAGGCTGGGTTCTGTTCACAAACTTCCTTTAATAGGGCTGTCCCGTTATGGACACTCATGTCTGATCTTCCAGTGATCAGGAGGTACGGGACCAAAAATTCCCCTAAATCCTCAGCGTCAGTAAACTTGCGTTACCAGCACTTTATTCACTTCAATGGGGCTGTCGTGATTGTAATCTCTGGCAGCACCCGCAGCCCCTTAGAAGTGAATGGAGCACTGGTCACGCAAGTGCATTGGCACTCCATTCACAAGGAGGGCTTAGGGGGATTTTCAGTCTCCTGTCCTCCTGATAACTGGGGCCCCAGCAATCAGACACTTATTCCTTGTCCTGGGAATGGGGATAAGTATCCATAATGGGACAACTACTTTTAATAAAGAGTACTGTGAAGCTGTTTAATTGTCACACTGCCTGTCTCCCACAATGTTTAGCTATTGTGGCAAGTTCCACTGTTTCACCAATGTGGTCTTATTTGCATATTTGCATATTCCTTACACATAAGACCATGCATGCCCTGCTAAGGATTCTAAGTCTTTGTTCCATCTGTCCCTAGTGATACACATTACCCCTTCTGACCAACATCAAGACCACTCACACAGCCAGAAACCTGCTCTGCACTGATGAGAGGCAACAACCTTGAAACAGCTGCTTGTGGATGGGACCCTCTTCCTTTGGGTGGAGTTATTCTGCCTTGACTATTATTAACAAATTTTGCTCTTAGGTTTCTTTGAAAACCATGCATTAATATCTAGGGAGCTACCTTTCAAAAGGTGGTGTTAGAAGCAAGATCCTCTTTTTAACCAATGATGTCTTATTTGCATATTCCTTACCCAGAATTCTCAGCAGGGTAAGTCTCTGTACCCTCTCTCCCTAATGAGACACCTCTTCTGACTTAGATATTGTAGGTGATACATGTGAAAGTAACACTCATATGAAAGCCATAACCTAAAGTTTCCCAGCATAATGCTGCCCCCACCAATCTGACATCTACCCATACTGTATTCTTGTATACTTACACAAGAATTTTTTATTCTCTGGCTTGTTAGAATGGTACATAATATAAATTGTAGTGAAGGTAATATTCTTAGCTGTGGCTATATTTCTGAGTTTTCCTTTTCCCTCTGGTCCTCAGCTGTATCATGTGACCTCCAGCCTTTACTTGTGCCTAAAAAGTGGAGCATCACAAAAACCATCATACAGGAGTCAGTCACTAGGGTGTGCCCAGGGAAAAAAATACAATCATCCACAGTCCAACTCCCTCACCTCTGCACCATCAGAATGCCTGTGAGAGGTTTTCAAAGGAGCGATACAGCCACCCTGACAAGACCATGAAAGAAGATCAGTTGCTATTTTTAGGCCTACTACTCCCATCACCACAACCCCCTGAACCTCCTCAAAAATAGAATTGCAATCCTGGTGCTTAATAAAAAAAACTTAATTTGCATTCTTTTCTTTTCTTGCCACTCTCTCAACCATTTTTGTTTTTACAAATAGCTGCAATGGTGAACCATGCCACAACATATAGTTCACTTATTGGCCAAAATGGTAGTGTGAATTGGCTGCACAGTGGATGTCACCATGCCTCTCAACTGTCCTGGAATTGATGAGAGTCACAGATATTGGGTGTTTTAGGAGGCAGGCGGTATGTCTGTCATATTCTTCTGGACAAGAATGCACTGATGAAGCAGCGAGCCATCAGCTTTACCATTCAGGCCCTAACATGACTGCAAGCATCTTGGAAACAGGCAGTCATGACGTAATGTTGTCTGCACATCGTGCATGCTGCTCCAAGCTGCTGAGAGAGTGGACTCTGAGGGACAAGGCAAGGTGAGTATTCCTTTGTTTTTTTGTATTTTACTGTGTGGGGGCCACAAGAATTGGGTATTATACTTTGTTCAGGCCACAAGGAGGATACATTGTACTGTATGGGGGCCACAAAGGGGGGAGGGGGAATTATACTGTGTGAGGTCACAATAAGACATTATACTGTATGGGGACCGCAAGGTGGACATTATATATTGTGTGGGGGCCACAAACACAAGGTAGATACAATTTGGGGGCATTAAACCATGCAGGGACTACTAAAGGAGGATTATGCTATGCAAGGGCACAAAGGCACTATGTGGCATTGAGTGGGGTTATAGGTATTGTTTATCATATGCACATGGACAAAATTATCGGTACCCCTTGTTTAATGAAAGAAAAACCCACAATGGTCACAGAAATTACTTGAATCTGATAATAGTAATAATATATAAAAATTCTATGAAAATGAACAAATGAAAGTCAGACATTGCTTTTCAACCATGCTTCAACAGAATTTTTTTTAAAAAGAAAACTCATGAAACAGGCCTGGACAGAAATGATGGTACCCCTGAAAATAATGAGACCAAAGGGACATGTTAAATCAAGGTGTGTCCACTAATTAGAATCACAGGTGTTTACAATCTTGTAATCAGTCAGTGGGCCTGTATATAAGGCTACAGATACTCACGGTGCTGTTTGGTGACATGGTGAGTACCACACTCAACATGGACCAGAGGAAGCGAAGGAAAGAGTTGTCTCAGGAGCTTAGAAAGAAAATTATAGACAAGCATGTTAAAGGTAAAGGTTATAAGACCATCTCCAAGCAGCTTGATGTTCCTGTGACTACAGTTGCACATATTATTCAGAAATTTAAGATCCATGGGACTGTAGCCAACCTCGACCAAGGAGGACACCATTGTTGAAAACAAATCATAAAAAAAGCCAGACTGGAATTTGACAAGCCACAAAGCTTCTGGGAGAATGTCCTATGGACAGATGAGACAAAGATCTAAATTTTTGGCAAGGCAAATCAGCTCTATGTTCACAGGAAAAATGAAGCATATCTTGAAAAGAACACGGTCCCCACTGTGAAACATGGAGGAGGCTCTGTTATGTTCTAGGGCTGCTTTGCTGCATCTGGCGCAGGGTGTCTTGAATCTGTGCAGGGTACAATGAAATCTCAAGACTATCAAGGGATTCTAGGGAGAAATGTGCTGCCCAGTGTCAGAAAGCTTGGTCTCAGTCGCAGGTCATGGGTCTTGCAACAGGCTAATGACCCAAAACGCACAGCTAAAAACACCCAAGAATGGTTAAGAGGAAAACATTGGACTATTCTGAAGTGGCCTTTTATGAGCCCTGACCTAAATTCTATTGAGTATCTTTGGAAGGAGCTGAAACATGCCATCTGGAAAAGGCACCCTTCAAACCCGAGACAACTGGAGCAGTTTGCTCATGAGGAGTGGGCCAAAATACCTGTTGAGAGGTGCAGAAGTCTTATTGATAGTTACAGGAATCGTTTGATTGCCTCTAAAGGTTGTGCAACAAAATATTAAGTTAAGGGTACCATCATTTCTGTCCAGGCCTGTTTCATGAGTTTTCTTTTTTTTTAAATTCTGTTGAAGCATGGTTGAAAAGCAATGTCTGACTTTCATTTGTTCATTTTCATAGAATTTTTATATATTATTATTTTTGTCAGATTCAAGTTATTTCTGTGACCGTTGTAGGTTTTTCTTTCATTAAACGAGGGGTACCAACAATTTTGTCCATGTGTGTACATATAAAAGTTAATAATTACTGTGAATCACATACACATTAGGTATTCCTGTGTCTGAAAGTACTAAAAACTTATAAAAATATAAGGAAATAGTGGGAAAAAAAAAAAATAATCAAAAGCGGCGAACTGCCGTTTTCTCGCTGTTTCGCCACTGATAAAAATTTGAATAAAAAAAGTGATCAAAGCAATAGACATTCCCCAAAATTGTATATCTAAAAAATACATCTGGCCTCACAAAAAAATACGTCCTATGCATCCCTGTACAAAGAAATATGAAAAAGTTGGGATGGGTGTCAGAATATGGTGACTTTTAGAAAAAATGTTTTTTTGCAAAGTTTTAGATTTTTGTTAAGGGGTTAAAATATAAATTTGGTATTCTCGGAATTGTACTGAAACAGAGAATACAGCTAACATGTCATTTTGGCTCCAAAGTGAATGCTGTAAAAACAAAGCCCGTAAGAGTTGCACAAATGCACTTTTTCTCCAATTGCATATTACAGTAAAAATATATATATCTACTGAACCACGCAGCCCTCGTGTTTCACAGAATACCACATAACTATCTTTGTCTACCATACATACACTATACCATACAATAAATGCCACTATATTGCAATCTCCATATAGGACATCTCTACATATGAGAGTGGGTGAGCACTAAAATTGCTAAATTCAATAAAAAGACTGATTAGTATTGTCCCAAAATAGATATAGAATAACTGCAATTGGTTATGTAGTCCATATTAAGCAATCTAACCCTAACCTATCTCTCTATCTTTATGTGGCAAGCTTAGGTAGACTGATTAAGGTGGGACGAAGCCAAAGGAGGAGACAAGTCTATCAGCCCCCAAATATGCATTAAACGAAGAACATGGGCTTGCTGATCAGGGTCACACAAGTACAGTCATATCTTCAGTTATTTAATTTTAGTTGGAGCGCCATTTACCACTCTTCCAGCCCTACTCTACTTTCAATTGATTTTTCTTCTTGTCTATGTCAGCACTCGCTAAAATTCAGTACTTGTGCAGTTTGTCCAATGTTCTGCACATGCATATAACAGCTAAATTCCCTACTTAACTGGTAGTGCAGGCATATGATTTTAATTAGCTGTTATAGTTTATAAATGTATTTTATATTTGTCATTTTCATTTATATAAAATTGGGATGTGATAGTGTGCAATTATAATTAGCATTTATCTTAATTTTTTTCAGTGGAGACTCCTGCTGTTTTATAACATCAAACTTCATCATCCGGAAACACGAACCCCTGATGCTTTTTGCCCTTTCACTTACCCCCTCACCTTCTATCTCTATCCCTCTTCCCTCATAGATTTTAAGTCCTTGCAGGCAGGGCCCTCTAACCAGCTGTGCCAATTGGTCACTGTTAGTATTATATTTGTTTTGTATATTTTGTGTACTGTATGTAAACCTTCAAATGCACAGCACCATGGTGCTATATAAATAATAATAATAATAATAATAATAATAATGATAATACTTCACTTTCATTGTAAGATGGAGCTTGACCCACAGGTCATTTTATCACCATGTGAGCTTTGTGCAGGGTCACTTAGCCCCTACAGTAGAGGTATAATGCTAGTCTTAGTCCAATTTGCAACAAGGGAGCTATTTTTATTACATGCAGGACCTGTTTTTTGTTTTTTTTTTAATCATTTTTAGATGACTGAATATGTCCAAACTACACAATATACTAATAAATTCTTGCACTTGATAAGTGTCAATTTGGCTTCCCTCTCCCCATAAACTGTATACTTACGACTCTGGCATAATGCTAATGAGACAGTTCTCCTGTAGAAAAAAAGAAAAAATATGCATGAGCAATTATTTTTTTAGTTGGTTAGCAAGAAATTTGTAAAATGTAGTGGTCTGAATGGTCAAGTACCATACTTGCTAGCATAATTGATAGCTGATTGCCACCAGGGCAGACACAGACAGCTGAGGGCCCAGGCGCAAGAACAGTTGCAAAAATCTCAGAATATACCACCCACTTATGTTTTTTCTGGTGGAAAGGTGATGGAGATCCCTAACCTTCTGGGCCCTCATGCAGTTACACAGTTTGAAATAATGGTAGGTCTACCCCTGGATTTAAAAAAAATGTGACCTGCTAAGGTCAGCTGATTTGACTTTTGTTTAAGAACTATTTCTTTGTGAGACAACCTCTTTAAGAAAACAAGAAAATGGCACATAGTGTAATGTCGTATAGGAAAATATTTTTTTTTTTTCACATAGTAAAAATGAGAAATAGGAGGATTAAACGTAGATCGCCTTGTATTGTGATAAGTCACAACAAATGAAGCATTAATTGGTCAGATGTAAGGTTTCAGCTGCAGGATCACAACCATGGGAGTGGGTCCTTGGTGAGTAACACTCATAGGTTTGATGGGTATAAAGAGCAACCATTAGAGGTAGAAAAAGGATCAGTGCTTACCCAAGTTGTTGTTCAAGAACTGATCTTTATTAAAATTCACACCAGCACATTTGGGTCATACATACAACTTTATCATTGTAAAATGTGTCTACATCCACAAATATATATACACCAATACAGATAAGACTCCTCCCTCCAAGGGAGGAAGGGACATACAGAACATGTTTTACAAAAATACCAAAAACATACAAGGAGAGAGCAGAAAGAAAATGACTTAGATTAGAAACAAATCAGTATTGATACCATATTAATAATCTGAATGTGTTGGTATCTAATAAAGGAATTCGTTTGACTGAATTGGAGCAAGCGTTGATCCTTATCCCTTTTGGGAACGGTCCTTTTATCTCATTTGCATCTAATGTTGGCGTGGATCCAGCTGCTGTTTCTATCCAATATATCTGATAATTTAGGAGTTGTGACCTACTCTTTCACAACTTCTTAAGGTGAGCGGCCATTTTTGAATATAACTTTTGGTATTTACGTGTTTAAACGGTATAACACAAGGTTTTTGCTCGGTGTCGTATATTTTTTCTGCACTAGTATATTAATAATCTTAACAGTGATCTGGTTGCAGACAATTGTCTGGTGGTACGGGAAATGAAACTGCATTCTGATGGACCAATCACACATGCGAGAGTAAGACTTTAGTAAACCGAGCATGCACAATGGGCAAAAGACAAGAGCTGCAAGATGGGGCTTGCAGAAGCATGGCCAGTGGCGTAACTAGGAATGACTGGGGCCCAAGGCGAACATTTGACATGGGGCCCCCCGAACCGCCGCCTGCAACCCCCCCCCGCACACTATTAAGCGCCATAGTGTCCCCTGCACACAGTATTATACCCCATTGTGGACCACCCACGAACAATTATTATACTCTGGTGTTTTTTCAGACCCCAGAGTATAATGATCGGAGAATGGGAAGCGCAGGCAGCCGTGAGCAGGAGCGGGGATTGGTAAGTAAATAGGGCCCGTTACCTGCTGGGGTTACTCCAGCAGGTAAGGGCCTATTTAAAAAAAAATAATAATAATAATAAAAAAAAAAAGGCATGGCAGCCCTGTGGCAGCCGCTACCACTGCTATCCCGGTATTTACGCCCCTGAGCATGGCATATGCGTCGCTTCAAGAAATAGCCTTCTTTTCTCAATTGGTACTCTTTTACTTATGACCCATGTGCTGATGTTGAACAGCGATGCATGCTCCATGCTTTAACAAGCCTCATCTGGCGAGCTCTGGTCTTCTGGCCACTGCGCATGCACAGTTTATTTAAACTCACACATGTGTGCTGTAGTTTTTCTCAATGTAAATACATTTGGTATGTCATTCTATATGCCAAGCATCTCTCAGGAAACAGACCCGGTGGGTGTCTGCATATGGTCAATCAGGACGCCAAATTTAGTTTCTCGAGCCGCCAACCAGATCATTGTTGAGGTTATTAATATGGTATCAATGCTGATATGTTTCCAAACTGAGTTATTTTCATTCTATTCTCTCCATGCATGTTTTTTTTTTTTTTTTTTTTTTTTAATAAGCAAACTTGTCCTGTATGTCCCTTTCCCCCTAGGAAGGAGGAGGTGTATTGGTGTATATATGGTATTGATGTATATATAGTTGTGCATGTAGACACATTTTATTATGCCCCATATAATACACTTGACAAACGTGTACCTTAACCCAAAACATGTTCTAGGTGTGTGGATTTCAATAAAGATCAGTTAATGGATAAGTGCAGATCCTTTTTTCTGCCTTTGATGTTTGCTCTATGGACCCAATAGACCTATTTATGGATTTATTTATTAAGACTGGCTTCCAAAAAATTATTTATTTTAACCACATAAGTTATTACGCAAACAGCTACAAGTTGCGACTGTGATCCCTGGTAAATCTGATCCTGACTTCTTAACGCCTTCCTTAGATGACAATGTCAATTGTGATTCTGGCTTTACATAGAGAGGCTTCCTCTGTAAACCCATTGGTCACTATGTCTGCTATGTACATAAGTTTATTAGGCCCTGGAAAGGCACAACACATTGCAATACAGAAGTAGGTTCATACCCAAAGTTTTTATAAAATGATGTACAGGTCAGGCCAGTAGTGTGCTCCTGAGAATTTTTTAAAACTTTATACTGTTATCTCTGGATTTACATGATCAAGCGGTTTTCTTGCACTGATTAGTCCTCAGCAATTTGTAGGGCTGACAGAAGGTTACATTAGCTATCAATCTCATTCAATAGAAGAGAATGAAGGTGACTGGGAATAGGGACTGATGGCATGATCCCAACCACTTCTACTAGATAGCAGATATGGTCTAAAACCTAGGCAACAAGATGTGAACAATGAGGACACAAGTAGCAGTAAGTGACAAGATAGATAAAGCAACACTTTAGCTTTTGCTACAAGTTTCAATATAATTCTAGAGACTGGAATACCCCTTTAATACATTATGTAGGTAACATAGTTAATATGGTTGAATAGAAACCCAGGTCCATCATGCTCTAATCCTACCTTTTGCCAATTTCACCATATTAGGGGAACAATTATTTCCTCACTCTATATATGACAATCAGAATTAATCTCTGGATCAACCTCTCCTCTCCAAAAATCTATTTCCTGTAATTTAAAGTTATAATAATTATAACCCTCAATTTTAGTAATTAGATAACCATCTAGCTCTTTTTAAATGTAAGTATCTGCCATTACTATCTCTTTATAAATAGATGTCTAATTCGCTTTTTCCCGTCACTCTCCATGACAGCACACACAGGAGCTTGATCCTTCGTCTAATAGGGAGAAGAAACAGAGATGTCAAAAGGACACACATCCCACAAGACACCAGTGTTTCCAGTCTCTATGGGACATAGCAGAGAGGGTTACACTGGGTAGATAGGGTATGGTTATGTTTGTTGTTTTTTAACTCAGTGGAAAGCAGGGGTTCATTCCCCCTGTGCTCCAAGTACCTGCAGTATCACCAACGAACCCAAAATTTACTGTTTTGTATTAATTGCGGTGCAATAGTGAAATTAAAAATAAAAAAGCTGACACCCTCCCAACATGTTTCGCCCTAACATGGGTGTCATAAGGGACATAAGGTAAGACGCTAAAGCTCACAAAAACAGCCCTTACAGTGCCTTGCGAAAGTATTCGGTCCCCTTGAACTTTTCAACCTTTTGCCACATTTCAGGCTTCAAACATAAAGATATAAAATTTTAATTTTTTGGTGAAGAATCAACAACAAGCGGGACACAATTGTGAAGTAGAACGAAATTTATTGGTTATTTTAAACTTTTGTAAAAAATAAAAAACTGATAAGTGGGGTGTGCAATATTATTCGGCCCCTCTTAAGTTAATACTTTGTAGCGCCACCTTTTGCTGCGATTACAGCTGCAAGTCGCTTGGGGTATGTCTCTATCAGTTTTGCACATCACGAGACTGAAATTCTTGCCCATTCTTCTTTGGAAAACAGCTCGAGCTCAGTGAGGTTGGATGGAGAGCGTTTGTGAACAGCAGTTTTCAGCTCTTTCCACAGATTCTCGATTGGATTCAGGTCTGGACTTTGACTTGGCCATTCTAACACCTGGATACGTTTATTTGTGAACCATTCCATTGTAGATTTTGCTTTATGTTTGGGATCATTGTCTTGTTGGAAGATAAATCTCCGTCCCAGTCTCAGGTCTTTTGCAGACTCCAACAGGTTTTCTTCCAGAATGGTCCTGTATTTGTCTCCATCCATCTTCCCATCAATTTTAACCATCTTCTCTGTCCCTGCTGAAGAAAAGCATGCCCAAACCATGATGCTTCCACCACCATGTTTGACAGTGGGGATGGTGTGTTCAGGGTGTTGAGCTGTGTTGCTTTTACGCCAAACATATCGTTTTGCATTGTGGCCAAAAAGTTTGATTTTGGTTTCATCTGACCAGAGCACCTTCTTCCACATGTTTGGTGTGTCTCCCAGATGGCTTGTGGCAAACTTTAAATTAGACTTTTTATGGATATCTTTGAGAAATGGCTTTCTTCTTGCCACTGTTCCATAAAGGCCGGATTTGTGCAGTGTACGACTGATTGTTGTCCTATGGACAGACTCTCCCACCTCAGCTGTAGATCTCTGCAGTTCATCCAGAGTGATCATGGGCCTCTTGGCTGCATCTATGATTAGTCTTCTCCTTGTTTGAGATGAAAGTTTAGAGGGACGGCTGGGTCTTGGTAGATTTGCAGTGGTCTGATACTCCTTCCATTTCAATATGATCGCTTGCACAGTGCTCCTTGGGATGTTTAAATTTTGGGAAATCTTTTTGTATCCAAATCCGGCTTTAAACTTCTCCACAACAGTATCACGGACCTGCCTGGTGTGTTCCTTGGTCTTCATGATGCTCTCTGCGCTTTAAACAGAACCCTGAGACTATCACAGAGCAGGTGCATTTATACGGAGACTTGATTACACACAGGTGGATTATATTTATCATCATCAGTTATTTAGGAGAGCATTGGATCATTCAGAGATCCTCACTGAACTTCTGGAGTGAGTTTGCTGCACTGAAAGTAAAGGGGCCGAATAATATTGCACGCCCCACTTTTCAGTTTTTTATTTTTTACAAAAGTTTAAAATACCCAATAAATTTCATTCCACTTCACAATTGTGTCCCACTTGTTGTTGATTCTTCACCCAAAAAATTTAAATTTTATATCTTTATGTTTGAAGCCTGAAATGTGGCAAAAGGTTGAAAAGTTCAAGGGGGCCGAATACTTTCGCAAGGCACTGTATATAGGGTCAACCAAATTAATTTTGACAATTTAGCAGCAGAAGCAGTGCATGTTTTTTCTACCCAATCATTTCCTTTAAACCAAGTGGACATTAACACAGCTTTTAAAGGGTACCCAAAACTTACAGTATCTGAGATTAGTGTGGGAAGTACACTACCATTCAAAAGTTTAGGGTCACTTAGAAATTTCCTTATTTTTAAAAGAAAAGCACAGTTTTTTCCAATGAAGATAACATTAAATGAATCAGAAATACACTCTATACATTGTAAATGTGGTAAATGACTATTCCAGCTGCAAACGTCTGGTTTTTAATGCAATATCTACATAGGTGTATAGAGGCCCATTTCCAGCAACCATCACTCCAGTGTTCTAATGGTACATTGTGTTTGATAACTGTGTAAGAAGGCTAATGGATGTTTAGAAAACCCTTGTGCAAGTATGTTAGCATAGCTGAAAACAGTTTTGCTGGTTAGAGAAGCTATAAAACTGACCTTCCTTTGAGCTAGTTGAGAATCTGCAGCATTACATTTATTGGTTCGATTAAACTCTCAAAATGGCCAGAAAAAGAGAACTTTCATGTGAAGCTTGACAGTCTATTCTTGTTCTTAGAAATGAAGGCTATTCCATGCGAGAAATTGCCAAGAAACTGAAGATTTCCTACAACGGTGTGTACTACTCCCTTCAGAGGACAGCACAAACAGGCTCTAACCAGAGTAGAAAGAGAAGTGGGAGGCCCTGCTGCACAACTGAGCAACAAGACAAGTACATTAGAGTCTCTAGTTTGAGAAATCAACGCCTCACAGGTCCTCAACTGGCAGCTTCATTAAATAGTACCCGCAAAATGCCAGTGTCAACATCTACAGTGAATAGGCGACTCAGGGATGCTGGCCTTCAGGGCAGAGTGGCCAAGAAAAAGCTATATCTGAGACTGGCTAATAAAAGGAAAAGATTAATATGGGCAAAAGAACACAGACATTGGACAGAGGAAGATTGGAAAAAAGTGTTATGGACAGACGAATCGAAGTTTGAGGTGTTTGGATCACACAGAAGAACATTTGTGAGACGCAGAACAACTGAAAAGATGCTGGAAGAGTGCCTGACGCCATCTGTGAAGCATGGTGGACGTAATGTGATGGTCTGGGGTTGCTTTGGTGCTATTAAAGTGTGAGATTTGTACAAGGTAAAAGGGATTTTGAATAAGGAAGGCTATCACTCCATTTTGCAATGGCATGCCATACCCTGTGGACAGCGCTTGATTGGAACCAATTTCATCCTACAACATGACAATGACCCAAAGCACACCTCCAAATTATGCAAGACCTATTTAGGGAAGAAGCAGGCAGCTGGTATTCTATCTGTAATGGAGTGGCCAGCGCAGTCACCAGATCTCAACCCCATTGAGCTGTTGTGGGAGTAGCTTGACCGTACGGTATGCAAAAAGTACCCATCAAGCCAATCCAACTTGTGGGAGGGGCTTCTGGAAGTATGGGGTGAAATTTCTCCAGATTATCTCAACAAATTAACAGCTAGAATGCCAAAGGTCTGCAATGCTGTAATTGCTGCAAATGGAGCATTCTTTGACGAAAGCAAAGTTTAAAGGAGAAAATTATTATTTCAAATAAAAATCATTATTTCTAACCTTGTCAATGTCTTGACTATATTTTCTATTCATTTTGCAACTCATTTGATAAATAAAACATGCCTTTTTAGGGCAAGGGATACAATTAAGAAGCAGAGAGAAGGGAGTGTCACGTACAGTCTGTCCTAGCACATGACGTGGGTGGGGCTGTGAGGGGTCGACTCACTCCATTCACTCAATCTTGCACTCACCCTTCACTCAGGTTGCAAATTGAGCATAAGTGTCACCCCAACACAGTCCACACACCCCAAATACACTCTGCCACCACTGGTGATTCAGGTCCAGCAGCAACCTCATGTACATACGCAGGTGTCTCAAACACACCTCAAAAAGGTAATGGGTTCATAGTGCAACTCAAAATAGCCTTAAATTTAACAATTTAATACACAAAGGGTTCATTGCTATATATATATATATATATATATATATATATATATATATATATATAAACAATTTGGGGGGGATTAGTCTCAATGGCGGCAGACTCCTGGACCAGACAGTGGTGTTCGTGGTACTGGGCGCCAGAGAAGCAGCGTGCAGACGGTGCTGGTGTAAAGTAAAATGGCTTTATTTCAGCTTAGGAAAAAGGTGCAACATAACAAAACAAAAACATCCTGGGCCACAGTTAGGGCACTAACTCACTGCTTGACCCCTATCTATCCTCTGGGGCAACAAGCAGCCTGACTTATGCTCCGCTTGAGCCAAAAGTCCTCTTTTGGACCCCAGCCCTCCTGGGACAGACCGCCTGTCTGTCCTTGGCTGGTTCCACAGTCCCTGCTTCCTGCAGGACTCGACAGCAGCTCTGCCGTTGGAGTTACGCCCCACCCATAGGTGTGGCTGAGGGCCTTTTCAGGCCTGGCCTTGGGTCGCTCCCTAGCGCCCTCTAGGTTCATACTCTCACATACCCTCCCCCTCAGCTCACTACCCATGGGGTGAGCTACAATGGGACAAAACATATTATGTCGACGTCCCTCTTCAATCCTATACACTTGTCCAGTGTCTCTCCAGATGTCCCCATCTGGCGTTCTCAACCTCCAAGTTCCAGTCAGTCGAGTTTTCCGGTTTCTCCTCACTTTAAACGCTATGCCAAGATCCTGGCCATTCTTTGCAAAGGCAAGTTCTACTTCATCACCTTCAAAATTCGCCATACAGGGGATCACATCATTTTCATCATATTTTTCGCCATAGCCTTCAGCCATCCCATTGCATGACTTTGATCCCTTTAGTAAATAGCCACAAGAATCTTCATCTTTACCTATCATGAATCCACAGGAGCTCAGAGACCAACCAACACGTACTTCATGCACATCAATGATGACATGTAACCATCTCTTCTGCATGCAAATGTCGACTGCTCAGTCTCTGCATTAGAATCTCTACCACGGTTACTTCCATTAGTTAGGGACATAGCAACATTGTATTTCAGCCTCTTCTTGTTGCTATTAGCATCAGGCGGTAAAACAATTTCTGCCTCTTCTCTTCTTTTTGGGTTGACTGTAATACTTCCTGACTCCCACTTCACAGGTAACATGGAGTCATTATTCACCACTTGTCCACCAGACATTTGGCTAGAGACAGCAACACCTATATCCACAATGGCTTCAGACACTTTATTTGTTGGGGCCATATACCCGTGGTCAGTCTTCTTACGGACTCTTGTTCCATACTTTTGACGACCCTTCACCTTATTTACCATCTCGCAGCCCTCGTAGCTCTGGACCCACTCTGTCACAGGCAGTGTGTGACCAATCACAGTTTCTTCTTCTGTTGGACCTTCTTTGGCCTCCTTATACTTTGCAGGAAGTCCACCTTTAGCAGCATCTTCCTAGGGAACTATATCATCCACTTGACGTTTTACCGAATCACGTGGTTTCATCATAATCTGATCATTGGTATCAACATCAGTGGACAGGTCACTCATGTCTGTCTGACTTAATGATTCTCCTTTCTCTGCCTCTATGCCGGCAGCTTTCTCTAGTTCTAACGCCTTCTGTAGCGTACAAATCTCTGATTCCAGCTCCAGAACTTTCTTCACTGCCACATTTTTCTGAGCAGACCCGACCTCAGTTTTTACTAGTGCACCTTGCATCTCTGATTCTTTAGAGGTTAACAGGCTCTGCAGCGAGTCTTTCTCAGCTTCTAGTGCTGCCAGCTTTGAAGATAGTGCAGATGCCGACTGTTCAGTATTGGATAAAGACTGCTGCAATCGATCTAATTCTTCTCTTTTAGATTCCACTTCGGTTTTTAACTTATTGCTTACTATACAGGGAACTTTCATCACTGAAGTTGCTGAGGTAAAGTGAAAGCTGAGCTCTGATTGGTTGCTATGGGCACTACACAAGTCTGCCTGTCAGGCGGTTTTCATTACTGAGATGTGAGCTCCTTCAGGTCATAGTAATACTGTGTAAGGGCTGCTCTGTATTTACTATTCATCCTATTACATCTCTTATCATTGTCAGGTGAAGACTAAAGTGTCATAATACTAAGGACTGTTTTTTAAAATGCTGCCCAAAAAACAACCATCTATTGGACAAGTTCATCCAAAAGCTAAGAACGCAAAATTGTATCAAAGAGCTGAGACAAACAAATGCAAGTTGATAGACGTTATGAAGCTATACTTGAGACAAAAAAAGAGATTGTGTTGAATTTGCAAATATTTTTCCATCAGCACAATCAGTTAGTAAACCTTTTCAAAACAGCCTTAGAAAAAATGCCACGTGATGAATATCAAGTTGTAATAAGAGCAGACAAGACACCGTTTCGTGAGCATGAAAGGCGATTTAATTCTCCCACTGTTAACGAAGTAGCTATTGTACTGGTTGGACAGGACTTTCAAAGCCGAGATATAATTATTCAGCGACGAAGCGACAATCTTCAACGTATTGCAGAAACACATAGATCATATGATTCTCTGCAATAGCCGATAATATTTTGGAATGGCCAAGATGGCTATCACTTTAATCTAACACATACTGATCCCAAGACTGCTAGGCCAACCAATAAAAAAATATCAGCTATGGACTTTTATGCCTACCAAATAATGATCAGACATGGGTCTTCTAATCACATTTTACAATTTAGGCAAGTTTTTCATCAATTTATAGTTGATATGTATGCCAAGGTGGATAGTGAGCGTCTTTTGTACATACGATTGAACCAACAAGAACTTAGAGTGGATGAATACATTCATTTAAGGGATGTTGTTGCTAATGATGGCAACGTGGCTGACATTGGGCGTATATTTATTTTACCAGCTACATTTACTGGAAGTCCCAGAAATATGCATGAGTATGCTCAGGATACCATGACATATGTTCGGATATATGTTCATCCTGATTTATTTATTACAGTTACCTGTACATGTAATCCAACTTGGTCAGAGATAAAGGAAGAGCTTCTGAATGGTCAGGTTCCCTCTGATCGACATGATTTAATAGCAAGGGTTTTTAAACAAAAACTGATCAAGCTCATGGACGTAATTACAAAGTGTTACATTTTTGGTGAAAGTCAGTGTTGGATGTATTCAATTGAGTGGCAAAAAAGAGGTCTTCCACATGCACATTTACTGATATGGCTAAAGGATAAGATACGCCTTGATCAAATTGACAGTGTTATTTCTGCTGAGCTTCCAAATCCAGAAGAGGATCCGGTACTTTTTGAAACTATTTGTAAAAACATGATCCATGGGCCATGTGGGCCACTTAAACCAAGATCGCCATGTATGAAGGAAGGAAAATGTACTAAAAAGTATCCTCTCAACTTGATTGTGGAAACAAACAGGAGATGATGGTTATCCTCTTTACAAAAGATGAAAACCTGAACAGGGAGGATATACTGCAACAATCAGATTAAAACGGGTTAAACAAAATACAGATCTTGAAATACATAATCGATGGGCTGTACCTTACTCTCCACTGCTTTCAAAAATGTTTGATGTGCGCATTAACGTAGAATATTGTAACTCTTTTAAGTCAATTAAATACATTTGAAAATATGTTAACAAGGGCAGTGATATGGCAGTTTTCCAGCTAGAGAATCCAAAATGTACATCTGATGAGATGATCCTGTATCAGATGGGAAGGTATATAAGTAGTAATGAAGCCGTGTGGCAATTACTAAATTTCCCCATCCATGAAAGACATCCGACTGTAGTTCATCTCAGTGTCCATCTTGAAAATGGTGATGAGGGACAAAAATCCTGAAACAGCGCTGTATGCAGATAAGTGAAATTGGCTTGGCTAAAATCCCGTTTGCTGTCTCAAGACTCGGTGAGTCAAAAGCAAATTGAGGATCTGTTACATCCAACAGAGGGTGTATGAGCTCCACAGCTCCTTTCCCATAATGCCTTGTGATATGTAGATGCTAAGTAGAGGGCAAAAGGCAATTCAAACTCTACACACCTTCACTGGTGCTCTCCTCAATATGAGAGATTCTTGTCCCTAAACCACTCATTGCCTCCCACAAAGCCAGCCAGTTCTCTTTGCTCTGCACTGATGAGGGACAAAAATCCTGAAACAGCGCTGTATGCAGATAAGTGAAATTGGCTTGGCTAAAATCCCATTTGCTGTCTCAAGACTCGGTGAGTCAAAAGCAAATTGAGGATCTGTTACATCCAACAGAGGGTGTATGAGCTCCCCAGCTCCTTTCCCATAATGCCTTGTGATATGTAGATACTAAGTAGAGGGCAAAAGGCAATTCAAACTCTACACACCTTCACTGGTGCTCTCCTCAATGTGAGAGATTCTTGTTCCTAACCCACTCATTGCCTCCCACAAAGCCAGCCAGTTCACTTTGCTCTGCACTGATGAGGGACAAAAATCCTGAAACAGCGCTGTATGCAGATAAGTGAAATTGGCTTGGCTAAAATCCCGTTTGCTGTCTCAAGACTCGGTGAGTCAAAAGCAAATTGAGGATCTGTTACATCCAACAGAGGGCATATGAGCTCCCCAGCTTCTTTCCCATAATGCCTTGTGATATGTAGATGCTAAGTAGAGGGCAAAAGGCAATTCAAACTCTACACACCTTCACTGGTGCTCTCCTCAATGTGAGAGATTCTTGTCCCTAACCCACTCATTGCCTCCCACAAAGCCAGCCAGTTCACTTTGCTCTGCACTGATGAGGGACAAAAATCCTGAAACAGCGCTGTATGAGTCAAAAGCAAATTGAGGATCTGTTACATCCAACAGAGGGCGTATGAGCTCCCCAGCTCCTTTCCCATAATGCCTTGTGACATCTTGAAAATGGACAATGAGTTTATTTTACTCCCAAGAATGCAGAGGAAAGAGCTGCTCGACCACCCAATACAACATTGACAGCTTTCTTTCTCCTATGTCAAGCAGATCCATTTGCAAGGACTTTATTATATTCACATGTTCCAAAATATTATACATGGAATAAATCGAGAAAAGTATTTTGAAAAAGGAAACAAGGTGTAAGGGTCCCAGGATGGGACGGACGTTCCAGTGATACTCTTGGACGTGTGTATACAGTGCATCCAAACAACGCAGAGTGTTACTACCTCCGATTACTGCTTCACACTGTCCGTGGACCAACTTCTTTCACAGATTTGAAAATAGTTGATGGAGAGCTATGTCTAACTTACAGGGAAGCTTGCCAAAAGCGTGGTCTGATCGAAGACGATCAACACTGGGACATGACATTGCAGGAAGCATCTGTCACTCGTTTTCCACCTCAACTAAGAGACCTGTTCACTATAATAATTACAATCTGCGCACCTTCCAATTCCTGCGCGCTTTGGGACAAATACAAAGAATATCTTAGTGAAGATATTCTTAGCGTGCAAAGTAGAGTTAATCCAGACTTAGACTTAAATTTCACTGCTGACATATTCAACAAAGCCCTCTTGATGTTAGAAGAAAGGTGCATATCTATCAATAGTAAAACTCTAATAGAATTAGGTTTACCAGCACCAAATTGACCAGACTTTGATATTATGAACAGAGATATTCTGCAAGAAAAAAGCTATGATTTGGAAAAATGTAAAGAATTTGTCATATTAAATAAGCCTCTTTTGGTTGATGACCAAAGATCGGCCTATATGGCAATTGTGGGTCAGATTTCTAGTGGAAATGGGGGACTATTTTTCCTAGATGCACCAGGAGGTACTGGTAAAACATTTTTTATTAATTTGCTGCTTGCAGAAATTCGCTCAAACAATGACATTGCCTTGGCTGTTGCATCATCTGGGATTGCGGCCACTCTTTTAGATGGAGGGCGCACGGCTCATTCAGCACTAGGATTGCCCTTTAATATAGCGCTGTCAGAAACTCCTGTCTGTAATATCACTTAGGGCTCTGGGAAAGCTAAGGTATTACAAACTTGCAAAGTAATTGTTTGGGATGAATGTACCATGGCGCACAAGAAAGTGGTCAAGGCCCTTGATCGCACCTTGAAAGATCTGCGGGGAACCGGTTGTTTAATGGGGGAATTGTTGAAATTTTTGCAAGTGACTTCTGCCAGATGTTACCTGTTCTTAAGGGAGCAACACCAGAGGATGAGCGGAATACCTGTCTAAAATCTTCTTATCTGTGGATACATGTTCAGAAGCAAACTCTTACTACTAATATGCAGGTTCATTTGATGGGAAATACAACTGCGGACACACCAGCTACTATGCCTTGGAAATGACAGGTTCCCTACTGATTCCACTACTGGTCTCATTTCCTTTCCGGAAGATTTTTGTGAAATGACATCTTCGGTTATGGAACTTATTGACCAAGTTTTCCCTGATATTTGTAACAATTTTAACAACCATCAGTGGCTTTGTGAACGTGAAATCCTAGCGCCTAAAAATGATAGTGTCAGCTCCATAAATCTACTAATTCAGGGAAGGCTGCCTAGTCTAGCGACCACATACATGTCCATTGATTCAGTCATGGAGAGTGAACAAGCCGTAATGTATCCATTGGAGTTCCTGAATTCTTTGGAGCCTCCTGGAATGCCACCCCATAAGCTCACTTTAAAAATAGGAGCCACGATAATTTTGCTTCGGAACTTTGACCCACCAAAAATGTGTAATGGCACAAGATTGTGCATTAAAAGTCTCATGCCCAATGTCATTGAAGCCACTATTATGGGAAACTCTAAGGAGCAAATGTTTTCATTCCACGTATTCCTTTGCTATCAAGCGACATGCCCTTCAATTTTAAGCGTCTGCAGTTCCCAATCCAACTTGCATTTGCTATGACTATAAACAAAGCACAAGGTCAATCACTTAAAGCTGCCGGCATTAATTTGGAGAACCTGTGTTTTTCACATGGACAGTTGTACATTGCTTGCTCTAGAGTGGGTAACCCCAAAAATCTTTTCATATATGCACCTAAAGGTAAAACCAGAAACAATGTTTACCAAAAAGCACTACAATTGATAGTTGTTTAACTGTAAACCAATTTTACTCTTTTGTCTGTGAACTACTTATAGATTACACTGGAGGGAGGGGGGAAGAGTTGCACTATGATGTTAATTGGGTGTAAATGTTTTATATGTTTTTGTCGGTGCATAAATTTTAATTTTTGATAAAAAATAGTTAAAAAAATAGTTGTAATAGTTTACACTACATAATATGTATTGAATATGTAAAATCAATAAAAATGTTGAAATAAAAAAAAAAGTTGTTGTTCACATCAATGTTATGACAAATAAGTAAAATGCGAAAATAATAAGAAAAATTTCAAGTGGAAAAAAAAGATTTACTGTAGCACTCTGAAAATGTCAATTTCAGTTTGACACTGAAAATTTTACTTTAGCTAGCATAACCAACAATTTAACATATTTTCCACGAGCGAAGCCGCGGGTGTTCTACTAGTAAGCAATAATACATACACAAATACATACATATTCTCCCTAACTACAGGGAAGTTCAAACAAATAAATGACCAATCTCTACAAAATGCTTATGTGGATGCGAATATAGACAATAGTTTACAAATTATTAATTTATCAAGTGTACAGTTGAGTTCATTACAATTGGATGTACTTTCAAATTGTTTGTCCTTTACACCAACTCTGGCTTTTGACCATTTTCACATTGCATTGATAAGATTTCAAATCCAATCAAATGCCAATGAAGTTAGACATTGCAGTCCCTACAGGATCTTCTTGACGAAAATAAGACAGGAGGAAGTAATTTAAAAGGTACCTTTTTCAAATCTCAGACCAAAGTCTCTTTCTACTTTACTACTGTTATTTTCCTAATATCAAAAAAAATGTCTGTAATGACATGAAGTCTCTTCCAAAAAAACATTACTTACCATCACAATTTGTCTTTAAAACAAAGAAAAGCCTTGATTGAACTGTCTAAAAATGAGGATATAATATGCAAATCCTCTGATAAGGGTGGTAATGTTGTGATCATGAATAGACAAAGTTATGTTGATATGGTTATAAAACTATTAGAATCATGGTGGTTGACTCACAGTTATGAGACTATTAGAATCAATAAAATGGTGGTAGGATTGGACTTGAGAACCTCATGCGTTGTACTGTCACAATTGGAACGACACTGGGGTATACTCAACTCTGACCCTGACCTAATAAAATCAGTAGGAGAATGCTCCGGCGTTACATACAAGAGGGGCAAGTCGTTGCAGAACAGATTAGTCACTTTTCCTCCCCTGTACAACCTACTTGGCTGAAACCACCAATTAGTTGTCACAAATGCAGCTGTTGCGTAGCTTGCCCATTTTTAATAACTGGTTCCCCTTTCACGGCTTAAAAGTCCAACATCAGATATAAGATCAAACACTTTACCTCCTGTTGAACAAAAGGGGTTATTTACAGGGCTATCTGTGATTGTCAAAAATAATATGTTGGTAAAACGAACCGTGGATTGAGAAGCAGAATAAAGGAACAACCGGGCAGCATTAGAAATGGTTGTGACACCCCTTTGGCAAAACACGTCAATCTGGTACACCATGAACTACATTTGATTCATGGGAAATCGATGTTGTGACAGAGTCATACGTTGCCAGTTTCCTCCCGTGAATGGTTTGGGAGGAAACTGGGAACGTATGACTCTCCAATGCAAAACATAATGGATCTTTCACCTAGATACACTGGTCCCGAATGGGCTAAATGGAAATTTAAGCTTTAATTGTTTTATCTAGATGTGATAATGTCATTCCATCACAGATGGGGATCTAATATGGGAGGTCCTCCCAGTATTACGTCTGAAGTTCATGATCAAAATTTCACTCTTTCCTAACAGGAATTTTAAGTATGGGAGGAGTCCCCAAGTTATATATTCTGGGATTGATAAATTCACAATCCAAATATCATGTTTGGGTTAACATCCTTTTAATTGACTTGAAATAAGTTATTTGTGATTATACTGTATGACAAGTTCCTTAACTGTTTAATTACAAATCTTCTACTTTGACGTAGGTTTGATGCGCAGTGATGTAGGTATGATGCCACATATGCATGTGCAAGGCACTATCACTCACACTAACGGAATCAATGTAAGAGCAATATAAAACTGGGCATGCGAGGTGACGTAATAGTGACAACACTCGTGCATGCGCAATGCACCATCACACACTCCGGGAGCAGCGCACATGGCACAGCACAACAAATTACCCCCTGCTCCGACCTGAATGACCTACAGGTGAGTGGTAATTAAATGTAGGGAGCAGTATTTAAATATCAGACTGGGCAAGCATAATTACCACATGTAACTGACCAGGCAGTCAGTAGTAACTGACCAGTCAGTCTATACCTCAGGTGATCCCTTATCAGCTTTGGGAGCCTGTAAATTTGGAGCTTGTAAGATGGAATAGTCTCATTAGGTAATAGGTTCCCTGAAGAGTGGCTTAACCAGCCATGAAATGTAGGGACAGAAAGGGACAGTATTTTTAAAGGGATTCTATCATTAAAAAATTGATTTTTAACCAAAAGCATTTTGGAATAGCCTTTAGAAAGGCTATTCTTCTCCTACCTTTATTTTTCAGGTCCGCGACACTGTTTTTGAGTTTTGTCTTCTTTCTTCGTTAGTCAAATTGATATTCAGAAAGCACAGGAGGCATTCCCCCTGTGCTCAAAGCACAGGCTCTTCATAGGTTCCAGCTCCGCCTCTCTCTTCTGCTCCTGACGCGTCTCCTCCTCTTCACTCCTCTGTTTACACGAGACCACCGCAGAACAGCCGACTGCGCATGTTCCATCACCATTTTGTGGTGGTCTCGCGTAAGAAGAGGAGTGAAGAGGAGGAGATGTGTCAGGAGCAGAAGAAAGAAATCAATTTTTTAATGATAGAATCCCTTTAAAGGGACAGCTCTGTGGTACTGCCCTTGTTATGGCGGGACTTCTTTTTGGAGGTCAGGGTACAGACTTAGAGGGGTACTAAGAGAATACTCTACACAGACCTGTAGTCCTCTGTACCTGACCTCTTGTAGAGAAACAGCAGATTGCTGAGATTGAATCTTTTTATACCACTACTTGTCACTACTCTGTACATATGTATATATCTGACATTTGTAGTTTATCTCCGATATTTTTTCCTGCATATATAGGCCATGTAGATTTCAACCTTCTTGAGCCTTCTTTTTGGATTGCTATACAACTGGTGTATGGTGTAAACCATACATGCAGGGGCACACCTCTAATGAGGTGGTCGCCTCAGGCGGCGCTATCTTTGCCAGTTAGGGGGGTGGCATTTTGACTGACCTAAACCAGCCCAAGACAGGCCACTTTAAAAAAACATGCTGAGCGGGACCTGTCCTGGGCTGGCTTAGAGATGTAGGCAGGGGAGGAGAGAGGTAGCTCGGGGCAGCCGTGTAGAGACAGCACTGTGTCAGCACTCACCTATTGGCAACAGCGCTGCTCCAGCGGTCCACCCCCAGACGTTCACTTGGCCTGCTCCTGGATTATCAATTACTCTACTCTCTGCCCCTGCCAACGCTGGGCTGCGTGCATCACGTCAGGTCACGTCCAGGGCCGGCATTAGGGGTGGGGGGGGGCAAACTGGGCAATCGCCAAGGGCCCCCACAACTTAAGAGGCCCCCTGGGCTGTCAGGTGCTGGATGCCTCTCTCCCCTCTCTCACTTACCCACGCAGGCTGACAGCTCCTCCTTCTCCTGGAGTCTTGCACTGCAGGGGATGATCAACTACATTGGGCTGTTGCAGCCCAGAGTAATTGATCCCTGACTCGGCTCCAGGTATATGTTGTGTCTTGTGTGTGTGTATACACACATGTTCTGTGTGTGTCTGTGTGTGTACATGCTCCGTGTTTGTGTGTGTGTGCGTGTGTGTGTATGTACAAGTTCTGTGTGTGTACATGTTCTGTGTGTGTGTGTACACTGTGACAATTGGGGGTAGTTTAGCATCAAAGGTAGGAGTTTCCTGGACTTAACAAAGGTGTTGGTGGCACTGGGTGCCAAATAAACAGCATATCAGGTAATGGCAATCCAAAAGAAATGGATTTATTCAGCTTGTAAAAGTAAACAGAAACAAAAATAACAAAACAGCCTAGCCCACACACAGGGCAATACCTCACTTCTTGAGCCCTGACTAACTTCTGGGGGCAAGAAGCTTTGCTGAGGTTTCTCCTCATCAGTCTGGCACACACTGAGCTTAAACAAGTCCATTGTAGAATCCAGTCCTCTTGGGACAGACCACCTGTCTGTCTCTAACTGGTCCACCATCCACCTGCTCCCTGCAGGTTACCAGCAGCACTGTCCTGCTGTGGGCACTCGCTTGGGAGTGAAGCCCCAGGTATGGGTGTGGCCAAGGTCCTTTTCAAACCTGTTTTTGGGTTGCTCACTAGTGCCCTCTAGGTTCACACCCTCACAACACGTTCTGTGTGTGTACATGTGTGTACGTTTGTGTACGCGTGTATGTGTACACATGTTCTGTGTGTGTACATGTTCTATGTTCTCTGTTTGTGTGTGTGTGTGTACATGTTCTGTGTGTGTCTATGTGTGTGTGTGTATACACGTTCTGTGTGTGTACATGTGTGTACGTGTGTGTGTACACATGTTCTGTGTGTGTACATGTTCTGTGTGTGTGTGTGTGTGTGTGTGTGATATGTTCTGTTTTGTGTGTGTATGTGTAGTAATACAGATTCCCTATGGTATCCAAAACTTGAACCAGAATTTCATATATATTTGCTTTGCTATGGTGTCAGTATTTACTTCAGTTTTGCATTACATTTGTCAGGATGATCACCATTATACAGTGGGTACAGAAAGTATTCAGATCCCTTTAAATTTTTCACTCTTTGTTTCATTGCAGCCATTTGCTAAAAGCAGAAAAGTTCATTTTATTTCTCATTAATGTACTCTCAGCACCCCATCTTGACAGAAAAAAAAAAAAAACAGAAATGTAGATATTTTTGCAAATTTATTAAAAAAGAAAAACTGAAATATCACATGGTCGTAAGTATTCAGACCCTTTGCTGTGGCAC
Organism: Leptodactylus fallax; assembly: GCA_947044405.1. Classification (NCBI taxonomy): domain Eukaryota; kingdom Metazoa; phylum Chordata; class Amphibia; order Anura; family Leptodactylidae; genus Leptodactylus; species Leptodactylus fallax. The sequence continues at coordinate 6,763,532 of CAMRHE010000007.1, read as the reverse complement.
TCATATTTAACTTACATGCTGTTCATTTCCTTCTGATCCTCCTTGAGATGGTTCTACTCCTTTATTAGAGTCCAGCTGTGTTTAATTAAACTGGTTGGACTTGATTAGGAAAGGCACACACCTGTCTATATAAGACCTCACAGCCCACAGTGCATGTCAGAGCAAATGAGAATCATGAGGTCAAAGGAACTGCCCAAGGAGCTCAGAGATGGTCTTATTTACCTTTCCTGTGCTTCAGTGCTACTTCCTGCTGTCTTCAATGACATCCCAGAGGTGGGTTAGGTCGCCATCATTGTGCGTCAATGACGCCAGCTGGACCCACCTGCCGTCTGTGACATCATTGAAGAGGGCCGAAGACTGCAGGAATTCGCATTGGAGCACAGGAGAGGTAAATAAGACCCTTTTTTTTCACCCCAGGCCTCTGAACATTATACTCTGAGGTCAGAAAACCCCCTAGAGTATAATAATAGCAGATTGTCGGAGAGAAACTGCCAGGCAAACCTCACAAGGTTCGCCCAACAAATACCAAGTACTGCAGCTGTACTTATTTATCCCCATGCATTCCATATCATGCTCCTATCAGCGAAGTCCTGACGCTGTTCAGTGTCAGCAACGTGATATGGGACGCACGTGGTCCCCTGGAGAGCAGAAGGGGAAGCGGGGGCGACCGTGGGCCGGAGTTGGGACCAGTAAGTAAATAGGGCCCATTACCTGCTGGAGTAACTCCAACAGTTAAAGGCTTATTTAAAAAACAAAAGCAGCAGGGGCCCACCAGGCCCCCTATGGTCACTGACTCCATAGCAGCTGCTATGGCGGTAGTTCCGCCACTATATGTCTTAGAATTTAGAGCCCCACTTGTAAACTTGCCCAGGGCCCCACTTTGTCTAAAACCAGCCCTGGTCACGTCGCTAGTATGTTGACCTGACGTGATCAAACCACTCCTATGATACGCAGTGTGGCTCCTTGTCCCTGCTCTCAGGAAGGATTTTAGCACTACTGCTGGGCCTGGCTACTGCTTCTTCCTGTATCTGGATTCTGTCTGTGCCCCCTGGCTGAAGTAACTGAAGTAAGTGTTTTTATATTAATGAAATATTGCTCTTAAAAATATTTATCCCCTATCCATAGGATAGAGGATAAATACTTGATTGATTATCTAGGTAGATAGTTAGGTGTGGGGGGGTGTAGTTGGAGGTCTGTCTGCTGAGACCCCCACTGGGCTTGAGTATTGTTTTTTTTTTTTTTTCCCCACTTGGAATTCAGCCTGGCCGCAGTCAGGCTGAATATAGGCCATCTGCGGCGCTCCTATTAAAGAGAATAGGAACGTGTGTTCATCCATCCGCCAAGCTTTTCAGACCCCAGAGTATAATGATCGGAGGCCCAGGGGAGGTGAGGGAACATAAAAAATAATGTTACTTACCTCTCCTGCACCTCGGCAGTCTTCGGGCCTGTTTGGTGATGTCCCGGACGTCACGTGGGCCAGGCCGGCGTCATTATGCGTCGCTACGCCAGCCTTGCTCACGTGACGTCTGGTCCAACATTGAAGAGAGCTGAAAGTAGCAGGGATTGTGCCAGAGCCAGGGAGAGGTAAGTAACATTGTTTTTTATGTTTGTATCCTCCCCTGGGCCTCCGATCATTGTTCATGGGTGGTCCACTATGGAACATAATACTGTGTGAAGTGGCCAATATGGGGCATAATACTGTGTTCAGGGGACGCTATGGGGCATAATAATGGGTGCAGGGGCCACTATGGGGCATAATAGTGTGTGCAGGGGCCACTATGGAGCATAATAGTGTGTGCAGGAATGCGGTTTGTGTGTGTGGGGGGGGGGGGGGGGCATATCAAATTTTCGCCTTGGGGCCCAGCCATTCCTAGTTACTCCACTGGCCATGTTGTTGATCTCTGATACTGAAGTAATACAGTAAGACAAATTATTAAATACTGTTTTATAACTTTGTGTATTGTGTATGTTTATTGGGTGACGATAGCAATGTGTCAAGCTAGTAGCATGTAAACTCAATTTTTTTTTTTTTTTTTTTTGGGGGGGTGCCTTTCTATAGTCTGCCTCAGGCAGCAAAGAGGCTAGGTTCACCCCTGCGTACATGGGAACTGTGGCTGATACACTTTATATAATGGCAGAAAAATTGTGTTTACATTTATTAAAAGTTTTGTTTTACCTTGAACATTTGACATTAATGCTGGTTTATGAACTATATTTTTTAATGTAAATATTGGTGTAGATTTTACATTGGTATATTGCTTTTTGTGTTCAAGAGACTTGGACCTAGGAAAGGAGATTTAAATGAAAAAATATGACAGAAAGAAGCATGGTGGATTGAAAAATTGGGCAGTTTAAGTCTACATTGTTTAAATGAAAGCTTTACTTTGCTGTTTTTCTATGATATAGGAAATCTATAACTTAATCCGTTTGATTTACCTCAAAGCAGGAATAAAGGCCCTAATATTTCTTTGTTTAATATGAATACATCAAGTGTCCCTCTCACTATAATTTTTGTATCTTCTTACATCATGCTTCACAATAGCCTGTTAATTATTTGGCATCATATAAGATTGCAACTCAAATAAAACACATTGGTAACAGTGAGAGAAGTGTCAGTTTGGAATGTACTAGGCTCCTCATACATGCCCAGCTAGTATTACCATTCTGGGATATATCTAAGTTCCTATCGGCGCTTGCGCACTGGCTACAAAGCTGTACATAGATAAAAAAATGAAGACCCTAAGTAGGAGTTGTGTACATGCATGAAATCACGCATGTGCTATGGATCTATTAAGCTCTGATATATTCTAAGTACAGAAATGCGCTTACTGCGCATACGTGTGCATCCACCTCCCATTGGCCGGTGACATAAACTTTCCTGGTGGGTGAGAGACTTTTATCACTCTGTGAATGTATGAGCCTTGAATGGTTACATCTAGGTGTCTGTCAGAGTATGCTGCTTTGATTGGGCAAAGAAAGTTTCCTTGCTTTGGGAGTTATCATATTGACCCTATATAAGGGCTGTTTTTAGTGAGCTTTGGTGTCTTACCCTAAGTCCTTGATGATGCCCGTGTTAGGGTGAAACATGTTGGGAGAGTGTTAACTTTTTTTTTATTTTAGTTTAATTTCAGTTACATAGTTAGCTGGTTGAAAAAAGACATATGTCCATCAAGTTCAACCAGGGGGTGGGTTCAGTGTAAAGAAACCTGCCACTTCATCTCTTTGTATGAGGTTAAGGACAGATCTATACTGTGACTTTTTGTAGCTCTACAAATTGATTTTAACTATTGAGCTACACCTGGAGTCCAAATGAATACACTGATACGGCCTCCCCTGCTGCTCTGTCTCATGGTAGCCTACAATTCTCACACACCTCTAGGCCTGACAACAGGAAGGGTGGAGGGGTAGGGTTACTTCTGTCACCGCAGTGCACTTTTCAGGCCATCCCACCGGTACCCTTACTTACATTCCCATCATTTGAAGTACATGCTATCAGACTTTTCCGCCCACTCTCCTTACGTGTAGCTGTGATCTACCGTTCACCCGGCTCACCCTACCAATTTCTGGATCCCTTCGCTTCTTGGCTTCCCCTCTTTTTATCCAGTGAAATTCCTACCCTCATCATGGATGACTTTAACATCCCCACTGACACCCCTATCTCTCCAGCTGCCTCACAGTTTCTCTCAGTAACCACGTCTTTTGGTCTTTCACAACTTTCCTCCACCACCACACATGTAGATGGCAACACCATTAATCTTGTCTTCCATCGACTCTTCACAGTTTCTAAATTTACTAACTCTTCTCTGCCACTCTCTGATCATAACCTTCTGTCTCTCACCATCAGTGCTTTCTCTCCTTCACAGGACACACCTACTCAGCATACATATAGGAATTTACGTGCTATTAACACCCAGCATCTCTCAGATACTCTACAGTCCTCTCTGTCCCCCATCTCTTCGCTCTCCTGTCCCAATCTGGCCACCAGTCACTATAATGAAACCCTTAAGAGTTCATTGGATGAGGCGGCTCCCCCCTCCACTTGAAAAGTTAGACGCAGGAGGCAGCAACCCTGGCACATGCCACAGACATGTTTTCTTCAGCAGTGCTCTAGGTGTGCTGAACGTCTGTGGAGAAAATCATGTTCACCTGCAGACTTCCTCCACTTTAAATTTATGCTTAAAACCTATAATTCTGCCCTTCACCTAGCCAAACAAGACTATTTCACCACTCTCATCTCTTCTCTCTCCTGTAACCCTAAAAGGCTATTTGAAACTTTTCACTCCTTACTCACTCCCAAGGTGCAGATGCCATTCACAGACCTTAGCGCAGATGACCTGGCCACTTATTTCCATGATAAAATTGATAAAATCCATCAAGAAATAACTGCCCAATCCCCAGGTGGCACTGACCCCCTCAACAGCTGCACTTCAGACTGTTCATTCTCATCTCAACCTATTACAATGGAGGAAGTATCTCAGCTACTTTCTTCTTCTCGCCCTACAACCTGCAGTAGTGACCCTTTCCCCTCACATCTTCTCCAGTCTCTGTCACCTGCTGTCACAATTTACCTTACTAAAATATTTAACCTTTCTCTCTCATCTGTAATTTTCCCATCCTCTTTCAAACATGCTGTCATAACCCCACTACTGAAGAAATCCTCCATTGACCCGTCCTGTGCTGCTAACTATCGACCTGTCTCTAACCTCCCTTTCATCTCCAAAATCTTGGAACGCTTATTCTATTCTCGTTTAATCCGCTATCTTTCTGCTAACTCTCTTCTTGACCCCTTACAATCTGGCTTCCGCACTCTGCACTCTACTGAAACAGCCCTCACAAAAGTCTCCAATGATCTCCTTACGGATAAATCCAAAGATGACTACTCTCTTCTTATTCTTCTGGATCTCTCAGCAGCATTTGACACTGTTGACCATCAACTCCCCCTCACTATGCTCCATTCTGTTGGCCTCACAGACACCGCTTTCTCCTGGTTCTTCTCTTATCTCTCTGACCGCACTGTCTGTGTATAATTTGTGGAAAACTGAAATTGAATCTCTCAGCGACTGAATTACTGCTGTTTCCACCATCTAATAGATCTGTCCCTGATATCTCCATTGCAGTCTCTGGCCTTACCATAACTCCTAGGCAGTATACCCGCTGCCTTGGGGTTTTGTTTGACTCAGACCTTTCCTTCACCCCCCCATATCCAATCACTCGCACGCTCATGTCATCTCCACCTCAAAAGCATCTCCAGAATTCGCCCTTTCCTTACCTAATACACTAAAGACACTAATTGTTGCCCTGATTCACTCTCACCTTGACTATTGTAACTCCTTACTAATCGGTCTTCCCCTTACTAAACTCTCCCCTCTACAATCTATTCTGAATGCGGTGGCCAGGCTAATCTATCAGTCTAGACGCTACAGCGATGCCTCCGGTCTGTGCTGGTCACTACATTGGTTGCCTATTCAATACAGAATACAATACAAACTTATCACCCTCATTCACAAGGCTCTCCATAATGCTGCACCTCCCTACATTTCCTCTATCAACTCTGTCTATCGCCCAACCTGTACTATCCGTTCACTCAATGACCTAAGACTAACATCCTCTGTTATCAGAACCTCCCACGATCGTATACAAGACTTCTCCCGAGTTGCACCACTTCTCTGGAATGCTCCATCCCGGACTATTAGATTAACCCCCAATTTCCACAGCTTCAAGCGTAAACTAAAGACATATCTTTTCGGACAGGCCTATCACAACTCCTAATGTAAACCCTTCTGTAGTTAGAATCCCTAAAACGTACCCTCCTCTGTTGATGCTCCAACATTACCTCACAGGATATGATGCCGTATCAGACTAACTTTATATGTCCAGGCACCATCTGCATGTTAAAGGACACGACTGGTGATGGCTCATACAGCTTATATGCAGTGCCTTGCGAAAGTATTCGGCCCCATTGAACTTTTCAACCTTTTGCCACATTTCAGGCTTCAAACATAAGGATATAAAAGTTTAATTTTTTGGTGAAGAATCAACAACAAGTGGGACACAATTGTGAAGTGGAACGAAATTTATTGGTTATTTTAAACTTTTGTAAAAAATAAAAAACTGAAAAGTGGGGCGTGCAATATTATTCGGCCCCTTTACTTTCAGTGCAGCAAAATCACTCCAGAAGTTCAGTGAAGATCTCTGAATGAGCCAATGTTGTCCGAAATGACTGATGATGATAAATATAATCCACCTGTGTGTAATCAAGTCTCTGTATAAATGCACCTGCTCTGTGATAGTCTCAGGTTTCTGTTTAAAGTGCAGAGAGCATCATGAAGACCAAGGAACACACCAGGCAGGTCCATGATACTGTTGTGGAGAAGTTTAAAGCTGGATTTGGATACAAAAAGATTTCCCAAACTTTAAACATCCCAAGGAGCACTGTGCAAGCGATCATATTGAAATGGAAGGAGTATCAGGCCACTGCAAATCTACCAAGACCCGGCCGTCCCTTTAAACTTTCATATCAAACAAGGAGAAGACTGATCAGAGATGCAGACAAGAGGCCCATGATCACTCTGGATGAACTGTAGAGATCTACAGCTGAGGTGGGAGAGTCTGTCCATAGGACAACAATCAGTCGTACACTGCACAAATCTGGCCTTTATGGAAGAGTGGCAAGAAGAAAGCCATTTCTCAAAGATATCCATAAAAAGTCTCATTTAAAGTTTGCCACAAGCCACCTGGGAGACACACCAAACATGTGGAAGAAGGTGCTCTGGTCAGATGAAACCAAAATCGAACTTTTTGGCCACAATGCAAAACAGTATGTTTGGCGTAAAAGCAACACAGCTCATCACCCTGAACACATCATCCCCACTGTCAAACATGGTGGTGGCAGCATCATGGTTTGAGCCTGCTTTTCTTCAGCAGGGACAGGGAAGATGGTTAAAATTGATGGGAAGATGGATGGAGCCAAATTCAGGACCATTCTGGAAGAAAACCTGTTGAGTCTGCAAAAGACCTAAGACTGGGACGGAGATTTATCTTCCAACAAGACAATGATCCCAAACATAAAGCAAAATCTACAATGGAATGGTTCACAAATAAACGTATCCAGGTGTTAGAATGGCCAAGTCAAAGTCCAGAATTGAATCCAATCGAGAATCTGTGGAAAGAGCTGAAAACTGCTGTTCACAAACACTCTCCATCCAATCTCACTGAGCTCGAGCTGTTTTTCAAGGAAGAATGGGCAAGAATTTCAGTCTCTCGATGTGCAAAACTGATAGAGACATACCCCAAGCGACTTGCAGCAGTAATCGCAGCAAAAGGTAGCGCTACAAAGTATTAACTTAAGGGGGCCGAATAATTTGGCACGACCCACTTTTCAGTTTTTTATTTACAAAAGTTTAAAATATCCAATAAAGTTCGTTCCACTTCACTATTGTGTCCCACTTGTTGTTGAATCTTCACCAAAAAATTTAAATTTTATATCCTTATGTTTGAAGCCTGAAATGTGGCAAAAGGTTGAAAAGTTCAAGGGGGCCGAATACTTTCGCAAGGCACTGTATGTGTAATGACAGTAACCTCTATTACAAAATTGTCTGACCATTGTACAAGCAATGCTACGTCTGTTGCCACCCCTGCTACCTCTTGTGTCACCACCTCTACCTCATAGATTGTAAGCTCTTGCAAGCAGGGCCCTCAGTCCCAGTATGTGAATTGACTATTTCTTTGTAATGTATCTTTTTTGTCAGTACTTGAACCCTACAAATTGTACAGTGCTGCGGAATATATTGGCGCTATATAAATAATTTATTTTTATTATAAAAAAAAAAAAAATATATTATTATTATTATTATTATTATTATTATTATTATTATTATACACTGACTTGTATGCAACCTTATGGCTGCAGCTAGTAACTCAGTTAAAATCAATCAGTACTTTTACAAAGTCACATTATAGCCCTAACCTTTCTTATAGCTTCCTAAATTCTATTAAGCAAAAGTACTAAAAAAACAACCATATAAAGCTAATGGCACAGGTTGCAGAAATGCCACTAAAAACACATTAGGAAAAAACTAACTAAGACAAAGGCCCCACATTGCGAACCGCAGTCAAAAAACGCTGCCAACATGATTACGTCAGAAATGCATTACGTTTTTTTCCACGTTTCTCACAGAAAGTCCGCAGAGTTTTCCTCTGCAGATTTTCTGCCTCTATTAAACATATATGGAAACCACCAGCATTTCTGTAGGTATAATTGACATGCTGCAATTTACAAAAACATAGTTACATAGTTTTGCACCGCATTTATTGCAATGGAGTAATTGTTGGGTTCAATGGTGATACTGCAGGGACACACTGACACACTTCTGACTACACTAATACTACATATCAGTTACAATCATTAAAGGGCTAATAGTTGCCATTATAGGACCCAATAAGAAATATATGAAAATTGTAGTGTGAGAACCTTCTTCCCGTAATGGGAATAGATGTGTATATAGACTCCTAACTTTTTTCACAATGTAAGGATGACATTACACAAAATCTCCTTCACTTTGCTGGTTATAAACTAGCATTTTTACTGCTGTGTTTTAGCAGCAGACAAAAATGCTATGTTTTGGCAACATATGGCCTAAATCTACATTTACACAACTGTTTTGTAAATATCTTGCAACGTGAAAATATCTTGCACTCATTTTCATGGATCCCCCATACATTTGATTGTGAAAAATGATCAAAAATAGAACATGACCTACATTTTGATGCTCCGTGACAACAAACCGTCAAAATGACGGTCATGCGAATAGCCCTTATTCACAGACATTGAATTTAATGCTGCCATGTGACATCCATTAAAAAAAAAAAAAAAAAAAAAAAAGCCGTGTCGTGTGACTGTAGCTTTAACCTTAATTTTGTATTTCTGTAGTTGCTATGATCTGCAGAGTGAAGTTACCTTGTCATATATTCCAGAAATGTAAAAATAAATTATTATTAATATTATGGCAGAATTCCCCTACCCATAAAATATTAAAAGTTATTCAGTACACAATTATGTTGGCAGGGCAGCACACTGGCTCAGTGGTTAGCACTGCAGCCTTGCAGCGCTGGAGTCCTGGATTCGAATCCTGCCAAGGACAACATCTGCAAGGAGTTTGTATGTTCTCCCCATTTTTGCATGGGTTTCCTCCCACCCTCCAAAGACATACTGATAGGGAATCTAGACTGTGAGCCCAATATGGGACAGTGACTGACAATGTCTGTAAAGAGCTGTGGAATATGATGGTGCTATATAAGTAAGCTAAATAAATAATTATGTACTTGATATACAACAACAGCTTGCCCCTCAAATTACACTGTCCCATACAGCTAACATCCATGAGATTAGCTAGTCACCACGAGGTTAAAATGTATTTAAGACTCTCAAATTAATAATATGCAATAAAAAAGTAACAATATCAACGTGGGGCCCGATCTTAATGTGACTTTTCAGAGATTAAAGTACTTAACAGAAACCTATGGGTCAAGATAACAGAAAAAAAAAGTTGTAACTAGACTCTGTTGCATTAAAAAAAAAAAAATAGCTTGAGGTTGGGGCTCCATGAGGTGTTTACAGTCACTGCAATGTGGATGCGATCCCAACCCCACACATTGCATAAAACTATACGCAGCGCAAATGCTGAGATTTCCAAAACCATTGCAGTTTTGGAAATCGTTGCATGTCAATTATACCTACGGAAAAGCTGGCGGTTTTCCAATAGGTCTAATGGAAGCAGAAAGTCCGCAGAAGAAATCTGTGAAAAGCAATGTGGGAAAAACCCGCAATGCGTTACCACCGCGTTTTTTCCCAGTGGTTTTTTGCTGCGGTCCGCTAAGTGGAGCCTTAGCCTAAAGCCAAAACTCTGGGAATAACAATATTTTGTTTTACGCCTCCATCAAACAGTTGTGCTTTTTAAATCTTATAGAGTAGCCTATGTAAAAATGCAAAAAATGCTATACTTGAAAAAGCCACAACTAACCTGAAACACTGCACAAAAATGCAGCAGATCAAAGCACACTTGGGGAAATTTATGAAGCCTTGCAAGGTGTTGAGACAATTTTGGCTAGGGCTAAATGGTGGCTTTGGCCACGACTGCTGTTGTATGACCAAAGATCGCTGTGTAGCCTTGTGATTCTTTCACTCATGTTAGAGAATGGAGTCACATTGCAACCTCAATGATGCCATGACTGTGACTTTTAGTCACAAAAAAGTCAGACATTGCTCAACTTTTTTGTGATTGTCTTGGCACCCTCGGGTCACAATGTGACTTCAAGATCAAAAATAAGATATGCACACCTTATTGTGGAGATAATCCCCTAATTGGTGCCAGGGGTACTGGAATACTCCCTTTATACAATGTGACTTCAATCACTAACATTAGTGAAAGAGTCACAGGGCGACATGGCGATCTTTGGCAGCATGACAGGAGTCACAGCCGAAGCACTTAGGCTTAGTTACACAAAAATATTGCCCACTTAAGGCTGAGGCCCCACATTGCAGAAACACAGCTTTTTTTGTTGCATGTATAACTTGATACATCATTTTCTTCCCTGAATGTACATGAAGATAGACTAAGTAGGGCTAATCCACAGATTTTTCATGTGGCACAGTCAAAAATATGTACAGATTTTTTTTTCCAAGTTGTAGACTGTTACTGCGGTTGATGAGGATTTAGGAGCAGATTCTATGCCTAAGGTTGGGATAGTGAAGAAATCAGGCGATACCTTTTAGAGGCTAACTGAGTATATTTATAAGTAAGCTTTCAGGAGTACTAGCTAGCTCCCTTCATCAGACATGGTGTGATACAAGAACTGAAAATTCACAGATTTTTATACACATGGTTTTCAAAGCATTTTAGAGTCCTTAAAAAAAAAATGCAATCTAAGTAGAGAAGTTATTTACAACAGGTCAAAAAAAACAGTCTGGAAACTTGTGGTGCATGACGGAGGGATCAGTAATTCTTGCTGTTATCTGTTTGCTATCAGGAGGTGATTTGTGACCCTCACAGGTCATACATAGTGTACATATTAAGTCCAAATTGCAGAGTTTGAAATTTTTGCATACATTTATACTCCCATTCTTTTCTTTTCTTTTAAGGTTGGGATACACAGCAACTTTGGCCATGACTTCTGTCACACGACCAAATATCACTGTGTTTCCCTGCTAACTACTTCACTAATGTAAGTAGAGTCACATTGCAATCCTGAGGAAATTTTAGTCGCAAAAAGATTGAGCGCTACTTTATCAAATCCTGATAATTTGAACTCTTGGAGCTCCTAGAAGTTGCTGGAGTTTTATTGTAAGTACTGCCTCATATGATTTTTCATATATAAATGGAGGGATTCTGTAACATATATTTTGAAAGCTAGTAAGTTATGTTATTACCAATTATGATTAGGCCTAGGTACAGAATTGTTGTATCAGGTCCCACAAGCATCAAACTATACCCTATATACAGGTAGTATTAAAACACCGCCATTTATTTTTTGTCTAAATGCAGTAGTAGTTTATCACTTACCTCTTTATAAGCTGGTCGGTGGAAGCTGGTATATCAGACTGAGAAGTCTCTACAGTGAACAGATTTTTAAATGGTGAGTGACATTCATAGGGATTTACAGTCTCCCTGAGAGCTATACTTTTTTTGGAAGACTGATTATCATGCACCTGTCTTTGTGCTGCAGTCCTTGATCTCTGAACAAAAAAGGGACTACTATGCATACAATTTTAATCCTTGGAACTATTGTGGGAGAGGAATACAAAAGGTTCAAAATCTATTCCCAGTCAAAGGACAATGATCAGCCATCTATGAATACTGTATGTACAGAGAAAAAAAATGTGCCAAAGAAACCAAGATACAAGATATATCCTAATCCTTCTTATTATAATATAATACGTATAGCAAAAAGTATTAATGGTAAGGACATATGTTCAGGTTTTTGATGCTGTGTTTAAAACCAAAGCAGGACTGGATTTAAAAAAAAAAAAAAAAAAAAAAAGGAGGAGTTTGACCTTGAGGAAGGTTTTATTATTATTATTATTATTATTATTATTATTATTATTGTTGTTGTTGTTTATTTATATAGCACCATTAAATCCATGGTGCTTTACATTTGAGGGTACACAAAATATACAAAACAAATATAATACTAACAGTGACCAACTGGCACAGTGGGATAGAGGGCCCTGCCCGCAAGGGTTTACAAGGTTGAACACAAATTAGTTTTTTGCCTCTTTTTAGCTGCATTTTTTTTTTTTTTTGGAAAAAACTCCATGGCCAGATGTTACAGTTTATTCAATAGCAAATTATGAATAGTTTTACAAACAGTACATTTTTTTTTTTTTTGGTATTGGTTTCTGAGATTTTCCTATAGATTTTATCATTGTGCAATGTTTTCAGGTAGAGAGGAGGTTCAAGGCTATAGTGCCAATAGCATTAGTAGAGACCAGGGTGGCCACTGACCTTCTGTAACAGTGGTTTCATTCACCTCAAAACATCTCTGAGGCTAAGGCCCCACGTAGTGAAATGCAGTTAAAAAATGTTGCGGAAAAAAACGCCAGCATTTCCACAGGTATAATTAATATGCTGTGATTTTCAAAAACTGCAGTTTTTGAAAATGCAGCTTTTCCGCATCTCATTAATTTTGCAGGTACTGTAAAACGCAGCATTTTTTTTGCCTAGTGTTTCCGCAGTAGCAAAAGAGCTGCGTTTTCGCAATGTTGGGATTTAGCCTGAGGTGAATGTCTCCTGCTGCAGAAAAGCTCTAGAAAAAAAGCAGAGGAAAACCACTGCACAAAAGCAATGGAAAGGTTAAAATCACACCAAAGAGTAAGGAACCACAAGACTAAAAATGTTTGTTGTTTTTAGTTTATCAGGTTTGAAAATGGGGCAAGAAAACAGCAACAGAAAAGCAGCCTTCTGCAGATGTATTTACCATGATATTTTTTGAAAACGCATTACAATGCCTTTCCACATTGTTTTTTTCTGCAGTATTTCACTTTGCTAGGACTGTAAAATGTAGTGTTTTTGACACTGCATTTTGACAGTACACTGTATCTGCAGTGGCCAAAAACAACATGTGGCCGTGGCCTTAAAGGGGTTTCCCAGGCAAAAAAATATTTTTTTTTGAAAAAGGTCTGTTGGGTTAATAAGTGCATCCAAATACCTTTAGCTTTGTTTTGAGTGATTTCTGGGTTTCTCTGGGATCTCCTGGTATCCTCTGTATTTGTTTACATGGTGTAGCTTCCTGTTCTTTTATCCTACAACTACCATGATGAACACTTCACTCAGGGTTGATTCACACTACATCCCCCTCTCACTCTGTCCCCCTCCCTCTCTCACTCCCTCACACTCCCTTCCGGTCTCCTTAGCTAGCCCACCCACTATAAGCCCTTCCCAACTAACTCAGCCCACCCCCCCACCCCATCATAATTACCTGTCTTCCTGTCCTGATCTTCTGGGCATGGGAGATCACTTGTGGGGCTGGGTCCGCCTCTTCTTGATGTCTGCCTGTCCAGGTGCAATAGAGCTGGAGTGCTGGCATTACACTGTAGCCGTCACTCCAGCTCTATTGCGCAGCCGTGGAAGGACAGAAGATGTCAAGAAGAGGAGGAGCAATCCTGTGCAATAGAGCCTGAGTGCCAGCTACAGGACAGAGCCGGAGCCGGGCATTGTGTGCCGGCTTCCCACCGCACTGCACATGCCAGCACTATTGCTGCAGATTTTGCAGTGGTTTTTTTGAGCGAAAGCCAGGGGTGGATTACGCAGAAGATGTATAAGTGAGAGGTTTAAGTGCTTCCTATATATTTCCTGTTTATTTTCTAGCCATTCTTGGCTTTGGCTCAAAAAACTGCAGCAAAATCTGCAACAAAAAAACAGACTACATTTTAGCAACGTGGTGCTTCAGCCTAAGTCTGAAACTCATCGTTTTACAGTACCTGCAAAATGAATAAGATTCTGGCTATTCCCATTCAGACATTGCAGAAAAAAAATGCAGCGGAAAAAGCTGCGTTTTTAAAAAACGCTTTCATTTTTGAAAATTGCAGCATGTCAATTATACCTGCGGAAACAATGGAATTTTCCATATAATAAGGGCAGAAAGTTTGCAGAGGAAAACTCTGAGAAAACGCAATGAAAAATGCAGCAGGAAAAAATGTGATGTGTTTCAGCCACGTGTTTTTCCAGTGTTTTTTGATGCATTTTCGCTATGTGGACCTTAGCCTAAAGGGGATTTCCGGGAAATGATATTGATGACCTATCCTTAGAAAACCTCAATACTTTACTTCATAAGTTCAAATTTGAATTTTCGCTATGTGGACCTTAGCCTAAAGGGGATTTCCGGGAAGTGATATTGATGACCTATCCTTAGAAAACCTCAATACTTTACTTCATAAGTTCAATGATAGTGGTCGGGGGAAGGCCTGGTTCCCCGACCGCTATACCTATTGTTAATGGAAAGGGGCCGGTCCCCTTTCCATTAGATGCCAGCCCAGGGGAAGTGACAAAAACAAAAATACTCACCTGGCTGTCTTGGGCTCAGAATCGTCTCCGGCACTTTTCAGGCTTCACTGCAGGGGCCTGTGATTAGGCCCCAGCGGTAACATGGGGAGCGCCAGCGTAATGACGTCATCACGACAAACGTGACTGCTAAGGTGCAATCACAGGCCCCAGCGGTGATGTCTGGGGCACAGGACGTGGAGACCAAGGAAGTTGGAAAAGACATCAGGACGGAACAAGGATGCCTCGGAGAGGTAAGACAAGGTGAGTATGAGTGTTTGTTATTTTTAATCTCTTCTCTTGGGCCTCTATTTATTATATTCTGTGGTCTGAGGAGACCCCAGAGTATAATAATAGCTCGGGGGGGGGGGGCACTATGGAGCATTTAAGTGTGTGTCGGGGTCACTTTGGGCATATAATACAGTGTGGGGGCCACTGTGGGCATATATTACTGTGTGGGGGCAACTATGGGCATATAATACAGAGTGGGGGCCACTGAGGAGCATATAATGCTGTGTGGGGGCCACTGAGGGGCATATAATACTGTGTGGGGGCCACTGTGGGCATATATTACTGTGTGGGGGCCACTGTGGGCATATAATACAGAGTGGGGGCCACTGAGGAGCATATAATGCTGTGTGGGGGCCACTGAGGGGCATATAATACTGTGTGGGGGCCACTGTGGGCATATATTACTGTGTGGGGGCAACTGTGGGCATATAATACAGAGTGGGGGCCACTGAGGAGCATATAATGCTGTGTGGGGGCCACTGAGGGGCATATAATACTATGTGGGGGCCACTGTGGGCATATAATACTGTGTGGGGGCCACTGCGGAGCATATAATACTGTGTGGGGGCCACTGTGGGCATATAATACAGTGTGGGGGCCACTGAGGAGCATATAATACTGTGTGGGGGCCACTGAGGAGCATATAATGCTGTGTGGGGGCCACTGAGGGGCATATAATGCTGTGTGGGGGCCACTGAGGAGCATATTATACTGTGTGGGGGCCACTGTGGGAATATAATAATGTGGGGGGGGCACTGTGAGTATATAATACTGTGTGGGGCCATTGTGGGCATATAATGCTGTGTTGGGGCCACGCCGAAGCATATAATGCTGTGTTGGGGCCACGCCGGAGCATATAATGCTGTGTGGTGGCCACTGCGGAGCATATAATGCTGTGTGGGGGCCACTGCGGAGCATATATTGCTGTGTTGGGGCCACTGCGGAGCATATAATGCTGTGTAGGGACCACTTTGGAGCATATTATACTGTCCCAGTAATGTTTACATGCCGGGTGCTGTGCTGCTCATTCACCATGTTCATGATAACTGCAGTTGTACTAAAGCTGTATCTCTTTCAAGTATCTGAGATATTGCTGCAGCACCCGTAACCGTCACTATCAAGAATTCACTCTAGGGAGGCGATAGGGGGATTCTGATGGGCAGCCGTTGGAACCAATCTAGTTGCAGCTTGTTAATGCAAGCAGTGAAGGTGTGTAGAGTTTGAACTGCCTTTTGCCCTCTACTTAGCATCTACATATCACAAGGCATTATGGGAAAGGAGCTGGGGAGCTCATATGCCCTCTGTTGGATGTAACAGATCCTCAATTTGCTTTTGACTCACCGAGTCTTGAGACAGCAAATGGGATTTTAACAAAGCCAATTTCACTTATCTGCATACAGCACTGTTTCAGGATTTTTGTCCCTCATCAGTACAGAGCAAAGTGAACTGGCTGGCTTTGTGAGAGGCAATGAGTGGCTTAGGGACAAGAATCTCTCACATTGAGGAGAGCACCAGTGAAGGTGTGTAGAGTTTGAACTGCCTTTTGCCCTCTACTTAGCATCTACATATCACAAGGCATTATGGGAAAGGAGCTGGGGAGCTCATACGCCCTCTGTTGGATGTAACAGATCCTCAATTTGCTTTTGACTCACCGAGTCTTGAGACAGCAAATGGGATTTCAGCCAAGCCAATTTCACTTATCTGCATACAGCGCTGTTTTTTTTTTATTGAAGGTCTCAAGAACTGTGCCAACGAAAACACCAGTGCACGGCAAAAAAGTGACGGGTGCCACTGAAAAAAACGTGCAAAGGATGCTGCCTATCGCAAAACCCATCTCAAAAGAGAATGGGTCCTCCGAAACTGTCCCCAAACTCAGAGCCAAAAGGCCCACGAGTAAGGGGGCTAAACCAACGCAACTGCCGAAACAGGAGGGTCAGCACTTACTTGGTTTCCTCCATGGGCTGCCACCACCAGGAGTACTACCAAGCCAGCTACTTGCATCAGTCCCCTCAAGGGCTACCACCCCAAGAGTACGACTGAGCCTACAACTGTTGTCTATCTCCACAAAAACAGAGACAGACACTGGAGAGCAAAGAAGAAAGGAACCCGAGGGCCACACACTCCAACTCCTAGACTTCGGGTAGGACCCAAAAGGGTTTCCACACCCCTACATCCACACAAAAACAGTGACAAACAGGTGACAAAATGTAATAAACAAAAAAGAATAAATAAGTGAATAGAGTGCCAGTGTACTGGCCTGGTCTATCTGCCAGATCTATAAAAAATTACCCATGCTGGATAAACCAAGCAATAGGGTGAGTACTCCTCAGGTGTATTCAAGTGCTTGCGCAATGTGCCAAATTCAGTGGGTTTCCCAGGCCCAGTGAAATAAGGCACCTCTGGAGTCACCATCCCCAGAGGAACTTGCACCATGAGACCTTCGAAAACCTCCCCAGCCTCTTGGCTTCGATTCCAGGGGCCCTCTACAATTCCTGGTGTAGTTCCCTGTCTCATATTCACAGTGCTCAGTTGGCTCCCTACAGTGGGTTAACCACTCCCTCTGGCAGAGCCAACCTACTGGCTGTTTCTGATAAGAACAGGTTTTATTTGCATCCAAGTCTTATACAAAAAATAACAAGGTACTGCGACGCAGCGCATAACTGTATTACAATACCACAATTCAGTCTATATCATTCATCCTTAAGGGATGCGGCGCGGCATACGGCGACAGGAAATACATCCTAACACTACATGCTGCACTACAAACCTAACTGACATACTTTTGGTCAATGCAATAAACACAGACGAGTGACAAAAACAGAGGGATGAGGGGGAGGGAAGGTCACAGGCCCGAAGCTTTATTGATTGACCACAACACACATGAGGGGAGGACAGGCAATGCAAGAAATAATATACTTCCTATACTACCACTACTTCCTACCCTGGCAATAACTAACACATTTTAGGGGGGGACAGGTAAATACAAGAAATAATATACTTCCTATACTACCACTACTTCCTACCCTAACTCTAAACAAAATGGTTAAACAGCAAAAGCATCAAACATGTGATGGGATGGGGAAGAGGAAAGAGGGAAAGGGGAGGGGATGATCACAGGCCCGAAGCTTTATTTGAGTAACACGACAGACATGAAGGGAGGACGGGGAAGGGAAAAAAACAGACGTCGCCGAAGACTCAGTCCTCTTCTCCCTCCTCTTCACCGGCCAGGCTATCCAGAATGGCATAGTCCCGCTGCAGGCTGCGGATCAGCCTGCAACAATCCTGAAAAGTGATGTCCTCTCTTCGCAAAGTCAGTCCTTTTCTGGCGAACCAGATAGCGTCCTTGAAACAGTTCACAAGTCGCCAGGCCTCCAGAATGTCACTCTCTCTGTGAGTCCCCTGGAAGAGCCCATACAATACCGCGTGGTATGTCAGGCCCCTCCTGGGTACACAGTCCTCAAAGTCATCTTCCAGCTCGTCCAACAGGCCTTGAGCAAAAGGGCACTCCCAAAAGACGTGCAAAGATGTTTCCTCCTTGTAGGGGCACCGTGGGCAGTACCTCGTCTTGCTCAAGTTGCGGGCATGCATGAACGACCTGAGGGGCAGCCCCCCTCGGATAGCCATCCACGACAGATCCTTGTGCCCGTTGGTCAGCAGACGTGAAGAGACGTTCTCCCAAACGACCTTCGTGGCGTCCGCTGTGAGTCCTGGAACCTCCTCCATGCCATCCCTAGCTCGGATGAGCTTGTGGATGGTCTTTGGCTTCCACAGATCCGGTTTAAGACCCTCCAGCTGGAACTCCCTCACGAACTTGGGCACGTCCTTGTAGAACCACGGGACGGTCCAGTTGTAAGGGACGGAGCTGTCCCATTTCTCCCAGCCGAGCCCTCGCCAGAGGGGGAGCAGGAACAAACGAGACATGGCCTTCCCCGCGGATCCGCTGACTGTACTCAGGGTTCTGCGAACACAATCACAAACAAAAGCCGATCTTAGAAGGGTTGGAATATCGGGGACATTCTTACCTCCCTTGAGCCGGTCCTTGTACATGATGCTCCGCTTCACCCGGTCCATTTTGGAGCCCCACACAAAGTGGAAGACGGTCCTGGTGATGGCCCGCGCCACCGTTGCCAGTGGGGGCCAGGCCTGTGCGGTGTACTGGAGCACAGGCAGGATCTCATTCCTCAGGACGAGCGCCTTTCCCTCGATGGTGAGCTGACGTAGGCTCCAAAGCCCGATTCGCTGATTGATTTTCTTGAGTCTTTCGTCCCAAGACCTCAGGGCGGCGCCTTCCTTTCCGAACCAGACTCCCAAGATCTTGATGAAGTCCGGTTGCACTGTGAAAGGAAAGAAAGCAGGGGAGGCCAGGTGCCACTCTCCGAAGAGCATGGCCTCTGACTTTCCACAGTTCACCTTAGCCCCTGAGGCTCGGCCGAAGCGTTCGCAGGTCTGGACGAGCGTTGACACCGACGACTGGTCAGCGCAGAAGATGGTCACATCGTCCATGTAGAGCGAACACTTGACTTCCAGGTTTCCTGAGCCCGGAGCGATGATCCCTCTGATCCCTCGATTCTGCCGGATAGATTCTGCGAACAGTTCTATAACACAAACAAAAAGGAGGAGAGAGAGCGGGCAGCCTTGTCTGACCCCGGAGCGAACCGAAAAGGGGTCAGTTTTCCAGCCGTTCACCATCACCGAGCTGTGGATGTCAAGATACATGAGGTTAACCATACGACAGAACCACTCACCCACACCAAGTTGGCGGAGGGCTTTCGCCATGAAATCGTGAGAGACACGATCGAAGGCCTTCTCCTGATCCAGACTGACCAGGGCCGCGTGTGCACGGCGGTCTCCGATGTAGTGCAATGTGTCTCTCACCAGGGCTAAGCTGTCCGCGATCCTCCGACCAGGAATGGCGCAGGTTTGGTCCGGGTGGATGACGCTGCCGATGACTGCCTTCAACCTCGTTGACATCACCTTGGCCAGGATCTTGTAGTCCACGTTGAGGAGCGAGATGGGACGCCAATTCTTCAGGTCGCATCTTTCCCCCTTCTGCTTGTACAAGATCGTGATCAAGCCTTCCCGCAACGACGGCGGCATCGTCCCCGCCACCACCATCTCCTCGTAGAGATCTTTCAGATCCGAGCAGATCAGGTCCCCCAGAGCTACGTATAGCTCGGCGGGGAGACCGTCGCTACCCGGAGTCCTTCCGACCTTAAAGGATTTAGCGGCAGCGAGGACTTCGGCCACCGTCAGAGGGGCGTTCAGAGCCTCAGCACCTGCAGGATCAAGAGGATTCGTGATACCTGACAGGAACTCTTCCGCTGCATCTTCGTCGGTGGGTTTCGGGGAGTAGAGGTCGCGGTAGTAGTCGCGGACGACGCCCATCACTTCCTTCTTCCCCCTTCTCATGTTGCCGTCTCCATCCCTCATCTCTGTGACGGGCGTGTGGCCTGAGTGGACCTTTCTGAAAAAGAAAGAGTTACATTTCTCACCCTTCTCCAGATGCTCCACCTTGGAACGGAAGATGATCTGCCGCGATTCCTCCTCAAAGTGCCCCTTGAGACCCTTCTTGGCGTCCTCCAGCATATCCCTGACGTCCCAGCCACAGCGCTCGAGGTCCTGAAGAGAACGTAGCTCGCGCTGCATCTCCCTCAGGTCCCCCTTGCGCCGGGCCGCCTGCTGGCGGCCTCTCGCCTGGAAGAAACAACGGATATTGACTTTAACATATTCCCACCAATCCGACAACCTGCTAAAGGAAAATTTGTCGTTACGAAGGCACACGTAAACATCCCTAATCTCCTCCAACAACTCCTCATTTTCCAGCAAGGAGCAATTCAGCTTCCAGGAGCCGGGGCCGGGTGGAAAACCGTTGCCCACGGCGCCCTCAAAGAGAATACCCCTGTGGTCAGAGAAGAAGCAAGGGATCATAGAGTGGCTTACCTGTGCTACTGACCGAGAGGTGAACACGAAGTCAATCCTGGAACGCAGTGAGCCATCGGACCGACACCAGGTGTAGTTGGCTGATGCCGGCCCCATAGAGCCCACCGCGTCCCTGAGAGAGGCCTCGGTCACCATCTCGATCAGCAGTTTAGATGTTACATCGAGCTTCGCTGACGCAGAAGAACTCCTTCCGTCACCCTCCACAGGGCAGTTGAAGTCCCCGGCCAGAATGACTGCCCTGGTGGTAGCGAGCTGAGTGCGCAGGATCTGGAAAAGCTCCAGGCGCTCTTTCTTCATGGGGGAAGCGTACACGTTGATGAGCCTAATAGGCTCCCCCGCCCAGGAACCGTCTATGACCATTAGCCGGCCACAGACGAGCTCCCGGTAGGTTTCAAGCGTGAAGGCGTTCCCCCTGATGAGAACGGCAATACCTGCGGACTTGCAGTCGCCACCACCCGACCAGTAAGACGGACCGTGGCTCCACTCCCTGCAGAGGTGTCCGTAGGACCGAAGAGAGGGGAGGCCGCACTCCTGCATCATCACGACATTCGCCTTAGCAATGTTCTCCACGAACGACAAAGCTGTCTGACGTCTACTCCTCTCCTTGATGCTCCGCACATTTATGGTAAAGATAGAGATCCCAGCCATAGTGAGAGAAAAAAGAAAAGATTAAACCTTCAAGACAGGTTTTCTAGTTACCGCTCCCGTCGGGGGGGTTTCTCCTCCTTCTTGTCCGCAGGCAAGAGTTGCTCCAAGGAGTCTTCAATCGCCTGCAGGGCGTGGGTATCGAAAGCCTCCACCATCTCCACCGCCTCACCGCCGAGGATCTCGGTGATGATTGACGCCGGGGGTTCGGCCAACAGGGTATCCACATACCGCTCGAGTTCTAAGTCCACCGGGATGGCGTCCTCGGCGGGCTCCACTGCTAACTTTTTGGAGACCTCGTCGTCTTCGTCGGGGCCTTCGCTCTTCTTTCTTTTCCTTTGCTCTGAAACAAGACAAGCGGGAGAGGGGAGGGGGGGGGAATTCCTCCAAGGAGGGGCCCGCAGCAGCTGGAGGGGGAGGTGTTAGTGCTGCTGGGGGGAGGGAAGCCGGGGGGGGAGGGGTGAGGGGGGGGCAGGGGTGGCCACTGAGGTGATGGGGGGAAGGAGAGGGATAACCTCAGTGGGGGGAACACTGGGAGGGGGGGGGGAGTCGTCCGCTTACCCTGCTCAGGATTTTTCTTGGGCTGCTGCGGCGGCTGCGGCTTCTGCTTCTGCTTCTGCTGCTGCTGCTGCTGCTTACCCTTGCTCTGCTCCGGTTTCTGGGGATTCCGGGGCTTCTGAGTGTCTTTGGGCTTGGTCGCTGGCTTCTTCTTGGCCGGCGCGGCGGGCGCGCCGGCCGCGAAATCCGCCGCCACCCTCGCCCAGGATCTCTTCGGGCACCCCTTGTAGGCGTGGTCCGCCTCCCCACACAGATTACAGGTCTTCCGTGTGGGGCAATCCTTCGTCTCGTGCCCCACCACACGGCAGTTCCTGCAAGCGTTCTCCCTGCAGGCCCTTCCTTCGTGCCCCTCCTTACCACACTTGCGACAGCAGCGCGGCATATCGGGGTAAAAGATGAGCCCGTAGGAGTTCCCGAGCGAGAACACCGGCGGCAGATGCACCAGGCCGTTGGAGTTGTGGGGGTCCCTGTGGAGGCGGACTACGGCTGACCACTTGCTGTTCCAGAAGCCGAGACCGTTCAGGATCTTGGACGGCTCCTTGATCACAGTACAGTACCTGCTCAGGAACGTGGCTACGTGGCTGCCTGGGGTGTGCGGATTCCTCATCGCCACCGTGATCCGTCTCTCGTTCTGTTGCACTGGGCAGCTGCACACGAACGTCCTGAAAGGGGATCCCGGCAGCGCTGACTTCACCGCATCCCAATACCTCCTGCATATGTCCACGGAGGCAAAAGTCACAAAGAAAATCCCTGTGACGAAGGCGTGGACTGCTAGGGTCTCGGCTTTGGAAAAGCCCTGCTCCAGGACCATCTTTTGACAGAAAATTTTCTCTGTCATGTTTGGACGCTTTCCGTCCACCTCCTTCAGCCTCAGAGTCACCGTTTGCCTCATCCAGGGCTCCAAGGTTGGAGCCCCCTGAGTCGGCAGCAGGTTTCCCGTCTGGCCGGCGGAAGCGGACGGAGAGACGTCCGAGATGGCCGCCGGAGCCTGGCTTACCTTGGCCTTGCCCCCGGCTGGTCTCCCCGCCTTCTTGGGGATGGTTCCTTCTGTGGCCATTACCTCCTGGCACCGGGCTGTCCCACGAAGACTCTGGGCAGAGAACTGTCCCTCGGCGCTCCTGAAGTCTTCTCCTGGAGTTTCAGCTAGGCTCCGCCCCCTAATCTGAATATCTCCCGAAGCTCCGCCTCCCGAAGTCCAAGTCGTTCTCTCTCCCTGAGCTTCCCGGGATGTGCTCACGGTGGGTTGTCAGCTGCTTCTCCCTTGCTGGCGTCGGTCTTCGATGGCGAAGGTCTCGAAGGCGCTAGAGGGCTCGCCCTCTCGGTCTAAAGGCAGATCAAATGCAGCACTGCTCCCCCGTCCAATAAATGGCACTCGGTTTATCCTGGAAATTTCGGATATGGGCGTCCGAGCGGATCCGCTTTCTGGCGTCCCAGAAGTTTTACCGGATATTGCTATCCGAACGGTTCCTATTCCAGTTCCCCTCACACCAGATATTGAACTGATAAGAACAGGTCCCGACTACACTTGATCTTAGCCAAAAGGCCGAGAAGTGATCACTCTGCATACAGCACCGTTTCGGGATTTTCGTTCCTCATCAGTGCAGAGCAAAATGAACTGGCTGGCTTTGTGGGGAGGCAATGAGTGGGTTATGGACAGGAACATCTCTCCTTGAGGAGAGCACCAGTTAAGGTGTGTAGAGTTTTGAGTTGCCTTTCGCCCTCTACTAAGCATCTACATATCACAAGGCATTATGGGAAAGGAGCCATGCATGCCCTGATAAGAATTCTGGGTAAGGAGTATAGATGAAACTTTGTGGACGAAACAGAGGAGTTTGATCTCTCATTAGGGAGAGACTGGTACAGAGAATTATTAAACAATTGATAATCTGCTAAGAGTTCTGGGTAAGGAATGCCACTGAGACCTCTTTACGACTTATTAGATCATTTTATGTCCTGCGGAGAATACTGGAAAAAGCATACAAATAAGACCTCATTCATGGAAAAGGAGAAATTTCCTCCTAGACTTATTAATAGAAAGAAAAGTAGCTTTTTCTATAATACCACAAGGTTTTTAAACGAAAAAAACAAACTGCTATTGTCATAAACTGGGAAGAATAACTAAATTAGAGTTCTCCAGAAAAATAAAAATAAAAACCATAGGTCCTATTAGCAGACAACACAGGAATGCATTCATCACAAAGCCATTCTAAAAGAACATGGGCCTCCTAGCAACCTGCAAGCTTCCTGACCAAAAGTCAGCAAGAAGATCAAATCGCAATTATCTCCCTGTTGAAACAGGAAGACCACTAGCTCTGGCCTCCATGTAGGTTCTAACCCACATGTGTAGTAACATGTACTAACATTTGCAACCATCTCCAAATAAGTAAAGGTAGGCTGAGGAGCAAAGACTTTAAAAATCACACAACTCTTTCTCCCAGAGATCAGGAGGATCCTAAAAGGGCATCCAAAATTTTTTTTTTTTTTTTTTTTTTTCCTTCAGATAAGCCATTTTCATTCTTAAATCGCAGAATTCAAAACACTTTATTCATCCTTAGGACTTCTACTCTTTTTTCTTTTGAGTTATATTTTAATTTTAAATAACCTTATATATTTCTCAAGTTATTATCTAAACATACAAGACATACATACATGCAACATTCATCTGAGGTAAAGCCTCCATAGGTGGAAATGCCATATTTTCTGGGCATTACTTATGCCCATCTTCTTAATATCCAAAAAATAATAAATTTGCATTTCATTTAATGCCATGTTAATGCAATTCTTCTTGTCCACTACGTCACGATTGTATACTAGTATATTCCTTGACTTCCATAGGGCATTTTTAATGCTGCAGATGAAAGTCCAGATCATTCTTTTGTTTTCCTGAGTGAAATCCGTCAAATGCATACCGTATAAAATTGTTTCATGGTCAAGCCTTTTAAGGCCGGTCACGAACTTTAATAACGGTCCAACCTCTCTCCATATTTGCTGGGCATAACTACAGTTCCAATATAGGTGCAAACATGTCTCTTCACCCCCGCACCTTTCTCTCGGACATCTGGGACTACTACATAATCTGCGATGGTATTGAAAAGACCTTAGCGGTAAACACTCATGCACTGACATCCAGGCAAGGTCTTTTAATTCATTTAGTAGGTAAGGTGAACTCACATTCTGCCATATCGTCTTGACCGTCTTGTATGCATAATTCTTTATTGGTTCTAAACCTTCAGTCTTTCGATGTTCACTTATTATTTCTTTGCCACTTCTTAGCACTAAAGGTTCCATCTTATCCAGTTCCAAAGTTCTTATGGTCTGATGAAGACATCCATAGTGTCCTGGGGTCACTGTAACGTTAGGCGAGCTCAAGGAGATCTCTGCCCACTTGTATTTCCTGAATAAATATCCCAGCATATATCTCAGAAAGAAGCTCCATGGTACAGATAAAAAATTGTACCTAAAACAAAAACTGAAAAAATTTGCAGCAAGAATGTTCCGGATATTAGGGACATTTTTCCCTCCATTCATACGCAGCTTATAAATCTTCTCGCTTTTCAGTTTTTCCATTCTGGAATTCCACAGGAAGACACAAAACTTTCTTTGCATTATCTTTAGGATTTCCCCACTGGGTGGATAGACTGCGTTTATATATAACAGGATGGGAATGAGAATGGATTTCATTATTAAGATTTTCCCTTCCAGAGTTAGCTTCCGCAATTTCCAGAATTCTATCTTCTTCTGCACTTTTTGGACTGCATTCTCCCAGTTGATCTCGCCGTTATTTTTACTATTGAACCAGATTCCAAGAATTTTAATTTTATCTGTTGTCAAAGATAATAATGGGAAATCCGCACTACACCATTTTCCAAAGGTAAGGCAGTTGCATTTATTTAAGTTAAGCCGGAATCCAGAAGCCTCGCAGAAGTATTCCGTAATTCTTATGGTTCTTTTTAGATCCACTTCAGATTCGCACATAACTGTTATGTCATCCATATATCCCAACGTTTTTAGTTTGCGGCTGTTGCTTGCTGGTAGGTAGATCCCCTTCACCATCTTATCTTTTCTGATCATGCATAAAAGGGGTTCAATGGCACATATAAACAAAAAAGGTGACATCGGGCACCCCTGCTTGACCCCTGATCTTAGGTTGACTTCTGGTGACAGCCACCCATTGACCAGTATTCTGCTCTTGCAATTCTTATACAGAAGCTTGATGTAATTTATGAAAAAAATCTGGAAAGTTCATCTTTTTTAATACCAGAAACAAAAAATCATGAGCGACTCTGTCAAAGGCTTTTAAAAAATCTAGTGACAGTATTGCGAACTTCTGCTTTCTTGTATTCTGATACCATATGGTATCCTTTATGGCATTGAGGTGCTGGTAAATTGTTCTCCCGGTTATTGCACACACTTGATCAGGGTGAATGATTATATCCATGACGGTCCTCATCCTGTTCACAAGCATTTTGGAGAAGATCTTATAGTCTACATTAAGTAGACTTATAGGTCTCCAGTTTTCCAGGCACGTTTTATCTCCTTTCTTGAATAGTAGCGAGATGACTCCACTACGCCATGATTCTGGTAGTTCTCTGCAATCAAAAATTTCTTGAAATACCTTGAACATATCTTCCTCTATTATGTTCCAAAAAGTAATATAAAATTCAGCCTGTATCCCGTCCGATCCTGGTGTTTTTCCCCTGGCACAGCTCTTTAGAGCATCTTGTATCTCTTCTGCTCGTACCGGCCCTTTCAAGGTCTCCCAATGTTCAGGGCTCAAAGTGACATCTATGGCGTTAAGGACATCTTCCAGAAAACTTTTGTCGATGGCCTTTTGACCAAACAATTCTTGGTAAAAACACTGTACCTTTTTCAGCATCCCGTCTAGGCTTTCTTCTCCTTCTAGCTTTTTAATAGCTTCTCTCCTCTCGTATATTTTCTTGAAGAAGAATCTTGTACATTTCTCGTCTTCTTCCGCTTTCTCCACTTTTGCAAGAAACATCAAACTTTTCCCTTTTTCCAAAATTGCATCTTTAATTTCTTCTTTTACTTTGCGGGTCACATCTTCCATGTCTACCCCGTTGTTTTGCAGCAGCAGGCATGTTTGCAACCGCATATTTAGATCCTTGTACCATTGTTGTTTTTCTCTTGTTTTTTTGGCACCCATCTTCATAAAGAAACTTTTTATCTGTTTTTTTGCATATTCCCACCAATGAAGAATTGATGGATATTGTAGCTGTCTTCTTTTTAGGAAACCATAAAACTTTTGAAAGCTCTTCTGTACTCCATCATCTTTCAACAATTCAGTATTTAATTTCCAGATCCCTCTCCCCTTCTTCTCCTCCGAAATTGTTATTTCCATTTGCAGGATCTTGTGGTCAGAAAGAATCGTCTCTTCTAGTTCACAGCGGCCACATAAAAGACCCCTAAGGAAAAAAAAAATCGATTCTTGACTTGTATATATTGCAACTCCACGTATAACCTGGCTCGTCTCCATTGCATGATTTCCACGCATCCGTTAAGCCGTGGTCAGACACTAGCGCTTTCAGTTGTTTTTCGGTTTTGTCTCTCTTCTCAGAGCAGGACGCTCTTTTCTCACCGGACACAATGCAATTAAAGTCCCCTCCCACAATGAGGGGGAGCGTGCCAGGTATGTACAGATTTAAGAGGTCAAAAAGCACTGATCTTTCCTCTTTGTCCACCGGAGCGTACACGTTGAGTATTCTGAACATGGTATTTGAATACTTGCACGTTATCATGATTGCTCTACCTGGCTGGATTTCTGCGGTAGCAAGGATTTGGAAGTCGTTGCTTTTAAATAAAACTCCCACGCCTGATGCACGGTTGGAATTATCTCCAGACCACGCAGACGGTCCTTGCGTCCATTCTTTTTTTAAGAAATCATAATTAAAATCATAATCCAAGTGACACTCTTGAAGCAAAATTATCTGAGCCGCTATTTTTTTAACAAAATCAAAAGTTACCGCCCTCTTCTTAGGGTTTCCAATGCCTCTTATGTTCATAGAGGCTATCTTAATACCAGTCATCTGGGTCATTAGGTTACATCATAATTTAAACTGCTCCTGTCAGTATTATCCATATAAGGGTTTTCCTCAGACACATACTGACTGATTCTTGCTGGGTCTGAATCAGGGATTCCATCCTGCAGATCCATTCCCGATGATGTCTGCCTTATTCTAGGCACTCGTTTGTTCCTAAATATGTCTCTCCTTTCTTCTTCACCATCCCCCAATTTTTTCCTTTTAAACTCAGGCACATTTACCACCATTTCTTCACCACAAACCTCTATATTTGAGGCGTCATTCTGTTCCTCTGTTCCTATGGGCGTCTGAGCTTCCTCACACGGACCAGGCGCCGCCTGCACATCCATACCAGACTCATGAACCATAGTTTCCGCATTTCCATCACCTGGTTCATTCACACCCAAATCAGGAACAGCTGCTTCAGAAGCTAAATCTCTTGAGCTTCCAGCTCTGGCGTCTGCCTCAGCTCCTTTTCCTCTCCCCGCCACAATGTCAGACCATTTATACTCCCTTTCTGGGCAGTTTTTTTTTTTTTTTTCTGGGCATCCTTCCCACACATATTACAGCTTACTTCAGCCTTGCACTCCTTTGTATCATGACCAAGCTGGCCACATCGCTTACAAGGGTAAGCATCTGCTGAGCAATTCTCGTGAGAGTGTCCAAAGCCTTTGCATTTCTTACAATAATAGGGCATACCACTATAATACATGTATCCTTTCTCACGCCCTATAGCAATGCTGGAAGGGGGGGGACCAATTCGGGTCAGGATTTTGCTTGAAAACCACCATAAACCGGTACTTTCCGGTCCACAAGCCCTCAGAATCTAGCACTTTTTTTACTTCTCTTATACTCGAGCAGTATTTCAACAAAAACAGTCCTATATCATTTTCAGACACATAAGGGTTGTACATGAATACCGTTAGTGGCACCTCCCCAAACGAATTCAGGAAGACAAAATGCAATTCCTCAATATCAGGTCTTAAAATATTTTTCTTAATGCATTGCTCACATTCTTTGTAGCTACTCGCATCATTAAACACCAGTATAAAAAAATCTTTTTTCCGGTACTCTTGCAAGCAAAGAATATCCATTTTCACCACTCCCAGCTGTTCAAGCAACACCTTATTTACTAAATAGCCCACAGTGTACTTATCTCTGTTCTGTTTGATTTCAATGCGGATTCCGTTTTTGATCCTTGTGTCTGTTTCCTTCATGTAGCTGTAATGACTCCTTCTCCCCACGGGATTCACCATCTCTGGGTCTCTGTCGCACCCAAGTTAACCCTTCCGGACACGAAACGTCGTGCCAGACGGTCCTGCAAAACCCCTAGCCACTGCCCAGCATGATACCACCAAACAGCAGTTTCAAGGTTTTACTATATTAGAAGATCTCAGCCCTCCAAGTGGCTCAGACGGGGTAATGACTCTCATTAAGGAGAGACTGGTACAGAGAACTATTAAACAATGGACAACCTGCTAAGAATTCTGGGTAAGGAATACAATTAAGACCTCTTTATGACTTATTAGACCATGCATGTCCTGCTGAGAATTCTGGTAAAGCATACAAATAAGACTTGGTTTATGAAAAAAGAGATATTTCCTCCTAGCCCTACTAATAGAAAGGTAGCTTTCTCTATATTACCACATGGTGGTTTTTAAACGAAAAAACACTACCATTGTCATAATCTGGGAAGAATAACAAAACTAGAGTCCTTCAGAAAACAAATAAGAATTCTGGGTAAGGAATACAAAAAAGACCTTATTGGGACTTATTAGACCATGCATGCCCTGCAAAGAATTCTGGGTAAGGAACACAAATAAAACCTCACTGGGACTTATCAGACCCCGCTAAGAAATCTGGGTAAGAAATACAAGGAAGAGAATGTATACCCAGCTAAGAATTCTGGGTAAGGAATACAAGGAAGACCTCATTGGGACTTATTAGACCATGTTAAAAATTCTTGATGAGGTATACAAATCATTGGTTAAAAAGAGAAATTTGCTCCTAACCTAGCGCCACCTATTGTTTTTCAAAGATACCTAAGGTCAAATCTGGCAATAAGAGCCAAGCCAGTATACAGTAGATTAATACTTTGCAAAATTAAAGTTATGGCTGCTCCAAAGAGAATGCATGGGGAAACTCAAGCTAGGAACTTCTTCTGCTAGAGTTTGGTGGGATGTCAAGAGATAATCAACCTGCTTAAGGTTCCCGGTGTTAGCACCTTGCATGCTGGAGATATTCTAAAGGTTAATAGATAAGGCACTACATAGAGAGTAGATTAAAAAAAATCACAATCTGGAAAAATCTGAGCGAGTCGCTTTTTCTGGTACACTTTAGCAGAGTGCCATGCAACATTAAACCTCCTGAATTATCCCTGTGCTGGAACCTTACACGCCAAAGATAATGACAAGGATAATGTCTTAGGCGTTACATTGAGAGCAGGTAGCGAAAGTCCCCATTTAGAGAAATCTGAGCTAGCGTTCTGTTCTGCTAGGGTTTCTTGGAGTGTCATGAAACATTGCACCTGCTGAACTTTCCTGGTTCTGGCATTTTTCAGGCCAGAGATATTTCCAAGATTAACGTCATAGGCGCACCATTGAGAGTGCATGGGGAAAAATCATCATATGGAGAATTATGAGCTAGTCACTCTTTTCTGCTAGGGTTTGGTGGAGTGTCATGAGACATTACACCTGGTGAAGTTTCTCTGGTCTGGCAGTTTGCACGCCAGAGATATTTGCAAGGGTAATGTCTTCGGAGATCAATTGTTGATTGTAATGTCAATCTGTATTCCCTTAGTCCAGACAGCAGCACAATATGGGGGTATCTCTGCCCCTGTGTGTTGTTTAGGACAGTGGAACCTTTAATTAGCACCAAATTTAAGGTGCCTCCTACTGGCCCTATAAGAGGGCACCTGAGACCTCCCTCCACTGTGTAAATTATAAAGTAAAAGGAAACAATCTTCTAGGGAGGGAAGCCTTGTGCTGCTGTCTGGACTAAGGGAATACAGATTGACATTACAATCAATGATTCCCCTTACATCCGACAGCAGCACAATATGGGGAGATAGCAAGTAATTCCCCTAGGGAGGGTTTCCTCGCCTTACAACGTCAAGGACTGTCTGACCAAAGGCAGTTGTTTGGGAACTGCGGACGTCTAAACGATAATGTTTGACAAAGGTCAACTGGGATGACCATGATGCAGCCGCACAAATCTGGTCCAAAGGTAAGGACCGGTACTCAGCCCAAGAAGTCGACACAGCCCTGGTCGAGTGGGCCGTAGAAAAAACTGGAGGGAGTAACTCCTGAATAAGGAAGGAAGACCTAATTGTCTCCTTGATCCATGTGGATAGAGTAGGCTTGGAAGCCTTGAGGCCTTTGTTTTTACCCTGCATATTAATTAGTAGGTTTTCGGCCTTCCTAAACGGTTGAGTGCGGGATAGGTAAATCCGCAGACACCTTACCACATCTAAGGTGTGGAGCTTTTCTTCCTCCTCAGAGGTTGGAGTGGGGAAAAACACTGGTAGCGAAATTAGATGATTGCTGTTATAGCATGAGGGGACCTTAGGGTTAAACCCAGGCAAAAATCTAAGGTGCACCCTATCTGCAAAAAACACAATGTACGGTTCTCTAGAAGAGAGAGCCTGGAATTCCCCTACTCTTTTGGCAGATGTAATAGCCAACAAAAAAACGGTTTTGTATGCCAAATATTTTAGCTCCGTAGTCTCCAAGGGTTCAAATGGAGGACCGCACAGGCCTGTAAGGACTACCGCAAGGTCCCACTGGGGAACTGTAGATGATACTGAGGGCTTTAGCCTCATTGCCCCTTTAAGGAACCTTGCAACCAGAGGATCCTGAGACAGACGTCTGTTCAAATGAGCGGAGAGGGCCGCAATCTGCACTTTCAAAGTGGCAGGGGCAAGGCCCTTATCCAAGCCGTCCTGAAGAAAATTTTAAATATCAGCCGTTGAAGGTTGTAGATTATTAATACCCTTCTTGGAGCACCACTCCATGAAAATCTTGGCTGTCCTCTGGTAGTTCTTATTGGTAGAGCCTGCTCTTGCAGAAGAAAGGGTCTTCAGGACGGCCTCTGACAGTCCTCTATCCTGCTGTAGGGACTGCTCAACTTCCAGGCTGTCAGGTTGAATCTCCAGAGATCCTGGCACTTCAGAGATCCTTGGGAAACCAGGTTCTGGATGGGGGAAGCCTCCAATATATCCCTCGACTCATCTCCATGAGTTGGGAAAACCAAGCTCTTTTTGGCCAGAATGGAATGATGGCTATCACAGAGACTTGGTCCTGTCTGATTTTCATCAATACCTTCGGTATTATTGGAATTGGAGGGAAGATGTATGCCAGCCTGGACCTCCAAGGGATGGACAGGGCATCCACTGCCAAGGGATTGTCCTCCTGGTAAAGGGAACAGAATGTCTCCACCTTGGCGTTGAGTCGGGTTGCCATGAGGTCTATTTCTGGAAGACCCCACTTCAGGGTAATCTGATGAAAGACTTCTGGATTGAGTGACCATTCTCCTGATATGGCATGACCCCGACTCAACCGATCCGCTACTATGTTCCTTGATGTGAACTTGCGGATAAATGGGTTAGATTTTTCTCTGCCCATGTAAATATCAGATCTGCCTCCCTGAGGAGGGTTGGTGATCTGGTGCCTCCCTGTCTGTTCACGTACAGCACTGTGGTCATGTTGTCTGACCGGATTTTGACTGCTCTTCCCTTGAGAAGAGGCGAGAAATGGAGTAAGGCACGATATACAGCTCTGAGCTCCTTCCAGTTGGACGAGGTCCTTCTTTCTGGAGCGCTCCAGACTCCCTTTATGGAGTTTTCGTCCAAATGGGCTCCCCATCCCGAGAGGGATGCATCTGTAGTCAACAGGGTCTAAGAAGGTTGGACCGTGGACCTTCCGTCTTTCAGGTGCAACCACCACTTGAGGGAAAGACGGGTCCTGGGGGAGAGTCGAATCTTCTTGCTGAGTGTAAGAAGGGAGCGATCCCAAGCCTCTAGTAACTCCTTCTGGAGGGGACGTAAGTGCCACAAAGCCCATGGGACTGCCTCCACTGAGGAAGACATCAAGCCCAGGATCTTCATCAATGTTCTGATGGAGGCTATCGGCTTTTTGAAGAGGTGTCGGACTGCACCGACCAGTTTCTCCTTCCTTGCTGGTGTCAAGGAGACCTGCAGGCGGAATGAATCCAGGAAGTAGCCGAGGAACTTCCTTCGGGTTGAAGGGATCGTTACCGACTTCTCCCAGTTTATAAGCCATCCCAGACTCTGAAACAGGGACACGGCTGTCTGTAGATGCTGGAGCAGAACAGACTCTGACTGGGCTTTTATCAACCAGTCGTCTAGATAAGGCACCACGAATATCCCCTGAAGTCTGAGGGCGGCCGCTATAGGAGCCACTACCTTTGTAAAGGTGTGGGGAGCAGAGGAGATCCCGAAGGGTAGTGCTGTAAACTGAAAATGCTTCGTGTGGCCGGAAACTACTACGGCAATCCTTAGAAACCTTCTGTGTGGAGGATAAATAGGAATATGCAAATAGGCGTCTTTTAGATCCAAAGTCACGAAAACATCGCCTTGGAGGAGAAAAGTGGTGACAGACTTTATGGTTTCCATACGGAAGTGCTTCTTTTTGATGAAGCGGTTGAGGTACCTTAAGTCTGTGACCATTCTCCACTTGTCTGCCGGTTTTGGTACCAGGAAGACGGGAGAATAGACACCGGATCCTTCTTCTAGAGAAGGGACTTCCTTCAGGGCTCCCTTGTGAATGTACTCTCGGATGGAGCATTCCAATGTAGTCTGCTGCATTATAGGGAGGCTGCGAGTTAACACAAACCGATCCTGAGGAGGATGGAGGAACTCGATTGCATATCCTTTTTGGATTTACCTGCAGGACCCATGGGTCTTGAATTTTTTCCTGCCAGCAGTTGAAAAAATGGGGGAGACGACCCCCGACAGGAATCTCGGCCACAGGAAGACTGCTCCTGATGTCAAAAGCTAGGCTTCTCCTTTTTATCATCAGACTTCGGGAATCTCCGGATGGCGCCTCTAGAGGAATATCTAGAGCCTCTTTGGGACTGCCGTCCACGACGAGGCGGATAGCCTCTATCACGGCCAGAATTAGATCTACCTCTAAAGGCCTGGGGTAAAGTTTTACCCTTCCTATCAGCCAAGCCCTCCAGGATCTCGTCTAGGGCACTGCCAAAGACTCTACCTGGGTCAAAGGGTAATGCGCACAAATTATATTTTGAGGGGAAATCAGCTCTCCAGGGTTTTAACCATAGAGGTCTTCTTGCTGCAGTGGTAAGTGCCAGAGATTTGGCCACCAGCCTTAATTGATGGTGGGAGGCCTCCGCTAAATATTCAGCTGCCAGGGAAACCGAGCCTAGAAACCCTAGCAGCTCATCTCTGGAGACTCCAGAATCGATGTCCCTCTCGAGATGAACCAGGTCAGTGCGTAATTTGGCTGACACTTCACAAGACGCAACCGCCACAGCGGTCTGGGCCGAGGCAGCTGAATACGCCTTCTTGAGGGTATTGTCGATGCGCCTGTCCATGGCGTCGTGCAAATTTGATCCATCATCTGATGGTGCCATAGTGCGGCGGGACAGTTTGGCCACCGCCATATCCACCTTGGGAGGAGGACCCCATTGATCCCATTGAGCAACTGGGAATAAAGCCTTGAACCTCCTAGAAACCACAAGAGGTTTTTCAGGACATTTCCACTCTGAAAACATTAATCTTTGTAATGTCTCGTCCACTTGGAAGACCCTAGGCCCTCTATAGGTGGACGTGGAGGCTTCCCCGTCAACATCACGATCCTTAGACCAGATGGACTTCAGCAGCTGGCTTAATTTTTCGAGTGGGAAGCACGGCCTGCTGGAATCTTCAGTGGAATCGTCAGATGAGAGTGTCTCGTCCACTATCTGATAATCTTCGTCAGCGATGTGTAGGGAGGACTGTGTCTCAACCCGCGGTTTCTTGGCAATCTGGGCGATGGAAGAACGGATCTCCTTAAGAGACTCCTCCATATAGTCCTTTACCCAGGTGACAACCTCTCTTATAGAAGGTTCTTCTGACGGAGGTCTGCGGCATTGGCGACAGCGGGTAAAATCATAGCCGTCAGGTAAAGGGGTATTGCAATCCAAACACATTAGGTGTTTACGTTTAGAGGACTTTTTCCTCCTAAGCCCATCGCCGTTACCTGATGCAGAAGATGACATCTGAAACATCAAAAGCCACATGACAATGTAGAATAGAAGATTACCAAGCATCGCTTACAAGAAGAAAAAAACCAAGGGGTACCTTACTTTTTTAAATCGGTCACTTGAAAAAAAGATCCCGTCAGGAAAAACCCAGACACCGCAAACCGCAGCAGAGGAGGTAGTAACCACGAGCTCACCCAGTAAAGGACTGAAGCCCTTTTAAATGTAATACAGCAGCGAGGGGAGAAGCCAAACAAAGAAAATATTCATACAGCGCCAAACAAGGTCAAATGCCATAATGGAACATAGAGGAGCATAAGCCTAAGCCAGAGGCTCCACATACAAGCAGCAAAAAACAAATCTATATTTTGCCATTAAAATTCCAATTTTCAAACTTACCGCACTTTTCCGAGAAAACCGGAAGTAGGCCGCGGTGGTGCGCAAAGGCTTCCTTCCCCGGGGAACACGGGACCGAAAAAAGGTTCCTGCCGAAGAGGTTCCCCGCTTACTTCCGGGATCGCTCTGCCTGCAGAGCGATGAGCCGGGTAACGCTGCGCTGCGGGGCGGAAAAAGGCCCGAAGGACCGGAGGATCTTAGGAACGTAGGAAAGGACCGAGGTACCCCCAAAAGGTAAGCCAGGAGCTTTTTTTAGGAAAAAACCCCTAGCAACGGGAGGTCACCAGAGACCTCCATCCACCTGTCCCACACAGGACAGAAAAAAACATACAGTGGAGGGAGGTCTCAGGTGCCCTCTTATAGGGCCAGTAGGAGGCACCTTAAATTTGGTGCTAATTAAAGGTTCCACTGTCCTAAACAACACACAGGGGCAGAGATACCCCCATATTGTGCTGCTGTCGGACGTAAGGGGAATAGCGATTGCATTAGGAAAATCACCATTTGTTAAAATACGAGCTTGCCGCTTCTTCTGCTAGGGTTTGGTGGGGTGCCATGGAACATTCAACCTGGTGAATTTTTCCTGTACTGGAACCTTGCATGCTGGTGAAATTTCCAAGGATAATGTCTTAAGCACACCATTGAGAGTGAATTTGGAAAATCATGATTTGAAGAATCTGAGCTAGACACTATTTTCTTCTAGGGTTTGGTGGGTTGTCATCAGACATTCCACCTGCTGAAGTTTCATGGTTCTGGAAATTTGCACGCCAGAGATATTGGCAAGGGTAATATCTTCGGAGCTCAATAGCGATTGCATTAGGAAAATCACCATTTGGAAAAATAGGAGCTAGCCGCTTCTTCAGCTAGAGTTTGGTTGGGTGCCATGGAACATTCAACCTGGTGAATTTTCCCTGTGCTGGAACCTTACATGCCATAGATAATTGTAAGGATAATGTCTGAGGCGCTACATTGAGAGTAAGTAGGGAAAATCACCATTTGGAGAAATCTGAGCTAGCGGTTTATTCTGCTAGGGTTCCGTGGGGAGTCATGAGATATTCCACCTGCTGAAGTTTCCTGGTTCTGGCATTTTCCGCGCCAGAGATTTTCACAAAGTTAATGTCTTCTGAGCTCCATAGCGTTTGCATTAGGAAAATCAGCATTTTGAAAAATACGAGCAAGCCGCTTCTTCTGCTAGGGTTTGGTAGGGTGCCATGAGACATTCAACATGCTGAATTTTCCCAGTCCTGGAACCTTGCATGCCAGAGATATTTCCAAGGATAATGTCATAGACGCACCATTGAGAGTGCATGGGGAAAACCATCATTTGAAGAAATCTGAGATAGCCACTATTTTCTGCTAGGGTTTGGTGGGGTGTCTTGAGATATTCCACCTGCTGAAGTTTCCTGGTTCTGGCAATTTGCACGCCAGAGATATTTGCAAGGGTAATGTCATCAGAGCTCAATAGAGATTGCATTAGAAAAATTACCATTTGGAAAAATACGAGCTATCCGCTTCTTCTGCTAGACTTAGGTGGTGTGCCATGATACATTCATCTTGGTGAATTTTCCTTGAGCTAGAACCTTACACGCCATAGATAATTGCAAGGATAATGTCTTAGGCGATTCA
Source organism: Leptodactylus fallax (assembly GCA_947044405.1). Classification (NCBI taxonomy): domain Eukaryota; kingdom Metazoa; phylum Chordata; class Amphibia; order Anura; family Leptodactylidae; genus Leptodactylus; species Leptodactylus fallax. The sequence continues at coordinate 6,726,286 of CAMRHE010000007.1, read as the reverse complement.
TTGAGAGTAGGTATGGAAAGTCACCATTTGGAGAAATCTGAGCTAGCGCTCTCTTCTGCTAGAGTTTTGTGGGGTGTCATTAGACATTCCACTTGCTGAAGTTTCCAGGTTCTGGCATTTTGCACGCTAGAGATTGTTGCAAGGATATTGTCTTCGAAGCTCCATAGCGCTTGCTTCAGGAAAATCACCATTTTAAAAAATAGGCGCTAGCCGCTTCTTCTGCTAGGGTTTGGTGGGGTGCCTTGAGATATTCAACCTGCTGAATTCTCTCAGTGCTGGAAACTTGCATGCCAGAGTTATTTCCAAAGTTAATGTCTTAGGTGCACCATTGAGAATACATGGGGAAATTCAACATTTGGAAAAATCCAATCGAGCTGCTTCTTCTCCTAGGATTTGGTGTGGTATCATGGATCATTCAACCTGGTGAATTCTCTTTGTGGTGGAACCTTAAACTTAAAAGTTCATGGTGCTGAGAGACCAAGGAAAAATGGTGATTGCTTACAAAGTGTGTGCCAGTGTTACCTTCCCCTGGGGCAACTCAATACCTCAGGCATTCAAACTCACATTCCTAATGGCTGCAATACTGCAGCCCAGATCCACCACAGTCTGGTTCACTGTTCATTCCTAGTGTTCTGTTAGGCCTCTGTTATCTCCCCCCACTTGCCACTCCCAGCTGTGGTGGGGAATTATTATCCAAGGTCTGTTAAGAACAGATACTATACTTCATCTTTGTTAAAGGGGAAGCAACATTAAACTTGCAAGGTCTCAATCTATAGGGAACTACCTTCCAAAAGGTGGCGCCAGGTAACCCAGCAAGGTTTTATTTGTATTCCTTACTTAGAATACTCAGCGGACCATGTATGTCTTAAAAGGACTCCTCTGTACCAGTCTCTCCCTGATGAGAGACATTACCACTTCTGACCCATATCTAGACCTGTCACATAGCCAGTACTTCACTCTGTGAGGAAGAACAGATAAGGTCTCTGAGTCTTTGGTAAATGTTATCAAGAACAATGTCCTAAGCATTCCATATAGAAAGCAAGGGGAAAAGTTTTTGTTTGCTGGAACCCGAGATCACAGCTGATTTTGCTAGGGTTTGCAGAGGTGCAATGAGGCGTTCAACCTCATGAAGATTTCTGCTTGTGCTACCCTGCATGATGTTACAGAGGTTTAATAGGCTAGTGTTATGAGAGCTCCATAGATTAGTCATGGGGAAAATCACTATTTGGTTGAAACCTGAGCAAGCGGCTTCTGCTAGGTTTTAGTAGGTTGCCATGAGAGATTCAACTCCCTAAAAGTTTTCCAGTTGTTGCACCTTACACGTTGGAGATAAAAGCAAGATTAATGTTATAGGCGCTCTATAGAGAATGCATGAGGAAAATCACCATTTGGCTTAAACAGAAATTGCCTCTTCTTCTGCAATGGCTTGGTGTGGTGCCATGAGACATTCAACCTCCTGAAGTTTCCCAGTTTTTGCAACCATGCTCCATAGAAAACACATGGGGGAAAATCACTATTTGGCCAAACCCGAGGTAGCAGCTTCTTCTGCTAGGGTTTAGTGGAGTGCCATGAGACATTCAACCTGCTGAAGTTTTCTATTGCTGACACCTTGCACATCAGAGAAATTTACAAGGTTAATGTCATAGGTGCTTCATAGAGAACTCATGGGAAACAAAGTCACCATTTGGCAAAACCCGAGCTAGCAGCTTTTTCTAAAAGGACGAGTGCTCACAAGCTGTGAAAGGGAAGTACAGTGCAGTGTGCCAAACTCAGTGGGATACCATCCTCAGGAATCATCGTCCCCTGGGGCACTTCATCACCTCAGACTTTCAAGCTCACGAACCTAACGGCTTCGATCCTACAGCCCAAAAACACTACTTCTCTGTTCCTGGCATTCTGTTATATCCATATAGTAGGGCACCACTCAAGAAGGCCTAGTTAATAACTAGACAGCTTTATTAAAAACAGGTACTACGCTTGTACTACACCAATAACAATACTTTTCAAATATAACAACCAAAGAACATTAACCAAAACAACACGATAACTCCAAAAAGAAGAAACTCTCTTTCATTGTCAACTGTTTTTTTGATTGAACAAAAACTCTTTATTGGCAACACATCTTATTTCCACAAAGAATAACAAGGGGTTTGCGACGCAGCGCACTGAGTTACAAATCCACAATCAATGACTAAGAGTCATCCTTAAGGGATGCGGCGCAGCATACGGCGGGAAATGCATTTTATTCCTACCTAACATGCTGCACTACAAACCTACTCTAACATTGGTCAAAATATAAAGCACAGAACAGTGACAAACAGAAGGGAGGGGGGGGGGAGGGGGGGAAGGTCACAGGCCCGAAGCTTTATTTAAGACCACAACACACAAGGGGGCAGGACAGGTACAATACAGGCAATGATACACTCCCTATACTACCACTACTTCCTACCCTACATAGCATACATTTCTGAAAACAAGGTTAAACAAAAAGCATACAGTACATGTGATGGGAGGGGGAGAGGAGAGAGGGGAAAAGGTAGGGGGTAATCACAAGGCCCGAAGCTTTATTGAATAACACAACACACATGGGGGGAGAGGGGAGGGGAGAACGCCGCCGATGGTGGTGGATCAGTCCTCTTCCTCCTCTTCGCCGGCCAGACTATCCAAGATCGAATAGTCCCGTTGCAGACTGTGGATGAGTCTGCAACAATCCTGGAAGGAGACACTCTCCCTCTGCAAAATCAGTCTTTTCCTGGCGAACCAGATGGCATCCTTGAAGCAGTTCACAAGGTGCCAGGCCGCCTGGATGTCAGTCGCTGCGTGAGTCCCCTGGAAAAGTCCATACAGTACCGTGTGGTACGTCAGACCCCTCCTGGGGACGCAGTCCTCGAATTTTTCCTCCAGCTCATCCAACAGACCCTGAGCGAACGGGCACTCCCAAAAGATGTGCAGAGATGTTTCCTCCTTGTAGGGGCACCGCGGGCAATACCTCGTCTTGCTCAGGTTGTGGGAGTGCATGAACAAACTCGTTGGAAGTCCTCCTCCAACAGCCATCCACGACAGGTCCTTTTGTCCGTTGGTCAGCGAGTTTGAAGAGATGTTTTCCCAAACGACCTCCGCTGTACTCGCTGGCAGAGCTGGCACCTCCTCCAACGAATCCCTCGCTCGGATGAGCTTGTGGATCGTCTTCGGTTTCCAGAGATCCGGCTTCAGACCCTCCAGTTGGAACTCCCTCACGAATCTGGTCACGTCTGCGTAGAACCACGGGACGGTCCAGTTGTAAGGGATGGAGCTGTCCCACTTCTCCCAGTCTCGCCTTCCCGGTCTAATGGCAGATAAATGCAGTTCCGTCTTATGCTTAATAAGCTGATACTCAGTTTATCCCGGAAATTTCGGATATGGGTGTCCGAGCGGATCCGCTTTCTGGTGCCCCAGAAGTTTTACCGGATATGCCTATCCGAACAGATCCTATTCCAGTTCCCCTCATATCAGATATTAATCTGATAAGAACAGATTTTTTACATTTTTATTTATGAAAGTATAAACAGTTACAACATATGATAAGCAAAATCACAAAAATAATCAAAATCACATATGCACACCATAAATAACTGTCTTTACATAGAAAGCTCAGTCAGCATTAAAAAGCATACTCCAAAATTTGAAATGCCATAGCTTGTTAGCTTTAGCTCTTCCATAACGTTTAAAGTCCAATAAATAGTACACGTGTAGTTCACTTAGGGCTAATCGTATGCAATTTTTCTCGGAGATAAAATCATGAGAAAAAAAGTAAGACATTCCTGACTGTCCATAAAGCATATTTCATGCAATTCAGAAAAGTCCAAAGGATACGCTCTTTGTCCTTAGGTATCCTACACACGCCATAAAGGACAGTCTCATAATTAAGGTTCGTTAGTCCAGTTAAGAACATAAGTAGGTCTTTTACTAATCTCCAGACTTTTTGCGAATAAGCACAGTCCCATAGAAGATGCAGAACAGTTTCATCGTCGCAACAGTGTGGACGTGGGCAGCAGGCCGTGCGACTGTAGCCGCGTCGGTATTGAAAGTCTTTTGTAGGCAAGACCCCGTGCACAACCTGCCATGCGACTTCTTTCAAGTTGTTACAGAGGTAGGCAGCAGAAGACTTGATCCAGATCTCACGGCACACTTTGTACGAATAATTGGCAACCGATGTCATCTCATCTCGTTCTCGGTGCAGCTTCATGATTTTCCAAGGCACGCACAAGACGGTAGCATCCAGGTCACCCAGCTGAAGGTTTTTCACCGCTTTCTCTAAAATGCAATACTGCGGGGGGCATTCAAGTAACACTGGAGCAGACAAAGTAGGGAAGAACCACTTATATCTCCGGAACATGTGACCAACTGAGTATCTAAGATAGAAGCCCCAGTCATGGTGCAAAAAAAGGCTTCTGAAAGATAGAGAAAAATAGTTAGCCATTAGAAACATATCCAGTTCCGGCACCCCCAAGCCGCCCTTCAGCTCAGACTTATACATATCCTTGCGCCTCACTTTCTCTGCCTTGGAACCCCATAGAAAAGTAAAAAACAGTCTCTGCAAACTTCGCACGGTTAAAAAGTCTGGGGGATATATCAAATTCACATATAAAAGGATAGGAATTAAAATTGATTTCATAATTAAAATCTTGCCATGTAAGGATAACTTCCGCAATTTCCAGAAATTTATTTTTTCTTGCACCTTCTTCTTTACGGTCATCCAACTGTCATGGCCTTTGTTCTGCATATCAAAAATAATTCCTAAAATTCGGATATTGTCAGTTTTCATCTTTAAAAGCGGTATGTTAAAATCTCTTAAATTACCAGAATAAAAACATTCAGACTTATGCAAATTGAGTTTAAAACCTGAGGCTAAACAGAAACATTCAGTTAAAAAGATAGCTCTGCGGATGGAAGCAACAGTAGTACCAAATATCGTAACATCATCCATGTAGGCTTTAGTTTTCGTCTCCATACCTCCTCCTCCAGGTATCGGCACGCCCCTTAGCACTTTGTCATCTCTTAAACTTTGTAGCAGCGGCTCCACAGCTAAAATAAATAAAATCGGAGACAAAGGGCAGCCCTATTTGACACCGGAGTTTAAAACAATTCTGGGGGTTAAAAATCCATTAACTAAAACCATGCTGGAACAGTTCGCGTATAAAAGGCTTAAAAAACGTATAAAACTTTTAGGAAAACCGAAACACTCTAAAATATGCCATAGATAAGAATTTGACACTCGATCAAAGGCCTTCAGCAAGTCAAGATTTAAAATAATTAGGTCCTGGCGACGATCTTGTTGATACCAAATAATGTCTCGCACTATGTTTAAATTGGACCATATCCCTCGTCCTGGCACAGCACAAACTTGGTCGGGGTGAATTAAAATCTCTAAAACTCCCTTGATGCGGTTTACTAAGACCTTCGATAAAATTTTATAATCAGTGTTTAAAAGCGTAATCGGTCTCCAGTTTTCTAAAAGATTATGGTTACCTTTTTTAAAAATCAATGTAATAATTCCAGTCCTCCATGATGCGGGTAAAATGGTACAGTTCATAGTCTCATAAAAAATAGAAAACAGGTCATTGCGTAAAATCTCTAAAAATGTCAAATAAAACTCCACGGGAAGACCGTCTGATCCTGGGGTCTTCCCTTTATTAAAACTTCTGATAGCTAAAAATAGTTCATCCTTAGTCAAATCATCAGTTAAAATATTGTTGTTATGTGAAGTTAAGACACTCTTAAAAGACTCTAAAATGTCCTGTAAAAAACTCTCGTCAATGTTTTTGCTGCTGAATAAAATCTGGTAAAAATCATGCGCTTTCTTCAACATACCTTCATTATTTCGTTCGCCCTCCAGTTCCTCAAGGGGTTTCTTAATTTCTACATTTTTTTAAAAAAAGAAATGAGAGCATTTTTCATTATGTTCCATTTTTGTAACTTTAGTAGCATAAATTATTTCTTTCCCCTTTTGCTGTATACAAATGTTAATCTCCCTTCTCAATTTAGAAATCTCAACGTCCATGTCCACCCCAATTTCTTTTAACTTATAAGCAGTCTGCAGACGTAAGTGGAGCCGTCTATACCATGCCCTTTTTGTTCTGGCAATTCTCTTACCCATACGTAAAAAAAAGCTCTTAACACGCGGCTTGATTGCCTCCCACCACTCTAGAGTATTATTAAAATTACTTTTCTCTTGGCATAGCTCAGCATATAAACGAGTAAAACCATTTTTAACCACTTCTTCCTGGAGCAGAGAGGTATTTAACCTCCACACTCCCCTTCCTCTCGGCTCACAGGATATATTAATGGTGATTTGCAGGCATTGGTGATCTGAAAATAAGTTAGTGTCAAGGTTAAAATCAGAAAGGGAGACATCTCTAAAAAAACAGTAATCAATCCTTGATTTTATGGTTCCACTTTCCCAGGTATAACCTGGGTCAGAAGCATGCAAGGCTCTCCAACCATCTGTAAGGTGAAAATCAGTTAAAATGGCTTCCAACACTTTTCTAGTTTTGTCGTATCTCGCACTTCTAATAGCTCCAAGTCTTTGCTCGCTTGACCGAAGACAATTAAAATCACCGCATAAAATCACTGGACCAGACCCTGGAATAAAATACTGCAGTGTTTCAAAAATCTTGGCTCTGTCCTCAGTCACAGGGGAAGCGTAAATGTTAAAAAAAATTAAAGACTTGGTTATTAAAAGCAACATCTAAAGATAAAATACGACTGGGTAAAATTTCCTGAAAAGATAAAAGAGAGACATCATGGTTTTTACATAGAACAGCAAGCCCAGAGTTTTTACATTGGTTATCTCCGGACCACACGGAAAAACCATGTGACCACTCGTCTCTGAGAGCCATATAATTTATATCGTAGTCAATGCATACTTCTTGTAGAAAAAATATATCAACATTTTCATTTTGTGCAAACTCAAAGAAGGCGGCTCGCTTACACGAACCCCTCAGGCTCCTCACGTTAAGAGAAGCAAACTTTAATGCGGCCATCTCTGCACTCAGGGCGGACCGGAATCAGGATCCTCGATGTTCCCGGTCCCGCTCAGAGCGGAGTCCGACTCTGCCACGATGACATCCACGGGGGTAGGTACAGGCATATCAGGTGGTCTACCAGAGGGCCTGCTCAAGGGTTGCAGCTTTGGCTGATGAACACTTTTAATATGGGTCTTTCTTATCACGGACGCCTCCTCAAAAGGCTTATCACTCCCCGAAGCAACAGGTTTCTTACCGACACTGACCGGAAGAGACGACTTCACCACCCCACCAGGCGTCGGTCCCCTCACCGCATCTGTCGACTTCGGTTTCCTTCCGACATCAGGAGGCTCCAGCTTCTTCACACTCGCTGCCGGCGCCGATTTCTTCACAGCGTGTACGTCCGGTTCTCCGAGCCCCTCCTTCTCCACAGGTTTCCTCTTCATCATGGGGCGCGGGGCGGATTGGTCCATGTCCTCCACCTCCTCCGGCGGGGCGGCGGCTTCGGCCGGGGGCGTACCCCCGACTTCTACCCCCATCCCGCCTTCAGGGGTTTCTGGCACCTCGGACTCCCCCACCCCCCCCATCACCCTGGGACTGGGACTCGGGGACGCTCACCTCCATATTTGCGTCGGTCGGCATGCCGGTATCACCAGAAGTTCCTCCTGCAGATCTCAGGACGGGTGCAGACTGCGGCTCGGAGGGCTCGGGGCGCGGCTTGGTAGGTGGGCGTGGCTCCGGTGGTGGCGCTTTCTCTGCCTGTTGTGAACTTGGCTCTTGGCGCTGCTCCTGTGCAAAAGATGAAAAAGTTTTAACAGCATCCGCGTATGAAGCGGTTTTCCGCTGCGGACAGGAGTTAAAGCTGTGACCGGACTCATGGCAGATGTTACAACACAACTCGTTCGGGCACTGGTTCGCTGTATGTCCATATTTCAGGCACTTTCGCACAGCTGCTCACCATTACAGTTAGCAGCCCAGTGCCCGTGCCGGTCGCAGCGGTGGCAGAATGGGGGCATCCCATTATAAAATAGGCGGCCCCGCTCCCTGCCCAGTCTAAAAAAGGACGGTGGGTGCTTTACGTCTCCTCTTGAGGGGTCCCCGTGGTTTTCCCTAAGCACCACAATATATCTGTATTTTACAGTCCATATATCATCTTCGTTCTCTTAATCTCCTCAGGAAGCCCCGGCAAGCCTCAGATGAATTAAAGGTGATAGTAAAACGGCCAGGGGCTTCCTGTAAGGCCAGAATGTCAGCCTTAGAAATAGACAAAAGTCCAAGTAGTACATTATGCACGATAAATTTCAAATTATATATCTCACGTAAGTTGTTGTGTACGTCGATTCTGATGGCATTCCTGATCTGGTAGACATCCTTCCCTCCTGGGAAGATGTTAGCACAGTCCAGTGCTTCCTCTTCTTCTGGCTGGGGCATAACGGTCCCCACACCACGATCCCTCCTCGGCAATATCTTGGTCGTAACCAAAAGGCGAGAAGCCAGTTTCACTTATCTGCATACAGAGCCGTTTTGGGAATTTTGTCCCTCATCAGTGCAGAGCAAAGAGAACTATCAACTGTTTGAAAGCATTTTGTCAAGCACCAGTATAGAGCAGAATACTAGTCTAGCTATGTGACAGGTCTCGATGTGGGTCAGAATGGGTAATGTCTTTCATTAGGGAGAGACTGGTAAAGATTGCAATGCAAACCCTGCTAAGAATTCTGGGTAAAGAATAAAAACAAGACCTCATTGGGACTTACTAACAGGGACATCTCTCCTTGAAGAGAGCACCAGTTAAGTTGTGTAGAGTTTTGAGTTGCCTTTCACCCTCTACTAAGCATCTACATATCACAAGGCATTATGGGAAAAGAGCTGGGAGCTCATGCGCCCTCTGTTGGATGTAACAGATCCTCAGTTTGCTTTTGACTCACCGAGTCTTGAGACAGCAAAAAGGATTTTAGTCAAGCCAGTTTCACTTATCTGCATACAGCGCTGTTTCAGGATTTTTGTCCCTCATCAGTATAGAGCAAAGTGAACTGGCTGGCTTTGTGAGAAGCAATGAGTGGCTTAGGGACAAGAATCTCTCACATTGAGGAGAGCACCAGTGAAGGTGTGTAGCGTTTGAACTGTCTTTTGCCCTCTACTTAGCATCTACATATGCCTATGAGCTCCCCAGCTCCTTTCCCATAATGCCTTGTGATATGTTAATGCAAGCGTCACTGACGTACTGATGCTGTGTGCGGCGGCGGTTTCTGCATAGGAGCCCAGACCAGCAATGTGAAAGGTACGTACAACTTAACCACGCAAATAAAAAAACAACTTTCCCGCCTATTTTGCCCCCAAATCTTTTAACTTCACTGACCACTCTGATAACTACAACCCCCAGCATCTACAGATGCTCTGGGTCTGTTGAAAGTTGTAATCCCCCCCTCTCACCCCAGCTAATTTCTCACTGTATTGTTATGCTGGTGCCTGCTCTAGGGCTCCGGCATACCAATACCTAAGTCGCAGAAACTCCAATATTGCTATAGGGGAGACCAGTGAAGGGGCCACTGTATGGGCATACAGTGGCCCCTTCACTATTCCCCCCCCTGTACAGTGGCCCCTTCACTGGTCCTCTATACTGTATGGGGACCATTAATGGGGTCATTATATTGTGGTGTGGGGGCAGTGATGGAGGCCAATAGCCTGGGGGACATTAAAGCGGTTGTGCACGATAACATTTTTTTTAAATTTTTTAATTACACCGGGGCAGGTGAAAAAAAAAAAACAACTCAAACTTTCTCTCCTGTCCCCAGTGTTTCCCAGCGTGGTTTAGCCTGCAGCTCTGTTTTCTTCTAGCACAAGTTCCCCCTGCACGTGACTACCTGTAAACGTCATGTGACCCCTGAGGCCAATCAGCGGCCTAAAGGAAGGGACCTGGGATGTCACAGCCAGTGAGGACTTCCGGCAAAAGAAGACAGCGGAGCAGCAGGACCGGACCGTGCTGGGACCTGCTGACACCGGAGGACTGGGGATAGGTGAGTATGTTTAGTATGTTTTTGTTTGTTTTGTTTTTTTGGGGGGGGAATTCACCTCCCCCAGACTAAAGTCTTTAAAGTGTGGCGCATTAGAGGGATATATTAAAGGGGTTGTCCAGGTATAATTTGTTATGGTTTATCCTCAGGATAGGCTATAGATACCTGATCTGTACAGGGCTGACCCCGGACCAATCAGCTGTACGGAGCCACTTCTGGTGCCCATCCTGTACACAATACAGGGCCAGAAGCAGAAAGCTCTGTCCACTGTGTATTAGCCAGTGGACAGAGCTTTCTGCTTCTGGCCCTGTATTGTGTACAGGGCCAGAAGCAGAAAGCTCTGTCCACTGTGTATTAGCCAGGCACCTTCTCTGTATCTCAGCATTTATTGAAGTCAGTAGGAGCTGAGCTGCAGTGAAGGTGCTGGGCGATTAAACAGCAGATGAAGCTTTCTGCTTCCGGCCCTGTATTGTGTACAGAACGGGTGGCTCCAAACAGATGATGGGGCTGTGTGTCAGCCCCCTACCGATCAGGTATTTATGGCCTATCCTGAGCATAGGCCATAAAAAAGATTAACCCTGGACAACCCCTTTAATATGCCCCACACAGTTTAATGTCCCCCCACAGGATGTTAGCCCCATCACTGCTCCCACACAATATAATGGCTCCATCACTGTTCCCCATACAGTATGGAGGACCAGTGAAGAGGCCAGTGTAAGGGGGGACCAGTGAAGAGGCCATAAAAAAATTGGGCCCAGACAACCCCTTAAAAGAGGTTGTCCATAAACTGGAGCGACCACTGTGGCAGCTGCCTCGGAGGTGTAAAAATGAAAAAATTTCAAAAAAAGCATACTCACCTGTCCCAGCAACCCATTGTCCCCTGCCTGTGTCTGTTCCGTCTCATTGTGGCCTCTCATTTCTGGAAATCTTGTACCTAATTGGTCTTCACGGTCACAGGAGGTGCAGAACTCCCAGCAAGGAGGCGCCGGCACGAGACTGAATGGACCCTGGCAGTGGACAACGGAGCACCAGAGACAGGTGAGTATGCTTTTTATGCTTTTTTTTTATTTATTTATTTTTTATTTTACACCTCCTGCATGGGACTTGGGTTGTGCCAATTCCTGGACAACCTCTTCAAAGGATTTATCCATCTTTCTAATATTGATATCCTGTCCTTAGGATAGGCCAGCAATATTACATCTGCGATGATACAACAGCCAGGACCTCTGCAGATCAGCTTTTCCAGGACAGTGCGGCTACAGGTAATGTTAACAATTCTAGGAGCCACGCTGCCATACAGGGTGTAGCAGTGGGTTTAGGTAGTGCAGTGGTGCACATGGTATAGTGGGTGAGCAGCATGGCTCCCGGCATGTTATTACCTGTTTCGGTACCGCTGATCTGCAGGGGTCCTGATGGTGGGCCCCTAGAAGCAATTTCACTGGTGGGCCCTAGACATCCCAGTCCGACACTGCTGATAACCAAACTAACAAATGGAGTGAGGGCGTAAGATTTGTCCAATTCATGAAGAATCGTGCCTATCATTCTGCAATTAAAAGAAGTCCATACGAAGCCATGTTCGCTTGTCCCGCAAAAGTGGGATTGTCTTCTTCTATTATACCACAAAGTGTATTACATTCGCTAAATACTGAAGAATACCTTGAAAAATTAGAAGATTCACAAGAGAGTGTGATTATGGGGTTACAGTCAAATCTTACTCAAAAGGACATGCTGTTATCCCCTACCTCTACACAATCACCTATAGAATTTATCGATAGTAATCGGAAACTGCCTTCTACACCGTTGATTGAGGATACAGTTATGAAGAATATACAGTTACCCTGCACCTCCAAGGAATCACCTCTGCAAGTCATCACTGAGTTACCCATAACTTCAGCAGAATGGCCATCACAGTTTCGGACAGAGCCTGTAAAGAGGACTATACAAGACATGGTCTGTATTGTTTGCTCCAAACCAGCATCAGGCGCTCACAAGTGTAAATCGTGTGATATGTTTGCTCACATAATTTGTGGTGAAATCGATCCTAAAGAGGAAGGGTATGGTAAGAATGTATTGTGCAACATCTGTAAAAAGAATATGGATCAGAAAATACAGCATGATGAAGCCAAGAAAGGCTAAAAAAATCAAGCAAAGAAAATGTTAGCAGTTTCTCATGCAAAGTACCCAAATGTGAATGAAGGTGTCACTGTGAGAATTAAAGTACCCGAAGTAGACAGAGCCAAAACTGACGCCCACTCGATTTTAGCTGTGGTTCTTAGTAAAACAGAGGATGGCTTTTATAAACTTGGTACTAAAAGGGGTATTTCAAAACAATTGTATGCAAAATCTGAATTCAGTGTTTACAGAGAGAGATTTTTGACAAAAGATGTCCCTGATGTAGAAATCTCCTTACGTCAAACAGCAATAAAACAATCCCTTGGTACTGGGCAGGGTTTCAGAAAATGTGACTGCAAATCTAAATGTACCACAACCCCTTGATTCTTTGTATTATAGTTTTTTCATTGATTGATGATTGAGTCTATGAAATAATTTTTTGATTGTTTCATTGTATGAACTTGATTCTTTACATACTGAAAAATAAATAAATAACATTATGCCAGCAAAGATGTTCTTTTCACTTTAACAAGTGCCTAGCAGGTAATCTTCAGATTACCTAGGTAATGTGAGTAATGAAACCAGTTTTCTGCACTTTAACGGATCACCCTAGCACTAGAAGTCCCAGAGAGGGGTCATTTAACATTTCTACCTTTGGAACCCAGAGACGGGTCAAATGACCTGAAGGATTTAAGCAAACAACCTATAATCACCGCTTTTGTTCTGTAATTAAGGCCATTACTGTCACACCACAGGATTTACAATAGGCTGCTGTGGGGGGGCTGCGTGTGTGCGTGTGTGCGTGTGTGCGTGTGTGCGAGTGTGCGTGTGTGTGTGTGTGAGTGTGTGTGTGTGTGTGTGTGTGAGTGGCATGTCCTTCTTGTGTGACTCACTCAGTAACTGATTTTTTTGCGTTTTTTTTTTTTTCTGCACCCATTGACTTGAATCTAAATATACAAAAATGTAAATATACAAAAGAACAACTGTTATTTGTTTCCATGCTTTTTATTTTTATGAAAATAATAAAAAAAATACAAGGAATAAAACAATTCCACACATATTTACAATAGGCTGCTGTGGGGGGCTGCGTGTGCGTGTGCGTGTGCGTGTGCGTGTGCGTGTGCGTGTGCGTGTGCGTGTGCGTGTGTGTGTGTGTGTGTGTGTGGAGTGGCATGTCCTTCTTGTGTGACTCACTCAGTAACTGCGATTGTTTTGCGATTTTTTTTTTTTTTTTTTCTGCACCCATTGACTTGAATCTAAATATACAAAAATGTAAATATACAAAAGAACAACTGTTATTTGTTTCCATGCTTTTTATTTTTGTTATGAAAATAATAAAAAAAATACAAGGAATAAAACAATTCCACACATATTTACAATAGGCTGCTGTGGGGGGCTGCGTGTGTGTGTGTGAGTGGCATGTCCTTCTTGTGTGACTAGCATTTCAGCACTTACTCAGCAGTCTGTCTGCACTGTCGGAACATACCTGGCACTGCCTGGGTATGTCCCTGGTACATTTGCCACACGTGTATTTGTAGCAGTCAACACATCTCTCAGTTGCACAATTGTTCGTGCATCGATAGTTGACCTGACACTTCGCCCTTTTGCCAGGGCTGGGTGTGGAAGGTTGTTGCCGAAGGAGTTTCTCCTTGCGTGCCTTCTTTTCAGTCACATGAGAGCCACCTAACTCTTTTGCAAGCTCAACCAGGAAGTCCACCCGTCTCTCCTGCACCCCAGTGCATGCCTGATAAAGAACATGAGCATTCAGTGCTGCCATGTCAATCATGTTGTAGAACACGGCGAATGGCCATCTCCGTGTTCCTGCATGCACGCTGCACGCTGTGACCGTGTTTGGCTTCCTTTTGTTGGTATCCTCAGTCTCAACCACGCTGTGCATGCTGCTGAGAATGTAGACGCCCTTCTTTCGTTTGGGTGCATACACTGTCAGTGTGGCACCAGTGGTTGAAAACACCTGAGTGGTGAATTCAGTGCGGTCCATCTGTCTAGCGGATTGAGGAATTTCCCGGCGACTCTTGTTGACTGTGCCGAGGATAGTGGTTTTCCGGCTAAGCAGTCATTGTGCAAGTGACAATGATGTAAAGAAATTGTCCGTGGTTACAGTTCTGCCCTTGTCCATGAATGGTTCCATCAGCCTCATCACTACAGTTTCGGACAGTCTCTCCCCGCTGGGACGACTGGGGTCCTTGCCGAGATATGGGAGGACATTACAGATGTACTTTGATTTCAAGTCGCAAGCCACCCAAAACTTGATGCCAAACTTGTCTGGTTTTGTTGCAATGTATTGCAGAAAACAGCAGCGAGTCTTTGACGGGAAAAGCTGTTCATCAATAGTGATGTGTCGACCAGGGTTGTAGGATGCGATGCAGTTGGTGACAAACAATCTCCACACATCGGAGATTGCAGCAAACTTATCGGTCTCCACTCGCTCACTGCGTGTGAACATGTCATCAAAGCGTAGGTGTTGCATGATGTCTTGGAAGCGGTTTCGGGTCATAGTTGCAATGATCCTTGGGTTTGCTAGGTTTGCTGACCAGCTGTCATGTAGTGATGGAACCTTGGTCACCCCCCCGCAAGATAATGACTGAAATAAATGCCATTAGTTCCGGGAGACCCATGAACCAATCCACCTGCTCCGTGTGACGTGCATGTTGAGTAGTCCATTCTTGAATGCTACGAAGCATGTCAAGAGTGATCAAACAGAGGAAGCTCTGAAGGCGACTCCGGACACTTCGTCTGGCCTTAGCACTTGGCTCTCCATCTGTAGGGTACGGTTCTATTGGGGTGAAATGGAGACGTTTCCCCACTTCTACTTCACGCCACACTGTGCCATCTTTTGCGGTCTCTGTCGGCTCACTCGCCAACCGAGCTCTCTTTTTTGGTAGAGGAGGAGTCTCCTCATCTGCAAGATAAATAATTTCAAATTAACATTTTGTTTTGGTTCTAAATAAAAAAGATAGTCAGGAAATAAAAATCGGTAATTTGAAAAAAATCTAACCTGAAGACAGCTCAGAGTCCGAATCCAGTTGAAGGACTATGTCTTCTCCATCTGAGTCAGAAGGGTTGGTGTTGCTCAGGATCAGTTCCAATGCCTGTTGAATGGTGTGCCTTCTCTGCATTTTGTTTCTTGTGAACAAAATAGGTGAAGCAGTCCCTTCACATCCCCCACAGCACAAAAGTCTGCATGCAAATTTGCTAAGGTGTTAGCAACCTTATGCATATTCCCAGCACAACAATGCAGCTGGGGGATGGGCAGACACACTCAAGAGCATCTTACATTCTTTTGTTTACACTCTCTTACAAGACCTGAGGTGGATCAACACAATTGCCCCCTGCAGATTCCTCAGACAATGGCCACATTTACAAATGAAAGTATGCTAATTGGAGCCATCAGAGTTGTCTGTTTGGACTAAGGGTCATTTGACCCTCTTTCAGGACTTCAAGGGGGAGCTCGAAATTTCTGGGACTTCTAGTGTTAATATAGAAAACACACCGTTATACAGAATAATGTCCCATAGTGGTCTCTGCACATGGTATTATGTCCCATAGCGGCCCCTTCAACATGGTATATGTCCCATAGCTGCCTCTGCACACGGTATTTGTCCCATAGCTGCCTCTGCACACAGTATTTGTCCCATAGCAGTCCCTGCACACAGTATTTGTCCCATAGCGGCCCCTGCACACAGCAATATGTCCCATAACGGCCCCTACACAGCGTATATGTCCCATAGCAGACCCTGCACACGGTATATGTCCCATAGCGGCCCCTGCACACGGTATTATGCTCTATAGTGGCCCCTGCACACGGTATTATGTCCCATAGCAGCCTCTGCACACGGTATTTGTCCCATAGCGGCCCCTGCACACGGTATTATGTCCCATAGCGGCCCCTACACACAGTATTTGTCCCATAGCTGCCCCTGCACACAGTATTTGTCCCATAGCGGCCCCTGCACACGGTATTATGCTCCATAGTGGCCCCTGCACATGGTATATGTCCCATAGTGGCCCCTGCACACGGTATTATGCTCTATAGTGGCCCCTGCACACGGTATTATGTCCCATAGCGGCCTCTGCACACGGTATTTGTCCCATAGCGGCCCCTGCACACGGTATTATGTCCCATAGCGGCCCCTACACACGGTATTTGTCCCATAGCTGCCCCTGCACACAGTATTTGTCCCATAGCGGCCCCTGCACACGGTATATGTCCCATAGCAGCTCCTGCACATGGTATTATGCTCTATAGTGGCCCCTGCACACGGTATATGTCCCATAGCGGTCCCTGCACACGGTATTATGCTCCATAGTGGCCCCTGCACACGGTATTATGCTCCATAGTGGCCCCTGCACACGGTATTATGCTCCATAGTGGCCCCTGCACACGGTATATGTCCCATAGTGGTCCCTGCACACGGTATTATGCTCTATAGTGGCCCCTGCACACGGTATTATGCTTCATAGTGGCCCCTGCACACGGTATATGTCCCATAGTGGTCCCTGCACACGGTATTATGCTCTATAGTGGCCCCTGCACACGGTATTATGCTCCATAGTGGCCCCTGCACACGGTATATGTCCCATAGTGGCCCCTGCACACGGTATATGTCCCATAGTGGCCCCTGCACACGGTATATATCCCATAGCGGTCCCTGCACACGGTATTATGTCCCATAGTGGCCCCTGCACACGGTATTATGCTCCATAGTGGCCCCTGCACATGGTATATGTCCCATAGTGGTCCCTGCACACAGTATTATGCTCTATAGTGGCCCCTGCACACGGTATATGTCCCATAGTGGCCCCTGCACACGGTATATGTCCCATAGTGGCCCCTGCACATGGTATATGTCCCATAGTGGCCCCTGCACACGGTATATGTCCCATAGTGGCCCCTGCCCACGGTATATGTCCCATAGTGGCCCCTGCCCACGGTATATGTCCCATAGTGGCCCCTGCACACGGTATATGTCCCATAGTGGCCCCTGCACACGGTATATGTCCCATAGTGGCCCCTGCACACAGTATATGTCCCATAGTGGTCCCTGCACACGGTATTATGCTCTATAGTGGCCCCTGCAGGCAGAAGCGCCCGAAGAGTACAGAGCGGCTGCGGAGCGTGGAATAGTGAGTACATTGTTTTTTATGTTTGATCATCTCCCCGGGGGCTCCGCTTATTATACTCGGGGGTCTGAAGAGACCCCACAGTATAATAATAGCAGTTTCGTTTCGGCCGTGTTTGGTCCGATCGAAACTGCTGGGTGAGGAGTCCGCTGCCGTGCCAGGGGAATAAGCCTCGCGTGCCAAGAGTGGCACGCGTGCCATAGGTTGCCGACCCCTGGTCTAAGGCCTCAAGCACACTAGCGAAAAAAAATTGCGCGAAAATCGCATCGCAATGCGATGCAATTTTTTTCTGCGATTTGCCAATGTATTTCAATGGCACCAAGCACACCTGCAATTTTTTTTCGTGCGATTTTTTTCATAGGTGCGATTTTCCTGCGATTTTTTTTTTTTGGCGATTTTTTTCGTGCGAAAAAATCCCAGAGGAGTGATCTATATGACCAATGGGACAGATCACAAAAATATCGCAGCTGTGATTTTTTTTGCGATTTTTTTTTTTTTTCTGCACCCATTGACTTGAATCTAAATATACAAAAATGTAAATATACAAAAGAACAACTGTTATTTGTTTCCATGCTTTTTATTTTTGTTATGAAAATAATAAAAAAAATACAAGGAATAAAACAATTCCACACATATTTACAATAGGCTGCTGTGGGGGGCTGCGTGTGTGTGTGTGAGTGGCATGTCCTTCTTGTTTGACTAGCATTTCAGCACTCACTCAGCAGTCTGCACTGTCGGAACATACCTGGCACTGCCTGGGTATGTCCCTGGTACATTTGCCACACGTGTATTTGTAGCAGTAAACACATCTCTCAGTTGCACAATTGTTCGTGCATCGATGGTTGACCTGACACTTCGCCCTTTTGCCAGGGCTGGGTGTGGAAGGTTGTTGCCGAAGGAGTTTCTCCTTGCGTGCCTTCTTTTCAGTCACATGAGAGCCACCTAACTCTTTTGCAAGCTCAACCAGGAAGTCCACCCGTCTCTCCTGCACCCCAGTGCATGCCTGATAAAGAACATGAGCATTCAGTGCTGCCATGTCAATCATGTTGTAGAACACGGCGAATGGCCATCTCCGTGTTCCTGCACGCACGCTGTACTCCCGCACCATTTGGTCCATTACATCCACACCGCACTTTGTGTGGTTGTATTGTGTGACCGTGTTTGGCTTCCTTTTGTTGGTATCCTTAGTCTCAACCACACTGTGCATGCTGCTGAGAATGTAGACGGCCTTCTTTCGTTTGGGTGCATACACTGTCAGTGTGGCACCAGTGGTTGAAAACACCTGAGTGGTGAATTCAGTGCGGTCCATCTGTCTAGCGGATTGAGGAATTTCCCGGCGACTCTTGTTGACTGTGCCGAGGATAGTGGTTTTCCGGCTAAGCAGTCATTGTGCAAGTGACAATGATGTAAAGAAATTGTTCGTGGTTACAGTTCTGCCCTTGTCCATGAATGATTCCATCAGCCTCATCACTACAGTTTCGGACAGTCTCTCCCCGCTGGGACGACTGGGGTCCTTGCCAAGATATGGGAGGACATTACAGATGTACTTTGATTTCAAGTCGCAGACTACTTTGAGAAGCAGTCACATCCCCCACAGCACAAAAGGCTGCATGCAAATTTGCTAAGGTGTTAGCAACCTTATGCATATTCCCAGCACAACAATGCAGCTAGGGGATGGGCAGACACACTCAAGAGCATCTTACATTCTTTTGTTTACACTCTCTTACAAGACCTGAGGTGGATCAACACAATTGCCCCCTGCAGATTCCTCAGACAATGGCCACATTTACAAATGAAAGTATGCTAATTGGAGCCATCAGAGTTGTCAGTTTGGACTAAGGGTCATTTGACCCTCTTTCAGGACTTCAAGGGGGAGCTCCAAATTTCTGGGACTTCTAGTGCTAGTGAATCTGCAGATTACCTAGTAATCTGCAGATTAACTGATTTCTGCACTTTAACTGTTACATATATATTCCTTGTTTGGGTAATTTCTAAGGGTATGTTCACACAGCAGGATCTGGATTTTGACGTGGATTCTGCCCTAGTTCTGCCTTCTATTGTTTAAAATGGGAGGCAATGATTGACCCTGAAAAAATAAGCATTCTACTTGACCTTGCTGTAGTTTCCATGGCTGATTCGGTTGCAGAGTCTGTGTCACGAGACACCCCACTGATTAGACCCTGCTTTGGCTTTCTGCAATGGGATGTGTAATATTACATGTTTTTCCACAAAATAACTCTGTATTATTGATATGTGTTATGACAGGGCTAATGTTTTATTAATCAGTCTATATGCATTGTTGTCCATCTATGGATATTTTTTTTTTTTATTCAGTTTTAATTGTTTTTTTTCTTATTAAAGAGGTACATAACCAATGTAAACAGAAATACAGTGTGAACGGAATAAACAATTTCCATAAATTACATAGCAGTGATAAACAAAGAATAGAAACTAGACAAACTTTATGGTAAATGACAGTACATAAAACTGCGATCGAGACAATAATTATAGGGAGAGAGTTCTTGAGTAACTGATGTTGTGTCACGAGACTACTAGATGGTCAGAGGTACTCAGGCTTCGCAGTATATGGCTCAGGAGAATGATGTGTGTGTATGTGTGTCCATAAGAGAAGGGGCGAGGGTATGCGTTGGAAGGGGTAATGTTGGGGGGGGGAAGCGAATTGAGCTAAAGATGAAGAAGAGGAAAGAAAGAAAGAAAGAAAGAAAGAGGTAGAGGAGGGGGGGGGGGCAACTGATTCACTGTGGGAAATTGATCCAAGGAGACCCTATTTTCCTGAACTTGCTGTGCGTTCTGTTCTTCCAGCTGGAGAGCTCCTCGAAGTGGGTGATTTGGTTGACTTTGCAGATCCATAGATGTTTTGACAGAATCTCTTGCTGGAGCCAAAATTGTGGGATAAGCGTTTTCGTTGCAGCTTGTAGGTGGGTGTCTAAGTTGGATTTTGAAGGCTTGTACTGGAGTATTGGTAAAGATAAGATGATCATCTCTGGAGTAATAGTGAAGGGCTGTTTGGTGATCAACTGTATAGTTGATTGGACTTCAGAACAGCCAAAGGAAGGACAGTGCCACCAAATATGTGAGAGCGTTCCCTCATGGGACTGGCATCACCAGCAGAGATTTGAAAATGAGAGAGCTATCCTAAACAACCAGGAGGGTAAACGGTACCACCTTACTAATGATTTGTAGTGATTTTCCTGGAGGCGCACACATTGAGAATGTCCATGTGCTGAAATAAGTACTTTACTCATGTCATCTTCTGAGAGGACAATGCCCAGTTCGGATTCCCAGGAGGAAATGAATGCTGGTTTGGAGAGTCTAGTAGTATTGACATATTTCTCCAGTATATGGGAGGCCTTCTTCAGCAAAGGGCTAGAAGAGGAGAATACTCACTCGAAGTGTAGATAGGTAGTGGTCCAAATGAGCAGTATGGAGGAAGGATAAGTTTGCATCTTGGAGGAGGGATGTCACTTGAGCTGCTAGAGTAGGTTCATTTCTGGTGAGGGTGTCTGATATGCTATAGGAATCAAATCATTTCCACAGGTCTGCATATGTAAGAGAGGAGATAAAAAGAAAGTCAGGTAGCAAGCTGATTGGTGTCAATAGAGAAGGAAAGGGAGCAAGAGAACCTTCTAGATCATTACATCAGTGGCATAACTAGGAATGACTGGGACCCAAGGCGAACATTTGACATAGCCCACCCCCGGCAACCGCCCCCCTCCCCCCGCACAAACCACATTCCTGTACACACTATTATGCCCCATAGTGGCCCCTGCACACACTATTAGGCCCCATAGTGGCCCCTGCACACAGTATTATGCCCCATAGTGGCCCCTGAACACAAAATTATGCCTCATAGTGGCCCCTTCACATAGTATGATGCCCCATTGTGGACCACCCATGAACAATTATTATACTCTGGGGTCTTTTCAGACCCCAGAGTATAATGATCGGAGGCCCAGGGGAGGTGAGGGAACATAAAAAACACTGTTACTTACCTCTCCTGCGCTTCAGCAGGTTTCGGGCCTCCTTGGTGACGACCCAGACGTCACACCTAATGACTTGGCCTGGCCCATTATACTCAGACCCATTATTTGTGGGGTTTGGCCCGCGGCCTTACTTACCGATTACGAATGGGAAGCACAGGCGGCCGTAGGCAGGAGCGGGGATCGGTAAGTAAATGGGGCCCGTTGCCTGCTGGTGTTACACCAGCAGATAACGGCCTATTAAAAAAAAACATTGATATGAGAATGCAGAATGCCAACATCAAGTATTTGAGATTTGACAGCATTAACTTTGCTAGTAGGACACTGCACCAAAGGCATCTAGAGTTTTCTGTATAGTGGTTACAGAGACAAGTGGATCAGTAACAGAAGGAATGACATCATTCACATAGAGACCTATTTTATGAGACGTCTCACCCACTGTGAAATCTGATATGGATGTATTAGCTCGGATGGCTTCTGCCAGTGGTTCCATCACTAGTGCAAATATTATATGGGACAGCGGACAACTCTGGCGAGTGCCATTTGTGATGTGAAGTTTGTCGGAAAGAAAACCAGAAGCTAACACCTTTACCGAGGCCGTCAAATATACAGTAGGGTAAGTATTGCAGATTTAATGTGGCCTTGGATCCCAAACTTCTCTAGTATATGGGACAAATAACCCCAGTGTACTCTTCCAATTGGATGAGGTTAATAAACTGCCGCATCCCATCTGGAGCTTGACGGCCAGCCACAAAGCCCACCTGATCTGGCTGTACAAGGGTGGGCAAGACACCGTAGAGGCATTCTGTCAAAATCACTTTATTAGACACTTTATTAAAGGAGGCCACTAAGTGGGAAGCCAAATATTGCAGAGAATTGTTTATAATAGTTGTTGGTAAAACAGTCAGGCCCAGGAGCCTTATGAGGTTTTAATGGGAAGGCTGTGGCAATAACTTCTTGAAAAGTGAAACGGGCAGAGAGGGATTGCAGTTTAGTCTGAGATATTTTGGGCAAAGTTATTGATTGCAAAAAGGTGGCGATATCCGAGCCAGAAGGTTGAATTTGAATTGCTCAGCTATTAAACGTAGATCGATGGCTTTATGGCCATATGAGTTCACCAGATATGCTATTTGGGATTTTGCCTGTGTTTGTTTCACCCTCCGAGCCAAGAAAGAGCCAGCTTTGTTATTGTGTATATAATTTATTTATTTATTATGCTTTCTTGTATAGCGCCATCATATTCTGCAGCGCTTTACAGACCTTGACAGTCACTGTCCCATATAGGGCTCGAAATACATCAGTATGTCTTTGGAGTGTGGGAGGAAACCAGACTACAAGTTGAGATCTCCTATAGGCAGGGTGCAGGTGGGTGTCAGAAGGAGTAGAAGAGAATATCAGTGTCCCTACCTTGTTTTTAACTCCGCTGCAGATGCAGGATAGTGTGCCAGTGTATAGGCAGCAAGCAGCCTTCGGAGGAGTCTCCTTACAGGAGTTCAAAGATGCAGGCAACCGATGCCGACAGACGTGAGCGCTGCAGGTGAGGAGAAGGACGCTGAGAAGGTAAGATGGTGGGAAGTTGTTGTAGAAGTGCGGAGAACAAGGGAGAAAGTATCGGGCTTTCCTTCTCTTCTCGGGATGAATCCCGCCTGTTCTTCATTAATCAGTGATGGCAGAAAGAATTTCAATCTAGTAGCTAGAAATTTTGCCCAAATCTTCAAGTTGATGTTCATTAAAGAAGTGGAAGAGAATCCAAACACTCAAAGGATTATCATATACAATTCTTTTATTAAATAGGAAGTGCAATCCAAAACAGTGTGAAACGTTTTTCGGTCCTATGTTGGACCTTCATCAGACCCTAATACAAGATATAGCACAAATATAGATATATAAACAAATAGCAAGTGATCTGTGTGCATTTATACAAAGAATGCTAATATACTAAAAAATACTCATATTGTGAGCTAGAGAGTAAGACAATACAGTAGTACCAAGAAATCAACATATATGAGTACTAAATTCAAATGAACAGATCAACAGTAATGCATAGCAATGCATAGATGAGATGACTATATTATGAATTGGCATCTGAATAAATGTCATTTTTGCTTATATTGCCACACCCATGCTTCACAGTAGGTATGGTGTTCTTTGGATGCAACTCAGCATTCACTCTCCTCCAAACACGACGAGTTGTGTTTCTACCAAACAGTTCATCTGACCATATGACATTCTCCCAATACTCTTCTGGAACATCCAAATGCTCTCTAGCAAACTTCAGACGGGCCCGTATATGTACTGGCTTAAGCAGGGGGATATGTCTGGCACTGCAGGATCTGAATCCCTGGCGGCGTAGTGTGTTACTGACGGTAGCCTTTGTTATGTTAGTCCCAGCTTTCTGTAGGTCATTCACTAGGTCCCCCTGTGTGGTTCTTGGATTTTTGCTCACCTTTCTTGTGATCATTTTGACCCCACAGGGTGAGATCTTGCATGGAGCCCCTGATCGAGGGAGATTATCAGTGGTCTTGTATGTCTTCCATTTTCTAATTATTGCTCCCACAGTTGATTTTTTCATACCAAGCTGCTTGCCTATTGCAGATTCAGTCTTCCCAGCCTGGTGCAGGTCTACAATTTTGTTTCTGGTGTCCTTCCACAGCTCTTTTGTCTTCAGCATAGTGGAGCTTGGAGTGTGACTGTTTGAGGTTGTGGACAGGTGTCTTTTATACTGATAACAATTTCAAACAGGTGCCATTACTACAGGTAATGAGTGGAGGACAGAAGAGCCTCTTAAAGAAGAAGTTACAGGTCTGTGAGAGCCAGAAATCTTGCTTGTTTGTACGTGACCAAATACTTATTTTCCACCATAATTTGCAAATAAATTTTTTAAAAATCAGACTGTGATTTTCTGGATTTGTTTTCTCATTTTGTCTCTCATAGTTGAGGTCTACCTATGATATCAATTACAGGCCTGTCTCATCTTTTTAAGTGGGAGAACTTGCACAATTGGTGGCTGACCAAATACTTTTTTCCCCACTGTATAGGCAATTTGTTTTATTGATCACTGATCAGTCTGTAGGTATTTCTTGCCGTCCATTTATGGATAATTTCTGTTACCGATCAGTTGCTATACAATCCTCCAATTTCACTGTCTCCCATAAATGGTTATGTTATGACCAGGCAAACACAGTCCTGGAAGCCCCCTCAAGATGGGATCATGAAGGGTGCAGGTGCCCAGCCACCTTTGGATGTCATTGAACGGTATGTGTGTATATTAGTTCATTATATTACAACAGGGTTTCCCATTTCATCATGTGAAGAACTACTCATCATTTGTAATACCTGTTACTGCCTCTGGAACTACAAAGCTTCCCAAGTTGGCCTGGTAACGTTAAAGGTACAGCAGCCAGATAGAGAATCTTGACACTGACCTCTGGCTTGCTCCCTGGATTCCCTATTTGCCTCCTGATTCTTCTTTGACATTTGGATTTGTTACCCTTGGCTTGTTTCCTGGATACTGCTCTCTTCTCTTGATTTTGTATATTGCATTTTCTCCTGGTTTTGATCTGTGCTTGTATGACTTCTCTTGTCTTGACAGTCCTGTGTAAGTTTTAGTGGATTTTGTGTTGTTTTTGCAGCTGTGCATTTATTATTGATACATCTTTCTGTTTGGTGACAATTCAGATTCCTAAATTCAGCACAAGTCTAACTGGCTTCGCGGCAACTCTGGTGAAGGTATCTAGGGGTTTGTCTTGGCTCAGAGAAGAGTACTAGTTTAAATAGCTGTCTGTACTGCTTTCAGTTATCAGCCAATCTCCTGCTATTGCTTTAATTGTGGTCATGCATCTATCCATAACAAGTGTCTGACGAAGGTCGAATGCATGAGACCAAAGCATTACTTATGGATTGTATTTACTGTTCATTTCAATTCTATGAAAATAATGATGATGATGATTATTATTACAATTATTATTATTACTATTTAATGAATAATGCACGTTTGCGTTTTTTTCATCAGTTTTTGTGATTTTTTTTTTTATCTGGAGCTCCAGTACATATTTGTATGTGTGATTGGAAAGTGTATGGCTGTATGTTGGTCAAGGATGTATACTAAAAATCTATGAATGCCAGATTCTTCAGATTCTTCAAAAGAGAATTGACTGTAAAGTATACTAGTGATACAATGTCTTAACAGTGTTTCCCAGTTAACCCTCTGTAAAGTCAGAATTCCAAATATGTAATTTTTTACGATGATGAAGAAAATTGCATATAACATAATGATTGGTGTCACTCTTTACAGTGCATCGCAATGCCATCTAATTTCAATTTGTTGCAGCATTTTACCTAATGGTGAACCATATACAGCTGATGCCCAATGCATTGCAGAACATTCATTTTTTATAACTTTTTGTCATAGAAAAGACATCATTGATGTTGTCATAAGATCAATTGAAAAAGTGCAGCGGAAAGATGAGGGCATACAGTGACCTGGTGGCAATGGCATGAGGAGGACATACAGTGACCCAGTGGCAGCGGCATGAGAATGCCATACAGTGACCCGGTGGCAGCAGCATCAGGAGGCCATAGAGTGACCCAGTGGCAGCAGAATAAATAGGCCAATGCGACACAATGTGGAGCTGGCAGCGGCATGAGGAGGCCATACAGTGACCCAGTGATAGCAGTATGAGGAGGCCATACAGTGACCCAGTGGCAGCAGTATGAAGAGCCCATACAGTGACCCAGTGGCAGCAGTATGAGGAGTTCATACAGTGACCCAGTGGCAGCAGCATGAGGAGCCCATACATTGACCCAGTGGCAGCAGCATGAGGAGGACATAGAGTCACCCAGCAGTGGCAGCAGTATGAGGAGTCCATACAGTGACCCAGTAGCAGCGGCATGAGGAAGACACAGAGTGACCCAGTGAAATTGGCATGAGGAAACCATACAGTAACCCAGGGGCAGCAGCATGAAGGGGACACAGAGTGACTGAGTGGCAGCAGAATGAGGAGGACATAAAGTGAACCAGCAGTGACAGCAGCATGAGAAGGTCATACAGTGAGCCAAGGGCAGCGGAAAGAGGAGGGCATACAGTGACCTGGTGGCAATGGCATGAGGAGGACATACAGTGACCCAGTGGCAGCAGCATGAGAAGGCCATACAGTGACCCGGTGGCAGCAGCATCAGGAGGCCATAGAGTGACCCAGTGGCAGCAGAATAAATAGGCCAATGTGACATAATGTGGAGCTATACTTCAAAACAAAAATAAAAACAACAACGCCGAGCGGCACATAGCGTGATATTGCTTAAAAAATAGGTTGTACATAGATAATTGTGTTGAGAACATGAGGTAGTCAAATGAATGGAGAAACAACAAGGATCATCCACTGAAAGTATGGTAGAAAGCCACTAAGTAGCACAAAAGCACTGGTCAGCGGAAAGGGGAGGGCATACAGTGACCTGGTGGCAACGGCATGAGGAGGACATACAGTGACCCAGTGGCAGTGGCATGAGAATGCCATACAGTGACCCGGTGGCAGCAGCATCAGGAGGCCATAGAGTGACCCAGTGGCAGCAGAATAAATAGGCCAATGCGACATAATGTGGAGCTGGCAGCGGCATGAGGAGGCCATACAGAGACCCAGTAGCAGCAGCATGAGGAGGCCATACAGTGACGCAGTGGCAGCAGCATGAGGAGGACAAAGAGTGAACCAGTTGAAGCGGAATGAGGAGGCCATACAGTGACCCAGTGGCAGCAGCATGAGGAAGACATACAGTGACCCAGTGGCAGCAGCATGAGGAGGCCATACATTGACCCAGCAGTGACAGCAACATGAGAAGGTCATGCAGTGAACCAAGGGCAGCGGCATGAGGAGGCCATACAGTGACCCAGTGATAGCAGTATGAGGAGGCCATACAGTGACCCAGTGGCAGCAGTATGAGGAGCCCATACAGTGAACCAAGGGCAGCGGAAAGAGGAGGGCATACAGTGACCTGGTAGCAATGGCATGAGGAGGACATACAGTGACCCAGTGGCAGCAGCATGAGAAGGCCATACAGTGACCCGGTGGCAGCAGCATCAGGAGGCCATAGAGTGACCCAGTGGCAGCAGAATAAATAGGCCAAGGCGACATAATGTGGAGCTGGCAGCGGCATGAGGAGGCCATACAGTGACCCAGTGGCAGCAGCATGAGGAGGCCATACAGAGACCCAGCAGTGACAGCAGCATGAGAAGGTCATACAGTGAACCAAGGGCAGCGGAAAGAGGAGGGCATACAGTGACCTGGTGGCAACGGCATGAGGAGGACATACAGTGACCCAGTGGCAGTGGCATGAGAATGCCATACAGTGACCTGGTGGCAGCAGCATCAGGAGGCCATAGAGTGACCCAGTGGCAGAAGAATAAATAGGCCAATGCGACATAATGTGGAGCTGGCAGCGGCATGAGGAGGCCATACAGTGACCCAGTGATAGCAGTATGAGGAGGCCATACAGTGACCCAGTGGCAGCAGTATGAAGAGCCCATACAGTGACCCTGTGGCAGCAGTATGAGGAGCCCATACAGTGACCCAGTGGCAGCAGCATTAGGAGCCCATACATTGACCCAGTGGCAGCAGCATGAGGAGGACATAGAGTCACCCAGCAGTGGCAGCAGTATGAGGAGGCCATACAGTGACCCAGTGGCAGCGGCATGAGGAGGACACAGAGTGACTGAGTGGCAGCAGAATGAGGAGGACATAAAGTGAACCAGCAGTGACAGCAGCATGAGAAGGTCATACAGTGAGCCAAGGGCAGCGGAAAGAGGAGGGCATACAGTGACCTGGTGGCAATGGCATGAGGAGGACATACAGTGACCCAGTGGCAGCAGCATGAGAAGGCCATACAGTGACCCGGTGGCAGCAGCATCAGGAGGCCATAGAGTGACCCTGTGGCAGCAGAATAAATAGGCCAAGGCGACATAATGTGGAGCTGGCAGCGGCATGAGGAGGCCATACAGTGACCCAGTGGCAGCAGCATGAGGAGGCCATACAGAGACCCAGCAGTGACAGCAGCATGAGAAGGTCATACAGTGAACCAAGGGCAGCGGAAAGAGGAGGGCATACAGTGACCTGGTGGCAACGGCATGAGGAGGGCATACAGTGACCTGGTGGCAGCAGCATCAGGAGGCCATAGAGTGACCCAGTGGCAGAAGAATAAATAGGCCAATGCGACATAATGTGGAGCTGGCAGCGGCATGAGGAGGCCATACAGTGACCCAGTGATAGCAGTATGAGGAGGCCATACAGTGACCCAGTGGCAGCAGTATGAAGAGCCCATACAGTGACCCAGTGGCAGCAGTATGAGGAGCCCATACAGTGACCCAGTGGCAGCAGCATGAGGAGCCCATACATTGACCCAGTGGCAGCAGCATGAGGAGGACATAGAGTCACCCAGCAGTGGCAGCAGTATGAGGAGGCCATACAGTGACCCAGTGGCAGCAGCATGAGGAGGACACAGAGTGACCCAGTGAAATTGGCATGAGGAAACCATACAGTAACCCAGGGGCAGCAGCATGAAGGGGACACAGAGTGACTGAGTGGCAGCACAATGAGGAGGACATAAAGTGAACCAGCAGTGACAGCAGCATGAGAAGGTCATACAGTGAGCCAAGGGCAGCGGAAAGAGGAGGGCATACAGTGACCTGGTGGCAATGGCATGAGGAGGACATACAGTGACCCAGTGGCAGCAGCATGAGAAGGCCATACAGTGACCCGGTGGCAGCAGAATCAGGAGGCCATAGAGTGACCCAGTGGCAGCAGAATAAATAGGCCAAGGCAACATAATGTGGAGCTGGCAGCGGCATGAAGAGGCCATACAGTGACCCAGTAGCAGCAGCAGGAGGAGGCCATACAGTGACGCAGTGGCAGCAGCATGAGGAGGACAAAGAGTGACTCAGTTGAAGCGGAATGAGGAGGACATACAGTGACCCAGTGGCAGCAGCATGAGGAAGACATACAGTGACCCAGTGGCAGCAGCATGAGGAGGCCATACAGTGACCCAGCAGTGACAGCAGCATGAGAAGGTCATACAGTGAACCAAGAGCAGCGGCATGAGGAGGCCATACAGTGACCCAGCAGTGACAGCAGCATGAGAAGGTCATACAGTGAACCAAGGACAGCGGAAAGAGGAGGGCATACAGTGACCTGGTGGCAATGGCATGAGGAGGACATACAGTGACCCAGTGGCAGCAGCATGAGAAGGCCATACAGTGACCCAGTTGCAGCAGCATCAGGAGGCCATAGAGTGACCCAGTGGCAGCAGAATAAATAGGCCAAGGCGACATAATGTGGAGCTGGCAGCGGCATGAGGAGGCCATACAGTGACCCAGTGGCAGCAGCATGAGGAGGCCATACAGAGACCCAGCAGTGACAGCAGCATGAGAAGGTCATACAGTGAACCAAGGGCAGTGGAAAGAGGAGGGCATACAGTGACCTGGTGGCAACGGCATGAGGAGGACATACAGTGACCCAGTAGCAGTGGCATGAGAATGCCATACAGTGACCCGGTGGCAGCAGCATCAGGAGGCCATAGAGTGACCCAGTGGCAGCAGAATAAATAGGCCAATGCGACATAATGTGGAGCTGGCAGCGGCATGAGGAGGCCATACAGTGACCCAGTGGCAGCAGCATGAGGAGGCCATACAGTGACACAGTGGCAGCAGCATGAGGAGGACAAAGAGTGATCCAGTTGAAGCGGAATGAGGAGGACATACAGTGAATAAGTGGCAGCAGCATGAGGAGGCCATACAATGACACAGCAGTGGCAGCAGCATTAGGAGGACATACAGTGAACCAAGGGCAGCTGAAAGAGGACATGCAGTGACCAAACATTAACAGCAGTATGAGGTGGATATACAGTGACCAAGT
The DNA here is from genome assembly GCA_947044405.1 of Leptodactylus fallax. NCBI lineage: Eukaryota > Metazoa > Chordata > Amphibia > Anura > Leptodactylidae > Leptodactylus > Leptodactylus fallax. The sequence continues at coordinate 6,696,119 of CAMRHE010000007.1, read as the reverse complement.
GGCAGTGGCATGAGGAGGACATACAGTGAACCAGTGTCAGCAGCATGAAGAGGACACAGAGTGACCCAGTGGTAGCAGCATGAGAAGGATATACAATTTCCCAGTAGCAGCAGCATGAGAAGGCCATACAGTGACCCAGTGGCAGCATCATGAGGAAGACACAGAGTGACCCAGTGAAATTGGCATGAGGAAACCATACAGTAACCCAGGGGCAGCAGCATGAAGGGGACACAGAGTGACTGAGTGGCAGCAGAATGAGGAGGACATAAAGTGAACCAGCAGTGACAGCAGCATGAGAAGGTCATACAGTGAGCCAAGGGCAGCGGAAAGAGGAGGGCATACAGTGACCTGGTGGCAATGGCATGAGGAGGACATACAGTGACCCAGTAGCAGCAGCATGAGAAGGCCATACAGTGACCCGGTGGCAGCAGCATCAGGAGGCCATAGAGTGACCCAGTGGCAGCAGAATAAATAGGCCAATGCGACATAATGTGGAGCTATACTTCAAAACAAAAATAAAAACAACAACGCCGAGCGGCACATAGCGTGATATTGCTTAAAAAATAGGTTGTACATAGATAATTGTGTTGAGAACAGGAGGTAGTCAAATGATTGGAGAAACAACAAGGATCATCCACTGAAAGTATGGTAGAAAGCCACTAAGTAGCACAAAAGCACTGGTCAGCGGAAAGAGGAGGGCATACAGTGACCTGGTGGCAACGGCATGAGGAGGACATACAGTGACCCAGTGGCAGTGGCATGAGAATGCCATACAGTGACCCGGTGGCAGCAGCATCAGGAGGCCATAGAGTGACCCAGTGGCAGCAGAATAAATAGGCCAATGCGACATAATGTGGAGCTGGCAGCGGCATGAGGAGGCCATACAGTGACCCAGTAGCAGCAGCATGAGGAGGCCATACAGTGACGCAGTGGCAGCAGCATGAGGAGGACAAAGAGTGAACCAGTTGAAGCGGAATGAGGAGGCCATACAGTGACCCAGTGGCAGCAGCATGAGGAAGACATACAGTGACCCAGTGGCAGCAGCATGAGGAGGCCATACAGTGACCCAGTGATAGCAGTATGAGGAGGCCATACAGTGACCCAGTGGCAGCAGTATGAGGAGCCCATACAGTGAACCAAGGGCAGCGGAAAGAGGAGGGCATACAGTGACCTGGTGGCAATGGCATGAGGAGGACATACAGTGACCCAGTGGCAGCAGCATGAGAAGGCCATACAGTGACCCGGTGGCAGCAGCATCAGGAGGCCATAGAGTGACCCAGTGGCAGCAGAATAAATAGGCCAAGGCGACATAATGTGGAGCTGGCAGCGGCATGAGGAGGCCATACAGTGACCCAGTGGCAGCAGCATGAGGAGGCCATACAGAGACCCAGCAGTGACAGCAGCATGAGAAGGTCATACAGTGAACCAAGGGCAGCGGAAAGAGGAGGGCATACAGTGACCTGGTGGCAACGGCATGAGGAGGACATACAGTGACCCAGTGGCAGTGGCATGAGAATGCCATACAGTGACCTGGTGGCAGCAGCATCAGGAGGCCATAGAGTGAACCAGTGGCAGAAGAATAAATAGGCCAATGCGACATAATGTGGAGCTGGCAGCGGCATGAGGAGGCCATTCAGTGACCCAGTGATAGCAGTATGAGGAGGCCATACAGTGACCCAGTGGCAGCAGTATGAAGAGCCCATACAGTGACCCTGTGGCAGCAGTATGAGGAGCCCATACAGTGACCCAGTGGCAGCAGCATTAGGAGCCCATACATTGACCCAGTGGCAGCAGCATGAGGAGGACATAGAGTCACCCAGCAGTGGCAGCAGTATGAGGAGGCCATACAGTGACCCAGTGGCAGCGGCATGAGGAGGACACAGAGTGACTGAGTGGCAGCAGAATGAGGAGGACATAAAGTGAACCAGCAGTGACAGCAGCATGAGAAGGTCATACAGTGAGCCAAGGGCAGCGGAAAGAGGAGGGCATACAGTGACCTGGTGGCAATGGCATGAGGAGGACATACAGTGACCCAGTGGCAGCAGCATGAGAAGGCCATACAGTGACCCGGTGGCAGCAGCATCAGGAGGCCATAGAGTGACCCTGTGGCAGCAGAATAAATAGGCCAAGGCGACATAATGTGGAGCTGGCAGCGGCATGAGGAGGCCATACAGTGACCCAGTGGCAGCAGCATGAGGAGGCCATACAGAGACCCAGCAGTGACAGCAGCATGAGAAGGTCATACAGTGAACCAAGGGCAGCGGAAAGAGGAGGGCATACAGTGACCTGGTGGCAACGGCATGAGGAGGACATACAGTGACCCAGTGGCAGTGGCATGAGAATGCCATACAGTGACCTGGTGGCAGCAGCATCAGGAGGCCATAGAGTGACCCAGGGCAGAAGAATAAATAGGCCAATGCGACATAATGTGGAGCTGGCAGCGGCATGAGGAGGCCATACAGTGACCCAGTGATAGCAGTATGAAGAGCCCATACAGTGACCCTGTGGCAGCAGTATGAGGAGCCCATACAGTGACCCTGTGGCAGCAGCATTAGGAGCCCATACATTGACCCAGTGGCAGCAGCATGAGGAGGACATAGAGTCACCCAGCAGTGGCAGCAGTATGAGGAGGCCATACAGTGACCCAGTGGCAGCGGCATGAGGAGGACACAGAGTGACTGAGTGGCAGCAGAATGAGGAGGACATAAAGTGAACCAGGAGTGACAGCAGCATGAGAAGGTCATACAGTGAGCCAAGGGCAGCGGAAAGAGGAGGGCATACAGTGACCTGGTGGCAATGGCATGAGGAGGACATACAGTGACCCAGTGGCAGCAGCATGAGAAGGCCATACAGTGACCCGGTGGCAGCAGCATCAGGAGGCCATAGAGTGACCCTGTGGCAGCAGAATAAATAGGCCAAGGCGACATAATGTGGAGCTGGCAGCGGCATGAGGAGGCCATACAGTGACCCAGTGGCAGCAGCATGAGGAGGCCATACAGAGACCCAGCAGTGACAGCAGCATGAGAAGGTCATACAGTGAACCAAGGGCAGCGGAAAGAGGAGGGCATACAGTGACCTGGTGGCAACGGCATGAGGAGGACATACAGTGACCCAGTGGCAGTGGCATGAGAATGCCGTACAGTGACCTGGTGGCAGCAGCATCAGGAGGCCATAGAGTGACCCAGTGGCAGAAGAATAAATAGGCCAATGCGACATAATGTGGAGCTGGCAGCGGCATGAGGAGGCCATACAGTGACCCAGTGATAGCAGTATGAGGAGGCCATACAGTGACCCAGTGGCAGCAGTATGAAGAGCCCATACAGTGACCCAGTGGCAGCAGTATGAGGAGCCCATACAGTGACCCAGTGGCAGCAGCATGAGGAGCCCATACATTGACCCAGTGGCAGCAGCATGAGGAGGACATAGAGTCACCCAGCAGTGGCAGCAGTATGAGGAGGCCATACAGTGACCCAGTGGCAGCAGCATGAGGAGGACACAGAGTGACCCAGTGAAATTGGCATGAGGAAACCATACAGTAACCCAGGGGCAGCAGCATGAAGGGGACACAGAGTGACTGAGTGGCAGCACAATGAGGAGGAATTAAAGTGAACCAGCAGTGACAGCAGCATGAGAAGGTCATACAGTGAGCCAAGGGCAGCGGAAAGAGGAGGGCATACAGTGACCTGGTGGCAATGGCATGAGGAGGACATACAGTGACCCAGTGGCAGCAGCATGAGAAGGCCATACAGTGACCCGGTGGCAGCAGAATCAGGAGGCCATAGAGTGACCCAGTGGCAGCAGAATAAATAGGCCAAGGCAACATAATGTGGAGCTGGCAGCGGCATGAAGAGGCCATACAGTGACCCAGTAGCAGCAGCAGGAGGAGGCCATACAGTGACGCAGTGGCAGCAGCATGAGGAGGACAAAGAGTGACCCAGTTGAAGCGGAATGAGGAGGACATACAGTGACCCAGTGGCAGCAGCATGAGGAAGACATACAGTGACCCAGTGGCAGCAGCATGAGGAGGCCATACAGTGACCCAACAGTGACAGCAGCATGAGAAGGTCATACAGTGAACCAAGGGCAGCGGCATGAGGAGGCCATACAGTGACCCAGCAGTGACAGCAGCATGAGAAGGTCATACAGTGAACCAAGGACAGAGGAAAGAGGAGGGCATACAGTGACCTGGTGGCAATGGCATGAGGAGGACATACAGTGACCCAGTGGCAGCAGCATGAGAAGGCCATACAGTGACCCAGTGGCAGCAGCATCAGGAGGCCATAGAGTGACCCAGTGGCAGCAGAATAAATAGGCCAAGGCGACATAATGTGGAGCTGGCAGCGGCATGAGGAGGCCATACAGTGACCCAGTGGCAGCAGCATGAGGAGGCCATACAGAGACCCAGCAGTGACAGCAGCATGAGAAGGTCATACAGTGAACCAAGGGCAGCGGAAAGAGGAGGGCATACAGTGACCTGGTGGCAACGGCATGAGGAGGACATACAGTGACCCAGTGGCAGTGGCATGAGAATGCCATACAGTGACCCGGTGGCAGCAGCATCAGGAGGCCATAGAGTGACCCAGTGGCAGCAGAATAAATAGGCCAATGCGACATAATATGGAGCTGGCAGCGGCATGAGGAGGCCATACAGTGACCCAGTGGCAGCAGCATGAGGAGGCCATACAGTGACACAGTGGCAGCAGCATGAGGAGGACAAAGAGTGATCCAGTTGAAGCGGAATGAGGAGGACATACAGTGAATAAGTGGCAGCAGCATGAGGAGGCCATACAATGACACAGCAGTGGCAGCAGCATTAGGAGGACATACAGTGACCAAACATTGACAGCAGTATGAGGTGGATATACAGTGACCACATGGCAGTGGCATGAGGAGGACATACAGTGAACCAGTGTCAGCAGCATGAAGAGGACACATAGTGACCCAGTGGTAGCAGCATGAGAAGGATATACAATTTCCCAGTAGCAGCAGCATGAGAAGGCCATACAGTGACCCAGTGGCAGCAGCATGAGGGGGCGATACAGTGACCCATTGACATCAGCATGAGGTGGTCATACATTGACCCAGTGGCAGCAGCATGAGAAGGACATACAGTGACCCATTTGCAGCAGCATGAGGAGGCCATACAGTGACCAAGTGGCACCAGCATGAGGAGGCCATACAGTGACCCATCAATGGCAGCAGCATGAGAAGTCCATACAGTGACCCGGTGTCTGCTGCATGAGGAGGCCTTAGAGTAACCCACTGGCAGCAGCATGAGGAGTACAGAGTGTGACCCAGTGGAACAGCATTAGGAGGCTATATTCTGACCCAGAGACAGTAGCTTGAGGTGGACATACAGTGACACAGTGGCTTCTGTATGAGAAGACCATACAGTGACCCAGTGGCAGCAGAATGAGTAGGCCAAGGCAACATAATGTGGAGCTGACAGCTGCATGAAGAGGGCATACAGTGACTCAGTTGTAGCAGCATGAGGAAGACAGACAGTGATCCTGCAGTTGCAGCAGCATGAGGAGGGCATACAGTGACCCTGCAGTGTCAGCAGCATGAGGAGGGCATACAGTGACCCAGTGGCAGCAACATGAGCAGAACACAGAGTGACCCAGTGGAAGTGGCAAAAAGAGGCCATACAGTGACCCAGTGTCAGCAGCATAAGGACGCCATACAGTGATCCAGCAGTGACTGTAGCATGAAGAGAACATACAGTGAAACAAAGGCAGTGGATTGAGGAGGGCATACAGTGACTTGATGTCAGGGGCATGAGGAGGGCATACAGTGACCCACTTGTAGCAGCATGAGTAGGACAGACAGTGATCCAGTAGCAGCAGCATGAGGAGGACATACAGTGACCCAGTGGCAGCATCATGTGGAGGACATAAAGTGACCCAAGGCTGCAGCATGAGGAGGACATAAAGTGACCCAGTGGCAGCAGAATGACTAGTCTTCAGAGTGGCAAGGCGACATAATGTGGAGTTGGCAGCAGCATGAGTAGGGCATACAGTGACCCAGTTGTAGCAGCATGAGGAAGACAGACAGTGACTCAGCAGTTATAGCAGCATAAGGAGGACAGACAGTGACCCAGCAGTGGCAGCTGCATGAGGAGAGCATTCAGTGACCCAGTGGCAGCGGCATGAGGAAGGACATATTCAGTGAACCAGTGGCAGCAGCATGAGGAGGTCATACAGTAACTCATTGGCAACAGTATGAGGAGGCCATACAGTGACCCACTGGCAGCAGCATGAGTAGGATATTCAGTGACCCAGTGGCAGCAGCATGAGAAGGACATACAGTGACCCAGTGGCAGAAGCATTAGGAGGCCATACAGTGACCCAATGGCAGCAGCATGAGGAAGCCATACAATGACCCAATGGCAGTGGCATGAGGAGTACACAGAGTGACCCAGTGGAATCAGCATGAAGAGGCCATAGAGTGCCCCAGTAGCAGCTGCATGAGGAGGACATACATTGACCCAGTGGCAGCAGCATAAGGAGAACATACTGTGACCCAGCAGTGGCAGCAGTATGAGTAGGCCATACAGTGACCCAGTGGCAGCAGTATGAGGAGGCCATACAGTGACCCAGTGGTAGCGGCATGAGGAAGGCATACAGTGACCCAGTGGCAGCGGCATGACAAGGGCATACAGTGACCCAGTATCAGCAGCATGAGGAGGTCGCTGAATGACCCAGTGGAAGCAGCATAAGGAGAACATACAGTGACCCAGCAGTGGCAGCAGTATGAAGAGGCTATACAGTGACCCAGTGGCAGCAGTATGAGGAGGCCATACAGTGACCCAGTAGCAGCAGCATGAGGAGGTCACAGAGTGACCCAGTGGCATTGGCATGAGGAGGACACAGACTGACCCAGTGGAAGCGGCATGAAGAGGCCATATAGTGACCCAGTGGCAGCAGTATGAGTAGGCCATACAGTGACCCAGTGGCAGCAGTATGAGGAGGCCATACAGTGACCCAGTGGTAGCGGCATGAGGAAGGCATACAGTGACCCAGTGGCAGCGGCATGACAAGGGCATACAGTGACCCAGTATCAGCAGCATGAGGAGGTCGCTGAATGACCCAGTGGAAGCAGCATAAGGAGAACATACAGTGACCCAGCAGTGGCAGCAGTATGAAGAGGCTATACAGTGACCCAGTGGCAGCAGTATGAGGAGGCCATACAGTGACCAAGTAGCAGCAGCATGAGGAGGTCACAGAGTGACCCAGTGGCATTGGCATGAGGAGGACACAGACTGACCCAGTGGAAGCGGCATGAGGAGGCCATATAGTGACCCAGTGGCAGCGGCATAAGGAGAGTATACAGTGAACCAGTGTCAGCATCATGAGGAGGCCATACAATGACCCAGTGACAGCACTATGAGTAGGACACAGAGTGATCCAGTGGAAGTGGCATGAGGAGGACATACAGTGGCCAAGTGGCAGCAGTATGAGGAAGACATACAGTAGTATAATGTTGTACCGTGTTAGCCATTGAAAGTAGTGGAAGAGTGAAGAAATCAGGCGATACCTTTTAGAGGCTAACTGAGTATATTTATAAATATACTCAGTTAGCCTCTAAAAGGTATCGCCTGAAGACATACAGTGACCCAGTGGCAGCAGTATGAGGAGGCCATACAGTATCCCAGTGGCAGCAGCATTAGGAGGCCATACAGTGACCCAGTGGCAGCGGCATGAGGAGGACACAGAATGACCCAATGGAATCGGTATGAGGAGGCCATAAAGTGATCCAGTGGCAGCAGCATGAGGAGGACACAGAGTGACCCAATGGCAACAGCATGAGGAGGACACAGAGTTACCTAGTGGAAGCAGCATTAGGAGGCCATACAGTGACTCAGTGGCAGCAGCATGAGGAGGACATACAGTGACCCAGAGGCAACAGTATGAGGAGGACATACAGTGACCAAGTGGCTGCAGTATGAGGAGGCCATATAGTGACCCAGTGGCAGCAGCATGAGGAGGACACAGGGTGACCCAGTGGTAGCGGCATGAGGAGGCCATACAGTGACCCAGTGGAAGCAGCATGAGGAGGACACAGAGTGACCCAGTGGAAGCAGCATGCGAGGACATATATTGACCCAGTGGAAGAGTGGGGAGGTGGCAGCAGTGTGAGTAGGTCATAAAGTTACCCAGTGACAGAGTGTGGAGGTGGCAGCAGCGTGAGTAGGCCACAGAGTGGCAAGGTGATGTAATGTGGAGGTAGCAGCAGCCTTAGGAGACAATAGGGTAACCCGATTGTGATGATTCCATGTAAATATGGCTATAACTCAAAGATGTATTTTGATCTCTGGGTATCTCCTTCTTACTTCCATTTACTCATAATGTGCGCAGCTCTAATCCTAGGTGTATGTTGTCAGTAGTGGCAACAATGTAACAATAGGGCTTTGTATCCTGGGTGATCAAATACACTTGTATTGTTCAGCCTGGGCTGTTAGATCAGACATGGTTGATAACATTGTGTCATTCCACTTAATCCCATCTTCTTACAAAGAATCTGGACTTGAGTGCGTTAGTCAATCAGACTTGCTGTCGCCAGTGACCTCATTCTGGGTGGTGTAATCAAGGGTATAAAAGATGAGGTAAGAGGTCAGTGAGGGAGACTATGCTGAGACTATTGAGAGATTACTACTGAGAGACCACTACAGAGAGACTGTGATGAGCATGCAGGCTGGAATGCTGTGATGCTGCTGCTAGAATTCCCCACTGGTTATCCCCACATGCCATGTGTGAGGGTTGGATTATAGAGCCACATCCAGGATATGTGTGGTAAAGTAATTATTTCACTTTTATTCCTTTTTATTTTATGTACTGTATATTGTAACTAGTAACTGTTAATGCTTGCATATATCTGCATATCTGTTCTGAACTGCATATGTTAGATGTTAATACCGACCCATTTAGGGGTTAATAAATATACAAAATTTAGAAAGCTTGTCTTGTATTTATCTTGTGGACCCAGCACTCACTGGCGGTGAGTGTGGTTTTTAGGAAAGAAGTCTCAGGTGTGGGCCAAAGTGATGTTGGCGCACTGAGGATCTTTCACACCGATGACAGAGTGTGGTGAGGCAGCATGGATCATTTAATCTGCTGCATCAGGCATTGGTGGGTGGAAATCCTGTCTGATCCATGCCTGATTCATCTTCACAAAGGTTAGTCTCTCCAAATTTTGGGTGGACAGGCGAGTTCTCCTTGGGGTAACTATGGCCCCCACCGCACTAAACACCCACTCTAATGCCACAGTACTGGCCAGGTAGGACAGCTTTTCCAGGGCAAGCTCGGCCAGTTGCAGCAACAAATCCAGTTTGGCTTCCCAGAAGTCCAGCGGATCTTCCCCAACGGTTGGCAGGGTGCACTCTAAGTTTGCCACCACCTGCTGGTTCAAGTTGTGCTCTGTATCTAGCTGCTGATGAGCAGCTTCTTCACTATGCGGGAGAAGAAAGCTCCTAAACAGTGACTCTAGGCTCAGGCTCAGGCTGCTAATGATGCAGCCAATACTGCTCCTGCCACCCCCACCCCCTCCCACAGCTGCCATGCCAGTGCAAGTTGAGCACTTAGGGCCTCCCCGGTCGGACATGTGAAAGGATGGAAGATGGCGCAGATAGGCAGTGGCTAACTTGCATAGAATGTCTCAATAGTATTTCAGTTTGTCCTCCCTCTCAGAGGGTGTAAAAAAGGCGCCCATTTTTCCCCTGTAGCGAGGGTCTAACATGGTGGAGAGCCAGTAGTCATCCCTCTGCTGAATGGTGACAATTCAGCTGTCACTGCGCAAGGAAGTCAGCATGCATCGGGCCATTTGCGCAAGTGACTCCGAGGGACTCCCTGCATCCATCTCCACTGCATACTGCCATGGTGTGTCTGGGTAATCTGCCTCATCCTCCTCATCTCTCTCTTGCCGTTCTGGTTGCTCCTTCTCCTCCTCTCTTCCCATTTGGATACACATTGCTTGTCCTCCTCATCCTCCTCCTCCAGTTCAGCCCCCACAGGGCTCATGTGGCTTTGAGATGTAGATGCCACATCTCCAGTCCCCTGAACAGCCAGATTGAAAAGCATCTTTTCCAGGATGTAAATCAGTGGAATGATGTTGTTCATCCCGTAGTCCTGGCGAATGACTAACAAAGTGGCCTCCTCAAAGGGAACGAGCAAACGGCAGGTGTCACACATGAGCTGCCACTGGCTAACGTACCTCTGGGGCGTACCTGTGTCCATTTGGATCATCAAGAAATCAGTTATGGCTTTTCTCTGTTCATATAGTCGATCCAACATATGGAGGGTTGAATTCTAACGGGTGGAAACATCACATATCAGCCTATGTTGGGGGAGGTCGTTCTCCTGCTGCAGCTCAAGAAGGGCGTGCTTGGCGTGTACGAGTGGCTGAAGTACATGCAAAGTTTCCTTGACATTTTTAGGATGTCTTGCAAATGGCTAAACCCTCCATGACGCAGCGCAGACATCATGTTCTTCCCATTGTCGGTCACCATATTTCCAATTTTAAGTAGTTGCGGAGAAAGCCAGGATTTGATTTCTTGATTAAGGACATGGAGCAGTTCCTCCCCTGTGTGTCTTCGTTTGCCAAGGCAAACGAGGTGTAGAACAGAGTGACACCGCTGTGCACTGCACATGTGGTATGCTGGAGGAGCACTGTGAATTGTCCCTGCAGTGGAGGCTGAGGAGACAGTGGAGGATGAGGCGGACATTGTTGCAAGACCAATGGCATGAGAACGTGGAGGCTGAAGCTGCGTCACCTGTCCAAGTTGCTGGAGTGTCTAGGGTAGGCACCACATTAACCCAGTGGGCCGTAAATGACATATATTGTCCTTGACCATAGCTACAGCTCCACACATCGGCTCTGCCGTGCACTTTGGCAGACGCCGATAGGCTCAAGGACTGGCCCATCTTCTCTTCTACATATTTGTGCAGGGCTGGTACTGCCTTCTTGGCAGTGAGAGCTCAGGGCCTGCTGCTGGGCCATGCCAACTAAGGGTTGTGTCTGACGAACCCACCGACTCTTGGCTGGGGGTGTCTGATGTGACTTTGGATGAAGTGGATGACCCAGTCAACCAGTCTACAACCGTTGGGTTGTTGGTCAAGACACAACCGCTACCTGACACTCTGTAAGTGACCCCTGCTGCCACGCCCCCTTACTCTGCTGTGACCTATGCCTGAGCCAGAAACATTTACGCCTGTGACCCTCCCCTGTGCATGGCCTGTCGCTTCTCTGTCTGACATACTGTTCGATGAAAAAACATAATTGCAAAGGAAATAAATACAGAGCAAAAAGGCCTGTAATTTTCTACTTTGAAGAAACGGCAAATATGCCCCTTATTTCTTTCCTCACTAATGAACACATTTAAAAAAAGCATGACAATACTGTATTGAGAAATGGCCTGCAACTTTATACTGGGAACAAAATGGCGAATATAGTCCTTATGTGTTTCCACACCAATACTGGGAACAAAATGGCAAATATGGTCCTTATGTGTTTCCACACTAATAAACACCTTTAAATAAGTGTTAGGATAACCGCTAAGAATTATTGATTTTTGCCAATACTGTATTGAGAAATGGCCTGTAACTTAATGCTGAGAACAAAATGGCGAATGTGGTCCTTATGTCTTTCCACACTAATAAACGCCTTGAAAAGGCATTAGAGCAGATAAGTTCAGATATTAGTGGTTGATAATTCACAGTTTTTTGCTGTACTGCACTGCAAAAGGCTTGTTGTGTTCCACCTTGAACACACAGGTATGAGTAATGAGCAGTAGTATAACGGCAGTGAGTGCTGCAATGTGTATTACAATTCTTGCTGTTAATGACCCTGCAACCACCCCAAATTCTTCTTTCAATTCCTCCCTATCCTTTTCCTAAAGTTCTAAGGCTCTTTCCCTGAACTTTCTGTTTTCTAAGTCTTTCCCTAGCTCCTGCTGACATCTGTCCCTACAGTAAGAGCGATGTGAAATGACTGTACCTAAAATGGCCGAGGGTTTTTATAGGGCTGTGACATCACAGGGACGGCTGGCTGCTGATTAGCTGCACCCTTGGCATTGTGGGTGATCCCGCGTTCCCAGAGTCCCTTGCCCCTTGTCCTAACATGTGTAGCAGCCATTTTATAAAAAAATGTGATTCGATGCATCGAAGCATGAGGAAATCCGGAATCGAGGCGAATCGAAGATTTCCTGAAATTCGGATCGAATTCCACTTCTGCAGCTTTGATTCGCTCATCTCTAGTTATTATCCACATTTATCAGAATATACAGTGAAATTTATTCCAGAAAAAGTAGTATTATTTTTTAATTATTTTAAAATGTTATTGTTCTAAATAGATTATTCAACTTTCTAAAGCATATTAATCTGAAACACAGTAATCTAGCATTTTTAATTTGTAAAACATGATCATTATATATTTTTTTAGTTTTGTTAATTTTTTATAACTGTATATAAAACTTTCACTTTTATTGCTTACATGACTTCATACAGTAAGCAAATTCTAAAGTTTTCTAAATTATATAAGTTTTTTGAAAAGTGATGCTAAATCATAAGGATAGATTCACATTTGGTCTGTAGTCTCTGTAAAATTCTTTGCAGCATATATATCTTAAAGTAGTCAGACAGATAAATCCTACACACAGAACTTTTCTCTCCACTGGTTTTAGACTAAAAACTGCTCACAACAAAGTAACACCAAGCAGGCAATATTTTAGTCTATGGTGTCCGCGGTTAACTGCTGTTTTACGCTTCTTGCTGTAGGTGTACCTGTGCACACTTGTGAACCTGGTCTTATTTTGTTATGTTTGCAAATTTCTACATATTTGTTAATATTTAATTTGTTTTAATTATTACACTATTTTGTTGTTATATTTTAACATAATATATTATTTATGTAAATTAATTTTTTACATCTACAATTAAAAACATAATACAATATCTTTATGGTCCAAAACTAGCTGTAGCCGCTTACATTACTGAGCAGTGCTCTTGTGTCTTTGGTTTCATTGTTTTCTTTGTTTGCATGACTCATCTTATAGCAGTGTTACATTGTTTTCACAAGGAGGAATTTGCAATGGTGATGGTAGCACTTGGTGGTTACACTCAGAAATCCGCTTCTGATTCAAAGCACATTTTGCCTCCCATTGTTTTTAATGGGAGGCACATATGTTAGCAGTCTGCTAAAAAAAATAACCTGATTGATGATGCCTTGTATTCCTCGTCTTTAGAGTACAGGTTCATTAGGCCCATTAATAGTAATCTGCAACATAAAGCACCATTGATATGACGAGGCCCTGCCTCATCATTCCGTTGCATGGTACCAAGAGTAGGCAACACATCATTGGGAAAGGAAGAGAAATTCATCTACATTGTACAACATGTGAACTTCCCTTGATGATCAATTCAAACTGCAAGTCATAGTGTAAAATTAATTTTGAAGAGGTCTGATCCTAAAGGACAGTGCTAAAGGGTGAACCTGAGTGTTGACAACCAGTGCACCAACTACTTCATTTACATAAGACTTTTCCTTTCTTTATCGTTACCTTCAAAAAGTTTACACACATGACAAAATTATCACGGGTTGCAGAACGCCTCTGGAAGAAAAGCCACTCCCAGGAGGACTTCCTCAGGTACAAAGAGGCTGTACTCACATTCAAGAATGCACTCACCTCTGCTAAGCAGGTCTACTTCTCTACACTAATATCTGCCCTATTCCGCAACCCCAAACAGCTATTTACTACCTTCAACTCCCTTCTTCGTCCTCCAGTGCCCCCTCCGACATCACTTATCACAGCTGATGACTTTGCCTCTTATTTCAAAAGCAAAATTGACACCATCAGAGACAGTCTCACCCTACACCCCCAACAACCGCTCTACCCAACTGTCCTGTGCTCTTCATCTTTAACCTGTTTCTCCACCATTACTGATGAAAAGCTGTCCACCCTAATCTCTAAATCCCACCTCACCTCCTGCGCACTTGACCCGCTCCAGTCACACCTCATCCCCAAACTCTCTGAAGTCATTACTCCTGCCCTAACCCATCTCTTCAACCTATCCCTAACCAATGGATCCTTCCCTTCCACCTTCAAACATGCTACTGTTACACCTATACTTAAGAAACTTTCCCTCAACCCATCCTCTCCAGCCAACTACTGCCCCATCTCACTGCTCCCGTAGGCCTCTAAACTGCTGGAGCAACACGTCCACTCCGAACTATTCTCCTATCTCTTGTCCAACGTGCTCTTTGACAGACTACAGTCAGGCTTCAGACCCCATCACTCCACAGAAACTACCCTAACCAAGGTCACTAATGACCTTCTAACTGCCAAAGCCAAGTGTCATTACTCTGTCCTCCTCCTCCTCCTCGACCTCTCCTCTGTCTTTGACACAGTCGACCATTCCCTCCTGTTACAAACACTCTCTTCCATTGGCATCTCAGACCTGGCCCTTTCCTGGATCTCCTCACACCTCTCCAACCACACATTCAGCATCTCCCACTCGCACACCACCTCCCCGCCACTCCCTCTTTCTGTAGGTGTCCCCCAAGGCTCCGTCCTAGGACCCCTCCTGTTCTCCATTTACACCCTCGGCCTTGGCCAACTCATAGAATCCCATGGTTTCCGCTACCACTGCTATGCTGACAACACCCAACTATATCTCTCTGGACTATATCTCTCTGGCCCCCCTACCTGACCCATCTATTAAAGTTAGCAGAACAACACTCATCCTAGTCCCACGGGTCCGCTGCCTTGGGATAACCTTAGACTCTAACCTATCCTTCAAGCCGCATATTCAAACCCTCAACACTTCCTGCCGCCTCCAAATCAAGAACATCCATCGAATCTGCTCCTTCCTCACCCCTGAAACTACAAAGATGCTAGTCCACGCCCTCATAATCTCCCCGCCTAGACTACTGTAACACCCTTCTCCATGGCCTCCTAGCAAACACTCTCGCCCCCCCTCCAGTCCACCTTAAACTGTGCTGCTCGCTTAATACACCTCTCCTCCCGTTCTTCTTCAGCGAATAGAGTTCAAACTGCTAACACTCATATACAAAGACATCCACAACCTGTCCCATCCATATATCTCCGACCTAATCTCCCACTACCTACCCACACGTAACCTCCGATCCTCCAAAGATCTCCTACTCCGCTCTGCTCTTATCCGCTCTTCACACAAACGTCTCCAAGACTTCTCCCATGCACCCCCCATACTCTGGAACTCACTACCAAGACACACCAGACTGTCCCCCACCATAATAAGCTTCAAGAAGGCCCTGAAGACCCACCTATTCAGGAAGACATACAACCTCCAATAACATACTGTCACCACACCACCACCTGTACAGTCTCTCCCCTCACCTTCTGTCTCCATCCCTCTTCCCTCATAGATTGTAAGCCCTTGTGGGCAGGGCCCTTGTGAAAGATCCTCAGTGCGCCAACACCGCGTTGGCCCACACCTGAGTCTTCTTTCATAAAAACCACACTCACCGCCAGTGAGTGCTGGGTTCACAAGATAAATACAAGACAAACTTTCTAAATTTTATATATTTATTAACCCCTAAATGGGTCGGTATTAACATCTAACACATGCAGTTCAGAACAGATATGTAGATATATGCAAGCATTAACAGTTACTAGTTACAAGATACAGTACAATAAAGTAAAAGGGAATAAAAGTGAAATAGTTACTTTACCACACATCTCCTTGATGTGGCTCTATAGTCCAACACTCACACATAGCATGTGGAGATCACCAGTGGAGGCAGCGGCATTAACTCCAGCATCTCAGCAACTCATCACAGCAGCCTCTCCTCATAGTAGCATCTTCATAGTCTCTGCACAGTATTCTCCTCTCAGGGGTAGTCTGACTCACTGACCTCTTACCTCATCTTTTATACCCTTGAGTACACCACCCAGAATGAGGTCACCGGCGACGGCAAGTCTGATTGATTAATGCACTCAAGTCCAGGTCCTTTGTATTGAGCTGAGACCAAGTGAAATGATACAATGTTATCAACCATGTCTGATCTAACAGCCCAGGCTGAACAATGCATGTTTATTTGATCACTCAGGCCTAGGTAGGAATTCAATAGAGCTATTCTGGGATGGATACAAAGCCCCATTGTTACAATGTTGCCACTACTGACCACTTACACCTATGATTAGAGCTGCGCACATTATGAGTAAATGTAACTAAGAGAGAGATACGCTACCCAGAGATCAAAATACAGCTTTGAGTTATAGCCATATTTAAGCGGAATCATCACAGCCCTCTATCCCATTGTGCTAGTTGGTCACTGTTAGTATTATCTGTTTTGTACATCTTGTGTACCGTATGTAAATCCTCAAATGTAAAGCACCATGGAATGAATGGTGCTATATAAATAAAGAATAATAATAATAATAATACTAATGTTAAATGTA
This sequence comes from Leptodactylus fallax, assembly GCA_947044405.1. Taxonomy (NCBI): domain Eukaryota; kingdom Metazoa; phylum Chordata; class Amphibia; order Anura; family Leptodactylidae; genus Leptodactylus; species Leptodactylus fallax. The sequence goes on along the minus strand of CAMRHE010000007.1, from coordinate 6,679,684 downwards.
ATGTTAAAATTAACATGGTTTCGACAACTAAATGTGTGTGAGCCTACATTTCAAATTTTGATTTGTTTTATTAAAATTAGGTAGTATATGATATGGTGGTACATAACTCAGGTTTTAGATCTAAAGATATGGTGTTGTCTAATAAATATTTATGTCAATATATAAAGATACAGCTCACATATAACTCAAAATGGTGCTAAATTAACTGTTGTCAATCATTGTAAGTTGGATTCTCTGCTTATCAATATTGTATTGCAATAATACAGTGTGATCAGTGTTAGACCTTTGAAACACATTTTTCATAATTTGAAATATATTTGCAATTTCTTTAATTTTAATCATGTAAGGCAATAATATTTTTGAATTCCATTAATAGAACTTTATTAACTTATTACATTTTTTTTTAAATTATCAAGAAGTGTAATTATTTACTTACAAAAGCAAAACAGTAATTTATTTTATTAAGTCTATTTAACAACTATATAATAATCAGCACTACAGTATAAAAATTAAAAATTTTAAATCAGCAAAATATAATACTAATATTTTTTTCATGTAAAGTAAATGAGCTGAAAATGTAATCTCTAAAAATTCCATATATCTTTTTTATAGTGCTGTGGCAATACGTTGTTTTGGTTTTTACATTGTGTACAACCACTCAAAATATTGTTTAGATAAAAGATTCCAAGTCAAGTAGCTGTGATTTTCCATCTCAACGTAATTTTTTTATGGATAAAAATAAAAAAATATATTATGTGTAGATTGAGAGTCAGAGCTATAACATAACAGTGGTAACATATTTTAATTTGCTGATAGCTATGAAGCATGGGATTTTCCAAAAAACAATCAGATCTCAATTGAAAATAAATCTAAAGGAGTTTATTTTAAGAAGTCCAATTTTAACAAAAAAACTATCAGAAAATATCCATACTGTGTGCAACAAAATCCTTACATTTCAGGCTGCTGTAGTCCCACAGATTTTGCACTATGTCCACTCCACCAAGGGGAAAAAAACAACACCAACAACCCAGCTTGCTGTCTAATGGAATCCTTTTATACCATAGACATTTCCCATAATCCTATGCAGTTTTCTCTATAAAACACTAGAGTTGCTGCAGACTTACCTCTTATAAGGTCAGGGCAGACACACCCTACTACAGCTCCACTAATGCAGGTAAGTAAATAAAACACTTCTTTGTTAACCCATGTTGTTGTCAACATTTCCTTAGTTTTGGTACATTGTTTCCAGATGGCAAGACCAGAAAGAGTAGAAAAAGTGTAGATTATGATGTTAATCTGTTTTTGCTTAGTCCCAACAGCAGCACAATACTGGGGTATGATTAACATCATAATCTACTCTTCCCTTTCGTTCCACCAGCAGCACGATACTGGGGATCTAGCAAGAAGAGCCCTAGGGAGGGCCCTCTTGAAGGATGGAACTTAACACAGAAAAGAAGTGGCCTCCATACCCCGGGTGTTAAATCTGTAATGATTAACAAAGGTATGGAGAGAGCTCCAAGGAGCTGCTGAACAAATCTGGAACAAAGGAACAGAGCTTCTTTCTGCCCAAGAGGTAGAAACGGCTCTTGTAGAATGAGCTCGAACAAATTCAAGCGGGTCTACCCCCTGAGAAATGAAAGCCAATATTATGGTTTCCTTAACCCTTTCTCTGAAAGCCACATACGTTCTACGTCCTCCCAGGGTAGCACTTCTGTAGCCAAGCAGGTATCTAATACATCCTTACTTCTATTGAGCATATCTCAGGATCCCTTAGGTCTATTAAGAAGATCTGGATTCATTTTAAAGATAAGAATCTCAGCTTTAAAATGATACAAATGTCTTCATAATAGCCTTTACAGTTTAGGAGCGATTCACTGTTGAAAAGGCTATTCACAAGACATTATGGGAAAAGGAGCTGGGAAGCTCAAGCGCCCTCTGTTGGATGTAACAAATCCTCAATTTGCTTTTGACCCACTGACAAGACTCAGGGGGGATAGCAGGGACTTCTCTCCATGTTATCCCCGCTCCTATCAATCAGAGAGCATACTATACTTTTGCTCTCTGATTGTCACATAGAGGGATAATGTAATACCCCTCTGAGCCTTACTAGATGGGTATTCTTATATAATACCCCTCTGAACATAACCAGGAAGTTTATTGTGTGCTGTGACCCAGATGTTTACCATTGTCCAGGTCCAAAAGAGTTGCATCAAACACTTACACAACACATGCAGAAAGTCATCAATAAAGTTTACATTTCACCCAATCCCTGTCCTGTCCATACCTGATCTTTATAGAGTAAAATATGCCTCTAGCGATATACATTACACGCTAAAATAATAGCAATAACAATTATCACTAGAGATGAAGGTATAAATTGCTACAATTTTATAGGAGGATAGAAAATTATATTTTTATATAAACTCCTATTTAATTTGCATGCACAAAATTGGTTGGCGCATTTCTGCGATTTTGGCGTTTCTTTAACACCGGCACCTGTAAATATATATATATATATATATATATATATATATATATATATATCCGTGGTATGTATGAATTCCTCACATCTTGCAGTTTTTTGGAAAGTATATTTTGTTTGCAGAAAGGGATTGCTTGACCATGCACTTTAGTGGCAAATTTGAATTTTTGTGCAATTTTTGCTTACAATCTCTGTTTGCTGAAGGTGGTTGTATATATGAAATATTAAGTTGTGTTTTTATATACAGTATGCTGTGCAATCTCAAAAAAGTTAGATTTTGGTATCACAGTCACAGTTTGCTAGGTGCAGTATAGATTTTTAACATATTAGTGAATAAGAGCAAAATCTTGCTTGCCGTACTCTCAGTGTTTTTGAGAGTACGAGCTCTTGTTGTAGCAGATGTTTGTGGTATATATAAATTGCGTACACCTTGATCTTATATTTTAAATGTATTTTGTGTGTGAATGTAAGATTTAATAGGAGTTTTAAGTGTAAATATATGTTTTAGTGCATTTTTTCAAAAAATTATTTGTGTTTGTCACAAAGTTACATGAAGGTGGCTATTGATAACCAATTGAGACACACATAAACTTCAGGTTGTCTACTTTTTAAAAAATAATAGGGTTTAGGGGTTCACTTGCTTTCCACGGTGTGTAATCCCTACATTTTTTAGGATGATACTTTTTTAACATTTCCAACTTCAAAGCAGATTTTTGTTCATTCCAGTTCTAGTGATTTTCTGAAGATATGTGCATGCAAGTTTAGGGCTTAGTGATATGAATGGACTCTGCATATGTTGATCTCTTATTTTTAGGAGGTTTGGTGCATATAACTTTTTATTTGGTTTCCACTTTTAGCAACTAATAAACATTTATTTGCTTTTTTTTTATAAAACATTCACTTTAAATCAAAATTGCATGAAGGTGCTTGTTCGCATACAGTACCAAGTGACATTCTGACAATGCTGCAGGTGTCTACTTTAAGAAAATATATACAGTGCCTTGTGAAATTATTCGGCCCCCTTGAACTTTTCAACCTTTTGCCACATTTCAGGCTTCAAACATAAAAATATTAAATTTTAATTTTTTGGTGAAGAATCAACAACAAGTGGGACACAATTGTGAAGTGGACCGAAATTTATTGGTTATTTTAATCTTTTGTAAAAAATAAAAAACTGAAAAGTGAGGCGTGCAATATTATTCGGCCCCTTTACTTTCAGTGCAGCAAACTCAATCCAGAAGTTCAGTGAGGATCTCTGAATGATCCAATGTTGTCCTAAATGACTGATGATGATAAATATAATCCACCTGTGTGTAATCAAGTCTCCGTATAAATGCACCTGCTCTGTGATAGTCTCAGGGTTCTGTTTAAAGCACAGAGTGCATCATGAAGACCAAGGAACACACCAGGCAGGTCCATGATACTGTTGTGGAGAAGTTTAAAGCCGGATTTGGATACAAAAAGATTTCCCAAACTTTAAAGATCCCAAGGAGCACTGTGCAAGCGATCATATTGAAATGGAAGGAGTATCAGACCACTGCAAATCTACTAAGACCCGGCCGTCCCTTTAAACTTTTATCTCAAACAAGGAGAAGACTGATCAGAGATGCAGCCAAGAGGCCCAGGATCACTCTGGATGAACTGCAGAGATCTACAGCTGAGGTGGGAGAATCTGTCCATAGGATAACAATCAGTCGTACACTGCACAAATCTGGCCTTTATGGAAGAGTGGCAAGAAGAAAGCCATTTCTCAAAGATATCCATAAAAAGTCTCGTTTAAAGTTTGCCACAAGCCACCTGGGAGACACACCAAACATGTGGAAGAAAGTGCTCTGAAACCAAAATCGAACTTTTTGGCCACAATGCAAAACGATATGTTTGGCATAAAAGCAACACAGCTTATCACCCTGAACACACCATCCCCACTGTCAAACATGGTGGTGGCAGCATCATGGTTTGGGCCTGCTTTTCTTCAGCAGGGACAGGGAAGATGGTTAAAATTGATGGGAAGATGGATGGAGACAAATACAGGACCATTCTGGAAGAAAACCTGTTGGAGTCTGCAAAAGACCTGAGACTGGGATGGAGATTTATCTTCCAACAAGACAATGATCCCAAACATAAAGCAAAAGCTACAATGGAATGGTTCGCAAATAAACGTATCCAGGTGTTAGAATGGCCAAGTCAAAGTCCAGACTTGAATCCAATCGAGAATCTGTGGAAAGAGCTGAAAACTGCTGTTCACAAACACTCTCCATCCAACCTCACTGAGCTTGAGCTGTTTTCCAAGGAAGAATGGGCAAGAATTTCAGTCTCTCGATGTGCAAAACTGATAGAGACATACCCCAAGCGACTTGCAGCTGTAATCGCAGCAAAAAGAGGCGCTACAAAGTATTAACTTAAGGGGGCCGAATAATTTGGCACTCCCCACTTTTCAGTTTTTTATTTTTTACAAAAGTTTAAAATATCCAATAAATTTCGTTCCACTTCACGATTGTGTCCCACTTGTTGATTCTTCACCAAAAAATTAAAATTTTATATCTTTATGTTTGAAGCCTGAAATGTGGTAAAAGGTCGAAAAATTCAAAGGGGGCCGAATACTTTCACAAGGCACTGTAGGAATGGGGGGGTTAGATGATTTTTTTTAATGTTGCAATTTAGGTTTGATTTGTTCATCTCAAAACTGTGAAAATTGCTGTGGCTATCGTAGGTGCAAAATTTCCGGAGACTCCTGGCAGTGAAAGGGTTAATCCAGCATGCTAAGGAAGCTTTAGAGGCCTTGAGCCCCCTATTCTTCCCAGCAAACGATAGAAAAAAGATTCTCTGACCATTTAAAAGGTCGGGACCTCTGAATATAAACTCCAAAATATCTGGCCACATCCAGGGAGTGAAGTTTAACTTCCTCCGGAGATGACGGGCTGGGATAGAAAACTGGTAATGAGATAACCTGGTTTAGGTTAGAATATGAGGGTACCTTACGGAGGAACCCTGGCATAAACCTTAGTTGTACTCTATCCGGATAAAAGGATATGTAAGGTTCTATTGAAGATACGTAAGTCCTGGAGTTCACTAACTCTCTAAGCTGAGGTTATGGCTAAAAGGAACACTGCCTTTAGTGTGAGAAATTTAATCTCAACCTCTTCTAGAGGCTCCAAGGGGGGATCACATAACCCCTTTAAAACTATAGATAAATCCCATTGAGGGAATGGGTGGGTAACAGGCGGTCTAAGCCTGAATGCACACTTAAAAAATCTTTTAACCAGCGGGTCTGCGGATAGCGGCTTATCTAAGCAGGCTGACAGGGCAGCAACCTGAGCTTTCAAAGTGAAAGGGCTAAGGCCCCTATCCAAGCCATCCTGAAGGAATTCCAGGATCTCTGGAATGGAAGGATCCGAGCTCTCAATCCCTCTACCTGATGCCCAGGAGATGAAGATGTTTTTGATCCTAGCGTAGTTTTTATTTGTAGACTCTGCTCTAGGGAGAGAGAGTATTTAAGACGGCTCCTGAGAGTCCCTTAGATCGTAATAGGGACTGGTCAACCTCCAGGCTGTCAGATTGAAGGATATCAGATCTTGGCAGAGCCTTAGCCTCTGAGACACCAGGTTCTGAATCAGGAGAATCCTCCAATATATCCCGTGACTCATTTGAATGAGTTGGGAAATCCAAGCTCTCTTTGGCCAGAATGGAATGATGGCAATTATAGAGACTTGGTCCTGTGTGATTCTCAATACCCTTGGTATCATGGAGATTGGAGGGAATATGTATTGCCAGCCTGAACCTCCAAGGGATGGACAGGGCATCCACCACCAAGGGATTGTCCTCCTTGTATAGAGAGCAGAACTTCGCTACCTTGGCATTGAGTCTGGTTGCCACCAGGTCTATCTCTGGATGATCCCATTTCAGGGTGATTGCTTGAAAGACTTCTGGATAGAGAGACTATTCCCCTGGAACAGTGATGCTATGACTCAATTGATCTGTCACTACATTGAGTGACCCTCAGATGGGTTAAGTTCTTCTCTGCCCAACTCAAGATCTTCCCCATTTTGCTTAGAAGAGGTTGTGACCGAGTTCCTCCCTGCTTGTTTAAATAAAAGACGGTTGTCATATTGTCATGTTACATGGACTGCCTTGTCCCTCAACTGGTCGGCAAAGTGAAGCAGTCCTAGTCGTACTGCTCGGAGTTCTCTCCGATTGGATGACATCATCTTCTCGAGGGAATTCCAATGCCCTTGGACCGGAATGTCGATCAGGTGGGCTCCCAACCTGTGAGTGATGCATCTGCAGTCAACAGGGTCCAGCAAGGCTTTCCGTTTTTTAGCCAAATCCACCAATTGACGGACAAGCGGGCTTCCTGAGACAGGAAAAAACTTCTGTCTAAACCGCTGGTTTTTTGGTTCCAGTCCCAAGGGACTGCTTCTGCAGCTGATGACATCCATCCCAATATTTTCATGCCTGTCCTGATGGCGATTGGCTGAGGAACCAGCAGGAATTTTGCGGCTTTGATGATTCTTTCCCTTCTGGAGGGAGGAAGAGATATTTTCACTAGGCCTGAATCAAGTATGAACCCTAGAAATGTTTTCTGGGTTGCTGGTAATATTTGGGACTTTTCCCAATTTATAACCCACCCCAATTGATGGAGGAAATTTATCGTGATGGATAGATGCTGTAGTAGGCCTTCTCTTGAGAGACTTTTAACAGCCAGTCTACCAGATAAGGAACAATCGTGATACCCTGGATTCTCAGCTACCGTGGATACCAACTTGGTGAATACATAGGGTGCTGACGTTATCCCGAATGGAAGTGCGGTAAATTGGAGGTGTCTCAGCCGACCCTCTACAACCACTGCAATTCTTAGGTATTTCCTGTGAGCAGGAAGAATAGGGACGTGGAGATGCACGTTCTTTAGGTTCAGAGTGGCCATGAAATCTTCTTTTTTTGTGATAGTTCTGCTGAGGTATCGTAGGTCTATTATCATCAACCAGTCTCCTGAAGGTTTTGGAACCAGGAACACTGGAGAACAAATTCCAGACCCTTGACATTGTGATGAACAACAGGTAGGTGAGAGGTCTGTATAAATCTGTCCTGGGGAGGCACAGAAAAAACTATGCCCGAACTGGATCGGATTATCTCCAAGACCCATGAATCTGTTGCCCCCACAGGAACTTCGTGTCTTGGAGGACGGAGAAGTTAATAGTCAGAAATCTGGCTTTCTGGTTTTCCTGTCATCATGGAAAAAAAGACGGTTGGAGTTCCCACTCAGGAACCTGGATCGTCCACACGTGACCTCTTGCAGGTTGTGGTCTTTGAGGAGACTGTCCTCTGCGATGCTGTCAGCCCTGTCCACGGAAGGACTGCGGAAGGACTTTCCTTCCTTTCCCACTAGTCCTTCTATCGTGTTCTGCCCGCAAATATTAAATTTTGAGGCATAATCCACACTCCAAGGTTTTAACCATAGGGGGCGACGGGCAGCCGAAGTCAAGGCCCTAGACTTGGCAGATAACTTCACCTGGAGAAGAGGTTTCATTGAGGTAATCCTCCTCAAGAGCTATACCCATCAAAGAGGACAACAATTCGTCCCTAGAGACCCCCAAATCGATATCTCCTTTTAATGAAGAGAGGCTGGAGCACAGCTTCTTAGCTACCTCACTAGTAGCGATACCAATCAAACCCTGTGCAGAGAAAGCCGTATATGCTTTCCTTAGGGAGCACTCTGCCCGGTGGTCCATGGGAACCTGAAAGCTAGACCCATCCTCAGGGGGTACAAGTGTTCGCCTGGACAATTTGGCAACCACCATGACAAGCTTAGGTGGTGGATCTAAGTCCCAACTGGTCCTCAGCTATTGGGAAGAGTGTCTTGAACCTCTTGGATAACACGCAGGACTTCTCTGGGTGTTTTCACTTGATGGACATAGCTCTTTTAAGCATGTTGTCCACTTTAAAGGCCCTAGACCCCCTAGAGGTGGAACTGGAGGCTTCCCCACGATCAACATCATGGTCCCTTGACCTGATGGACTTCAATAATCTCTGAATTTTCTCCAGAGGAAAAAGCGGTTTTGCTATATCCGTATCTGAATACTCAGATGAAGAATTAGCTTCCTCTATGATCCTGAACACCTCATCAGATCATATTTTATTATTATTATTGTTTATTTATATAGCGCCATTAATTCCATGGTGCTTTACATTTGAGGATTTACATACGGTACACAAGATATACAAAACAGATAATACTAACAGTGACCAACTGGCACAGTGGGATAAAAGGCCCTGCCTGCAAGGGCGTACAATCTACGAGGGAAGAGGGATAGAGACAGAAGGTGAGGGGAGAGACTGTACAGATGGTGGTGTGGTCACAGTAGTGTTATTGGAGGTTGTAGGCCTTCCTGAATAGGTGAGTCTTCAGGGCCTTCTTGAAGCTTGTTATGGTGGGGAACAGTCTGATGTGTCTTGGTAGTGAGTTCCAGAGGATGGGGGATACACGGGAGAAGTCTTGGAGACGTTTGTGTGAAGAGCGGATAAGAGCAGAGCGGAGTAGGAAATCTTTGGAGGATCGGAGGTTACGTGTGGGCAGGTAGAGGGAGATTAGGTCGGAGATATATGGAGGGGACAGATTGTGGATGGCTTTGTATGTCACATTAGTAGTTTGAACTCTATGCGAAGGGCGATGGGTAGCCAGTGAAGGAATTGGCAGAGGGGAGCAGCCGATGAGGAACGGGAGGAGAGGTGTATAAAGTGAGCAGCACAATTTAAGGTGGACTGGAGGGGGGGGCGAGAGTGTTTGCTGGGAGGCCATAGAGAAGGGTGTTACAGTAGTCTAGGCGGGAGATTATGAGGGCATGTACTAGCATCTTTGTAGTTTCAGGGGTGAGGAAGGAGCGGATTCGATGGATGTTCTTGAGTTGGAGGCGGCAGGAGGTGTTGAGGATTTGAATATGTGGCTTGAAGGATAGGTCAGAATCTAAGGTTATCCCAAGGCAGCGGACCCGTGGGACTGGGGTGAGTGTGGTTCCGCTAATTTTAATAGATGGGTCTGGTAGGGGAGATGTGCGAGGAGGGGTGAAGATTATGAACTCAGTTTTCTCCATGTTGAGTTTGAGAAAGCGGAAGGAGAGAAAGGAGGCTATGGCTGCAAGACATTCTGAGACTCTGGACAACAGAGAGGTAATGTCTGGTCCAGAGAGATATAGTTGGGTGTTGTCAGCATTGCAGTGATAGTGGAGACCATGGGATTCTATGAGTTGGCCAAGGCCGAGGGTGTAGATGGAAAACAGGAGGGGTCCTAGGACGGAGCCTTGGGGGACACCTACAGAAAGAGGGCGTGGCGGGGAGATGGTGTGCGAGTGGGAGACGCTGAATGTGTGGTTGGGGAGGTATGAGGAGATCCAGGAAAGGGCCAGGTCTGAGATGCCAATGGATAAGAGCGTTTGTAACAGGAGGGAATGGTTGACTGTGTCAAAGACAGAGGAGAGGTCGAGGACAGAGTAGTGACACTTTGGCAGTTAGAAGGTCATTAGTGACCTTGGTTAGGGCAGTTTCTGTGCAGTGATGGGGTCTGAAGCCTGACTGTAGTCTGTCAAAGAGCACGTTGGATGAGAGATAGGAGGATAGTTCGGAGTGGACGTGTTGCTCCAGCAGTTTAGAGGCGTACGGGAGCAGTGAGATGGGGCGATAGTTGGCTGGAGAGGATGGGTTGAGGGAGGGTTTCTTAAGTATAGGTGTAACAGTAGCATGTTTGAAGGCAGAAGGGAAGGATCCATTGGTTAGGGATAGGTTGAAGAGATGGGTTAGGGCAGGAATAATGACTTCAGAGAGTTTGGGGATGAGGTGTAACTGGAGTTGGTCAAGTGCGCAGGAGGTGAGATGGGATTTAGAGATTAGGGTGGACAGCTTTTCATCAGTGACGGTGGAGAAACAGGTTAAAGATGAAGAGCACAGGACAGTTGGGTAGAGTGGTTGTCGGAGGTGTAGGGTGAGACTGTCTCTGATGGTGTCAATTTTGCTTTTGAAATAAGAGGCAAAGTCATCAGCTGTGATAAATGATGTCGGAGGGGGCACTGGAGGATGAAGAAGGGAATTGAAGGTAGTGAACAGCTGTTTGGGGTTGCGGGATAGGGCAGATATTAGTGTGGAGAAGTAGACCTGCTTAGCAGAGGTGAGTGCATTCTTGAATGTGAGTTCTGCCTCCTTGTACCTGAGGAAGTCCTCCTGGGAAGGGCTTTTCTTCCAGAGGTGTTCTGCAACCCGTGAGGCACGTCTCAGTTTTTTAGTCAGGTCAGTGTGCCAGGGTTGTCTATTGATCAGTTGGGCTCTGGTGTTAGTGAAGGGGGCCACAGAGTCAAGGGCTGAAGTAATGGTGATATTGTAGAAGTCAGTGGTGGTATCTGCGTCCTGGAGTGAGGTTATGTCAGTAAGTGGTAGTCTGAATGCGTGTGGATGTTGAGGCGATTAAGGTTTCTGCGGGGGCGTGTTGGTTTAGGGGTTGGGGAGTCTATTACAGAGGAGAGGGCAGAGAATATCAGCAGGTTGTGGTCAGAGAGTGTGGACAGAGAGTTAAAGAGGTTGACTAGAGAGCAGAGGTGGGTTAATATGAGGTCAAGCATGTGCCCCTTTGTGTGGGTGGCAGAGGAGGACCATTGAGAGAGACCAAAGGAGGCAGTGAGGGACATCACCCATGATGATGGTGGAGGTGTCAGTGGATAGGAAGTGCATTAGCCAGGTGGTGAAGTGGTTGTTAAAGGCAGCGGTAGGTCCTAGCGGTCGATATATGATGGCCAGTTGGAGGTTGGAGGGTGAGTAAATGCGAACAGAGTGCACTTCAAAGGTGGGGAGGGTGAAAGCAGGTAGCGGTTGGATTGGGGAAAAGGATCAATTGTCAGACAGGATTACGCCATCGCCTCCACCAGGTTTATTGTTGGGGCGGGGAGTGTGCGAGAATTGCAGACTTCCATAGGAGAGGGCAGCAGGGGAGGTGGTGCCTGAGGGTGTTAGCCACATTTCCCTGATACCGAGAAATGAAAATTCATGAGAAATGAAGGGGTCGTGGATGTAGTCAAGTTTGTTGCGTACAGAGCGAGCATTCCATAGTACACCGGGGAGGGCGTGGGGATGGGCAGGAGCGGGTAAGATAGGTGTAAGCTTTAGGGGGTTCCATGTGCTGTTGCCAGTTGTGCGGAAAGATCCGACAGCAGGGAAGTGCTAGGGTTGTCCAGGATTAGGAGATACGTCGCCAGAAGTAAGGAGTAGCAGGGAGAGGGATAGCAGGTGTAAATAGGAGAGAGTGTGAGGAGGTTTGTGAGTTTGTGTGGGGAGGAAAGCTTGCAGGTTTGTGAGTAGCTGTGCAGAAAAAAAAGGGGGCGGAACCAACAGGGAATGGAGACAGTGGTTTCAAAGCTCATATAGTTAAAACAGAGTAGATAACATCATACCAATAAAAATGACAATTGACAGCAAGCAGAAGTGTTGATGTGAATGAGGCAGTAGTGTATCAATATTGTATGACAGAAGCAGATGCCTCATTGCATCTGGACCTCTCAGACAAGTGAGTTATGGACTCTTTCTAGTCCTTCATGGTGTCCTGAATATACTCCTTAACCCAAATAACCACATCTCTAATTGTGGATTCCTCAGAGGGTTCTTTTGTGAGGCACTGGTGGCATGTATTGAATTCGTAACCGTCAGGCAGGGGAATTTCACAGGAGCGACAGGTTAGATGTTTGCACCTAGACACAGACTTACCTGGAGGACTCATCACCACCAGACGCAGAGGATGACATCTTACTGCAAGTGTAAGAGTAAATAGCAAGAAAGCCAGAAAAAAACGCAACAACAGTACAAGTCTGTTGAACTAGAATGCCCAGCATGCACACTCTCTGCCAAACAACAAGGAGGCAGAGGAAAGGAAGCAGCAGACTTATACAGAAAAAATGGAGAGCAAAGATTCTCCCAATACCTGTGACAGGTTACACAGAAAATAAAAGCCCTTTATTTCTTTTCAATTTTTTTTTTTTTGGAAGAAAAAGGCTTATGAAAAAAATGGCGGAAGTTAAGGTAAAAAACATTTCCTAGCAGTTCACCTAAAGGAGGTTCAATGATGTCATCACGTACGCAAGCCAGCGTACGTGATGACATCATTGCTTGGATTACTGCTTTGCACACTCTTGGCATTCTCTTGATGAGCTTCAAGAGGTAGTCACCTGAAATGGTCTTACAACAGTCTTGAAGGAGTTCCCAGAGATGCTTAGCACTTGTTGGCCCTTTTGCCTTCACTCTGTGGTCCAGCTCGCCCCAAACCATCTCGATTGGGTTCAGGTCTGGTGACTGTGGAGGCCAGGTCATCTGGCGTAGCACCCCATCACTCTCCTTCTTGGTCAAATAGCCCTTACACAGTCTGGAGGTGTGTTTGGGGTCATTGTCCTGTTGAAAAATAAATGATGGTCCAACTAAACGCAAACCGGATGGAATAGCATGCCGCTGCAAAGATGCTGTGGTAACCATGCTGGTTCAGTATTCCTTCAATTTTGAATAAATCCCCAACAGTGTCACCAGCAAAGCGCCCCCACACCATCACACCTCCTCCTCCATGCTTCACGGTGGGAACCAGGCATGTAGAATCCATTCGTTCACCTTTTCTGCGTTGCACAAAGACACGGTGGTTGGAACCAAAGATCTCAAATTTGGACTCATCAGACCAAAGCACAGATTTCCACAGGTCTAATGTCCATTCCTTGTGTTCTTTAGCCCAAACAAGTCTCTTCTGCTTGTTGCCTGTCCTTAGCAGTGGTTTCCTAGCAGCTATTTTACCATGAAGGCCTGCTGCACACAGTCTCCTCTTAACAGTTGTTGTAGAGATGTGTCTGCGGCTAGAACTCTGTGTGGCATTGACCTGGTCTCTAATCTGAGCTGCTGTTAACCTGCGATTTCTGAGGCTGGTGACTCGGATGAACTTATCCTCCGCAGCAAAGGTGACTCTTGGTCTTCCTTTCCTGGGGCGGTCCTTATGTGAGCCAGTTTCTTTGTAGCGCTTGATGGTTTTGGCCACTGCACTTGGGGACACTTTCAAAGTTTTCCCAATTTTTCGGACTGACTGACCTTCATTTCTTAAAGTAATGATGGCCACTCATTTTTCTTTACTTAGCTGCTTTTTTCTTGCCATAATACAAATTCTAACACTCCATTCAGTAGGACTATCAGCTGTGCATCCACCTGACTTCTGAACAACACAACTGATGGTCCCAACCCCATTTATAAGGCAAGAAATCCCACTTATTAAACCTGACAGGGCACACCTGTGAAGTGAAGACCATTTCAGGTGACTACCTCTTGAAGCTCATCAAGAGAATGCCAAGAGTGTGCAAAGCAGTAATCCAAGCAAAAGGTGGCTACTTTGAAGAACCTAGAATATAAGACATATTTTCAGTTGTTTCACACTTTTTTGTTAAGTATATAATTCCACATGTGTTAATTCATAGTTTTGATGCCTTCAGTGTGAATCTACAATTTTTATAGTCATGAAAATACAGAAAACTCTTGGAATGAGAAGGTGTGTCCAAACTTTTGGTCTGTACTGTACATTAAAAGTTTTTATTAAAATTTTAACAATTATCAAAGTGGAAACAATATAAAAAGGAGAAGAAAATAAGGGTGATATCAGGACTGGGGAAGCGGTGTAAAGTAGTGGAGGGGATATTAATAAAGGAAGGGAGAAACCAAATTACGAGAGGAATATGGGGAGGATACAAAGCTCTGACGCAGCAGAGCCACAATCAAAGTCAAAATGTTGTAAATGAAATAAATAAAACAGAGGAGGTACCTCCAGCAGAGTGAGACAATGATAGTCAATTATGCAAAAAGAGCGTGGTGAAGGTGTAGACAGGGAGATAAAGAAGGGAGTGTTAAGGAGAGGAAGCAGGAAAGGAGGATTGGAAGGAAGAAGAGTAGTAAAAAGTATTTCACAGGAGTGACACTTGTTGGTGGGCGCTGTCATCTGCTGTGAGTTCTGCAACCAGGTCCTCTATGTGTCTCATGTTTCCACAACCTCAGGACTGCGGACCTGGATGCAACCAACATGAAGCCAATAAGTTTGCAGGTGTGTTTGCTTGCGGGAGAAAATGGAAAGGAGTAGGGGTGCAGGATCATCCTCCAGAGTCACTCTAGTGACCGTCTCAACAATCCCACGTATATTGCGCCAGAAGGGCTATAAGAGGGGACTGCTCCACTAGATATGTAGCATCGTGCCACAGCCAGTACCACATCACCAGCAGCAGTCTGATACGTAGGGGAATATTTCTTGAAGTATGTTAGGTACTCTGTACCATAAAAAAAATATTTTATTTTTTTTTTGACCCGAAAAAAAAATTTTATTTTTTTTTTTAAAGGAGAGGGGGGAGACAAAAAAACAACGGGGAAACCCGGGGCATTTTTTTTTTTAAAATTTTTAAAAAAATGGGGGAGGGGGCCCTCTTTTTTTTGGGGGAGGGGTTAAAAGGGGGGGGAGAGAGGGGGGGGGCCACAAAAGAGGAAAAGAAAATTTTTTTAAAGGTGTTAAAGGCCTGGGGAGATCTCAAGTTCGATTCACGGAATGCTGAAGTGTAAAGGGAAGTGCTTACCACAGACATTAATATATATATATTTATCTAGCTGTCCATTCAGAACTTCTGAGCTATTGTCTGCAGGCTACAAAACCGGTTTTCTAACAGACATCCCGCATGGGCCAGGAAGTCTTTTGTTTAACATAATGAGATGGAATATGCTAATGAGGTCACCATAGTGATGTTAAATCAGACCCAGAGCAGATGGGGGAGGTAGGTCATTAGCCCTAGGCCACGGATCAATTTTAAGTGTTAGAGCGCCATCCCAAGACTCATAAGAAGTATTGCATCTAAACTTATATTACAATACCAAGAGCCTGATTGGAGTGACAACATCTAGGTGGGCGGAGTTGTGGGCCATATATATAATGGGCCAAAAGCCCTTTCTCGCTCTCTTGATCTTCTCTCTTCACCAGACCCCATGGATTGACCAGCTTCACCTAGACAAGCTCCATATACCACCAGAGCATGCTTAATAAGACTTAAGTATACCTTTCTCTCTCTCTATTCATCTATCTATCTATCTATCTATCTATCTATCTATCTATCTATCAGTCACCCTTTATTAATCTGTATTACTACTGCTGTGTTCCTTACAGAAAGGGTCAGTTAGTAAATTGTCCAGGGGTTGTATGTGTGTGTGTGGATGTAGCGATCGATATCTGTAGGTTTTTAATTGGGTTCTGTACTTATTGTATTGCACTGTGTTAATACTGTTTTGTATTATTCTATAACCTAGTTCCATCATATTAATAATAAACGTATTTTATGATTAATATTGTGGGGTAAATTATCGTACATGCAAACCAGTCAAGGAAACAGATAAGTAGATATACCTAAGGAGAAAGGAGGGAAATTGGTGAATATTAATTAGTAGTAACACCCAGATCTCTCATACCTAATGGTGAAACAAGTCAAAAGGGAGGAAATAGCAATTGTTAATATTATCACTCCTTAACATATTGGCGAGCCAGCCAGGAGTGATGAATATTAATTATTAATATTCATCTTTAACATAATGGCGAGCCAGGCAGGAGTGATGAATATTAATTATTAATATTCATCTTTAACATAATGGCGAGCCGGCCCGTACTGTTTTAATATTTTTGCGTGTTGTCTTCTGGCAAAACTGTGTTATACCGTGAACTATCAAGTGGAGGGGCGTGGACAGGTAATATTGGTACACACTGAAGTGTTGAGTTACACTGTATGCCCAGATTGAAGTTTGCACGGCTAACCCAGTTTGCTTAAAGCTTCACTTAAAATAATTAATAACCGTGAACCTATCGTTTATTTGTATTTATCTGAAGGTATTAACAATTGTCTGTTTCCTCCACAAACAACTCGCTGGGAGACTGAGAAATCCATTTGTGCCTCTGTAATATCAAAGTCAAGGTTCTTCAGGAGAAGTCCAGCTGGTCGGGAAAAGGCTTTCCGGTACGAAAAGGATACTTTTTCAAGCAGCAAAAGACAAGTAGGAAGACAACGGTGACCGAGATTACAGCAGGAAAAGTAAGTATGGATTTCTCAACATTAAAACACCTAGCTAAACACAGTACATTCAACCCAGTACCACCCACAACCTATAAATCAGGAGAAATGTTGTGGTCTGCTTTGCTGGATCAGGCCTATGCTCATGATAAAAACTGTATTAGTAAACGGACAGTTTTTAACAAAACTTCCAAAAGATTACAAATGTTAGCAAAACTTGTATATACTTTTGAGGATACAATCTGGAAGCCAGAGCATGCTGAGATCCTAGCAAACATGAAAGGGACAGTGGAGCGAGCTAACAATGCAAACCCCCACTGTCATTGTTGTGTAGACAATGTCAAGCAGATTCACATGTTAGAAACTCAATTGAAAGATGAGGCACTTTGTATAATTGAGAGAGGAAAGGAGATTTGTG
Source organism: Leptodactylus fallax (assembly GCA_947044405.1). NCBI lineage: Eukaryota > Metazoa > Chordata > Amphibia > Anura > Leptodactylidae > Leptodactylus > Leptodactylus fallax. Next base: position 6,662,706 of record CAMRHE010000007.1, on the reverse strand, counting down.
TGTTGGAATCCAAACTCTCTGACAAAGAGAATTATTATTCTGACATGGACAAAGAACTCCTTCGATTATACACTGAGAACAATCAGTTTATAAGTAAAATTACTTCCACAGAAGCAATGTTAGTGACACTAAGAGAGGAACAAGCGGCAAACTCGCAAATCATTGCGAATTTGCAGCAGATCATCTCTGACTTGTCACGGCCTAGAACTAACAGCACGGTACCCTTGCCAACTAAACAGATTTGTGTCTCAGGAATGGCACAGGAGGGGACTGGGGCGATCAGACCCACAGCTCCTGTGGATCAGAGATCCATTAGTCCATTTTGTGATAGTAGGAGTCCAGTGGAGCGTGCACTACAATTCTCTCCAACACCTTTGGAGAGGAGAGACAGCGGACGCCTCCATGGACAGGACTCAAATTGGGGACTAAGTAGTGGATGGGAAACTGTACATACGGCTTCCAACCTACCTACACGTCCTGGAAGGTCAGTGGAATTTTATCCTAGCCATAACAACATGGAAAAGATAAATTTCCTGTTACGGATCTGCAAAGAGATCCCTAAGTATGACCCTAATACAGATCCATTTACAGCCTGTGATATGTTTGAAGGACATTGCAGGAAATATTCTGTGCCTCCAGAATATCGTATGGAGCTGTTTAAATTGTGGTTGCCTACACACCTCAACCAAAGGTATGAGGCAACAGAGAGAACAAGTCCCAAGAATGGCCTATTTTATGATGAGGAAGAACGCCTTTCAATACTCATGAAACTGGCAACAGGACATTGGGATGTTACTCCAGAAATCCTGACAAAATTCAAACCCACCTTACAAGACGAACCTTCGTCCCTCTGTGGTCGGTTTGAAGCAATGTACAGGAGGATCACAAAGGATCAAGGTATAGGAGTCCCACAAGGCATGGTTCGCATGTTTGTGTACAAATTCCCATACCTTGACACCGCAATTCGGCTAAGTGCAGCAAGGGAGCCAACGCTCACTGATGCAGCCATGATTATTGAACAGTATAGACAAGATCTACTACGCAATAAAAAGTCTGTGAAAATCAGGGAGCGTGGAAAGGTCCATGTCAAATCACAAGATGAACGTGGACACCACACTAAGCCACACATGTCTGTCTACCCCACAGCTCCTCCAGCAGAAAAGATGGGAGACATACGATGCTTTCTGTGTTTACAGGTTGGACACATTAAAAGAAACTGCCCTCAAGTAGTTCGCAATCGTACAAACCCAGAGAAAAATGGCAATAATAATGGTTTCAAGATGAAGCCTAATTACGCCAAACAAGCTGGGAAACAGACAGATAGCAATCAGGGACATTTGCCAGAACAGGCACTGAAACGTGTGGCACTTGTAAATGCCCCTGATAGACCAGAGGATAGAACATTAGGTGTAGAACATCATAAGTCTGCACAGAATGTTGAAACTCAGCAACCACAAGTGGCAGTACGTACCTCAGAGGTACCTACTGAGAATCTGGTGCAGATTGACTGACGGTCAGGGATCCCTAAAGATCTGGCTCCAATATGTCACATCATACTGGATTCTTCAGGGAGACCCCACATTAAAGCCAGGATAAAAGACCACGATACCAAGATCATGCTCGACACTGGAGCAGAAATTTCTATTACCAATGTCAAACATGATCTACACCCCAACAGCCCTCAGTGTATGGTGATCGGATTTGATCACCAACAAGGGGGGTGAGAGCCCACAGGATAGATGAAGTTCTAGTTGAGCTTGACAGAAATAGGACCTTGAAGATCCCAATGTGGTATTACCCTGGTACTGATAACATCATCGGTACCGATGTAATGACACAAAATGGATGGATAATCGATTTGGCAAACTGTATTGTTTGGAGGGGTCCAAGACGATCAAAGGTGTATGTCATACAGCACCAATGTCTGGGACCACCCCTACCAGCAATTGAGAATTCTTCCAATGTGCTGGAACACAAATGGCCAGAGGTCTCACACAACATAGACCTTGAACCTATTGTGTTCGAATATCCAGACTTGTGGGCTCAAAGCAAAAATGATTGTGGAAGAATGGTTGGCGTTCAGGTGGACATACAAGGGCCAGACCCTCCACCTCAGCGTCAATACCGCTTTCCGCCTGAGGCAACACAATCAATTCTAGAGACAGTCCAAGACCTGGAAGTAAGGGGTGTGGTCATAGAGGGTAATTCAAAGTGCAATAATCCTTTATGGCCTGTGAAAAAGAAGGGTGCAGGTGTTGAAACTACATGGAGGCTTACAATAGACCTTCGCATCCTTAATAAGTACACCCCCATGTCTGCACCTGTGGTCGCTCAGACTCCCGACATAATGGCAAGGGTAAGCGGCAAAAGTCGCATATTCTCAACCATCGATGTCGCCAATGGATTCTTTTCCATTGAACTGACAGAGAGCTGCAGGTACAAGTTCGCCTTCACAGTGGGTAACAAGCAGTATATGTTCTGTGTACTGCCCCAGGGGTTTCACAGTAGTCCTACATATTTTCACCAGGCATTAGCGGCTGTATTAAGTGTGTTCTCACGGCCAGAATGTCTGCTGCAATATGTAGACGACCTTCTCCTTCACACAGAAACCATGGAAGACCATCTGGTTCTGTTGAAGGAACTGTTGGGACTCCTGGCCCAGGCTGGACTCAAGCTGAGCCCTCATAAGGCAAACTTGGCTAGGACAGAAGTCACCTTCCTTGGTGTCCAGATTTCATATGGAGCCAAGGGCATCCTGGCTGCCCGTGTGGAAGCCATGGTGAAGATACCCAGGCCAGAATCTCTACAGAACTTACGCAAGTTCCTAGGAGTAGCGAACTTCATGAGGGAGTTCATAGAGGATTTTGCTGTCAAAGCAAAACCACTCTATGAACTTCTTAGAGGGGAACAGCCTTCTCTGAAGGACTGGTCAGAGACACAGGAAGAGGCCTTTTCAACTCTGAAAAGAGATCTCTCATCCGCCCCAGTCCTAGCCACCCCCCACCCAGAAGGAAAACTGGCCATACAAGCCCATGCTGGCGCAGAGTCTATTTCTACGGTCCTTCTTCAAAAGATAGGATCTGAGTATAGACCTCTAGGGTACTTCTCCAGGCTCCTTTCACCAGTTGAAAGGGGTTTTGATGAATGTGCTAAACAACTGACAGCCATACACTATGCGGTTAAAGCTACCGAGCATATTGTGGGTTTCAGGCCCCTCACTGTACAGACTCCACATTCCCCGCTGGCACTCTTGCTTCGAGATACACTCCCTGGAGTCTCACAACAGAGATTTGGGAAGTGGATCATGGAGCTGAGTGGGCGAAATCTGACAGTGGACCACAAAGCAAAATATGTTCTCTCCCAGTTGTTAAATATGACAGGGATAGAACATGATTGTGGTCAACTAACGCAGGTCACTGATCCCCAGCTATTCAGGATGACCACTAATCCCGATGACAGAGTCATCTTTGTTGATGGCTCTCGATTCTGCTTGAACGGCACCTACATGACAGGATTTGCAGTTTTGGATGAGACCATGGGTACTCAGAAGCTGGTAAAGTTGCCTGGTCACATGTCAGCACAACGGGCTGAACTGGAGGCCGTCAGAGAAGCCCTTCTCATTCAGCCTCCAGGGAATCGTACTATATATAGCGACAGCTCATATGTAGTCCGATCTCTCACTTTGCATCTGGACACTTGGAAACGACGAGGGTTTGTGGACAGCCAAAATAAACCTTTAGCTCATGCCTCAGTCCTGAAAGAGTTGTGGGAATGGGGCATGGCACATCCTGGGAATGCTTCAATCATAAAAATTCCAGCACACCAGAAGGGTGATAACCCTCTGGTCCGGGGGTAACAACAAAGCAGATGAGTCTGCCAAATTGGCTGCAGTGTCTGGAGTCCTCCAGGAATCAGACACTGAAGCCATACCCGTACACCAGATTAAAATCAGAAACAAACAACTCAAAGATGGTCCAGTGTCATTTGAAGAGGAACAGTCAAAGGATCCTTTGCTGGCAGCACACCTTACCAGCCCACAAGATCCCTGGACAGTCCAACAGGGCATCTTGTGTTATAACACTGGAACCAAACCACTCCCTCTACCGGTGGTCCCACAGCATCTGCAAGCAGAACTAACAAGACTCAATCATCAGTTGTTGGGTCATCTGAGTCGGGACAAACTTTTGACCCTACTCAAGGACAAATTATACTGGCCAGGTATGTCCAAGACGGTAGAGGAAGTTACACAACAATGCCTGGTGTGTGCTCAGGTAAACCCAAGGGCATCCGCCCTGAAGCCAGTGTTGCAGCGGGTTCCTCCAGCGGAGGGACCATGGTCTACTTTACAAATTGATTACATAGGACCATTACCGGCAGGCAGCCGTAACTGTCGCTATGCATTGGTGGTGGTGGATGTCTTCTCAAAATGGGTAGAAGCCATCCCTACAGTAAATGACTCCGCTACTACTACTGCTCGGGTTCTGTGGGAGCACATTCTATCACGGTGGGGAATCCCCCGAGTGATTGAATCAGATCGGGGAACCCATTTTACAGGCAAGGTTATGAAAGCACTTTGTGGACTTCTGGACATAAAGCAAAGATTTCATGTACCTTATCATCCACAGTCAGCAGGCATTGTGGAGCGGATGAACCGAACTATCAAAACTCGGCTCTCCAAAGCACTGTTGGAAAGGGGTTCCACTTGGGTAACTTCCCTTCCAGCAGTACTGATGGGTATCCGGGCCACAGAGGCAACAACAACCGGCATAACACCATTTGAACTTATGACCGGGCGCAAGATGTCTATCTGTTGGCCAAGTGAACCCCAAATTTATACACCCATGAAAGATGCTATTGCTAGAGATGTGTTTCTCCAACAGGTTCAGCAGAACCTGAAGGAATTGCTACCGCATGCAGCAATAAAGATGAATAAACCGTACCTACAGGGGGAAACTCCCATGCCCTCTGTAGGGGAAATGGTCATGGTCAAAGTATTCCGCAAGGCCGGGCCCTGGGATGCAAACTGGGAAGGACCCTACCAGGTCCTGGAAGTAATGGGTAGCACTATGCTGAAAGTACAAAGGCCAATCTCAACAAAAAAACGCTCACATAGACGTAAGGCAGGGTTTTGGATCCACATTGACCAAGCAAAGGCTACCCGTGCCTCCCCAACTCAATAAGGTCATGAGTATAGAGTTGGGTGAAGGGGGGGGTAGTAGGTCAAAGGTGTATCAAAACATTTCATATTATCATGTTATTCTTTACCAGATCACAGAACCAACAGCTATCAAATCAGTAAGATGGGTGTCTAGAAATCCCCACTTACATCCTTATAGGCCAGTGATAGTAAACACAACAAAGGTGCTGTGCACCAAAGCAGGAGTCCTGAGTCCTGAAGATGTCACTGGGGCAGAATACAGTGGATGGTACATTCTAAAAGCCACTTTTCTGAAACATACCAGTCAGGATAGCTTAAGAGTTAGGACATACTTTGATAGACCCATACCAGTAAAGGGCACCCTGAAGGCGTACTGTATGCTAAGGGATTCTCATATGGTAATAACTAGGGAATCCAAATATGCCGAAGGACATGTGTCCACGGACTATTTAAGGACCAGCATATTGATTTTAAAATTAAACTGCAGTAAATCTGGACAAGTATTATGGAACAATCAGAGCGGCCCAGTAAAACTTGAAGGCCTATACAGAGCCACAGTTTTGAAGGTACGAGCTGATGCGAAGGATCAGAGGTATACTCAGCTGGAGGGATCTCCATCCATTCGATCTTTTATGATTACCATTATGAGGGATGCTTGTGTACCAGATGTGACAGGACATTATTTCATCACCTATGCACACTGGGAACCAGACACTCAGATGGTAATGTTAGACTCTAACCCATGGAGATGGGATATAGTCTGTAACGGAGTGGATTCTCCAATAATTGATGTATGGATGGATGGGACCCCTATGACTGAGGAATATCGGAATAGATATGTATCTTCTGATTGGAAGGATCCCAGAGGCAGAGATATTAACTTTGCTATCAATATTGATGGTTCATTTAAATGGCCATTTTGTGAGGCAGTCGATGAGGGGTGTTGGACATTTACACAGTGGGTTTATCTTTCCACAACTAAACCCATCCGGAATCTCGTATTAGAGACTGGAGAAGGTGACCAATGGTATCCATTTAAAGGAAGAGGTAAAGTATGTGTGACTGTGGTAAGGGTCCCTTATGAAACTGAAGTTCTTCAGCCAGTAAAACCCCACAGGAATTCCTGTAATGCCCCAACCTATCAAATGGCTGATCCCATAGCTCCACAGTTAGCATCTCCCTGGAAAATCATCACCAAAACCAAATTCGTCCTATATACCTGGAGGATTTCGGTTGATGATTTTAGAGTAGACCACTGGGACCATAGATGTGAGGAGTTTGTGAGGAATCAGATCGATATGATAAAAGGATGGGTAGAGATGGGACAAGAAGTAAGGAAGGATGCTACCAGATACAGGAAGTACAGGGGGAGAAGGGATTTGATTGCCATGGGTTTAGGAGGAGGTGCAATGGGAATAGGGGCACTGAACACTATGGACCTGGAAGTCCTGAGAAACAAACTCGGGAATCTGGCGAAACATACTGGGGAAGGCCTCAAGACCCAGGTTGATGTAAATCATGTTTTGGAGGATTTACAACACTCACATATAGATGCCACTAGCTCCCTATCTTCTGCGTTACGAGAGAAGTTTAGACTATTAGTCGTGGGTCTCCTGGAAGAACAGGATAGAGCTCAGCTTGCTCTGGCATGTACTCAGGTGCAGGGTGAACTTTCCAGCAACCTTAAACATATTGTGTCCTCACTGTATAATGGACACTACCCTTTTAACCTCCAGCAAAGGGTGAGTCCTTTTATCACTCCTTTTGCTGCCAACCATACTAACTGGTGGGTCATTCAGTGGCATGGGTGCCATAATCTCACTTGCACTGCTTCATCCCTGGCACCTGTCTCTGGCAACGTGAGACGTGGGTATAGTGCTATCAACCTAGGTATAATGATGAATAACAGAACAGTGTTACATCCACAGCTCTCCTCAGATATCCTGACCTATGAGACCGGCCATCCTTATCTGTTTGATACAGATGGATGTTGGAGGAAAGAGGATGCTATCCTCTGCCAAGGGGATCATGATCGGGTGCTCAGACACCAGTGTTGGGATAATGAGGGGTTCTGTGAGATGAAAAGCAGCTCAATACCTCCATCTAGTTTGAAGTACTTGGGTCAAGGGTATTGGTGTTGGTACCAGTCCGTTAATGTATCATATACCATTTATACAACTAACTGCACCGAAAGAGGTGAACTCCTCCCAGGAGCATATTGTACCCTTTATCCCGTTCTAGGTGTCGATGTAGCAGAGCAGAAGGGGAGAACACCGATTACCCCAGAGAAGAGGTTGGATATCCGTCCAGATACTCCTGTAAGGCTCCAGAGGATCCCTCTTGGTTTTGGCAGAAAACTGAGACACCTGCTACTAGACTTCACTAAGGAGGAAAGTGTCATAGAGAAGCTCAAAGACTCTGAAAAGCAGGCCACCATCTTATTGAAACATGACCAGTCAAAGATAACAGAGATGGTTCATGCCCTGGAGAAGGACTCAGCCGTATCTTGGTGGGAGAGTCTGTTCGGATATAGCCCCAAAGCAACATCATTCTTCAATCTGCTTGTACACCCAGTCATAGTCCTCCTCGTCCTAGTGGCCATTATGTATATAGGAATGATCTTCATCTATAGGAAGATAAAAGGCCTGGCCCGTGAGCTTCAACAGGGCCAGGCCGTACATCACGAACTTACCCGAAAGCAGGGACTAAGGACTTGATACCAATACAGTCCCAGCCTTAACTTGTAAATAATGTTTTCAATGTAATTTTCATATTCTTGTATTATTTTGCATTTTTGTGTGTGCACATAGACACTTCAGGTGTAAGTGCCTGTTATGGTCTGTACAACAACATACGCCTCCCACACTGAACACTGAGTGTGTTTGTGTATAGACATACTTGCATTTGCATCTTTTAGTGTAATTCCCATCTACACCTGGGTCTGAAGATTCATGTGTTTATGGATGAGTAGGAAACACGTGCTCTTGTGGCAGGAGTCTCTATGTGCACCAATACCAGCACATCCTTTTATTTTTATCGCCTTGATCTATAGGGGGGTGGGAATTTGTGTGTTTGGTGGATGAGTGGGATATATATATATATGTTACATTAATTTCTGTTAGGTAAAGGGGTGTAAGGATCCTTAGGGACAGGTAAGGTACCCCTACACTGTAAGGTAATTGCCACCTCGGCCATATAAAATGGTATGGTTCATAATGGATGGATTGAATGTCAGGTACAGGGGACATGGGAAGCAGTGCCTCTCCCCACAATTCGATTTTAGGTTCTGAGACATCATTTCAGATGCAGGTTCACAGACCTGCCTTGATAAAAGTCCAGGTTTTTCTGTTCATGGAGGCCGGTGACAACTTCACTGGTGACCTGTGCTTAAGTACAGGTAGCGGTCCTATAGGACAGTTGGTGTCATGTGGCAAGGTGGTCTAACCCTGCGAGAGCTTCAGTCCGGACCAAAAGGTGGTGCTGCATGTACCGTGACAATGGACTGTGGTTTAAAGGTCTTACCTGACTATCTGTGGGATGGATAAAAATGTTCCCGTCCAGGTCAGTGTGACATATTGGGGTGGACCGTAGAAAGTATCACTGACACCGTAAATCAGGACGCGCAAAAGACGTTTTCTGTGAGCAGAGGATATTGGGCGACAGTCATAGGTGGGAAAGTGTCCCTGGAAACGATCGATGTCTTGGTACCTAAATCCAAATTATACTTCACTCCATCCTGAACCATTGCCAGGAATGAATAGGGCTGAGGGGGCAATAACGACCAAACAAACACTTCCTCAAATTACATTGTCGTGTTCCCGACAACAGGGGGATTGTAAAGGGAAGTGCTTACCACAGACATTAATATATATATATTTATCTAGCTGTCCATTCAGAACTTCTGAGCTATTGTCTGCAGGCTACAAAACCGGTTTTCTAACAGACATCCCGCATGGGCCAGGAAGTCTTTTGTTTAACATAATGAGATGGAATATGCTAATGAGGTCACCATAGTGATGTTAAATCAGACCCAGAGCAGATGGGGGAGGTAGGTCATTAGCCCTAGGCCACGGATCAATTTTAAGTGTTAGAGCGCCATCCCAAGACTCATAAGAAGTATTGCATCTAAACTTATATTACAATACCAAGAGCCTGATTGGAGTGACAACATCTAGGTGGGCGGAGTTGTGGGCCATATATATAATGGGCCAAAAGCCCTTTCTCGCTCTCTTGATCTTCTCTCTTCACCAGACCCCATGGATTGACCAGCTTCACCTAGACAAGCTCCATATACCACCAGAGCATGCTTAATAAGACTTAAGTATACCTTTCTCTCTCTCTATTCATCTATCTATCTATCTATCTATCTATCTATCTATCTATCTATCAGTCACCCTTTATTAATCTGTATTACTACTGCTGTGTTCCTTACAGAAAGGGTCAGTTAGTAAATTGTCCAGGGGTTGTATGTGTGTGTGTATGTGGCGATCGATATCTGTAGGTTTTTAATTGGGTTCTGTACTTATTGTATTGCACTGTGTTAATACTGTTTTGTATTATTCTATAACCTAGTTCCATCATATTAATAATAAACGTATTTTATGATTAATATTGTGGGGTAAATTATCGTACATGCAAACCAGTCAAGGAAACAGATAAGTAGATATACCTAAGGAGAAAGGAGGGAAATCGGTGAATATTAATTAGTAGTAACACCCAGATCTCTCATACCTAATGGTGAAACAAGTCAAAAGGGAGGAAATAGCAATTGTTAATATTATCACTCCTTAACATATTGGCGAGTCAGCCAGGAGTGATGAATATTAATTATTAATATTCATCTTTAACATAATGGCGAGCCAGGCAGGAGTGGATGAATATTAATTATTTTTGTTTGTTTATGGTGGGGGGGGGGGGGGGGGGGGGGGGGGGGGGGGGGGGGGGGGGGGGGGGGGGGGGGGGGGGGGGGGGGGGGGGGGGGGAGGGGGAGAGGGGGGGGGGGGGGGGGGGGGGGGGGGGGGGGGGGGGGGGGGGGGGGGAGGGGGGGGGGGGGAGAAGGAGAGGGGGAAAATGGGAATTATGATAGGAAGGAGAGGAAGAGAAAAGGGGGGGAGGGAGAGAGATGGGAGGGGAGGAAAGGGGAGAAAAAGGAAAAAAGAAAAAAAAAAAAAAAAGGAGAAGAAAAAGAAGGAAAAAAGAGGGGGGGGGGGGGGGGGGGGGGGGGGGGGGAGGGGGGGGTGATGAAGAGGGGAGTTTTTTATTTTATATTTATAAAAGTAAATGTAGGGGGAGAGAAAAGAAGGGGGGGGGGGGGGGGGGGGGGGGGGGGGGGGAGGGGGGGGGGAGAAAAAAAAAAATATTTTTTAAAATTGTACCTTTATTTTTGTGTGAAGAATAATGTTTTTTTTTTTTTTTTAAAAGAATGGAGGGGGGGGGGGGGGGGGGGGGGGGGGGGGGGGGGGGGGGGGGGGGGGGGGGGGGGGGGGGCCCCAAACCCCGATTTGGGGGGGAGGGGGAGAATATAGTGCACTCATGTGTGTCAAAAAAACCAATCTGGGGGAGAGAGACCCCAAAAAAAACCCAACACCCCACCCAAAGCCCCCCCCCCCCCCCCAAAGGAGAAAAACAAAAGGGGTTTGGGGGTGTTGGGGATAGTGGATTTTGGAGAAGGCCTTAAGGGTGTTATCCTGTGCCTCCCTCTGTGGAATAAAGCTAATCTGGTTTGGGTGTATCAATCTGCTTATATGGCAACCCATGTATTGGCAATTAATTTGACGAAGAGTTTAATGTCAGTGTTTATTAGGGAAATGGGTCTATAACTGGGGCATAATTGAGGATCTTTGCCCTCCTTAGGGAGGACTGTGACATGGGCATGCAAGGAGTCAGGTGGAAAAGGGGTATCAGGCGATATTGCGTTAAATGCTTTAAGCAGAAAGGGGGACAGTTATGAACAAAGTTTATTATAGAACCATGGTGTAAAGCCGTCTGGTCCCATGCTTTTACCTGTCAGTAAACTAGAGCTACCAGACTCCAGCTCCTGGAGGGAAAACGGTGAGTCCAGTTGGGCAGCGTCTTCCACTTTAAGATCAGGTAAGGGTGTACAGTCATATGAAAAAGTTTGGACACCCCTATTAATCTTAATCATTTTTAGTTCTAAATATTTGGGTGTTTGCAACAGCCATTTCAATTTGATATATCTAATAACTGATGGACACAGTAATATTTCAGGATTGAAATGAGGTTTATTGTACTAACAGAAAATGTGCAATATGCATTAAACCAAAATTTGACCGGTGCAAAAGTATGGGCACCTCAACAGAATAGTGACATTAATATTTAGTAGATCCTCCTTTTGCAAAAATAACAGCCTCTAGTCGCTTCCTGTAGTTTTTAATCAGTTCCTGGATCCTGGATGAAGGTATTTTTGACTATTCCTCTTTACAAAACAATTCCAGTTCAGTTAAGTTTGATGGTCGGCGAGCATGGACAGCCCGCTTCAAATTATCCCACAGATGATCAATGATATTCAGGTCTGGGGACTGGGATGGCCATTCCAGAACATTGTAATTGTTCCTCTGCATGAATGCCTGAATAGATTTGGAGCTGTGTTTTGGATCATTGTCTTGCTGAAATATCCATCCCCGGCGTAACTTAAAATTCGTCACTGATTCTTGTACATTATTCTCAAGAATCTGCTGATACTGAGTTGAATCCATGCGACCCTCAACTTTAACAAGATTCCCGGTGCCGACATTGGCCACACAGCCCCAAAGCATGATGGAACCTCCACCAAATTTTACAGTGGGTAGCAAGTGTTTTTCTAAGAATGCTGTGTTTTTTTGACGCCATGCATAACGCCTTTTTGTATGACCAAACAACTCAATCTTTGTTCCATCAGTCCACAGGACCTTCTTCCAAAATGAAGCTGGCTTGTCCAAATGTGCTTTTGCATACCTCAGGCGACTGTTTGTGGCGTGCTTTCAGAAACGGCTTCTTTCGCATCACTCTCCCATACAGCTTCTCCTTGTGCAAAGTGTGCTGTATTGTTGACCGATGCACAGTGACACCATCTGCAGCAAGATGATGCTGCAGCTCTTTGGAGGTGGTCTGTGGATTGTCCTTGACTGTTCTCACCATTCTTCTTCTCTGCCTTTCTGATATTTTTCTTTGCCTGCCACTTCTGGGCTTAACAAGAACTGACCCTGTGGCCTTCCATTTCCTTACTATGTTCCTCACAGTGGAAACTGACAGGTTAAATCTCTGAGACAACTTTTTGTATCCTTCCCCTGAACAACTATGTTGAACAATCTTTGTTTTCAGATCATTTGAGAGCTGTTTTGAGGAGCCCATGATGCCACTCTTCAGAGGAGATTCAAATAGGAGAACAACTTGCAATTGGCCACCTTAAATACCTTTTCTCATGATTGGATACACCTGGCTATGAAGTTCAAAGCTCAGTGAGGTTACAAAACCAATTTTGTGCTTCAGTAAGTCAGTAAAAAGTAGTTAGGAGTATTCAAATCACTAAAATGATAAGGGTACCCAAATTTTTGCATCGGTCAAATTTTGGTTTAATGCATATTGCACATTTTCTGTTAGTACAATAAACCTCATTTCAATCCTGAAATATTACTGTGTCCATCAGTTATTAGATATATCAAATTGAAATGGCTGTTGCAAACACCCAAATATTTAGAACTAAAAATGATTAAGATTAATAGGGGTGCCCAAACTTTTTCATATGACTGTAGCAGAGACATAATGAGAGAGAATGAGTGGGGGGGACTGGTGTCGGGTTAAAGGTTTTAGGTGGAGGGAGGTGTCAAAGAGATTCGTAATAATCATGGAAAAGGTTCATTTAATGGACATGATGTGGGAAGGGGCTTGGCATTCTCGAACCGCAGGGCCAGTAGACGACCAGTCTTGTTGCCCCATTCATAGAAAGACTGTTGGTCTAAGTATCGAAGTTGCTGCTGCTTGTGCTCAAGGAGAGATTTAATATCATGGTGAGTGGCCGAAAGGGCAGCGAGGGTGCCCAAAGCCTGCAGGAGGGACTGCAACTTCTGGCCCACAGTGCATTTGATCCTTGCTAAGTGTTTTATTAAGATCCCTCTCAAAACACACTTCAGGGCTTCCCACTGAGTTGGTGGGGAGGTTGAGTTCCGTAGGTTATCATGCTCAAAATTGGTAATGGATCTTTTGAGATCAGACAGGCATTGAGGAGCATCAAGCAGGAGCAACTTGTTGGGTTTCCAAGAACAGGAGCAGGGCAATGAGGGCTGAATGTTGAGGGAGCAGGTAACAGGGGAGTGGTCAGAGAGGAAAGCATTACCCATCGAGGCCATGATCACTTGCGACAAGAGGGAATGGGGTACAAAAATGTAGTCCAGTCTGCTGTATGAATTATGGGCGTGTGAGTTAAAAGAATAATCTTTTACGTCGGGATGTAAAATACGCCAAACATCACACAGCAGCATAGAGTGTAAGGATTTGCAGAGTCTGCTAATAGATAGGATACTTGTGCTCAACCTTTAGAGGAGTCTAGTAGAGGGTTGATTATGATTTTCAGATCACCGCAGAATAAAGATTGCAAAGCAGTGAGAATGGAAAGGAGGAAGGGGACCTGACTGGAGTTAGGGGAATATACGTTGGCGATAGTGTAGGTTTTATAATATATAAAATAATAACATAATAACATGGAATAAATAGCGGGCCTCAGGATCTGCCAATGTGTCAACAATCTTGACAGCGAGGTTTTCATGGAAGAAGATGGCGACCCCCCTTGGTCTTCCCCGCTGAACTACCATTATGATACAATGAAGGGTAGTAATCGTTTTTTAATCATTGCGGTACGGAAGTGAGTCTCCAGGAGGCATAATATATGAACCCTATTTTTGTGTGAATTGTATAGAATCTGCAAGCGTTTTTCAGGGATGTTCAATCCCTTAACATTGAAACAAGAGATTGTGATATCCACCATTGGGTGGAGAGAGATAAGAAGGTTGGAAGGTAAAAAAGTAGAACAGTAGAGAGTGTATTTGAGGTAGTGAGGAGAAAAGGGATGGAGAATAATGAGAGAAGGGAAGAAAATTAACAAGCTAAAGGGCAGCATAGCTGCCCGCAATGGGTACTATAGAGGTTGAGCACAGGTCTCAGGGCGGTTCCAGGAGGGAATCCACCTAGCTATGTGGGGGTGTAGGAGACACACATTAGTCGCAGGAACAGAGGTATAGAACAAAAAGTAACATTGGCAGCAGCCGTCTACGCCATTGATGAAAGGAATGTAAGGTGGAAAGAGAGTGCATAGGAAACAAAGGTGAAAACAAGGGCAACAGTAAAATGCTAATAAATACCAGGATAAATAACAAAAAGGCAGGGCAGTCCATGGGATGTAGATCACCTGGCGGAGAACATCTCAAACTGGTGGGTATGGATGGGGCCGCTGTCTGTGGTTGCAGCATTGGAGGCGAGAGGAGTCCTGGTGATGACAACTGCCAGTGTTGCCAGGGGAAGGGCGGAAGTTGGCAGTCTCAGGGTCACTCAGTAGTAGTTCCCAGTTTGCAAGAATGAGATGTGGCAGGTCCAGTGCTCGAAGGAAGAAGGTGAAGTCCTCAGGGGAGGAGGGCAAATGGAAAGCCCCACTGGTAAGGAATGCTGCGCTCCTGAAGGAGAGTTAGCAATGGTTTCAGCACGGTTCTCTGTCACAGAGTATAATAAAAGAGGTCTGGAAACTGGGAAAGATGGGCTCCATCGAAGTTGATAACCTTATGGTCTCTAGCTTTCAGCATAATTTCCTCCTTCAGGGCATAGTAATGTACCCTGCAGATCACATTACGTGGCTTGGATGGGTCTGGGCTGCATGGTCTGAGGGCACAGTGATCTCGGTTGATCTCGATAGGTGTGTCAGCGGGGTGTCCCAGCAGCATGTTGAATATACCTGTGAGGGTAGGGATAAGGTCAGAAGTTGTTGTGGCTTCAGGTAGGCAACAGCTCCAGATCATCCACATGCTGTTGCAAGTTAGCTATATCTATTTTAACTGCCTCCAGGTCTTGGTGCCATGCCTTTGTTAAGTTGGTGGCTAAATTATTTATATCCCATTTGCTTGTAGTGTCCACAGTTCAGGGTGATCTTGGAGAGCATGGACTGCTTCTTTTGGGGGTGGGATGTCGGGCAAGAGGGAAGAGCTCATACAGTCAGTCCTACTACAAGCCCCATATCTCCCCCTTGGAAATGTTATGAGTGACCTGTTATCCTCATCAGAGGAGGGGTTCAACTCCCAGAGAGGTGTATTACACCTAGCGTTGTGCCCAGGGGCGCACCTTTAATGAGGCGAAGTGAGGTGGCCGCCTCAGGCGGCACTATCCGTCACTGTCTGGGGGGTGGCATTTTTACTATTTATTTACGTAAACCAGCCCAGGACAGGCCTCTTTAAAAAAAAAAAAAAAAAAAAAAAAGGTTGTGCAGTACCTATCCTGGGCTGGCTTAGGGTAGGTTCACACTTGCGCTTGAGTCCGTCAGCTGCCAATCCGAGTGAAACTCTCGGGAAACTGGATAGGCACCGGATAGCGACAGGTTAGCGATGCATTGCTTAAAAACCCATTCATTTGAATGGGTTTTTAAAGCAATGCGCGGGTGTCCGATTGCACCCTCTGCGCTGCGAATGCAGTTTTTTCGACGGAAACAAAGTCGGACATGCAGGAATGGGTTTTTAAGCAAATCGTCGCTATCCGGTGCCTATCCAGTTTCCCGAGATTTTCACTCAGATTGGCAGTGGATGGACTCAAGCGCAAGTGTGAACCCACCATTATGAGACGTCCGCATCTCAGCACAGGAGTCGATACAATGACGTCATTGTGCCTCCTGCGCTGAGACGCAGATGTCGTGGACATGAAGAAGAGGCGGCAGCTCCATCAAGGGATCGCAGGTAGGTGAGGATAACTTTTTTTTATTTTTTTATAAATAGTCCGTTATCTGCTGGGGTAACTCCTATTTACTTACCTACCCCTGCGCCTGCTCGCCTGCTCGTGGCCGCCTCCGCTTCCCCTTCTGCTATGGGACGCAGAGGTGGCTGTGATCAGGAGCGGGGATCTGTAAGTGAGGCTGCGGGCCTCAAATACTACTATTATTATACTCTGGGGTCTTTTCAGACTCCAGAGTATAATAATCGGAGGTCCAGGGGAGGTGAGGAAACTTAAAAACCATTGTAACTCACCTCGTCTGCGATCGATGTTACTCCCAGCAGGCTTCGGTCCTCTGGTGACGTCATCAGGTCGCAATTAAACAGGGCCGAGAGCTGCAGGGAGTGCACCGGTGTCCAGGAAAGGTAAGTAACACTGGTTTTTATGTTTGTCACCACCTGGGTCGACGATCATTATACTCTGGGGTCTGAAAAGATCCCAGAGTATAATAATAGTTCATGGGCGGCCACAATGGGACATAATACCGTGTGCAGGGGCCACTGTGAAGCATAATACTGTGTCCAGGGGCCACTATGGAGCATAATACCGTGTGCAGGAGCCACTATGAAGCATTAGTGGATTGAAAAAAAAACCATCAATTCTGGCGTTGCGTTTTACCTTTTAAATTTTTTGCCAAGCAGCATACAGCATAAGTAACATATTACCTTTATTCTGTGGGTCTGTACGATTTCGACAATACCCAATTTTTATAGTTTTTTTTATGCGTTACTAATTTTGCACAAAACACACTGGGGGATATAAATCAACTATTTTTGCATCACCATCTTCTGAGATGTTTTTATTTTTTGGTTGATTGAGGGTTTATTTTTGTGGGACAACCTGTGTTTTTTATTGGTACTGTTTTGGGGTACATATGTGTAACGTCTCTGCCTGTTCGGGTCTCTGCGCCACCCTCCGCTCGCACGCTGCGGCAAAGGAGGCGTGTTCAGTTTGGCTCCTTGCGTAGGTTTCTTGTTGTCCTAGACAATGTTCTGAGCATTTCTCAATGGACCGCATATAGTTAATCCCAGCCTTGTCTGTGTGATTGACAGACCGTCTACCAATCCAGTCTGGGGCTTGCCCAGACTTTCTATAAACAGGTTGTCAGACCTCACATGGTTGCTGGTTATTGCTTGTGCGTTCTGGCTATTATACCTTGCTGCTTTGTTACCTGTTCTTCTGATTTTCTAACCACTGGCTTACCTTTGACTTTTCTCTTGGATTGTGATTTTGTACTGCTTTGCTCGTTTGTTACCGACCCTTGGCTAGCTGACCTAGCCAAGGGCTATTCTACTCATACTTTTCTTTCTCTTGTGCTCCCCTCCGTTTCTGTGAAAAAACTTTTATTTTCAAATGCAAATTATGCTCAGGTAGCACAGGCTCCGAGCACACCAGTGTCATCCCCTTGCTCGCCATCCCTTGTTGCATCCTGTTCACTCCCCCCTGCATATTCTCCCCTTCTCAGTCTCTCATAGCATCCGACGCTGTTCTGTTTGGGATTGAAATCCCGCGCATGTACAGTCGGCTCTGCCACTTCAGGGTCGGGCAGAGCCGACTGTGCTTGCTCTGTCGGCCATTTTGCAGTGGTCTCTTACACGAGCGTACTGCACCTGCGCAGTACGCTCATGTAGTTCCATGGAGTACTGAGCATACTGAGCATAGAACTACATGACCGTATTGCGCAAGCACAGTAAGCTCATGTAAGAGACCACCACAAAATGAACGACGGAGCATGCACAGTACGCTCATGTAGTTCTATGGAGTACTGAGCATACTGAGCATAGAACTACATAAGCGTAATGCACAGGCGCAGTAAGCTCGTGTAAGAGACCACTGCAAAATGGCCGATGGCGCAAGCGCAGTCGGCTCTGCTTGAACTCGAAGAACAGCGTCGGATGCTACGCAGGATATGGATTACACCGAGGACCCGTTACAAAAGGTAAAAAATGTAATATATGTAGGTCACATGAGTTGGAAGGGGGACATGGGGTACTTGGCAACAAAATATTGGTTATCCTGGACAACCCCTTTATTCAAATATTGTTGATGCTTTGTCTTTTTTTTTGGATTTTGTCTCTCAGGCTCTGTGGACCAGCCTTGGCAATAATACTGTGCACACCCTGGGAAGCGGGGAGAGGCTGCACTAGAGGGCTGCAGAAGCAAAGTCCTTATGCCCTAGTCCATGTGCATTTGGATTTTGACTCTGTGGCTCTGTAGACCAGCCTTTGTTGTTGCCCAGGTGTGCAATAATACTGTGCACACCTTTTGAAGCGGGAGAGGCTCGGCTACAGGGCCGCAGACACAACAAGCAATAAAAATATTAATAGTATTAAAATAAGTGCACAGACACAGCATTTTAATCAACAATAAAAAACTTTTGCTTTTTTTTTTTTTAATGCGAATTTGTAGGACTCATTTGCTCCTTCCAGGGAGCCAGAGTTAGGAGGAACTGTGAACTGTTGGATAGACACTTGGAGCAGGCAGGGGAGCTCTTTGTTCCTGCACTTCTGCACAGGCAGACGTAGAGGGACCTGCAGTGGGTTCATCAGTTATTGGAGTTGAATTAAAATTTACAGTGATCATGATTACTATTAATTTTAAAGTAAAATAATTATTGTATTTCAATGTACTTACACATATTTGATATAGAAACACTTTTTTTAGGAACAAAAGCATTTTGTCTTTTGTAACAAAAAGTACTCAAAATGGGTGTTAAACTACACATTCATGATGACAGTGCTTGAAATTACTAAATGGAAGCAAAAAATAAATAGTTATTAAATATGAGATACAAATCAAACATGATACTCACTATCGAATGTGCATAGAAGGCCTCAGGAAGCCAAGCAGAGCAGAAAAACAATAGGGGCGCTAGGCACATGCTGCTCTGCATTGACCTGTCTCTTGTATCGGTCCCTTATTGACCTCCAGCGAACTTTGATATCTTTCACTGTAATACAATAATAATAATAATAATAATTAAAAAAAAAAAATTAAAAAATTATTTCTAAAATAATTGTTGTGTGTGAAGGGTGGATTTCTTTTATGTTTCCCTTGTTAAAATAATTATCCAAGTACATTTGGAAATCATTTAAAAATAACACCTATTCATATACTAACATACTATCTGTTGAAAACAAATGTTAGATTAAACATTTCTGTTAATTATCAGTATTCAAATAATAAAAATAATTAAAATACTACTGCCTAATCTTTGGGACTGAAGTCTGGGAGCAGCAACCGATGACTGGGACGTTATATCCTCCCACATCCATTCGTTCACCACGTTGGCCTTGTACTGGCAGTTTGACAGGTCTCATAGGGCAGACTGTGCCTCCAACAGCTGGACCAGAAGCTCACTATCCACTACAAAACGTCCCTGACCCTCGCTGGTGGATTCAGACCACTGAAAAAAAAAAACCAAAAAAAAGGATTTTAAGACATTTCCTCAATGTAATAGCTTTGACTTTAAAATTAAACATTATGGGCCGTGACCTGGCTATGGAGGAGTGAGGACACGTTTGCCTCAGCTCCTTCCCCGGGATATCCTAGGCCCACAC
Source organism: Leptodactylus fallax (assembly GCA_947044405.1). Lineage (NCBI taxonomy): Eukaryota > Metazoa > Chordata > Amphibia > Anura > Leptodactylidae > Leptodactylus > Leptodactylus fallax. Next base: position 6,643,029 of record CAMRHE010000007.1, on the reverse strand, counting down.
TAAACATTGCTGACCAGCACCTTACCTCTTCACCCGAACATGGGCAAATCTAAGAGGGCCCCGCAGCGATCCTCTTCAACCCCATCCAGGGATATCCCAAGTCCCCTCCATCAAAAGATTCCTCTGGGGACCGGGCGATCCTGACAGGCGCGCTCCTGAGCCCAAGTGGCGCCTGCAGCTGCAACACTGCCATGAGAGACAGCAGACAGGCTCACCTGAAAGGGATACCGCAGCAGGATCTCCTCCAGCAGGGTTCACCATTGTCCCAAGGCCTCTTGTGTCATGACTGTCAGCAGGGGTCACCAGATACCGCTCATCTCCAGGACCTGCATGCAGGACTACTGCCTCCTTCCCTGGGAGTGCTACAGGGTGGGAGAAGCCCTTCTATACAGCTGCATAGCTCCCCTCTGCCCTGGTCTGTTCCCACCATCGTTACTTCTGCTGGCATATCCTCTGCCCCGAAGCCTTCTCCTCCTGGCAGGCATGGGCGGCTGGCTGCCATTTCACCTAGTGCCAGATCTGGCTTGCCGTCTGCATGACTCCAAGTGGACTTACACCAGTCTGGCCAAATCTCTCAGCTGCTACCATGTAGTCTGTCCGCAGTCCCTGCTGCTCCTCCACTACCGCCTCCTGGCTCCGGCCCAACTGTTTGGGAGTTGTGCCATGGACATTACTAGGCCCAGCGGGTCTGTGGACTCTCCTTCTGGTGCCTTTTCCTCTGCCATCACTGTTGATAAGGAGGCTTATGTGACTCAGCTGGAACAGTCGTACAAATCTGAACTGTCCGCTGTCTGCTCTACTGTGCAACTTCTAGAGGGGAGAGTTGACACCCTGGAACTCTTGCAAACGCTCTCTGCCTATGACTTTGCTACCTTGTCTCACACTCACCAACTGTACTGCCTTGCAGATCTTCTGGATGATCTTAAAAACAGGAACAGGTGGAATAACATCAGAGTTTGGGGTCTCCCTGAATCTATTGAAACCCAGCAGTTGGATGCTACTCTACCTATGATTTTCAACTCTCTTCTGGGGGTCCCTCCTAGCTCTTCACTTGAACTTGACTGAGCGCACTGATCTCTGGGCCCATGACCTCCGGATTCTGCTAACCCCCGAGATGTCATATATCGGTTACACAGATTTCAGTTTGAGGAGGCCATCATGCACAAAGCTTGGGAGTCCCGCCAGTTTAGGTTTCAAAATGTTTCTATTAGCCTGTTCCTTGACGTCTCGCGGCTCACACTCGCTAAACGACGAGCCCTGATGCCGCGTCTGGACCTTTTGATACATCATCAGGTGTCATACTGCTGGGGATTCCCTTTCTGCCTGCAAGTCCAGCGTGACGACCAAATTGTTTATCTGTCTTACCCAAGTGACATTCCAGCCTTCATGGATACCTCCAGTATTGATCTCGGACTGGCCTTTCCTACCTGGCACTTCTGAGCCAGCTCAACCCACCCGGCCCCAGTGTCGCCCCAGACAATACCTCCACCTCTGATGCCTGACCGCCAAGCACCTCCAACTTGAATTTCTGGACTCCTATCAATGTGCCCCAAGGGGGCAGCCTCCCAGTAGCCCTGGTGGTTGATTGTCTACCCATGGGGTCACGGAGTACCATGTTTACCCTGCCTACTTATTCTGTTTGTAAAGTGCACCAACACTCCTTCTGGTCTCCGTGCTCCCCTGGGTAGCATATCCCTGTGCCTTTCTTTACAGTGTACACTCTCCCTCCACTTTCTTTCACGGTGTCTTTGCTATATTATTTCTCTGCCCCTCTACCCTTCCCTTCTCTCTCCTCCTCCTTTCCTTCCTCCTCTCTCTTGCTTGTGGAGGTAATTCTCTCCACTTTATTGTTCTGTTAATTGATTGTTGTTCTTGAGCCTAGAATACTTGTATTTGTCTTTTCTCCCCCCCCCCCGAGTTTGTGAGCCCTTTGTGTTCTTACCTCTCTCCCCCTCCTCCCTTCATCCATGACCTCCCTACATATTTGTACTTTTAACGTTAGAGAACTCAACATCCCACAGAAATGCAGTCAGATCTTGTATCAGCTTCATAAAAAGCGCTCTCACATTCTCATTTTGCAGGAGACCCACTTCAAAGAGGGCCACGTCCTGGATATCCACAACAGACATTATCCTGCTTGGTGCACAGCGTCAACCCTGTCACTAAGCCCAAAGGAGTATCTATTGCTCTGCACAGATCTTTTTTTTTTTTTTTTGAGTTGGAAGGGACCTCAAGGGCCATCGAGTCCAACCCCCTGCAAAAGCAGGTTTTCCTAAATCCTCCCAGCTATATATTTATCCAATTTCCACTTGAAGATTTCCATTGATGAAGAACTCACCACCTCCCGTGGCAGCCTATTCCACTCCCTCACTGTCAAAAAGTTTTTCCTAATGTCTAATCTGTATCTCCTTCCCTTTAGTTTCATCCCATTGCTTCTCGTACTTCCTTCCACTAATGAGAATAGGGTAGATCCCTCTGCACTGTGACTACCTTTCAGATATTTAAAGACCGCTCTAACAGCATGAGGTACTGGAGACTCGAGTTGATCCTGAGGGCAGATTTGTTTTGGCGAATCTTACAAACTGGCGAGCGACACTACACTTATCATTTACCTGCGCACAATTCATATAGTCGTATTGACTTCTTCCTTATCAGCCACCACGCTCTCACCTGGTCCCCTACCACGCAGATTGGCACGGCCCTCTGGTCTGACCACACCCCTGTGTTCCTGTACCTGGATGTGCTGGGCCTTGCATGCCGTCATTTCACTAGGGCGGTCCTTAGCTCATCGCCTTCACCATCGTAATATCCTAATGTATATTCCTCGGCTGCGTTGCATGGGACGGGCCATTGACAATCCAGTGGACATTGCTACTGTGTTTCAATCTTAATACCATGACTTCTATAACTTTCACTGTCAATATGCCGAACTCGCTCCAGATTCCCTTCAAGACAAAATATGGGAGCATGTCACTGACATGCCTGTCTCTACTATCATAGACTCCGATAAGGCTATACTTGACGAGCCTTTTACCAAGGAGGAAGTCTCCTCTGCTATCCAATCATCATGTCACATACAGTAAATTCCCTGTCCCAGACGGGTTTACTACCTGTTTCTATAAATGCTTTCGGGACCTTCTTTCCCCTACTTTGGCTGCATTTTTAACAGCGTCGGTGGCACGACCATGTTTGCTGGCAGGTCCTTATCATCATTGATTACGGTCCTCCTAAAACCCAGGAAAGACCCATCTTTCTGCGTCAGTTACCACCCAATTTCCCTAATTAACATCAAGTTGTTGTCCAAACTACTGGCCAATTGCTTATCTCCTTTGATGCCGGACCTGATCCACACTGCCATGAGGCTCGCGACAACGTCTACAAAACTATCCTGGCAATCTCATCGGTCCACATTAGTGGTTCGCCCCTGTGTCTCCTTTCTGTGGAATCAGAGAAAGCATTTGATCGGGTGCATTGGGGGTTCTTACGTGCTACCCTTCAACAAGTGTGGTTAGGCCCGGAATATCTGGGTAAGGTGAGGACTAATGGGATCCTCTCTGAGTCTTTCCCAGTTTGAAATGGTACCTGACAGGGCTGCCCCCTATCGCCATTCTCTATGTGCTGGTTATGGAACATTTAGCAGTGGCACTCAGTGTCCTAGCATTCATGGCCTTCTGATGGGCAGTCGCCAGGTTAAGGTGGCACTATACGCCGATGACCCTCTCCTTTATGTCACCCAACCACACCTCTCATTTCTGTCCATCCTGCACAAATTCAGTCGCCTTGGCCACTTGAGTAATTTTAAAGTGAATCTATCTAAAAGCGAGGCCCTCAATATTACCTTGCCTCGTTCGAAGGCTGACCATCGAATAGTTTCCCATTTAAGTGACAATCCTCTTCCATTAAATATATCGGAATTCATATTCCTCCTGACCCTTCACTTATAACGCCTTAACTATCTACCACTGCGGAAATATGGGGTCCTTTCCCTTACTTGGTTTGGCCGCATCTATGCCCAAAATATGGATATAGTCCATCAACTCCTATACGTAGGTGCTCCCCATCCACCTCCCGCGCACCTTCTTCACCCACATCCAGTCCTTGTTTGGAAAGTTTGTATGGGGATTGGGGCACAGCAGAATATGGTTCCGGATGCTGACGCATCATAAAAGCGACAGGGTGCAGGACTACCAGACTCTAGACTGTACTATCACTCGGCCGTCCTTCTATGCCTTCCTTCGCAAATTCTCCCTACCATCTGTGCTTTCATCCTCCATGACTGCCTTGGAATCTGCTCTCTCTACACTACTCCGCATGCTATCTCCGCACTCTACGGCATCGTCCTTAAGGCTGCCGCACCTGAGAGCCCTTCTTCCACAAGCCCCTGGGAGTTAGATCTCCATATGTCTCTCTCATGCCAACTGGTACAGGTCTTTCTTATTTACCCACAAACTCCCATTGCCTTGCAGTGCGCATGAAAAGAATTTCAAAATTTTGACTCGTTGGTACCGTTGTCCTGATCTCTTCCATAGATTCTATCCTGGTGTCTCCAACCGGTGTTGGCGCTGTGAATCCGAAAGAGGTATGCTTTTTCATATCTGGTGGGAGTGTGACATACTTACGCCCTTTTGGGATGTAGTGTTTGACCTTTACGCCAAAGTCAGTGGTCGTCCTCTCACATCCTCTCCTCAACTGGCCTTCCTGTCTGTCATAACTGGTAAAATCTTAGTGGTGAAGAGGGATCTCCTGCAGCATATCCTCGTGGCTGCCAGAACAGTCATCCCCAGGCTCTGGCGCAGCACTGAGCCTACCATGGTTGAGTTTCTATAGGAGCATCTCCTTAATATGAGAATGGAAGCCCTGGTGGCAGAGGTCTCTCCTGATCCCTCAAAATTTGAGTCCTTCTGGTGGCCATGGGTGATGTTTCAGGAGTCCTCTGAGTTTTCTTTCCGCTTTCTTCACCTGATTTGGAGATGCCTGCTACATTTCCCTTGGGAGATTGGTTTGCTTTTTCCCTACCCTTCCCTTGTCCCATTGACCACTCCGTCTTGTGCGTCTTCCCCTGTCTGCTTCCCCTTTCTGCTTTCTTCTTTGTCACTTTTTCCCTGTCTGCTTGTTTTCCCCCTTCTTTATGTATGTGTCCCCTGGTTGAAGGCGTTATGGTGGTCTTCTTTTATTTGACCCCCCTTTTACTGAGATGGTATTCTCATTTATGGTCCTTGACCTCATTCGCCTCTCTGGCCCTCCTTTTTTTTTGTTGCTGTTCACATTACTGTTTGCCTCTTGCTTGGCAGTATGTGCCTTATCCCTTAACTGGTTCTCTTATGTTTCTCCTACTTGAGAGGCTTGTACGCCTATTGGTACCTTGTTGTTTATAATGCTTTTCCTATTTTATTGTTACTTGAAAATCTTTTCAATAAAAATCGATTAAACATAAAATCAAACGTTATTTTAACTATGCCTCTTGTGACATAATGCACCCTAGAGGTTCAAAGCAGAGGTCTGTGATTGGGCCTCAGCAATCACATGGGTGTAAACAATTTCATTATACACTGTGTGGGTGTATATAACATACAGTGTTGGTGTACTGTGAAGCATTATATCCTATGTTGGCCTTTATTTACATACCTATCAACCGCAGGCATCTCTGCCTCTCCCTCTCTTGCCACAAAGACCACACGACGAACCGTGAGCCCAAGTTGCTCCGGATGTAGACTATACATAAAAATGTAATTAAAATTGTATTTAGGTCATGTCTTACACAACAAATACAGTTAGACTACAAAGCTTAAATAAAGAACTGAAGCGATACAAAACCAAAAAATAAATAATAAAATTTACAATCACACCACAAGCAATGCAAAAGTAAGCATTATGTTAAAAATTTTTATATAAAAAATAATGTAGTACTCAAAACTCAGGACACCGCCTGAGGGCTTGAACTAGGTTCCTCCACGGGAGTGGAAGGGGGTTTTGATGTCTCAGAGCATTCCTATGTATAAGACTAATTTTATTACTTGAACACGATGGTCAACGACGTAGTCCACAACGATCTGCCTTCATATATCTACTCTATATATAGGCCAGAGGTAGGCAACCTTTTTGGTTTGGCATGCTGATTTTAATAAAAAAAAAAAATCAAAGATGAGCTACTTGGAGTGCCGGTCAATAATCGTAAGCCTGACGAGCCCTAAACTAAAGTCATATACCACAAACCATAACACAGAAGTGCTGTCACCAGATGCTATAGGACACATGTGTTTACTGCTATTTCCTGGGACGCACCTGTACTTTCCGATTAGAAGCAATAAAAGTACATGTGCATCCATCTGGATGAAGCTATATTCTTAGGCCACTGGAACTTTTACTTTGATGTAAAACTGCGTTCACATGGTGCAATAGTGCATCCCATACTGGCTATTGTATTATGTCCCATAGCGACTCCTGCATATGGTATTATGTCCCATAGCGGCCTCTGCACACGGTATTATATCCCATAGCGACCTCTGCACACGGTATTATATCCCATAGCGGCCTTTGCACACGGTATTATATCCCATAGCAGCCTCTGCACATGGTATTATGCCCCATAGCGGCCCCTGCACACGGTATTATGTCCCATAGCGGCCCCTTCACACATTATATGTCCCATAGCGGTCTCTGCACACGGTATTATATCCCATAGCGGCCTCTGCAACACGGTAATAATAATAATAATCCTTTAATAGTCCCACCATGGGGAAATTCAGTGTGTTACAGCAGCAAAGATAAACAATACAAATACAATATATACAAAAACGTTCCAAGATAAAGAGGCATTCCAGTGATAGTAGACAGACAGATAGAAAGGTACAGGTAAAAAGTAGCAGAGGGGTATCACAACAGAAAGATATTTCAGTTCTCTGTATGGCCTGATCTCCGCTTAGGTTGGTGTTGGTTGTATAGCCTAACCGCAGCAGGGAGGAAAGTCTTCCGATAGCACTCCTTTTCACACTTAGGGTGAAGTAGTCGGCCACTGACAGTACTGTCCAGTGCTGTCACAGTCTCATGCATGGGATTAGAGTTATTCTCCCGCATTGAGCTCACCACGGACAATATCCTTCTGTCACCCACCACCTGCAAAGGGTCCAGGGGACTCCCAAGGACAGAGTATTATATCACACAGTATTATATCCCATAGCGGCCTCTGCCCACTGTATTATATCCCATAGCGGCCTCTGCACATGGTATATGTCCCATAGTGGCCCCTGCACACGGTATTATGTCCCATAGCAAACCCTGCACACGGTGTTATGTCCCATAGCGGCCCCTACACACAGTATTATGTCTCATAGCGGCCCCTGCACACGGTATATGTCCCATAGCGGCCCCTGCACACGGTATTATGTCCCATAGCGGCCCCTCCAAACAGTATAATATTCCAACTTTTATAATATTCCAATCTTCACCAATCACTAGCTATTGTAAGCCCTTGCGGGCAGGGTCCTCTATTCCACTGTGCCAGTTGATCACTGTTAGTATTATATTTGTTTTGTATATTTTGTGTACCATATGTAAACCCTCAAATGTAAAGCATCATGGAATTAATAGTGCTATATAAATAAACAATAATAATGCTGCTGCAGAACCCTTGGGGGAGGGACACAACAAGACAGTGAGCCCTAAAGCTGAACCCCCCCACTGTCCCAAGCTAACTTGCCTATCTGTCCTAGGCGACAGCAGCAACTGGTTGACAGGCCCTTCCTAATATAGGTGACAACACAGAACGCAGACAGGACAAACAAACAACAAAGGGAGGTCAGCTAGCCAAGGGGTCGGTAACAGTCGAGCAATTCAGTACAAAATTACAATCCAAAAGAATAGTCACAGACACAACCAGAGGTCAGGAATAGGAATACAGGAAATAGCAGAATAGGAGCTAGCAGGGACAAGTCACAAGACAGAATCAATAGCCAGTGACCATGTTAGGGCTGACAACCTGTTTATAGAAAGTCAGGACCTGCCTCAGACTGGATTGGTAGACAGGCTGTCAATCACACAGGTAAGGCTGAGATTAACTATTAGTGGAGCAGAGAAAACCAAGGTGATGGAGACGGGTGTGGAAGAAAATCAATTACATAGTCTAGGACAGTGTTCAGACTGAGCAACAAGAATCTTACACAAGGAATCAAACTGAGCACGCCTCCTACGCCGCCGCGTGTGGGCTGAGGGTGGTGCAGAGACCCGAACAGGCAGAGACGTTACAGTACCCCCCCTTTTATGAGGGGCCATCGGACCCTCACCAGACAAACCAGTTTTAGAAGAACCTAGTATTTCTTCTGCCTTTCCCTGAACAACAGGTGCTGGTGGACCAGGCAAACAGTCTCCTCACTGACATAATCTAAGGTGTGCAAAGCAATACGGTGGGATGAGCACTGATATCCCCATTTTACCAACTCCCTTTTACCACAATCAAAAATAGGGTTATGGAGGTTCAACCAGGGTAGCCCCAAAATAATATCGGAAGACAGATGCTCCATAACAAAAAAGCTCATGACTTCCGAATGTGCAGAGCCCACATGCAAAGTGATTAAAGGGGTCTTGAATCGGACCTTACCCCTGGCCAGTGGGGCTAAATCTGCCCCAATAACAGACAGAGGAGTATCGAGTGGCAAAAGCTAAATGCCTAAAGCTGAGACAAACGAGAATGTGACAAAGTTTGCCACAGACCCAGAGTCAACTAGGGCCTGGCCAGAAACAGAACAGTCCCCAGAGGACAGAGACACAGATAACAACATCTTATTGTTATTTTCAGCAAATACCTGGTTGCCTGAGTGGTTCTTCCAACTACCACTCAGGCACTGAAGTTTTTCTGCTGGAGTGCGGGGTCTGATCGAGCAGTCTTGTATGATATGACCTGAAAGTACCACAGTACAGGCAAAGGTTATTCCTAAGACCTTGCTCTCGTCGAGTCTTGGTGTCCATAACTCCCAGTTGCATGGGTTCCTCACCAGGAGTGATGGGAGAAAATTTGGAGGAAACAGATCCTACTCTCTCTTTAACATTTTCCCGAATTCTCCGGTCAATACGGACAGCCAATGTCATAGCCTGCTCAAGAGAAGGAGGATCTGGGTGACCAACCCAGACCTCCTTAACACGGTCAGATAGGCCTTTGTTTAAAGTGACCCTTTAGAGCAGACTCACACCAACCTGCATTTACACTGCACTTGCGGAATTCTGAGCAGTACTTCTCAGCAGAGCATGTGCCCTGCCGCATGGTGAGGAGTTGCAATTCTGCAAGCCCAATGTGGTCTGGCTCAGCATAGCTAGACCCCAGAGACAAAAAATTTTTTTCAAAATCAGACCACTTATCAGCCCCAGGAGGGAGTTTAAGGGTCCAAGCTTGTGTATCCCCCTGTAGGAGGGATATAACTACTCCCACCATTTGGGCCTGGGATGCATGAGGGTTAATCCAAAAGTACAGGCGAGAAGAGTCCCGGAAAGTCTCAAATTTTTCTCGGTCCCCTGAGAAACGATCCGGGAGTAACATCTTCACCCTGGGAAGGGTAGAAACAGCAGGGGATGCTGCAGCAGCATCAGTAAGGGTCTGAACCTGTTTAGCTAGCACAGCTACCAGCCCTGCCAAACCCTCCATATATATATGTATATGTCCCATAGCGGCCCCTGTACACGGTATTATGTCCCATAGCGGCCCCTCCAAACAGTATAATATTCCAACTTTTATAATATTCGAATTTTCGCCAATCACTAGCCCTTGCGGGCAGGGTCCTCTATTCCACTGTGCCAGTTGATCACTGTTAGTATTATATTTGTTTTGTATATTTTGTGTACCATATGTAAACCCTCAAATGTAAAGCATCATGGAATTAATAGTGCTATATAAATAAACAATAATAATGCTGCTGCAGAACCCTGGGGGGAGGGACACAACAAGACAGTGAGCCCTAAAGCTGAACCCCCCCCACTGTCCCAAGCTAACTTGCCTATCTGTCCTAGGCGACAGCAGCAACTGGTTGACAGGCCCTTCCTAATATAGGTGACAACACACAACCCAGACAGGACAAACAAACAACAAAGGGAGGTCAGCTAGCCAAGGGGTCGGTAACAGTCGAGCAATGCAGTACAAAATCACAATCCAAAAGAATAGTCACAGACACAACCAGAGGTCAGGAATAGGAATACAGGAAATAGCAGAATAGGAGATAGCAGGGACAAGTCACAAGACAGAATCAATAGCCAGCGACCATGTGAGGGCTGACAACCTGTTTATAGAAAGTCAGGACCTGCTTCAGACTAGATTGGTAGACAGGCTGTCAATCACACAGGAAAGGCTAAGATTAACTATTAGTGGAGCAGAGGGAAACCAAGGTGAAGGAGACGGGTGTGGCAGAAAATCAATTACATAATCTAGGACAGTGTTCAGACTGAGCAACAAGAATCTTAAACAAGGTATCAAACTGAGCACGTCTCCTACGCCGCTGCGTGCGGGCGGAGGGGTGGTGCAGAGACCCGAACAGGCAGAGACGTTACAAATATAATAATAAGCGGAGGGCCAAGAGAGGTGAAAAACATAAAAAACAATGTTACTCACCTTTCCTGCGCTCCGCAACGGCTCTGTTCTCTTCGGACGCTTCAGGGAAGGTAAGTAACATTGTTTTTATGTTTCATCACCTCTCCTGAGGCTCCGCTTATTATACTCTGGGGTCTGAAGAGACCCCACAGCATAAGAATAGCAGTTTCGTTTCAGCCGTGTTTGGGCCGATGGAAACTGTTGGATGAGGACTTGGGGTGCCCGTGCCAGGTAAGTAAGCCTCGCGTGCCACTCTTGGCATGCGTGCCAGGGGTTCTTGACCCCTGATATAGGCCAATGAAGTTGATTCAAATTACTGTTTGCTGCAATTAACCCAGAAATGCACAACAATTGCACGACATCTATGGATAAAATGCACCAAACTTTACTAATTATCCATATATATATTTTTTTTTTTTTTCCCAAGATGGCGCCGCTGGAGTGGCTGCCTGCTACAGCAGCTCTGAGACTCTCTATCTTATTTTTCTTTCTATGTCTCGTTTTTTACCTCTCTACTTAAGGACTTTGCACTATGAAGAAACACACACAAAGACTTGGACCCTTGTGATAATTTTTTTTTTGTTTTTTTATCTGTCTTTTTGTTCTGCTTGAAAATGGGATCTATTGTGTATGCAGACAATTCCTTTGTCTATACAAGAGAGGAAATTCTGCAGCTCAGAGACACAGCAGGAGGGCATACCATCTGGTCACACATCCCCCGCAAACTTTGGAGAAAGAAAAAGCGGGTGAGGGGATGCAGAGCTGGTACTCTTCAGAGGATTAAAAAGAGGCGTTACCAACCAGCTGTTCCCTCCATCATCATGGGCAATGTGAGATCTCTTGCAAACAAGATGGATGAACTAACAGCGCTCACCAGGCATCATCAGGAGTTTCGGGCGTGCAGCATGATGCTACTTACAGAGACTTGGCTCACTGAAGTTACTCCTGACCCTCTGGTCTCCTTGGATGGTTTTAAACTCCTTCGGGCAGACAGGACAAGGGAGAGCGGTAAGAGGAAAGGAGGAGGGCTGGCAATGTTTGTGAATAATAGATGGTGTAATCCTAGGCACATTGTGATTAAGGAGCAAACTTGCTGTGAGGACATTGAACTATTAGCTGTGAGCATGAGACCTTTCTACCTACCAAGGGAACTATCGCATGTCATCGTGATAGCCGCATATGTCCCCCCCTCTGCGAAAGCTGACGCTGCCTGTGAGGTCCTACAAGCCACGCTGAGCCATTTCAGTTGAAACATCCCCAGGCTCTCTTTCTTGTGTTGGGAGATTTCAACCATGCCTCTCCATCATCCACACTTCCCAGTTTCACACAGTATGTAACCTGCCACACAAGAGACAACAAAACACTGGACTTGTTCTTTGCCAACGCGAGGGAGGCATATAGCTCATCAGCCCTACCGCCCCTGGGGAGATTGGATCACAACCTAGTACATCTCCGACCTGTGTACAAGCCACTTGTACGTAGAGAACCTGCTGTCACCCGCACAGTGAGGATATGGTCCGAGGAGAGTGATGAGGCTCTGAGGGATTGTTTTGACACAACCGCATGGGAAGTTTTGCAGGATTCTTATGGAGAAGATATAGAAGGACTCACACACTGCATAACGGACTACATTAATTTTTGTGTGGACAACACAGTACCCACAAAAGTGGTGAGGTGCTTCTCCAACAACAAACCATGGATTAACTCTGATATTAAAACACTACTTAAGGAGAAAAAGATGGCATTCAGGACAAGAGATAAGGAGGGGTTGAGGGAAGTACAAAAGGAGCTGAGGCATCAAATCAGGCAGGGAAAAGCCAGTTATAAAGAAAAAAATGGAAAAACAAATGGAAAGAAAAGACATAAGGGGGGTCTGGGAGGGGCTTAAATCAATTTCGGGTCATAAACAGTCTGTCTGCCAGATTGAGGCAGATGTTAATTGGCTTAATGAACTAAACTTATTCTTCAACAGATTTGATCACACACCAGCTCCTCCCACCCCAGTATGTCCTTCAGCTTCCCCCACCACGATGACTTCTCCCCATGCGGCCACTTCCCAACAGACCAGTAAATCCAGAAATCCGTCTTTATCTGGCCACAGTCTGACCTTCACACGGGCCCAGGTGAGGAAGGAGATGAAAAAGATCAAGGCGAGGAAAGCCGCAGGGCCAGATGACATCAGTGCAAGGCTAATTAAGACTTGCAGGGACCAGCTGTGTGGTATAATTACATATATGTATAATATGAGCCTGAGGCAGGAAATAGTCCCTGAATTATGGAAATCTTCTTGTGTGGTACCAGTTCCAAAGAAACCCCACCCTATGGACCTCAACGACTACAGACCTGTAGCACTGACATCCCACCTGATGAAGATCTTGGAGAGATTGGTTCTCACACATCTCCGCCCTCTAGTGAGCCCCGCTATGGACCCCCTCCAGTTTGCTTATCGGCCGGGTATTGGGGTAGATGATGCCATCATCCATCTTCTGCACAGGGCTCTGTCTCACCTGGAGAAACCAGGGAACACAGTGAGAATAATGTTCTTTGACTTCTCCAGTGCTTTTAACACCATACAGCCCAGGTTATTGAGGGACAAGCTGGGCCTTGCTGGAGTGGACCACCACCTCTCCAACTGGATCCTAGACTACCTCACAAATCGACCTCAATACATGAGAGCCCAAGACTGTGTGTCAGGTACCGTGATCTGTAATACGGGGGCACCTCAGGGTATGGTTCTCGCCCCTTTCCTCTTCACACTGTACACTGCAGATTTTAGGTGCAACTCATCCAGCTGCTACCTACAGAAGTATTCTGACGACTCTGCAATAGTGGGTCTCATCACGGATGATGATGACAGGGAGTACAGAGAACTGAACCAGGATTTTGTGGACTGGTGCCACCGGAACCAACTGAAGATTAACGCGGGGAAGACCAAGGAGATGGTGGTGGACTTCCGCAAAGGCAGAAGCCCTCCTAAACCAGTGGACATCCTGGGGACGGGCATCGAGATTGTGAACACCTATAAGTACCTGGGTTTGCTCCTTAATAATAAGCTGGACTGGGCAGATCATATGGAGGCCCTGTACAGGAAGGGCCACAGCAGGCTCTACCTGCTTAGGAAACTGAGAGCCTTTGGAATCCGGGGGGCACTTCTTAGGACTTTCTTCAACTCGGTAGTGGCATCAGCCATCTTCTTTGGAGTGGCCTGCTGGGGGAGCAGTATATCAACCAGGGACAGAAATAAACTTGACAAGCTGATTAGGAGGGCCAGCTCTGTCCTGGGGAGCCCACTGGACCCAGTGCAGGTGGTGGGTGACAGAAGGATACTGTCCGTGGTGAGCTCCATGCAGAAGAAGAAGTCCCATCCCATGCATGAGACTGTGATCGCGCTGAGCAGTACTGTCAGTGACCGACTGCTCCACCCTAGGTGTGAGAAGGAGCGCTATCAGAAGTCTTTCCTCCCGACCGCGGTTAGGCTGTACAACCAACACCGACCTAAGCGGAGATCATTACACACAGAGAACTGAAATATCTCTCTGCCTGTTAAATCCCCCTCCCCGCTACTTCCTATCTGTCTGTCGGCTATCAAAGTAATGCCTCTTACCTTGGAACATTCCTGAGCATGTTGTATTTGTATTTGTATCTGCTTATCTTTGCTGCTGTAACACACTGAATTTCCCCATTGTGGGACTATTAAAGGACTATTATTATATTTAATTTAAAAAACTGCCTTTTAATAAAATAAATATATATAACTTTTTTTGTGAAAGCTATGTGAATATATATGGCCTTTAATGCAGCTGAACTATTGTCACCCAGTTTTCCCAAAAACAGAAAGATATCTAAATCAATACATTTTTTTTATCTACATAGATAGGTAGTGCGACAACTTGGGGGAATTAGACTCAAAATGGCGGCTTGTCCTTGTCCGGACAGCGGTGGTTCGTGGTACTGGGTGCCGGAAAGATAGCTTTCAGACGGTCCAAGCGTAAAACAAAACTGGCTTTATTCAGCTTAACTGCAACATAACAAAACAACAAAAAACCTATGCCACAGTTAGGGACTCAAGGAGTCAGTGAGTGCCCTAACTAGCCTCTGGGGCAATAAGAGCCTGACTTAGTCTTTGTAAGTCGTCTCTGGATCCAAGCCCTCTGGGACAGACTGCCTCTCTGTCCTAGGCTGGTCCACCATTTCCTGCTCCAAGCAGGTTTCTCCAGCCTTCTGGAGATACACGCCCCACCCAAAGGTGTGGCTGAGGGCCTTTTCAGGGCTGGCCTGGGTCGCTCCCTAGCGCCCTCTAGGTTCATACTCTCACATACCCTCCCCCTCAGCTCACTACCCATGGGGTGAGCTACAATGGGACAAGACATATGTCGCCGTCCCTCTTCAATCCTATACAATTGTCCCATGTCTCTCCAGATGTCCCCATCTGGCGGTCTCCCTCTTCCAAATACCACTCCGTCGAGTTCTCAGTTCTCTCCTCCCTTTAAATGCCACGCCAAGATCCTGGCCATTCCGTGCAAAGGCAAGTTCCGCTTCATCACCTTCTCAACTCGCCATACAGTGGATCACATCATCTTCATCACATCTCTTGCCACAGTCTTCAGCCATCCCATTGCATGACCTCGATTCATCTAGTGAATAGCCGCAAGAATCTTCTTCTTCTCCTATCACGAATCCACAAGAGCTCGGATACCAGCTAACACGTACTTCATGTACATCAATGTCTTTAGAGTATAAATATTTCACGGGTACCTTTTCTGTAACCTTCATCTCAAAGCAAACTTTGCCATCACCATCAAGGCTTAGAAGTTTAGGAGACATAGGCCGCTTGCTCTCTGCTTTGTTTGAGATACACAAGCTCTGTACCGCAATATCTTCTCCTTTTGCACAAGGGCCATACAGTACACCCTCACAAAATAGCTCACGCTGAACTACATTTTCTGGTATGTCTTTAACAACTGCCACATCATATATTGAAATGGTTTCTGTATAATGCGTCCGCATCTGTACGGCAGCCGGAGAACCACTTCCATACTCTAGTCTTATCTCCTCTCTCTCATACGCACAACTTTCGGGAGGCATGTTACGATTCTGTGATAGTTTGCAAGAATTTTCGTACCAACCCCTTTCTGACAGTACAGGAGCTGGTGACATCGTCATCTCAACCTTCTCCAAGTTATTTTCATTCCCTGTGCTAACACCGGAGGACTGGGATACCAAGTTTTCAACATCACAGTTTTTACTGTCAGTACCCAGATGCTTTTTGGTTACATGTTCTGGCTGCCTTAATGGCTCTGCTTTCTCTGCCTCTATGCTGGCAGCTTTCTCCAATTCTACCGCCTTCTGTAGTGCACAAATCTCTGATTCCAGTTCCGGAACTTTCTTCATTGCCACATTTTTCTGCACAGCCTCCATCTCAGTTTTTACTATTGCAACTTGCAGAACTTCCTCAATTTTCCTGACATCTTGTATGGCAGCAGATGTAGATGCCATCTCTTTATCCACTAGGTCTCCTAATTCTAGGATATTCTGCAGCGTTCTTCTAACATTTGTCAGGTCAGCATCCTGGATAATATTTTCTGCTTCCCCCACGGTTCCCTGAATTATATTGGATTGATCCTCCAATATCTTCTGATAAAGCTTCTGCTCATCTGCAGACTTTTTGTTAAGTCTTTCATTCAAGTTCCGTATCTCAGTGGCTCTCTTATCTTGCTCTTGGTTGAATAAAGACTCTATTTCTTGAATCACATTTTTCAGGGATAACAGCTCTGATTCTTTAGAGGTTAACAGGCTCCGCAGCGAGTCTCTCTCAGCTTCTAGTGCTGCTAGCTTTGAAGATAGGGCAGATGCCGACTGTTCAGTATTGGATAAAGACTGCTGCAGTCGATCCAATTCGTCTCTTTTAGATTCCACTTTGGTTTTTAACTGTTCAATCTGAAAAGTGCGCTCTTCCAACTTTATTTCTGACTCACGCTTCACTTGATCCATCTGAAACTCCAGCTGTTTCTTGAGGCGTGCAATTTCCTCCTGCTTGTTCACTTGCACCTTTAGTTTCGCAACAAGCATTTTTTAGATCTACAATCTCAGTAGATAAATTAGACAGGTTTCCCTCAAACTGAATCCTCATGTCTTCTATCTGGAGGTCCAATTCTCTCTTGGCCTTTTCCAGCATCTCATAAGCATTAGCTTTGTTCTCATACAATATCTGCACAGATTCCAGGTTTTTCTCAACTTCATCCTTGGAGCTAACCAAATCCTCCATTTCAGTGCGCCGTTGCTTGTTGAGCCTCTTTAACTCGGCCTTCAATTCAAGGGCCTCTGCTTCAGCACGGTTACGTTCTTCTGCATATCTAGCAGAAAGAGTCTTCTCTTCACCAAGCCGCTGATCAAACTTTTTCTGCTTCCTTTCCAAATTTGACACAATCCGACGTTGATGATCACGATCTACACCTACATCTTCTAGTTCCTGCTGCAGTCTAATTTTCGTCTTCTCAAGTTTGTCATAAGCAGCAACCTTCTCCTCAAACCGTTGATTTGTAGCTTCTAGCTCCTTTTGCAACTTTTCCTTTAGTTCTTCAACAGAGTCCAAGGACCCAATACTATCCTCCACTTTTTTCTTCATATCAGTCGCCTGAGCCTGTAGTGTTGAAATCTGCTTTGTCAAATCTCTTTTTGCTTCCTCCTTTTCCTCTAGTTGCTCAAGGAAACCATTCTTCTCATCTTCCATTTGTTTTAGTTTTGTACTAAGGTCAAGCTTCTGATGAGTTTCTTCTTGCAAAAGTTCCTGAGTGTCCTGAAGCTGAGATTCTAGTGTAGAAAAATCTGGAAAGTTTGATAAACCTGCTGTCTGCTTGAGAAAGAAGCCCTGTGACATTATTCAATTCCACCTGCACTCTGTTTGCCTTGTTTAGCAGTTCTGCTTGAAACCTGTCCCCTTCTGTGACTTTTAGTTGCAGCTCTTGAAGTTGAGTCTCTACTTTTTTATGACTCTCCTGTAAGGTTTGCACTTTCTGAGCATGGACAGACGACATTTCCATCAATTCTTTGTCTTTATTTTGCACCAAAACAGACAACTTCTCATTATCTTCACAAGATCCTGAGAGCGCCCTCTCCAGGCTACATATTCTAGCTTTGAGTTCCCTTTCTCTTTGTTCCAGAACTCCAGCTCTGCTCTGCCATTCGTTGACTTCACTATTTAGGCAAACTTGCTTTAGTGCATGCAAGTTTTCCTCTGACTGCAATGTCTGCACCACAGATTCTAAATCACTCTCTCGGTCAGACACATGCTTCCTCAGCTCTGCAATTTCATTTTCTTTGTCTGTTAATGTAGCTGAAAGTTCTTCACACTTCCTCACTTGGTCATCCAGACATTCTGATTGACACTGCAAAAATTCACTTCTCTCACGTTTAGCAGTTTCAAGCTCATCTCTTAATTTTTCAATGACACTCTCTTTGGCAATGGAGTCTTGGACATGCTGCCCCTTTAAATCCTGCAATTGCTTCTCAAGCACTTGCTTTTGCTCTACACTCTGTACAACTTAATTAGCTAGAGCACATTTCATATCAGCAAACTTCTTAGTGACACAGTCCATTCCAGGCAAACCCAGTACCACATTTTCACAATGATTAGGATATGAACTCTTTACAGTTTCAAGCTCTTTCTTTAACTTAAGGTTCTCTTTTTCTGATACCTCAAGTTGCCATTTCCAATCAGATATTTCATCTTCATAAATGAAGCTGATGGTTTTAATCTCATCTTGAAGCTGCTGCACCATAATATTTTCATCTTTGGTGCTTTCATGCAAATCCCCTATGAGACATACCGTCAGTAGGGACATATTCAATCATAGAACAGAGGTGCTTTAGAAAAACTGAGTCATTCTCATGCAACCCTTTATCTTTACTTGCATTCCACATGATCTGTTCCGGGTTTTGTGTCTCTCTGCATTCAGACTGCTGCACTAATAAACCTGTGCATAACTTCTCTGCTTTTTTACAAGCTGACATTCTCTTTTTCTTGCCCATGGTTTACTAACAAGATTACACAATATTCCACAGCAACCTTGGGTTCAACCGGCAGCAACTTTTTGCTATCTTCTGCTGTCACATGTATTCAAACAGTTAACTTATGTGGCACTACAACAACCAGCATTTTCTTCTGTCTTCCACAGAAAACACCAACATGACACCATAGTCTTTCACATAGACTATTTGCAATATCCAGCTTCTAAACACATTGCTTACTTTCTTGCCATCAGCAAACACTTCACAGACTTCTGTGCCACAGTATACACAAAGTCCATTCCCTGGATTCCTCTTCCAGAGTTTTACTTTCACCAGTTTTGCACACACTTTTGCTATGTTGCAATTCACTCACCCCTTCCTGGGCTTCTCAGTTGAAATCACGGATTTCTTCCAGCTGTAGGCCACAATGCACACTTAGCAGTACTGCAATCACAAACCACTTGTCTTCCAGGACTTGCGTGGATCTCTTTATGCGCGCGTTCTCCACCATATGCGACAACTTGGGGGAATTAGACTCAAAATGGCGGCTTGTCCTGGTCCGGACAGCGGTGGTTCGTGGTACTGGGCGCCGGAAAGATAGCTTTCAGACGGTCCAAGCATAAAACAAAACTGGCTTTATTCAGCTTAACTGCAACATAACAAAACAACAAAAAACCTATGCCACAGTTAGGGCATTCACTGACTCCTTGAGTCCCTAACTAGCCTCTGGGGCAATAAGAGCCTGACTTAGTTTTTGTAAGTCCTCTCTGGATCCAAGCCCTCTGGGACAGACTGCCTCTCTGTCCTAGGCTGGTCCACCATTTCCTGCTCCAAGCAGGTTTCTCCAGCCTTCTGGAGATACACGCCCCACCCAAAGGTGTGGCTGAGGGCCTTTTCAGGGCTGGCCTGGGTCGCTCCCTAGCGCCCTCTAGGTTCATACTCTCACAGTAGGTAGATATATAAAACAATAAATATACACACGTGGACAAAATTGTTGGTACCCCTCGTTTAATGAAAGAAAAACCCACAGTGGTCACAGAAATAACTTAAATCTGACAAAAGTAATAATATATAAAAATTCTGTGAAAATGAACAAATGAAAGTCAGACATTGCTTTTCAACCATGCTTCAACAGAATGTTTAAAAAAAGAAAACTCATGAAACAGGCCTGGACAGAAATGATGATACCCTTAACTTAATCTTTTGTTGCACAACCTTTTGAGGCAATCACTGCAATCAAACGATTCCTGTAACTGCCAATGAGACTTCTGCACCTCTCAACAGGTATTTTGGCCCACTCCTCATGAGCAAACTGCTCCAGTTGTCTCGGGTTTGAAGGGTGCCTTTTCCTTTTCCAGACGGCATGTTTCAGCTCCTTCCAAAGATGCTCAATAGAATTTAGGTCAGGGCTCATATAAGGCCACTTCAGAAGAGTCTAATGTTTTCCTCTTAGCCATTCCTGGGTGTTTTTAGCTGTGTGTTTTGGGTCATTATCCTGTTGCAAGACCCATGACCTGAGACTGAGATCAAGATTTCTGACACTGGGAAGCACATTTCTCTCTAGAATCCCTTAATAGTCTTGAGATTTCATTGTACCCTGCACAGATTCAAGACACCCTGTGCCAGATGATGCAAAGCAGCCCCAGAACATAAAATAGCCTCCTCCTTGTTTCACAGTAGGGTCCGTGTTCTTTTCATGATATGCTTTATTTTTCCGTCTGTGAACATAGAGCTGATGTGCCATGCCAAAAATTTAGATTTTTGTCTCATCTGTCCATAGGACATTATCCCAGAAGCTTTGTGGCTTGTCAACATGTAGTTTGGCAAATTCCAGTCTGTCAGATTCAAGTTATTTCTGTGACCATTGTGGGTTTTTCTTTCATTAAACGAGGGGTACCAACAATTTTGTCCACATGTGTATTTATCTGTTTCTGGGAAATCTGGGTGCCAGCCCAATTTATGATATACAGCCTTCAATGCAGCAGACATTGGTCTGGTACCTAGCTTTCCCAAAAGCAGATAAATAAATGTATTGATTTATATATCTATCTACATAGATAGAAAGCACCCAGCTTTCCCAGAATTAGATAAATATATGTGTTAATCTCTCTCTCTCTCTCTATATCTATATATATCTATATATATATATCTATATATATATATATATATACATATAATTCAATTAATATATTTATCTGTTTCTGGGAAAGCTGGGTGCCAGCCCAATGTCTTCTGCATTAAAGGGCATATACAGTCATATGAAAAAGTTTGGGCACCCCTATTAATCTTAATCATTTTTAGTTCTAAATATTTGGGTGTTTGCAACAGCCATTTCAATTTGATATATCTAATAACTGATGGACACAGTAATATTTCAGGATTGAAATGAGGTTTATTGTACTAACAGAAAATGTGCAATATGCATTAAACCAAAATTTGACCGGTGCAAAAATTTGGGTACCCTTATCATTTTATTGATTTGAATACTCCTAACTACTTTTTACTGACTTACTGAAGCACAAAATTGGTTTTGTAACCTCACTGAGCTTTGAACTTCATAGCCAGGTGTATCCAATCATGAGAAAAGGTATTTAAGGTGGCCAATTGCAAGTTGTTCTCCTATTTGAATCTCCTCTGAAGAGTGGCATCATGGGCTCCTCAAAACAACTCTCAAATGATCTGAAAACAAAGATTGTTCAACATAGTTGTTCAGGGGAAGGATACAAAAAGTTGTCTCAGAGATTTAACCTGTCAGTTTCCACTGTGAGGAACATAGTAAGGAAATGGAAGACCACAGGGACAGTTCTTGTTAAGCCCAGAAGTGGCAGGCCAAGAAAAATATCAGAAAGGCAGAGAAGAAGAATGGTGAGAACAGTCAAGGACAATCCACAGACCACCTCCAAAGAGCTGCAGCATCATCTTGCTGCAGATGGTGTCACTGTGCATTGGTCAACAATACAGCACACTTTGCACAAGGAGAAGCTGTATGGGAGAGTGATGCGAAAGAAGCCGTTACTGAAAGCACGCCACAAACAGAGTCGCCTGAGGTATGCACAAGCACATTTGGACAAGCCAGCTTCATTTTGGAAAAAAAAAGCCCGGGGAAGAAAAAAAAAAAATTTGGTTTTTTTAGAAAAAAAAAAAGGGTTTAAAAAGGGGGAAAAAAAAAAAAAAAAAAAAAAAAAAAAAATAAACACAACAATAAAAATTTTTGGGGGGGTCATCATCCTTTTGGGGTGTTGGGGCAAAACCGGCCCCGGGAAACCTGTTTAAATTGAGGGGCGCAGGGGTACAACACAGTATAATAATTATAATTATTATTTTTGTCCTTTTATTGTCCCACAATGGGGGAATTCAGTGTGTTACAGCAGCAAAGATAAGCAGATACAAATACAAATACAACATGTACAGGAATATTCCAAGGTGAGAGGCATTACATTGATAGCAGACAGACAGATAGGGCATAGCAGGGGGGGGGGGGGGGATTTAACAGGCAGAGAGATATTTTCAGTTCTCTGTGTGTAATGATCTCCGCTTAGGTCGGTGTTGGTTGTACAGCCTAACCGCGGTGGGGAGGAAAGACTTCCGATAGCGCTCCTTCTCACACCTAGGGTGGAGCAGTCGGTCACTGACAGTACTGCTCAGCGCGATCACAGTCTCATGCATGGGATGGGACTTCTTCTTCTGCATGGAGCTCACCACGGACAGTATCCTTCTGTCACCCACCACCTGCACTGGGTCCAGTGGGCTCCCCAGGACAGAGCTGGCCTTTCTAATCAGCTTGTCAAGTTTATTTCTGTCCCTGGTTGATATACTGCTCCCCCAGCAGGCCACTCCAAAGAAGATGGCTGATGCCACTACCGAGTTGAAGAAAGTTCTAAGAAGTGCCCCCCGGATTCCAAAGGCTCTCAGCTTCCTAAGCAGGTAGAGCCTGCTGTGGCCCTTCCTGTACAGGGCCTCCATATGATCTGCCCAGTCCAGCTTATTATTAAGGAGCAAACCCAGGTACTTATAGGTGTTCACAATCTCGATGCCCGTCCCCAGGATGTCCACTGGTTTAGGAGGGCTTCTGCCTTTGCGGAAGTCCACCACCATCTCCTTGGTCTTCCCCGCGTTAATCTTCAGGTGGTTCCGGTGGCACCAGTCCACAAAATCCCGGTTCAGTTCTCTGTACTCCCTGTCATCATCATCTGTGATGAGACCCACTATTGCAGAGTCGTCAGAATACTTCTGTAGGTAGCAGCTGGATGAGTTGCACCTAAAATCTGCAGTGTACAGTGTGAAGAGGAAAGGGGCGAGAACCGTACCCTGAGGTGCCCCCGTATTACAGATCACTGTACCTGACACACAGTCTCGGGCTCTCACGTATTGAGGTCGATTTGTGAGGTAGTCTAGGATCCAGTTGGAGAGGTGGTGGTCCACTCCAGCAAGGCCCAGCTTGTCCCTCAATAACCTGGGCTGTATGGTGTTAAAAGCACTGGAGAAGTCAAAGAACATTATTCTCACTGTGTTCCCTGGTTTCTCCAGGTGAGACAGAGCCCTGTGCAGAAGATGGATGATGGCATCATCTACCCCAATGCCCGGCCGATAAGCAAACTGGAGTGGGTCCATAGCGGGGCTCACTAGAGGGCGGAGATGTGTGAGAACGAATCTCTCCAAGATCTTCATCAGGTGGGATGTCAGTGCTACAGGTCTGTAGTCGTTGAGGTCCATAGGGTGGGGTTTCTTTGGAACTGGTACCACACAAGAAGATTTCCATAATTCAGGGACTATTTCCTGCCTCAGGCTCATATTATACATATATGTAATTATACCACACAGCTGGTCCCCACAAGTCTTAATTAGCCTTGCACTGATGTCATCTGGCCCTCCGGCTTTCCTCGCCTTGATCTTTTTCATCTCCTTCCTCACCTGGGCCCGTGTGAAGGTCAGACTGTGGCCAGATAAAGATGGATTTCTGGATTTACTGGTCTGTTGGGAAGTGGCCGCATGGGGAGAAGTCATTGTGGTGGGGGGAGCTGAAGGACATACTGGGGTGGGAGGAGCTGGTGTGTGATCAAATCTGTTGAAGAATAGGTTTAGTTCATTAAGCCAGTTAACATCTGCCTCAATCTGGCACACAGACTGTTTATGACCCGAAATTGACTTAAGCCCCTCCCAGACCCCCCTTATGTCTTTTCTTTCCATTTGCTTTTCCATTTTTTCTTTATAACTGGATTTTCCCTGCCTGATTTGATGCCTCAGCTCCTTTTGTACTTCCCTCAACCCCTCCTTATCTCTTGTCCTGAATGCCATCTTTTTCTCCTTAAGTAGTGTTTTTATATCAGAGTTAATCCATGGTTTGTTATTGGAGAAGCACCTCACCACTTTTGTGGGTACTGTGTTGTCCACACAAAAATTAATGTAGTCCGTTATGCAGTGTGTGAGTCCTTCTATATCTTCCCCATAAGAATCCTGCAGAACTTCCCATGCGGTTGTGTCAAAACAATCCCTCAGAGCCTCATCACTCTCCTCGGACCATATCCTCACTATGCGGGTGACAGCTGGTTCCCTACGTACAAGTGGCTTGTACACAGGTCGGAGATGTACTAGGTTGTGATCCGATCTCCCCAGGGGCGGTAGGGCTGATGAGTTGTATGCCTCCCTCACGTTGGCAAAGAACAAGTCCAGTGTTTTGTTGTCTCTTGTGTGGCAGGTTACATACTGTGTGAAACTGGGCAGTGTGGATGATGGAGAGGCATGGTTGAAATCACCCGACAGAAGAAAGAGGGCCTGGGGGTGCTGAGACTGTAACTGGCTCAGCGTGGCTTGTAGGACCTCGCAGGCAGCGTCAGCTTTCGCAGAGGGGGGGACATATGCAGCTATCACGATGACATGTGATAGTTCCCTTGGTAGGTAGAAAGGTCTCATGCTCACAGCTAATAGTTCAATGTCCTTACAGCAAGTTTGATCCTTAATCACAATGTGCCTAGGATTACACCATCTATTATTCACAAACATTGCCAGCCCTCCTCCTTTCCTCTTACCGCTCTCCCTTGTCCTGTCTGCCCGAAGGAGTTTAAAACCATCCAAGGAGACCAGAGGGTCAGGAGTAACTTCAGTGAGCCAAGTCTCTGTAAGTAGCATCATGCTGCACACCCGAAACTCCTGCTGATGCCTGGTGAGCGCTGTTAGTTCATCCATCTTGTTTGCAAGAGATCTCACATTGCCCATGATGATGGAGGGAACAGCTGGTTGGTAACGCCTCTTTTTAATCCTCTGAAGAGTTCCTGCTCTGCATCCCCTCACCCGCTTTTTCTTTCTCCAAATCTCACGGGGGATGTGTGACCAGATGGTATGCCCTCCTGCTGTGCCTCTGAGCTGCAGAATTTCCTCTCTTGTATAGACAAAGGAATTGTCTGCATACACAAAAGATCCCATTTTCAAGCAGAACAAAGACAGATAAAAACAAAAAAAAAAAAAAGTATCACAAGGGTCCAAGTCTTTGTGTGTGTTTCATAGTGCAAAGTCCTTAAGTAGAGAGGTACAAAAACGAGTCATAGAAAGAAAAATAAGATAGAGAGTCTCAGAGCTGCTGTAGCTGGCAGCCACTCCAGCGGCGCCATCTTGGAAAAAAAAAAAAAAAAAAACCAAGCAGATTCTTGAGAATAATGTACAAGAAACAGAGACAAATTTGGAGTTAAGGAGGGGGGGGGGTTTTTAGCAAGACAACGAGCCAAAAAAAAAACCAAAAATCTAAACCGGGCCTTCGAGGGGGGGAAAAATTAAATTTTTTAGGGAGGGCCCCCCCCCCCCCCCAACCCGATTTTTTTTGGACATTTGGGGGGTTATTTGGAGGGGGCCGTCCATCCCCGCCGCCCATCAAACTTAACTGAACTGGAATTGTTTTGTGGAAAGAGGAATGGACAAAAATACCTTCATCCAGGATCCAGGAACTGATTAAAAGCTACAGGAAGCGACTAGAGGCTGTTATTTTTGCAAAAGGAGGATCTACTAAATATTAATGTCACTTTTCTGTTGAGGTGCCCATACTTTTGCACCGGTCAAATTTTGGTTTAATGCACATTGCACATTTTCTGTTAGTACAATAAACCTCATTTCAATCCTGAAATATTACTGTGTCCATCAGTTATTAGATATATCAAATTGAAATGGCTGTTGCAAACACCCAAATATTTAGAACTAAAAATGATTAAGATTAATAGGGGTGCCCAAACTTTTTCATATGACTGTATCATAAATTTGGCTGGCACCCAGTTTTCCAAGAAACAGATAAATATATTTACTGATTTATATATCTTCCTAGATAAATCTATTTATCTATTTATTTCTTGGAAAGCTTGGTGGCAGCCAAATTAATGATATATACGGCCTTTAATGCAGCAGACATTGGGTTGGCACCCAGCTTTCACAGAAATATATATACATATATTGTGACAGGAGCAGGGGCAAAGTGATAGGAGTATACATTTCTCCCAGGTTCCTGTCATATACCTTCTAAAAGCACCTGGGAAAAGAAAACTGTGTTCCTTGCTGGAAGGTTTTACTAAAACCCTGGTAAAAGGTCTGGCTGCTGGAGTAGGGAGAAATGGGTGTATCTCCACTCCATTCAGCCACTTCTGGTTTTGGGTGGAATGGGGTTAATTCCTTGTTTCATGAAGAGTGTGTATATAAGGGAAGACAGCACACAGATATTTGGCTGTCTCTGCTCTTGGGAAACCACTGTGAGTTAAGCTGCTGTGCGTTGTGCGTTTTGCGTTTTGCGTTGTGCATTGTGCATCTCTCAATAGTTAGTTACCTGTGTTATAGGTAGTAGCCGGATGGCTAGGATTTTTTTTTGTATTATTTTTGTTTTGCCTGGAAGAACTAATAAAACTGGTTGTGGCCAGTAGCACCATATTTGACTGGACTGGACTGGACTGTTATTGCTGTGCCAAAAGTGCTCGTCTGACTGAGGAGACGACGATCCCTGAGCTAATCCCGTTACATTATATATATATATATATATATATATATATATATATATATATATATAAAGATATATAGATATATAGATATAGATATATCTAGGTAGAAAAAAGAGCCAAAAGCAGCACAGTTTAAAGTGTAATCTTGGTGCAAATCCTAGGAAGATGGCCACTTGCAATGTTCATACCATGAAAAACCAGCAGCTCTCCATTAGTTCCAAATAAGCAAAAGTGTCTTTTATTCCAATAGCACAACTCAACTGAGTGACCACAGCAACATTTTATAGAAAGCACAGTGTCCATATAATTCATTACAATTAATCAATCAAGATAAAATACATGCAGTTTTCATAATATATCATATGTCACAATTCATATAATAAAAAGAAATAAAGTGCAATAGTGCTATTGTGCATAATCAAAATACCTTTGCATAAATATATATATATATATATATATATATATATATATAAACTTCATATAAATGTAACCCACTGTAATAGTTAATCATGGGTTATAGTCCCCCATGTATGTTCTAAATTAAGGTGCAAGTGTTATTAATAAAATACAATACAAAATGTGATGATGAGACCCTCAATTTATGTATCTTTCTTGGACATGTATCATTCTTTATTCGTATCAGTCACATATCTGTAGGAATGTAGAGCTGTGTTTACATTGGTGGTCATTCATTGGTCGCTCCAGTGGTTTTATGTGCATACCATTGTCAGTGTGCTATCCCAGATGTCCAAAAGGGGGGTGAAGGGGGGAGCTGGGGAGGGTCTCACACTGAGGGGGGGGGGGGAGTTTTCTTTGTTTTTGGTGTGAAGCCTGAAAGAGAGGCAGCTAAGAGCAAGCTGTGCTCAGGTATTACTCTATACTTTATTTCCATTTTTGTTTTATGTGCTGTATCATCACAATTTTGCTCGTATGCTTATGCTTGATCATATTAATATTGTATATTTCTGTATATGCTGTTAATTAGTACCGACCCACTTGGGTTATTAAATATATAAAATTTATATAGCTCGTTTCATTCTATCCTACGAACTCTGTCCGCTCACGGGTTGTGAGTGAAAGGTTTAGAAGGGTGATCGCAGGTACGCCAAGAGGCTTGGAAGGTGATATTCTTCACTCAAAACATCCCCCATACTCACAAAAAAACACCAGCTAACATGTATGCTCAAGTCCGGCACATCAGTTTTGCTCCCCAAAGAATGTGCAGTAGATCTAAACTGACTGTGGTCGCCATATTAAGTATGGGTACATAGTTTCAATACTCTTTCTATGTGTGAACACAGCCCCATATCTAGTTAGTGGCTGCATGAGCAGGTATATATGATGTCCCAAGGGCTTAAACTACCCTATTTTTATAAACAATTAGATAAACATTATATATTCAATTGTCAGCTCACATATGGCTATAGGATGTTGAAATTCATATATATACACATTAGAGAAAAGGACATTATAACTGGGAACAAAAATATTTTATATATGGACCCAAATTTTGTCACCAAACTAAATTTAAAGGGTTAGTAGCGCATCTATTCAAAATCACAAATAGCGATCTTTATGTACCATAAACCAAACAACCAAACAACCATAACCCAGACCACTTTCCAATGGCTCTGGGATGAATACCTTTTTAATTAATTCAACCAGACTGTGAAGGATCCGGGTTTACCAGGGACTGCACCTGGCCTTACCTGCGATCACTTCGATTACCTCACACCCACTTTGCGTGAGTGAGGCGGGTCAACAGAGGGTAGTACGCAAACGAGCCTTCTAAATTTTATATATTTATTAACCCCTAAATGGGTCAATACTAGACACTCAACACATACATAGACTACATGCAGCGGTTAACAAGCAGATACAAGTGAAAACAACATAACACGGTACATAACAAATAAAAAATGGGGATAAAAGAAAGAAAAAGATATATATTACCAACACCAGCTTGTGCAGGCTATCTCTGGCTTCCAAGTGGGATTCAACCAGGGCCCTTTCTTATGGGACGACCGGCAGCACAGCACCTTAACCAGGTCAGATGGCACAAGAACCATCTGGAGCAGGCAGTTAGTCCATTTCTCTGAACCCATGTGGTAGGCTCAGAGCAGTCTTGGCAAAGCATGTGTTGCTTACATGCAGTGGCACCTCTTCCAGGGTCACAAGGCCTCAAGCCTGGCTGCTAGGCCGCATGGCAGCCACATGCCTGGGCAGAGCCTTTTTGTCTCCCCTGGTCTCCTCCCTGAGTGAGGTCACCAGGGGGAGAAACCCCCGCCCCCCTCTCTACACCTCTCAGAATAACTTTTCAGTATAAGTCTATGCCTGATGTTTATAGAGTCTGGCTGGTAGTATAATGGGGTTCCTGACGAGATCCCCAATACATAGACTCCAAGTTTGACACTCCAGCTCCCTTTGGGTAAGGAGATCAGTGCCTGCACCTTTCCTGGCCTTTGAACGGTGTTATGTGTATATTCCTAGCGTGCGCCTTGACTGGACGCATCTGGGGCATTTATCGGGGCGACTATAAGATGTTCCCCAGGCCAGATATTGTCATAAAACCATAACTCCCCAGAACTAATAAAGGTGCCAGGGTGCCTGGCAGTTACATGTGGATCATTTGCATACCATATCCTGTCTAAATGAACCCCTGCTGGGTTAGTGGGGGTTGTAGTCTTATGCAGATGAAGGCTTTTGACCAAATGGCTGCTTGCCTCAGGGACAGGACAATAGACCTGAACTAGAGAGAAGTTTAACCACTTTCCAGGTACTCTGCTGAGCCTGATTCTAGGCACCAACCCCCGCTGTGCAGTAATATAGAGGGATATTGATATTCCAAGACTATCCCTGCACCTCATATCATCACACAGACCATGTGTGAAACTATATCCTAAATAGGACGCAATTCACACATTAATGGAACCGTGCAAGTACCTTGATCCAATCTTGGACCAAAGATTCGCAATGGCTCCTACAACCTTTGGGAATAAATATAAAACTAGGACAGAAAAATTATTATCACTGTTGACTAGGTCCATTATATGCCCATTATGTCCATATAGCAAAAAAATATTTTTTTTTTACAAAAACTCTACAAAAAATAAATTTTAAAAAAAAATGATATCCATAAATTCAAAAAATATTTTACTTTGCATCTCTTGATTTGCCCGAGATTCCACAGAGAATATTTTAGTTATATTATCATGATCATCAATATAAAACATAACAAAAAGAAAATATATATATATATACAGTACAGACCAAAAGTTTGGACACACCTTCTCATTCCAAGAGTTTTCTGTATTTTCATGACTATAAAAATTGTAGATTCACACTGAAGGCATCAAAACTAAGAATTAACACATGTGGAATTATATACTTAACAAAAAAAGTGTGAAACAACTGAAAATATGTCTTATATTCTAGGTTCTTCAAAATAGCCACCTTTTGCTTTGATTACTGCTTTGCACACACCAGATGACCTGGCCTCCACAGTCACCAGACCTGAACCCAATCGAGATGGTTTGGGGTGAGCTGGACCGCAGAGTGAAGGCAAAAGGGCCAACAAGTGCTAAGCATCTCTGGGAACTACTTCAAGACTGTTGGAAGACCATTTCAGGTGACTACCTCTTGGCATTCTCTTGATGAGCTTCAAGAGTGTGCAAAGCAGTAATCAAAGCAAAAGGTGGCTACTTTGAAGAACCTAGAATATAAGACATATTTTCAGTTGTTTCACACTTTTTTGTTAAGTATATAATTCCACATGTGTTTCATGTGTTTCAAATTCATAGTTTTGATGCCTTCAGTGTGAATCTACAATTTTTATAGTCATGAAAATACAGAAAACTCTTGGAATGAGAAGGTGTGTCCAAACTTTTGATCTGTACTGTATATATATAAATAATAATAAAAAATATATACAAAAAATTAAACAAAAATTAGGGGATGTTCCATATGTTAATCCATGTATCTTCCTAGTAGTGATAACAGTGAATTTCGTGTAGTGTTTCATCTGAAAAGTAATAATAACAAAAGTATCAATCTTAATATGCATAAACTTACAGTGCCTTGTATTCGGCCCCCTTGAACTTTTCAACCTTTTGCCACATTTCAGGCTTCAAACATAAGGATATAAAATTTAAATTTTTTGGTGAAGAATCAACAAGTGGGACACAATCGTGAAGTGGAACGAAATTTATTGCATATTTTAAACTTTTGTAAACAATAAAAAACTGAAAAGTGGGGCGTGCCAAATTATTCGGCCCCCTTAAATTAATACTTTGTAGCGCCACCTTTTGCTGCGATTACAGCTGCAAGTCGCTTGGGGTATGTCTCTATCAGTTTTGCACATCGAGAGAATGAAATTCTTGCCCATTCTTCCTTGGAAAACAGCTCGAGCTCAGTGAAGTTGGATGGAGAGCGTTTGTGAACAGCAGTTTTCAGCTCTTTTCACAGATTCTCGATTGGATTCAGGTCTGGACTTTGACTTGGCCATTATAACACCTGGATACGTTTATTTGTGAACCATTCCATTGTAGGTTTTGCTTTATGTTTGGGATCATTGTCTTGTTGGAAGATAAATCTCCGTCCCAGTCTCAGGTCTTTTGCAGACCCCAACAGGTTTTCTTCCAGAATGGTCCTGTATTTGGCTCCATCCATCTTCCCATCAATTTTAACCATCTTCCCTGTCCCTGCTGAAGAAAAGCAGGCCCAAACCATGATGCTGCCACCACCATGTTTGACAGTGGGGATGGTGTGTTCAGGGTGATGAGCTGTGTTGCTTTTACGCCAAACATATCGTTTTGCATTGTGGCCAAAAAGTTCGATTTTGGTTTCATCTGACCAGAGCACCTTCTTCAACATGTTTGGTGTGTCTCCCAGGTGACTTGTGGCAAACTTTAAACAAGACTTTTTATGGATATCTTTGAGAAATGGCTTTCTTATTGCCACTCTTCCATAAAGGCCAGATTTGTGCAGTGTACGACTGATTGTTGTCCTATGGACAGACTCTCCCACCTCAGCTGTAGATCTCTGCAGTTCATCCAGAGTGATCATGGGCCTCTTGGCTGCATCTCTGATCAGTCTTCTCCTTGTTTGAGATGAAAGTTTAGAGGGACGGCCGGGTCTTGGTAGATTTGCAGTGGTCTGATACTCCTTCCATTTCAATATGATCGCTTGCACAGTGCTCCTTGGGATCTTTAAAGTTTGGGAAATCTTTTTGTATCCAAATCCGGCTTTAAACTTCTCCACAACAGTATCATGGACCTGCCTGGTGTGTTCCTTGGTTTTCATGATGCTCTGTGCGCTTTAAACAGAACCCTGAGACTATCACAGAACAGGTGCATTTACACGGAGACTTGATTACACACAGGTGGATTATATTTATCATCATCAGTCATTTAGGACAACATTGGATCATTCAGAGATCCTCACTGAACTTCTGGAGTGAGTTTGCTGCTCTGAAAGTAAAGGGGCCGAATAATATTGCACGCCCCACTTTTCAGTTTTTTATTTTTTACAAAAGTTTAAAATAACCAATAAATTTCGTTCCACTTCAAAATTGTGTCTCACTTGTTGATTCTTCACCAAAAAATTTAAATTTTATATTCTTATGTTTGAAGCCTGAAATGTGGCAAAAGGTTGAATAGTTCAAGGGTGCCGAATACTTTCGCAAGGCACAGTATGTATAAACATTCTTTTTGGTACCTATTTATAGCTGAAAATTTGCTTATGCAATTTCCTACAGTCCGTCAGCAGTACACCATTGGAATATTTCCCCTAGATACAATTAGAAGAGATAGATTAACAAGCAGTAATCATCATCAATTAGATAAGGGGTCAGCTACCATCGGCACTCCAGCTGCTGTGAAACTACAATTCCCAACATGCTCCATTCACTTCCATGGGAGTTCCAAGAACAGCTGAGCAAGTATGCATGCTGGGAGTTGTAGTTTGACAACAGCTGGAGTGCCGAAGGTTGCCTACCCCTGAATTAGACCATCAGCTTCCTCCTATAATAGCCATTCCGTCCGTCTAAGAGACGCCATATAGTTCCAAAGCAATGCATAGAATCGGTAAGTTGTACTGCCTCCGGGCTCCAGGAAATGCAAATTTCATAAATTTCAGCTTTTCTGTTCGTCCGTCGGCAGTACATCATTGGGAGACTTACAAAGAAATACTATCTGGGAGGGCGAAACAGTGAAAAAACGGCGGTTTGGTACATTTGATTTTTTTTTTCCTGCTATGGCGTTTAGTGTATGGGAAAAATATTTTTATTTGGGGGTGATTTGAATTTTTTATTTTTTTTTGCATTTTTTAGACCCCTAGGGGTCTTGAACCCCAGTGGGTCTGATCACTAATGCAATGCATTACAATGCAAATTCATTGCAATGCATTGCAAAATATCGGCATTTGTATGACAGGCTCTATAAAGCAGTAATCATAAGCCTGATCGTGGGCGTTAGCACTGGGTGTATGCTATATAATACAGCGGCTATGATGGATGCTCAGCTTCTGAGCGGTCTACATATTTAAATACCGACATCTACTGTACTATTACAGCGGATGTTGGGAAGGGGGCTAATGAACATGGTAGGACATGACCATGTTGCTGCTTTACATATTTGGTCCAAAGGAACTCAGCCAAATTTCGCCCAGGATGTGGCTCTAGTGGAGTGTGCTCTGAAGCATCCTGGTAGAGGAGGCTTTAAGAGATTCTAATGGTGTCTTTGACCCATCTTGCTAATGTTGACTTACTGGCTTTACAGCTTTTAGCACTACCATGAAATTGGACAAGCATAGATTCTGATTTTCTGTAAACTTTAGATTTTTGTAAGTATGACATCTTTTCTTACATCCAAAGTATGTAAAGCTTGCTGTTGGTCATTCTCAGGACTAGGCCAGAATACTGGTAAAGATATTTCTTGATTGATGTTTGAAGTGGTAGTGGCACAAACCCTGGTAAGGTTGTCATAATAACACAATGTTCCCTTATCCCTAGATAAGGATTTCTACAAGAGAGGGCTTGTAACTCACTAATTCTTCGAGCCAAGATAATCGCTGCTAGGAACTGCCAGAAGGATAGGTTCAAATGGAGGACCCATTAAAGATTTCAAAACCAATGACAGATCCCATGCTGGCACTGTTTTATGCACCATTGGATTAATATTCCTTATTGCTTTAAAAAATCTTTGCACAAGAGAGTGACTAGAAAAAACAGACTGTAGTTGTGTATTAATGGGCGTGAAATGAACCTTCATTTTAGGCATTTATTAAAGCCTTCCTGCAGAAACTGTAACACAGAAGAGATAATTTATGGTTTTACCTTGTTAGAGGAGCACCATGTTTTATATATATATTCCATACTCTATTGTACAAAGAGACCGTGGAGGGTCTTCTAGCTGACATAAGGGTTGAGATTACATCATCTGAGAGACCAGCACCGTTAAAGGCTTCCCTGTCTATCTCCAGGCCATTAGGTGTAGATTGTGAACTTGTGGATGGTACAAACCATCCTGGAGAAGTAAATCCTCTTGAAGAAGAAATTTCCAATATTTGCCTTTTAAAGATACAATTAGA
Source organism: Leptodactylus fallax (assembly GCA_947044405.1). NCBI lineage: Eukaryota > Metazoa > Chordata > Amphibia > Anura > Leptodactylidae > Leptodactylus > Leptodactylus fallax. The sequence continues at coordinate 6,608,901 of CAMRHE010000007.1, read as the reverse complement.
GATGAGCGAATTTCTCAAAAGTTCGATTCGGCAGTTCGATTCGAAGTTCCAAAAATATTTGCTTCAATCCGAATTACTTTGCGGCGAATAAACAGCTATTTCCAGGCTGCAGAGAGCTGGGGTGGGTGGTAAAATGGTGGACGCCATTGGATGCCGCGGTCATGTCTCTCAATCTCTCTCTCTCCAGCATGGACAAGTTTTATTCACGTGGAAGGATCTGCTAACAAGCAAAGACATGCCTACCCAATCACATCACTAGAGAACATCATGTGACCATCTGATGTCACAAAGGTCCTTACTAAATATTTGTTACCACGAAGCATCAGGAAATCTGGAATCATGGCAAATCGAAGATTTCCTGAAATTCAGATCGAATTCCACTTCTGCAGAATCGATTTGCTCATCTCTAGATACAATGCGAGAGAAAACCATGCCCGACGTGGCCAGTATGGCATTATTGCAATTTCTTCTGCATTGTCTTCTAAAACCTTCCTCAGAACTTTCTGAATGAGAGGGTTTGGAGGAAATACATAAATTAGACTGCTGGACTGCTGGACCAGCTTTTTGACAGACCAACTATTACCACTGGATTCCCTATCCACGAAAGAGAGCAAAATCTTCCAGTTTTCGCATTGTCTCATGATGTCATTGCATCTATCTGTGGGTGCTCCATCTTCTGGACAATTTCCTAAAAACTTCTGGGTTCAGGCTCCAATCTGCCTTTTGATTGTGTTCCCCCTGAATATGTACTGTTGTAATTTCCTGTACATTGAGCTCAGCCCATTGCATTATTCTCCTGCATTCTGCTGATAGAGATGAGCGAATTTATCAAAAATTCGATTCGACTGATTCTCCAAAGTTTCCAAAAAGATTTGCTTCGATCCGAATTATTTTCGGCGAATATTGTTAAAAAATAGCTATTTCCTGACTTCAGAGAGCGTGTATAGTGGTATAGAACACTGTGCCTTGCAGTAACACGCATAGGGAGCCTGCTGTGGTAGTGAAACAATACTGTGAGTCAGTATAACACGCACATGACAGGTGTCGCTCTTAGAACCACTTCACGCTTCACTTATTTGGCTAGATACGGGGCCAAAACAGACCAAATAACTCAAGTGTGAACTCAGCCTTACAGGTCCATGTTAGTGCCAGGTATAAAGAACCGTGCAAAGGCCCAAGATCCTACTGTAGCGTGAAAGAGTGCACTCCTTTACACCGTCATCTGCTGATTCCAAATAGATGTCTACAGAGTGGCAAGGCGATGTAGAGTTGGCAGCAGAATGAAGAAGACACTGAGTGGCAAGGCGACATAATGTGGAGTTGGCAGCAGCAAGAGGAGGCCATACAGTGACCCAGTGGCAGCAGCATGAGGAGGATATATAGTGACCCAGTGGCAGCAGCATGAAGAGGCCATACAGTGACCCAGTGGCATCAGCATGAGGAGGACATATGGTGACCCAGTGGCAGCAGCATGAAGAGGACATACAGTGACCATTGGCAGCAGAATTAGGAAGACATACAGTGATCCAGTGGCAGCAGCATGAGGACATACAGTGATCCAGTGCCAGCAGCATTAGGAGGACATACAGTGACCCAGTAGCAGCAGCATGAGGAGGACATATGGTGACCCAGTGGCACCAGCATGAGGAGGACACAGAGTGACCCAGTGGAAGCGGCATGAGGAGGTCATACAGTGACCCAGTGGCAACATCATAAGCAGGGCATACAGTGAACCAAGGACAGCAGAATGAGGAGGGCATACAGTGAACCAAGGGCAGCTGCATGAGGAGGCCATACAGTGACCCAGTGGCAGCAGCATGAGGAGGATATATAGTGACCCAGTGGCAGCAGCATGAAGAGGCCATACAGTGACCCAGTGGCATCAGCATGAGGAGGACATATGGTGACCCAGTGGCAGCAGCATTAAGAGGACATACTGTGACCATTGGCAGCAGAATTAGGAAGACATACAGTGACCCAGTGGCAGCAGCATGAGGACATACAGTGATCCAGTGGCAGCAGCATTAGGAGGACATACAGTGACCCAGTAGCAGCAGCATGAGGAGGACATATGGTGACCCAGTGGCACCAGCATGAGGAGGACACAGAGTGACCCAGTGGCAGCAGCATGATGAGACCATACAGTGACCCAGTGGCAGCATCATAAGCAGGGCATACAGTGAACCAAGGACAGCAGCATGAGGAGGGCATACAGTGAACCAAGGGCAGCGGCATGAGGAGGGCATGCAGTGACCCGGTGGCAGCAGTATGAGGAGGACATACAGTGACCCAGTGGCATCAGCATGAGGAAGACACAGAGTAACCCTGTGGCAGCAGCATGAGGAGGACATACAGTGACCATTGGCAGCAGCATGAGGAGGACATACAGTGACCCAGTGGCAGCAGCATGAGGACATACAGTGATCCAGTGGCAGCAGCATTAGGAGGACATACAGTGACCCAGTAGCAGCAGCATGAGGAGGACATATGGTGACCCATGCTGCTGCCACTGGGTCACTGTATGTCTTCCTAATTCTGCTGCCAATGGTCACTGTATGTCCTCTTCATGCTGCTGCCACTGGGTCACCATATGTCCTCCTCATGCTGATGCCACTGGGTCACTGTATGTCAACACAATGTTCCCTTATCCCTAGATAAGGATTTCTACAAGAGAGGGCTTGTAACTCACTAATTCTTCGAGCCAAGATAATCGCTGCTAGGAACTGCCAGAAGGATAAGTTCAAATGGAGGACCCATTAAAGATTTCAAAACCAATGACAGATCCCATGCTGGCACTGTTTTATGCACCACTGGATTAATATTCCTTATTGCTTTAAAAAATCTTTGCACAAGAGAGTGACTAGAAAAAAACAGACTGTAGTTGTGTATTAATGGCCGTGAAATTAACCTTCATTTTAGGCATTTATTAAAGCCTTCCTGCAGAAACTGTAACACAGAAGAGATAATCTACGGTTTTACCTTGTTAGAGGAGCACCATGTTTTATATATATATTCCATACTCTATTGTACAAAGAGACCGTGGAGGGTCTTCTAGCTGACATAAGGGTTGAGATTACATCATCTGAGAGACCAGCACCGTTAAAGGCTTCCCTGTCTATCTCCAGGCCATTAGGTGTAGATTGTGAACTTGTGGATGGTACAAACCATCCTGGAGAAGTAAATCCTCTTGAAGAAGAAATTTCCAATATTTGCCTTTTAAAGATACAATTAGAGATGAGCGAATTTCTCAAAAGTTCGATTCGGCAGTTCGATTCGAAGTTCCAAAAATATTTGCTTCAATCCGAATTACTTTGCGGCAAATAAACAGCTATTTCCAGGCTGCAGAGAGCTGGGGTGGGTGGTAAAATGGCAGACGCCCTTGGATGCCGCGGTCATGTCTCTCTCTCTCTCTCTCTCCAGCATGGACAAGTTTTATTCACGTGGAAGGATCTGCTAACAAGCAAAGACATGCCTACCCAATCACATCACTAGAGAACATCATGTGACCATCTGATGTCACAAAGGTCCTTACTAAATATTTGTTACCGCGAAGCATCAGGAAATCTGGAATCATGGCAAATCGAAGATTTCCTGAAATTCAGATCGAATTCCACTTCTGCAGAATCGATTTGCTCATCTCTAGATACAATGCGAGTGAAAACCATGCCCGACGTGGCCAGTATGGCATTATTGCAATTGCTTCTGCATTGTCTTCTAAAACCTTCCTCAGAACGTTCTGAATGAGAGGGTTTGGAGGAAATACATAAATTAGACTGCTGGACCAGCTTTTTGACAGACCAACTATTACCACTGGATTCCCTATCCACGAAAGAGAGCAAAATCTTCCAGTTTTCGCATTGTCTCATGATGTCATTGCATCTATCTGTGGGTGTTCCATCTTCTGGACAATTTCCTAAAAACTTCTGGGTTCAGGCTCCAATCTGCCTTTTGATTGTGTTCCCCCTGAATATGTACTGTTGTAATTTCCTGTACATTGAGCTCTGCCCATTGCATTATTCTCCTGCATTCTGCTGATAGAGATGAGCGAATTTATCAAAAATTCGATTCGACCGATTCTCCAAAGTTTCCAAAAAGATTTGCTTCGATCCGAATTATTTGCGGCAAATATTGTTAAAAAATAGCTATTTCCTGACTTCTGAGAACCTGTATAGTGGTATAGAACACTGTGCCTTGCAGTAACACGCATAGGGAGCCTGCTGTGGTAGTGAAACAATACTGTGAGTCAGTATAACACGCACATGACAGGTGTCGCTCTTAGAACCACTTCACGCTTCACTTATTTGGCCAGTTACGGGGCCAAAACAGACCAAATAACTCAAGTGTGAACTCAGCCTTACAGGTCCATGTTAGTGCCAGGTATAAAGAACCGTGCAAAGGCCCAAGATCCTACTGTAGCGTGAAAGAGTGCACTCCTTTACACCGTCATCTGCTGATTCCAAATAGATGTCTACAGAGTGGCAAGGCGATGTAGCGTTGGCAGCAGAATGAAGAAGACACTGAGTGGCAAGGCGACATAATGTGGAGTTGGCAGCAGCAAGAGGAGGCCATACAGTGAGCCAGTGGCAGCAGCATGAGGAGGATATACAGTGACCCAGTGGCAGCAGCATGAGGAGGCCATATGGTGACCCAGTGGCAGCAACATGAAGAGGACATACAGTGACTATCGGCAGCAGAATTAGGAAGACATACAGTGACCCAGTGGCAGCAGCATGAGGACATACAGTGATCCAGTGGCAGCAGCATTAGGAGGACATACAGTGACCCAGTAGCAGCAGCCTGAGGAGGACATATGGTGACCCAGTGGCACCAGCATGGGGAGGACACAGAGTGACCCAGTGGAAGCGGCATGAGGAGGTCATACAGTGACCCAGTGGCAACATCATAAGTAGGGCATACAGTGAACCAAGGACAGCAGAATGAGGAGGGCATACAGTGAACCAAGGGCAGCGGCATGAGGAGGCCATACAGTGACCCAGTGGCAGCAGCATGAGGAGGATATATAGTGACCCAGTGGCAGCAGCATGAAGAGGCCATACAGTGGCCCAGTGGCGTCAGCATGAAGAGGACATATGGTGACCCAGTGGCAGCAGCATGAGGACATACAGTGATCCAGTGGCAGCAGCATTAGGACATACAGTGACCCAGTAGCAGCAGCATGAGGAGGACATATGGTGACCCAGTGGCACCAGCATGAGGAGGACATACAGTGACCCAGTGGCAGCAGCATGATGAGACCATACAGTGACCCAGTGGCAGCATCATAAACAGGGCATACAGTGAACCAAGGACAGCAGCATGAGGAGGGCATACAGTGAACCAAGGGCAGCGGCATGAGGAGGGCATGCAGTGACCCAGTGGCAGCAGCATGAAGAGGACATACAGTGACCATTGGCAGCAGAATTAGGAAGACATACAGTGACCCAGTGGCAGCAGCATGAGGACATACAGTGATCCAGTGGCAGCAGCATTAGGAGGACATACAGTGACCCAGTATTAGCAGCATGAGGAGGACATATGGTGACCCAGTGGCACCAGCATGAGGAGGACACAGAGTGACCCAGTGGAAGCGGCATGAGGAGGTCATACAGTGACCCAGTGGCAACATCATAAGCAGGGCATACAGTGAACCAAGGACAGCAGAATGAGGAGGGCATACAGTGAACCAAGGGCAGCGGCATGAGGAGGCCATACAGTGACCCAGTGGCAGCAGCATGAGGAGGATATATAGTGACCCAGTGGCAGCAGCATGAAGAGGCCATACAGTGACCCAGTGGCATCAGCATGAGGAGGACATATGGTGACCCAGTGGCAGCAGCATTAAGAGGACATACTGTGACCATTGGCAGCAGAATTAGGAAGACATACAGTGACCCAGTGGCAGCAGCATGAGGACATACAGTGATCCAGTGGCAGCAGCATTAGGAGGACATACAGTGACCCAGTAGCAGCAGCATGAGGAGGACATATGGTGACCCAGTGGCACCAGCATGAGGAGGACACAGAGTGACCCAGTGGCAGCAGCATGATGAGACCATACAGTGACCCAGTGGCAGCATCATAAGCAGGGCATACAGTGAACCAAGGACAGCAGCATGAGGAGGGCATACAGTGAACCAAGGGCAGCGGCATGAGGAGGGCATGCAGTGACCCGGTGGCAGCAGTATGAGGAGGACATACAGTGACCCAGTGGCATCAGCATGAGGAAGACACAGAGTAACCCTGTGGCAGCAGCATGAGGAGGACATACAGTGACCATTGGCAGCAGCATGAGGAGGACATACAGTGACCCAGTGGCAGCAGCATGAGGACATACAGTGATCCAGTGGCAGCAGCATTAGGAGGACATACAGTGACCCAGTAGCAGCAGCATGAGGAGGGACATATGGTGACCCATGCTGCTGCCACTGGGTCACTGTATGTCTTCCTAATTCTGCTGCCAATGGTCACTGTATGTCCTCTTCATGCAGCTGCCACTGGGTCACCATATGTCCTCCTCATGCTGATGCCACTGGGTCACTGTATGTCAACACAATGTTCCCTTATCCCTAGATAAGGATTTCTACAAGAGAGGGCTTGTAACTCACTAATTCTTCGAGCCAAGATAATCGCTGCTAGGAACTGCCAGAAGGATAGGTTCAAATGGAGGACCCATTAAAGATTTCAAAACCAATGACAGATCCCATGCTGACACTGTTTTATGCACCACTGGATTAATATTCCTTATTGCTTTAAAAAATCTTTGCACAAGAGAGTGACTAGAAAAAAACAGACTGTAGTTGTGTATTAATGGCCGTGAAATTAACCTTCATTTTAGGCATTTATTAAAGCCTTCCTGCAGAAACTGTAACACAGAAGAGATAATCTACGGTTTTACCTTGTTAGAGGAGCACCATGTTTTATATATATATTCCATACTCTATTGTACAAAGAGACCGTGGAGGGTCCTCTAGCTGACATAAGGGTTGAGATTACATCATCTGAGAGACCAGCACCGTTAAAGGCTTCCCTGTCTATCTCCAGGCCATTAGGTGTAGATTGTGAACTTGTGGATGGTACAAACCATCCTGGAGAAGTAAATCCTCTTGAAGAAGAAATTTCCAATATTTGCCTTTTAAAGATACAATTAGAGATGAGCGAATTTCTCAAAAGTTTGATTCGGCAGTTCGATTCGAAGTTCCAAAAATATTTGCTTCAATTCGAATTACTTTGTGGCGAATAAACAGCTATTTCCAGGCTGCAGAGAGCTGGGGTGGGCGGGTGGGCGGTAAAATGGCGGACGCCCTTGGATGCCGCGGTCATGTCTCTCTCTCTCTCTCTTTCTCTCTCTTTCTCTCTCTCTCTCCAGCATGGACAAGTTTTATTCACGTGGAAGGATCTGCTAACAAGCAAAGACATGCCTACCCAATCACATCACTAGAGAACATCATGTGACCATCTGATGTCACAAAGGTCCTTACTAAATATTTGTTACCGCGAAGCATCAGGAAATCTGGAATCATGGCAAATCGAAGATTTCCTGAAATTCAGATCGAATTCCACTTCTGCAGAATCGATTTGCTCATCTCTAGATACAATGCGAGAGAAAACCATGCCCGACGTGGCCAGTATGGCATTATTGCAATTGCTTCTGCATTGTCTTCTAAAACCTTCCTCAGAACGTTCTGAATGAGAGGGTTTGGAGGAAATACATAAATTAGACTGCTGGACCAGCTTTTTGACAGACCAACTATTACCACTGGATTCCCTATCCACGAAAGAGAGCAAAGTCTTCCAGTTTTCGCATTGTCTCATGATGTCATTGCATCTATCTGTGGGTGTTCCATCTTCTGGACAATTTCCTAAAAACTTCTGGGTTCAGGCTCCAATCTGCCTTTTGATTGTGTTCCCCCTGAATATGTACTGTTGTAATTTCCTGTACATTGAGCTCTGCCCATTGCATTATTCTCCTGCATTCTGCTGATAGAGATGAGCGAATTTATCAAAAATTCGATTCGACCGATTCTCCAAAGTTTCCAAAAAGATTTGCTTCGATACGAATTATTTGCGGCAAATATTGTTAAAAAATAGCTATTTCCTGACTTCAGAGAACCTGTATAGTGGTATAGAACACTGTGCCTTGCAGTAACACGCATAGGGAGCCTGCTGTGGTAGTGAAACAATACTGTGAGTCAGTATAACACGCACATGACAGGTGTCGCTCTTAGAACCACTTCACGCTTCACTTATTTGGCCAGTTACGGGGCCAAAACAGACCAAATAACTCAAGTGTGAACTCAGCCTTACAGGTCCATGTTAGTGCCAGGTATAAAGAACCGTGCAAAGGCCCAAGATCCTACTGTAGCGTGAAAGAGTGCACTCCTTTACACCGTCATCTGCTGATTCCAAATAGATGTCTACAGAGTAGCAAGGCGATGTAGAGTTGGCAGCAGAATGAAGAAGACACTGAGTGGCAAGGCGACATAATGTGGAGTTGGCAGCAGCAAGAGGAGGCCATACAGTGACCCAGTGGCAGCAGCATGAGGAGGATATACAGTGACCCAGTGGCAGCAGCATGAGGAGGATATATAGTGACCCAGTGGCAGCAGCATGAGGAGGCCATATGGTGACCCAGTGGCAGCAGCATGAAGAGGACATACAGTGACTATTGGCAGCAGAATTAAGAAGACATACAGTGACCCAGTGGCAGCAGAATTAGGAAGACATACAGTGACCCAGTGGCAGCAGCATTAGGAGGACATACAGTGACCCAGTAGCAGCAGCATGAGGAGGACATATGGTGACCCAGTGGCACCAGCATGAGGAGGACACAGAGTGACCCAGTGGAAGCGGCATGAGGAGGTCATACAGTGACCCAGTGGCAACATCATAAGTAGGGCATACAGTGAACCAAGGACAGCAGAATGAGGAGAGCATACAGTGAACCAAGGGCAGCGACATGAGGAGGCCATACAGTGACCCAGTGGCAGCAGCATGAGGAGGATATATAGTGACCCAGTGGCAGCAGCATGAAGAGGCCATACAGTGACCCAGTGGCATCAGCATGAGGAGGACATATGGTGACCCAGTGGCAGCAGCATGAAGAGGACATACAGTGACCATTGGCAGCAGAATTAGGAAGACATACAGTGACCCAGTGGCAGCAGCATGAGGACATACAGTGATCCAGTGGCAGCAGCATTAGGAGGACATACAGTGACCCAGTAGCAGCAGCATGAGGAGGACATATGGTGACCCAGTGGCACCAGCATGAGGAGGACACAGAGTGACCCAGTGGCAGCAGCATGATGAGACCATACAGTGACCCAGTGGCAGCATCATAAGCAGGGCATACAGTGAACCAAGGACAGCAGCATGAGGAGGGCATACAATGAACCAAGGGCAGCGGCATGAGGAGGGCATGCAGTGACCCGGTGGCAGCAGCATGAGGAGGACATACAGTGACCCAGTGGCATCAGCATGAGGAAGACACAGAGTAACCCCGTGGCAGCAGCATGAGGAGGACATACAGTGACCATTGGCAGCAGCATGAGGAGGACATACAGTGACCCAGTGGCAGCAGCATGAGGACATACAGTGATCCAGTGGCAGCAGCATTAGGAGGACATACAGTGAACCAGTAGCAGCAGCATGAGGAGGACATATGGTGACCCATGCTGCTGCCACTGGGTCACTGTATTTCTTCCTAATTCTGCTGCCAATGGTCACTGTATGTCCTCTTCATGCTGCTGCCACTGGGTCACTGTATGTCCTCCTCATGCTGCTGCCACTGGGTCCCTGTATGACCTCCTCATGCTGCTGCCAACTCCATATTATATCACCTTGCCACTCAGTGGCCTACTCACGCTACTGCCACCTCCTCACTCTGCCACTGGGTCACTGTATGGCCTCCTCATGCCACTTACACTGGGTCAACCTGTGTCCTCCTCATGCTGCTGTCACTGGGTCACTCTGTGTCCTCCTCATGCTGCTGCCACTGGGTCACTCTGTGTCCTCCTCAGGCTACTGCCTCTGGGTCACTGTATGGCCTCCTCATGCCACTTACACTGGGTCAACCTGTGTCCTCCTCATGCTGCTGTCACTTGGTCACTCCATATCCTCCTCATGCTGCTGCCACTGGGTCACTCTGTGTATTGGCAGCAGAATTAGGAAGACATACAGTGACCCAGTGGCAGCAGCATGAGGATATACAGTGATCCAGTGGCAGCAGCATTAGGAGGACATACAGTGACCCAGTAGCAGCAGCATGAGGAGGATATATGGTGACCCAGTGGCACCAGCATGAGGAGGACACAGAGTGACCCAGTGGAAGCGGCATGAGGAGGTCCTACAGTGACCCAATGGCAGCAGCATGATGACACTATACAGTGATCCAGTGGCAGAATCATAAGCAGGGCATACAGTGAACCAAGGACAGCAGAATGAGGAGGGCATACAGTGAACCAAGGGCAGCGGCATGAGGAGGCCATACAGTGACCCAGTGGCAGCAGCATGAGGAGGATACATAGTGACCCAGTAGCAGCAGCATGAGGAGGACGTTCAGTGACCTAGTGGGAGTAGCATGAAGAGGACATACAGTGACCCAGTGGCAGCAGCATGAGGAGGACATACAGTGACCCAGTAGCAGCAGCATGAGGAGGATATATGGTGACCCAGTGGCAACAGCATGAGGAGGACACAGAGTGACCCAGTGGAATCGGCATGAGGAGGTCATACAATGACCCAATGGCAGCAGCATGATGACACTATACAGTGATCCAGTGGCAGCATCATAAGCAGGGCATACAGTGAACCAAGGGCAGCGGCATGAGGAGGCCATACAGTGACCCAGTGGCAGCAGCATGAGGAGGATATATAGTGACCCAGTAGCAGCAGCATGAGGAGGACGTTCAGTGACCTAGTGGCAGTAGCATGAAGAGGACATACAGTGACCCAGTGGCAGCAGCATGAGGAGGACACACAGTGACCCTGTGGAAGCGGCATGAGGAGGCCATACAGTGACCCAGAAGCAGCAGCCTGAGGAGACCATACAGTGACCCAGTGGCAGCAGCATAAGGAGGCCATATAGTGACCCAATGGCAGCTGCATGAGGAGGACACAGAGTGTCTCAGTTGCAGCAGCATGAGGAGGACACAGAGTGACAGTGAAAGCAGCATGAGGAAGACACATGAGGAGGCCATACAGTGACCCAGTGGCAGAGTGAGGAGGTGGCAGCACCGTGAGTAGACCACTGAGTGGCAAGGTGATATAATATGGAGTTGGCAGCAGCATGAGGAGGCCATACAGTGACCCGGTGGCAGCAGCATGAAGAGGACATACAGTGACCCAGTGGAAGCAGCATGAGGAGGCCATACAGTGACCCAGTGGCAGCAGCATGAGGAGGCCATGCAGTGACCCAGTGGCAGCAGCAGCATGAGAAGGCCATGGAGTAACCCCGTGGCAGAAGTATGAGGAGGACATACAGTGACCCAGTGGCAACAGCATGAAGAGGACATACAGTGACCCAGTAGCAGAAGCATAAGGAGGCCATACAGTGACCCAGTGGCAGCAGCATGAGGAGGCCATTGTTAGGAACCAAACGCAGTGCCGGACAGAACTAGTCTTAGGAAATCCAGACCCACCCCTGTACACTAAGTTAAAACAGCGCCAAGCGTCCAGAGTCCCTGATCCAAAGCGGAACTAGCCTCCAGAGGTCTTCGTTAGAGCTCCTGATGGTGTAGTTGGACTTGGTCGCTACCTTCGGCCAGAACCACAACAGTCCTAAGGGCGCAGAGTGCACGGTGCACCATAAGTCACAGAAGGGCCCCGGAATCCAAAAACCACTCACCTGAGCAAGTTTGGAGGCAGATGAATACTGATAGCTGGAGAAGATGCAGTAACAGGTTTTCTCCTGAAGGTGGCAGCAGCACAGTAGAATTGTTGATTAATCCGTTTCGGCAGCAGAAGCATCTCGTAGTACCAGAGGAAGAGACGTAAGGAGAGTCAAAACAAGCCGGGTCGATTTGAGGAGGTCACGAGGTACAGAATCAGCGTTCAAGGAGAGAGATGCAGAGGCAGCGTGATGATGATTATTAATGGCAAACTCAGCTACCGCTAAATAATTCACCGAATCTGATTGATTACTGGAAGCATAACATCTTAAGTATTGCTCCAGGGTCATTAATGTGCTCAGTTTGTCCATTGGTCTCAGGGTGGAACGCAGAGGAAAAAGCTAACTGAACTTCCAGAAGACCACAGAAAGCTTTCCAGAATTTAGAGACAAACTGGACACCTCTATCAGAGACGATATTGTCAGGAACACCATGAATTCTTACAAGATTTTCCAAAAATAGGCGGGATAAGGTCTTAGCATTAGACAATTGAGACAAAGGGATGAAATGACACATCTTACTGAACCTATCCACCACTGTCCATACCACAGTTTTTCCTCCAGAACAGGGCAAATCAGTGACAAAATCCATGGAAATATGAGACCAAGGTCTCTTGGGTACTGGTAAGGGAAGCAATTCCTAAAGGCCTTACTCTAGGAACTTTGGCTCTAGCAAGTTTCACAGGCAGACACATAGGCTACAACGTTCCGGGATTTTGAAGGCCACCAGTAGTATCAAGACACCAGCCTTTTAGTGCCAGAAATCCCCGGGTGACCACATAACACAGAATCATGTAGTTCCTTTAGTAACCGGAATCTAAATTGTAGAGGAACAAATAACTTCCCCTCTAGTGTTTCTGGTGGGGCCAACTGCTGATTCTCCCTGATCTCGGAGGCTAGGTCAGTGGAGACAGCAGAAACCACAACCTCCTCCGTGAGGATGGTTTCAGGTTGGGAATCATCAGACTAGGAAGGACAAAAACTCCTGGACAATTCGTCCGCTCTAATATTCTTAGAACCAGGTCTGAATGTCACAATAAAATCAAACCTGGTAAAAAAATAGAGCCCACCTAGCCTATCTCAGGTTTAGTCTCTTAGCAGATTCAAGAAAAACTAAATTTTTATGGTCAGTTAAAACTGTTATTTGGTGCCTAGCTCCCTCCAGAAAGTGTCGCCATTCCTCAAACATCCACTTGATAGCCAAAAGTTCTCGATTCCCAATGTCATAGTTTTTTTCAGAAGAGGAAAATTTTCTGGAGAAAAAGGCACATGGTCTTAAATTAGTCAAAGAGGCATGACCCTGGGATAACATCGCCCCAACTCCAACTTCTGAGGCATCAACTTCAACAACAAAAGGTCTACTGAGATCAGGTTGAACTAAATCAGGAGCTTTAGTAAAGGCTTGTTTCAGGAATTCAAAAGCATCAATAGCCTCTCGTTTCAAATTTAATAAATCTGCACCCTTCCAGGTGAGATCTGTCAGTGGTTTTGCTATGGAAGAGAAATTATGAATGAACTTTCGGTAATAATTGGCAAAACTCAGGAATCGTTGTAATGCCTTTAAGGAGGTGGGTTGGGTCCACTCAATTACAGCCTGAACTTTGGCTGGGTCCATACTGATGGTAGAGGAAGACAAAATATAACCCAGAAAAGACAATTGTTGAACTTCAAAAAGACATTTTTCGATTTTAGCAAATTGAAAACATGTCTAACATGAGTCTCCCAATTCAGGGAAAAAATCAAAATATCATCCAGATAAAGAATTACACACTGATCAGATAAACTCCGAAAAATATCATTGACAAAACATTGAAAAACTGCAGGAGCATTAGTTAAACCAAAAGGCATAACTAGGTATTCATAATGTCCCTCTGGAGTGTTAAAAGCCGTCTTCCACTCATCCCCTTCTCGAATACAAATTAAATTATAGGCTCCTTGCAAATCTAACTTGGAAAAATGCTTGGCACCAGAGACCTGGTTAAGCAAGTCGGGGATGAGAGGGAGCGGATACTGATTTTTAACAGTGATTTTATTGAGGGCCCGATAATCAATGCAGTGCCTTAACCCGCCATCCTTTTTCTGGACAAAAAAGAATCCTGCCCCTGCAGGAGAAGTGGAAGGACAAATATGCCCTTTATGAAGAGAGTCTTTAACATAGTCTCTCATAGCATGCCTCTCAGGTTCAGATAAATTGAACAACCGCTCCTTAGGAAGTTTAGAATTCGGCAGCAATTCAATAGCACAATCATAATATCTATGAAGAGGTAATAAATTTGCGAGACATTCAGGAAATACATCCTCATAATCTTTAAGGTAGCTAGGTAGTGGTGAAGAAATAGTAGCAACACTGAGTGTCATACAAGAATCCATACATTCAGAGCCCCAATTAACCACATCCCCTAGCCTCCAATCTAGTACCGGGTTATGCCGTTTTAACCATGGCAGCCCTAGGACCACCTCGGAAGGTAAATTTTCTAATATAAAAAAAGAGAGAGACTCAGAATGAATGATTCATATCGTAACAACTAAAGGAGGGGTAATAAATTTAATTGTACTTTGGACAAAGGGAGTGGAGTCAATGGCAGTCACAGGAATAGGTTTTTCTAGTGGAATCAGAGGGACAAGTCCTGGGCCATACGCAAATCTAAAAAGTTGGCTACCGAGCCACAATCCACAAATGCATAACCACGAAGGAAATTATTAGAAACAGTAATTTCTATAGGCAAGATAACTTTTTGAAAAGACATAGAGGGGGGTACCTGTTTGCCTAGGTGGTCCTTCTGGGGAAACCTCCGGCGAGGAAAACTTTCAGGAGCTGCACGTTTGGGGCACTTGCTTAACATGTGACCTGCTTCGCCACAGTAAAAGCATAGACCTTTACGTCTTCGAAACTCCTTCCGATCCCAGGAAGCCATAGCAGAGCCAAGTTGCTTAGGTTCAGGTCCAGAATCGTGCGGCATAATGGGAATGGGAGGAGGAAGGTCAACAGAAATACGCTCTCTCTTGCACTCACGCAGGTGCCTGTCCAGTCTGATGGCCAGTTTCATGCTTCCCTCCAGAGTGGATGGTTGTGGAAAGTTAACCAGGGCGTCTTTTATGGAGTCAGATAGACCTTTGCGGAACTGGGAGCACAGTGCAGGATTGTTCCACTGAGATTGCACAGACCACCTCCTGAATTCTGCGCAGTAGTCTTCAGCTGCCTGGGCTACCTTGCTGTAGCGAGGAGAATTTGGATTTGGCAACAGCCTGTGGATCTGGCTCATCATACAGGAGGCCTAAGGCGGTAAAGAAGTTGTCCACTGAGGCCAATTCGGGGATTGAGGACGTAATGAGAAGGCCCAGGACTGTGAATCCCCTTGAAGTAAGGATATAACAATTGCCATCTGTTGCTGAGGAGTTCCAAAAGAGTGCGGTGTAAGACAATAATTTGCAGGCTTCGCAGAAATTGATGAAGGAACCACGGTCTCCTGAAAATCTATCTGGTAGATTAATCTTGGTTTCTACAGGAACGTGGCTGGGAAGTGAGAGCTGGGATTGAGCTTGTTCTTGACTCTGCACTCTCTCTGCTAAATCCTGGACCAGCTGAGTAAGGCCCTACATTTGTTCCACAAGAGCCTGAATAGATTCCATGGCGAATGTCCAGAGGACTGTATGTAAATTTGGGCTGGTTATTCTGTCAGGAACCAAATGTATTGCCGAACAGAGTTAATCTTAGGAAATCCAGACCTGCCCCTGTACACTAAGGTAAAACAGCGCCAAGCGTCCAGCGCCCCCTGAACCAAAGCAGAACTAGCCTCCAGAGGCCTTCGCCAGAGCTCCTGATGGTGGAGTTGGACTTGGTCCCTACCTTCGGCCAGAACCACAACAGTCCTAAGGGCGCATAGCGCAAAAACCACTCACCTGAGCAAGTTTGGAGGCAGATGAATACTGATAGCTGGAGAAGATGGAGTAACAGGTTTCCTCCAGAAGGTGGCAGCAGCGCAGTAGAATTGTCGATTAGTCCATGTCCGCAACAGGAGAGTCTGGTAGTACCAGAAGAAGAGACGTAAAAAGAGTCAAAACAAGACGGGTCGATTTCATTAGGTCACGAGGTACAGAATCAGCGTTCAAGGAGAGACAAGGTAATATAATGTGGAGTTGGCAGCAGCATGAGGAGGTCATACATTTACCCAGTGGCAGCAGCATTAGGAGGACATACAGTGACCATTGGCATGAGGAGGACGTATAGTGACTTAGTGGCAGCAGCATGAGGAGGCCATACAGTGACCCAGTGGCAGCAGCATGAGAAGGACATACAGTGACCCAGTGGCAACAGAATGAGGAGGCCATAGAGTGACCTGGTGGTAGCAGTATGAGTAGGTCACAGAATGGCAAGGCAACATAATGTGGAGTTGACAGCAGCATGAGGAGGACATACAGTGACCCAGTGGTAGCACCATGAGGAGGACATACAGAGACCCAGTGGCAGCAGCATGAGTAGGCCATATAGTGACCCAGTGGCAGTAGCATGAGAAGGAAATACAGTGACCCAGTGGCAGCAGCGTTAGGAGGCCATAGAGTTACCTGGTGGCAGCAGCATGAGGAGGCCATAGAGTGACCCAGTGGCAGGAGCATGAGGAGGCCACAGAGTGGCATGGCGACATAATTTGGAGTTGACAGCAGCATGCGGAGGCCATAGAGTGACCCAGTGGCAGCAGCATGAGGAGGCCATAGAGTGACCCAGTGGCAGCAACATGAGAAGGACACAGAGTGGCAAGGTGACAATGTGGAGTTGGCAGCAGCATGATGAGACCATAGAGTGACCTGGTGGAAGCAGCATGAGGAGGCTATAGAGTGACCTGGTGTCAGCAGCATGAGGAGACCATACAGTGACCCGGTGTCAGAGTGGGGAGGTGGGTGGCACTAACAGTACCCACTAATGGAAGGTGTAAGAAGGAGCACTTGGCATCAGATGTGTGGCATCAGGCGGGTGGCAGGGTCAGAATAGTAGCTGAGGCAGGTAACCAGAAGACACCGGTCTCTTTTGTCAAGGTTTGGTTGAGGCAGCATGGGTGATTTAATTTGATGTATCAGGCATTGGTGGTTGAAAATCCTGGCTGATTTACGCCTGATTCATATTGACAAAGGTCAGTCTCTCCACATTTTGGGTGGACAGGTGAGTTCTGCTTGGGGTAACTATGGCCTCCGCCACATTAAACACCCACTCTGATGCCAAACTACTGGCTGGGCAGGACAGATTTTCTAGGGCAAACTCGTCCAGTTGCGGCCACAAATCTAGTTTGGCTGCCCAGTAGTCCAGCGGATCTTCGATGACGGTTGCCAGGGTGTACTCTAAGTATGCCACCACATGCTGGTTCAGGTTCTGCTCTGTGTCTAGCTGCTGATGAGCAGTTTCTTCAATATGCTGATGTAAAAAAGGCCCACATTTTTTACCTATATCGAGGGCCTAACATGGTGGAAAGCCAGTAGTCATCCCTCTGCCGAATGGTGACAATTCGTCTGTCACTACAAAAGCAATGGAAGAGTGAAGAAATCAGACGATACCTTTTAGAGGCTAACTGAGTATATTTGATGGTGAGCTTTTGAGAGTACTAGCTCCCTTCATCAAACATGGTGTTATACAAGAAACTGAAAATTCACAAACTTTTTATACACTAAAGACATGGACCTTCAAAGGATTTTAGAATCCTTAAAAAAACAAAAGCAAGTGAGCATGCATCGGGCCATTTGCGCAAGTGACTCAGAGGAACTCCATGTATCCATCTGCACTGTATACAGCCACGGTGTGTCTGGGTCATCTGCCTCATCTTCCTCATCTCCCTCATCTCCCTCTTGCTCTTCCGGCTGCTCCTCCTCTCCTGTCACCCATGTGGAAAAACCACCCATTTAGCTACACATTGCTTGTGCTCCAATGTCCGCCTCCTCCTCCTCCAGATCAGCCCCCCACTCATGTGACCGTGAGATGACGGCGCCACGTCTCCAGTCCCCTGACCAGCCAGATTTACAAGCATCTTTTCCAGGATATGAATCAGTGGAATGATGTTGTTCATCCTGTAGTCCTGGCGACCGACTAATAAAATGGCCTCCTCACAGGGAATGAGCATGCGGCAGGTGTCACGCATCAGCTGCCACTGGCTAACCTTGAATTTAGACAGGGGAGTACCTCTGTCAGCTTGGACCATCAAGAAATTGTTTATGGCCTTTCTCTGTTCGTACAGTCGATCCAACATATGGAGGGTTGAATTCCAACGTTTGGAAACATCGCATATCAGCCTATGTTGTGGAAGGCCGTTCCTGGCCATTTTTAGGATGTCTTGCAGATGGGTGGAACACTTAAGGAAATGCTTGACAACCAGATTGAACACGTGCGCCATGCAGGGCGCATGGCTCAATCCTCCTTGATGCAGATCCGACACCATGTTCTTCCTGTTGTCGGTCACCATGGTTCCAATTTTAAGTTGTCTTGGAGAAAGCCAGTATTTGATTTCTTGATTGAGGACACGGAGCAGTTCCTTCCCTGTGTGACTTTGTTCGCCGAGGCAAATGAGGTGTAGAGCAGCACATGTGGTATGCTGGAGGAGCACTGTAAATTGTCCCTGCAGTGGAGGCTGAGGAGACAGCGGAATATGAGGCGGACATTGTTGCAGGACCAATGGCGTGGGAACGTGGAGGCAGAAGCTGTGTCACCTGTCCAAGTTGCTGGTGTGTCTAGGCAGGAACCACATTAACCCAGTGGGCAATAAAGGACAAGCCATCAGCACAAGCCATCAGTTCTCTGAAAGGTGCAGAGTCCACCAATTTTAAAGGGAGGGACTGCAGCACCAGCAACTTGGACAGGAGCACGTTCAGCTTCTGCACTGTTTGATGAGTACACGCATACTGTTTTCTCTTCGAAATCGCTTTGGTGATGAATTGCTGACACAATGATTGACTAGGAGGAGGAGGAGGAGCAGGAGCATCATGACCAGCAGATGATGGGAAGGACACACAGCTTCCTTCGGCTGAGTTGATGGAGCCTTGACTTCCTGAAATGGGGTTCGTGCCACTGGGTGATACAGCGGTTGCTGCAGCAGACTGGACCACCACATTGGAGCCACGGTTCTCCCAGGTCTCTTTATGGTGACGCGGCAGATGTTGACACAGGCCTGTGGTGCCAACATTGGCACCCTGGCACTTCTGCCCACAGATTCCACATATGGCCATGTTCACCTCCCCCAGCGGCTTAACAAAAAACTGTCACACCGCCAAGTAGGTGATTTTACCCACAACACTTCGCACTAACTGACTGCTACTGCCACTGACTCTGTGAACCCCTGCACCACTACTTTCCGGGTAGGTAGGCTCCTGCGAAGCAGTTGGTCTACCCCGGGCATGTTTGGCTCCCGACCTCCCACTCCTGCCACCCTGCTGACTTCGCCGCTGCCTCATGCGCAAGCTGCTACTCTCTTCTCCAGATGATGATGAAGCCCCTTCATCACCCAGCTCCCAATTGTGATTGGCTACATCTTCATCTACTACTGTCTGCAGGTCACTGATGTCCTACTCAATTGTCTCTGATCCAGGAGCCTGAACGCTCGCAACACCAGCTCCCACGCCACTCACCTCATCACTACTTGCCCACCTACCGGAGGAATTGGTGGATATCTCCTCCACAACTTGGCTGGGCACTAGCTGCTGTCTGTAGCTCCTTCTCACTGTATAGTGGATCTGAGCCCATAGTATAGAGTACATCTCTGGCTGAGGTAAAAGAAAAGGGCAGAGTCAGGTTCAGGACACGTGAGGGCACAGGGCCTGCTCCTGAGGTATGCCAACTAAGGGTTGTGTCTGATGAACCCACCGACTCTTGGCTGGGGGTGTCTGATGTAACTTGGGATGAAGTGGATGACCGAGTCAACCATTCTACAATCATTGGGTTGCTGGTCAAGACACGACCACTAGCTGACATTAGGAACTCAGGCCTCTGTAATTAACCACTGCTGCCCCGCCTCCTTACTCTGCTGCGACCTGTGCCTGCGCCAGAAAAATTGAGGCTTGTGCCTCTCCCCTGTGCATCACCTGTCACTTCTATGTCTGACATACTGTTAGATCAAAAAAGTAATTGAAAAGGAAATTAATAAAGGGCAAAATGGGCTGTAATTTTCTACTTTAAAAACAACGGCGAATAAGCCCATTATTTGTTTTCTCACTAATAAACACCTTTAAAAAGGCGTTATAACAGATTACTGTATAAGAATTATGTTTTTTTGCCAGTACTGTACTGCAAAATGGCCTGTAATTTTATACTTTTAAGAGAACTGTGAATAAGCCCCTTATTTGTTTCATCATTAATAAACACCTTTAAAAAGGCGTTATAACAGATTACTGTATAAGAATTATGTTTTTTTGCCAGTACTGTACTGCAAAATTGCCTGTAATTTTATACTTTCATGAGAACAGAGAATAAGCACCTTATTTGTTTCCTCACTAATAAACAGCTTTAAAAAGGCGTTATAACAGATTACTGTATAAGAATTATGTTTTTTGATAGTACTGTACTGCAAAATGGCCTGTAATTTTATATTTTGAAGAGAACGGCGAAAAACCCCTTATATGTTTTCTCACTAACAAACACCTTTAAAAAAACGTTATAACAGATTACTATATAAGAAATATGTTTTTTTGCCAGTACTGTACTGCAAAATGGCCTCTAATTTTATACTTTCAAGACAAAGGCGAATAATCTCCTTATTTGATCCTCACTTATAAACACCTTTAAAAAGGCATTATAACAGATTACTGTATAAGAACTTTTTTTTTGCCAGTACTGTACTTCAAAATGGCCTGTAGTGTTCTACTTTAAAGGAAATGGCGAGTAAACCCCTTATTTGGTTTCTCACTAATAAACACCTTTAAAAAGGTGTTATAACAGATTACTGTATAAGAATTATGTTTTTTTTTGCCAGTACTCTACTGCAAAATGGCCTGTAATTTTATTCTTTCAAGAGAATGGTGAATAAGACCCTTCTTTGTTTCCTCACTAGTAAACACCTTTAAAACACGTTATAACAGATTACTGTATAAGAATTATGTTTTCTTGCGAGTATTGTTCTGCAAAATGGCCTGTAATTTTATACTTTCAAAAGAACAGCGAATAAGGCACTTACTTTGTCCTCATTAATAAACACCTTTAAAAAGGCGTTATAACAGATTACTGTATAAAAATTATATTTTTTTGCAAGTACTGTACTGCAAAATGACCTGTAAATTTCTACTTTCAAAAGAATGGCAAATAAACCCCTTGTTTCCTCACTAATAAACACCTTTAAAAAGGCATGATAACAGATTACTGTATACGATTTAGGGTTTTTTGCCAGTACTGTACTGCAAAATGGCCTGTGATTTTATACTTTCAAGAGAACGGAGAATAAGCCCCTTATCTGTTTCCTCACTAATAAAATCCTTTAAAAATGTGTTATAACAGATTACTGCAGAAATCACTGGATAAGAATTATGTTTTTTTTGCCAGTACTGTACTGCAAAATGGCCTGTGATTTTATACTTACAAGAGAGCGGCCAATAAGCCCCTTATTTGTTTTCTCACTAATAAACCCCTTTAAAACGGCATTATAACAGATTACTGTATAATAATTAGGGTTTTCTGTCAGTACTGTACTGCAAAATGGCCTGTAATTGTATACTTTCAAGAGAACAGCGAATAATCCCCTTATTTGATCCTCACTAATAAACCCCTTTAAAAAGGCATTATAACAGATTACTGTATAAGAATTATTTTTTTTGCCACTACTGTATAGCAAAATGGCCTGTAATTTTATACTTTCATAAGAACAGCGAATAAGCCCCTTCTTTGTTTCCTCACTAATAAACACCTTTAAAAAGGAGTTATAACAGATTACTGTATAAGAATTATATTTTTTTCCCAGTACTGTTCTTCAAAATGGCCTGTAGTTTTCTACTTTAAAGTAAAACCCCTTATTTGGTTTCTCACTAATAAACACCTTTAAAAAGGTGTTATAACAGATTACTATATAAGAATTATGAGTTTTTTTGCCAGTACTGTACTGCAAAATGGCCTGTGATTTTATTCTTTCAAGAGAATGGCGAATAAGACCCTTCTTTGTTTCCTCACTAGTAAACACCTTTAAAACACGTTATAACAGATTACTGTATAAGAATTATGTTTTCTTGCGAGTATTGTTCTGCAAAATGGCCTGTAATTTTATACTTTCAAGAGAAAGGCGAATAAGCCACTTATTTTTTCCTCACTAATAAACACCTTTAAAAGGCATTATAACAGATTACTGTATAACAATTAGGGTTTTTTGCCAGTACTGTACTGCAAAATGGCCTGTAATTTTATTCTTTCAAGAGAATGGCAAATAAGTCACTAATTTTTTCCTCACTAATAAACACCTTTAAAAAGGCGTTAAAACAGATTACTGTATAAAAATTATATTTTTTTGCCAGTACTGTACTACAAACCCCTTGTTTCCTCACTGATAAACACCCTTAAAAATGTGTTATAATAGATTACTGTGGAGATTACTCCATAAGAATTATGTTTTTTTTTCCCAGTACTGTACTGCAAAATGGCCTGTGATTTTATACTTTCAAGAGAACGGCGAATAAGCGCCTTATTTGTTTCCTCACTAATAAACCCCTTTAAAAAGGCATTATAACAGATTACTGTATAAGAATTAGGGTTTTTTTGCCAGTACTGTACTGCAAAATGGCCTGTGATTTTATACTTTAATAAGAACAGCGAAAAAGCCCCTTATTTGTTTCCTCACTAATAAACACCTTTAAAAAGGAGTTATAACAGATTACTGTATAAGAATTATATTTTTTTTCCCAGTACTGTTCTTCAAAATGGCCTGTAGTTTTCTACTTTAAAGGAAACGGCGAGTAAACCCCTTATTTGGTTTCTCACTAATAAACACCTTTAAAAAGGTGTTATAACAGATTACTGTATAAGAATT
Organism: Leptodactylus fallax; assembly: GCA_947044405.1. Taxonomy (NCBI): domain Eukaryota; kingdom Metazoa; phylum Chordata; class Amphibia; order Anura; family Leptodactylidae; genus Leptodactylus; species Leptodactylus fallax. Next base: position 6,586,038 of record CAMRHE010000007.1, on the reverse strand, counting down.
GTTTTTTTTTTGCCAGTACTGTACTGCAAAATGGCCTGTAATTTTATTCTTTCAAGAGAATGGCGAATAAGACGCTTCTATGTTTCCCCACTAGTAAACACCTTTAAAACGCGTTATAACAGATTACTGTATAACAATTAGGGTTTTTTGCCAGTACTGTACTGCAAAATGGCCTGTGATTTTATACTTTCAAGAGAACAGAGAATAAGCCCCTTATCTGTTTCCTCACTAATAAAATCCTTTAAAAATGTGTTATAACAGATTACTGCAGAAATCACTCTATAAGAATTATGGTTTTTTTTGCCAGTACTGTACTGCAAAATGGCCTGTGATTTTATACTTACAAGAGAGCGGCCAATAAGCCCCTTATTTGTTTTCTCACTAATAAACTCCTTTAAAAATATGTTATAACAGATTACTGCAAAGATCACTGTATAAGAATTATGGTTTTTTTTGCCAGTACTGTACTGCAAAATGGCCTGTGATTTTATGCTTTGAAGAGAAAGGCGAATAAGCCCCTTATTTGTTTCTTCAATAATAAACACGTTTAAAATGGCGTTATAACATATTACTGCATAAGAATTACGTTTTTATGCAAGTACTGTACTACAAAATGGCCTGTAATTTTATAGTTTCAAGAGAACGGCGAATAAGCCCGTTATTTGTTTCCTCACTAATAAACACCTTTAAAAAGGCATTATAACATATTACTGTATAAGAATTATATTTTTTTCCCAGTACTGTTCTTCAAAATGGCCTGTAGTTTTCTACTTTAAAGGAAACGACGAGTAAACCCCTTATTTGGTTTCTCACTAATAAACACCTTTAAAAAGGTGTTATAACAGATTACTGTATAAGAATTATGTTTTTTTTTGTCAGTACTGTACTGCAAAATGGCCTGTAATTTTATTCTTTCAAGAGAATGGCGAATAAGACACTTCTTTGTTTCCTCACTATTAAACACCTTTAAAACGCGTTATAACAGATTACTGTATAAGAATTATGTTTTCTTGCGAGTATTGTTCTGCAAAATGGCCTGTAATTTTATACTTTCAAAAGAACAGCAAATAAGCCACTTATTTTTTCCTCACTAATAAACACCTTTAAAAGGCATTATAACAGATTACTGTATAACAATTAGGGTTTTTTGCCAGTACTGTACTGCAAAATGGCCTGTGATTTTATACTTTCAAGAGAACAGAGAATAAGCCCCTTATCTGTTTCCTCACTAATAAAATCCTTTAAAAATGTGTTATAACAGATTACTGCAGAAATCACTCTATAAGAATTATGGTTTTTTTTGCCAGTACTGTACTGCAAAATGGCCTGTGATTTTATACTTACAAGAGAGCGGCCAATAAGCCCCTTATTTGTTTTCTCACTAATAAACTCCTTTAAAAATATGTTATAACAGATTACTGCAAAGATCACTGTATAAGAATTATGGTTTTTTTTACCATTACTGTACTGCAAAATGGCCTGTGATTTTATACTTTGAAGAGAAAGGCGAATAAGCCCCTTATTTGTTTCTTCAATAATAAACACGTTTAAAATGGCGTTATAACATATTACTGCATAAGAATTACGTTTTTATGCAAGTACTGTATTACAAAATGGCCTGTAATTTTATAGTTTCAAGAGAACGGCGAATAAGCCCGTTATTTGTTTCCTCACTAATAAACACCTTTAAAAAGGCATTATAACATATTACTGTATAAGAATTACCATTTTTTGCCAGTACTGTACTGGAAAATGGCCTGCGATTTTATACATTCAAGAGAAAGGTGAATAAGCCCCTTATTTCTTTCCTCACTAATAAACTCTAATTACATTACACTAATACATTACACTACACTACACTACACTACATTACACTAATAATTACATTACATTACCCTAATAATGTGTAATGAAAGGAAGGTGCAAGGAGCTTAGGAATTGATTAATATCTATACCAGAAGGCTGTGTGGTGTCCGGATCTTCCCTCAGGTTATACAAGCCCTGATAATATTTACTGAATTCATCCGCTATATGCTGAGGGTGAAAAACTTTAGCATTGGTCGATTTAGAAATGAGAAATGGGATTTTAGATTTAATCCTTGCCGCCTTAACTCTTTGTGCCATTAATTTGATCGCTTTATTATATGACCGGTAATAAGAGGCTTTCAAGCTTTTGAAGTGTTTTTCAAAGTCAACCAGTAGGTGGGCGCTCAGGTCATCTCTAGCTTTCTGCAAAGTAGCCAATAGGGTGCGGCCAGGGGCATCCTTATGTTGCTGTTCTAAAGTTGTAATAGAAGCGAGTAACTCCTTCATCTTGTGTAATCTCTGGCGCTTAAAGCGCAAGGTATGCTGTATCATTAGGCCCCTGACAAATGCCTTATGAGAATTCCAGAGGCAAAATTTATCAGCTACCGAGGGAGAATTAATCTCAAAAAATTCAGTGATGTCAGCAGTCAATTTCTCGGTTACTGATTTCAGGGACATGACAGATGTATTGTTGCGCCACAACATGGGAGGAACAGTGACACCTACCGAGCGAATGGTGAGAGTAATAGGTAATATCACGTGGTCGGACCACGCGCCTATCTCACAACCATGCACTCTAAGGAGCATATCAATCTGGACTAGGAATATGTCTATTCGTGAGTAGGATTGATACCTAGCAGAATAGTACGTATAATCTTTCTCGGAGGTGTGTAAGCACCTCCAGACATCATGAAGCTCCTCTTGCTGGAGCCACGGTCCTAATTGTTGAGGTGTATGCTTGCCGCAATAAGTGGAATCAGCAGTAGCATCATGCACAATATTGAGATCGCCACACAACAGAAACTGGCCCTATGCACATTTCCTAACCTTTTTCAATACCAAGTTTAAAAAGGATATTTGGGATGTGTTAGGACAGTATATATTTAAGATAGTAAAAGGGCAATTATCAATCAAACAAATAAGAGCTACTGTACATAGCGGCCTTTGGGGTCTGAAATGACACGTATCAGCTGAAAGGACACTGTGTGTTTAACTGCTATGAGGATACCTGCAACTTTCCTGGTGGCATTCGAGCAAAAAACATGAGGAAACAGTTTATGAGAAAACTTCGGAGGGCGAGGGTCACAGAAATGCGTCTCCTGTATGCAAATTACATCCGCCGCAGATCTGAGAGCCTCCTTCCACAGCAATGAATGCTTAAAGGGACTATTTAGGCCCCTCGCATTAAGTGACAGAAATTTAACACCCACAGATAAATTTAAAAGTTAATAACATGGATTGGTAGCAGAGAGACTCAAGTATGAGAGTGATACCAAAGAGAAATCTATTAGGCCTAAAGGGGAAAAATTCTTTAAAAACAGTGTTCAACATATAACTATGCAACATTGAGTGAAAAAGAAAAAACAGAGTTACAGGACCGAGCAGTGTAAAACTGCGCAAATTTGGGGGGAAGTTTGCCGTAGGATACAAATTACAAAGTGCACCAAGAGTGACTCACAGTGTGTCCATTATGGCTATTCACTCAGCGGAGGCGGTAGTTTTCCATGGAGGATCCAGCTTGTGGGACTCTGGAGGATTTCTGGATATCAGGCGCAGATGGTGGCGGGTTCCACTGGAGTAGCAGACTCTTCCCTGTGTCGAAGGAATTGAACGTCACTCCATTTCTGATAACAATAACTTTAGTAGGAAATCCCCACTTGTAAGGAACATTGTGTTGACGGAGGACCGCTGTAACAGGAGCAAGCTTTCTTCTGGCAGCAATGGTAGAACGAGAAAGGTCTGCATATAGTTGAATTTCCTTAAACGGCTCAGGCAAAGATGACCTTTTCCTAGACTGGAACATGAGACGGTCTTTAATATGATAGAAATGTATACGGGCAAGGGTGTCCCTGGGAATATGGTCGGGCATCCCCTTCGGCTTCGGCAGGTGGTGGGCCCTGTCTATGGTCAGATCTGCGTCAGAGCAGTGTGGCAGGGTTGCTTTCATTAACTGTTGCAAGAAAGGAATCAAGTCCCTGGCAGCGACTGACTCAGGTATGCCAGAAAACATTCTTCCATGTCGGCAAGTTTAAGTTTAACTGCCGCTAATTCTTCCTCAAGATCATTATGGGCGTCCACTATGGTATTGTGTGCCGCAGCAAATTCACCCATTTTATTCTTAACATGGTCAAGCCTGTTGCCATGAGAGTCAACCGTGGAGGAGACGGACGTAATCACCTTAGTGATATCTTTCTGGATAGATCTATGCAAAGCTAGCATTATAGCTTTCAAGAAGGCCTCAGAAGCAGATTGGGTACCTGCAGGGATAGCCTGGAGTACATCCGACTCGCATTGTTGGGGTTCTTCTGTAGCTGGGCGAGATTCAAAGCAGAATGTGGTATCCCATCTCATCTTCTGCTTTACAGGGCTTTGTGTAGGGGAGCTGCTGCCTGCCTGGGAGGATGCTGCCGCAGGGGAGTGGTCCTTGCGACCAACCGGAGCTGGATTGGGTGATGATGGGGGTTGTAGTCCCCTCTTATAAGGTTGCTGCTGGCCCTCTATACCCCTCCTCAGGCTCTCCTGGGAACCTGGCTTGTCGGTATGAGACCCCTGGTGTGGTGGGGTAAGCTGTTGGGACTTCTCACCTGAAGCGCTGTCATATGCAACGTGAGGGCTGCCTGCCGTGCGCTGTGCTTGGAGAAGGGAGGATTCACCAGCACCATCTTGGGCCGCGGCTGGCGCGGCAAAGAAGTCTGTAAGCCGCTTTGGGGGGCCTTTTTTCCCCCGTTTCGCCATCTCCTCACTGTCTGTGGGGGCAGAGGATCTCCCCTCTCGTAAACTGCTGGGTATCGCCGGCACCGAGATGCCGATATGAGCTGCGGGAATCTGTGAGTCCTCAGAGCGCTATGGACCAGCGGCCATCTCAAGCAGCGCCAAGCCACACCCCCCCATATGCATCTTTTTTTGACTCCTCTGAAACTTCCATGTAGGTGGTAGGAGAGAAAGGGAGTAAATGGTGGGCAAATCAATTAAAAACAGCTCGGAGACAGGGAATATTGTCTGTCATCATTTTGGACATTGTGCCATGAGGAGCAGTGGAGTCCATTGACAGGAGGCGTTTTCCCGGCACCTTCTACAAGGAAACCATACCCCTGTCAGGACTACCCTGGAGTACAGCCCCTGATATCTGCTGTTGGAGGAAGCTGAGGAGTGGAGTTAGAGTTGAAGTGGAGTACAGCCATAGAGCCTTAACATCACTGGGCATCCTCCCAAGACCAAGGTTGGGTAAGTTGAATACTGGGAGACTACAACCCCCATTTCGAAGCTGCTTGTTTTTCACTGTTCAGTCGCTGAGAAAAGTTCCACCCTGTTTCAACTGCACAACTGCCTTCCTGACCCATTCTTGCATTACCTCCAAGGCAATCACACCTCCCCTTTTTATGATGCCACATGGGGACTAACAGGTCATTACTCAGGAACATCTCCGTGGTGGGTCCCATATGACTGTGCATCTCTTACCCAAGTTTACTGATCTATGCCATGGTCAATAGCTTTCTGATGCTGAGAGGTGACCTTGTCCAGCTGCTGTGGCAGTGAGGTCATATCTACCCTAGGTGTAACTGCCTTACCCCAGTGAAAATGAGATCCAGTGATATCTGTTGTTCATCTAGGTCATAGCTAAGGATGGGCGAAGATCTCTGAAGATGAATATGTTGGGATGAAATGATTCTTTAATTCAGTCCGAACTTGTTCAGACCGAACCTGGCATGAAATTTTTATACTCTGAGGTCTCTTCAGAGGTCCAAGAGAGGTGTAAAAAATAAAAAAACATTTGTACTTACCTTTTCTCACCTCTTTCGGGTCTCCTTGTGGCATCCGGCCATTTGTTTCTTCCTTCTCCAGGCAGGTGATGTCTCTGAAAAGAGCCAGTGCCGTCGTTTATCTGAGCACCCGGGGTAATCAGCCTTAACGAGGACATATCATGTCCTCAGGCACATGCGTTTTTTTAATTAGGCCGTTACGGGCCCTATTTACTTACCGATCCCTGCTCCTGCTTAAATGATGCCCCTTTCTATTCATAATGTCTCCTAATGATCCCTTATATAATTGATGTCCGCTTTTATAAATGACCACCCCTTATAAATGCTCCCTAATGGCCCCTTATATAAATAACCCCCCTTGTATTAATAATGCCCTTATATAATAAATAACACCTCTTAAATTCATAAAGCTCCCTTATATAAAATGCCCCTTCCTAACGACCCCTTATCAGGGGAATAACTAGCAAAGACTGTGCCCCCCAGCAAACTTTTGACTTGGGGCATAGCACCCTCTTTCCTGGCCCCCACACAGTATAACGCCCCATTTACACACACTATAATGTTCCACAGCAGCCCCTGCACACAATATTACATGGTATTATGGTCCACAGCAGCCCCTGCACACAGTATTACACAGTATTATGGCCCACAACAGCCCCTGCACACAGTATTACATGGCATTATGCCGTGCAGCGGCCCCTGCACACGGTATTATGCCATGCAGCAGCCCCTGCACATGGTATTATGCCCCATAGTGACCCACCCATGAACCCATGGGTCTTTTCAGACCCCAGAGTATAATGACCGGAGACCCAGGTGTTGAAAAACATAAAAACCACTGTTACTTACCTGAGCTCCGGTGCACTCCCTGCTTTCGGCCCTCTTCAATGTCACACGTGGGCCAAGGCCGGCGTCGCAACATAATGACGTTGGTTTGGCTCACGTGACGGCTGGGTTGTCACCAAAGAAGGCCTAAGCCTGCTGGGAGTAACATCAGATCGCAGGAGAGGTGAGTAACATTGGTTTTTATGTTTATCACCTCCCCTGGGTCTCTGATTATTATACTCCAGGGTCTGAGTATGCAGAGGTCTCGTAAGTCAGCCCAGGACAGGTCCCGCTCAGCTTTGTTTTTTCTTTTTTAAGCGGCCTGTCCTGGGCTGGCTTACGTTAAATAGATGGTAAAAAATGCCGCCCCTCCAAACAGTGACGGACAGTGCAACCTGAGGAGGCCACGCCACTTTGCCTCATTAGAGGTGTGCCCCTGTTTGTACGTCACACTTTTCAGCTTTTTATTTGATTTAAAATTTTGAAAACCATGTATCATTTTCCTTCCACTTCACAATTATCTGCTACTTTGTGTTGGTCTATCACTTAAAATCTCAATAAAATACATTTAAATTTGTGGTTGTAAGGTGACAAAATGTGAAAAAGTTCAAGGGGTATGAATACTTTTGCAAGCCACTGTATGTTCTGTTAATAACTGTTTACCAATAGTTTTTTCATGCAAAGCAATGCAGGCGAACAGCTGGTATGTTATTTTGTGATCAGCTGTTTGAATTCTTCTCAGGGTTTAGGATTAAACTTTCAAGACAACAGATGGTGTTTCTATTTTTAACATTTGGGTAATGTTCTAATAAAAGGTCTTTTAGCTTACATGTTCACTTTTATCTACATATATTCTTTTCCAGTGGTGTAACTAGGAATGGCTGGGCCCCAAGGCGAACATTTGACATGGGCCCCCCCACCCAGCAACCGCGCTCCCCCCGCTCAAACTTTATTTCTGCACACAGTATTATGCCACATAGTGGCCCCTGCACACAGTATTATGCCCCATTGTGGACCACCCATAAACAATTATTATATTCTGGGGTCTTTTCAGACCCCAGGGTATAATGATCGGAGACCCAGGGGAGGATGCAAACATAAAAAACTGTGTTTCTTTCCTGTCCCTGGCTCTGGCGCACTCCCTGCTTCTTCAATATTGGACCAGACATCACGGCCCATGTTGCGACGCATAATGACGTCAGCCTGGACATCAGCAAGGAGGCCCGAAACCTGCCGGAGAACAGGAGAGTTAAGTAACAGTGTTTTTTATGTTCCCTCACCTCCCCAGATCTCTGATCATTATAGTCTAGGGTCTAAAAAGACCTCAGAATATAATGATAGTGCTTGTGGGTTTCGCAGCCTTACTTACTGATCCCCGTTTCTGCTCACAGCCACCTCCGCAGAAAGGGAAGCGCAGGCGGCCGAAAGCAGGAGCAGGGATCTGTAAGTAAATAGGGCCTGTAACGGCCTATTAAAAAAAAAAAAAAAAAAAAACATCAGGGGCCAACCTAATGTCCCGGGACCTGTGGCATCCGCTCCCGCTGCTACCCCGGTATTTATGCCCCTGTTCTTTTCTGATTCAAAAAGCGACTTTTCAAAGTTTAATGAATGTTTATTAACACAATATTGTCATAGTCAAAGAGATGCAAAGGTTTTTTTTGTAAACATTTTATTGGGTTTCTCAAAATAGGAACAAACAAAAAGCAAATGCAGTGCTTATATGCAATAAGAACAAACATAGTGGAATACAATGTCAAAGTTAAGTAGAAGGGTCCATCGTGTGTCAGAGAACAGAGGATATGTCGGTTGGGGACAAAGACATCTGAAGTTCTGTCTCTCAAGCTCTTATAAAAGATGGGTGTTCTAGTTCTAAGGCACGTAAGAGGTTAGAATAGAGTGGAAAGAGGTGTCTTTGGGGGCTTTTTGTGGAGGAGTAGCTGCTCCAGTCAAGATGCTTACCAGTGTGGCATCGCCGACCGCAGCACTCCCAGGTATCGAGCTTTAATGGATTGATACGTGAGGCTGTGAATCGGGGCAGAGAGCGGAGGTTGATGGAATTCAGAGACAGAGGGGAATGCTCCTTCAAGGAGTATGGAATCATATGGGAGGTGGGGGATCTGTTTAGGGACGGTAAGGACAGTGTCTAAGAACTCCGATTCGGAGAAGACCAAATCCAGTACCGACAAAAGCGGTAATGGGGCTGGTGGTATAGATAAGACCATCCTCATCCATTGCCACAAGTCATAGACCGCTGACGTGAGAATATTAGGTGTCAACACCTGCTTAGCAACATGGCAAGGGAGCCATATTACAGCGGTGAGGGGAAGGCCGATAACTTCCTCCTCCATTGGCACATGGAGTCTCAGAATATCCTAGTGGAAACAGTCTAAGAGCAGGGAAAGTTGGGCAGCGTGGTAGTATGTCTGGATATCTGGAAGGCCTATGCCACCAAATTTCCTAGGCTTGGTCAGGGTGCGATACACCACTCTAGGATGCGAGATCTGCCAAAGATATAGGGAGAACACTTTGTGTAATGTCGAGAAGAAGGCGGGAGAGAGAGGTATAGGGAGAGTCTGGAGCAGGTACAATATCTTAGGCAGAATCATTTTCAAGTAGTTGGGTCTACCTTTCTGTAAGATGGGGAAACAGCCCTCATGTTATGAATGTAACTGTTTCTGTAGATAAGTTTATTTTTTTTTATAAACTGACATTTGGTTGTTTGACCACAAGAGGCCACTGTTACCTCAGAAATAGAAGAGACTGTAATTCTGTAATTCTGTAATTCCCTGGAGTAGTGACATGGAGACCCTGTTCTGCAGAGGTGGGTCAAGATGCAGCAGAGTGTGTCTGGCAGCCATCTTAGCTGTGTGTGCTTCTGAGCTTTTAGAAGAAGAAGGGCTGAAGTGAGAGGAAAAAAATTCTTAAAGGATTAGAGACATAACAAGAGTGTGCTGAAGCAGAGACTGTTCCAGGGTTTGTTCAGACAGCATCCTAAATTGAAGATTGCTATCAAGAAGTGGCCCTGTCAGTGAGACCGCATGTTTGGATGAGCCCTGCTTTCAGCGGTTCCAGAGAAGAAACTAAAAGGTACCCAACAAATCTGGATCAGTAATAGAAGTAAACGTGCACGCACCGCATTACATTTTTGGCGCAAATTGCTTGGGACTGAATAAGGGCCTGTATTTAGACTAGTTAGGCATACTCATCTTCACAGGCCACACTACTGGTGAATTATCTACCTATTCGGTAGTAAGGACTCAGAGAATTCTATTGAATTGTAACTCCCAGAGAGGAGCTTCTGAGGAAGTCTAGAAGCGACATTTTATACGTTGTCATATTTCTTTGGCTTGCAAGCTGACCTACTATGATATTTACTCAGTTATACTTTGTTTGTGGGGAATAGGGGTATTTTGATAAGTTTGTAAGATCTTGTGTTATACCGCCGGTGCCCCTATCACACTCATTGAATTGTTCCTGTGATAAAAAGGTAACAAGCGGCTGGTTAGTAGCAGTCTGCAGATAGGTAAAAGCTTGGAGTGTATTGCAGCTGCACATGAGAAGGCACCGCGCTGTACAACACCAGGGTCTCAGCTTACTGGCTGAGTGTATGTAAATAGTTGAGAGTGTTTTTCTGGTAAATAGGTGTTACTGCACAAAGTAAAATCTTGTATTTTTAATAATTTAATTTGGAGTCGCTTCCTTTGTTCGTGACTTCGCTGTATCCTGGGGAGCCCACCCCGGTACACGGCTTTCAACTTGGCGTAGTCGGCAGGATACAGCGACCGTCATGGACGGGAACGTGGCGGGAATTAATCTCCCGGCTCCAGCTGCACCGGTCCAGGGTGCTCCTGCACAGCAAGAGTTACCAGCCCCAGTACCAGTCATGCCAGCCCAAGTAGGGTACTTATCAACCGGGGCACTAAAGCAGCATCTGCCAAAGTTTGACGGTAACAATATGACGTTGCAGGACTGGACCGAAAGGGTACGAAGCATAGTTAAATTGAGTAACCTGATTCCGGGGCTGCATGCAGAGATAGCATTGGGGGCCCTAGAAGGTGACACTAGACGGACAGTGTTGGTACGGCCCGAATCAGAGAGAGAAACCTTGGAAAAAAATATTCTCCCTGCTAAAGGGAGCTCAGGGAGGGCGTACTAAAGTAGCACAGTTGCGAAGCAACTTCTTTAATCGGTCACAGCGCGAGGGTGAGGCTTTAATGCAATACTCTTACGCCTTACAGGAGATACTGAATGAAGTGCAGCGGCGAGATTCGGAGGCTATGGGAGCCTTCAAAGATGTGGACTGACTACTACAAGACCAATTCATCCTAGGATTATCCAATAAGTTTTTACAGGATAAACTGCAAGAGATGACTCGGCAGATGCCAACCTGACATTCTATAATGTTTACCTGGCTGTTGTAGAGAGGGAAGAAGAGCCCATGGCTGTAAGTGTGAAGGCAGTGAGTAGCACACGAGCGACAGGGGCCCGAGTAGGTCCTGAAGACGGGGGGTCCTTGAAGGATGTAGTCCAGGCTCTACGGGCAGAAATGAGAGAACTCCGCCTGAAGGTGTCCCAGATGAAAGCAGGTTCATCCATGGCTCCAGAGAGGGTCACATCACCCTGCCCTCTTCCACCGAGAATACCTCGGATGCGAGGGCCCACCAACCAAGGCCCATCTGGTGTGCGGGGATCGAGGGGACCCCTCTGCGACAGGAGAAAATTTTGATGCTTTCAGTGGGGGCTGGACGACCACTGAATGGACTAGAGGTCCTGATAGAGCCTGCTCCGCAGGGAGAAACGTAGACCCGCCCTCTGGTAGCCTGAGCACTCGCCACTGTGAAAGATGGCCGCATGCCTATACGCTGTCTCAATGTCTTGGACAGTGAGTCGATCGTTCCTGGGAATATCCTGCTGGCTTAAGTTTATGTGCCCGAGGGCGACGTCCTTCGCCGGAAGAGCGTCACACTACAGCTTGATGGGAGGTCGGCTTGGACCTATGCTGTGGAGGTCCAGCAAAAACAGACCCCAACAGCAGAATGGAACGGTTGAGTGATCATGTTTCTGATGGGAGTGGACCCCCGGTCTCTGACCCCAGGGCAACAGAAACTTCTGGAAGACACTCTGTGGGTGTTCCAGGAGGCGTTCTCAAGACATGATGAAGACTTCGGGTGTGCTACCGCCATTGAACATGAAATCCCTGCTGGCGACGCTGCGCCAATTCAGGAGTGGTACAGGCAAATCCCGCCCAAGATGTATCAGGAGGTGAAAGATATGGTGGCCAGTATGCTGGAGACTCAGGTGATACAGGAGAGTAAAAGCCCGTGGGCTGCACCGGTGGTCCTGGTGCGGAAGAAGGATGGAAGTCTCAGGTTCTGTGTAGATTACCGGAAACTGAATGCTCAGACCGTCCGCGATGCCTATCCTCTTCCACGGATCGAAGAGACACTATCCTCCCTGGGTCGTGCCAAGTATTTCTCCACGCTTGACCTGGCCAGTGGATATTGGCAAGTGCCAGTGGCTGAAAAGGACAAGGCGAACACAGCCTTTACCTTACCCATGGGACTCTATGAGAATTCCATTTGGTCTGTCCAACGCTCCAGGGACATTTCAGTGGTTGATGGAGCTCTGTCTGGGTGACCTAAACTTTGAGTCAGTACTGATATATCTGGATGACGTTGTGGTGTTTGGGACCTCATTCGTAGATCATCTTCAAAAGCTGTGGCAGGTCCTAGAACGACTGCGAGACCATGGGCTAAAAATCAAGCCTAAGAAGTGCCAACTGTTTCGGCAGCAAATAGAGTACTTGGGACATGTGGCCACTCTGGAAGGGGTACAACCAGCCCCCAGCAAGGTGGAGGCCGTCGAGAAGTGGCCCCAGCCAAGGACCCTACGGGAAGTGCAGGCCTTACTAGGATTGGTTGGTTATTACAGGAGATTTATACCCAAGTTTGCACATCTTGCTGGTCCATTAAATGAGCTGCTGAGAGGCACAGCTGGAGGACCCAAGAATCGCCCCATTGAGTGGGGGCCAAGACAGCAAGGAGCCTTTGAGGCATTGAAAAGAACTCTGACCAGTGTCCCGATCCTGGCTTATGCACGGTTTGATAGTCCGTTCTTGTTGTACACGGATGGAAGTCTACATGGTCTTGGAGCCATGCTATCTCAAGTTCAAGATGGACGGGAGAGGGTGATTGCCTATGGCAGTCGGTCGCTAAGGGAGTCGAAGCGCAACCCTGACAACTATAGCTCCTTTAAGTTGGAGCTTTTGGCGTTGGTATGGGCCATAACTAAAAGATTTGCAGAGTATCTGACGGGTACAGAAGTGATTGTGATGACGGACAATAATCCATTAGCGCACTTGGAAAACGCCAAGCTAGGCGCCCTTGAGCAGAGATGGATGGCTTGCCTTTCCAAGTACCAATACCGCATCCAGTTCCGGTCAGGAAGGGAGAACGGCAACGCTGATGCCCTCTCCCGAGTCCCTGTAGGATTGCCAACCAAGAGTGAGGACGAAGTGCTAGAAGACATTGAAATCCCACACATCCGCAGAGTACCGCCATTCCAGAACATAACACATTCAATCTGGGTGGCGTCAGGGATGCCGATGGTGTTGAGGAAGACGTTGGAAGATTGGGAAAGGGTTCAAAATAGCTGCCCTGACCTCTGGAAAGTGAAAGAGTGGATTCGGACTAACATCTGGCCCCGCCCGGACAAGCGGGCCAGCCTAACTCAAGAAGGTCAGAAGTTACTGAGACAGTGGGATAAGCTAAGTGTTACCCAGGGGCTCCTGTGCCGGACCATATACGTACAGTCAGAGCTGCAGTATATGGTATTGAACGTTCCCGCACGACCCTATATCATCCGCAAGGGAACGGGGCATGTGAGCGGTTCAACCGCACCTTGATACAGATGCTGTGGACTTTAGAGGATAATCAAAAAGCTTGGTGTCCAGAGTACTTACCTGCGCTGATGTGGGCCTATAACAATAGTACACAGCACCACTGGTTACTCTTCACACATGCTGATGTTTGGGAGAGCAGGCCAGGAGATTGAGGATCTCCACATGCCAGATCCGATGCAGCCTCCACCGAGGAGCACTACTGCATGGGTGCAAGAGCACCGACGCCGACTGAGAGCAGTACACAAGGTTGTGGGTGAACGCCTGAGACAAATAGTGCACCCCAACCCAGGGCCAGTGCAGAGGGATGAGTATGCTCCAGGTGACCGTGTGATCATCAGGGCCAAGAGGCCAACTGGAAAATTGGATGGGCGGTGGGAGGCGGTTCCGTATATAGTGAAGCGGAGGGTAGACCCTGATATCCCAGTGTATGAAGTAGAGCCAGTAGGGACTGGGGGACCATCAAGGAATCTCCACCGTAATATGTTAAGACTCTGTAACTTTGAACAACCAGTGGCCGACGAGGAGGTGCTTTCTCCTAACCCTAGTACTAGGGAACATCCCTTAGACGATGAATGGTGGGTTGTCCCTGCCCCAGTCACTCCGGGGGCTCCAGTTGTGATGAGCTTGCCACCCAGGGAGAGAGTTGCACAGCCTGCACCATTGTGCCCTGATCCTGTGACTCTGCGTAGGACGGCCAGGTCCAATGCTGGTGTACCGCCACAGTGCTATGCGCAGGATGGGTTTGTATGGGGAAGGTTGCCAGGGACGTCAACCTCTAGTGGGGTGGCATGTAAGATGGGGAAACAGCCCTCATGTTATGAATGAAACTGTTTCTGTAGATAAGTTTATTTTTTTTTATAAACTGACATTTGGTTGTTTGACCACAAGAGGCCACTGTTACCTCAGAAATAGAATAGACACTGTAATTCTGTAATTCCCTGGAGTAGTGACGTGGAGACCCTGTTCTGCAGAGGTGGGTCAAGATGCAGCAGAGTGTGTCTGGCAGCCATCTTAGCTGTGTGTGCTTCTGAGCTTTTAGAAGAAGAAGGGCTGAAGTGAGAGGAAAAACATTCTTAAAGGATTAGAGACATAACAAGAGTGTTCTGAAGCAGAGACTGTTCCAGGGTTTGTTCAGACAGCATCCTAAATTGAAGATTGCTATCAAGGACCGGCTGAGAAGTGGCCCTGTCAGTGAGACCGCATGTTTGGATGAGCCCTGCTTTCAGCGGTTCCAGAGAAGAAGCTAAAAGGTACCCAACAAATCTGGATCAGTAATAGAAGTAAACGTGCACGCACCGTATTACATTTTTGGCTCAAATTGCTTGGGACTGAATAAGGGCCTGTATTTAGACTAGTTAGGCATACTCATCTTCACAGGCCACACTACTGGTGAATTATCTATCTATTCGGTAGTAAGGACTCAGAGAATTCTAATAATAATAATAATAATAATAATAATAGTCCTTTAATAGTCCCACAATGGGGAAATTCAGTGTGTTACAGCAGCAAAGATAAGCAGATACAAATACAAATACAACATGTACAGGAATGTTCCAAGGTGAGAGGCATTACATTAATAGCAGACAGACAGATAGGACGTAGCAGAGGAGGGGGGGGGATTTAACAGGCAGAGAGATATTTCAGTTCTCTGTGTGTAATGATCTCCGCTTAGGTCGGTGTTGGTTGTACAGCCTAACCACGGTGGGGAGGAAAGACTTCCGATAGCGCTCCTTCTCACACCTAGTGTGGAGCAGTTGGTCACTGACAGTACTGCTCAGCGCGATCACAGTCTCATGCATGGGATGGGACTTCTTCTTCTGCATGGAGCTCACCACGGACAGTATCCTTCTGTCACCCACCACCTGCACTGGGTCCAGTGGGCTCCCCAGGACAGAGCTGGCCCTTCTAATCAGCTTGTCAAGTTTATTTCTGTCCCTGGTTGATATACTGCTCCCCCAGCAGGCCACTCCAAAGAAGATGGCTGATGCCACTACCGAGTTGAAGAAAGTTCTAAGAAGTGCCCCCCGGATTCCAAAGGCTCTCAGTTTCCTAAGCAGGTAGAGCCTGCTGTGGCCCTTCCTGTACAGGGCCTCCATATGATCTGCCCAGTCCAGCTTATTATTAAGGAGCAAACCCAGGTACTTATAGGTGTTCACAATCTCGATGCCCGTCCCCAGGATGTCCACTGGTTTAGGAGGGCTTCTGCCTTTGCGGAAGTCCACCACCATCTCCTTGGTCTTCCCCGCGTTAATCTTCAGGTGGTTCCGGTGGCACCAGTCCACAAAATCCTGGTTCAGTTCTCTGTACTCCCTGTCATCATCATCTGTGATGAGACCCACTATTGCAGAGTCGTCAGAATACTTCTGTAGGTAGCAGCTGGATGAGTTGCACCTAAAATCTGCAGTGTACAGTGTGAAGAGGAAAGGGGCGAGAACCGTACCCTGAGGTGCCCCCGTATTACAGATCATGGTACCTGACACACAGTCTTGGGCTCTCACGTATTGAGGTCGATTTGTGAGGTAGTCTAGGATTCAGTTGGAGAGGTGGTGGTCCACTCCAGCAAGGCCCAGCTTGTCCCTCAATAACCTGGGCTGTATGGTATTAAAAGCACTGGAGAAGTCAAAGAACATTATTCTCACTGTGTTCCCTGGTTTCTCCAGGTGAGACAGAGCCCTGTGCAGAAGATGGATGATGGCATCATCTACCCCAATGCCCGGCCAATAAGCAAACTGGAGGGGGTCCATAGCGGGGCTCACTAGAGGGCGGAGATGTGTGAGAACCAATCTCTCCAAGATCTTCATCAGGTGGGATGTCAGTGCTACAGGTCTGTAGTCGTTGAGGTCCATAGGGTGGGGTTTCTTTGGAACTGGTACCACACAAGAAGATTTCCATAATTCAGGGACTATTTCCTGCCTCAGGCTCATATTATACATATATGTAATTATACCACACAGCTGGTCCCCGCAAGTCTTAATTAGCCTTGCACTGATGTCATCTGGCCCTGCGGCTTTCCTTGCCTTGATCTTTTTCATCTCCTTCCTCACCTGGGCCCGTGTGAAGGTCAGACTGTGGCCAGATAAAGACGGATTTCTGGATTTACTGGTCTGTTGGGAAGTGGCCGCATGGGGAGAAGTCATTGTGGTGGGGGGAGCTGAAGGACATGCTGGGGTGGGAGGAGCTGGTGTGTGATCAAATCTGTTGAAGAATAGGTTTAGTTCATTAAGCCAATTAACATCTGCCTCAATCTGGCAGACAGACTGTTTATGACCCGAAATTGACTTAAGCCCCTCCCAGACCCCCCCTTATGTCTTTTCTTTCCATTTGCTTTTCCATTTTTTCTTTATAACTGGCTTTTCCCTGCCTGATTTGATGCCTCAGCTCCTTTTGTACTTCCCTCAACCCCTCCTTATCTCTTGTCCTGAATGCCATCTTTTTCTCCTTAAGTAGTGTTTTTATATCAGAGTTAATCCATGGTTTGTTATTGGAGAAGCACCTCACCACTTTTGTGGGTACTGTGTTGTCCACACAAAAATTAATGTAGTCTGTTATGCAGTGTGTGAGTCCTTCTATATCTTCTCCATAAGAATCCTGCAGCACTTCCCATGCGGTTGTGTCAAAACAATCCCTCAGAGCCTCATCACTCGGACCATATCCTCACTGTGCGGGTGACAGCTGTACAGTTGTAACTCCCAGAGAGGAGCTTCTGAGGAAGTCTAGAAGCGACATTTTATACGTATGTATGTATGTAGCAGTCTGCAGATAGGTAAAAGCTTGGAGTGTATTGCAGCTGCACATGAGAAGGCACCATGCTGTACAACACCAGGGTCTCAGCTTACTGGCTGAGTGTATGTAAATAGTTGAGAGTGTTTTTCTGGTAAATAGGTGTTACTGCACAAAGTAAAATCTTGTATTTTTACTAATTTGATTTGGAGTCGCTTCCTTTGTTCGTGACTTCGCTGTATCCTGGGGAGCCCACCCCGGTACACGGCTTTCAACGCCACGAAAGATACTGAATATGCCACATTTCCAATAGTGACTTTATATGTGTAAGTAGAGGGCCGTAGTTAGAATCGTACCAGCGTTCTGGCGAGGGTGTTAAGTTGAGACCTAGATATTTAATGAAGTCAAAGCGCAGTAGGAATGGTGAGACCTGTTTCAGTATGACTGGGGGCAGGAAACACATAAGACTTCAGATTTTGTAGCGTTGATTTTGAAGTTAGAGAGTGTCCTGGAAACAGAGAGGGTGTTCACAATGTGGGAGAGAGAGGTAGAACGGTTTGTGAGGATAATCAGGATGTCATCTGCAAATGCCGCTGTGTGGTGCTGAGTACCCTTACAAGTAATCCCCTTTAAGAGGGGGTCTTGCCACATGTGTTGAATCAGGGTTTCTATAGTCAGAACAAATAGCAATGGGGAGAGTGGGCACTCCTGTCTAGTACCATTTTTGATCATAAAAGGAGAGAGGCAACTAGGGTTTGAATAAAGGGCCATTATTCTCGGAGGGGAGACCAAAACGTTGTAATGTCAGGATCATAAAGGTCCAGTCTACCCGGTCAAATGCTTTTTCAGCGTCCGTCGATAGTAATACTAGGGGAAGATTCTTTGAGCATGCGTACTGGATGAGATGAAGTATGCGTTGGGTGTTGTTTACCCTCCCTGCCAGGCACAAAACCCGCCTGTTCCAGGTTAAAGGGAATCTGTCAGGGCAATTTGGGACACTAAACCACCCATAGGTCCATATGGGCTGGGGGTTTAGTGTACCAAATCACCCTGTTATATTGCAATCCATGGCTGCATTAAAAATAAAAAAGCTTTATACTCACCCTGCCACTGAACTCCCCACGCCTGCGCAGTTCTTCACTGAAGCCAGAGGAGTACACCTTGGCTTCAGTGCACATGCCCCTTACCTCCAGCAATTCCGCAGTGAAGCCAGGGTGTCCATTTCTGGATTCACTGAAGAACAGCGAGACTCCAGAGAGACTCAACAGATGAGACTCATCAGCCTCATCTCTAGGTAAGTATAAAGGTTTTTTATTTTTAATTCGCCAGTGAATTGCATTACAACAGGGCGATTTGGGACACTACAGTAAACCCCAGGCCTATAAGGACTTGTGGGTGGTTTAGTGTCCCAAATTGACCTGACAGGTTCCCTTTAATCAAGAAGAGAAAAAGCCTGGGGGAAAAACAGTAGGCATCATCTACAGAATTACATACTCGCAGGAAGTGGGAGAGGAGAGTTGAGTTTGATGGGGTTGCAGGGGCTTCCATGATTTAGCAGGACAATATTACCTGACTGAAGGCCTCTTTTCATAATTATATATATGATTTCTGTCCAGTCTAGCAGTAGTATATTATTCTCAAATAAGGGGGTAATTAACCTTTAATACTGTGCTAATAAAGTATAACTGATATGTTGTGTCAACCTGACACAAGAGAAATTATCAGATGCCAGACATCGATAATTGCTTTTATTGCTGGATTAGCTTTTAAGGGGAATTTCTGTTTTACCTCAGTTCATGATTTTGTAAGAATTAACCACTAAATGTACTAAGATGAACCTGCTGACGCATGATTAAAAAGCATAAAGTATTAGCTGGAAAATCCCAAAATATTAGGTATACAGAATGAACTTTGACCATACATGTATGCACCTTGATTAAAAATGTATAAAAAGGAATGACATGATCAATAAAGTGTGCTTGTTCCCAGATTCACTCCTGACTCTGTGTTCATTGCATCTGGCTGCAGCCTCCATCTTGAAATCAGACTACCATCCAATATATCTTATTGATCTGATTAAGGTCAAACTCATCAAATGGCGTCCCTGGGTGGGCTGGAAGAGATAAAAGACCCCTATTACCTGAGAATCGGCATCTGCAGACTGAGGACCAGAGGACACGCAGACAAAACCGCGGTAGTGGTAAGAACCTTAGATTCTTACAGATCTCTCTGTGTCTCCACTGCCTTCTAATCTGTAGCCAGATCTTGTGGTATGTTATAGTCAGTGTCTTTTTGTATATCCAGTCCATATTGTTTGGCAAGAACCATAGTATATCCTTGTGATACTTGTATGATATATTGGTACAGTATATTGGATTGGTTAGCTTTATGTGCTGCTATTTTGTTATATGTTTAGTGTATGGCTATGTGTGAATGTATGAGTCTACTTTGAGGCTACAAGACAGTTTCCTGTGGTGTTTTGCCATAAAAACGTGGCTCCCCGTGCTGACTGGCTTGTCCGGTTCATGTGCGGAGTTACACCCCTGACGGTATATTCATTCAGAGACTGTTTTCCTCCTCTTGGGGACAGATTGAGATATGGTGTAAAAGCCGGCTGATTCGGGATAGATTCTTAGTTCTCATTAATACCCGAAGGAAGCGCCCAGAGAACAGAGAATAAGTCTGTTTTGTTTTGTTCTGTCACTCTCTGTCGTCATTGCCTTGTGGGTTTTGTATTGCCTTGTTTGTTTTGAGTGTATTAGCTACCAAAGCCACCCCATATAATACCAAGAAAGGTTTTTGAAAAGGGTTTTTAACTAGACAAAGACTTGAAAAGGAATTTGCTTGTTTTATTTCTCTGGTTGATTGATATATATAGATATATATACAGTATATATACAGTCATATGAAAAAGTTTGGGCACCCCTATTAATCTTAATCATTTTTAGTTCTAAATATTTGGGTGTTTGCAACAGCCATTTCAATTTGATATATCTAATAACTGATGGACACAGTAATATTTCAGGATTGAAATGAGGTTTATTGTACTAACAGAAAATGTGCAATATGCATTAAACCAAAATTTGACCGGTGCAAAAATTTGAGTACCCTTATCATTTTATTGATTTGAATACTCCTAACTACTTTTTACTGACTTACTGAAGCACAAAATTGGTTTTGTAACCTCACTGAGCTTTGAACTTCATAGCCAGGTGTATCCAATCATGAGAAAAGGTATTTAAGGTGGCCAATTGCAAGTTGTTCTCCTATTTGAATCTCCTCTGAAGAGTGGCATCATGGGCTCCTCCAAACAACTCTCAAATGATCTGAAAACAAAGATTGTTCAACATAGTTGTTCAGGGGAAAGATACAAAAAGTTGTCTCAGAGATTTAACCTGTCAGTTTCCACTGTGAGGAACATAGTAAAGAAATGGAAGACCACAGGGACAGTTCTTGTTAAGCCCAGAAGTGGCAGGCCAAGAAAAATATCAGAAAGGCAGAGAAGAAGAATGGTGAGAACAGTCAAGGACAATCCACAGACCACCTCCAAAGAGCTGCAGCATCATCTTTTTGCAGATGGTGTCACTGTGCATCGGTCAACAATACAGCTCCAGAGGGCCCCCTCCCCAGTATAATGCTCCACAGGGGCTCCACACAGTATAATATGCTATCCAGAGGGACACCCTGAGTATAAATGCTGCACAGTGGCCCTACACAGTATAATATGCTATCCAGAGGGCCCCCTCCCCAGTATAATGCTCCACAGGGGCTCCACACAGTATAATATGCTATTCGGAGCGCCCCTTCCCCAGTATAATGCTCCACAGGAGCCCCATACAGTATAATATGCTATCCAGAGGGTCCCCTCCCCAGTATAATGCTCCACAGGGGCCCCACACACAGTATAATATGCTATTCAAAAGGCCTCCTCCCCAGTATAATGCTCCACAGGGGCCCTACACAGTATAATATGCTATCCAGAGGGCCCCCTCCCCAGTATAATGCTCCACAGGGGCCCCACACAGTATAATATGCTATCCAGAGGGGGACCCCCAGTATAATGCTCCACAGGGGCCCCACACAGTATGATATGCTATCCAGAGTGCCCGCTCCACAGTACAATGCTCCACAGGAGCGCCACACAGTATAATATGCTATCCAGAGGGCTCCATCCCCAGTATAATGCTCCGCAGGGGCCCTACACAGTATAATATGCTATCCAGAGGGCCCCCTCCCCAGTATAATGCTCCACAGGGGCCCCACACAGTATAATATGTTATCCAGAGGGACCCCCTGAGTATAATGCTGCACAATGGCCAAACACAGTATAATATGCTATCCAGAGGGCCCCCTCCCTGGTATAATACTCCACAGGGGCTCCACACAGTATAATATGCTATTCGGAGCGCCCCTTCCCCAGTATAATGCTCCACAGGAGCCCCATAGAGTACAATATGCTATCCAGAGGGCCCCCTCCCCAGTATAATGCTCCACAGGGGCCCCACACAGTATAATATGCTATTCAAAAGGCCTCCTCCTCAGTATAATGCACCACAGGGGACCCCCACAGTATAATATGCTATCAAGAGGGCCTTCTCCCCAGTATAATGCTCCACAGGGGCCCCACACAGTATAATATGCTATCCAGAGGGGGACCCCAGTATAATGCTCCACAGGGGCCCCGCACAGTATAATATGCTATCCAGAGGGCCCCCTCCCCAGTATAATGCTCCACAGGTGCCCCACACATTATAATATGCTATTCAAAAGGCCTCCTCCCCAGTATAATGCACCACAGGGGCCCCACACAGTATAATCTGCTTTCCATAGGGACCCCCTGAGTATAATGGTGCACAGTGGCCCTACACAGTATAATATGCTATCCAGAGGGCCCCCTCCCTAGTATAATGCTCCACAGGGGCTCCACACAGTATAGTATGCTATTCGGAGCGCCCCTTCCCCAGTATAATGCTCCACAGGGGCCCCCACAGTATAAAATGCTATCCAGAGGGCCCTCTCCCCTGTATAATGCTCCACAGGGGCCCCACACAGTATGATATGCTATCCAGAGTGCCCACTCCACAGTAAAATGCTCCACAGGGGCCCCACACAGTATAATATGCTATTCAGAGGGCCCCCTCCCCAGTATAATGCTCCGCAGGGGCCCTACACAGTATAATATGCTATCCAGATGGCCCCCTCCCCAGTATAATGATCCACAGGGGCCCCACACAGTATAATATGCTATCCAGAGGGCCCCCTCCCCAGTATAATGCTCCACAGGGGCCCCCACAGTATAATATGCTATCCAGAGGGCCCTCTCCCCTGTATAATGCTCCACAGGGGCCCCACACAGTATGATATGCTATCCAGAATGCCCCCTCCACAGTACAATGCTCCACAGGGGCCCCACACAGTATAATATGCTATTCAGAGGGCCCCCTCCCCAGTATAATGCTCCACAGGGGCCCTACACAGTATAATATGCTATCCAGAGGGCCCCCTCCCCAGTATAATGCTCCACAGGGGCCCCACACAGTATAATCTGCTATCCAGAGGGACCCCCTGAGTATAATGCTGCACAGTGGCTCTACACAGTATAATATGCTATCCAGAGGGCCCCCTCCCTAGTATAATGCTCCACAGGGGCTCCACACAGTATAATATGCTATTCGGAGCGCCCCTTCCCCAGTATAATGCTCCACAGGAGCCCCATACAGTATAATATGCTATCCAGAGGGCCCCGTCCCCTGTATAATGCTCCACAGGGGCCCCACACAGTATAATCTGCTATCCAGAGGGACCCCCTGAGTATAATGCTGCACAGTGGCTCTACACAGTATAATCTGCTATCCAGAGGGACCCCCTGAGTATAATGCTGCACAGTGGCTCTACACAGTATAATATGCTATCCAGAGGGCCCCCTCCCCAGTATAATGCTCCACAGGGGCCCCACACAGTATAATATGCTATCCAGAGGGGGACCCCAGTATAATGCTCCACAGGGGCCCCGCACAGTATAATATGCTATCCAGAGGGCCCCCTCCCCAGTATAATGCTCCACAGGTGCCCCAAACAGTATAATATGCTATTCAAAAGGCCTCCTCCCCAGTATAATGCACCACAGAGGCCCCACACAGTATAATCTGCTTTCCAGAGGGACACCCTGAGTATAATGGTGCACAGTGGCCCTACACAGTATAATATGCTATCCAGAGGGCCCCCTCCCTAGTATAATGCTCCACAGGGGCTCCACACAGTATAATATGCTATTCGGAGCGCCCCTTCCCCAGTATAATGCTCCACAGGGGCCCCCACAGTATAATATGCTATCCAGAGGGCCCTCTCCCCTGTATAATTCTCCACAAGGGCCCCACACAGTATGATATGCTATCCAGAGTGCCCCCTCCACAGTAAAATGCTCCACAGGGGCCCCACACAGTATAATATGCTATT
The DNA here is from genome assembly GCA_947044405.1 of Leptodactylus fallax. NCBI lineage: Eukaryota > Metazoa > Chordata > Amphibia > Anura > Leptodactylidae > Leptodactylus > Leptodactylus fallax. The sequence continues at coordinate 6,562,350 of CAMRHE010000007.1, read as the reverse complement.
CAGAGGGCCCCCTCCCCAGTATAATGCTCCGCAGGGGCCCTACACAGTATAATATGCTATCCAGATGGCCCCCTCCCCAGTATAATGATCCACAGGGGCCCCACACAGTATAATATGCTATCCAGAGGGCCCCCTCCCCAGTATAATGCTCCACAGGGGCCCCCACAGTATAATATGCTATCCAGAGGGCCCTCTCCCCTGTATAATGCTCCACAGGGGCCCCACACAGTATGATATGCTATCCAGAGTGCCCCCTCCACAGTACAATGCTCCACAGGGGCCCCACACAGTATAATATGCTATTCAGAGGGCCCCCTCCCCAGTATAATGCTCCGTAGGGGCCCTACACAGTATAATATGCTATCCAGAGGGCCCCCTCCCCAGTATAATGCTCCACAGGGGCCCCACACAGTATAATCTGCTATCCAGAGGGACCCCCTGAGTATAATGCTGCACAGTGGCCCTACACAGTATAATATGCTATCCAGAGGGCCCCCTCCCTAGTATAATGCTCCACAGGGGCTCCACACAGTATAATATGCTATTCGGAGCGCCCCTTCCCCAGTATAATGCTCCACAGGAGCCCCATACAGTATAATATGCTATCCAGAGGGCCCTCTCCCCAGTATAATGCTCCACAGGGGCCCCCACAGTATAATATGCTATCCAGAGGGCCCTCTCCTCTGTATAATGCTCCACAGGGGCCCCACACAATATGATATGCTATCCAGAGTGCCCCCTCCACAGTACAATGCTCCACAGGGGCCCCACACAGTATAATATGCTATTCAGAGGGCCCCCTCCCCAGTATAATGCTCCGTAGGGGCCCTACACAGTATAATATGCTATCCAGAGGGCCCCCTCCCCAGTATAATGCTCCACAGGGGCCCCACACAGTATAATCTGCTATCCAGAGGGACCCCTCCCCAGTATAATGCTCCACAGGGGCCCTACACAGTATAATATGCTATCCAGAGGGCCCCCTCCCCAGTATAATGCTCCACACGGGCCCCACACAGTATAATATGCTATCCAGAGGGGGACCCCCAGTATAATGCTCCACAGGGGCCCCACACAGTATGATATGCTATCCAGAGTGCCTACTCCACAGTACAATGCTCCACAGGAGCTCCACACAGTATAATATGCTATCCAGAGGGCCCCGTCCCCAGTATAATGCTCCGCAGGGGCCCTACACAGTATAATATGCTATCCAGAGGGCCCCCTCCCCAGTATAATGCTCCCCAGGGGCCCTACACAGTATAATATGCTATTCAGAGGGCCCCCTCCCCAGTATAATGCTCCACACGGGCCCCACACAGTATAATATGCTATCCAGAGGGGGACCCCCAGTATAATGCTCCACAGGGGCCCCACACAGTATGATATGCTATCCAGAGTGCCCCCTCCACAGTACAATGCTCCACAGGAGCTCCACACAGTATAATATGCTATCCAGAGGGCCCCGTCCCCAGTATAATGCTCCGCAGGGGCCCTACACAGTATAATATGCTATCCAGAGGGCCCCCTCCCCCAGTATAATGCTCTACAGGGGCTCCACACAGTATAATATGCTATCCAGAGGGACCCCCTGAGTATAAATGCTGCACAGTGGCCCTACACAGTATAATATGCTATCCAGAGGGCCCCTCCCTAGTATAATGCTCCACAGGGGCCCCACACAGTATAATATGCTATTCGGAGCGCCCCTTCCCCAGTACAATGCTCCACAGGAGCCTCATAGAGTATAATATGCTATCCAGAGGGCACCCTCCCCAGTATAATGCTCCACAGGGGCCCCCACAGTATAATATGCTATCCAGAGGGCCCCCTCCCCTGTATAATGCTCCACAGGGGCCCCACACAGTATGATATGCTATCCAGAGTGCCCCCTCCACAGTAAAATGCTCCACAGGGGCCCCACACAGTATAATATGCTATTCAGAGGGCCCCCTCCCCAGTATAATGCTCCGCAGGGGCCCTACACAGTATAATATGCTATCCAGATGGCCCCCTCCCCAGTATAATGCTCCACAGGGGCCCCACACAGTATAATCTGCTATCCAGAGGAATCCCCTGAGTATAATGCTGCACAGTGGCCCTACACAGTATAATATGCTATCCAGAGGGCCCCCTCCCTAGTATAATGCTCCACAGGGGTTCCACACAGTATAATATGCTATCCAGAGGGGGACCCCAGTGTAATGCTCCACAGGGGCCCCGCACAGTATAATATGCTATCCAGAGGGCCCCCTCCCCAGTATAATGCTCCACAGGTGCCCCACACAGTATAATATGCTATCCAGAGGGCCCCCTCCCTAGTATAATGCTCCACAGGGGCTCCACACAGTATAGTATGCTATTCGGAGCACCCCTTCCCCAGTATAATGCTCCACAGGGGCCCCCACAGTATAATATGCTATCCAGAGGGCCCTCTCCCCTGTATAATGCTCCACAGGGGCCCCACACAGTATGATATGCTATCCAGATTGCCCCCTCCACAGTAAAATGCTCCACAGGGGCCCCACACAGTATAACATGCTATTCAGAGGGCCCCCCTCCCCAGTATAATGCTCCGCAGGGGCCCTACACAGTATAATATGCTATCCAGATGGCCCCCTCCCCAGTATAATGATCCACAGGGGCCCCACACAGTATAATATGCTATCCAGAGGGCCCCCTCCCCAGTATAATGCTCCACAGGGGCCCCCACAGTATAATATGCTATCCAGAGGGCCCTCTCCCCTGTATAATGCTCCACAGGGGCCCCACACAGTATGATATGCTATCCAGAGTGCCCCCTCCACAGTACAATGCTCCACAGGGGCCCCACACAGTATAATATGCTATTCAGAGGGCCCCCTCCCCAGTATAATGCTCCGCAGGGGCCCTACACAGTATAATATGCTATCCATAGGGCCCCCTCCCCAGTATAATGTTCCACAGGGGCCCCACACAGTATAATCTGCTATCCAGAGGGACCCCCTGAGTATAATGCTGCACAGTGGCTCTACACAGTATAATATGCTATCCAGAGGGACCCTTCCCTAGTATAATGCTCCACAGGGGCTCCACACAGTATAATATGCTATTCGGAGCGCCCCTTCCCCAGTATAATGCTCCACAGGAGCCCCATACAGTATAATATGCTATCCAGAGGGCCCCGTCCCCTGTATAATGCTCCACAGGGGCCCCACACAGTATAATCTGCTATCCAGAGGGACCCCCTGAGTATAATGCTGCACAGTGGCTCTACACAGTATAATCTGCTATCCAGAGGAACCCCCTGAATATAATGCTGCACAGTGGCTCTACACAGTATAATATGCTATCCAGATGGCCCCCTCCCCAGTATAATGCTCCACAGGGGCCCTACACAGTATAATATGCTATCCAGAGGGCCCCCCTCCCCAGTATAATGTTCCACAGGGGCCCCACACAGTATAATATGCTATCCAGAGGGGGACCCCAGTATAATGCTCCACAGGGGCCCCGCACAGTATAATATGCTATCCAGAGGGCCCCCTCCCCAGTATAATTCTCCACAGGTGCCCCACACAGTATAATATGCTATTCAAAAGGCCTCCTCCCCAGTATAATGCTCCACAGGGGTCCCACACAGTATAATCTGCTTTCCAGAGGGACCCCCTCAGTATAATGGTGCACAGTGGCCCTACACAGTATAATATGCTATCCAGAGGGCCCCCTCCCTAGTATAATGCTCCACAGGGGCTCCACACAGTATAATATGCTATTCGGAGCGCCCCTTCCCCAGTATAATGCTCCACAGGGGCCCCCACAGTATAATATGCTATCCAGAGGGCCCTCTCCCCTGTATAATGCTCCACAAGGGCCCCACACAGTATGATATGCTATCCAGAGTGCCCCCTCCACAGTAAAATGCTCCACAGGGGCCCCACACAGTATAATATGCTATTCAGAGGGCCCCCTCCCCAGTATAATGCTCCGCAGGGGCCCTACACAGTATAATATGCTATCCAGATGGCCCCCTCCCCAGTATAATGATCCACAGGGGCCCCACACAGTATAATATGCTATCCAGAGATCCCCCCTCCCCAGTATAATGCTCCACAGGGGCCCCCACAGTATAATATGCTATCCAGAGGGCCCTCTCCCCTGTATAATGCTCCACAGGGGCCCCACACAGTATGATATGCTATCCAGAGTGCCCCCTCCACAGTACAATGCTCCACAGGGGCCCCACACAGTATAATATGCTATTCGAAGGGCCCCCTCCCCAGTATAATGCTCCGTAGGGGCCCTACACAGTATAATATGCTATCCAGAGGGCCCCCTCCCCAGTATAATGCTCCACAGGGGCCCCACACAGTATAATCTGCTATCCAGAGGGACCCCCTGAGTATAATGCTGCACAGTGGCTCTACACAGTATAATATGCTATCCAGAGGGCCCCCTCCCTAGTATAATGCTCCACAGGGGCTCCACACAGTATAATATGCTATTCGGAGCGCCCCTTCCCCAGTATAATGCTCCACAGGAGCCCCATACAGTATAATATGCTATCCAGAGGGCCCCGTCCCCAGTATAATGCTCCACAGAGGCCCCACACAGTATGATATGCTATCCAGAGTGCCCCCTCCACAGTACAATGCTCCACAGGGGCTCCACACAGTATAATATGCTATCCAGAGGGACCCCCTGAGTATAAATGCTGCACAGTGGCCCTACACAGTATAATATGCTATCCAGAGGGCCCCTCCCTAGTATAATGCTCCACAGGGGCTCCACACAGTATAATATGCTATTCGGAGCGCCCCTTCCCCAGTATAATGCTCCACAGGAGCCCCATAGATTATAATATGCTATCCAGAGGGCACCCTCCCCAGTATAATGCTCCACAGAGGCCCCCACAGTATAATAATAATAATAATAATAATAATAATCCTTTAATAGTCCCACAATGGGGAAATTCAGTGTGTTACAGCAGCAAAGATAAGATAAGATAAGCAGATACAAATACAAATACAACATGTACAGGAATGTTCCAAGGTGAGAGGCATTACATTAATAGCAGACAGACAGATAGGGCGTAGCAGAGGGGGGGGGGGGGGGGGATTTAACAGGCAGAGAGATATTTCAGTTCTCTGTGTGTAATGATCTCCGCTTAGGTCGGTGTTGGTTGTACAGCCTAACCGCGGTGGGGAGGAAAGACTTCCGATAGCGCTCCTTCTCACACCTAGGGTGGAGCAGTCGGTCACTGACAGTACTGCTCAGCGCGATCACAGTCTCATGCATGGGATGGGACTTCTTCTTCTGCATGGAGCTCACCACGGACAGTATCCTTCTGTCACCCACCACCTGCACTGGGTCCAGTGGGTTCCCCAGGACAGAGATGGTCCTTCTAATCAGCTTGTCAAGTTTATTTCTGTCCCTGGTTGATATACTGCTCCCCCAGCAGGCCACTCCAAAGAAGATGGCTGATGCCAGTACCGAGTTGAATAAAGTTCTAAGAAGTGCCCCCCGGATTCCAAAGGCTCTCAGTTTCCTAAGCAGGTAGAGCCTGCTGTGGCCCTTCCTGTACAGGGCCTCCATATGATCTGCCCAGTCCAGCTTATTATTAAGGAGCAAACCCAGGTACTTATAGGTGTTCACAATCTCGATGCCCGTTCCCAGGATGTCCACTGGTTTAGGAGGGCTTCTGCCTTTGCGGAAGTCCACCACCATCTCCTTGGTCTTCCCCGCGTTAATCTTCAGGTGGTTCCGGTGGCACCAGTCCACAAAATGCTGGTTCAGTTCTCTGTGCTCCCTGTCATCATCATCTGTGATGAGACCCACTATTGCAGAGTCGTCAGAATACTTCTGTAGGTAGCAGCTGGATGAGTTGCACCTAAAATCTGCAGTGTACAGTGTGAAGAGGAAAGGGGCGAGAACCGTACCCTGAGGTGCCCCCGTATTACAGATCACGGTACCTGACACACAGTCTCGGGCTCTCACGTATTGAGGTCGATTTGTGAGGTAGTCTAGGATCCAGTTGGAGAGGTGGTGGTCCACTCCAGCAAGGCCCAGCTTGTCCCTCAATAACCTGGGCTGTATGGTGTTAAAAGCACTGGAGAAGTCAAAGAACATTATTCTCACCGTGTTCCCTGGTTTCTCCAGGTGAGACAGAGCCCTGTGCAGAAGATTGATGATGGCATCATCTACCCCAATGCCCGGCCGATAAGCAAACTGGAGTGGGTCCATAGCGGGGCTCACTAGAGGGCGGAGATGTGTGAGAACCAATCTCTCCAAGATCTTCATCAGGTGGGATGTCAGTGCTACAGGTCTGTAGTCGTTGAGGTCCATAGGGTGGGGTTTCTTTGGAACTGGTACCACACAAGAAGATTTCCATAATTCAGGGACTATTTCCTGCCTCAGGCTCATATTATACATATATGTAATTATACCACACAGCTGGTCCCCGCAAGTCTTAATTAGCCTTGCACTGATGTCATCTGGCCCTGCGGCTTTCCTCGCCTTGATCTTTTTCATCTCCTTCCTCACCTGGGCCCGTGTGAAGGTCAGACTGTGGCCAGATAAAGATGGATTTCTGGATTTACTGGTCTGTTGGGAAGTGGCCGCATGGGGAGAAGTCATTGTGGTGGGGGGAGCTGAAGGACATACTGGGGTGGGAGGAGCTGGTGTGTGATCAAATCTGTTGAAGAATAGGTTTAGTTCATTAAGCCAATTAACATCTGCCTCAATCTGGCAGACAGACTGTTTATGACCCGAAATTGACTTAAGCCCCTCCCAGACCCCCCTTATGTCTTTTCTTTCCATTTGCTTTTCCATTTTTTCTTTATAACTGGCTTTTCCCTGCCTGATTTGATGCCTCAGCTCCTTTTGTACTTCCCTCAACCCCTCCTTATCTCTTGTCCTGAATGCCATCTTTTTCTCCTTAAGTAGTGTTTTTATATCAGAGTTAATCCATGGTTTGTTATTGGAGAAGCACCTCACCACTTTTGTGGGTACTGTGTTGTCCACACAAAAATTAATGTAGTCCGTTATGCAGTGTGTGAGTCCTTCTATGTCTTCCCCATAAGAATCCTGCAGAACTTCCCATGCGGTTGTGTCAAAACAATCCCTCAGAGCCTCATCACTCTCCTCGGACCATATCCTCACTGTGCGGGTGACAGCTGGTTCTCTACGTACAAGTGGCTTGTACACAGGTCAGAGATGTACTAGGTTGTGATCCGATCTTCCCAGGGGCGGTAGGGCTGATGAGTTATATGCCTCCCTCACGTTGGCAAAGAACAAGTCCAGTGTTTTGTTGTCTCTTGTGTGGCAGGTTACATACTGTGTGAAACTGGGCAGTGTGGATGATGGAGAGGCATGGTTGAAATCACCCGACAGAAGAAAGAGGGCCTGGGGGTGCTGAGACTGTAACTGGCTCAGCGTGGCTTGTAGGACCTCGCAGGCAGCGTCAGCTTTCGCAGAGGGGGGGACATATGCAGCTATCACGATGACATGTGATAGTTCCCTTGGTAGGTAGAAAGGTCTCATGCTCACAGCTAATAGTTCAATGTCCTTACAGCAAGTTTGATCCTTAATCACAATGTGCCTAGGATTACACCATCTATTATTCACAAACATTGCCAGCCCCCCTCCTTTCCTCTTACCGCTCTCCCTTGTCCTGTCTGCCCGAAGGAGTTTAAAACCATCCAAGGAGACCAGAGGGTCAGGAGTAACTTCAGTGAGCCAAGTCTCTGTAAGTAGCATCATGCTGCACGCCCGAAACTCCTGATGCTGCCTGGTGAGCGCTGTTAGTTCATCCATCTTGTTTGCAAGAGATCTCACATTGCCCATGATGATGGAGGGAACAGCTGGTCGGTAACGCCTCTTTTTAATCCTCTGAAGAGTACCAGCTCTGCATCCCCTCACCCGCTTTTTCTTTCTCCAAATCTCACGGGGGATGTGTGACCAGATGGTATGCCCCCCTGCTGTGCCTCTGAGCTGCAGAATTTCCTCTCTTGTATAGACAAAGGAATTGTCTGCATACACAAAAGATCCCATTTTCAAGCAGAACAAAAAGATAGATAAAAAAAAAAAAAAAAAAAAAATATGCTATCCAGAGGGCCCCCTCCCCTGTATAATGCTCCACAGGGGCCCCACACAGTATGATATGCTATCCAGAGTGCCCCCTCCACAGTAAAATGCTCCACAGGGGCCCCACACAGTATAATATGCTATTCAGAGGGCCCCCTCCCCAGTATAATGCTCCGCAGGGGCCCTACACAGTATAATATGCTATCCAGATGGCCCCCTCCCCAGTATAATGCTCCACAGGGGCCCCACACAGTATAATCTGCTATCCAGAGGAACCCCCTGAGTATAATGCTGCACAGTGGCCCTACACAGTATAATATGCTATCCAGAGGGCCCCCTCCCTAGTATAATGCTCCACAGGGGCTCCACACAGTATAATATGCTATTCGGAGCGCCCCTTCCCCAGTATAATGCTCCACAGGAGCCCCATACAGTATAATATGCTATCCAGACGGTCCCCTCCCCAGTATAATGCTCCACAGGGGCCCCACGCACAGTATAATATGCTATTCAAAAGGCCTCCTCCCCAGTATAATGCTCCACAGGGGCCCTACACAGTATAATATGCTATCCAGAGGGCCCCCTCCCCAGTATAATGCTCCACAGGGGCCCCACACAGTATAATATGCTATCCAGAGGGGGACCCCCAGTATAATGCTCCACAGGGGCCCCACACAGTATGATATGCTATCCAGAGTGCCCGCTCCACAGTACAATGCTCCACAGGAGCGCCACACAGTATAATATGCTATCCAGAGGGCCCCGTCCCCAGTATAATGCTCCGCAGGGGCCCTACACAGTATAATATGCTATCCAGAGGGCCCCCTCCCCAGTATAATGCTCCACAGGGGCCCCACACAGTATAATATGCTATCCAGAGGGACCCCCTGAGTATAATGCTGCACAGTGGCCCCACACAGTATAATATGCTATCCAGAGGGCCCCCTCCCTGGTATAATGCTCCACAGGGGCTCCACACAGTATAATATGCTATTCGGAGCGCCCCTTCCCCAGTATAATGCTCCACAGGAGCCCCATAGAGTATAATATGCTATTCAAAAGGCCTCCTCCCCAGTATAATGCTCCACAGGGGCCCTACACAGTATAATATGCTATCCAGAGGGCCCTCTCCCCTGTATAATTCTCCACAGGGGCCCCACACAGTATGATATGCTATTCAGAGTGCCCCCTCCACAGTACAATGCTCCACAGGGGCCCCACACAGTATAATATGCTATTCAGAGGGCCCCCTCCCCAGTATAATGCTCCGCAGGGGCCCTACACAGTATAATATGCTATCCAGAGGGCCCCCTCCCCAGTATAATGCTCTACAGGGGCCCACCACAGAATAAATTGCTATCCAAAGGGCCTCCCCAGTATAATGCTCCACAGGGGCCCCACACAGTATAATATGCTATCCAGAGGGGGCCCCAGAGTATAATGCTCCACAGGGGCCCTACACAGTATAATATGCTATCCAGAGGGCCCCCTCCCCAGTATAATGCTCCACAGGGGCCCCACACAGTATAATATGCTATCCAGAGGGGGACCCCCAGTATAATGCTCCACAGGGGCCCCACACAGTATAATATGCTATCCAGAGGGACCCCCTGAGTATAAATGCTGCACAGTGGCCACACACAGTATAATATGCTATGCAGAGGGCCCCTCCCTAGTATAATGCTCCACAGGGGCTCCACACAGTATAATATGCTATTCGGAGCGCCCCTTCCCCAGTATAATGCTCCACAGGAGCCCCATACAGTATAATATGCTATCCAGAGGGCCCCCTCCCCAGTATAATGCTCCACAGAGGCCCCACACAGTATAATATGCTATTCAAAAGGCCTCCTCCCCAGTATAATGCACCACGGAGGCCCCACACAGTATAATATGCTATCCAGAGGGCCCCCTCCCCAGTATAATGTTCCACAGGGGCCCCACACAGTATAATATGCTATCCAGAGAGGGACCCCCAGTATAATGCTCCACAGGGGCCCCGCACAGTATAATATGCTATCCAGAGGGACCCCCTGAGTATAATGCTGCACAGTGGCCCCACACAGTATAATATGCTATCCAGAGGGCCCTCTCCCCTGTATAATGCTCCACAGGGGCTCCACACAGTATAATATGCTATTCGGAGCCCCCCTCCACAGTACAATGCTCCACAGGGGCCCCACACAGTATAATATGCTATTCAGAGGGCCCCCTCCCCAGTATAATGCTCCGTAGGGGCCCTACACAGTATAATATGCTATCCAGAGGGCCCCCTCCCCAGTATAATGCTCCACAGGGGCCCCACACAGTATAATATGCTATCCAGAGGGACCCCCCCCAGGGACCCCCCCCAGTATAATGCTCCACAGTGGCCCTACAGACTCCCTTAGTGCTAGTATTATATTATACTTTGGGGTCTCTTCAGACCCCAGAGTATAAATATCGAAGGCCCGGGGGAGGTGAGGGAAAATAACAAACAGTTATACTTAACTTGCCTTACCTCTCCTGGGCCTCCTCACGCTGCTCTGCTCTGCCTGCCGGCGCCGGCCTCTTCTCTGCGGCTGACGTCAAGCATTCCGGACATCACTGCTGAAGCCTGTGATTGGGCCTCAGCACGCTCCACGTGACTGCTGAGATCAGGCTTTAGCAATGATGTCCAGAACGCCAGAAGATGATGTCAGACGCAAGGACAGGTGAGTAAAAATGTTTGTTATTTTTACTCACCTAGGGAAGGGGCCCTGTGGCACATGACGCTAGGTCCCTTTCTGTTATCGATATGGCCGGTCCTGACTCCTGATGACTCCGGATCCTGGGGGCCCCTTTGGGGTCGGGGCCCTGGGCAATTGCCCAGTTTGCCCCCCCTAATGCCAGCCCTGCCTATACCTGTCCTATACATACCCTACAGTGCCTTGCGAAAGTATTCGGCCCCCTTGAACTTTTCAACCTTTTGCCACATTTCAGGCTTCAAACATTAAGATATAAAATTTAAATTTTTTGGTGAAGAATCAACAACAAGTGGGACACAATCGTGAAGTGGAACGAAATTTATTGGTTATTTTAAACTTTTGTAAAAAATAAAAAACTGAAAAGTGGGGTGTGCAATATTATTCGGCCCCCTTAAGTTAATACTTTGTAGCGCCACCTTTTGCTGCGATTACAGCTGCAAGTCGCTTGGGGTATGTTTCTATCAGTTTTGTAATAGTATAATGTTGTACCGTGTTAGCCATTGAAAGTAGTGGAAGAGTGAAGAAATCAGGCGATACCTTTTAGAGGCTAACTGAGTATATTTATAAGTAAGCTTTCAGGAGTACTCGCTCCCTTCATCTTACATGGTGTGATACAAGAACTGAAAATTAACAGATTTTTATACACATGGTTTTCAAAGCATTTTAGAGTCCTTAAAAAAATTGCAATCTAAGTAGAGAAGTTATTTACAACAGGTCAAAAAAACAGTCTGGAAACTTGTGGTGCGTGACGGAGGGATCAGTGATTCTTGCTGTTATCTGTTTGCTATCAGGAGGTGATTTGTGTCCCTCACAGGTCATACATAGTGTGATTTGAAGCTGGCATGAATATTGAGTTCAGTTCATGGTTCAAACATAGTGTGACATGAAGCTGGCATGAATATTAAGTCCAAATTGCAGAGTTTGAAATTTTTGCATAAATTTGTACTCCATTTCTTTCCTTTTCTCCTGTGTCTTAAAATGTCCCATTAAAACCACAACCCGCAAATCTTCAATAGAGTGGTTTTCTCCGGAGAAATGTGCGGCCACTGGGAGATCGGTTCTGCTGTTATTAATGGTGGATCTGTGTGAGTTCATTCATTGACTGAGTCTCTGCCCTGTTTCCCCCACATAGAGGCCTGTGGTGGGACATTGCACACACATTATGAGGTACACCACATTGGAAGACCTGCAGGAAAATGTCCCCCTAATTCTGTGCACCTGTTGTGACTGTGGGATAGGTACACTGTCAGTGGTGTGGATGTGCTTGCAGGTCATGCACCTTTTATGTAGGCAAGGTGAGGTGCCATTTTCAGTTGGGGCCTTCAGGGCACTCCGGACGATAATGCGCCTCAGGTTTGGTGGTTGTCGAAAGGAGAGGAGAGGAGAGGGGGGACTGGAAATATGTCCTCGAGTCTGTTGTCCCTATGTAGCACAGGTTGGAGCTCCTTGGCAATCCTTCGTAGGATCTCCAGCTGTGGGTTGTAGGTGACAACTAGGGGCACTCGGGCATCTTTCTGGGTCTCTCTATATGTGAGCAGACTGTCTCTGTTAATGGCTGCTGCTTTGTTTAATTGGTTGTCTGTTACTTTTGGTTTGTATCCCAATATGAGAAATTTCATCCTCAGATCCAGGAGGTGCTTGTCCAGGTCTGTTTTGTCGGAGCAAATACGATTGTATCGTATAGCCTGGCTGTAGATAATAGATTGTCTTGTGTGCTTGGGGTGGAAGCTGTCGTTTCTCAGGTAGGCCGTTCTGTCTGTGGGTTTGTGGTATATTGATGTGAGTAGCCGGTGGTCTTTAATGTATATTGTGGTATCCAGAAAGTGAATTTCACTCCCTGAATAGCTAAGTTTAAGGTTGATGGTCGGATGAAAGTCATTGAAGTCATTAATGGTTTGAAGTAGGGCCTCCTCACCTGCAGTCCAGATGACAAGGATATCATCGATATAACGAAGGTAAATCATAGGTTTGGTGGCGCATGTTGATAAATATGTTCCTTCCATTTCTGCCATAAAGAGATTTGCATATTGGGGTGCACATCTGGTCCCCATTGAAGTTCCCATTCGCTGTAGATATAGATCCTCTCCAAAGGTAAAATGGTTGTGGCTAAGGATGAATTGTATGAGCTGCGTTACTGGTTCTGTTGGGAGGTTTTGTTTTGCCAGGTGTACCCGACATGCTGCAACTCCATCCTTGTGGGGAATGTTGGTATACAGGGATTCCACATCCATGGTGGCCAAAATGGTACCCTCAGGTAGAGGGCCCAGGGCATTCAGTTTGTTAAGGTCAGTGGTGTCCTGGATATAGCTTGGAGTATCCCTGACAAGGGGTTTTAGGAGATTTTCCACCCAACCTGAGATGTTTTCTGTCAGTGTCCCAATGCCAGAAATGATAGGCCTCCCAGGGTTGCCATCTTTGTGTATCTTTGGGAGCATATAGAAGCAGCCCGGCCTGGGATCTTGTGGGATAAGTCCTTTTACCTGATTCTGGATCTGGACTGGAATCTCCTTGATCATACTCTTTAGTTCTTTCATATAGGCCTCTGTGGGATCACTTCCAAGTTTGGAGTAATGGATGGGATTTGACAGTTGCCTGTTTGCTTCCTGGATATAGTCTGAGGTGTTCATAATGACTATTGCGCCCCCTTTGTCAGCTGGTTTTATTATTATATCCTGATTTTCTTTCAGTGATGTAATAGCCTTCTCTTCCTGCAGGGTTAGGTTATGCACCTGTTTCTTTTGTTTCTCCAGGATTTCTGATTTTACTTTGCTTCTGAAACAGTCATATAAATATATTTATCCAGTGCTGCATTAGCTCCAGGGCGTGGGGTCCAGGTAGATTTTTTGGTAGGATTCCTTATGGGCTGTTCCATCTCAGAGTTGCTGCTGTATGAAAGGTCTTTGTCATAAAAATATTCCCTTAATCTCATTTTTCTGAAAAACTCCTCCATATCATTGCAGAGTTGGATATGGTCAGTGTGTGCCAAGGGGCAGAAGGAGAGACCGTTGGAGAGAACTGACATTTCGTGTTTGTTTGGCTCATAAGAGGAAAGATTCACAACACAGCTTTGCTGAGCTGGGCTAGTACTTGCGGTTGTAGTCATGAGGCCTTTTTGTCTCAGTCTGTGGAGCTTTTTCTTTTTGTTGTTAATAAGCATGTCCTGAAGTTTCCAGTAGTATGTGTGGAGTTTGGCCTTCATTTCCTCTGTGTCATTAGCCAATGATGATTTCAGGGCCTGTATCTCCTCCTGTGTTCTTTTTTTGTTGTTATAGGAAATTTTTATCATATTGTTCCGCAGCCTTTCAGATGTCCGAATACATAGTTGTTCTGCATATCGGCTGTTGTAGGTGTTCCGGGTTGGGTTATGTAAATTGAAGCCTTTTGGGATGAGTCTCAGTTTTGCACATCGAGAGACTGAAATTCTTGCCCATTCTTCCTTGGAAAATAGCTCGAGCTCAGTGAGGTTGGATGGAGAGCGTTTGTGAACAGCAGTTTTCAGCTCTTTCCACAGATTCTCGATTGGATTCAGGTCTGGACTTTGACTTGGCCATTCTAATACCTTGATACGTTTATTTGTGAACCATTCCATTGTATATTTTGCTTTATGTTTGGGATCATTGTCTTGTTGGAAGATAAATCTCCGTCCCAGTCTCAGGTCTTTTGCAGACTCCAACAGGTTTTCTTCCAGAATGGTCCTGTATTTGGCTCCTTCCATCTTCCCATCAATTTTAACCATCTTCCCTGTCCCTGCTGAAGAAAAGCAGGTCCAAACCATGATGCTGCCACCACCATGTTTGACAGTGGGCATGGTGTGTTCAGGGTGATGAGCTGTGTTGCTTTTACGCCAAACATATCGTTTTGCATTGTGGCCAAAAAGTTCGATTTTGGTTTCATCTGACCAGAGCACCTTCTTCCACATGTTTGGTGTGTCTCCCAGGTGGCTTGTGGAAAACTTTAAACGAGACTTTTTATGGATATCTTTGAGAAATGGCTTTCTTCTTGCCACTCTTCCATAAAGGCCAGATTTGTGCAGTGTACGACTTATTGTTGTCCTATGGACAGACTCTCCCACCTCAGCTGTAGATCTCTGCAGTTCATCCAGAGTGATCATGGGCCTCTTGACTGCATCTCTGATCAGTCTTCTCCTTGTTTGAGATGAAAGTTTAGAGGGACGGCCGGGTCTTGGTAGATTTGCAGTGGACTGATACTCCTTCCATTTCAATATGATCACTTGCACAGTGCTCCTTGGGATCTTTAAAGTTTGGGAAATCTTTTTGTATCCAAATCCGCCTTTAAACTTCTCCACAACAGTATCACGGACCTGCCTGGTGTGTTCCTTGGTCTTCATGATGCTCTCTGCGCTTTAAACAGAACCCTGAGACTATCACAGAGCAGTTGCATTTATACGGAGACTTGATTACACACAGGTGGATTATATTTATCATCATCAGTCATTTAGGACAACATTGGATCATTCAGAGATCCTCACTGAACTTCTGGAGTGAGTTTGCTGCACTGAAAGTAAAGGGGCCGAATAATATTGCACGCCCCACTTTTCAGTTTTTTATTTTTTACAAAAGTTTAAAATAACCAATAAATTTCGTTCCACTTCACAATTGTGTCCCACTTGTTCATTCTTCACCAAAAAATTTAAATTTTATATCTTTATGTTTGAAGCCTGAAATGTGGCATAAGGTTGAAAAGTTCAAGGGGGCCGAATACTTTCACAAGGCACTGTATATTTGTCTACATTTGTGGCCCTGTCAATTCATTTTTAATGTATTGGTCAGTGAAAACTACATCTGTGCCATTTGTGTGCAGGAGGCCTAAGGCTTAGGCCCCACGTTGCGGAAAAGCAGCATTATTGTTGCAGATTTTGCTGTGGTTTTTTTGAGCCAATGCCAGGAGTGGCTTCAGCAGAAAATAGAAGTATAAGAGCTTACTATATATTTCCCATTTCTTTAGTAGCCATTCTTGGCTTTGGCTCAAAAAAAACACAGCAAAATCTGCAACAAAAAAAGCCTCAGCCTTAGGGTATTTCTTTTCGAGTGGTGACACACTGTGTACCCAGATGCAGCTATAGCCAAATCCAGTTTCCAGGCACCAGTGCTGTCACTTTGGGGTAAGTGTAAGTGTGACACTCATTAATTCCTGGCTGGGGTTTTGCTGTTATCACACCACCAGGAATTAAAAGTGGCTGAAATTAATCCGCGTTTCACTTACAGAAAACTGATAGCACCGGCGGCCGGGAATTGGATGCAGCATCCAGGTACATAGTGGGTCACCATCCTACAGGTGTTACCTCAATGCTCCCAGTCATATACATTTACCACTAATTGCAGGTTACACATGTACTTTACATTGCTTCTAATGGAAAAGTACTGGTGTATACAGGCTAATAGAAGTAAATGCATGTGGCTGGGAGCACAGTATGACAGCACCCCTATGTTACGGTTTGTGCTATATGACTTTAGTGTAGGTGTCGTCAGCCTTAAAATTATTGTGTGGCACTCCGAGTACCTCATCTTTGATTTTTTAATTTAAATCGGCACGCCGAACAAAAAAGGTTGCCTACCCCTGGTATACACCAATGCATAAAAATCAAATATGAACATGGGTATTGTCAGATGATAAATGTGACAAATCATACAGCCAGAAGAGAGTATTATCAAAAAGTACTGACCCAATTATCAAAATTTATATTTGTAGTTAAATATGCAAGTATGCTCCAGGAGAGTACTCATAAATAACCTATATGTTGCAGCTAGTAGAAAGACTGGAGCCCAATTGCAACAGTTAAAAATAAACCACAAGGGTGATTAAAGCAGTACTTACATATTATAATGAACTGACATACGCATAATATGGAATGATGATGCACTGGGGTATTGTTTGTCAGGGGGTGGTTGAAGGCGCAGCCGAAACGTGCATTTGGGGGTGGTGTCAAGCTATACTCTAGTGCTGCCCACTGTTCATTTGGCCAAGCTTCTTGCTCAGCAATTCTCTCAAAAGTAATTAGGGAGGCTTCCACATCATCTGCAGCTGTCATGTTTTTCAAGAAAGGGCTAACCCTTATGGACTGGTGTCTGCTGCTGCACCTGAGACCCTTCCAACCACACTGGTAAGTTGTTGCATAATTTCCTTTCCTTTCTTTTTTTTTCCTTCCATGTAGCCTCCAGTTGGACTTGTCTCTTCTAGAGCCAATTGCTACACTCTGGTAGCATCCTGTTGTACTTTGGTGGCCTCCTGTTGTGATGCAACAACTTCCATCTTAAAGATGCAAAGTTATATTCGGTGAGAGAGGAATGAAATATGAGCGATCTAGCCCTTTAAAGTTCTAGTTTTTCTTTGTGTGCTAACACCTCCTCCACCAATTTTTAAGGCATTAGGTAGTAGGACAGTTGTCTCCTGGGTTAGACTGGCAAACTGCAGCAGGCAGAAAGAATTGGGTACAACTGGCCACAACCAGTTTTATTTTCAGGTTGACATAAATAAAAAAAAAAATAAAACAAGCAAAACAAAATCTATGCCTCTCTGGCTCTAACTACACACCACAGTCTTTATAACCTAAATATGTAGTTGATCAGTGCTTTAAAAAGGCCATTCTTCTCCTACATTTCCTTGTTTTCTTCTCCCAGCCGATTTGTTTCTTCATGTATGTAAATGAGCACCCATCGCGTCATCTCTTCTCACCGCCCCTTCGGCCGTTGCGGTGACTCCCCTCTTGGCCTTCTTTCTTCTTACTTCTCGCTTTCAGCGATTTCTTATGACAGCGCATGCGCAATTGGGCCGCCATTTTTTGGTGGTCTGTCACAAGAGCATGGCAGAGCCGATTGTGCATGCGCAGTAGCGAGAATTCACTGCCAGCGAGAAGTAAGAATTCCCTAAGTCAAATAAAGGCAAGGCAAATAAAATTATGGGATGCATCAAAAGAGGTATAGATTCTCATGACAAGAACATAGTTATGCCTCTATACAAATCACTGGTACGGCCACACTTAGACTATCGTGCACAATTTTGGGCCCCTGTATACAAGAAAGACATAATCAAACTAGAAAGAGTGCAAAGAAGGGCAACCAAAATTGTTAGGGGAATGGGTGGATTGGAGTACAACGATAGATTAACAAACTTGGGGTTATTCAGTTTAGAGAAAAGATGTCTACGGGGAGATCTAATAACAATGTGCAAATACATGAAGAGACAGCACAAAGAACTTTCTAATGATCTTTTTACTCCAAGGCCAGTTATAGTGACAAGGGGACATCCTCTATGACTGGAGGAGAGAAAGTTTCACCAGCAACATAGAAGAGGATTCTTTACAGTAAGAACAGCAAGGCTTATGGAACTCTCTGCCCCAGGAAGTGGTGATTCATTGAACAAGTTCAAAGAGGGCTTGGATGCCTTTCTTGAACAGAACAACATTACGGGTTATGGGTTCTAGATTTTAAGAGAACGTTGATCCAGGGTTTTATACTGATTGCCAGATAGGAGTCAGGAAGGAATTTTTTTCCCATGAAATGAGGCAATTGGCATAAGACTCATGAGGTTTTTTGCCTTCCTCTGGATCAACAATGTAGGGTTATAGGTTGGACTTGATGGACTGATGTCTTCATCCAACCTCATCTACTATGTAACTATCTATGTAACTATATGCCTAGAATATGTTAAATAATTTAGGGATTTTGATCATCTTCAACAGATGAGCTCTACTTACAAAAGAATGGGGTAATTTCTGCCTCGAGATCAGCAAGCATCCCAAATGCCTCATTTAAGAAGTTTAAGAAATTTCCACACGTAAGTATTTAATAGCATGCAGTCTCCACTGTATGGAAATGTCTTGATCAGGTTGGTTGTATGTAGTCCTTTTAGCATAAGTGCCTCTGATTAATTAATTCTGATAATTCTCCACGTAAGGTCTGAAGGAGTGGTTGCAGGGAAACCCTAGGTCTATCAATGGCTAGTAAGATATCTGTGACAGCCATAATTTTTACCACCCACTTTCAACCCAGTGAAAGTCAAAGAGCCCAATAGGTATCTGAGGATGGTGTATATAAAAATGTTAAAAAGCAGTGGAAAAATTGGGCATCCATGTCCTTCGAAAGGTAGCAACAAGGGTAGTATTTTTGTCATTGATTGTAGTGATCGTTTATTGTAGCATGAGTGAGCTGCACAACCTGTAGGAATGTGGAACCAAAATTGCAAAAGGCGACGGTCTCATTTAGAAAGGCCCATAACATTTTGTCAAACTTCATCTCAACTTGTAGGCTGAAGGGCATCATCGGGGGTGTGACCTGTCCAAGGCCCTGATTGTCACTGCCATCACCGTCCTGATATACCTAAACATGTGTCTATTTTTAAGAAACCCGGTCTGAACATCCTTTAGGAATTTCTGGTGTCTAAGGGCCAATAGTTTAGTTAATAATTTATAGTCTTGGCTCATGAGAGCTCTTGGTCTATAGGTTTGGAGGAGGGCAGGATATCTCTGCGGCTTAGGTAAGAGAATAGTAGGAGTTTCTGTGAAACAGTAACTCTGGGGGAGAGCCATTCCTGTAAGTATCATTATAGAGTCTATTGAGATATGGGAGGAGTTCATTTGTCAGTAATGCATAGTATTCCCCAGGGAGACCATTGGATCCCAGTATATTTCTGATAGCTACTTCCATTATGGCTCAATGATAATTGGTGATGTGGGGCAAAGTTTATGAAGTAAGGAAATATCATATTGGCCCATATGTCACCATGTGTTTAAACTATTCTCTTTTGGGCTGTACAGGCTGGAACTTTATTTTGGATATTTTATTTGCTCATACAATACATTCAATTTGATTCATTAACAGCAATGCAAAAATGCAAAACATTTTCTCTAATCAAAAATAAAAACTGCACTGTAGTATTCATTTTACTGTGTGATCATAAACATAAACCATATTGGTTGTTGAACTTGAGCTTGCAAATTGTGTTTAGACATCTGTCACCCCAAGCAATGATTAAACCACCTCCCTCCTTTTTTCCCAACAAAGGGCTGAGTACAGTTTGCTATGCAAATTTTCTTGTGGCCTCTGAACTCACATCACACTCCTGGGAAAGTCCCTTCTTTAGTCTGTGTATAGCTCAGGTGGAGTCAAGTTACATGGGTTGGGTGCATATAAACTGAGGTTGTGTTTCCTTCTCTTAGTTTCATCTACTGAATCATTACTTGAGTGTCTGAAAACCTGCACAGGTACTGTAATGACTTACAACCTTTGGGATCATGGTGTTTTCACAAACATTAATTGTTTAAGACTATATTGTACCATATGTATATATTTATTTAATATATTGTACTGCCTGTACAGAATGTGGACTATTGTGAGCCCTATTTATGCTTTCAAGTTCTGTGAAACTTTTTAGCCGATGCAAACAATATGATGTGTTATTGTGGGGAATTCCTTTTATGGATCAGTTATATCATTTATTGATCAATTTTCTTCTTTATCCAGGGTCTGATATGGCAGGAGGAAGCTCTGAGATCAGCAATATTATTAACAATTATATTAACACGCTATATCCACCTGTCCAGGCTCATGCTGTGTCAACTGGGGCTTTTACAAATGAAGACAATGACAGGTTACTTACATTTACTATACCAAGGGCTGCTAGCGAGCTTACAGGTACGAATTAACCAATGAATATGAAAATACATTTCTAGTGGACATTTCTACTTTAGTCTGTGTGTGTTTAAAAAGTGGTAAAATATACCTTAAATTCTACAGCAGAGATATGTAACTGGGTCCAGGATTTGCCACATATGTGGACACAACAGCATGTGTTAGACTGGATCAGTGATAATGTGGAAAAGAGCAAGTGGGATGCCAGCACAATAGACTTAACCCAATGTGAAATGGATGGACAACGTCTATGTAAGCTGACCAGGGAAGATATGAGGACAATGTTTGGTGGTTTTGGTGATAAACTCTATGACAACTTGTGCCAACTAAAAGAATGTGAGTACTATTACTTCATTATTAATTAATACATTTTATTAGTAGTCAGTGTTCAATAATTGGGAACTTTCTAATAAAGTATCAGGATAGTTTGTAAAAATGGATTTTATTAGCAGTGTCTGAACATAAGAAAAGTATAGTTTTCTTTCATGCATTCTAATGCTAAGGCCTCATGTTGTGGAAAAGCTGATTTTTTGTTGTTGCAGATTTTGATGTGTATTTTTCAGCCAAAGCCAAGAGTGGCTTTAACAGGAATGGGAAACATAAAAAAAGCTCTTCTACTTCTCTCTTCTGGTAAATTCACTCCTGGCTTTGTCTCAAAAAATCACAGCAAAATCTGCAACAAAAAAGAAGCTTTTCCACAATGTGGGGCCCTAGCCCCCTAACATGCTTCTATTTTATACTATATTAAAGGGAGCCTGACAGCAGTAAATTTGTTATAAACCGAATCACAGCACCTTGAAGAGGTGATTCTACAGTTTTTAAATATGACTCTGTTATTCAGCTTTGGATCCTTATTTTTATGTAAATTGCCAATCAATCCATATCCAAATGAGAGGGGAGTGCTTTGGGCGCGTATCTTGTCTGGACTTTAGATTCAAGTTCTAGGCCGTGTCATAATTTCAGTGCATCCTCTGACAGTACATGATACTCTCATCTACACCAATTTTTCCCACAAGGTTTGCAACAAATTTATGCCAGAAAACTGGTGTAAAGGCATTATAAATTTGCCCTAAAATGTTAGCTTATGCCAAGACAGTTTTCATCTTGTGTGTTTTTTTTTTTTTTTTTTTTTTTTAATAATTTGCTAACTAAACATTAAACTAGAGTGTATAGAGTTACAGGTGCATTTCAATAAATTAAAATATTTTTGAAACGTTCATTCATTTCAGTAATTTAGTAATTATAATGATAATAATAATCAGCAGACTTCCATGATTGTGTGTCCTACTGAACCAGACTGAGGGACCATTTAAAGCAGGGGTCTCAAGCTCGCGGCCCGCGGGCCAACTGCGGCCCTCGGGACAATAGTTTGCGGCCCCCACCTCAATATCAAAGTTTAATGTTAGTGCGGCCCTAGTTTGATACGAATGGCACCAGGGACACACCGCTAATGAGGTGAAGTGAGGCGGCCGCCTCAGGCGGCACTATCCGTCACTGTCTGGGGGGGCGGCATTTTTTACTATCCAATGTAAACCAGCCCAGGACAGGCCGCTTTAAAAAAAACAACGTTGAGCGTGGCCTGTCCTGGGCTGGCTTACGAGACGTCCACATCACAGCGCAGGCAGCGATATAATGACGTCATCGCGCCTCCTACGCTGAGACACAGACGTCTCGGACAAGAGGAGGAGACGGCGGCTGCATCATGGCATCGCAGGTAGGTGAGGATAAGTTTTTTTTATTTATATAAATAGACCGTTACCAGCCGGAGTATCCCCGGCAGGTGACAGCCTATTTATTTCCCTACCCGGCGACTGCTCGTGGACGCTGTGAGCAGCCGCGGGCACGCGGGCATCTTTTTAGACCCCGGAATATAATAATCGGAGACCCAGGGGAGGTGAAGGAACATAAAAACCAATGCTACTCACCTCTCCTGTGATCCGCTGTCACTCCGAGCAGGCTTGGGCGTTTTCCAGGATAGGTAAGTAACACTGGTTTTTATGTTTGTCACCTCCCCTGGGTCTCCGATCATTATACTCTGGGTTCTGAAAAGAACCCAGAGTATAATAATAGTTCGTAGGTGGGCAACTATGGGGCACAATACCGTGTGCAGGGGCCACTATGGAGCCTAATACCAGTGCAGGGGCCACTATGGAGCATAATACCATGTGCAGGGGACACAATGGAGCATAATACAAGTGCAGGGGCCACTAGGGAGCATAATACAAGTGCAAGGGCCACTAGGGAGCATAATACAAGTGCAGGGGCCACTAGGGAGCATAATACAAGTGCAGGGGCCACTATGGAGCATAATACCGTGTGCAGGGGCCAATATGGAGCATATTACCGGTGTGGAAAACCTGATGCGGCCCAGCTTCACCCAGACTCTACCTCCAGCGACCCCCGGGTAAATTGAGTTTAAGACCCCTGATTTAAAGGCTTAGGAAACCTTGGCAGGTGACACACTGAATTTACAATACTGAACTTTTTTACAATATGCTAATTTTCTTAGATTTGCGCTTTCATTAGCTGTAATCCATAACACTATGTAACACAAATTTTGTTCCCAGCTTTTAAATGTTATATTCCAATTGCTTATGTCTAAAACAAATTAAAAATTAATTACATTCATCATAAACTTCGCTTTTGTGACCACGGCAACGAAAATTATGCATTTTTACTATAGAAACAGACGATTTTGCATCTTCTCATTTATACAGTCAGACTAAGAACACTATATGCATTGCAAATTTACACAGATTACCAAAAACTGTTCAGAAGTGTGCGGTTTTCCGAGATTTACGACTATACTGCAAATCGGTTTCACGAATCAATCCCCAAATATAGTCGCCCATCATGTTTTTGTTATATTGTCCTTGATAACGGCGTTCAAAGTTCATAATGTCCTGGTGAAAGCGCTCGCCTTGCTCCTCTGAATAAGCTCCCATGTTCTCTTTGAACTTATCAAGATGAGCATCAAGGATATGGATTTTGAGTGACATCCTGCAGCCCATTGCAGCATAGTTCTTTATCAGTCTGAACCAGTTGTACATAGTTTTCATCTTTATGATTGCCTAGGAAGCCGCGAACCACTGCGACAAAACTGTTCCAAGCTGCTCTCTCCTTCCTATTCAGCTTCTTGGGAAATTCACTGCACTCTATGATCTTATTGATTTGTGGTCCGACGAAGACACCAGCTTTGATCTTTGCTTCAGACAGCTTAGGTAAAAGATCTTGGAGGTAATTGAAAGCTCTCGACTCCTTATCTAGAGCCCTGACAAATTGTTTTATGAGCCCCAACTTGATGTGTAGTGGTGGCATCAGCACCTTGCGTGGGTCCACCAGTGGCTCCCACTTTACATTGTTCTTCCCCACAGTGAATGCTGTCCGCTGAGACCAGTCCCGCCTGTGGTAGTGCGCTTCAGTATCCCGGCTGTCCCAAAGGCAAATAAAGCAAGGATACTTAGTAAAACCACCTTGGAGGCCCATCAGGAATGACACCATTTTGAAATCTCCGATAACTTCCCAGCCGTACTCATCATACTTCAAGGCACCTAGCAACATCTTGACACTGGTGTATTCCTCTTTCAGGTGCACCGAGTGAGCTACAGGAAGAGACGGATACTTGTTCCCATTGTGAAGCAGCGTGACTTTGAGGCTCTTGCATGAGCTGTCTATGAAGAGGCGCCACTCATTCGGGTTACAGGTGATACCTATAGCCTCGAATAGACCGGCCACATTGTTGCAGAAGCACAGTCCATCTTGATGACTGAAGAAAATGGAAAAAACTTGGTGACGCTTCCTCTGATCTGTGACTTGGACGCTTTCATCTAATAAGTTCCATTGCTTGAGCCTTGATGTCAGAAGCTCAGCGTTGGACTTGGTGAGACCAAGGTCTCTGATCAGATCGTTGAGGTCTTTTCGGTTAGGGTAGTATGGCTTCCGCTCCTCATCTGCATATGAAGAGAAATCGTGATCTTCAACGTCTTCCTCGATGTCTGACCTGCTGCTTTCTTTTGAAGGTGGTGTAGCTCTGTCTGGAGGTGTTGGTACAGGAAGTTCAGGGCAGTGTGGTACTGGGGCAATAGATGACGGAATGTCAGGATATGTTACAGGCGGTGCATTTTTGCCAGTGCGACTTTTGGAAGGGTTCACCATGCAGAAGTAGCAATTTGTTGAGTGATCAGTCGGTTCAAGCCAAATTCTTGGGATAGCAAAATGTATGGCTCTCTTCTCTCCCATGTACCAACCTATAAGCAAACAAAATAATATTTGGATTGAGAATTTGATTTAGGCATATTTCACACTAATGACTAGTGATATTTACAATATTAACACAGTTAATCTGCTATTTAAGAGAGTAGCATTTATCCACTTACCTTCAAGAGTTTTCTTGCAGTGCTCACATGTGAAATGAGGAGCCCATGGTTTGTCTTGGTCACCAACAGGCATGCCGAAGTATGCTTTGTAGGCCTCACACATCTTAGCAGATGCTTCCACAGAGTACTTTTTCGCTCGTCTTTATAAACTGGCCACATACGTAGCAAAATGCGTCTACTGGATGTATGCAACCTCTTGATGCCATCTAAATTGACTAAGTTGCTGTGAACTGTAAGGAAAAAGGATGTCTCTCCAAACTTGATAAAAATGGTCTTTATTCCATGCAGTATTAAAGTTCAAGAGTGTACTGAGGATTCAGCAGAGCAAGATTGATCACCCGGTACCAGAGTAACACACAATATATACATTTACATTCCTAAGCTCTTCCTGTAATGGGTGTGGGGTGAAGTGTGAATACTGTCGTTATCAGAATCTGAATAGATATTGAATTCACACCTGTCTGTCTAGGTCAATTCCCCTTTGTCTGTGATGGCCATTGCCCACTTACTATGCAATCCCAATCAATTAGATCCTGTCTCTCCATCTCTCAGGAAGGGCTATAGTGGCCCTATATAACTGTAGTTATACAGCTACCTACAATTCTGTACAGTCCCAGAAAGTTCTAGATAATTCTGGGCAGTTCTAGAAACTTCTTGATAGTTCTCACAATTCCAGAAGCTTCTTAAGTATCTTGAAATATTGCGAATATCCTTAAAAATAGATCAATTTCAAAATATCATTGTGCTGACCACAAAAGCAAAGTTTACAGGGAATAATAACTTTTTTCTATTCATTTAAGGTACAAACAATCAGGCAAACACACTTAACAACTGGGAACAAATATTTTTTTGAAAATTGTTACATGGTGTAATCAACATTTACAGAAATAAAACACTTGAAATAAAGCACTCTGTGTGTAAAGAATCTAGAAAATATAGGTCACTTTTTTAAATTTAATTACTGAAAAAAATAAACGTTTCAAAGATATTCTAATTTATTGAAATGCACCTGTATACTGCTTTTAGTTTAATATTAATTAAAAATATTGCCTTACAGGGCAAACGCTGCCAATAACAAATTCAGGTGATTCTAGCGATTATGAATTAAAGTTCCATCTTTCAGGGGGTAAGTTTTATGCTGCATTCTCATTATTGCCTGTTTGCATTTTTATTGCCTAGAATATATTATAATTATTAATTACTATTATTTCAGATTGTCCTTCTGAATGGGACCTGATATGTGACTATATTAAAAATGAGGACCATTTGCAGTTTGGGGTCAAGAAAGAACTAGGTATGATGATATAATAATTTGCACATGACACTCACTATATACCTGTCAGTTTTTCTGCAAATAATTTCGGTGAAATTATGTGGGAGTCAGTATCTGTGCAGATATTTGTAATCAATGTCAGTAAACTCTTGTCTGCAAACTCAGTACATGATCCTAATAATTTTAAATAGTTGTGTGCATACATCCATTATCTATCTATTTTGGTCCGTTTTGGAGACTAATCAATGCCATTAAAGTTTATGCGTCAATGAATATGGCTTCCATGTGCTATCTGGTTTTTACCTTTTACGAACACATAGTATATAAATTTTGTTTAAAAAAAAAAATGACATGAAAAACGGATCCACCAAGGACACTTCATGTAAAAAAAAAAAAGAAAAACACAGACACCACACTTCTGTGATTCACGGAAGTGTGAATAAGCCCTAAGTGAAAGGAGCACATAGATAAGCTGCCGCCTATCTGACATCTTCATTCTGAAGCAGCTTGCTAGATGAGAAGCCACAGTTGTTACCACACCCTATGGACAGCCACTTTAACTTTACAGTAAGATTATACACTACCTCTTCTTGGCATACTAGTTTTACAATGAGAATTTCCTGAACTGGGTGAAAAGGAAAGTATTTTTTTGTAATAACCACAGTATATCTAGCAGTGAGATTTGACTACTAGAAATCCCACATTACAAAAAAAAAACAGGTGCTCAGCACAGAAGCGGACTTGTATTCTCACTCAGGGTTGTTTCACACTTGCGCCTGGAGTTCGTTCGCCGTGAAGGACTATGTGTCCAACCAAAAAAAGCGGCTTCGCGGCGCAGAGGCTACAATCGGACACCTGCTGGTTGCTTTAAAAACCCATTGAAGTGAATGGGTTTTTAAAAAAAAACTGCTTGCAAACCTTTCCCTATCCTTTTTTCTGATATTTAGGTCGGATTCAGTTCGGACGGACTCCGGGCGCAAGTGTGAACCAACCCTCAGTGCTATTGATATTTCCCATATACTATAATAGCATGTACAGCCACTTTTCTGACAAAAATAGGGATTAGGCATTCCATGTGCTTAGGTATCGATGGTTTGACACCCATCATCTGTGTTTTTGGTGTTTCCAGTGAATAGGCAGATGATAAAATGATCAGTTATAAAAATTCTAAACCCTACATTATTTTTGAAGTAGACTTTGAAGTGTGTGGAGAGAAAACAACAGATCCAGGTTATTTTTCTGATCCACTCTCTCCTGCCAGCTCTGAGTGCTGTGGATCTGGTAAGTAATAAAGTGAAGCAGACATACATACTTCAATGTAAAGGTGCCTGGAAGCTTATCATATTACTCAACTGTTTTGTTTTGTACTAACAGGATCATGCTTTTCACAAACTAGAGATTATGCAGGAAGTGACCTTGACATGGAGGTCAAGACATCTTTGGAAAGAGGTAAGGTGAAACTGAACTTCAAACAATATTCACATGAATTTGAGTGATCTATTGTTGGTCTCATATTGTATCTGCATCTTAAATTTTCAGATAGTCTACCAAATGATAGCAAAAGCAATGGAGCTCCCAGTAAGAGGAGGAGAGGCAGGCCACGGAAAATAAATTCAGATTGCACACATATCTTGGAGACTAAGAAAAACAAGCACTGTAAGTGTGTGTGTGAGGTCTTTCACTCTGTTGTTATGGCACATTTAAGTACTGTACTTTTGAATTTAGTTACATCTGTAAAGTATTTGGTGCATTGGTACATCACAGATGGTGAAAGGAATACCCAAAGGGAAATATTAGGATCACAGAAGTAGGTTCCTACGATACTCTCAATAAATTAAAATATAACTTTTATTAACACACAATAAAAACAGGACAGACGTCAACTAAACATGTAGTATGTCTCATCTATCCCAAAGATAAAAAATGGTTTTCCCTATAGAAAAGGCCCCTAATCCCGAACCCCAGATAGATAAGACAGCAATATATAAACTGATGAAAAACTCATGCATCCAAATAGTGAGAGGATGAGTATCAAAAATAGGATTGTTTATACCATCTCCAAACACTATCTGAGCCAGGAAAATGGGGAACTGATAATTCTCCTCTCAGTAGAAAATAACATATATCCTGGTGTATGGTGTAACCAAAAGCCAGTGAGTTAACAGCGCATAAGGAGGTGAAAGATGTAGTCCAAACACAGCTAAATAGTATGGAGATATTATGTCGGCCCCCCCCCCCCACCCACCACAAAAAAACACACCCCCCCCCCCCCCCAACACAAAACCCCCACACACACCAAAAAAAAATAAAAAAAAAAAAATATTTTTTTTTTTTTTTCTTCTTTTCTCTCCTTTTTTTTTTTTTTTTTTATATTTTTTTTTTAAACACAAAAAAAATTATTTTTATATTTTTATTATAAAAAAAAAAAATTTATAAAAATATAAAAAAATATAAAAACAAAACAATATTTTTAATCTTTTTTCTCCTTTTCTCCACCCCCCCCCCTCTCTCCCCCCCCCCCCCTCCCCCCCCCACCCAAAAAAAAACCCCAACAAAAACCCCTCTCTTTACAAAAAAATAATTTTTTTTTTTTTTTTTTTTTTTTTTTTTTTTTTTCTTCCCCCCTCTTTTAATAATTCACCTCCAATTCTCAAAAGGATTAAAAACAGGGGGGTTTCCAGGCCACGGACCCCAAATCTCTATTTTTTTTTCCCCAGCCCTTTTTTTTTCACCTTTGCTTTAAGGCAAGGGGCCCCCACACACAGGAAAAAGCATTTTTGGGCGCCCAACCCCTCCTGGGCGGTTGGGGGAAGTTCCTCTTGGAGGACATTCTGGTACCATTCTTTATTCATGGCTGTGTTTTTAGTCAAGACTGTGAGAGAGCTGATTCCCTTGGCTGAGAAGCAACCCCACACATGAATGGTTTCAGGATGCTTTACAGTTGGCATGAGACAAGACTGGTGGTAGCGCTCACCTCTTCTTCTCCGAATAAGCTGTTTTCCAGATGTTCCAAACAATTGAAAAGGGGATTCATCAGAGAAAATGACTTTACCCCAGTCCTCAGCAGTCCACTTCCTGTACCTTTAGCAGAATATCAGTCTGTCCCTGATGTTTTTTCTCTCCCCCCCCCCCCCCCCCCCCCCCCCCCCCCCCCCCCCCCCCCCCCCCCCCCCCCCCCCCCCCCCCCCCCCCCCCCCCCCCCCCCCCCCCCCCCCCCCCCGCGCCCGCGCCCCAAACCCCCCACCCCCCCCCCCCCCCCCCCCCCCCCCCCCCCCCCCGGGGCCAAGGGGGGGCGGCGCCCCCCCGGGGGGGGGGGGGAAATTATAATTATTTTTTGGGGGGGAATTTTTTAAAAATATTTTAAAAATAATTATAACTTTTAAAAATATGGGGGAAAAACAATCCAAAAAAAAAAGAGGGGGAATTTTAAAATTAATTTTTTTTCCCAAAATTTTGCCCAGACGCACACCACCCCCTATGTTAGCAGGCAATACCTAGATATTACATAGATATTAAATAAATAAAGTTGGCGGGTCTGAACCTGCATAGTGTTCCATAGGTAAATACATCTGCCAGTGACCTAGGTGAGACTAAGTACACACCTGCACTGTCCACTATATTAGCAGGCCAAAGCCTAGATCTTGTTAAATAGGTAAAACATAGCGGATCTAAACCTGCATAGTGTTCCATAAAAAAGTACATCTATCGATAACCTAAATAAACTCAACGCATATCCCTTGCATTCAATATCAGCAAGTTATATTAATTACTCTAATTTCAGCTGCACGGGGTACACATCTTTGGGAGTTTATCCGTGATATATTACTACACCCCAACTTAAATGAAGGTCTCTTAAAGTGGGAGGACAGATCTGAAGGAGTTTTCAAGTTTCTTCGATCAGAGGCAGTTGCCCAACTTTGGGGACAGAAAAAGAAGAATTCCAGTATGACATATGAGAAACTTAGCCGAGCTATGAGGTTAGTGCAGAGATTCATTTCCTCCAGGGCCGGTGTTTGGGGGGGGGGGGGGGAACTGGCAATTGTCCAGGCCCCCGGAGTCAGGCCCGGCCATATCAATAACAGAAAGGGTCCAAGTATCATGTGCCGCAGGGCCCCTTTCCAAGGTGAGTAAAAATAACAAACATTTTTTACTCACCTGTCCTAGACGTCCAACGTCATCTTCTGGCGTTCTGGACGTCACCGCTGTTCAGCGGTAATGTGGGACATGCTAACAGCTTTCCTCACGTTACCTCTGAGGCCCAATCACAGGCCTCAGTGATGACGTCCAGAACGCGTGATGTCAGCTGCAGAGAAGAGGAAGTCAGCGCCGGCAGGGACAGCGGGGCAGTGCGAGGAGGCCCAGGAGAGTTAAGACAAGGTGAGTATAACTGTATGTTATTTTCCCTTACCTCCCCCAGAGTATAATATAATAATAGCACTGAGGGAGTCTGTAGGGCCGCTGTGGAGCATTATACTGGGGTGCCCCTCTGGATAGCATATTATACTGTTTGGGGCCATTGTGGAGGATTATACTGGGGGGGCCCTCTGGAGAGCATATTATACTGTTTTGGGCCACTGTGGAGCATTATACTGGGGGAACCTCTCTGGGCAATGTATTATACTGTGTGGGGGGCCTTGTGCAGCGCAAATTATATTGCATGGCGCCACTGTGGAGCATTATACTAGGGGGCCCTCTGGGGAGCATATTATACTGTGTGGGGCCTAATATGGAGCATTATACTGGGGGAGGACGCTCTGGGAAGTATAATATATTGCGTGGGGCCACTGTGGAGCAATATACTGGGTGAGCACTGTGGAGAAATATACTAGGGGGACCCTCTGGGGAGCGTATTATACTATGGGCCACTGTGGAACTTTATACTGGTACTGGGGGAACCCCTCTGGGGAGTATATTATATTGTGTTAAGCCACTGTGGAGCATTATACTGAGGGGGGGACACTGTGGGGTGCATATTATACTGTATGGAGCATATTATAGTGTGTGGGGCTGCTGGGGAGCATATTGTACTGCCTGGGGCCACTAAGGGGTAGTATACTGTGTGGGCCACTGTGGAGTATTATACTGTGTTGGCGCATTGGTAGCATATTATACTGTGTGGAGTCTTATATGCCATGTGGGACCACTATGGGGGGCTCAGGGGAGCATTTTATACTGTGTGGGGCCACTGTGGAGCATTATATACCATGTGAAGCATTATACTGTGGGGGAGGGGCTCAAAATTCCTGCTGGCAGCCCTGTGTGCTATGTCTGCATCACAGTTCCCTCACTATAATCTTGCACATATGTGTAGTGTTCCATGGCCATGTCATTCCCCATGGAGTTATTGGGGCCTGCACAGTACTATAGGGGCTGACTATACTGGGAACATACTCAGTAACACCATATAGTCAGCACATATGTAAGACTTCAGTGAAGGAGTCCTGGTGTTAGGCTACTAGCAGGAAGCTGTTGGGTGGGCCTAAGGCCCTTCAGCCCAACACTGTATAAAGGAGAACTATTATATACTGTATAAGGGGGCTCTCTTATTTATAAGGGAGGAACTATTATATATACAGTGGGGAAAAAAAAGTATTTAGTCAGCCACCAATTGTGCAAGTTCTCCCACTTAAAAAGATGAGAGAGGCCTGTAATTGTCATCATAGGTAGACCTCAACTATGAGAGACAAAATGAGAAAACAAATCCAGAAAATCACATTGTCTGATTTTTAAAGAATTTATTTGCAAATTATGGTAGAAAATAAGTATTTGGTTAATAGCAAAAGTTCATCTCAATACTTTGTTATATATCCTTTGTTGGCAATGACAGAGGTCAAACGTTTTCTGTAAGTCTTCACAAGTTTGGCACACACAGTTGTCAACTCCCTCGAAAGGTTTTCTATGGGGTTGAGATCTGGAGACTGGCTAGGCCACTCCAGGACCTTGAAATGCTTCTTACGAAGCCACTCCTTCGTTGCCCTGGCAGTGTGCTTGGGATCATTGACATGCTGAAAGACCCAGCCACGTTTCATCTTCAATGCCCTTCCTGATGGCAGGAGGTTTGCACTCAAAATCTCACGATACATGGCCCCATTCATTCTTTCATGTACACGGATCAGTCGTCCTGGTCCCTTTGCAGAGAAACAGCCCCAAAGCATGATGTTGCCACCCCCATGCTTCACAGTAGGTATGGTGTTTTTTGGATGCAACTCAGCATTCACTCTCCTCCAAACACGACGAGTTGTGTTTCTACCAAACAGTTCTACTTTGGTTTCATCTGACCATATGACATTCTCCCAATACTCTTCTGGAACATCCAAATGCTCTCTAGCAAACTTCAGACGGGCCCGGATATGTACTGGCTTAAGCAGGGGGACACGTCTGGCACTGCAGGATCTGAGTCCCTGGCGGTGTAGTGTGTTACTGACGGTAGCCTTTGTTACGTTAGTCCCAGCTTTCTGCAGGTCATTCACTAGGTCCCCCTGTGTGGTTCTGGGATTTTTGCTCACCTTTCTTGTGATCATATTGACCCCACGGGGTGAGATCTTGCGTGGAGCCCCTGATCGAGGGAGATTATCAGTGGTCTTGTATGTCTTCCATTTTCTAATTATTGCTCCCACAGTTGATTTCTTCACACCAAGCTGCTTGCCTATTGCAGATTCAGTCTTCCCAGTCTGGTGCAGGTCTACAATTTTGTTTTTGGTGTCCTTCCACAGCTCTTTGGCCTTCACCATAGTAGAGTTTGGAGTGTGACTGTTTGAGGTTGTGAACAGGTGTCTTTTATACTGATAACAATGTCAAACAGGTGCCATAACTGAGTGAGTGGAGGACAGAGGAGCCTCTTAAAGAAGAAGTTACAGGTCTGTGAGAGCCAGAAATCTTGTTTGTTTGTAGGTGACCAAATACTTATTTTCCACCATAATTTGCAAATAAATTCTTAAAAAATCAAACAATGTGATTTTCTAGATATGTTTTCTCATTTTGTCTCTCATAGTTGAGGTCTACCTACGATGACAATTACAGGTCTCTCATCTTTTTAAGTGGGAGAACTTGCACAATTGGTGGCTGACTAAATACTTTTTTTCCCCACTGTAACAGCGGGTTACTATATATAATTGGGAAACTGTTAAATATGAGGAGACTATTATAAGGGGGAACTGTTATTTATAAGACAGGCTATTATTTATAAGAGGCCTATAAAAAGGGGAACTATTATATATAAGGCATCTATTATAAGGGGGAGCTATTATTTATAAGGGGGGTATAATTGTTAAGTGTGCTTATTTATAAAGGGGGCTATTAGTGATAATGGGGACTATTATTTATAAGGGTAACTATTATTTATGAGAGGGCTATTATTAATAAGGGGGAACTATATATAAGGGAAAAGTATTATTTTTATGGGGTGACTGTTACTGATAAGGGGGAACTATTACAGATAAGGGTGAATATTACTGATACAGGGCACTATTTATCATTTATAAGGGAGCTATTACTGATAAAGGTGTAATATTATTTATAAGCAGGGATTATTATTTATAAGGAGGTGCCATAATAACTGATGACTGAGTGCAAAAATCTATTAAGCAGTACAA
This sequence comes from Leptodactylus fallax, assembly GCA_947044405.1. Taxonomy (NCBI): domain Eukaryota; kingdom Metazoa; phylum Chordata; class Amphibia; order Anura; family Leptodactylidae; genus Leptodactylus; species Leptodactylus fallax. The sequence continues at coordinate 6,528,672 of CAMRHE010000007.1, read as the reverse complement.
AGGTGGTTATTGGAATTGTGTGTGGTAAAATGGGGCTTATTACTTTTTTGTTGGCAGAAAGGAGGCATTATTATAGGGGTTGCCACTGGAAGACGATGGTGTTGTTTGTATATCAGCATTTGGGGCCCCGACACTTTGTCCAAAACTGGCCCTGATCTCCTTAGTAGTATTTTCAAATGGATTTATAGAAAACATTTCTTAGATTTTTAAATGGCCAATTATGGAATTATTTAGGATAATTATAATGTGAATACCTTTAGAAACATAATAAATAACTTCTTTCCACATATTCTCCTCTCTTTGCAGATTTTACTACAAACGAGAAATTCTTGAACGTGTAGATGGCCGCAGATTAGTGTATAAATTTGGAAAAAACTCAAGTGGTTGGCGTCTAGGAGACAAAGGATGTTAGGAGCAAAATGCCAGAGACTGTGTGAATAGCTGTCCACTGTCAATATATTTGAAAGAAAACAGCCTTGTTATCAAGGACATTGTTGTAGCATCATTATTACGGTGCCAGTTACTTAAGCTGATACTTTAGCTTCAGTAGGTTGTTGTAAACCATTATTACTTTGATATTTTATATACTATGTTCAGTTGTAATATTTTACAGCCTTTAACAGTAAGAAATCACTGTGATATAATTATCAAAACAAATACTACAAGGTAGATGGAAAAAGGTTGCTATAAAATAGCAGTTTCACAAACAAGTACAAATATTTAAAAATTTTTGTACAACATGCTCTAAGATATAATAAGTTATTTCAAAGCAATAGTCTAAAACTAAAAATATAATGCTTAACCTATGTAGTATTCATATACATATGCCTTACATGAAAATGAAAATGTAGTCTACTGGTTTTAAAATACTCTCATCTGTACATTTCTCTTCTTTATGATTTATGTTGTATGTTTCCAGCAACAAATTTCCAAAATGACATTATCAGACAAATGGTACAATTATGATATTATAGACATTAATTCCCAATTTCAAATGTCTGTAAAAAAGTTATGTTCAAGAAGATAATAATGGAAAATTTACTAAGATTGATGTTTTATATGTCTCATGCTGCAGTACACCTCTTAATAAATGTGTTGCAAATTGTGACATTGTGACTGTCTGTGTGCCAGAAAAGCAAATCTAGTAGGAAAGTATTTTTGTCTGTGGAGGCTCTGCACTCCCCAGCTTAACCCCTTTCACTTTTCTTGTCACTTCTACAAAAAAGCTCAAATGTGATGTCCACCAATATTTTTCTTTTTTTTTTAACAACAAAAAACTGGTGTTCATCGGTCGGAAATTTTCCCCTGTATAATTTCAGTATTTTTAATGGTTGTATGTATTTTTGTTTCTATGTAATTATCACAAATGTTGTTAATCAATTCTCCTGTAAGTTAGTGAACATACTTTTAGGTTTATACAATGATGTAATATTACACATCCGAAATAAATTTTAGACCTGTACAGTACAGACCAAAAGTTTGGACACACCTTCTCATTCCAAGAGTTTTCTGTATTTTCATGACTATAAAAATTGTAGATTCACACTGAAGGCATCAAAACTATGAATTAACACATGTGGAATTATATACTTAACAAGTATACTTTCAAGTGTGAAACAACTGAAAATATGTCTTATATTCTAGGTTCTTCAAAGTAGCCACCTTTTGCTTTGATTACTGCTTTGTACACTCTTGGCATTCTCTTGATGAGCTTGAAGAGGTAGTCACCTGAAATGGTCTTCCAACAGTCTTGAAGGAGTTCCCAGAGATGCTTAGCACTTGTTGGCCCTTTTGCCTTCACTCTGTGGTCCAGCTCACCCCAAACCATCTCGATTGGGTTCAGGTCTGGTGACTGTGGAGGCCAGGTCATCTGGCTTAGCACCCCATCACTTTCTTTCTTGGTCAAATAGCCCTTACACAGTCTGGAGGTGTGTTTGGGGTCATTGTCCTGTTGAAAAATAAATGATGGTCCAACTAAACGCAAACTGGATAGAATAGCATGCCGCTGCAAGATGTTGTGGTAACCATGCTGGTTCAGTATTCCTTCAATTTTGAATAAATCCTCAACAGTGTCACCAGCAAAGCACCCCCACACCATCACACTTCCTCCTCCATGCTTCACGGTGGGAACCAGGCATGTAGAGTCCATTCGTTCACCTTTTCTGCGTCGCACAAGGACACGGTGGTTGGAACCAAAGATCTCAAATTTGGACTCATCAGACCAGAGCACAGATTTCCACAGGTCTAATGTCCATTCCTTGTGTTCTTTAGCCCAAACAAGTCTCTTCTGCTTGTTGCCTGTCCTTAGCAGTGGTTTCCTAGCAGCTATTTTACCATGAAGGCCTGCTGCACACAGTCTCCTCTTAACAGTTGTTGTAGAGATGTGTCTGCTGCTAGAACTCTGAGTGGCATTGACCTGGTCTCTAATCTGAGCTGCTGTTAACCTGCGATTTCTGAGGCTGGTGACTCGGATGAACTTATCCTCCGCAGCAGAGGTGACTCTTGGTCTTCCTTTCCTGGGGCGGTCCTCATGTGAGCCAGTTTCTTTGTAGCGCTTCATGGTTTTGGCCATTGCACTTGGGGACACTTTCAAAGTTTTCCCAATTTTTCGGACTGACTGACCTTCATTTCTTAAAGTAATGATGGCCACTCATTTTTCTTTACTTAGCTGCTTTTTTTCTTGCCATAATACAAATTCTAACACTCCATTGAACAACACAACTGATGGTCCCAACCCCATTTATAAGGCAAGAAATCCCACTTATTCGTTTCAATAGTTTTTATTGAAATTTTTAACAGAAATACATTACAAGTTGGAAACACATCGAAAAAACAAGGGCACAGTTATGGCCTCATATACATCATAATCGCAGTACAATACAATACACTCAGATGAGGTACATCCATGAATAAAATACATACAGTGACAATGCATAGTGAGAGCAAGTAAGCCTTTCCATACGTATGATAAACCTAACACGTTACGGCTATAGGGAACGACAATCAAGTTTTGCCATAAGAAGGAGTAGGTGGGGAACGGGCAAGTGGAGGATAAGGTGTAAAGCGAAGGGCACAACAACAAAAGAACAGAAAACACAAACCATAGTCTAGGCCTAGAGAATGAATACAGTCAAATCATATCCCCCCACCCACAGAGTTGGTGGTTCGCCCCTTAAACAAAGGGGAAGACCCATCAGCTACCAGATATCAATTTTCCAATTTCTTAATACCTGGTGTTACAGGAATACCAAATCAGAGCGGCCCCCAGAGGCTATAAGTAAAGTAAAATGTAATACCCTAGTGACAGAGAAGACCTCGCCGTATAGTTCGTCAATGAGTATACGGTGGGGGGGAATGCCTCTGCCCACTACTCCCAGTGTGTCCAGAATCGATCCAGGCCCCCTCCATTACATGCACAAATGCGCTCGTATTGATAGTTCAATGACACCGCTGAAATCAGCTCTGTCAAGGTCGGGCATACAGCAGACTTCCATCTTCTTGCAATGAGTAGGCGGGCAGCCCCTAGCACCTGACAAACAACTGTTCTATGTCTACCCGGTATCATGTGAATACCCAGCAGGAGGAGTGCCAGTTCAGGTGTATACCCCACCACTCCCCCACACAGGCTATTGACCAAGGAAAATACAGAAACCCAAAAGGGCTGAATGAGTGGACAGTGCCAGAACACATGGAATAAAGAGCCATTCTCCCCGCATCCCCTCCAACAGCGAGGTGAACACGATGGGTAGAACTTAGCTATGCGTAAAGGAGGGTAATACCAGCGTAGAAGTAGTTTGCTGTATTGCTCCCTATGTGAGGCACATACTGTGGACCGCTTAGCGCATCTGATCGCCTCCCGCCAGTGACCAACCTCAAATCTACTGCCTATGTCCTCTTCCCAAAGGTTCATGTGTTTAGTCTTGCGAAAAGTGCAATCCATATTCAAAGTTCGATACAGGGTTTTAGTTTTATAAGCCGCTGTGGAAGCCTGTGGGTGTAAGAGGTCAGCGGCCGACTGCGGTAGGCGCAACTAAGTCGAGGTCATGTCAGGCAAGTAGGAAGTCAATCTGGTGTATGTGTATGCTTCCCTTGCGGGCAGATCATATGTCTCTTTCAACACGGAGAAGGGTGCCCTAGTGCCACCCCTATATAGATCAGAGACATACTTTACCCCACATCTGCGCCATACGTCAAGGGATAAATGTGACATCTCTTGAGGGAGCGTCGTAATGGGCAGATTTAGTGCTACCGTAGGAGCATCCCCATCCTGCAGAGTACACAATGCATGCCATGCCCCAATCGTAGCCTGTACAGCCGGTGGAGCAGATATGGAAGATCCACTCCTGGGGCCTGACGCTAAAAGGTAACCCTCCCAATCAGTAGTCTGAACCATTTGGGCCTCCATAGCTGGCCACAGTTTGTCGTGGTTCGTTGTAAACCAGAATTGGAGTTGACCTAAAACTATGGCTAAATAATAATGATACAAGTTTGGTACACCCATACCCCCATTGTCTCTTGATTTAAACAGTGTATGGAGTGCTATTCTGGGTTTACCACCATTCCATAAAAAGGACATCATTTGTTTTTGGAAACTCAGGAAGGTGGACTTTGGTATCGGTATCACTAATGTTCTGAAATAGTAAAGTATCCTGGGAAGGATCAACATTTTATATAACACTATTCTTCCCATCCAACTATGCTCAAATTTAGTTAACCCATCAAGCTCCTTCTGGAGGGTAGCCAGCAGGCCAGGAAAGTTGGCCTTAACTAAATCTTTTGGGTTTGGAGTGAGCTGTATCCCTAGATAGGGTATAGCGTGCAAGCACCATTGATAGGGCGATGTGGTTTTGATGTGGTATATATTGTTTGGAGACATACCAACTCCTAGAATCTGGGACTTGGATTCATTAACTTTATAATATGATAACTCTCCGAAATCTTTCAGAATTTGAGATACAGTACAGAGCACATTATTAGAGTAGGAGAGGGACAGAATCAAATCATCCGCGAATAAGTTAATTCTGTGGTCTGTCCGATCCAACCTGATACCAGACAGACCCGGATGTGTCCTGATCCTTTCGGCCAGAGGCTCCATCACCAATGAAAATATCAAAGGGGACAATGGGCACCCCTGTCTCGTGCCATTGGTAATGGCGAAGGGGCGGGACAGGACCCCATTCGCCAGCACTTGTGCGGATGGGTTAAAGTAGAGGGCAGAGATTGCAGTAGCAATGGGACCAGAAAAACCGAATTTATGGAGAACCTCAAAAAGATACCCCCAATGTACCCTATCAAATGCCTTCTCCGCATCCAGGGACAGGAGCAGAGAAGGCATTCGCCGAGCCTGGGCTGCCGCAACCACCGCGATCACATGCCTCGTGCCGTCTGGGTGAATCCTTAGTGAATCCAACCTGGTCCCCTCCTATCAGTGTGGGCATGACATCGAGAAGCCTATTCGCAAGTACCTTCGCGAACAACTTAACGTCCGCATTTAATAGTGATATGGGCCGGTAGTTAGAGGGTCGGGAGGGGTCCTTGCCTGGTTTGGGTAGTGTCACAATCGTTGCGGATAGCATCTCACGGGGAAAGGTTCCTGTCACCATTGCTAAATTAAACACCTCAGTAAGGTGAGCAAGAATAAGTGGCTTGAACAGCTTGTAGTATTCCCCAGAGAACCCATCTGGGCCGGAAGATTTATTAAGTTTTAATCCATCAATCGCCCTAGCCACTTCCTGAGTGGAAATAGAAACATTTAAAGATTGCAGCTGTGCAGGTGTAACAGAGGGAAGGTGCAAAGAGCACAGGAATCAGTTAATATCTATCATTGAAGGCTGCGTGGTGTCCGAGTCAACTTTCAAGTTATACAGGTCCTGATAATATTTACTGAATTCATCAGTAATTTGTTGAGGATGGAAGATTTTATCTGTGGTCGCTTTAGACACAAGAAATGGAATTTTAGATTTAATCCTTGCTGCCTTGACTCTCTGTGCCATTAGTTTGCTGGCTTTATTGTACGACCGGTAATAGGAGGCTTTCACGCGTTTAGTGTGTTTTTCAAAATCCACCAGTAGATGGGCGCTCAAGTCATCCCTGGCCTTCCGCAAAGCAGTCGATAGGGCAGGGTTAGGGTCAACTTTGTGCTTCTGCTCTAGAGTTGCAATAGAAGCAAGTAGCTCCCTAATCGTTTTCAGGCGGATTCGCTTAAAGCGCGAGGCATGCTGAATCATTAGACCCCTAACAAATGCTTTATGTGAATTCCAGAGGCAAAACTTATCCTCTACCGAGGGGGAATTAATGTCAAAGAATTCGGCAATGTCAGTGTTCAATTTCTCGGTTACCGATTTCAGAGACATGACATATGTATTGTTTCGCCATGACACGGGGGGAGCCATTGTGCCCGCTAAGTGGATGCTAAGTATGAAGGGTGCGTGGTCAAACCACGTGATATTTCCTATTTCACAACTTTGTACTCTAAGTAGCATATCACTCTGGGCTAGGAACATGTCTATTCTGGAGTAGGATTGGTGACGAGCAGAGTAGTACGTATAAACGTTTTTCCCCCATTTCGCCATAGTTCCACAGTCCTGGGGAGCTGAGGACCCTTCCGCGCCCTAAATTCCGGGTGTCACCGGCGCCGCTTAGTCGCTATGAGCCGCTAGACTATTGTGAGGCCTCAGAGCTTCACAGATCAGCGGCCATCTCAGTCGGCTCCAAGCCACGGCCCCCGAAATCCCACTTATTAAACCTGACAGGGCACACCTGTGAAGTGAAAACCATTTCAGGTGACTACCTCTTGAAGCTCAGCAAGAGAATGCCAAGAGTGAGCAAAGTAGTAATCAAAGCAAAAGGTGGCGACTTTGAAGAACCTAGAATATAAGACATATTTTCAGTTGTTTCACACTTTTTTGTTAAGTATATGTGTTAATTCATAGTTTTGATGCCTTCAGTGTGAATCTACAATTTTTATAGTCATGAAAATATAGAAAACTCTTGGAATGAGAAGGTGTGTCCAAACTTTTGGTCTGTACTGTATGTCTAGTAAAGACTTATTTAGTTTTAGACATAGTAGTTGTTACCAATAAGAGTATAACTGTTAATTTAGTAACTTAAATGGGTTGTTCAATTTAAGCAAATAAATGTTATTGTTCCTTTAATGCAAACTTAAACAATTCTCCAATATTTTCTTTATTAATTCTTCATAGTTTTCTAGATTGCTGCTTGCTGTCATTCATTCTGCTTACTTTCAGTGGATAAAAATCAGACCATGGTCATATGATATGCACTCCATGGTCATGTGATGAACACAAAGGTGCACAACTCATTACCAGGCAGATGTCTGATTACTGGGCTGAGACTGTAATGAGCTGTGCACCAGTGTGTTCATTACATGAGCATGAACTGTATATCACATGGCCATGATCTGATTTTTATCCACTGGAAGCAAGCAGAATGAATTACAGCAAGCAGAGATCTAGAAAATCATAAGGAATTGATACGGAAAGTATATTAGAAAACCATATAACTATTTATTACACAAGCAATAACATTTATTTGCAGAAACTGGACAACCCCTTTAAGAAACCCAAACCTATTAGAAACCAACAGCCTGGAAAGGAAAAAGAACAAGAGCAACATCCCAACATCTTCAATCTGTCCAAACACAACCTAAGTATAGCAGAAAAAGGCCTTTTATCCAAGGGCCTATCCTTCTGCCCCACCCAAAAAAAACCCAATGAGGTGAATCTATTTATAGATCTGAACTCTTACATTAGAAAACTAATCCTCAAAAGACATTTTACCATACTTGAAAACACAGCAAATGCATCAAATCAAGGTACCATATCCAAAGAAATCACCAGAGGTGAAAATACAGCACAAAAAAATATATCAACAGACCTCAAACCCAAGTCCAAATTTTATCTGATACACCACCGAGGAAGTAATTTAGAAACCTTCTACTCCTTGGTAGCTGCGGACCTCAGACAGATCCACACGAATTGCCCTTTAGATACAAAGAAAAACAATCTAAGTAAAAAAGAATCCAAAGCAATGAAATCACTTATGAATAATACAGACATAGTGATAAGAAATGCAGACAAAGAAGGAGATATAGTTATACAAGACCGGGAAATCTATTCCGGATGAAATAGAAAGAATTTTGTCCGACAAAAAATACTGTCAAACTCTACTCCCCAATCCCTCGAAAAATCACCAAATAGAATATGAGTCTTATCCAAGATGCCTTTTCAAAAGGAATTCTAAATAAAAAAGAAAAAGCCTTCCTAAACATTTCAAACCCATCCTTAGCTCTATTCTGTCATTTACCCAAAATACACAAAGACTGCCATAACCCATCATAACCCACATTAGACGTAAGCTCTCTATATAGCAACATCCGACATGAACAGGGTCTTCTAGCTATTAAATCAAAAGTAACCTGTACATCAAAAGGAATTTCTACTTAAAGGAATAAAATTCATATTGGAACATAATGTCTTTCAATTTGGATCAAAAGTCTATATCCAAATACGAAGCACAGCTATGGGCACCAGATTCGCACTGAGCTATGCAAATATTTTCATGGGTAATTTTGAATAACTATAAACTTACAATAATCACATATGGAGATCGAACATAGTCTATTATAAGCGGTATATAGATGACCTTTTTATTTGGGATGGTACTGAAGAACCTTTCACCTCCTTCAACCAATACCTCAATGACAATACACTAGGGTAGAACTCACGGGAAAATCCACAGCAGACACAATTGAATATTTAGACCTTCTTCTAACTGCAGACAACAGTCAAATTTATACGAAAACTTATTTTAAATCAGTTGATTGTAACAGTTTATTAGATTTCAACAGTTTACACCAAATGGAAGTCAAATGTACCTTACGGAAAGTTCCGCAGAATTAGACGGAACTGTACACGAGACAACGACTACAATACACAAAGCAAAACTTTAGTACAGAGGTTCCAAGAAAGGAACTACCCCAAAAAACTCATAGAGGCAGCTAGATTCCAAGCCCGACAATTATCACAAGAAGAATGTTTGAGACCAGGGAACAAAAACATGAATGACAACTACCACTATAATTTCATTACTTCATACAATTCTTCTCACCATTACATCAAAAAAACTCTACAGAAACATTGGCCGATCATTTTAAATTATCCTTTTTTGAAAAAGATCCTACCCAGCAGACCAAGTATAACATACATAAGAGCCAAAACTGTAAAAAAAATTTCTAGCACCTAGTAGATTAAGACCAATCACAAAACAACCATTATTCCACACTTCTGATCATATTAAAGGCAGTTTCAAATGTAACCAGCCGAAATGTAAATGTTGTTTGTTCATAAGTCCCTGCAAAAACTTCTTCATGAGTAACTGAACAGGGGAAAGATTTAATATTAAATATTTCTTGAATTGCTCCCTATTGCTTCCTATGTAATTTATCTGCTTTAATGCCCATACGGACTGCAATATATTGGTAGGACAATTATGTCCTTTAGAGAACGCTTGAACCAGTGGCGTAACTAGGAATGCTGGGCCCCAAGGCGAACATTTCACATGGGCCCCACACAAACCGCCCCTGCACACAGTATTATGCCGGATAGTGGCCCCTGCACACAGTATTATGCAGCATAGTGGCCCCTGCACACAGTATTATGCAGAATGGTGGCCCCTGCACACGGTATTATGCAGCATAGTGGCCCCTGCACACAGTATTATGCCCCACAGTAGCCCCATGCACACGGTATTATGCCCCATAGTGGCCCATGTACACAGTATTATGCCCCACAGTGGCCCCTGCACATGGTATTATGCCCCATAGTTTTCCCTGCACACAGTATTATGCCCCATAGTGGCCCCTGCACACAGTATTATGCCCCATTGTGGAACACCCATAGTATAATGATCGGAGACCCAGGGGAGGATACAAACATAAAAAACAATGCTACTTACCTCTACCTGGCTCCGATGCACTCCGGTGCGCTACTTCGGTCATCTTCAATGTTGGATCAGATCTCGCGCGAGCCAGGCCGGCATCGCGACGCATAATGACGTCGGCTGACATCTGGGACGTCACGAAAGAGGCCCGGAGCCTGCGGAGCGTAGGTTAGGTGAGTTACAGTGTTTTTTATGTTTGCTCACCTCCCCTGGGCTCCCGATCGTAGCATAGCAGTGTTTGTGGGGTTCACGATAGCAGCTGCCACAGGGCTCCGGTCCCCTTAATGTCCCGGGCCCTGTTGCAGCCGCTGCCGCGGCTACACCGGTATTTACGCCCCTGGCTTGAACAAACACCGTTCAAATATAATAAACGGGTACATGAAGAACAGTGTCTCTAGACATGCCTCCTGTTATCATAACCTTACCTTTGAGGGATTTATAGTGACTCCCATTGACCATATTCTAGTAAACATACCTAATCGCATCAGTTCCCTTATCAAAAGGGACATGCACTGGATCTATAAAATGGACACCTTGAACCCAGCTAGTGTCAATGAAACATGCAGTTAAAGGGGTATTCCCATGAACATAGTCATAATAATAATAATAGTCCTTTAATAGTCCCACAATGGGGAAATTCAGTGTGTTACAGCAGCAAAGATAAGCAGATACAAATACAAATACAACATGTACAGGAATGTTCCAAGGTAAGAGGCATTACATTGATAGACAGACAGATAGGAAGTAGCAGAGGAGGGGGGGGGGGATTTAACAGGCAGAGAGATATTTCAGTTCTCTGTGTGTAATGATCTCCGCTTAGGTCGGTGTTGGTTGTACAGCCTAACCGCGGTGGGGAGGAAAGACTTCCGATAGCGCTCCTTCTGCATGGAGCTCACCACTGACAGTATCCTTTTGTCACCCACCACCTGCACTGGGTCCAGTGGGCTCCCCAGGACAGAGCTGGCCCTTCTAATCAGCTTGTCAAGTTTATTTCTGTCCCTGGTTGATATGCTGCTCCCCCAGCAGGCCACTCCAAAGAAGATGGCTGATGCCACTACCGAGTTGAAGAAAGTCCTAAGAAGTGCCCTCCGGATTCCAAAGGCTCTCAGCTTCCTAAGCAGGTAGAGCCTGCTGTGGCCCTTCCTGTACAGGGCCTCCATATGATCTGCCCAGTCCAGCTTATTATTAAGGAGCACACCCAGGTACTTATAGGTGTTCACAATCTCGATGCCTGTCCCCAGGATGTCCACTGGTTTAGGAGGGCATCTGCCTTTACGGAAGTCCACCACCATCTCCTTGGTCTTCCCCGCGTTAATCTTCAGGTGGTTCCGGTGGCACCAGTCCACAAAATCCCGGTTCAGTTCTCTGTACTCCCTGTCATCATCGTCTGTGATGAGGCCTACTATTGCAGAGTCGTCAGAATACTTGTGTAGGTAGCAGCTAGATGAGTTGCACCGAAAATCTGCAGTGTACAGTGTGAAGAGGAAAGGGGCGAGAACCGTACCCTGAGGTGCCCCCGTATTACAGATCACGATACCTGACACACAGTCTTGGGCTCTCACGTATTGAGGTCGATTTGTGAGGTAGTCTAGGATCCAGTTGGAGAGGTGGTGGTCCACTCCAGCAAGGCCCAGCTTGTCCCTCAATAACCTGGGCTGTATGGTGTTAAAAGCACTGGAGAAATCAAAGAACATTATTCTCACCGTGTTCCCTGGTTTCTCCAGGTGAGACAGAGCCCTGTGCAGAAGGTGGATGATGGCATCATCTACCCCAATGCCCGGCCGATAAGCAAACTGGAGGGGGTCCATAGCAGGGCTCACTAGAGGGCGGAGATGTGTGAGAACCAATCTCTCTAAGATCTTCATCAGGTGGGATGTCAGTGCTACAGGTCTGTAGTCGTTGAGGTCCATAGGGTGAGGTTTCTTTGGAACTGGTACCACACAAGAAGATTTCCATAATTTAGGGACTATTTCCTGCCTCAGGCTCATATTATACATATATGTAATTATACCACACAGCTGGTCCCCACAAGTCTTAATTAGCCTTTCACTGATGTCATCTGGCCCTGCGGCTTTCCTCGCCTTGATCTTTTTCATCTCCCTCCTCACCTGGGCCCTTGTGAAGGTCAGACTGTGGTCAGATAAAGACGGATTTCTGGATTTACTGGTCTGTTGGGAAGTAGCCGCATGGGGTGAAGTCATTGTGGTAGGGGGAGCTGAAGGACATACTGGGGTGGGAGGAGCTGGTGTGTGATTCTAGCAGACAGATTGGCAGACAGATTGTTTATGACCTGAAATTGACTTAAGCCCCTCCCAGACCCCCCTTATGTCTTTTCTTTCCATTTGCTTTTCCATTTTTTCCTTATAACTGGCTTTTCCCTGCCTGATTTGATGCCTCAGCTCCTTTTGTACTTCCCTCAACCCCTCCTTATCTCTTGTCCTGAATGCCATCTTTTTCTCCTTAAGTAGTGTTTTTATATCAGAGTTAATCCATGGTTTGTTATTGGGGAAGCACCTCACCACTTTTGTGGGTACTGTGTTGTCCACACAAAAATTAATGTAGTCCGTTATGCAGTGTGTGAGTCCTTCTATGTCTTCCCCATAAGAATCCTGCAGAACTTCCCATGCGGTTGTGTCAAAACAATCCCTCAGAGCCTCATCACTCTCCTCGGACCATATCCTCACTGTGCGGGTGACAGCTGGTTCTCTACGTACAAGTGGCTTGTACACAGGTCGGAGATGCACTAGGTTGTGATCCGATCTTCCCAGGGGCGGTAGGGCTGATGAGTTATATGCCTCCCTTGCGTTGGCAAAGAACAAGTCCAGTGTTTTGTAGTCTCTTGTGTGGCAGGTTACATACTGTGTGAAACTGGGCAGTGTGGATGATGGGGAGGCATGGTTGAAATCACCCGATACAAGAAAGAGAGCCTGGGGATGTTTCAACTGTAAATGGCTCAGCGTGGCTTGTAGGACCTCGCAGGCAGCGTCAGCTTTCGCAGAGGGGGGGACATATGCAGCTATCACGATGACATGCGATAGTTCCCTTGGTAGGTAGAAAGGTCTCATGCTCACAGCTAATAGTTCAATGTCCTTACAGCAAGTTTGCTCCTCAATCACAATGTGCCTAGGATTACACCATCTATTATTCACAAACATTGCCAGCCCTCCACCTTTCCTCTTACCACTCTCCCTTGTCCTGTCTGCCCGAAGGAGTTTAAAACCATCCAAGGAGACCAGAGGGTCAGGAATAACTTCAGTGAGCCAAGTCTCTGTAAGTAGCATCATGCTACACACCCGAAACTCCTGATGATGCCTGGTGAGCGCTGTTAGTTCATCCATCTTGTTTGCAAGAGATCTCACATTGCCCATAATGATGGAGGGAAGAGCTGGTCGGTAACGCCTCTTTTTAATCTTCTGAAGAGTTCCAGCTCTGCAGCCCCTCCCCCGCTTTTTTCTTTCTCCAGAGCTCTCGGGGGATGTGTGGGCAGATGGTATGCAGCCCTGCTGTGTCTCTAAGCTGCAAAAGTTTCTCTCTTGAGTAGACAAAGGAATTGTCTGCAGACACAAAAGTTCCCATTTCAAGCAGAACAAAAAGACAGATAAAAACAAAAAAAGTATCACAAAGGTCCAATTCCAAGTCTTTGTGTGTTTCTTCATAGTGCAAAGTCCCTTAAGTAGAGAGATAAAAAACAAGACAAAGAAAGAAAAATAAGAGAGAGAGTCTCAGAGCTGCTGTAGCAGGCTGCCACTCCAGCGGCGCCATCTTGGAAAAAAAAAATAAAAAATACAAATATCTATATTTGTAGATAATTAAAAGCTAAACACTTTTGCAAATATAAGTAGCTAAAAATTCTGCAGAGTTTTAAAGATTTTCTTTAACTAACTTAGTGGTGTGAGTCTGTTGTCTTGATCGGTTGCCAATGGATATGACCACAAATGCAGAAACTTTCTATGGTCTGGGACTTGTCAGGAACCCAGCCATGATTTTCTTATTGTAGGTGGGTTATCATACAGGGACACTACAGGTATCAGAAGATATCCCGGCCACAATAAGGAAATCATGGTTGATTTTCTGACCTTCGAAAGTTCCTGCATTCATGGTCGTATCCACTGGCAACCTATCAAGACAACAACTTGTGACCACAAGATAGTTAGAGAAAATCTTTAAAACTCTGCAAAATGCAATTAACTAATTCTAGTACCCAAGACTTCTCACATACTTTGGGGAACAAAGTGATTTTCATCTTCTTCTTAAGGTACTAAAAATACAATAAAAATCCTAAAAACTACTGAAAGCCTCAAAATAGCACCAACAGATCTCAGCATCAAACACATATCAACATAATAGATGCTAGGCTCTCTAATGTCTAGGCTCTGTAATTCCTATAGGACATTATCAGGTAGGGGGCATGATTCACAGCTCCAATCAGAGGCATCCAGTGTCAGAGCTCAGAATCACACCCCTTATCTGCTCCTGCCTGACACCTCCCTCCCTCCATTACACCATTCTTCTGTAATACAAGAAACACAACATCGCTTCTTTTGGCACTAAAATGCCAAAAGAAGGGGTTCACTAAGGGCTCACTTCTTAAAGTACTTATCAACAATTAGAGGCATGTCCATTAGTAAATAAACAAACGGAGCATGTGGTGCTGAGTGACTCTCACACAGTGATATATTAGTATTAGATTTGACTCAAAGTTTCAAGCTCGGGTCGAACCCAAAACTTTTGGGGTTCGTTTCCCATGAAGTACTGTTACATTTCAAGTACTGTTACTGGAGTCTCCTTAGACCCTATAGCAGGGGTCAGCAACCTTCAGCACTCCAGCTGCTGTGAAACTACAACTCCCAAAATGCGCCTTTCTCTTCCATGGGAGTTCCAAAAACAGCAGAGCAAGTATGCATGCTGGGAGTTGCAGTTTTACAACAGCTGGAGTGTTGAAGGTTGCCTACCCCTGCCCTAGAGTATAATAAGCAGAGGCGCAGGGGAGGTAAGCAAAAATAACAAAAATACTTATGCCTCTCCTCTCTTGGTCATCTTTTCAGCGTCTAGCTGTGTCCAGCAACCTCTTCGGGGGGGGAGGGAGAATGGGGGGAGAGGTGTATTAAGCGAGCAGCACAGTCCCCCTTGACCGATCCTGTACCACACCTCCCCCTTTTAGAGCAAGCTGGGAGGAAGGAGGACCCTATGTCCATCTTCCTCGCGCATCTCTGCGGCCTCAACCCACCAGGACAGGCCATCTGCATTGCCGTGAGCCCGACCAGGCTTGTGCCGGTTGTCATAGTTGTATTACAGAAGCACCAAGCTCCAACGCAACAACTGCCCATTTTGACCTACTACGTGTTTTATCCAGATCTGAGGGTGGTGATCTGTCACCACGGTGAAGTGGTATCCGTACAAATAAGGCAGCAAAGGCTGCAGGGCCCAAACAATTGTTAGGCATTCCTTCTCCACCGTGGCGAAGGCTACTTCCCACGGCAGAAGTTTCCGACTGAGGTACTGATCTTGCCCCGCTGAGTCAAGTTGGATCAGTACAGCACCGAGGTCGGAACGCCTTCCACCCCATGAGCGCTCTGGCTGCGGGTGACCACTGTGATACCAGCACTCCGTTCCTCACCCGGATCGGCCTTCAGATCCCCGTGAGCTACTTGACTGCCTTGCACATAGCCAAAAGTTGGGTGCTGATCTGAGGTACTGGGTGAAGTAGGCAGAGTTGCCCCAAGTATCTCAGGGGAGCTACTCTGTACATTTTCATAGCAAGCATTAGAAATTACATTGTCAGTACAGTCATTAGTAATTGTAGGTTCACAGCGATCTGCAGTGGTGAACTGCTTTAGACAGGGTCACATTGAGGGGGTCAGTCTTCCCCTCAGATGCAGGTGTGTCTACAGTCAGGTCAGCACTAATATCTTTCACAGGAATAGGCAGAGCATCATTAACATTCTCATTGTACTGTTCAGCTGTGGACAAACCAGAGGTGGGGAGGACTGATTTTCCCCTTTGCCTGTGTGACAGGCTGCAGTACTACAGGTACATCAGATTCATCATCATTAGTAGACAATTTACCACAGCAAGTTGGGGTTCTTTTCACCCCATGTTGGGACATGATGGGCCCCAAGTCTGTTCCCAACAGTACATTAGCAGGGAGATTCAACATTAGCCCCACATCTTGCATTCCTTTTCCAGTACCCTAGTCCAAATGGACACAAACCATGGGCACAGTTAAGCGTTCTTGTCCAATACCCCTCAGGGTCAGAGTTTTCCCAGGTATAATACTTTCCAGAGAGACCAAATCAGGTTGCACAAGAGTAACATCCGCCCCAGTGTCCTGAAATCCCATGACCACTTTATCCCCCACAGTGACCTGTTGACGTTGGCATTGGATTGGGCTCCCAACCAAATACCAATCAGCCAGCTGCTGTGGCCTGGGAAGCAGGGGGGTTCTTAGTGCGCTTAGGGAACACTGCTTTGAAATGTCCTGGCTGGTTACAGGCATGACACCGCTGGACCTCTCCCTGGGGCTTGAAGAGGGGCACTGGCACGCCCAGAGTTCTTGGGACAGGGGAAATAGAGGGGCCCCTGGGACAGAGTTTGTCTTACTCCCCCTCCAGCCATTGCTGGCAGGCTTCCAAGACATCCTGTTGGCAAAGTAACGATCCACCATTGCTGCAGTAGTTTGAGCGTCCTTGGGTCCCTGATCCAGGATGTGCCATTGCACCTCCTCTGCACAGATATTGGACCCAGTCTGCCATTGGTAGCATGCGTTGTTTACACACCTTTTCAAATCCCCGCAAGAACGTGTCCAAGTCCCCATTTGGTTCTGAGACTGGAAAGACCTCGCATCGAAGCTTTGGTGTATGGGTCCTGGGAGTCTGCGCAGGGGTAGATTGTGCCTGCCGTGAGCCCTCCAGCCTGGTTAGCTCAAGCTGATGCTACCGCTCTGCCTGCCATTCACGGGCCTCTCACTCTGCCTTCCATTCACAGGCCTTCTGCTCTGCCTGCCATTCACAGGCCTCGTGCTCTGCCTCTGCCTACCCTTCACAGGCCTCCTGCTCTGCCTTCCGTTCACTGACCTCCTGCTCTGCCTCTGCCTGCCATTCACTGGCCTTCTGCTCTTGTTCTTCCTGCCACATCCGGAGGAAGACTTCACCTAGTTCCTGGTTCCCCTCCTTCATACCTTGGATGTACTGTCATTTGAAGGGTTCGTGGGGAGAGCAGGAGTTCCTGGCTCCCCCAGTAGCTGCTGCGTCCTCCACATCAGCTATCTGCTCAGCGTCTCTAGAAGCAAGTTGAAGTTCTCTATTTCTGCTCCACAGAACACCAGCTATCCGCTGGAAACCATTGCCAAATAAAAAATAGGACAGAAAAAAAAAGAAAAAAAGAGAGGGACAGTACCGTACCAAACTTTCACCGTAGTCTTATGCCCGATCTAGTACCAAGCACGGTTCATAGGATTGCACCAATCCTCAGCGTCTGAGTGATTCCGCACCCATATGCCATCACTGTGAAGGATAACACTTTGCCAAGCTACTTGGCCTATTTGCGATCACCTCTCTTACCTTCCACTCACCACCCGTGAGTACCAGGGTTCGTAGGATAACATGAAATGAGCTTTATAAATGTTATATATTTATTAATCCGAGTGGGTCGGTACTTGCCGCTAAGGTATACAGAATATACATCAGTGGATGTTCAGGCAAATACAGGTAAAAATAAGCCTATTCCGTGCTTCCAACAGAGCCGCCTTTGGATTTGAAACGTCCGTTCAAGTCTTGCGCATCCGAGGAATATTTTGGTGCAACTATAGGATGCTCCCCTCATAAAATATCATCATTTTACTATTTTTTTCTTTTCTTTGATGATCTTCTGGGGACATCCTGTCTGCTAGAAAAGTTTGAATACACATCTCTCCAGGATTTTCCCTGCTGAGATAACGAAGTTTCACTTGTATGCACAGAGGTGAGGGGGATTGTCTGCAGACATCAAGTATGTCAGGGTACTGTAGAGTTATAGGTTGGACTTGATGGGCTGGTGTCTTCATCCAACCTCATCTACTATGTAACTATGTAACCCATAAATCCATGCTGATTGGGCGTTATTATTATTTACATTGAAGTACTCCAGGATAGCACCATTTAGAAAGCTCTGAAATATCTTACCCACCACAGAAATCAACCTTACTGGCCTATAGTTTCCAGACTCACTTTTAGATCCCTTTTTGAAAATTGGCACCACATTTGCTATGCGCCAATCCTGTGGAACAGAGCCAGTCATTACTGAATCCTTAAATATTAGATATAAGGGCGTGATGCAAGGGCCTAAGCGATAAGGATTATTGAATTATTGATTTTTGACAATACTGTATTGATAAATTGGCAGCAACTTTATACTCGGAACAAAATGGCAAATATGGTCCTTATGGCTTTCCAAACTAATAAACACCTTTAATTAAGTGATAACCGCTAAGAATTTTTGAATTATTGATTTTGGACAATACTGTATTGATAATTGGCCAGCAACTTTATACTGGGAACAAAATGGCGAATATGGTCCTTATGGGTTTCCACACTAATAAACACCTAACCGCTAAGAATGATTGAATTATTGATTTTTGAATTATTGATTTTTGACAATACTGTATTGATAAATGGCCAGCAACTTTATACTGGGAACAAAATGGCGAATATGGTCCTTATGGGTTTCCACACTATTAAACGCCTTTAAATAAGTGATAACCGCTAAGAATTATTGATTTTTGACAATACTGTATTGATAAATGGCCAGCAACTTTATACTGGGAACAAAATGGCGAATATGTCGTTATGTCTTTCCACACTAATAAACACTAACTGCACAGATCAGTGGCTATTATTGAATTTTGCCACTACTGTATAGAGAAATGGCCTGTAATTTTATACTCTGAACAAAATGGCGAATATGCCCTTTATTTGTTTCCACACTAATAAACGCCTTACAAAAGGCGTTAGAACAAATAACTGCAGATATTAGTGGATCAGAATTCAGTTTTCTTTGGCACAGTAGTACTGACAAATGGCCTGTAATGTTATGCTTTGGAAGAACAGTCAATAAGCCCCTTATAATAAACGCCTTGAAAAAGGCATTTATTACAGATAAGTACAGATATTAGTGGTTGATAATTCATTGTTTTTTTGCTGTACTGCACTGCAAAAGGCTTGTTGTGTTCCACCTTGACGACACAGATATAAGTAATGAGCAGCAGTATAACGGCAGTTAGTGCTGCAATGTATATTAAAATTCTTGCTTTAAATGATGCTGCAACCACCCCGAATTCTTCTTTCAATTCCTCCCTATCTTTTCCCTACATTTCTAAGGCTCAGTCTCTTTCCCTGAACTTATATCTGTTTTCTAAGTCTTTCCCTAGCTCCTGGTGACGTCTGTCAATACAGTAAGAGCGATGTGAAATGACTGTGCCTAAAATGGCCGAGGGTTTTTATAGGGCTGTGACATCACAGGGCAGGCTGGCTGCTGATTAGCTGCACACTTGGCATTGTGGGTGATCCCGCCTTCCCAGAGTCCCTTGTCCCTTGTACTAACATGAGCAGCGGCCATTTTATAAAAAAAATGCGATTCGAAGCATCGAAGCGTGAGGAAATCCGGAATTGAGACAAATCGAAGATTTCCTGAAATTCGGATCATATTCCACTTCTGCAGCTTTGATTCACTCATCTCTAATTGTAAGCTCTTGCGAGCAGGGCCCTCAGTCAATTTGTGTTAATTGACTATTTCTTTGCAATGTATCTTTTTGTCTGTACTTGAACGCTACAAATTGTACAGTGCTGCGGAATATGTTGGCACTATATAAATAAAATGTATTATTATTATCATTATTATTATTATATGTGGAGTCCTTATGGGTGGAAATTAATGGAGGAACAAAGAATAAAAAAATACTCATAGGGGTATGTTATAAATCCCCAAATATAATGGAAGAAGCCATAGCCGCTGGTTCTCTGCTGTTTAATAAAGCAGAGACCCGACACTAATGCCCGCTATCAGTGCCCGCACTGATCACGGGTATTAACCCCTCTGGCGCCTCAGTCAATATTGACCGAGGCCGCCATTTTGCCGGGGACCGGCAGCACCAAGATCAATCTCTGGGACCAGCGTCCCATTGCTATGACAGCCGGGAGCCTTGTGAGGGCTCCCCGGCCTGTCACTCATCAGTTTCTATTGCAGGCTTCTGTATGCAGCCTGCAATAGAAGTGCTATTTTTTTGCATTGCATTGTAATGCATTAGCATTGGTGATCAGACCCCCTGGGGTTCAAGACCCCTAGGGGATCTAATAAATGCAAAAAAAAAAAAAAAGTAAAATTTGAATAAAAAGTTATCAAAGCAATAGCAATTCCCCAAAATGTTATAACTAAAAAGTATACCTGGTCCTGCAAAAAATGATACCCTATGTATCCCTGTATACATAAGTATAAAAAAGTTACAGGTGTCAGAATATGGCAACTTTTAGAGAAAATTTTTTTTTTGCAGTTTTTGATTCTTATTAAGGGATTAAAATGTAAATAAAACCATATAAATTTGGTATCCCCCAAATCGTACCAAAACATAGAACACAGATGACATTTTGGCTGCAGAGTGAACTCCGTAAAAACGAAGCCCGTAAGAAGGTCGCACAAATGCACTTTTTCTTCAGATCCCCCCATTCTGAATTTTTTTCCATCTTCCCAGTACATTGTACAGAATAATAAATGGTAGCATCATGAAGAAAAATTTGTCCCGCAAATATTAATACCCCATACGGCTCTGAGAGCGGAAAAATAAAAAAGTTATGGGGTTCGGAAGGGGAGGAGTCAAAAAATGAAAAACGAAAATTGAAAAATCCCTCTGGCGGGAAGAAAATCCAATGGCCAGCAACATGATTAGGGGTAATGTTAACTCCCAATTAAATGTCACCTGTTTAAACCAGGAGGAAGTGCGGCGCTGCCTTCAAAACACTAAAATAAAGAAGTTGCAAGGTCCAGATGGCATACACCCCTGAGTTCTGAGGAAATTATCCATAAGGACTATATTTGCCATTTTATTCCCATTATTAAGTTACAGGCCATTTCTCAATACAGTATTGGCAAAAATCAATAATTCTTAGCCAAAAATCTCTGTCTTTATCATGCTTTTTTTCATAGGTGTTCTTTAGTGGGGAAATAAATAAGGGGCATATTTGCTGTTCTCTTCAAAGTAGAAAATTACAGGCCTTTTGCCCTGTATTTATTTCCTTTGCAATTACGTTTTTTCATCAAACAGTATGTCAGACAGAGAAGCAAGAGGCCATGCACAGGGTGGGCCACAGTCCAAATGTTTCTGGCATGGGCATAGGTCGCAGCAGAGTAAGGGGGCGTGGCAGCAGGCCCTGTGCCCTCTCCTGTCCTCAACCTGCCTCTGTCCTTTTCTGCTCCCTCAGCTAGAGAACTACTGTATGCTGTGGGCTCAGATCCACTATACAGTGAGGAGGAGGTACTAGAGGACAGTCAGCAGCTACTGCTCAGCCAAGATCTGGAGGAGACATCCGCCACTTCCTCTGGTAGGTGATGAGGAGAGTGGCGTAGGAGCTGGTGTTGAGGAGGACATCAGTGACCTGCAGACAGTAGTGGATGACGATGTAGCCAATCATAATTGGGAGTCAGGTGACGAAGGGGCTTCATTGTCATCAGGAGAAGAGGGTTGCAGTTTGCGCATGACGCAGCATGGGAGTCAGCAGTGTAGCAACAGTGTGAGGTCGGGAGCTAAACATGCCCGGGTAGACCAACCGCTTCGTAGCAGCCTACCTGCCCGGAAAGCAGTGGTGCAGGGGTTCATGGAGGCAGTGGCAGTAGAAGTCAGTTACTGCGGAGTGTTGGGGGTAAAATCACCTACTCGGCAGTGTGGCAGTTTTTTGTATAGCCATCAGGGGAGGTGAACATGGCCATATGTTCAATCTGTGGGCAGAAGGTGAAGCGTGGCCAGGGGGCCAATATTGGCACCACAGCCCTGCATCAACATATGCCGCGTCACCATAAAGTGGCCTGGGAGAGCAGTGGCTTCAATGTGGTGGTCCAGCCTGCCGCAGCAACCGCTGCAGCACCCAGTGCCACACACACCATTTCAGACATTCAAGGATCCACCACCTCAGCCAAAGGAAGCTGTGTGTCCTTCCCATCCTCTGCTGGTCTTGATGCTCCTGCTCCTCCTCCTAGTCAGTCATTGCGTCAGCAATCGATCACAGAATCTATATCTAAGAGACAACATTATGCATGCAATCATCCAACAGTGCAGAAGCTGAACGTGCTCCTGTCCAAGTTGCTGGTGCTGCAGTCACTCCCTTTCCACCTGATGGACTCTGCACCTTTCAGAGAACTGATGGCTTGCGCCGAGCCGAGGTGGAGAGTCCCAAGCCGTCATTTCTTTGCCAAGAAGTCAGTACCAGCCCTGCACAAATATGTAGATTAGAAGGTGGGCCAGTCCTTGAGCCTGTCGGTGTCTGCCAAAGTGTACGCTCGATCTTCCACTGCAGGGACAATTCACAGTGCTCCTCCAACATACCACATATGCATGGCACAGCGGTGTCATGCTGTTTGCCTGGGTGAACGAAGTCACACAAGGGAGGAACTGCTCCGTGTCCTCAATCAAGAAATCGAATCCTGGCTTTCTTCAAGAGAAATTAAAATCGGAACAATGGTGATTGACAAGGGGAAGAACATGGTGTCGGCACTGCATCAAGTAGGGCTGAGCCATGCGCCCTGCATGGCGCATGTGTTCAATCTGGTTGTCAAGCGTTTCCTTATGTGTTCCACCCATCTGTAAGACATCCTAAAAATGTCCCTCGGTGTCACTTGCGCAAATGGCCCATTGCATGCCCACTTCCTTGCGCAGTGATAGCCGAATTGTCACCATTCAGCAGAGGGATGACTACTGGTTTTCCACCATGTTAGACCCTCGCTACCAGGGAAAAATGGGGGCCTTTTTCACACCCGCTGAGAGGGAGGACAAACTGAACTACTATAGAGACATGCTATGTAGAAACTTGGCCGCTGCCTATTTGTGCCATCGTCCATCCTCTCGCATGTCCGACCAGGGGGGCCCTGAGCACTCAACTTGCACTGGCATGACAGTTGTGGGAAGGGGTGGGGGTGGCAGGAGCAGTATCGGCTCCATCAGCAGCAGCCTGAGCCTAAAGTCGCTGATGAGCAGCTTTCTTCAGCCGCATAGTGAAGAAGCTGCTCATCAGCAGCTAGACACAGAGCAGAACTTGAACCAGCAGGTGGTGGCATACTCAGAGTGCACTCTGCCACCCGTCATCAAAGATTCGCTGGACTACTGGACAGCCAAACTGGATTTGTGGCCGCAACTGGCCGAGTTTGCCATGGAAAAGCTGTCCTGCTCGACCAGTAGTGTGGCATCAGAGCAGGTGTTTAGTGCGGCGGGGGGCCATAGTTACCCCAAGGAGAACTCACCTGTCCACCCAAAATTTGGTGAGACTGACCCTTGTGAAGATGAATCAGGCATGGATCAGCCAGGATTTCCACCCACCAATGCCTGATGCAGCAGATTAAATGATCCATGCTGCCAAATCCTCAATGCCACTGGTTCACTGTATGGCCTCCTAAGGCTGTAGCTACCTACACATTACATCACTTTGCCACTCTGTGGCCACCTCCGCACTCTGCCACTTGGTGACTGTATGGCCTCCTCACGCTTCTTCCACTGGGTCACTCTGACACTGGGTCACTGTATGGCCTCCTAAGTCTGCTGACACCTCCACACTCTGTTACTGGGTCACTGTATGTCCTCCTCACGTTGCTGCCACCTTCTCACTCTGACACTGGGTCACTGTATGGCCTACTAAGGCTGCTGACACCTCCACACTCTGTTACCGAGTCACTGTATGGCCTACTAAGGCTGCTGATTCCTCCACAATGTCACTGGCTCACTGTATGTCCTCCTAATTCTGCTTCCACTGGGTTACTCTGACACTGGATGACTGTATGGCCTCCTCACGCTCCTGCCACCTCCTCACTCTGCCACTGGGTGACTGTATGGCCTCCTAAGGCTGTTTCTACCTACACATTATATCACCTTGCCACTCTGTGGCTTACTCACGCTGCTGCCACCTCCACACTCTGCCAATGGGTCACTGTATGGCCTATTAAGGCTGCTGACACCTCCACATTATATCACTTTGCCACTCTGAGGCCTACTCACGCTGCTGCCACCTCCACAATCTGCCACTGGATCACTGTATGGCCTCCTCACGCTGCTGTATCTCCTCACTCTGCTATTGGGTGACTGTATGGCCTCCTCACACTGCTGCCACCTCCTCACTCTGCCACTGGGTGACTGTATGGCCTCCTCACGCTGATGCCACTTCCTCACTCTGCCACTGGGTCACTGTATGGCCTCTTAAGGCTGTTGCTACCTACACATTATATCACCTTGCCACTCTATGGCCTACTAACGCTGCTGCCACCTCCACATTCTGCCACTTGATGACTGTATGGCCTCTTTACGCTGCTGCCACCTCCTCACTCTGCCACTGGATCACTGTATGGCCTCCTAAGGCTGCTGACAACTCCACACTCTGTTATCGGATCACTGTATGGCCTACTAAGGCTGCTGACATCTCCACAATGTCACTGGCTCACTGTATGTCCTCCTCATGCTGCTTCTACTGGGTCACTCTGACACTGGGTCACTGTATGGCCTCCTAAAGCTGCTGACACCTCCACACTCTGTTACCGGTTCACTGTATGGCCTACTAAGGCTGCTGACACCTCCACACTCTGTTACCGGGTCACTGTATGTCCTCCTCATGTTGCTGCCACCTCCTCACTCTGCCACTGGGTCACTGTACGGCCTACTAAGGCTGCTGACACCTCCACAATGTCACTGGCTCACTGTATGTCCTCGTAATGCTGCTTCCACTGGGTCACTCTGACACTGGGTCACTGTATATCCTCCTAAGGCTGTTGCTACCTCCACCTCTGCCACTGGGTCACTGTATGTCCTCCTCTCGCTGCTGCCACCTCCTCACTCTGCCACTGGGTCACTGTATGGTCTCCTAAGGCTGCTGACACCTCCTCACTCTGTTACCAGGTCACTGTATGCCCTGCTAAGGCTGTTGATACCCCCACCTCTGCCACTGGGTCACTGTATGTCCTCCTCATGCTGCTTCCACTGGGTCACTCTGACACAGGGTCAGTGTATGGCCTCCTAAGGCTGCTGACACCTCCACACTCTGTTAACGGGTCACTGTAAGGCCTCCTAAGGCTGTTGCTATCTCTACCTCTGCCACTGGGTCACTGTATTTCCTACTCACATTGCTGCCACCTCCTCACTCTGCCACTGGGTCACTGTATGTCCACCTCATGCTGCTTCCACTAGGTCACTCTCACACTGGGTCACTGTATGGCCTCAAAAGGCTGCTGACACCTCCACACTCTGTTACCGGGTCACCGTATGGCCTCCTAAGGCTGCTGACACCTCCACATTCTGTTACTGGGCCACTGTATGGCCTCCTAAGGCTGCTGACACCTCCACATTATGTCGAATTGCCACTCTGTGGCCTCCTCGTGCTGCTGCCAACTCCAGATTATATCGCCTTGCCACTCTGTGGCCTCCTCATGCTGCTGCCAACTCCACATTATGTCGCCTGGCTGCTCTGTAGACATCTATGTGGAATCAGCAGACGAGGGTGTAAAAGGAGTGCGCTCTTTCACTCTACAGTAGGATCTTGGACCTCTGCACAGTTATTTCTACCTGGCACTGTATGGCCTTCTCATTCCACTTCCACTGGGTCACTCTGTGTACTCCTCATGTCGCTGCCACTTTGTCACTGTATGCCTTCCTCTTGCCGCTGCCACTGGGTCACTGTATGGCCTCATCATGCCGCTTCCACTGGGTCCCTCTGTGTACTCCTCTTGCCGTTGCCACTGGGTCACTGTATGGCCTCCTCATGCCGCTTCCACTGGGTCACTCTGTGTACGCCTCATGCCACTGCCACTGGGTCACTGTATGGCCTCCTCAAGCCACTTCCACTGGGTCACTCTGTGTACTCCTCATGTCGCTGCCACTGGGTCACTGTATGCCCTCCTCATGCCGCTGCCACCGGGTCACTGTATGGCCTCCTCATACCGCTTCCACTGGGTCACTCTGTGTACTCCTCATGCCGCTACCACTGGGTCAATGTATGCCCTCCTCATGCCACTGCCATCAGGTCACTGTATGGCCTCCTCATGCCGCTTCCACTGGGTCACTTTGTGTACTCCGCATGCCGCTGCCACTGGGTCATTGTATGGCCTCCTCATGCCGCTTCAACTGGGTCACTCTGTGTACTCCTCATGTGCTGCCACTGGGTCACTGTATGGCCTCCTCAAGTCACTTCCACTGGGTCACTCTGTGTACTCCTCATGTCGCTGTCACTGGGTCACTGTATGCCCTCCTCATGCCGCTGCCACCGGGTCACTGTATGGCCTTCTCATGCCGCTGCCACTGGGTCACTGTATGCCCTCCTCATGCCGCTGCCACCGGGTCACTGTATGGCCTCGTCATGCCGCTTCCACTGGGTCCCTCTGTGTACTCCTCATGCCGCTGCCACTGGGTCACTGTATGGCCTCCTCAAGCCACTTCCACTGGGTCACTCTGTGTACTCCTCATGCCGCTGCCACTGGGTCACTGTATGGCCTTCTCATGCCGCTGCTGCTGGGTCACTGTATGGCCTCCTCATGCTGCTTCCACTGGGTCACTCTGTGTACTCCTTATGCCGCTGCCACTGGGTCACTGTATGGCCTCCTCATGCCGCTGCCACTGGGTCACTGTATGGCCTCCTCATGCCGCTGCCACTGGGTTACTGTATGTCCTCCTCATGCCACTTCCACTGGGTCACTCTGTGTACTCCTCATGCCGCTTCCACTGGGTCACTCTGTGTACTCCACATGCCGCTGCCACAGGGTCTCTGTATGGCCTCCTCATGCCGCTGCCACTGGGTCACTGTTTGCCCTCCTCATGCCGCTTCCACTGGGTCACTCTGTGTACTCCTCATGCCGCTGCCATTGGGTCACTGTATGGCCTCCTCATGCCACTTCTACTGGTTCACTCTGTGTACTCCTCATGCCGCTTCCACTGGGTCACTCTGTGTACTCCTCATGCTGCTGCCACTGGGTCACTGTATGGCCTCCTCATGCTGCTGCGACGGGGTCACTGTATGGCCTCCTCATGCTGCTGCCAACTTCACATTATATCGCCTTTCCACTCTGTGGCCTCCTTATGCTGCTGTCAACTCCACATTATGTCGCCTTGCCACTCTGTAGACATCTATGTTGAATCGGCAGACGATGGTGTAAAAGGAGTGTGCTCTTTCACGCTACAGTAGGATGTTGAGCCTCTGCATGGTTCTTTCTACCTGGCACTAACATGGACCTGTATGGCTTGAGGTTCACACTTGAGGTAGTTGGTCAGTTTTGGCCTCGTAACTGTCCAAATAAGTGAAGTGTGCAGTGGTTCTAAGGGAGACCCCTGTCATGTGTGTGTCATATTGACTCACAGTTTTGTTTGACTACCACAGTAGGCTCCCTATGCGTGTTACTGCAAGGCACAGTATTCTACACCACTATACAGGCTCTCTGAAGCCAGGAAATAGGTGTTTTTTAACGATATTTGGCGCAAATGAATCTGGATTGAAGTGAATTTTTTTGGAAATTCAAATCGAACTGCAAAATCGAACTTTTGAGAAATTCGCTCATGTCTTCTTACAATCTATGAGGTAGAGGGGGTGACACAAGTGGTAGCAGGGGTAGCATCAGAGGTAGCATTGCTTATACAATGGTCAGACAATTTTGTAACATATTCACTTTCCTCCCAGATGTCCTCACGCAGGACTGTCTTAAGGCAGGTTTTTACGTATGAGCAAACCCCTCCCCCTTTCCTATTGGTACGCTCCTTTCTATACATACTGTACCCAGGGCAGGCGTTGGGGGGGGCAAACTGGGCAATTGCCCAGGGCCCCGTCCCCAAAGGGGCCCCCGGGATCCGGAACCTGATGACTCTGGATCCCGGAGTCAGGCCCGGCCAAAGCAATAACAGAAAGGGACCGTAGGGCCCCTTTTCGAGGTGAGTAAAAATAACAAACATTTTTACTCACCTGTCCTTGGCGTCCGACGTCATCTTCTAGTGTTCCGGACATCACCGCTAAGGCCTGGCCACAGCGGTCACGTGGGGCGTGCTGACAGCGTGCTTCACGTAATCGCTGAGGCCCAATCACAGGCCTCAGCGGTGACGTCCACA
The DNA here is from genome assembly GCA_947044405.1 of Leptodactylus fallax. Classification (NCBI taxonomy): domain Eukaryota; kingdom Metazoa; phylum Chordata; class Amphibia; order Anura; family Leptodactylidae; genus Leptodactylus; species Leptodactylus fallax. Next base: position 6,500,411 of record CAMRHE010000007.1, on the reverse strand, counting down.
ACGCATCAGCCGCAGAGAAGAAGAAGCCAGCGCCGACGGGGACAGTGGAGCAGCGTGAGGAGGCCCAGCAAAGGTAAGAACAAGGTGAGTATAACTGTTTGTTATTTTACCTTACTTACCCTGGGCCTTCGATTATTATACTCTGGGGTCTGAAGAGACCCCAGAGTATAATATAATAATAGCACTGTAGGGCCCCTGTGGAGCATTATACTGGGGGCCCCCTCTGGATAGCATATTATACTGGGGGCCCCCTCTGGATAGCATATTATACTGTGTGGGGCCACTGTGGAGCATTATACTGGGGAAGGGGCCCTCTGGAGATAATGTTATATTCTGTGGGGCCACTTTGGAGCATTATGCTCTCCAGAGGGGCCCCCCAGTATAATGCTCCAAAGTGGCCCCACAGAATATAACATGCTCTCCAGAGCCCCCCCACTTTATAATACGCCATAGAGGCCCCGCAGACTATAACATGCTCTCCAGAGCCCCCCCACTTTATAATACGCCATAGAGGCCCGCAGATTATAACATGCTCTCCAGAGCCCCCCCACTTTATAATACTCCATAGAGGCCCCGCAGAATATAACATGTTCTCCAGAGGGCCCCCTCCCCAGTATAATGCTCCACAGTGGCCCCACACAGTATAATATGCTCTCCAGAGCCCCCTCCAGTATAATGCTCCACGGTGGCCCCACACAATATAATATGCTCTCCAGAGGGGCCCCCCAGTATATTATACTGTGCGGGGCCACCGTGGAGCATTATACTGGGGGGCTCTGGAGACCATGTTATACTCTTTTGGGCCCCTGTGGAGTATTATACTGGGGAAACCTCTCTGGGTAGTATATTATACTGTGTGGAGGCCATTCTGGAGCATGTTATACTGAGTGGGGTCACTGTGGAGCATTATTCTGGGGGGGCATCAGCAGAGCATATTATATTGTGTGGCGCCACTGTGGGGCATTATTCGGGGGGACTAATGAGCATTATACTAGGGGGCCCTCTGGGGAGCATATTATACTGTGTGGGGCCTACTGTGGAACATTATACTGGGGGACGCTCTGGGAAGCATAATATATTGCGTGGGGCCACTGTGGAGCAAAATACTGGAGGGGGCACTGTGGAGCATTATACTAGCGGGGGCCCTCTGGGGAGCATATTATACTATGGGCCACTGTGGAGCTTTATACTGGGGGAATGGACAGTGTGGGGAGCCTGTTATACTGTGTGGGGCCACTGTGGAGTGTAGTATATTGTGTGGGGCTTTTCGGGAGCATATTATACTCTGTGGGGCCATTGTAGAGCATTATACTGGGGGGGACTGTGGGGAACATATTATACTGTGGGGGACCACTGTGGAGCATTATACTGGGGGAACCCCTCTGGGGAGTATATTATACTGTGTGGAGGTCATTATGGAGCATGTTATACTGTGTTAGGCCACTGTGGAGCATTATACTGGGGGGCATTGTGGGGTGTATATTATACTGTATGGAGCATATTATATTGTGTGGGGCTGCTGGGGATCATATTGTACTGTCCGGGTCCACTAAGGGGTGGGCCACTGTGGAGTATTATACTGTGTGGAGCCTTACATACCATGTGGGACCACAATGGGGGGCTCAGGGGAGCATTTTATACTGTGTGGGGTCACTGTGGAGCATTATATACCATGTGGGGAAACTGGAGGGCTCAGGAGAGCATTTTATACTGTGGAGCATTATATACCATGTGGAGCATTATACTGTCGGGGGGGGGTGCTCACAATACCTGCTGGCAGCCCTGTGCGCTATGTCTGCATCACAGCTCCCTCACTATAATCTTGCACATACGTGTAGTGCCCCATGGCCATGTCATTCCCCATACAGTACTGTGCATGAGCTGGCCATGGAGTTATTGGGGCCTGCACAGTACTATAGGGGCTGACTATACGGGGAACATACTCAGTAACACAGGATAGTCAGCACATATGTAAGACTTCAGTGAAGGAGCCATGGTGTAAGAAGCTGCTGGGTGGGGCCCCAGAACAAGTTCCTTTGGTGGGCCTAAGGCCCTTCAGTCCGACACTGTATAACGGAGAACTATTATAAATAAGGGTGGGCTACTATATATAATTGGGAAACTTAAGTATGAGGGGGCTATTAGAAGGGGGAACTATTATTTATAAGACGGGCTATTATTTATAAGGGGGGAACTATTATATATAAGGCATCCAATATAAGGAGTGAGCTATTATTTATAAGAGGGGAACTATTTATAAGGGGGTATAATTGTTAAGTGGGCTTATTTATAAAGGGGGCTATTAGTGATAATGGGGACTATTATTTATAAGGGTAACTATTATTTATGAGGGGGCTATTATTTTTAAGGGAGCAGTATTATTTTTACGGGGTGACTGTTACTGATAAGGGGGAATATTACTGATACAGGACACTATTTATCATTTATAAGGGAGCTATTACTGATAAAGGTGTAAGATTATTTATAAGCAGGGACTATTGTTTATAAGGAGGCGCTGTCTACTATCAATGTAATGCCTCTTACCTTGGAACATTCCTGTATATGTTGTATTTGTATTTGTATCTGCTTATCTTTGCTGCTGTAACACACTGAATTTCAAAGGTGGTACAAAGGTGCTCATTTGAATTGTGTGTGGTAAAATGGGGCTTGTTGTTACCTTGTCAAACATAAGGATAAAAAATTTTAAATTTTTTGGCGAAGAATCAACAACAAGTGGGACACAATTGTGAAGTGGAACGAAATTTATTGGTTATTTTAAACTTTTGTAAAAAATAAAAAACTGAAAAGTGGGGTGTGCAATATTATTATTATAGTGCAGGAAACTCACTCCAGAAGTTCAGTGAGGATCTCTGAATGATCCAATGTTGTCCTAAATGAATGATGATAAATATAATCCACCTGTGTGTAATCAAGTCTCTGTATAAATGCACCTGCTCTGTGATAGTCTCAGGGTTCTGTTTAAAGCGCAGAGAGCATCATGAAGACCAAGGAACACACCAGGCAGGTCCGTGATACTGTTGTGGAAAAGTTTAAAGCCGGATTTGGATACAAAAAGATTTCCCAAACTTTAAACATCCCAAGGAGCACTGTGCAAGCGATCATATTGAAATGGAAGGAGTATCAGACCACTGCAAATCTACCAAGACCCGACTGTCCCTCTAAACTTTCATCTCAAACAAGGAGAAGACTGATCAGAGATGCAGCCAAGAGGCCCATGATCACTCTGGATGAACTGCAGAGATCTACAGCTGAGGTGGGAGTGTCTGTCCATAGGACAACAATCAGTCGTACACCGCACAAATCTGGCCTTTATGGAAGAGTGGCAAGAAGAAAGCCATTTCTCAAAGATATCCATAAAAAGTCTTGTTTAAAGTTTGCCACAAGCCACCTGGGAGACACACCAAACATGTGGAAGAAGGTGCTCTGTTCAGATGAAACCAAAATCGAACTTTTTGGCCACAATGCAAAACGATATGTTTGGCGTAAAAGCAACACAGCTCATCACCCTGAACACACCATCCCCACTGTCAAACATGGTGGTGGCAGCATCATAGTTTGGGCCTGCTTTTCTTCAGCAGGGGCAGGGAAGATGGTTAAAATTGATGGGAAGATGGATGGAACCAAATACAGGACCATTCTGGAAGAAAACTTTTTGGAGTCTGCAAAAGACCTGAAACTGGGACGGAGATTTATCTTCCAACAAGACAATCATACCAAAAATAAAGCAAAATCTACAATGGAATGGTTCACAAATAAACGTATCCAGGTGTTAGAATGGCCAAGTCAAAGTCCAGACCTGAATCCAATCGAGAATCTGTGGAAAGAGCTGAAAACTGCTGTTCACAAACGCTCTCCATCCAAACTCACTGAGCTCGAGCTGTTTTCCAAGGAAGAATGGGCAAGAATTTCAGTCTCTTGTTGTGCAAAACTGATAGAGACATACCCCAAGGGACTTGCAGCTGTAATTGCAGCAAAAGGTGGCGCTACAAAGTATTAACTTAAGGGGGCCGAATAATTTGGCACGCCCCACTTTTCAGTTTTTTATTTTTTACAAAAGTTTTAAATATCCAATAAATTTCATTCCATTTCAAGATTGTGTCCCACTGTTCACCAAAAAATTAAAATTTTATATCCTTATGTTTGAAGCCTGAAATGTGGCAAAAGGTTGAAAAGTTCAAGGGGGCCGAATACTTTCGCAAGGTACTGTATCTTTATCCCTACTCTTCCACTGCCTACTGACTGTTTTAACCCCACCCCCCGCTCCACCCCCCGATTAAAATATTTAGCCCTCTTTCCATTTCTACACTATCTTGCCCTCTACATTTGTTACCCTCCCCCCTTCAGAGAGCCGGGGTGGGCGGCAAAATTGCAGAAGCCCTTGGATGCCACGGTCATGTCTCTCTCTCTCTCTCTCTCTCTCCCAGCGCGGACAAGTTTTATTCATGTGGAAGGATCTGCTAACAAGCAAAGACACGCCTACCCAATCATATCACTAGAGAACATCTTGTAACCATCTGATGTCACAAAGTTCCTTACTAAATATTCGTTACCGCGAAGCATCAGGAAATCTGGAATCGTGGTGAATCGAAGATTTCCTGAGATTCGGATTGAATTCCATTTCTGCAGAACCGATTCGCTCATCTCTAGCCATAAGTTGAAAATTGCTGGACTTCCTGGAGTTTATAAGACTTTTTACCTAATTTCCTGGCACTTCTGGTGGTCTATGCTGTCCCGTGATATACATGAATATGTTGCCTCCTATACCACTTGAGCATAAATCAATTGTTGCTGGCTTCAGGTCTTCTTCTTTCTCTGACTGTACCAAACTGGTTGTATGGTAATCTGGGTTGACCACTTTTTCCAAAATGGCTCATTTTGTTCCTCTGACAGGTATGCCAACTGATGTTCACTTTACCAACATGTTTCTCAAGGACATCTTTTGTCTACACGTTGTCAGTGCAGTGAATTTGTTTCTGACAGAGAAGTCCAACGTACTTCCTGGTTTTATGTTTAATCAAAGTTTATTAAAGATTTTTACGTACAATGGAAAAAGGACAAAACAGTGTGAGCAACCAAATGGCGCAAAGGCACACAGGCCTCATCTGTAAACAAGAAGCTTGGGGTAAGACCCAAGCTAACACTATGGAGCACAATACAATAACAGAGGAATGGAAGGCCCAGATATATGGAACCATAAATAACAACGTCTTGAAGGTAATGGGAGAAGAACAAACAGACAAAGGAACACACAATGGGCCTCCATTCTCCTTATTAGGAGAAGCTCCTGAAGAAATTCAACCAGGGAGGGGGCAACAGTGCTCCTCCAGTGCCTGGGAATGACGGTTCTAGCAGTTGTGAGAAAGTGCAAAGATCCTGCCAGGGATAACTGAAATAAGGGCCTGTTGGGGAGTTGCTGCGATGGTGCGACCACACACTTTAGCATACAGGGCGAACACAGCGTCACAAAAGGGCCTAAGAACGTCACACTCCCATCAGATGTGATATAGGATGGCTTTCTCAGTACCACAGCGCCAACACCAGTCAGTTACAACAGGATAAATTCTGTGGAGGAAATTAGGGCACCGCACTGCAAGGCAATGGAAACTTATGTGCGAACAGGAAAGACCTATCCCAGTTGGCAGGGGGGGAGGCCCGCTCGAAGGTCTGAGTCCCAGGGGCCTGTGTAAGAGAGGGACCCAGGGGTAGCGTCTCAGAGAAGAATGCTGTAAAGAACCGAGAGTGCACATGGGGAAGAGTCAGCATGGGAAAGGACGTGTTCCAGGTCAGTCATTGTAGAGGAAAGAAGAGGGGGAAAGAGAATTGCCGCAGGAAGGCCATAAGTTGACCATACTCCAGCCAGGATAAGTGAAGGGACGGGTGAAAAGTGCACAGCTGGGCCAACGGAGGAAGGGGCAGATCCCCAGCAACCTGTCTAAGTTAACATCGTCGCCACTTCGCCAGCAAAGAAATCTATCTGAGGAGCAACCCAGTGGGAACATAGGATTGTGAAAGAGGACTAAAGGGGCCAGGGACTCTAGCCACTCTCCCACTCCGAATCCCAGTTCTTAAGGAACTGTGAAGAGAGGCACAAGTGCCGGATGAATCTCAGGCGGAATGAGGGGAGGGGGACCAATAGCAGATCAGCCTCGATAGAAACCCATTGCTTGTTCATGCTGCAGTAATGCCAGTCAAAAAGACGGAGCAGGACCGTGGAGCGGTAATAAAGTCTAGGATCCGGCAGGCCTGCACCTTCCCTGTTTTTGCGGTGGTATCTGATATTTTATCCTACTCCGTGCTGAACCCCACACAAACCTCCCAAACAGGGACTGAACTCTAGTGAAAAAGGTACGCGGAAGGTGAATGGGGAGCACCTGGAACAGATATAAGAGCTGAGGGACCACATCAATTTTGAGGGCGTGAATACGGCCGAACCAAGTAAGGGCATGTGTACCGTATTTCCGGAGGTCAACCGCAAGAGTTTCGAGCAGTGGTAGATAGTTGAGACAATACAAGTGGGACGGGTCAGGGGGCATATGAATCCCCAGGTATTTGAGGAAAGTGATCTGCCACTTAAACGGGAAGTTGTCTGCAAGTTGGGCAACCTCTGCGTGGGGTAGCGTGATGTTAAGGGCCTTACTTTAAAGTTACTAAGGTGACCGAATCGGCTGAACTCGTGTAGTTTAGACGGAAAAGACACGCATGGCTGAGAGACGTAAAGAAGGAGGTCGTCAGCATACAGCACCCCCTTAACCTGGCAACTGCCCATCTGAAGGCCATGGATGTCCGGACACCACCGTATCTCCACTGTCAAATGCTCCATGACCAGGGCATACAGCAGCAGCGACAGGGGGCAGCCCTGCCGAGTGTCGTTCTGTACCGGGAAAGAATCAGAGAGTATCACTTTGGCTCGAACCTTCGCCCTCGCATCGCCATAGAGGGAAAACACCTTACTCTAGAAAACAGGACCCACAACCACCTGCCAAAGCGTCGTACGCAGAAAGCCCCAGTGTACCCAGTCAAACGCTTTTTCGGCATCTACAGAAAGCAGGCACATAGGAGAATTGTTAGAACGAGCCAGTGAGATTGCCAGAAGGGTCTTACATACGTTATCTCAAGCCTCGCAACTGCGGATAAAGCCGACCTGATCAGTGTGGATCAGGCCCGGCATTAGGGGGAGACAAACGATCGGCCAGATGAGTGAGATCGGGCGGTAGCTGGCACAACTAATCGGATCTTTGCCCGGCTTGGGAAGGACCATGATCAGGGCCGAGAGGGACTGCGCTGCGAAGGGGGAAGAGTTGTCAACACTATTAAATACCCGAGTCATTGTGGGTGAGAGGAGATCCCTAAAACATTTGTAAAAGCAGGTAGTAAACCCTGATTTTATCACAGAGAAAGTCTGGGGCAAGGAACACCGCAGCTATATCAATAGGGTTATGGACCGTGATACCTGACCCGTCATGCAGTCGAGAGATATATGCTAGATTGCCACGCGGGTGGAGGCGATGAGCGAGGGAGCGGAAGCACTTATCCGCGAACTCATAGTAATGTTTCCTAATGCGGTCTCTAGTATGCAGATACAGTTCGTTGAGATATCAATGCAGTTCCTCCCTAGCATTAAGAAGTTCAGTCAATGCCTCCTGGGAATGAGTCTGTTTATGTGTCAGCTCGAGAGAATGAATGTGCGGAAGATGCGTAACGACCCGAGTGGCATGCTCCTTTTTAAGGCGCGCTCCGTGTTTGATCAGTACACCGAGGATCACAGACTTCAGCAACTCCCACTGTAGCTGGAGAGGAGTGAGGTCATGAGCATGGTTGAGGCCAAAGTCTGTAATTGTCACACTGATGTCTGCCTTGCAAGAGGCGTCCTTCAGAAGGCTATCGGTCAGTCGCCACGTGAAAGGGCAACGCGCTAACCCCTGGACCTCAAGGGACATAAACACTGGAGCGTGGTCAGACCAAAGGCCCGAGTCGATGATGGCTGACAAGAAAGAAGTCTATACAGCTATAGGAGTTATGTGCCGGAGAATGGAAGGTATAGTCCCGATTTCAAGGATGCAGGATGTGCAACACGTCTACCAGCTAGGAGTGAAGAGTAGTCGTTAGCCATCGCAAGTGCGACTGGGTGTGGAGGAGTGGGAAGGGGAGGAGTGGAGTGATGGATCCAAAACAAAATTAAAGTCACCCCCAAGTACCACCACCGCTTCACTAAATTCTGTCAGCCTGACAACTAAGTTCTTGCAATAAAGTAGCTGCCCTTGGTTCGGGAGATAACAGCCAGCTACAGTGAGCACGGTGCCTGCAATGCACATTTTAAGAAACACAAATTTGCCCTCAGAGTCAATCAGGGTGTCCAGTACCTCATGTTGCAGAGATCTATGGAGTGCAATGGAAACTCCCTTGGACTTGGTGACCGGGTTGACGCTGTGAAACCAAACTGGGTAGTGACGGAACATGGCCCTTCTTAAAGTGGATCTCCTGCAAGATAATAATATGGGAACATTTCTTGTGAAGCTGATACAGGATTTGATTATGCTTCTGAGGGACGTTAAGAGTGCAAATATTAAGGGAGGTTATAGTCAGCGGAATGTAGGGGAGGGTGGATGACACAAGAGGAACAGACAATAGGAAAGAAAAGACAGACATGTTTATGGGGTGGAGAAAACAACCTCCACTCAAGAGGGGTGGGGAAAAGGCAGAAAATAGGTGCCAATAGAGACGGGATTTCTAATAAAGGATCCGTCTCCCCCCTAGGCCACGCTAGTGGATAAACAACAATAATGATTTGCTAGAGCTGACCGGCTAACAAGCAAACAAAGGGTATGGGGGAGATCTATGCAAGAGGAACGAAGAGACAAAAAAACGAGAACCAAGGAAAGAGAAAGAGAGAAGGTGAGGGAAAGTTAGAGAGAGAAAGAGAAAAAAGGAGGAGGAAGAGGAAAAGGAATAGAGGGAAAAGGAGTGTAGTCCCTGAGGGAGCATGGGGATCTGGTAAACGGACCACACTCGTGGCACTTTGCGGCCCCATAGGGAGAACAACAACCACAGAAGTCATGAAAAATCAAAAGTCAAACAACAAAATCACAAAATGTTCACGGCATCAAGTTGGAGGAGCCGGACTGGAACTCAGCAGTAGGAGCCCGGTCTCGTCGGCTTCTCCTAGGGTGACCCTGGGGCCGGGCTGGTGGAACCGGAACGGAGTTGCCAGGCAGAGAAGGTCAATCCAAGGCTAACAATGGAGGTAGTCCAAGGTTCGCCATGAAAGCCAGGATGTCATCTGGGTGTGTCAAACGAGGGTATGGCCCCTACGATGAACCTGTAGGCGGAAGGGGAAGCCCCAGGAGTATGGTACTTGATGTTGAATTAGCAAGTCCAGAAGTGGCTTCAGGGCATGCCGCTTAGCAAAAGTAAGCCGAGACAAGTCCAGAAGTAGATTGATGGGAAAGTCCTGGAACATAACCTGGCGAGACTCTCTGGCTTTGCGAATGATGTCTTCCTTCAGTTGATACCTGTGCACTCTACAGATGACATCTCTGGTGTTTGCATAGTCAGGAGGACGTGGGCCCAAGGAGCGATGTGCACGATCGAGTTCAAGCGGAGACCCCTGCGGAACCCCCAACAGTGAGTTGAAAATCAGTGAGTTGAAAATAAAGTAGCATCCAGTTGTTGGGGTTCAATTGATTCAGGGAGGCCTCTAACCCTGATGTTGTAACGCCTGTTCCTGTGTTCCTGTTTTCAAGGTTGTCGAGGAGGTCTGCCAAATATTGAAGCTGGTGATTGTGAGAAGAAATGGCGGAATCATGGGCAGAGAGATGAGATGCAAAGTAGGCGGACAAGGACTCTAGGCTGTCTACCCTCTCCTCTAGGTGTTGCACAGTAGAGCGGACAGCAGAAAGCTCAGACTTGTAAGACTGTTCCAGTCAGGACATGTACGCCACCATATCAGACTTAGTTGGAATGGAGGCAAGGTGGGCACTTAAGCGACGGAGTTCATCCAGGGTATCTGAAGTGGGAGAAGTCCCGGGTCCGCCAGTACGAGAGGGGTCCATAGCACCACCTCCAGGAGGACGCCATAGCAGAGTCGGCAGCACACGAGCCCCGGAGGAAGCGTGCTATGGAGGCCTCCTGTGGGACCCCCAGATGGGTTGAAGAGGACTGCTGCAGAAGCCTGCAAGATTTACCCATATCTGGGTGAAGAAGCAAATTCAGCGTGTTCCTAGGCCGCCCGAGGAAGGAGCTGAAGCAAACACATCCTCACTACTCCATAGCCAGGCCACACCCCTACTTCCTGGTTTTAGAGGACAACGTTGTGCGAACACCCTGGGAGAACCGTGCAGGAAGCTGGACTGTCACGGTGACCTTATAGGTATCAGAACTCCCAGGAGAGGTGCACAGGGTAATAGGGAGAGTCAGTTAGATGTGATGCCAGTTGGAGTAAGGAGACATCTGCAGGTCCCTGGGCTGAGATGGTGAGTGGGTGTCAGTACTCCTCTCCAACTAGGAGCTGGAGCTCAGGGGATAGCTGTAGGAAAGGCAATATCCAGGCCAGGATCAGTTGAAGTACTCACTGCTTTATTGGAACAAGCATCTGCTGGTTCACTTGTCCTGTAGCAGTGAGCTATGGCAAAGCGGCTTGTAGCTGGCTGAAACCTCCCCATGCATTAGCAGAGAGTCTTAGATGTCTGCAGGTCCAGCTTCTGGTCCACTGCTGAAGTTCAAGTAACTTGTAGAGGTACGTGTAGGCTGCCAGAGTTGTGGTTCTGCTCAGCCTGATATAATCCTGTACTCTTACTGATAGTAATGCAGGGTGCTGTCACACAGCTTCTCTCCCCAGCTGCTGCTGTGGCACACAGTGTCTGACACACAAAATGGCTACAGCCACACTACCTGCTGCTTCTTCCCTGGGTGTCTGCTACAGAAATTCTACTTCCTCTCTCTGCTATGACTATTTCCTGTTCCAGCTACAGATCCGCCCACTATACTGTATGGTGCTATATTTAACCTTATGGGGACCACAGCTTACCAGGACAAGTGATACCAGAACAATAGCTTGAAAACATTTCACAAATGAATACAGTATGAACATGACAACATATACTAACATTCAATTGCCAAATTATGTCAAGGCAGCACTCAGGTAGTAGAAAGATTTTTGGGTGCCTGTTCCGTGTAGGGCTGGCCACCTCCCTACTGGACAATTGTACACGAAGGAGAGATAGAACTGCACTCCAATCGAAGTTATGCTTCAAACAATTTATTTTTATTAGTGCAACATTTCGGGCATTTACCCTTCATCAGGCTAAAAAAATACATAGAACAAAGTACATACAAACATACATTAGTATCTCAATCATTATACCATTATACCATCAGACAATAGATTCAAATAGCAAAGGATATAATTGGGATACATACAAAAATCTAGAGCATGTGGAAAATACTTATTGCATCATAGTTACAATGACATGTTGGACCTATACAGTAAAGTAAGGATATCAATCAATCAATTTATCATTCCACCATAATTTATATATCAATGAATTGCTGTACAGAGATGCAAAATATGACACATATGTTCAAGCGAATAACTGGAAAAATGCTGAAAAAATGCATACAACTTAAAAGTATATAGTGTGCAAAGGATTATCTACTGATGACAGCATGATGCGAAGGAGTCCAAGATATGCTGATTCCCAGGCGATAGGGCTGGTGAGCTTAAGTGACTATTACCGCCGGGTCGGCTAGGACGCTATAATATAAATGACGTGGTAAATAAATCAGAAAATACTAAGTATATACTAAGTATTCCCCAGGGAAAGGGAAGGGATGACATAGGAAGAAATAAGGTGGACTAGACATATTTGTAATTCAAACAGAATTGGACAGTTGCAGAAAAATAGTATTATGGTGTAGTGTAGATAACGTATGCCAGAGAGAACAAGGGGGGACAAAAGGAAGGGGAAAAAACAAAGTAGGTAATAAGCAATAGCTGCATTGTAGAGACTAAAATAACATAACAGACAAGGCATGGAACAGATAGCATAGGCTAAATGGCATGAAGTTAGTGGAGAAATAGCCCTAATGGCAAAATCCTACCTGGTGAAGACTTGTCACAGGAATAGATTAGAGGCCTTTCAGTGTGTGGGGCCGGTTTGTACATATATAAGGAAGTGGATGACGTCATGACGTAAGGGGGCGTGGTTACGTCATGTATATCCGGTTACCATTTTTTCCACGCTGGAACACACCGGTAATCGAGGCCAATGGCCTATTTGGTTGATATTAGATAATACTGCACAAGTGTAGGGTGACCCTTATAACGGTATATAGCTACATACTTCTCAAAATGTAGCTATATACTAGCCTAGAGATATAGGCCAGAGCGCATGTGGTTCCACGCTGGAACGCACGGCCATATTTAGGTGTGTAATTCAAATGCGTTCCACGCTGGAACGCACCGGTAATCGAGGCCAATGGTCTATTTGGTTAATATTTGTGTAATGATTAACGGGACTCCCGTATATGTATTTCTGTACAATTATGTATCTGGCTGACCCCTTTCCCCCCCCCCCCCAACCCCGGTGGACCATGTGTTCAAACTTCCCTCTCAGCTCGGTTACTGTAAACTGGGTCCCTGTTGTGGGTTAATTACCATCCCTATGTTATATTGCTCTGAGTAATTAACACTCCTTTTCAAATATCCTACCTCTCCCCAGGAGGCTTCCTGGTGAGCCACAGCAAAACCAGGCAACTCAGCACCAATTATACATCAGAGAGATCATAGTTTTATGCCCATATCTAAGTGGGACACCTCACAGTTACCCCGATGAATTCTGTAGGTGCCCCAGAGAAAGGCGCACGCGGTCAGCCCAAACATGGCGCCATTGTGAGCCCAAGACAGGTCCAGACGTCCAACTCCCTACCCAAAGGGAATTGAGGTGCCATGCTTGGTATGTATATGAAGAAGATCTCACCCCGAGTTCCCCCCTTCCACTTGCCAGACAATCCGGTCGCCTGGTAACCAGAACAATTTTCTAGTTCAGGGGCTCCAAGCTAGTAGTAATATCTTCCCTCCCCCGTGACATCACTCTGGGCGGTGGCAGGGATCACACAAAAACCAGCCATGTGAGAACCACAGGGTCTCCTGCCTTTTGCTCTGCCAAGATTCATCTGCTACTGGACTTTTATAAGATATGTGCCCTGGCTCATCATCCTCATCATCTGGAGCCAGAGAAACCATCACAATCTGGTGTTGGTAATATATTCTTTTTTTTCTGTTATTCCCATTTTTATTTCATGTACCGTGTTATGCTGCTTTTCACTTGTATCTGCTTGCTAATCGCTACATGTATCCTCTGTATGTGTTAAGTGTCTAGTGCCGACCCGTTCAGGGGTTAATAAATATATAAAATTTTATAAGGCTCGTCTTGCGTATTATCCTCAGAGGCCCAACACACTCACTGGGAGTGGGTGTGAGGTAATTGAAGCGATCTCAAGAGTGCCAGAAACGGGTTCTGGCAGGACTAGATCCTTCACAATTGGGTAATACTGTAAGAATGTAGGGTGTCCCTTATTTCTCAAAATGGATCTATATACCGGCCTAGAGATATAGGCCGGAGCGTGTGCATTCCATGCTGGAACGCAATTCCATATTAGAATGAAATATCTGTAATTCAAATGCGTTCCATGCTGGAACGCATAGTGTACACTGGTCATATAGGGCTGGGCTGGCCAAGTAATAGTATAACTGGGGTGTTTTGCATAAATTTCAAACTCTGCAATTTGGACTTAATATTCATGCCAGCTTCATGTCACACTATGTTTGAACCATGAACTGAACTCAATATTCATGCCAGCTTCAAATCACACTATGTGTGACCTGTGAGGGTCACAAATCACCTCCTGATAGCAAACAGATAACAGCAAGAATTACTGATCCCTCCGTCACGCACCACAAGTTTCCAGACTGTTTTTTTTGACCTGTTGTAAATAACTTCTCTACTTAGATTGCAATTTTTTTAAGGACTCTAAAATGCTTTGAAAACCATGTGTATAAAAATCTGTTAATTTTCAGTTCTTGTATCACACCATGTCTGATGAAGGGAGCGAGTACTCCTGAAAGCTTACTTATAAATATACTCAGTTAGCCTCTAAAAGGTATCGCCTGATTTCTTCACTCTTCCACTACTTTCAATGGCTAACACGGTACAACATTATACTACTATCATAATAAGATAGTCATTATTACTTACTATACAGGGAGCTTTCATCATTGAAGCTGCTGAGGTAAAGTGAAAGCTGAGCTCTGATTGGTTGCTATGGGCAACTACACAAGTCTGCCTTTGAGGCGGTTTTCATTACTGAGATGTGAGCTCCTTCAGGTCATGGTAATACTGTGTGAGGGCTGCTCTGTATTTACTATTCATCCTATTACATCTCTTATCAGTGTCAGGTGAATAATAATAATAATAATACATTTTATTTATATAGCGCCAACATATTCCGCAGCACTGTACAACTTGTAGGGTTCAAGTACTGACAAAAAAAATACATTACAAAGAAATAGTCAATTCACACACTGGGACTGAGGGCCCTGCTCACAAGAGCTTACAATCTATTAGGTAGAGGGGGTGACACAAGAGGTAGCAAGGGCGGCAACAGATGTAGCATTGTTTATACAATGGTCAGACAATTTTGTAATAGAGGTTACTGTCATTACACATATATAAGCTGTATGAGCCGTCACCAGTCGTGTCCTTTAACATGCAGATGGTGCCTGGACATATAAAGCTAGTCTGATACGGCATCATATCCTGTGAGGTAATGTTGAAGCATAAACAGAGGAGGGTACGTTTTAGTGATTCTAACTATAGAAGGGTTTACATTAGGAGTTGTGATAGGCCTGTCTGAAAAGATGTGTCTTAGTTTACACTTGAAGCTGTGGAAATTGGGGGTTAATCTGGGATAGAGCCTTCCAGAGAAGTAGTGCAACTTGGGAGAAGTCTTGTATACGAGCGTGGGAGGTTCTGATAATAGAGGATGTTAGTCTTAGGTCATTGAGTGAACGGAGAGTACGGGTTGGGCGATAGACAGAGATGAGGGAGAAAATGTAGGGAGGTGCAGCATTATGGAGAGCCTTGTGAAGGAGGGTGATAAGTTTATATTGTATTCTGTATTGAATAGGCAGCCAATGTAGTGACTGGCACAGACCGGAGGCATCACTGTAGCGTCTAGACTGATAGATGAGCCTGGCCGCCGCATTCAGAATAGATTGTAGAGGGGAGAGTTTAGTAAGGGGAAGACCGATTAGTAAGGAGTTACAGTAGTCAAGGCGAGAGTGAATCAGGGCAACAATAAGTGTCTTTAGTGTATCTGTGGTAAGGAAAAGGCGGATAATGGAGATGTTTTTGAGGTGGAGATGACAAGAGCATGCGAGTGATTGGGTATGGGGGGTGAAGGAAAGGTCTGAGTCAAACAAAACCCTGAGGCAGCGGGCATACTGCCTAGGAGTTATGGTAAAGCCGGATACTGCAATGGAGATATCAGGAACAGATCTATTAGATGGTGGAAACAGCAGTAGTTCAGTCTTTGAGAGATTCAGTTTCAGATAGAGCGCAGACATGATATTTGAGACAGCAGAGAGGCAGTCACTAGTGCTCTGTATTAGTGCAGGGGTGATGTCACGGGATGACGTATATAATTGGGTGTCATCAGCATAAAGATGGTACCAGAAGCCAAATCTGGTGATGGTTTGTCCAATGGGTGCTGTGTAGAGGGAGAAGAGCAGGGGACCTAGGACCGAGCCCTGAGAAACCCCAACGGCAAGGAGAAGAGGGGAAGAAACAGAGCCCGCAAATGATACACAGAAAGTGCGGTCAGAGAGATAAGAGGAGAACCAGGAGAGAGCGGTGTCTGTGATGCCGACAGAGCGGAGCATAGTGAGGAGGAGTTGATGGTCAATAGTGTCAAATGCTGCTGAGAGATTTAGAAGAATAAGAAGAGAGAAGTCACCTTTGGATTTAACCGTCAGGAGATCATTGGAGACTTTTGTGAGGGCTGTTTCAGTAGAGTGCAGAGTGCGGAAGCCAGATTGTAAGCAGTCAAGAAGAGAGTTAGCAGAAAGATAGCGGATTAAATGAGAATAGACCAAGCGTTCCAAGATTTTGGAGATAAAAGGAAAGTTAGAGACAGGTTGATAGTTAGCAGCACAGGACGGGTCAAGGGAGGATTTCTTCAGTAGTGGGGTTATGACAGCATGTTTGAAAGAGGATGGGAAAATTCCAGAAGAGAGAGAGTGGTTAAATATTTTAGTAAGGTAAGTCATGACGGCAGGCGACAGAGACTGGAGAAGGTGTGAGGGGAAAGGGTCACTATTGCAGGTGGTAGGGCGAGAAGAGGAAAGTAGCTGAGATACTTCCTCCTCTGTAACAGGTTCAAAAGATGAGAATGAACAGTCTGAAGTATGGCTGGTGAAGGGGTCAATGCCACCTGGGGATTGGGCAGTTATTTCCTGATGGATCTTATCAATTTTATCATGGAAATAAGAGGCCAGGTCATCTGCGCTAAGGTCTGTGAATGGCATCTGCACCTTAGGGGTAACTAAGGAATGAAAAGTTTCAAATAGCCTTTTAGGGTTACAGGAGAGAGAAGAGATGAGAGTGGTGAAATAGGCTTCTTTGGCTAGGTGAAGGGCAGAATTCTAGGTTTTAAGCATAAATTTAAAGTGGAGGAAGTCTGCAGGTGTATGTGATTTTCTCCACAGATGTTCAGCACACCTAGAGCACCGCTGAAGAAAACGTGTCTGTGGCGTGTGCCAGAGTTGCTTCCTCCTGTGTCTCACCTTTCGAGTGGAGGGGGGAGCCGCCTCATCCAATGATGTTACCATCTACATGTGTGGCGGAAGAGGAAAGTTGTGAAAGACCAGAAGACGTGGTTATTGAGAGAAACTGTGAGGCAGCTGGGGAGATAGGGGTGTCAGTAGGGATGTTAGAGTCACCCATGATGAGGGTAGGAATTTCACTGGATAAAAAGAGGGGAAGCCAAGAAGAGAAGTGATCCAGAAATTGGTAGGGTGAGCCGGGAGGACGGTAGATCACAGCTACACGTAAGGAGAGTGGGCGGAAAAGTCTGATAGCATGTACTTCAAATGAGGGGAATGTGAGTGAGGGTACCGGTGGGATGGCCTGAAAAGTGCACTGCAGTGACAGAAGTAACCCAAACCTTCCACCCTTCCTGTTGTCAGGCCGAGAGGTGTGTGAGAATTGTAGGCCACCATGAGACAGAGCAGAAGGGGAGGCCGTATCAGACTGCTGGATCCAGGTTTCAGTAAGGGCAAGCATGTTGAGAGATTTGCTGAGGAATAAGTCATTAATATATTCTAGTTTGTTACACACTGAGCGAGTGTTCCAGAGAGAGCAGTTAAAAGAGACAGGAGAAAGATAAGGAGAGGGAACACGGCAAATATTGATTAGGTTTGCAGGATTCCTGTGTGTGTAAGAAGAGGGAAAATTTTGGAGAGAAGGAGGGCCAGACTAAAGGGTCATAATACGACCATCTATTGAGCACGTTCATCCAATAGCTAAGAACGCAAAATTGTGTCAAAGAGCTGAGACAAGTGAACAACGTGACTCGCGGCTTGAAAAGAAACGGATGAGACAGGCTAAATGTAAAGCAGCTGAGACATCAGAGCAACAGGAATGTCGTCTTCACAAGAATCGGATAAGGCAGGTTGAAGCAAGGAATATGGAAACATCTGAACAAATGATGAACGTTCTGAAAGTGACCGCATACAACATATGCAACGTGTGCAAAGATGTAGGCAGGCTGATTAGTGTTTGGAAGCATTTCACTACAACCCAATTCAAGACTATAGGTCACATCAGAAAGTCATAATTGGCAAAATGGACAGAATGTGCAAACATTGTCAAGCAAAGAAGTTTAACTTGGAATCGCCTGGTATGTTCTGCTCAAATAGCAAAGTCATACCACTTCTTTCATACATGTCAGGAACAACTCCCGAGTCAAAGCATTTTCTGCAAAATATTAGGAGATACAATTCATCTTTCCAGATGACATCCTTTGGTACGACAGTTGGACTCCAAGAAGCAGGATTTATGCCAACTTTTAAAGTCCAGGACAAAATATATCACAAAACCGTTTCAATGCTTCCAGTAGCAAATGAAGATCCAAAGTTTTTACAAATTTATTTTTTGGGAGACGAACAAATGCAAGCTGATAGACATTGTGAAGCTATACTTGAGACAAAAAAAGAGATTGTGTTGAATTTGCAAAGATTTTTCCATCAGCACAATCAGTTAGTAAACCTTTTCGAAACAACCTTAGAAAGAACGCCACGTGATGAATATCAAGTTGTAATAAGAGCAGACAAGTCACCATTTGGTGAGCATGAAAGACGATTTAATTCTCCCACTGTTAACGAAGTAGCTATTGTACTGGTTGGACAGGACTTTCAAAGCCGAGATATAATTATTCATTGACGAAGCGACAATCTTCAACGTATTGCAGAAATACATACTGTAGATCATATGATGCTCTGCAATATTCGATAATATTTTGGAATGGCCAAGATGGCTATCACTTTAATCTAACACAGACTGATCCCAAGACTGCTAGGCCAACCAATAAAAAAATATCAGCTATGGACTTTTATGCCTACCAAATAATGATCAGACATAGGTCTTCTAACCACATTTTTCAATGTAGGCAGCTTTTTCATCAATTTATAGTTGATATGTATGCCAAGATGGAAAGTGAGCGTCTTTTGTATATACAATTGAACCAACAAAAACTTAGAGTGGATGAATGCATTCATTTAAGGGATGCTGTTGCTAATGATGGCAACATGGCTGACATTGGGCGTATGTTTATTTTACCGGCTACATTTACTAGAAGTCCCAGACATATGCATGAGTATGCTCAGGACGCCATGACATATGTTCGGATATATGGTCGTCCTGATTTGTTTATTACAGTTACATGTAATCCAACTTGGCCAGAGATAAAGGAAGAGCTTCTGAATGGTCAGGTCTTCCACATGTTCATTCACTGATATGGCTAAAGGATAATATACGCCCTGATCAAATTGACAGTGTTATTTCTACTGAGCTTCCAAATCCAGAAGAGGATCCGGTATTGTTTTAAACTATTTCTAAAAATATGATCCATGGGCCATGTGGGCCACTTAACCCAAGATTGCCATGTATGAAGGAAGGAAAATGCACTAAAAAATATCCTCGCAACTTGATTGTAGAAACACAAACAGGAGATGATGGTTATCCTCTTTACAGAAGACAGAAACCTGAAGAGGGAGGATATACTGCAACAATCAGATTAAAACGGGTTAAACAAAACACAAATCTTGAAATAGATAATCGGTGGGTTGTATATTACTCTCCACTGCTTTCAAAAATGTTTGATGCGCACATTAACGTAGAATATTGTAACTCTGTTGAGTCAATTCAATACATTTGCAAATATGTTAACAAGTGCAGTGATATGGCAGTTTTCCAGCTAGAGAATCCAAAATGTACATCTGATGAGATTATGCTGTATCAGATGGGAAGGTATATAAGTAGTAATGAAGCCGTGTGGCGATTACTAAATTTTCCCATCCATGAAAGACATCCAACTGTAGTTCATCTCAGCGTCCATCTTGAAAATGGACAACGAGTTTATTTTACTCCCAAGAATGCAGAGGAAAGAGCTGCTCGACCACCCAATACAACATTGACAGCTTTCTTTCTCCTATGTCAAGCAGATTCATTTGCAAGGACTTTATTATATTCAGATGTTCCAAAATATTATACATGAAATAAATCGAGAAAAGTATTTTGCAAGAGGAAACAAGGTGCAAGGGTCCCAGGATGGGACGGACGTTCCAGTGATGCTCTTGGATGTGTGTATACAGTGCATCCAAACCACGCAGAGTGTTACTACCTCCTATTACTGCTTCACACTGTCCGTGGGCCAACTTCTTTCACAGATTTGAAAATAGTTGATGGAGAGCTGTGTCAAACTTACAGGGAAGCATGCCAAAAGCGTGGTCAGATCGAAGACGATAAACACTGGGACATGACATTGCAGCAAGCATCTGTCACTCGCTTTCCACCTCAACTAAGAGACCTGTTCGCTATAATAATTACAACCTGCGCACCTTCCAATCCCTGCACGCTTTTGGACAAATACAAAGAATATCTTAGTGAAGATATTGTTAGAGTGCAAAGGAGAGTTAATCCAGACTTAGACTTAATTTTCACTCCTGACATATTCAAAAAAGCCCTCTTGATGTTAGAAGAAAGGTGCATATCTATCAATAATAAAACTCTAATAGAATTATATTTACCAGCACCAAATCGACCAGACTTTGATATTATGAACAGAGATATTCTGCAAGAAAAAAGCTATGATTTGGAAAAATGTAAAGAATTTGTCATATTAAATAAGCCTCTTTTGGTTGATGACCAAAGATCGGCCTATATGGCAATTATGTGTCAGATTTCCAGTGGAAATGGGGGACTATTTTTCCTAGATGCACCAGGAGGTACTGGTAAAACATTTTTAATTAATTTGCTGCTTGCAGAAATTCGCTCAAACAATGACATTGCCTTGGCTGTTGCATCATCTGGGATTGCGGCCACTCTTAGATGGAGGGCGCATGGCTCTTTCAGCACTAGGATTGCCTTTTAATATAGCGCTGTCAGAAACTCCTGTCTGTAATATCACTAAAGGCTCTTGTAAAGTAATTGTTTGGGATGAATGTACCATGGCGCACAACAAAGCAGTCGAGGCCCTTGATCGCACCTTGAAATATCTGCGGGGAACCGATTGTTTAATGGGGGGAATTGTTGTAATTTTTGCAGGTGCCAGACACCTGTTTTTAAGGGAGCAACACCAGCGGATAAGCTGAATGCCTGTCTAAAATCTTATCTGTGGATACATGTTCAGAAGCAAACTCTTACTACTAATATGCAGGTTCATTTGATGGGAAATACAACTGCGGACAAATTTACACACCAGCTACTATGCCTTTCAAATGACAGGTTCCCTACTGATTCCACTACTGGTCTCATTTCCTTTCCGGAAGATTTTTGTGAAATGACATCTTTGGTAATCAAACTTATTGACCAAGTTTTCCCTGATATTTGTAACAATTTTAACAACCATCAGTAACTTTGTTTACTTGCAATCCTAGCGCCTAAAAATGATAGTGTCAGCTCCATAAATATACTAATTCAGGGAAGGCTGCCTGGTCTAGCGACCACATACATGTCCATTGATTCAATCACGGAGAGTGAACAAGCCGTAATGTATCCTTTGGAGTTCCTGAATTCTTTGGAGCCTCCTGGAATGCCACCGCTTAAGCTCACTTTAAAAATAGGAGCCACAATAATTTTGCTTCGGAACCTTGACCCACCAAAAATGTGTAACGGCACAAGATTGTGCATTAAAAGTCTCATGCCCAATGTTATTGAAGCCACTATTCTTATGGGAAACTCTAAGGGAGCAAATGTTTTCATTCCGCGTATTCCTTTGCTACCAAGCGACATGCCCTTCAATTTTAAGCGTCTGCAGTTCCCAATCCAACTTGCATTTGCTATGACTATAAACAAAGCACGAGATCAATCACTTAAAGTAGCCGGCATTAATTTGGAGAGCCCGTGTTTTTCACATGGACAGTTGTACGTTGCTTGCTCTAGAGCGGGTAACCCCAAAAATCTTTTCATATATGCACCTGAAGGTAAAACCAGAAACATTGTTTACCAAAAAGCACTACAATAGATAGTTGTTTAAACCAATTTTACTCTTTTGTCCGTGAACTACTTATAGATTACACTGGAGGGAGGGGAAAAGGGTTGCACTATGTTGTTAATTGGGTGTAAATGTTTTATATGTTTGTGTACAGTGCATAAATTTAAATTTTTGATAAAAAATAGTTCAAAAAATAGTTGTAATAGTTTATACTACATAATATGTATTGAATATGTAAAATCAAAAAAAAAAAGTTGTTGTTCACATCAATGTTATGACAAATAAGTAAAATGCGAAAATAATAAGAAAAATTTCAAGTGGAAAAAAAGATTTACTGTAGCACTCTGAAAATGTCAATTTCAGTGTGACACTGAACATTTTACTTTAGCTAGCATAACCAACAATTCAACATATTTTCCGCGAGCGAAGCCGCGGGTATTCTACTAGTACATGAATAGTTATAAAGGCAAAAAATCACGGTTAAGACCTAGCGAATGGAGGGTGGATAATTCGAAAATCCATCTCATCTCTTTCTCTTTGAGAATTTTAGTTCTGTCACCGCCGCATCTTTGTGGCGCAACCCAGTCACTTACTTTGAATTTTAATTGATTGACATTATGTGTCTTGGTTTTGAAGTGGGCTGGTATAGGGAGTTCAATTTCTTCCTGTCTGATATTCGATTTGTATTTTGAGATTTTGTCCTTTATGCGCATGGTGGTTTCTCCTATGTATCCTAGCCCACAGGGGCATTTGATAAGATATACAACGAACTCTGTGTCACATGTGAAGTGTCCTTTGATTCTATATTTTTTACTTGAGCGTGGATGTATAAAAGTTGTACCTTTTTGTACATTGTTGCATTGTGCACATTTGAGACACGGGAAGGTACCAGGGTTTTGACTCCCTGTAATTGTAGTTTGACCTTTCATCAGGTCCAATGTCAGCACATACTAGCGTATCTCTAAGGGTTTTCACTCTTCTGTATGACATAAGAAGGGGATTTGTGAAGACTTGTGGATGGCCTTCTCGTAATATGTTCCAGTGTTTATGTATCATATTGCTAATCTTATGGAGTGTATGTGGACACGCATACCGGTCTGTCTATGGTTTTACTATCCTTGGGGCGGGTTTGTAAAAGCTCATTTCTCGAACGTTCCTGTACCTTCTCTAATTGAATGTCCAGTGTGTCGGAGGGATAACCTCTTGCTAGAAATTTTTCTTTCATATGTGTCAATTGTTCTTTACATTTGACAGTGTCTGTAACTATTCACTTAACCCTCAAGAACTGAGATATGGGAAGTGACCTAATTAAATTGGGTGGGTGAAAACTTAAGAAATGTAGGAGACTATTCTTGTCAGTAGGTTTGTTGTATAAGTAAAGGTGTAGTGAATTATCAGTTATGTTTATCATGACATCAAGGAAGGCCACAGAGTAAGTGCTGGCTTTCAGAGAGAATTTAATGGTGGGAAGGCAGTTATTGAGGTATGTATGGAAACTGTGTAGATTGTCCATGGACCCTTCCCATGACAAAAAGACATCATCTATATAACAATACCATGTGTAAGCAAATTCAGAAAACAAAGCATGATTGTAAACAAATCTGTTTTCAAAGGCATTCAAGAACATAACGGTGAAAGTTGGAGCCACGTTACAACCCTTAGCGGTCCCAGTAATCTGTTGATAATACTGGGATCCGAACGGGAAATAATTATTAGCCAGTACAAATAGTAAGAAATCGGTGATAAATGAGATTTGGGGTAGCGTGTATTCAGCTTTCTCATGTAACATCTCCTGAACAATCTCAACGCCTTGTGTTGTCGGGATGTTAGTATATAAACTGGTTACATCCATGGTGGCAAGAATTACACTATTCCAGTTACAAGTAAGGGATTGAATTTTATTAATAAAGTCAGTAGTGTCCCTTAAATATGAATGGACCTCAGAAGCATACGGTCTAAGTACCGTGTCGAGGAACTTATCGGGAGCTTAAAACAGGAAATCATTTCCAGATGCAATAGGTCGGCCCAGTGGATTATGCAAATCTTTATGAATCTTGGGTAATAAAATCCGCTAGTTTATTGGCTATGATCTTTTTAGTGAGGGCACCATCAATAATATTGTGTAATTGTTGACAAAGTGTGGGTGTTGGGTCAATGGGTATAGGTTTATATTATGTAGTGTCACTCAATTGTCTCAAGATCTCCGCCCTGTAATCAGCGCGGTTCTGGATCACAATCCCTGAGCCTTTATCGTCTGGTATGATGACTATGTCCGTATTCTCTTTAAGAGTGGACAGTGCTATACGTTGAGATCTTGGTAAATTGGGATGGGTGTGTAGTGTGTTCTTGTTGGACAGGAGTTTATGTCAGACCTAACAAACAGCATAGGTTTATATACATGAGATGATTCTGGTGATGAATGGGGAGTTGTCAACAGTCACTGTTGGTTGTGACCATAATGGCTCTTCTCCTTCAATTTGTTTTGAGGCGCAATTTTCTAAAGAACCTTTCCATGTCTTGTTCAATTTGAAAGTTGTCAATGTTCGTTGTGGGGCAAAAAGAAAGTCCTTTGTTAAGTACAGAAAGCTGAGGCTCTGTGAGCAATGTGTCTGAGATGTTGATCACCAAGCCCTCTGGCTCGTCTCTGGGCTTGAAGGCGTGTTGTTACCTGTTGATGGTTGCTTGTGGTGTCTCCTACCCCCCCCCCCCCACCTCCTCTTCCTCTTGTGGTACCTTTGATGGGAGAGGTTTCTGCATCTCTCGTGAAAAAAATTTGTGTTGGTAGAGGATTCAATGCTTGACCCAGAATAGTTGGAGCTGTTCTCAGGGCTTGGGTTGGTCAGTTGTTCAGAACTCAGTGGTGTAGCTCTATATTATATGGTGCTATATTTAACCTTATGGGGACCACAGCTCACCAGGACAAGTGATATACCAGAGAACAATAACTTGAAAACATTTCACAAATGAATACATGACAGCATATACTAACAATCATACATGTAAGGCAGTTTTAACTCCAAATAACCATTAGTAACTCCTGTCAGGGGATTACACTTGTTTAATGCCAAGTTGGAGTTTTCATTGCAATTGAACTGAAGATAAAACGCAATGTGTGAACCCGATCCTGAAAAATTATCTAAACCACTTTGTTTCTGCTCCCTATTATGACTGAGTATTGCTGCCCTACAAAGAGTTCTCTTATAACAACCATTCTGGTGAGTCTTCCAGCCAACCTCCATTTTACATTGTTCATGGACGACATCCATACACTCCTCTACCTGCTTCTCTGTCCTTTGAATTGCTAAGTCTACTATAAGGGACTTCCTCCAGGTCTGTCAAGAGATTAAACCTTGGTACAGGCACCTTCCTCTTGTTCTCAACTGTTTCTACAAGACTTTGGTTGATATACCTGGGCTCACTGGTAAGATGAGGTAAGACCTACTATCTGGAAGGCTGGAAGGGTCTAGAAGAGAAAGATCTTGGGTAGTCTGATGACAACATGAATGCTTCTGCCCTTCTCAAGAAGAACTACCTGACACTAGAACACAAATTAATAAATGTAATTAATTCCGTGCTAAAACAGGCCAACAAAGAGATCAAAGCATAATCAAGTCAGGTTCACCAGAGAGAGTATATCGAGACACTAAGTGCAAGAAACCACCAGGGTTATTGGATTTGTATGTATCAGAGATGGGAAAACCTCTCAAGATTTGTTTCATGTTCGATGGCTCAGGTCCTCAGTTCATTTCAGGACGAACAAGTTTGATACAAACCACACTTTATAATAACTTAAAGCATAATGTAGAATATTCTTAGGGCCTCTAGGAACCTATTTATCTAATTTTTAGCTCTCTAATGCAAACACAGTCGGTTATGGCAATGTGAATGTGACATGTATTTCCATAAATAGGAATGAATGGTAAACAGAGGATACAAACTCAGACTTTAACCACACACTGTGCTGAGTCACTTAAATAATTGGCTTTTCAAAAAAAAAAAAACTAATGCACAAAAAAAAAAAAAAAAATACACCAAAAATTATCCTGTCATGGGAGCAGATGTGAAATTAAAATTATTATAATTTTTTTTAGAACAAAACTGTGGTAATGACTCCAAAAGTGGGCTATAGTGGCTCCCCACTCAACCTTCCTGACCTGACCCCTTCACTTGCTTCCCGGCTCTCATTGCCCCCCCCCCTTCTTGCCCATGTTTTGCACATTTGACAGTGTTTTCCCACTTATTAGGAGGCTTCCTCCCTCCTTCATTGCCTGAATTTCTATGTTTTCAATTCTGTTGCTCTGCTGTGACAGAGGCCCATAAGAAATAAAAATATCTACCAGAAAGAAAAAAAAATAATCTTACATGAACAGAAAGAAAAGCTCTAAAAAATCTTTCTCATAGCACAAAAATCATTATCCATAGTGCAGATAAAGGAGGAGGCATTATTATTCAGAATTGGGATGACTACCTCAAAGAGGCAGAAAGGATTTTGTCACTACACTACACTACATTATCACATGATCTGACCACTAAAGAATATAATACACTACTCGATAATGCTATAACCAAAGGTATACTTAATTAAAAAAGAGACTTTCTTACAGTTAAGGAAGCCAAATTGGCACTGTATTATCATTTACCAAAAATACATAAAGATTAGAGATGAGCAAATTTCTCAAAAGTTCGATTCTGCAGTTCGATTCGAATTTCCCAAACAATTAATTTGCGGCAAATATCGCTAAAAAACACCTATTTCCTGGCTTCAGAGAGCCTGTATAGTGATATAGAACACTGTGCCTTGCAGTAACATGCATAGGGAGCCTACTGTGGTAGTGAAACAATACTGTGAGTCAGTATGACACGCACATGACAGGCATTGCTCTTAGAACCACTGCATATTTCACTTATTTGGCCAGTTACGGGGACAGCTAACTCAAGTGTGAACTCAGCAGAATGAGGAGGCCATAGAGTGACCCAGGGGCAGTAGCATGAGGAGGCCATACAGTGACCCAGTGGCAGCGGAATGAGGAGGGCATACAGTGACCCAGTGGCAGCGGCATTAGGAGGACATAGTGAACCAAGGGCAGTGGCATGAGGAGGGCATGCAATGACCCAGTGGCAGCGGCATGAGGAGGCCATACAGTGACCCGGTGACAGCAGCATGAGGAAGACACAGAGTGACCCAGTGGCAGCAGCATGAGGAGGCCATAGAGTGACCCAGTGGCAGCGGCATGAGGAGGCCATACAGTGACTCGGTGACAGCAGCATGAGGAGGATGCAGAGTGACCCAGTGGAAGTGGCATGAGGAAGTCATACAGTGACCCAGTGGCAGCAGCATGAGGAGTATACAGAGTGACCCAGTGACATTGTGGAGGTGTCAGCAGCCTTAGGAGGCCATACAGTGATCCTGTGGAAGCAGCATGAGGAGGACATATAGTGACCCAGTGGCTGCGGCATGAGGAGGGCAGATAGTGACCCAGTGGCAGTGGCATGAGGAGTATACAGAGTAACCCAGTGGAAGCGGCATGAGGAGGTCATACAGTGACCCAGTGATATTGTGGAGGTGTCAGCAGCCTTATTAGGCCATACAGTGACGATGTGTCAGAGTAACCCAGTGGAAGCAGTCTTAGAAGGACATACAGTGACCCAGTGAGGAGGTGACAGCAGCGTGAGAAGGCCATACAATCACCCAGTGGCAGAGTGCGGAGGTGGCAGGAGAGTGAATAGGCCACAGAGTGGCAACAGCCTTAAGAGGCCATACAGTGAACCAGAGTGTGGTGAGGCAGCATAGGTCATTTAATCTACTGCATCAGGCATTGGTGGGTGGAAATCCTGGCTGATACAAGCCTGATTCATCTTCACAAAGGTCAGTCTCCACACATTTTGGGTGGACAGGCGAGTTCTCCTTGGGGTAACTATGGCCCCCGCCGCACTAAACACCCGTTCTGATGCCACTCTATAGGCCGGGCAGGACAGCTTTTCCAGGGCAAACTCAGCCAGTTGCGGCCACAAATCCAGTTTGACTGCCCAGTAGACCAGTGAATCTTTGATGACGGGTGGTAGAGTGCACGATAAGTATGCCACCACCTGCTGGTTCAAGTTCTGCTCTGTGTCTAGCTGCTGATGAGCAGCTTCTTCACTATGTGGGTGAAGAAAGCTGCTCATCAGCAACTTTAGGCTCAGGCTGCTGCTGATGGAGCCGATACTGCTCCTGCCACCCCCACCCCCTCCCACAGCTGCCATGCCAGTGCAAGTTGAGTGCTCAGGGCCCCCCCGGTTGGACATGCGAGAGGATGGATGATGGCGCAGATAAGCAGCGGCCAAGTTGCTACATAGCATGTCTCTATAGTAGTTCAGTTTGTCCTCCCTCTCAACTAGTGTAAAAATGTCCCCCATTTTTCCCTGGTAGGGAGGGTCTAACATGGTGGAGAGCCAGTAGTCATCCCTCTCCCGAATGGTCACTGCGCAAGGAAGTGAACATGCATCGGGCCATTTCCGCAAGTGACTTCGAGGGACTCCCTGCATCCATCTCCACTGCATACTGCCATGGTGTATCTGGGTCATCTGCCTCATTCTCCTCATCTAACTCTGGCTGTTCTGGTTGCTCCTGCTCCTCCTCTCCACCCATTTGGCTATACATTGTTGTGCTCCAATGTCCTCCTCCCCCTCCTGCAGTTCAGCCCCCACAGGGCTCATGTGGCCTTGAGATGTAGATGCCACATCTCCAGTCCCCTGACCAGCCAGATTGAAAAGCATCTTTTCCAGGATGTGAATCAGTGGAATGACGTGATTGACTAACAAAGTGGCCTCCTCAAAGAGAACGAGCAAATGGCAGGTGTCACACATGAGCTGCCACTGGCTAACTAACGTTACACAGGGAGTACCTCCGTCCACTTGGATCATCAAGAAATCGTTTATGGCTTTTATCTGTTCATACAGTCGATCCAACATATGGAGGGTTGAATTCCAATGGGTGGAAACATTGCATATCAGCCTTTGTTGTGGGAGGCCCTTCTGCCACCCACAAGCCCATCAGTCTATTCTAACCATACATGTGGATAGACTGACAAGTGTATCAAATAATAGTACTAAACACATCAGCTCCAAACCTCAACATCAGTAGCACAATCTGCATGAGTAGCAGTATAGGGCATAAAAAAGCTCATAAGCGGGGTTTGGCTGAATACATGCTGCTAAACAGGTGCTAATGCCTATACATAAAAGCCTATCACTAGTGCAGCAACAGCTGCTACTAAATAGACTTTCCTTTCCCTATCTTACCAAGATAACTTTTTTTTATGCCTGTGAAGAATATCGCCTTGCCAAGCCTCTTGGCCTACCTGCGATCGCTCTTCTAAACCTTCCACTCACAACCCGTGAGCGGACCGGATTCATAGGATAGAATAAAACGAGCTGTATAAATTTTATATATTTAATAACCCAAGTGGGTCGGTACTAATTAATAGGATATACAGAAATATACAATATTAATATGATGAAGCATAAACATACGAGCAAAAGTGCGATAATACAGCACACAAAATAAAAAGGGAAATAAAAGATAGAGAAAATACCGGCATAGGCTCGTAGTCCGTTTCTCTAGGCCACAGCAGGGTTTTGGGCCTAGGGCGCAAGCTTAAGCAAGTTGCATAAAACAATCCTTCTACATGTTGTCCAGAACAAAGGGAAAGGCTTCAGGCCTCAATGCTAGACCCTCAATGCATTCCTCAGTAGGGCAAGCTCTCTCATCTTCTCCCAGATCAGAGCTCCTTACTGCCTCTTTGCTGAATGACCCATGAATCCAGGTCTCCCCACAGCATATGGCTAGTGCCCACCAACACCTTCCACCCCGAACTCACGGAGAGATGGGTACCTTCCTAGGTGCTGGGAGGGATGGGTGAAGTTAAAGTCACTGGTCTGCTCTCCCCCATCGCCATCTGGCCAGGGATAATAAAACTTCCTGGCTATAGCAAGCCGTCTCCCATGATACACACATAAAACCAGTGAAGCATATTGTCCAGCAGTGTAAACCCAACTTAAACACAACATTCCAACAAGTAGGGGGAGGACTGACATGAGCAAGTAAAAATACATTTCAAAGAAAGATGTACAACTGAGGGTCGGTTCATCACACCTCCCCCTTTTAGAGCATGTCGGGAGGAAGGACGATACTAAGATCACCTTCCGCGGACACCTTGGCGGGCCTCACCCCGCCAGGACCTGCGCTGGTCCCTGACCATATTCCTGGCGTACTGATACCCTCTTCCTCTCCTGTCTGAATGGAGACTCTTCTAAGGCTCAGCCTCTGAATTAAGTAGACCTGGCTACCTCCTGCTTGCTCTGGGTCCCTCCCCCGAGTGCTGGCGTCCTTCAGACCCACACTCACAACCCCAGGCCCTTGTGGTTCCGGTACTGAGACCATGGGGTCGTCCTTCCTCCCAACACGCTCTAAAAGGGGGAGGTGTGATGAACCGACCCTCAGTTGTACATCTTTCTTAGAAATGTATTTTTACTTGCTCATGTCAGTCCTCCCCCTACTTGTTGGAATGTTGTGTTTAAGTTGGGTTTACACTGCTGGACAATATGCTTCACTGGTTTTATGTGTGTATCATGGGAGACGGCTTGCTATAGCCAGGCAGTTTTATTATCCCTGGCCAGATGGCGATGGGGGAGAGCAGACCAGTGACTTTAACTTCACCCATCCCTCCCAGCACCTAGGAAGGTACCCATCTCTCCGTGAGTTCTGCAAAGGAGGGAGAAGGGGGGCTGCCAGGGTGGAAGGTGTGGGTGGGGCACTAGCCATATGCTGTTGGGAGACCTGGATTCATGGGTCATTCAGCAAAGAGACAGTAAGGAGCTCTGATGTGGGAGAAGATGAGAGAGCTTGCCCTACTGAGGAATGCATTGAGGGCCTAGCATTGAGGCCTGAAGCCTTTCCCTTTGTTCTGGACAACATGTAGAAGGATTTTTTTATGCAACTTGCTTAAGCTTGCGCCCTAGGCCCAAAATCCGGCAGTCTCCGCCCACCTGGCTACTCCCGGCCTGCACTGAGACCTCGTTCTGGGTGCTGGCATCCTGCAGATCCACACTCGCAATCCCAGGTCCTTGAGATACCAGTTCAGAGACCCCATCCCGGCGGTCTCTCAGGGTCTCTCCCACACTAGCCGCTAGTTGAGAGAGTTCTAGGGGATTCTGCACCTCCCCCTTTGCTTCCAAACCTACATCCTGTTCCTCCTGTACTTGGGTGGGTGATGGTGATACCTTGGGCAAATGACTGAGATCATGCTTCCCCAAAACATCCCTCCACAATACATTGACAGGTAATACATTTGACATACCCCCTTCTTGGGTCCCACCTCCAGCACCCCATGCCGTCTAAACTTGGGCCATGGGCACTCCTGGAATAGAACTAGACAGAAGAGACGTGCATGTCTCATACCCGCCGGACTCCTCCAGCTTCAAGGGAGTGAGGCTAGTCATGGCGGTCTCAGCACCGACTCCAGGTGGTGTAGGCAACGGTTCAAGGGTCGGAACGCCCTCCACCCTTGTAGCACTTTGGCTGCGGGCTAGCACCACACTACCAGCAGTCCGTCCCTCACCTGTATCGGCCATGAGATCCCCATAGCCTACCTGACCACCTGGCACATGGTCAGCAGTTGGGTGCTTATCGGATACACTGGGCGAAATAGTAGAAGTCACTTCCAGTGACTCAGAAGTACTACCCTGTACACTTTCACAACAAGCATTGGCAATTACATTGACAGTACATTCATTAGCAATTGTTAATTCACACCGGGCCTCAATGAGATATGTGGTAGACATATTAACAAGCTGGGAGGGAGATGCCCCCGCAGATGTGGGTGTGTCTACCGACCAGGTCTCACTGGCTCCTAGCACTGGAGTGAACAAAGTATCAATAACATTTTTGTTGAGCTGGGTTGCAGGAAGCTCATTTGCATCTTCCCGGCTCTCAGCTGAAGGCAACTCATAAGCATTTACACTTACTGCCATGGGAAGTATCTCAGAGGGGCTACCCTGGAAATCTGCAAGGCAAGAATTAGCAATTACATTGACATTGCATTCATTGATTCACAGTGAACTGCATGGGTGAATGGCTCAGCCAGGGTCACACTGAGGGGGCTATCACCACTCGCAGATGTGGGTGGGGCTACAGCCAGGTTAACATTCCACAGCCCCTCATTCACATGCTCACTGATTCCTTTAGCTGGGCACACAGCACGGGGAAACAGGCAACTGACCCCTCCCTCTGCCTGTGTGACAGGCTTCAACACCACATCAAAATCATCCTTTAGTACAGACATTTTGTCACAGCGAGGTGGGGCTACTCCCACCCCATATTGGGACACCAAGGGCCCCAAATCTGTTCCCAGTAGTACATTGGCAGGCAGATCAGACATTAGCCCCACATTACGCATTCCTTTTCCCGCACCCCAGTCCAAATGGACGCAAGCCATGGGCACAGTTAAGCGTTCTTGTCCAATACCCCTCAGGGTCAGAGTTTTTCCAGGGATAATACTGTCCGGAAGGACCAAGTCAGGTTGCACCAGAGTAACATCCGCCCCGAAATCCCATGACCACTTTATCCTCCACAGTGACCTGTTGACGGTTGGCATTGGATTGCAACCCCTCCCCACCAAGTATACCGATAAGCCAGCTGCCATGGCTGGGGAAACAGGGGGGTTCGGTTGGGGCACTCCGCCTTGAAATGTCCTGGCTGGTTACAGGCATGACACCGCCGGACCTCTCCTTGGGACTTGGAGGTGGTTGCCGGGGCGCCCAGAGTTCTTGGGACAGGGGAAGTAGAGGGGGCACCCGGGACAGAGTTTGTCTTACCCCACTTGGAGACCGCAGGCTGTGGTGAACTCCAACTTTGCCCCTCCTTCCAGCTTGGGGGTCTCTGCAGTGTGGCTCCTCTCTTGGCCCCTTGCTCCCTGGTGGACACATAGTCGTCAGCAATCTCTGCAGCCTGGTCTGCTGTCTTGGGTTTCCGATCACACATGAACTGGCGGACCTCCAGAGGGCACACCTGGAGAAATTGTTCCTTTATCATAAGGTCCCCAAGTTCCGCAAACGTGGTGACAGTAAGTCCTTTGATCCACTGCCAGAATGTAGCCTGTAAGTGGTGCAGAAAATCCGCATAGCTCTCTGTGGGACCCCGCTGTATATTCCGGAACTTTTTGCGGTACACCTCCGGCGTGAGCCGGTATCTCCGGATCAGCGCCGCTTTGATGGTCTCATAGTCCGCGTCCTCTGGTAAGCTCGTGGAAACATCCAGGCCTTTTCCCTTCAGCCGGGGAGACAGGTAACGGGCCCATTCTGCCTGGGGAATATGATGCTGCTTACACGCCCTCTCAAATCCCCGCAAGAATGAGTCCAAGTCCCCGTTATCTTCCAAGACTGGAAAGTCCTCGGATCGGATCTTTAGTGCTTGGGCTCCTGGAGTTTGTGCAGGGGAAGGTTGCACCTGCTGGCGAAGTTCCAGCTTTTTTAGCTCAAGCTGATGCTCCCTCTCCGCCTGGCGTTCACGGGCCTCTCGCTCAGCCTCTTTCTCAGCCCGACGCTCTGCAGCTTCTTGGTACTGGAGAATCACCTGCAGACAGGTGTCAGAGTCACTGGCGTCTAGCTGCTGTAAGGCCATTTGCAAGTATAAGTACAGTTACCTCTGGGGTCCGGGCACCTGCTGAACCGTCTGGCATGGTGATGTTTTCTTGTGCCAGCCTCTCAGGACTTTGCTCCTCATCCTGCCCAGCTGCAGCACCTTCCATATCAGCCATCTGCTCAGCGTTTGTATCAGTCAGTTGCTGACGTCCACTGGCTCCACTTCTCAGAGACCAAGGCATTCACTAGAAGTCGTTGCCAAATAAAAGATAGGACATAAAAAAGAAAAAGGGGAGGGAACAGTACTGTACCAAACTTTCACCGTATTTTAAGCTTTATCTCATACCGAGCTCGTGCCATAGGATTGCCACAATCCTCAGTGTCTGAGTGATACCACACCCACACACTGTTATCCTAAGATCCCACAACACTGCCACCACTGTGAAGAATATCGCCTTGCCAAGCCTCTTGGCCTACCTGCGATCACCCTTCTAAACCTTCCACTCACAACCCGTGAGCGGACCAGATTCGTAGGATAGAATGAAACGAGCTGTATAAATTTTATATATTTAATAACCCAAGTGGGTCGGTACTAATTAATAGCATATACAGAAATATACAATATTAATATGATCAATCATAAACATACGAGCAAAAGTGCGATGATACAGCACACAAAATAAAAAGGAAAATAAAAGATAGAGAAAATACCGGCATAGGCTCGTAGTCCGTTTCTCTAGGCCACAGCAGGGTTTTGGGCCTAGGGTGCAAGCTTAAGCAAGTTACATAAAACAATCCTTTTACATGTTGTCCAGAACAAAGGGAAAGGCTTCAGGCCTCAATGCTAGGCCCTCAATGCATTCCTCAGTAGGGCAAGCTCTCTCATCTTATCCCAGATCAGAGCTCCTTGCTGCCTCTTTGCTGAATGACCCAAGAATCCAGGTCTCCCCACAGCATATGGCTAGTGCCCCACCCACACCTTCCACCCTGGCAGCCCCCCTTCTCCCTCCTTTGCAGAACTCACGGAGAGATGGGTACCTTCCTAGGTGCTGGGAGGGATGGGTGAAGTTAAAGTCACTGGTCTGCTCTCCCCCATCGCCATCTGGCCAGGGATAATAAAACTGCCTGGCTATAGCAAGCCGTCTCCCATGATACACACATAAAACCAGTGAAGCATATCGTCCAGCAGTGTAAACCCAACTTAAACACAACATTCCAACAAGTAGGGGGAGGACTGACATGAGCAAGTAAAAATAAATTTCTAAGAAAGATGTACAACTGAGGGTCGGTTCATCACAATGCCCTATATTGCTACTCATGCATATTGGGCTATTGATGTGGAGGTTTGGAGCTGATGTGTTTGGCACTATTATTTGATACACTCGTCAGTCTATCCACATGTATGGTTAGAATAGACTGATTGATATGCTTGTGGGAAGGATATTAGCTGCTTATATTCTGCATAGTAATACATCTATACCTCGAGCATTTAGCTCTGAATAACTACATGCAGAGTGAACAATTTGTTAAACAGATCAGCAGCTAGTTCCTACAAGCTATCAAATTTAATATTTGATGATTCCAATAACGAATAAGGGAATAATATCCCATATAATTGTCTTGTGGGGACTATTTTCTAGAATTTAGATCCAGTCCACCAGACATACATTGGGATACCCATTGAATCATTGAGTGTATCTATCTTTATGGTCTTTCTGGTTATAATTTCAGAGTGTTAGACTGTGTTCACACTGAGTTTTTTGGCAGCAGATTTTGACGCGGAATCTGCCTAAAAATCCATCTGAAAAAATGCCTCCCATTCATTTCTATGGGAGTTGGTAGCGTTGTTTTTCCTCTAGCGTCATGACCTATCTTCAGGTGGATTCTGCTCGCGGAGTCCGCGGCTTGAGACTCCCTCCTGATTAGTTTCTTCACTGCACCCTTGCTACAGTTTGAGCTCTTAGTGAACTGTAGGCATCAAAGTAAGCCTAGCAACAGACACTCAGGAGCCAGGAGGTACCAGAAGCATACAATTGGGCAATGAAACAAACAATTCCACCTTGCAACAGGGTCCACCAATCATAATTGGCCAAGTCAGTCATCCTAACTGACTGCAGTTTTCTTTTAACCTGTTATGAAACCAGGCCGCAGCCTTCCACATCCTAAAAAACATTCCTGTTTTTTCGTTTTCTTGAATACAGTTTTGTAACATAATGTGTTCTTCATTTTAAAAATTGGTGTTTATTGAAAGAAGAATCACTTTTACTACACTTGTATCAAGGGCGTAGTGAAGAAATCACAGGCTACTGCTCGCAAACATTTGAGGGCATTTTTTCAATCCTTATATGAAGAGACTCCAAAATGAAAACAACATATTCTGATAGAAGGAAATCTGCTCTTTCTAATGGTGCTAAAAGAAAGAAGATTGAAGCTGGAGTCCCACTGGAGATATAGGGCATCAAAGATTTATTAGGCAAAAATGCTTTTTATACCAACTTTGAACGCTTATATTTTTTCAACCACTTGAAGGAAAATGCTGCAAATTGGAAGTCCTCATTACAGCCATGTATTTAGTACACCTACCAAAAATCAACCTGCAAGGCCATCTAGTTTTGACACTACAGCAGCCTCAACATCGCTGTAAATTCATTTTTGCAGTTTTTTGAGCCTAAACCATGCAAAAAGAGGACTAGGAACATGGGGTTTTGCCAGTTCATTAAGCCCTAAAAGTGCAGGTTCTCCAAATATCCTCCTTATACTACTAAAACTTCCATGTTTACAGCTTCTGGAAGTTGGCCCAAAATGTCATTTTTGTTCAGGTGACGTTTTGCAACCCTTTACTTGAGGTCTCCTAGAACCTCCAATGTTTAGTCTTTTGAACTAAAATTTTGCACAACTTAGTTTTATATCATAAAGAAACTATGTACCAAATTTCATCAAAATCTGAGATGGTGAGGTGGGGATGACCTTTAAAATTGGTCCACTTGACACAGAATGACTCTACAGGTAAAGAAGTAGCGGGGGGGGGGGGGAGTATCACAACAGAAAGAAATTTCAGTTCTCTGTGTAGATTGATCTCCGCTTAGGTCGGTGTTGGTTGTACAGCTTGACTGCAGCGGGAAGGAAAGACTTCCGTTAGCACTCCTTCTCACACTTAGGGAGAAATAGTCAATCACTGACAGTACTGCCCAGCCCTATCACGGTCTCATGCATGGGATGGGAGTTATTCTCCCACATGGAGCTCACCACAGACAGTATCCTTCTGTCACCCACCACCTGCACTGGGTCCAGGGGGCTCCCCAGGACAGAGTAGACCCTTATAATCAGCTTGTCGAGTTTACTTCTATCCCTGGTCAATATACTGCTCCCCCAGCAGGCCACTCCGAAAAAGATGGCGGATGCCACTACCGAGTTGAAAAAAGTCCTAAGAAGTGCCCCCTGGACTCCAAAGGCTCTCAGCCTCCTAAGCAGGTAGAGCCTGCTGTGACCCTTCCTGTACAGGGCCTTCATGTGATCTGCCCAGTCCAGCTTATTATTAAGGAGCACACCCAGGTACTTATAGGTGTTGACAATCTCAATAGGAGGATATCTGCATTTATGAAAGTCCACCACCATCTCCTTGATCTTCCCAGCGTTAATCCTCAGGTGGTTCCGCTGGTACCAGTCCACAAAATCCCGGTTCAGTTCTCTGTACTCCCTGTCATCTTCGTCTGTGATGAGGCCTACTATTGCAGAGTCATCAGAATACTTCTGTAGGTAGCAGCTAGATGAGTTGCACCTAAAATTTGCAGTGTACAGTGTGAAAAGGAAAGTGGCAAGAACTGTACCCTGGGGTGCCCCCGTATTACAGATCACGGTATCTGACACATGAACATGAATCAAAAATATAGAATATAGTTACAATATTTTTATAATTCTAAAGTAAGTAAAGTGAAGGGTGTTGGTGTAAATAATGAGATAAGTCAAGTCCCCATTTCTGTTGCATCATTCAAACCCATTGGGTATAAAGAGTTTAGTTTATATATTCAGTACATTTCTTTTAGTTTCAGATTCTTGAATCTATTGTACTTGATATCCAAGATCTGATCAATAGGGCAAACATTAAATTCTCTGAAATTACAGTCATGATGGACCAAGGTGTGCTGTGAAATGTTATCTTTTTGATAACATTTAACCTTTGTTACATCTGTGTCAACCTTTTGTTACATCTATGTTTATTGATCCTAATGTGCCTTAGTGGGAGTGTACTACACCCTACATATTATAGTCTACGCTTGCACTCTAACAGATAGACTACATAGTCAGACTTGCAAGTAATATTATTTGAAATGTTGAAGGTTTCACATGTTACGTGACTCAAAGTGAGTGGCTCCGTGACATATACTGTAGAGTAACAGCATTTGCACCTTTTTTTAAATATTTTCCTACCCCACCACCCCTTTTTGGCCTGGTGTTTGTTTGATTCATGTTCACTGGTCAGAGTCTACTAGGGGATAATATACTTTTGATGTTTCTAGCCCTTCTGAAGGTGATATTATGTGCAGTTGGAAGAGAGGGCCCTAAAAAAGTGTCATTAAGTAGGACTTGCCAATGTCTCTTCAAAATATTCTTTATTTTATTATGAGACTTAATGTAAGTAGTAAGAAATTAAACTGTCGGTTATCTATTACTGTTTCAGGGTCTCTAGGCAGGAGGTAATCCTCTTGTGTGAGCAATCTTGCTTTTTTAAATGCTGATTCAATCACTCTTTTTCCATAAATCTTTTTCTCATAATTTCGCTTTGTGTTTCGTAATCTGTCTCTAGAGTACAGTTGCGCCTTATTTGTTTATCTTGGCTGTAAGGTATGTTCAATTTCCATTTTCTATAATGACAACTTTTGAAATCAAGAAGACTGTTCCCATCTGCAGTATTTTTTCGAAAAAAGTTCTCGTTAGGATCCTGGACCCATCCGTACTTAAGATCAGGTCCAGGTATTCCAACTGAGATTTTGATGTTGTCCCAGGAAATTTACAGCCCCAGTCATTAGAGTTTAGATGAGTATTAAAGTTTTCCAATTCAGTTTGTGATCCTTTCCACATTATCAGTAGTATGTCTATGTATCTGCGGTATAAAACAATTTTTTGGAACCACCCTGGGTGGTAAATAAACAGGTCCTCAAACCTTCCCATATAGAGTTTTGTGAAACTGGGTGCAAATTTCGTTCCCATCGTGGTTCCTATCCACCCTCTCCGCTGTTCATATATTTGATTCTCAAATGAAAAAGCGTTGTGTTGCAAGATGAACATTA
Source organism: Leptodactylus fallax (assembly GCA_947044405.1). Classification (NCBI taxonomy): domain Eukaryota; kingdom Metazoa; phylum Chordata; class Amphibia; order Anura; family Leptodactylidae; genus Leptodactylus; species Leptodactylus fallax. The sequence goes on along the minus strand of CAMRHE010000007.1, from coordinate 6,461,715 downwards.
TATAAGACACAAAGAATTGTTTTTGGAGTCCAAGAAGTGTGTTATGGCCCATAGACCTTTAATATGTGGGATGTTTGAGTAGAGTGCACTTATGTCTAAGGTCACCCATATGTACTCCTGTGACCAACAGATGTCTTTCGTTCTGTTTATAAGTGTAGATGAATCTCTTAGGTATGAGGGCAAATTAACTACGAATCTCTGTAGATGATGATCTATAAACTAAGATAAATTACTTGGGAGGGAATTTATCCCAGAAATAACTGATTGTCCAGGTGGGGCTTTCATATCTTTATTAGAGATGAACGAATCAAAGCTGCAGAAGTGGAATTCGATCCGAATTTCAGGAAATCTTTGATTCGCCTCGATTCTGGATTTCCTCACGCTTTGATGCATTTTTTTTTATAAAATGGCCACTGCACAAGGGGCAAGGGACTCTGGGAATGCGGAATCACCAACAATGCCAAGCGTGCAGCTAATCAGCAGCCAGCCGGCCCTGTGATGTCACAGGTCTATAAAAACCCTCGGGCCATTTTAGGTACAGTCATTTCACATCGCTCTCACTGTAGGGACAGACATCAGCAGGAGCTAGGGAAAGACTTGGAAAACAGATAGAAGTTCCGGGAAAGAACCTTAGAACTGTAGGGAAAGGATAGGGAGGAATTGAGAGAAGAATTTGGGGTGGTTGCAGGGTAATTTACAGCAAGAATTTTAATACACATTGCAGCACTCACTGCCGTTATAATGCTGCTCATTACTCATACCTGTGTCTTCAAGTTGGAACACAACAAGCCTTTTGCAGTGCAGTCCAGCAAAAAACAGTGAATTATCATCCACTAATATCTGCATTTATCTGTAATACACGCCTTTTTCAAGGCGTTTATTATAAGGGGCTAATTCACTTTTCTTCCAAAGCATAACATTACAGGCCATTTGTCAGTACTACTGTGCCAAGAAAATTGAATTATCATCCACTAATATCTGCACTTATCTGTAATAAACATATTTTTCAAGGCGTTTATTATAATGGGCTTATTCACTGTTATTCCAAAGCATAACATTACAGGCCATTTGTCATTTGTCACATTACTGTGCCAAAGAAAACTGAATTCTGAACCAGTTATCTCTAAAGTCATCTATTCTAACGCCTTTTTCAAGGTGTTTATTATAAGGGGCTTATTGACTGTTCTTCCAAAGCATAACATTACAGGCTATTTGTCAGTACTATTGTGCCAAAGAAAACTGAATTATCATCCACTATCTGCAGTTATTTGTTCTAACGCCTTTAATGTGGGGAAAGACATAACGACCATATTCGACATTTTGTTCCCAGTATAAAGTTGCTGGCCATTTATCAATACAGTATTATCAAAAATCAAGAATTCAATAATTCTTAGCAGTTATCACTTATTTAAAGGTGTTTATTAGTGTGGAAACCCATAAGGACCATATTCGCCATTTTGTTCCCAGTATAAAGTTGCTGGCCATTTATCAATACAGTATTGGCAAAAATCAATCATTCAATAATTCTTAGCGGTTATCAGTTATTTAAAGGTGATTATTAGTGTGGAAACCCATAAGGACCATATTCACCGTTTTGTTCCCATTATTAAGTTACAGGCCATTTCTCAATACAGTATTGGCAAAAATCAATAATTCTTAGCCACAAATCTCTGTCTTTATGATGCTTTTTTTTATAGGTGTTCATTAGTGGAGAAAGAAATATGGGGCATATTTGACGTTGTCTTCAAAGTAGAAAATTTCAGACCTTTTTGCCCTGTATTTATTTCCGTTGCAATTACGTTTTTTCATCGAACAGTATGTCAGATAGAGAAGCGAGAAGCCATATGCACAGGGGAAGGCCACAGGCCTAAATGTTTCTGGCGCAGGCATAGGTCACAGCAGAGTAAGAGGGCATGGCAGCAGGGGTCACTTATAGAGGCCTGAGCTCTCAGTGTCAAGTAGCGGTCGTGTCTTGACCAGCAACCCAACAGTTGTAGACTGGTTGAGTGGGTCATCCACTTCATCCCAAGTCACATCAGACACCCCCAGCCAAGAGTCGGTGGGTTCGTCAGACACAACCCTTAGTTGGCATGGCCCGGCAGCAGGCCCATTGCCCTCACCTGTCCTCAACCTGCCTCTATCCTTTTCTGTTCCCTCAGCTAGAGAAGCACTCTATGCTGTGGGCTCAGATCCACTATACAATGAGGAGGAGGTACTAGAGGACAGTCAGCAGCTACTGCTCAGCCAAGATCCGGAGGAGGACATCAGTGACCTGCAGACAGTAGTGGATGACGATGTAGCCGATCGTAATTGGGAGCCGGGTGACGAAGGGGCCTCATCGTCATCAGTAGAGATGAGTGAATTTCTCAAAAGTTCGATTCTCCAGTTCGATTCGAAGTTCCAAAAAAATTTGCTTTGATCCGAATTACTTTGCGGCGAATATCGCTAAAAAACACCTATTTCTTAGCTTCAGAGAGCTTGTATAGTGGTGTTGAACACTGTGCCTTGCAGTAACACACATAGGGAGCCTACTGTGGTAGTCAAACAATACTGTGAGTCCGAATGACACGCACATGACATATGTCGCTCTAAGAAATGATGCACACTTCACTTATTTGGACAGTTAGGGGGCCAAAACTGTCCAACTAACTCAAGTGTGAACCCAGTCTTACAGATCCATGTTAGTGCCAGGTAGAAAGAACCGTGCAGAGGCCCAACATCCTACTGTAGAGTGAAAGAGCACATTCCTTTTACACCCTCGTTTGCAGATTTCACATAGATGTCTACAGAGTGTCAAGGCGACATAATGTGGAGTTGGCAGCAGCATGAGGAGACCACAGAGTGACCCAGTGGCAGCGGTATTAGGAGGACATACAGTGACCCAGCAGTGGCAGCGGCATGAGGAGGGCATAAAGTGACCCAGTGGCAGCGGCATTAGGAGGACATACAGTCACCCTGTGGCAGAGGTGGAGGTAGTAGCAGCCTTAGGAGGGCATACAATGACCCAGTGGCAGCGGCATGAGGACTACATAGAGTGACCCAGTGGGAAGCAGCATGAGGAGGACATACAGTGACCCAGTTCCTCCCCTGTGTGACTTTGTTCACCCAGGCAAACGAAGTGTAGAACAGCATGACACCGCTGTGCCCTGCAAATGTGGTATGCTGGAGGAGCATACACCTTATTTAAAAGTGTTTATTAGTGTGGAAACCCATAAGGAGGACAATATTCGCCATTTTGTTCCCAGTATAAAGCAGGCCATTTATCAATACAGTATTGCCAATAATTCAATAATTTGGAGCCACAGATCTCTGCCTTTATCACGCTTTTGTTATAGGTGTTCATTAGTGGGGAAAGAAATAAGGGGCATATTTGCCATTCTCTTCAAAGAAGAAAATAACAGGCATTTTTGCCCTTTGCAATTACGTTTTTTCATCGAACAGTATGTCAGACAGAGAAGCGAGAGGCCATGCACAGGGGAGGGCCACAGGCCTAAATGTTTCTGATGCAGGCACAGGTCGCAGCAGAGTAAGGGGCAGTGGCAGCAGGGGTCAGTTACAGAGGCCTGAGCTCCCAGTGTCAAGTAGTCTTGACCAGCAACCCAACGGTTGTAGACTGGTTGACTCGGTCATCCAATTCATGCCAAGTCACAACAGACACCCCCAGCCAAGAGTCGGTGGGTTCGTCAGACCCAACCCTTAGTTGGCATGGCCCGGCAGCATGCCCTGTGCCCTCACCTGTTCTCAACTTGCCTCTGTCCTTTACTGTTCCCTCAGCTACAGAAGTACTCTAAGCTGTGGGCTCAGATCCACTCTACAGTGAGGAGGAGATATTATTATTATTAATTATTATTGTTTATTTTTTTTAGCACCATTAATTCCATGGTGCTTTACATTTGAGGGTTAACATACGGTACACAAGATATACAAAACAGATAATACTAACAGTGACCAACTGGTACAGTGCGATACAGGTGCCTGCCCGCAAGGGCTTACAATCTATGAGAGAAGAGGGATAGAGACAGAAGGTGGGGGTAGAGGCTGTTCAGGTGGTGGTATGGAGACAGTAGCGTTATTGGGGGTTATAGGCCTTCCTGAATAGGTGAGTCTTCAGGGCCTTTTTGAAGCTTGTGATTGTGGGGGTCAGTCTTATATGTCTTGGTAATGAGTTCTAGAGTATGGGGGATGCACGAGAGAAGTCTTGGAGACGGTTGTGTGAAGAGCGGATAAGAGCAGAGTGGAGTAGAAGGTATTTGGAGGATTGGAGGTTACGTGCGGGCAAGTAGCGGAGATATATGGAGGGGACAGATTGTGGATGGCTTTGTATGTCAGCGTTAGTAATTTGAACTCTATTCGCTGGACAACAGGTAGCCAGTGAAGGGATTGGCAGAGGGGAGTGGCCAATGAAGAACGGGGGGAGAGATGTATTAAGCGAGCGGCGCAATTTAAGGTGGACTGGAGGGGGGCGAGAGTATTTGCTGGGAGGCCATGGAGAAGGGTGTTACAGTAGTCTAAGCGGGAGATTATGAGGGCATGGACTAGCATCTTTCTAGTTTCTGGGGTGAGGAAGGAGCAGATTCAATGGATGTTCTTTAGTTGGAGGCAGCAGGAAGTGTTGAGGGTTTGGATGTGCAACTTGAAGGATAGGTCAGAGTCCAAGGTTATCCCAAGCCAGCGGACCCATGGAACAGTCAGCAGCTACTGCTCAGCTAAGATCTGGAGGCGACATCCGCTGCTTCCTCTGGTAGGTGGGCAGGTAGTGATGAGGAGAGTGGCATGGGAGCTGGTGTTGAGGAGGACATCAGTGAACTGCAGACTGTAGTGGATGACAATGTAGCCGATCATAATTGGGAGGGGCTTCATCATCATCAGGAGAAGAGGGTTGCATCAATGACAGCTTGAAGTCTTTTGTGGTAGTTGTGGATGAGGCTCTTTATTTTCTCAGATGGTAAAACTGCCCATTCTTCTTGGCAAAAAGTCTCCAATTCCTGTAAATTCCTGGGCTGTCTTGCATGTACTGGCTCAATAATATACAGTAGAGGTGAGGAGACTGAGATGGCCACTCCAGAACCTTCACTTTCTTCTGTTGTAGCTAATGACAGGTCGACTTGGCCTTGTGTTTTGGATCGTTGTCATGTTGGAACGTCAAAGTACGTCCAATGTGCAGCTTCCTGGCTGATGAGTGCAAATTTGCTTCCAGTATTTGCTGATAACGTGCTGTATTCCTCTTTCCTTTTACTTTGACCAAGTTTCCTGTGCATTTAGCACAACTGTAACTTATACGTTAGCCAGTGGCAGCTCATGCACGACACCTGCCGTTTGCTCGTTCCCTTTGAGGAGGCGACTTTCCCTTTGTCAGTCGCCAGGACTACAGGATGAACAACGTCATTCCACTGATTCACATCCTGGAAAAGATGCTTATCAATCTGGCTGGTCAGGGGACAGGTGATGTGGTGTCTACATCTCAAGGCCACATGAACCCTGTGGGGACTGAACAATGTGTCGCCAAATGGGTGGAGAGGAGGAGCAGGAGAAACCAGAACAGCCAGAAGGAGAGGAGGAGGATGAGGCAGATGACCCAGACACACCGTGGCAGTATGCAGTGGAGATGGATGCAGGGAGTCCCTGGGAGTCACTTGCACAAATGACCCGAAGCATGCTGACTTCCTTGTGCAGTGACAGCCAAATTGTCACCATTCGGCAGAGAGATGTCTACTGGCTCTCCACCATGTTAGTCCCTCGCTACCAGGGAAAAATGGGGGCTTTTTTTTACACCCGCTGTGAGGGAGGACAAACTGAACTACTATAGAGACATGCTATGTAGCAAGTTGGCTGCTGCCTATCTGCGCCATCATCCATCCTCTCGCATATCTTACTGGGGTGCCCTGAGAGCTCAACTTGCACTGGCATGGCAGTTGTGGGAGGGGGTGGGGGTGACAGGAGCAGTAAAGTCGCTGATGAGCAGCTTTCTTCAGCCGCATAATGAAGAAGCTGCTCATCAGCAGCTAAACACAGAGTAGAAGTTGAACCAGAAGGTGGTGGCATACTTAGAGTGCACCTTGCCACCCGTCATCGAAGATCCGCTGGACTACTGGGCAGCCAAACTGGATTTGTGACCACAACTGGCTGAGTTTGCCCTGGAAAAGCTGTCCTGCTCGGCCAGTAGTGTGGCATCAGAGTGGGTGTTTAGTGCGGCGGGGGCCATTGTTACCCCAAGGAGAACTCGCCTGTCCACCCAAAATTTGGAGAGACTCACCTTTGTGAAGATGAATCACGCGTGGATCAGCTAGGATTTCCACCCACCAATGCCTAACGCAGCAGATTAAATGATCCATGCTGCCTCAACACACTCTGCCACTGGGTGACTGTATGGCTTCCTAAGGTTGTTGCTACCTACACATTATATCACCTTGCCACTCTGTGGCCTACTCACACTGCTGACACCTCCACACTCTGCCACTGGATGACTGTATGGCCTCCTCACGCCGCTGCCACCTCCTCACTCTGCCACTGGTTGACTGTTTTGCCTCCAAAGGCTGTTTCTACCTACACATTATATCACCTTGCCACTCTGTGGCCTACTCACATCGCTGCCACCTCTGCACTCTGCCACTGGGTGACTGTATGGCCTCCTCATGCTGCAGCCACTGGGTTACTGTATGCCCTCCTCATGTTGCTGCCACTGGGTCACTGTATGGCCTCCTCATGTTGCTGCCACTGGGTCAATGTATGGCCTCCTCATACCGCTGCCACTGGGTCATTGTATGGCCTCCTCATGTGCCTGCCACTTGGTCACTGTATAGCCTCCTCATGCCACTGCCACTGGGTCACTGTATGCCCTCCTCATGTTGCTGCCACTAGGTCACTGTGTGGCCTCCACATACTGCTGCCACTGGGTCACTCTATGGCCTCCTCATGTTGCCGCCACTGTCTCACTGTATGGCCTTCTTATGTTGCTGCCACTGGGTCATTGTATGGCCTCCTCATACCGCTGCCACTGGGTCACTGTATGGCTTCCTCATGCCGCTGCCACTGGGTCACTTTATGCCCTCCTCATGTTGCTGCCACTTGGTCACTGTATGGCCTCCTCATGTTTCTGTCACTTGGTCACTGTATGGCCTTCTCATACCGCTGCCACTGGTTCACTGTATGGCCTACTCATGCTGCTGCCACTGGGTCACTGTATGCCCTCCTCATGTTGCTACCACTTGGACACTGTATGGCCTCATCATACCGCTGCCACTGGGTCATTGTATGGCCTCCTCATGCCACTGCCACTCGGTCACTGTATGCCCTCCTCATGTTGCTGCCACTTGGTCACTGTATGGCCTCCTCATGTTGCTGCCATTTGGTCACTGTATGGCCTCCTCATACCACTGCCACTGGGTCATTGTATGGCCTCCTCATGCCACTGCCACTGGGTCACTGTATGACCTCCTCATGTTTCTGCCACTTGGTCACTGTATGTCCTCCTCATGCCACTGCCACTGGGTCACTGTATGTCCTCCTCATGTTGCTGCCACTTGGTCACTGTATGGCCTCCTCATGTTGCTGCCACTGGGTCATTATATGGCCTCCTCATACCGCTGCCACTGGGTCACTGTATAGCCTCCTCATGCCGCTGCAACTGGGTCACTGTATGCCCTCCACATGTTCCTGCCACTGGATCACTGTATGGCCTCCTCATGCCGCAACCACTGGGTCACTTTATGGCCTCCTCATCCCGCAACCACTGGGTCACTGTATGCCCTCTTCATGCCGCAGCCACTGGGTCACTGTATGCCCTCCTCATGTTCCTGCCACTTGGTCACTGCATGGCCTCCTCATACTGCTGCCACTGGGTCACTGTATGGCCTCTTCATACTGCTGCCACTGGGTCACTATATGCCCTCCTCATGCTACTCCCACTGGGTCACTGTATACTCTCCTCATGCCGCTGCTCCCGGGTCACTGTATGGCCTCCTCATGCCGCTGCCACTGGGTCACTGTATGCCCTTCTCATGCCGCTGCTACTGGGTCACTGTATGGCCTCTTCATGCTGCTGCCAACTTCACATTGTCACCTTGTCACCAGCAACTTGGCCAGGTGGCTCCGCTTCCGCCTCCATGTTCTCACACCGTTGGTCCTGCAACAATGTCCACCTCATCCTCCACTGTTTCCTTAGCCTCCACTGCAGGGACAATTCACAGTGCTCCTCCAGCATACCACATGTGCAGGGCACGGCGATGTCACACTGTTCTACACCTTGTTTGCTTGGGCGAACAAAGTCACACAGGGGAGGAACTGGGTCACTATATGCCCTCCTCATGCCACTGCCACTGGGTCACTGTATGCCCTCCTCATGTTGCTGCCACTTGGTAACTGTATGGCCTCCTCATACTGCTGCCACTGGCTCACTGTATGCCCTCCTCATGTTGCTGCCACTTGGTCACTGTATGGCCTCCTCATACTGCTGCCACTGGGTCACTGTATGGCCTCCTCATGTTGCTGCCACATGGTCACTGTGTGGCCTCCTCATACAGCTGCCACTGTGTGACTGTATTGCCTCCTCATGCCACTGCCACTGGGTCACTGTATGGCCTCCTCATGCTGCTGCCACTGGGTCACTGTATGGCCTCCTCATGCTGCTTCCAATGGTTCACTCTGTGTCCTCCTCATACTGCTGCCACTGGGTCACTGTATGGCCTCCTCATGCCACTGCCACTCAGTCATTGTATGGCCTCCTCATGTTGCTGCCACTTGGTCACTGTATGCACTCCTAATATCGCTGCCACTGGGTCACTGTATGGCCTCCTCATGCCGCTGCCACTGGGTCACTGTATGCCCTTCTCATGCCGCTGCTACCAGGTCACTGTATGGCCTCCTCATGCCACAGCCACTGGGTCACTGTATGCCCTCCTCATGCTGCTGCCAACTTCACATTTTCACCTTGTCACCAGCAACTTGGCCAGGTGGCGCCGCTTCCGCTTCCACGTTCTCACACCGTTGGTCCTGCAACAATGTCCACCTCATCCTTCACTGTTTCCTCCGCCTCCTCTGCAGGGACAATTCACAGTGCTCCTCCAGCATACCACATGTGCAGGGCACGGCGATGTCACACTGTTCTACACCTCGTTTGCCTGGGCAAACAAAGTCACACAGGAGAGAAACTGGGTCACTGTATGTCCTCCTCATGCTGCTTCCACTGGGTCACTCTGTGTCCTCGTCATGTTGCTGCCACTTGGTCACTGTATGGCCTCCTATTGCCGCTGCCACTGGGTCACTGTATACCCTCCTCATGTTGCTGCTACTTGGTCATTGTATGGTCTCCTCATACCGCTGCCACTAGGTCACTGTATGGCCTCCTCATGTTACTGCCATTTGGTCACTGTATGGCCTCCTCATACCGCTGCCACTGGGTCATGTATGGCCTCCTCATGCCACTTCTAATGGGTCACTCTGTGTCCTCCTCATGCTGCTGCAACTAAGTCACTGTATGTCCTCCTCCTGCTTCTGCCACTGGGTCACTGAATGGCCTCCTCATGTTGCTGCCACTGGGTCATTGTATGGTCTCCTCATACCGCTGCCACTTGGTCACTGTATGGCCTCCTCATACCGCTGCCACTGGGTCACTGTATAGCCTCCTCATGCCGCTGCCACTGGGTCACTGTATGCCCTCCACATGTTGCTGCCACTTGGTCACTGTATGGCCTCTTCATGCCGCAACCACTGGGTCACTTTATGGCCTCCTCATCCCGCAACCACTGGGTCACTGTTTGTCCTCCTCATGGTGCTGCCACTTGGTCACTGCATGGCCTCCTCATACTGCTGCCACTGGGTCACTGTATGGCCTTCTCATGATGCTGCTACTGGGTCACTGTATGCCCTCCTCATGCTGCTGCCATTTGGTGACTGTATGGCCTCCTCATACCGCTGCCACTGGTTCACTTTATGGCCTCCTAATGCCGCTGCCACTGGGTCACTGTATGCCCTCCTCATGTTGCTGCTACTTGGTCAGTGTATGGCCTCCTCATGCTGCTTCCACTGGGTCACTCTGTGTCCTCCTCATACCGCTGCTACTGGGTCACTGTATGCCCTCCTCATGCTGCTGCCAACTTCACATTTTCACCTTGTCACCAGCAACTTGGCCAGATGGCGCTGCTTCCGCCTCCACGTTCTCATACCATTGGTCCTGCAACAATGTCCACCTCATCCTCCACTGTTTCCTCAGCCTCCACTGCAGGGACAATTCACAGTGCTCCTCCAGCATACCACATGTGCAGGGCACGGCGATGTCACACTGTTCTACACCTTGTTTGCCTGGGCAAACAAAGTCACACAGGGGAGAAACTGGGTCACTGTTTGGCCTCCTCATGCTGCTGCCATTTGGTGACTGTATGGCCTCTTCATACCGCTGCCACTGGGTCACTGTATGCCCTCCTCATGTTGCTGCTACTTGGTCAGTGTATGGCCTCCTCATGCTGCTTCCACTGGGTCACTCTGTGTCCTCCTCATACCGCTGCCACTGGGTCACTGTATGCCCTCCTCATGCTGCTGCCAACTTCACATTGTCACCTTGTCACCAGCAACTTGGCCAGGTGGCTCCGCTTCCGCCGCCATGTTCTCACACCGTTGGTCCTGCAACAATGTCCACCTCATCCTCCACTGTTTCCTTAGCCTCCACTGCAGGGACAATTCACAGTGCTCCTCCAGCATACCACATGTGCAGGGCACGGCGATGTCACACTGTTCTACACCTCGTTTGCTTGGGCGAACAAAGTCACACAGGGGAGGAACTGGGTCACTATATGCCCTCCTCATGCCACTGCCACTGGGTCACTGTATGCCCTCCTCATGTTGCTGCCACTTGGTAACTGTATGGCCTCCTCATACTGCTGCCACTGGCTCACTGTATGCCCTCCTCATGTTGCTGCCACTTGGTCACTGTATGGCCTCCTCATACTGCTGCCACTGGGTCACTGTATGGCCTCCTCATGTTGCTGCCACATGGTCACTGTGTGGCCTCCTCATACAGCTGCCACTGTGTGACTGTATTGCCTCCTCATGCCACTGCCACTGGGTCACTGTATGTCCTCCTCATGCTGCTGCCACTGGGTCACTGTATGGCCTCCTCATGCTGCTTCCAATGGTTCACTCTGTGTCCTCCTCATACTGCTGCCACTGGGTCACTGTATGGCCTCCTCATGCCACTGCCACTGGGTCATTGTATGGCCTCCTCATGCCACTGCCACTGGGTCACTGTATGACCTCCTCATGTTTCTGCCACTTGGTCACTGTATGTCCTCCTCATGCCGCAGCCACTGGGTCACTGTATGTCCTCCTCATGTTGCTGCCACTGGGTCACTGTATGGCCTCCTCATGTTGCTGCCACTTGGTCACTGTATGGCCTCCTCATGTTGCTGCCACTGGGTCGTTGTATGGCCTCCTCATACCGCTGCCACTGGGTCACTGTATGGCCTCCTCATACCGTTGCCACTGGGTCACTGTATAGCCTCCTCATGCCGCTGCAACTGGGTCACTGTATGCCCTCCACATGTTCCTGCCACTGGATCACTGTATGGCCTCCTCATGCCGCAACCACTGGGTCACTTTATGGCCTCCTCATCCCGCAACCACTGGGTCACTGTATGCCCTCTTCATGCCGCAGCCACTGGGTCACTGTATGCCCTCCTCATGTTCCTGCCACTTGGTCACTGCATGGCCTCCTCATACTGCTGCCACTGGGTCACTGTATGGCCTCTTCATACTGCTGCCACTGGGTCACTGTATGCCCTCCTCATGCTACTCCCACTGGGTCACTGTATACTCTCCTCATGCCGCTGCTCCCGGGTCACTGTATGGCCTCCTCATGCCGCTGCCACTGGGTCACTGTATGCCCTTCTCATGCCGCTGCTACTGGGTCACTGTATGGCCTCCTCATGCTGCTGCCAACTTCACATTGTCACCTTGTCACCAGCAACTTGGCCAGGTGGCTCCGCTTCCGCCTCCATGTTCTCACACCGTTGGTCCTGCAACAATGTCCACCTCATCCTCCACTGTTTCCTTAGCCTCCACTGCAGGGACAATTCACAGTGCTCCTCCAGCATACCACATGTGCAGGGCACGGTGATGTCACACTGTTCTACACCTCGTTTGCTTGGGCGAACAAAGTCACACAGGGGAGGAACTGGGTCACTATATGCCCTCCTCATGCCACTGCCACTGGGTCACTGTATGCCCTCCTCATGTTGCTGCCACTTGGTAACTGTATGGCCTCCTCATACTGCTGCCACTGGCTCACTGTATGCCCTCCTCATGTTGCTGCCACTTGGTCACTGTATGGCCTCCTCATACTGCTGCCACTGGGTCACTGTATGGCCTCCTCATGTTGCTGCCACATGGTCACTGTGTGGCCTCCTCATACAGCTGCCACTGTGTGACTGTATTGCCTCCTCATGCCACTGCCACTGGGTCACTGTATGGCCTCCTCATGCTGCTGCCACTGGGTCACTGTATGGCCTCCTCATGCTGCTTCCAATGGTTCACTCTGTGTCCTCCTCATACTGCTGCCACTGGGTCACTGTATGGCCTCCTCATGCCACTGCCACTCAGTCATTGTATGGCCTCCTCATGTTGCTGCCACTTGGTCACTGTATGCACTCCTAATATTGCTGCCACTGGGTCACTGTATGGCCTCCTCATGCCGCTGCCACTGGGTCACTGTATGCCCTTCTCATGCCGCTGCTACCGGGTCACTGTATGGCCTCCTCATGCCACAGCCACTGGGTCACTGTATGCCCTCCTCATGCTGCTGCCAACTTCACATTTTCACCTTGTCACCAGCAACTTGGCCAGGTGGCGCCGCTTCCGCTTCCACGTTCTCACACCGTTGGTCCTGCAACAATGTCCACCTCATCCTCCACTGTTTCCTCCGCCTCCTCTGCAGGGACAATTCACAGTGCTCCTCCAGCATACCACATGTGCAGGGCACGGCGATGACACACTGTTCTACACCTCGTTTGCCTGGGCAAACAAAGTCACACAGGAGAGAAACTGGGTCACTGTATGTCCTCCTCATGCTGCTTCCACTGGGTCACTCTGTGTCCTCGTCATGTTGCTGCCACTTGGTCACTGTATGGCCTCCTAATGCCGCTGCCACTGGGTCACTGTATACCCTCCTCATGTTGCTGCTACTTGGTCATTGTATGGTCTCCTCATACCGCTGCCACTAGGTCACTGTATGGCCTCCTCATGTTGCTGCTACTTGGTCAGTGTATGGCCTCCTCATGCTGCTTCCACTGGGTCCCTCTGTGTCCTCCTCATACCGCTGCCACTGGGTCACTGTATGCCCTCCTCATGCTGCTGCCAACTTCACATTTTCACCTTGTCACCAGCAACTTGGCCAGATGGCGCCGCTTCCGCCTCCACGTTCTCATACCATTGGTCCTGCAACAATGTCCACCTCATCCTCCACTGTTTCCTCAGCCTCCACTGCAGGGACAATTCACAGTGCTCCTCCAGCATACCACATGTGCAGGGCACGGTGATGTCACACTGTTCTACACCTCGTTTGCCTGGGCAAACAAAGTCACACAGGGGAGAAACTGGGTCACTGTTTGGCCTCCTCATGCTGCTGCCATTTGGTGACTGTATGGCCTCCTCATACCGCTGCCACTGGGTCACTGTATGCCCTCCTCATGTTGCTGCTACTTGGTCAGTGTATGGCCTCCTCATGCTGCTTCCACTGGGTCACTCTGTGTCCTCCTCATACCGCTGCCACTGGGTCACTGTATGCCCTCCTCATGCTGCTGCCAACTTCACATTTTCACCTTGTCACCAGCAACTTGGCCAGGTGGCTCCGCTTCCGCCTCCACGTTCTCATACCATTGGTCCTGCAACAATGTCCACCTCATCCTCCACTGTTTCCTCAGCCTCCACTGCAGGGACAATTCACAGTGCTCCTCCAGCATACCGCATGTGCAGGGCACGGCGATGTCACACTGTTCTACACCTCGTTTGCTTGGGCGAACAAAGTCACACAGGGGAGGAACTGGGTCACTGTATGCCCTCCTCATGTTACTGCCATTTGGTCACTGTATGGCCTCCTCATACCGCTGCCACTGGGTCACTGTATGTCCTCATGCTGCTGCCACTGGGTCACTGTATGGCCTCCTCATGCTGCTTCCACTGGGTCACTCTGTGTCCTCCTCATGTTGCTGCCACTTGGTGACTGTATGGCCTCCTTATACCGCTGCCACTGGGTCACTGTATGGCCTCCTAATGCCGCTGCCACTGGGTCACTGTATACCCTCCTCATGTTGCTGCTACTTGGTCAGTGTATGGCCTCCTCATACTGCTGCCACTGGATCATGTATGGCCTCCTCATGCCACTTCTAATGGGTCACTCTGTGTCCTCCTCATGCTGCTGCCACTGGGTCACTGTATGGCCTCCTCATGCTGCTACCACTGGGTCACTGTATGGCCTCCTCATGGTGCTGCCACCTCCACATTATGTCGCCTTGCCACTCTGTGGGCTCGTCATGCTGCTGCCAACTCCACATTATGTCGCCTTACCACTCTGTAGACATCTATGTGGAATCAGCAGACGATGGTGTAAAAGGAGTGCGCTCTTTCACGCTACAGTAGGATGTTGGGCCTCTGCACAGTTCTTTCTACCTGGCACTAACATGGACCTGTAAGGCTGAGTTCACACTTGAGTTAGTTGGTCAGTTTTGGCCCCGTAACTAGCCAAATAAGTGAAGTGTGCAGTGGTTCTAAGAGCATGTCATTTGCGTGTCATACTGACTCACAGTATTGTTTCACTACCACAGTAGGCTCCCTATGCGTGTTACTGCAAGGCACAGTGTTCTAGACAACTATACAGGCTCTCTGAAGACAGGAAATAGGTGTTTTTTAATTATATTCGCCGCAAATTAATCAGGATTGAAGCAAGTTTTTTGGGAAATTTGAATCGAACTGCAGAATTGAACTTTTCAGAAATTCTCTCATCTCTAATTGTAATCTAATAATATTTAACAGCTGTGCACTTAAGGAGTACTAATCACAGTTAAAGCATTTACTACTCTCAGGTTATGCACCATTTGAAAAGTTGGTGGGGGGGCTCCTTTTGGGATCTTTTTCCGAATCAGGTACAGTGGGGTATTGAAAGGGCTTTAGATGGGGATTACTAGCCCTTTTTTTAACAGATCTTTCAAGTCTGTTGCTATGGCTTCCTCTTGGAACTGACTAAGTGAATATTGATGTACACAAGGTGGCGAGATGCCAGGTTTCAGGTGGACTGTCACAGGAGCCACTGGTAATGTACCCACATCTATTTTGGAAGATGCCCATAAATAAGAAGGGACATCTTGTATCCAATCAGGGTGATTCTGCACACTGACAGTTTCCTTTAGTTGGCCCAAAGCCAACAAAGTGTGTCTTTTGGCAAGGTAGAATCTGTGGGATACCAGAAGAAAAGTCTATGGAAGTCTGCATAGCACTTAAAACATTAGTTCTCAACAAATTATAACTCTTCAACACAAGAGTTACATTTCATTGCATAATGTCCTTTCTCCCCACAAAATCTCTGGGACCTGTTTTCCCAGGTTGTTTCCTTGATTGAATTTTGTCATGGTCTTTCAAACAACCTTTAACATTAGACAAAAACACATTTCACACATTCTCATCAAGTGTCCCCTTTAACACCAACCTTCATCTTTTTAAACATCTTATCTGCTCACACCACTGCACATTACATTTAACACATTACATTATGTCAATAGCCGACACCCACGTGGTGTCATCTTTAGGGGTCTTACTGTGTGAGGCTCCCATCCTTTGGGTGACCCTGTGAAAAGTTCAAGCGCGCTCACTTCGCAAACTAAAACACACTAAAGCCTTATGACAAAGAGTGATCAGATCCTTTCACTTAATGCACAGTAAATTATACTACAGTCTCCTCAACTGTATGGATTTCCTCACTGGAAATCCCATAAACTTCTCGAAATTCTTACTGTGACAAAGAAAACAACTAAATGCAGCAGTAAGAACCAAACCTATGACAACAAGCCAGTCTAAACCTATGTCATAATCTCCAAGCACTGAAGGCAAAGGTATTTTCACTTTACAATGGGACAGACAAGACAAGAAAAACAAAATGACAGTCTCTAGACTTTGATGCTTCTCACAACTACCACAAGATGAAGCTGGTTGCCTTTTTACCATGGAGTCAGAGGCCTCTGGGCATCTGGACGGACAAGCCAGTCAGCAGAATACCCAGACTTTCTGCTCAATTTCTTACTGAATTTCCCCATGGGGGGACTATTAAAGGATTATCTTATCTTAACTCAAAGGTGTCTGGGTCAGCTTTTATCCTGCTTCAGCACAGAAACAACCTGGTACCATGCATCGCTATCTCTTGGCCCTTGGCTGCTTGTGACCAACACCGGATACTCCAAGAGGTAGCAATCTGGTAGTCTCCTCATAGCGAAGGCCAAATCTCTTTATAGCGGTTAAAGGATGAATACTGGGGAGGCTATTTAGACAATGTCCTTAGGAGTGGCCCTAAGTGAAACTGTTATGGCGACACAGTGGGTCCGTATCCTGCTGACTATTAAAAGCAAGCAATGCTTGAATAGTAGCAAAATGAAACTGTACTTTGATGCTAAGGCCAGATTCACACTTTCGTTGGAGACTCTGTCATAGAATCCGCTTAGAATTGACACAGAGTTCTGTAAGGAGGACTTTTCTCTCCATTGGTTTCAGTATAAAGGAAAACAGGTGGAAACCCACTGGACCCCTTTATAGTCTTTAATATACAGGTGCATCTCAATAAATTAGAATATCTTTGAAACGTTCATTAATTTCAGTGATTCAGTAATTAAATTCATAATCATCAGTCTTCCATGATTGTGTGTCCTACTGAACCAGACTGAGGGACCATTTAAAGGCTTAGTAAACCTTGGCACGTGACACACTGAATTTACAATACTGAACTTTTTTACAATATTCTAATTTTCTTAGATTTGGGTTTTCATTACCTGTAATCCATAATCAACATTTACAGAAATAAAACACTTGAAATAAAACACTCCGTGAATCTAGAAAATATAGGAGGTCACTTTTTTAATTCAATTACTGAAATAAATAAATGTTTCAAAGATATTCTAATTTATTGAGATGCACCTGTATAGTTTCTGTGTGTAACCGCTTTTTAAGCAGACAGAGTCTCTGTCTTTTGGGTCCCCATGTGGACCCAAAGTATGGAAACCCGAATGCTAGTGTGAACCTAGCGTAAGTATGACAATTTAGACCCGGTGGTACTAAACACAGATCTTTATTTGGATAATGCTAGGAAAATCCCTTTTTCAAATCCACATACAATAATGAGTGACATACTGTTATTTAAAGGTTCACATACAATTGCTATTCACTCTCTCTATATATAAAACAGTAGTGTGCAAAAAGAACCACTAGATCCTGCTGTTGAATTTTTGTTTTTTTGATTTTTTTGTTGGCTAATTTTAACTTGTCTTGCAGCACAGTTTAATTTTTACATCGCTTTTCCGCTCCAGGAGATGCAGCATATTGTAGGAGAGGGACCGAACAGAGCTATTAGTTAAAAGTGAGAACTATAGGTGTTTTTATCTAATTTTGTTAATAAAGTGGACAGATTATTTATTATTTTTATATCCTGTAAAGATAGTGTTCCGGATTTATTATTTTTGCCTATGAATGAATGGATTTATTTATATATTTTAACTATCTATTCATCCATTTATCTAGTTAATGATCTACTTAATTTAATTTATAACACTAAACGTTTTAATTTATTATTTGAACTGCTGTTTTTATATAGAGAGAGTGAATAGCGATTGTATTTGACCCTTGACCTTAGCAGATGTTTATGTTTATGTTTACCATCAAATTTGTTTTAAATAAAGGTATGCCTGAAAAATGTCATCCAAATAAAGACCTCCTTCCCTAGAGAGACTGAGGCAGCTACCGACACCATTGAGAGCAAAAGACAAAAGGAAGATGTATCTGTTGCAACTCCTTCAGGTGAGAGGAATATATCTTCTGACTTTTTCTAGCCTGTACAATTCTACACATTGTCTTTATTTTGTTCTACCCTCATTTTTTTCATTTTCCTGTTACAGTGATGACAAATTTATAGAATTTTAATTTATGATTTTATTGAGTCAAACATCAGCAGAAATCACTATCTACATTAAGCCACAGATAGAAACATAAATGGACTTCAATGATGGCCGAATGTAATGTACTTTGTGAGGACTCTTGAGTGGTACTTTTTTATCCAGTGGTCATACTTGATGTGATCATATTCTCAGGTGCAGCTCAATACCATATATGCAGCAAGCACCATGGCAACACCTCCAATTCCTCCCTTTTTTACATTGACATATTTGTTATAATATCGATCAACATCTCTGCGAAGGGAAGCAAAAATTTCATTTGGAGTGAAGTTACATATGGAGAGCCAGGTGGCCAACTGCAGCATTTGACACTTTAGATCACCAATTCCTCCTCACTATGCTCTTCTCTATTGGCCTCAGTGACACCGCTGTCTCTTGGTTTCTTCCTATCTTTCTGACCGCTCATTTAGTGTATCATTTGCTGGTGCTATTTCTTCTCCTCTGCCCTTTGCGGTTGGGGTTCCTCAGGGTTCGGTCCTAGGCCCCCTCCTCTTCTCTCTGTACACAGCCCCAATTGGACAAACCATCAGGAGATTTGACTTTCCATACCATCTTTATGCTGATGACACCCAGCTATATACCTCATCCTGTGACATCACCCCTGCACTACTACAGAACACCAGTGACTGTCTCTCTGCTGTCTCTAACATCATGTCTTCTCTTTATCTGAAGTTGAATCTTTCAAAAACTGAACTTTTTGTGTTCCCTCCATCTACTAACTGACTTAACCCTGATATCTCCATTTCTGTCTGTCTTACTATTACACTGAGGCAGCATGCCCGCTGTCTGGGGGTTGTATTTGACTCAGATCTCACCTTCACCCCACATATTTAGACACTTGCATGCTCTTGCCACCTGCACCTCAAAAACATCTCTGGAATTCGCCCTTTTCTCACCGTGGAAACATCATAAAACGCTCATTGTCGCTCTGATTCTCTCTCGTTTTCACTATTGCAATTCTCTTCTGATTAGGCTTCTTTATCACATGACCTGATCACAGTGTAGTGTGCAGAGGTGTAGAACAATAACATTTTTATCCTATTCTATCCTTTTCTATTAAAAGATGGCTGGACCATTGTATCAAACAAGCCCTCTTACCTCTTGTGTCTCCCTATTTCCTCATAGCATGTAAGCTCTTGCGAGCAGGACCCTCACTCCCATTGTTTGATATGTTTATTTCCTTTACGTCCTACCAGCAGCACAATACGGGGAAAAATACGGGGTATTTCTCCCCTGTGTACTGGTAGGACAGGCAGAATTTTATTTTTTTTTTTTAAACTGTAATTTTTATTGAATTTTAAAGTTTACAAAGGTTTAAGAACATAAAATGCAGTAAAAAAACAGCATAAACTGGATAATCAAAAAAGACCAAATCAAATAAAAACAAACAGAACACAAGATGTAAGACAAAACATGTACATGGCAGGTGGACAACAAGGGGAAAGGAGGAGAGGGGGGATCAGAGACCAGTACGTATCCCAAGGGGACCAGACCAACTGGAAGGCAGCTTTAGTGTTGTTAAGCCACAAGGGGAGGGGTAGTGGGAAGATGTACACTTTTACAGTGAAAAGCTACAAGCGTTTTAGCAACAGTACAGAGAAAAGTTTAGAGGCCTTTCCACCAATGTGTCGGGGGGGAAGGTAAATTAAGTAAGTAAACCAAAGGGTCCAGTGGGACAACCTGGAGGAAGGGCGCATCAGTTAATACCCTGACGGAAAGGCAAATTTTTAAGTAGCATAATTAATTGCAAGACAACACCCCTATAAGAGGGCAAAAGAGACCCCCCTTGTGTTTTTATCTGTCCTGTATGGTGGGACAGGTGGAGGGAGGCTCTTTTGCCCATTTTTTCCTAAAAGGATTTTGAGGGTTAACTACTTTTTAGTAGTTTTCTCCTCTTCAGCTATTCATCTCTTTTACTTGGGAGCTTTTTACTCCTGAGGCTTCCTTGTTTCTCCCAGCTGCGCTCTGTGTCAGTGGCTCTATGCAGCTTCTGGCCTGGCATAGTGCTTCAGCAGAGCTTATACTTTGGAGAAAGGGGAAGTGATGTTGTCACTTCAGGCTCCGGAACGTTTTTTGCGGGTCCTGTTTCCTTGGTGACCCTTTTTTCTGTTACACTTCTGCAGCTACTTTCAGTAACGCTGGATTGCACTACCGGCCTAGTTTAAAGGCCATTCTATTTACCACTGTAGCGCTATTAAAGACCCCATTGTTAAGGATCTCTAAAAGAGTTTGTGTATATAGGTTTTATGGGGAAGTATGGTCTCTCCTCCCCACCTATTTAAACTTTCCTCCCTGAGACAATGGTTGTCTCTTATAAGGGGGAAAGCTCAGTTCCCTTCCTTTGTTTGCTACTGTCTACATTTTTTTCTGATCTCTTGTTACTGTCAAACATACTGTTCTGACTTTTTCTCTTTTATAGATGTCCTTCTCTGCTTCCGGTGGCAGCGGCGACTCCAGGATCTCGCCTTGCCAAGCCACTTGGCACACCTGCGATCACCCTTCTTAACCTTCCACTCAAGTCCTGTGAGTGGACTGAGTTCATGGGATATATGAAACGAGCTTTATAAATGTTATATATTTATTAACCCGAGTGGGTCAGTACTACCCACTAACACTATACAGAGTACACATCAGAGGATTGTCAAGCAAATACAAGTAAAAGCACAATACAGTACATTAAAATAAAATGGGATTAAAAGATAGAAAATTACCAGAACAAGTTTGTAGTTTGTTCTCTAGGCCTCAGCAGTTTGGCATACCCCTTGCCTGACGCTACGGTTATCTGGCAAGGAAATATGACGATTCATAGTTATTTCTTCACCCGCCACAAGACAGATTCATTGCAACCCGCTTTCTTCCTGCACTGAAGCAGGTTATACTGGAACATTCCATTCTGGAATACCTGGGCAAGGGGGCCTTGAAAAAAGTTCCCCCCTCAGAGGAAGGTTTGTGTGTCTACTCTCCAGACTTCCTTCTACCAATATAATCTATGATTATAGTCCTAATATATCTAGGTCTCTTCATAAGGAAAGAGCGTTTCTGAATGGAGACCGTGAAGTCTGTCATCCTTTCAGCAAAGCGATGTTCTTGTCACTCTCGACCTAAAGGATGTATACTTACATGTTCCAGTTATCCTCCTCACAGAAGGTATCTGAGAATTGCTGTATCCCCACACCTTTACCTAGGTGGTGGCTCCAGTAACAGCCGCGCTCAGACTTCAAGGTCCGTTCATAGTGCCATATTTGGACGACTGGCTAATAAAAGCCTAGTCAGAAACCATCCTGCTCCAGCACCTGCAGACAACTGTGTCTTTTCTCCAGCATCTAGGCTGGTTAAAAAACCGGGAGAAGTCAGAGGTGATTCCTTCCACACGGAAGAAGTTTCTGAGGTTCATCCTGACTCTGTCCGTCTAGAAATTTCTTTACCTCCGACAAGGAGAGAAAAGATAATCAGAGCAGTTCAGTATCTTCTAACAAGACACGTCTGGTGTTCATCAGAACAACCATAAGTGTCCTAGGCCTCATGTCAGCCTCAGCCGATGCAATCCCTTGGACTTTATGGCATATGTGTCCCCTCCAGTCGGAAGTACTAGGGGTCTGAAATCATGGCCCTCTAAGTTTTGACAAAAGGATCAGACTTTCTCCCAGAACCCGTCTTTCTCTCAACTGGTGGATACACCTGAAAGTCGGATGTCCACGGTCCCTGTTTTCAGGATGAGGAGCCCATCTGTACGAGAAGACCGTACAATGAGTCTGGAGCAGGCTACAAAGGATGACATCATCGATCTGGAGGAAACTCAGAGCAGTTTACCTGGCACTCCTCCATTTCTCTCCTCTTCTCAGAGGAAGAGCTGTCAAGATCCGGTCCGACAACATGGCGACCGTAATAAACAGGGAGGCACCAGATCGTTATCCCTCCTCAGGGAGGCAGGTCTGATTTTTACCTCCTTGAACATAGTAGCGGATCAGTTGAGTCAGGGTCTTACTATATCAGGAGAATGTGCTCTCAATCAAGAGTTTTCCACCAGATCACCCTGAAGTGGGGCTTCCAGAAGTAGACCTTATGGTGACCAGACTTAACACCAAGGCAGAGACATTCTGCTCACTGTATCAGGAGGACAATCCCTTGGAAGTGGATGCCCTTTCTATCCCTTGGAGGTTCAGGCTGGCGTAAAACTTCCCTACACATTCTATTATACCAAGGGTATTGATGAAAGTCAGACAGGACCAAGCCTCTGTGATAGCCATTCTGCTATTCTGGTCAAAAAGAGCTTGGTTTTCCCAAGTCATGCTAATGAGTCGAGGGATCTATTGGATGCTCCCCCTAATCCAGAACCTGGTTTCTCAGGACACTCAGAAGTACCAGGATCTCAACCTGATAGCCTGAAGGTTGGTCAGTCCCTATGGAAATCAGTGGAATGTCAGAAGCTGACCTGAAGACCCTTTCCTGCGCAAGAGCAGGATCCACCAATAAAAGCTACCTAAGGATAGGTAATGTCTTCAATGAGTGGTGCTCCAGACTGAAAGTGAATAGTTCGAATCCTTCTATGAGAGTGATTCTAAATTTTCTTCAGTATGGCTTGGATAAGGGTCTTTCCCCTGCCACACTTAAGGTACAGGTTTCAGCCCTTTCCACCTGCTTAAGCAGATGATTGTCTCAGACCCCCTTAATTTCCAGATTCCTTAAGGGTACCATGAGAATAGTTTGAATCCTTCTACCGGAGTGATTCTAAATTTTCTTCAGGATGGCTTGGATAAGGGCCTTTCCCCTGCCACACTTAAGGTACAGGTTTCAGCCCTCTCAGAACCTCTTAATTCCCAGATTTCTTAAGGGTGCTATGAGACTTAGGCCAGTGGGATCTATCTGCGGCCCGCCATTTGAGCCATTGGAGGAGGTGGATCTTAAGTTTCTGGCTTTCAAAAACCACCTTTTTGCTAGCTATCACCTCAGCAAAAAGAGTAGGAGAGTTGCAGGCTTTTCTTCTGAAGAGTCATATATTTTATTCCTAGGTTTAACCCTAAGGTGCCCTCTTTGGCTAATATCAACCAGGTGGTCTCCTTACCAGTTTTCTTTCCCACTCCATCTTTCAAGGAGGAGGGAAAACATACACTAGGGGATCTGCTTGCTACATCCCCGTATTGTGCTGCTGGTAGGAGATAAGGGATTCATTGATTATGATGTTAATCTGTTTTCCCTTAGTCCTAACAGCAGCACAAGCTTCTCCCCCCTCAGGTAATTGTTTTTTCTTTATAATTGACACTTTTGCCCTCTTATAGGGGAGTTGTCCTGCAATTAATTATGCTAATTAAAAATTCTGACTGTCCTACTAGCACACAGGGGCAGAAATAACCCCTATTGTGCTGCTGTTAGGACTAAGGGAAAACAGAGTAACATCATAATCAAAGATTCTTTGTCACATTGTAATGTCTCATATTGTTTGTTCATACGTCCTCTGATTTGTAAAGTTCTGCGGAATATGTTGGCGCTATTTAAATCAAGTTATTATTCTTATTCTTTATTATACATTGCAGTCACTTTGGCTGCCATGGGAACCATAGCACTCTCCCTTCAATTTTGCTACAGGGTCTTTGATTGCTGAGAGGAGCCCCTCCCTCTATCAATCATCTCAGTCAGAGTTATACAACTGCAGTAGGACTTATCTCTGATCACAAGTGTTGCAGACGGGTGTCAGCATGGTGCCATTTAGAAACTCCTTCTCTGCTGTATGGAATTTTGATCCAGGGATCTGTCTAATTGCCAACAGGGATCAAGATGGATTTTTTTTTCCAAGAAGGCTTGTTTTGATTTTACAAAATACTTTAGTCAAAAATAAAACATTATAAACTATGTACAGTTGTGCTAAAAAGTTTACATACCCCGGCAGATTTTTTGTTTTTTTGGCCTTTTTTCAGAGAATATGAATGATAACACAAAAACTTTTTCTCCACTCATGGTTAGTGGTTGGTTGAAGCCATTTATTGTGAAACTTCTGTGTTTTCTCTTTTTAAATCATAATGACAACCAAAAACATCAAAATGACCCTGTTCAAAAGTTCACATACCCCAGTTCTTAATACCGTGTATTGCCCCCTCTAACATCAATGACAGCTTGAATTCTGTTGTGGTAGTTGTGAATGAGGCTCTTTATTTTCTCAGATGGTAAAACTGCCCATTTTTCTTGGCAAAAAGTCTCCAGTTCCTGTAAATTCCTGGGTTGTCTTGCATGTACTGCGTGCTTGAGATCTCCCCAGAGTGGCTGAATGATATTGAGGTCAGGAGACTGAGATGGGCACTCCAGAACCTTCCCTTTCTTCTGCTGTAGCCAATGACAGGTCGACTTGGCCTTGTGTTTTGAATTGTTGTCATGTTGGAACGTCTAAGTAAGTCCCATGCGCAGCTTCCTGGCCTCATGAGTGCAAATTTGCCTCCAGTATTTGCTGATAACATGCTGCATTCATCTTTCCTTCAACTTTGACCAAGTTTCCTGAGCCTTTGAAGCTCACACATCCCCACAGCATCAGTGATCCACCTCCGTGCTTTACAGTAGAAATGGTGTTCCTTTCATCATAGGCCTTGTTGACACCTCTCCAAATGTAACGTTTATGGTTGTGGCCAAAAAGTTCGATTTTTGTCTCATCACTCCAAATTACCATGTTCCAGAAGTTTTGAGGCTTGCCTCTGTGCTGTTTGGCGTATTTAAGGTGAGATTCTTTGTAGCATTTGTGCAGCAATGGCTTTCTTCTAGCAACTCGACCATGCAGCCCATTTTTCTTCAAGTGCCTCCTTATTGTGCAACTTAAAACACAGATATTTTTCATAGAATCCTGTATTTCAGCTGATGTTATGTGTGGGTTTTTCTTTGCATCCCGAACAATTTTCCAGGCAGTTGTGTCCGAAATTTTGGTTGGTCTACCTGACTGTGGTTTGGTTTCTGGACATGTTATCAGGCCAAAATCACCAGGGTATGTGAACTTTTGAACAGGGTCATTTTGATGTTCTTGGTTGTCATTATGATTTAAAAAGAGAAAACACAGAAGTTTCACAACAAATGGCTTCAACCAACCACTAACCATGAGTGGAGAAAAAGTTTTTGTGTTATCATTCATATTCTCTGAAAAAAGGCCAAAAAAACAAAAAATCTGATGGGGTATGTAAACTTTTTAGCACAACTGTATACTGTATGAGTGAGACCACCATAATGAGGTATTTTTTTTTGTTTTGCTTTTCTAATCATATCTCTAAATTACACGTAAAGGAGATTTTATCACGTTCTAAATCTATAGTCATTAATATGGAGAAGTTCTCTCCCTACCATGCCTTCCTGTGCAACTAAAATAGCTTCCACTCTTCTGGGAAGTTTTGCCCATCAGAGATCAAATACGGTGAGAGGGCTTGGCTTGCATGTCCATTTTAGTTCACCCCAATAGTGTTCAATGGTGTTGTGGTCAGGGCTCTATGTACACCAGTCACGTTCTTCCACTACAAACTCACCCAACCATGCCTGTATAGACCTTACTTTGTGCACTGGGGAACACTCATGCAGAAACAGGCTAATTGCACATGATCGTTTGCAGGCCATTGGCCGTTAATGAACGACACAGCTGATGTAATCCATGTGCCGTCTGTGCACCGGCCATGCTTCCGCGGCCCCATTCATTCAATGAATAGGGGTCGCAGAAGCACCGCTGCAAAACCGGACAGGAATAGGACCTGTCCTGAGTTTTACTGCCCGCGCACGGAACCGTGTAATACACAGTCATGTGCTTGGGCCAACAGAAAAGAATGGGTTAGTGTGCTAACTGGGAAAAACCCAGATAGCACACTGATCTAGCACACAATCCTGTTCAAGGGACCATAGACCGCAAACAAAATGTTAACATAAACAATTTGAGATGGTGTTCAGTGTTAAAAAAAAAAATAAATAAAAATGATCCTCTGATAGCCACTTCAACTTCATGGTTAGGGGGGAAGTTTAGAGACACTATCCACATAAATGCTGGCAGGTCCTATGTAGAACAGCATTACCACTGATAAGCATGATTTGTTACTCTACAGCAGGGGTAGGCAACCTTTTTTGTTCGGCGTGCCGATTTTAATAAAAAAATCAAAGATGAGGTACTCAGAGTGCCGGTCAATAATTGTAAGTCTTACGACCCCTAAACTAAAGTCATATACCACAAACCATAACACAGAAATGCTGCCACCAGATGCTTTAGGACACATGCATTTACTGCTATTTCCTGGGACGCTCCTGTACTTTCTGATTAGAAGCAATGAAAGTACATGTACATCCCGCAATTAGTGGTAAATTTAAGTGTCCAGGAGCACCGTATGGCAGCAGTCTTATGGTGAAAACACACTATGTATCTGGATGCAGCTATATTTGGAACTTTTTCATTCGATGTAAAACTGGTGCATTTTTGCACAAAAAAAAACAAAGCCTGAGTTTTCTGTGCAAAAACACATCCTTAATATAGAAAACACACCATTATACAGAATAATGTCCCATAGTGGTCCCTGCACACGGTATTATGTCCCATAGCGGCCCCTGCAACATGGCATATGTCCCATAGCGGCCTCTGCACACGGTATATGTCCCATAGTGGTCCCTGCACATGGTATTATGTCCCATAGCGGTCCCTGCACACGGTATTATGTCCCATAGCGGCCTCTGCACACAGTATTTGTCCCATAGCTGCCTCTGCACACAGTATTTGTCCCATAGCGGCCTCTGCACACGGAATTTGTCCCATAGCTGCCTCTGCACACAGTATTTGTCCCATAGCGGTCCCTGCACACGGTATTATGTCCCATAGCGGCCTCTGCACACAGTATTTGTCCCATAGCTGCCCCTGCACACAGTATTTGTCCCATAGCGGCTTCTGCACCCAGCAATATGTCCCATAGCGGCCCCTGCACACGGTATTATGCTCTATAGTGGCCCCTGCACACGGTATATGTCTCATAGTGGTCCCTGCACACGGTATTATGTTCTATAGTGGCCCCTGCACACTCACTAGCTATTATTATACTGTGGGGTCTCTTCAGACCACAGAGTATAATAAGTGGAGGGCAAAGAGAGGTGATGAAACATAAAAAACAATGTTACTCACCATTCTACACTCCGCAGCCGCTCTGTATCTTCGGGCGCTTCTGCCTGTAGTCAGCAACCGCTCATTGAGTCTCAGGGGTCCAGTCGCGTCATTATGAGTAATGACGTCAGACGCAGACGTGACCCCTGAGGCCCTGTCAGCTGACTTCAGGCAGAAGCGCCTGAAGAGTACAGAGCGGCTGCAGAGCGTGGAATGGTGAGTAACATTGTTTTTTATGTTTCATCATCTCCCCGGGGGCTCCGCTTATTATACCCCACAGTATAATAATAGCAGTTTCGTTTCGGCCGTGTTTGGTCCGATCGAAACTGCTGGGTGAGGAGTCCGCTGCCGTGCCAGGGAAATAAGCCATAGGTTGCCGACCCCTGCTCTACAGAATGTTTGCACTGCATGAAAGTTCAGAGCTTTACTCCACTCTATCCAAAGCTTGGAATTGTTTCCACGGAAACCCATGTCACGAAGATCCCAAAGGGGCAGCACAATGTCTCAATGGTATCCACTGTTATCTTGCATCTGTGGGATCCTAGGTTTGAATCTGACCAAGGACAATATCTGCAAGGAACTTGTATACACTGTGTTCCAAATTATTATGCAAAAAGTGTTTAGGAGTGATAAGGTAAGAATTTTTTTGTTTGTCAGTTAAACTCATTGATGGTGATGTGTGTCAGGGCTCTTTATATCACTGAAAGAATTGCAGACACCTGTGCTAATTAGTTTGGCAGGTGTGTCCAATTAAAGGCAAGACTACTTAAGAAGGCTGTCCCACATTATTAAGCAGCCTACATTTTCAGTCAAAATGGGAAAGAAAAAGGATGTGTCGGCTGCTGAGAAGCAACAAATTGTGGAGTGTTTAGGTCAAGGCATGACTACAATCAACATTGCCAAGACACTTCATCGTGATCATCGCACAATCAAGAAGTATGTAGCTGATTCACAGCACACACGTGTGCGTGCTGATAAGGGAAAATTGAGGACTCTTTCCAACAGACAATTACGTCTGGTTAAAAGAGCAGCTTCAAAAATGCCTTGTCATAGCAGCAGACAAGTTTTTGAAGCTGCTGGTGCCTCCAACGTCCCCCGAACAACAAGATGCAGGGTCCTTCAGAGGTTTGCAGCTGTGCGTAAGCCATCCTGTCGACCTCCTCTATCCACTGCACACAAGCAGAAACGGCTCCAGTGGGCCAAACAATACATGAAGACTGACTTCAAAACTGTTTTGTTCACCGATGAGTGCCGTGCAACGCTCGATGGTCCAGATGTATGGAGTGGAGGATGGCTTGTTGATGGACACCCCATGCAAACACGGCTATGGCGCCAACAAGGAGGAGGTGGAGTAATGTTTTGGGCTGGAATCATGGGTAGAGAGATTGCCGGCCCCTTTAGGATCCCTGAAGGGGTAAAGATGAACTCCATAATGTATGTGGAGTTTCTCAAACAGCACTTCCTGCCATGGTTCAAGAAGAAGAACCATGCATTCCGCAGAAAGATCATTTTCATGCATGATAATGCACCATCTCATGCTGCAAATAACACATCTGCATCTCTGGCTGCTATGGGCATAAAAGGGGACAAACTTATGGTGTGGCCCCCATGCTCCCCTGACCTCAACCCCATTGAGAACCTCTGGAGCATCATCAAAAGTAGTGTCTATAATGGCAGGAGGCAGTTCACATCTAAGCAACAGCTCTGGGAGGGTATTCTATCCTCATACAAAACAATTGAAGCAGAAACCATCCAAAAACTGACAAATTCAATGGATGAGAGAGTTCAGAAGCTTCTTTCGAACAAGGGGTCCTATGTGCAAATGTAACATCACCTCGAATAAAGTTTTGGCTTGAAAACTGTTTGATTTCAGTTTGTAATAACCTGCTAATGCTTATAATTTCACAATGACCATTTTTTTGTTCTTAATAAAAATGAAAAGGTTGCAAATTCTGCTGTGCATAATAATTTAAAACATGCATTTTGAGTGTTTATTTTTTTTTTTTAAATATACTGTTATCATAGGCAGTTTGTTCAAAAACCTTTCAATTATACTCGAATAGTTGATGACTGGAAAATTACAATGACTGCAATTCACATAGGTAATTTTGGAAAATATGAGAAAATATTATTTGCATAATAATTTGGAACACAGTGTATTCCTTTGCTTGTGTAGGTTTCCTCTGGGTACTCCGGTTTCCTCCCGCACTGATGGGGAATTTAGCAGAGCATTTGTGACTTTTATGCGATTCTACTCTACAACTTGACATAGTCTGTCACTTTATGGCTGAGTTGCTGTGGTTCCTAAACACTTTCTAATTGCAATAATACTTCTGACAGTTTATCATGAAATATGTAGGAGTGAAGAAATTTCATGAACTGACTGCAATGGTTGTTCACAGTACCATGCTTGAATTCAGTGAGATCTTTAGAACCACCCCTTCTTTCACAAATGTTTCCAAAATCAGCCTGTATGGCTAGGTGTTTGATTTTATATACCTGTGACAATGGGGCTGAATAAAACATCTGAATTCAATGATTAAGAGATGTGTCCTAATAATTTTGTCCATATAGTTTATATATCATATTAATATAATTTATTTTCCAGCATACTTGCCAATCAATACCCCACTTGATTTATGAATTTACTGTTGTATAATTTTATTACTAGTATTTTCACTTTCATATTTGTTAATTTATGTAGCTCATACAAAAATAATATTTATTAATATGTACAAATTATTCAATCATTTATTAATTTACACTGGCATCTACAGTGGGGAAAAAAAGTATTTAGTCAGCCACCAATTGTGCAAGTTCTCCCACTTAAAAAGATGAGGCCGGCCTGTAATTGACATCATAGGTAGACCTCAACTGTGAGAGACAAAATGAGAAAACAAATCCAGAAAATCACATTGTCTGATTTTTAAAGAATTTATTTGCAAGTTACGGTGGAAATAAGTATTTGGTCAATAACAAAAGTTCATCTCAATACTCTGTTATACTGTATATCCTTTGTTGGCAATGACAGAGGTCAAACGTTTTCTGTAAGTCTTCACAAGGTTGGCACACACTGTTGCTGGTATGTTGGCCCATTCCTCCATGCAGATCTCCTCTAGAGCAGTGATGTTTTGGGGCCGTCACTGGGCAACATGGACTTTCAACTCCCTCCAAAGGTTTTCTATGGGGTTGAGATCTGGAGACTGGCTAGGCCACTCCAGGACCTTGAAATGCTTCTTACGAAGCCACTCCTTCGTTGCCCTGGTGGTGTGCTTGGGATCATTGTCATTCTGAAAGACCCAGCCACGTTTCATCTTCAGTGCCCTCCAGATGGAAGGAGGTTTGCACTCAAAATCTCCCGATACATGGCCCCATTCATTCTTTCATGTACACGGATCAGTCGTACTGGTCCCTTTGCAGAGAAACAGCCCCAAAGGATGATGTTGCCACCCCCATGCTTCACAGTAGGTATGGAGTTGTTTGGATGCAACTCAACATTCACTCTCCTCCAAACACGACAAGTTGTGTTTCTACCAAACAGTTCTACTTTGGTTTCATCTGACCATATGACATTCTCCCAATACTCTTCTGGAACATCCAAATGCTCTCTAGCAAACCTCAGACGGGCCCGGATATGTACTGGCTTAAGCAGGGGGGCACGTCTGGCACTGCAGGATCTGAGTTCCTGGCGACGTAGTGTGTTACTGACAGTAGCCTTTGTTACGTTAGTCCCAGCTTTCTGCAGGTCATTCACTAGGTCCCCCCCTTGTGGTTCTGGGGTTTTTGCTCACCGTTCTTGTGATCATTTTGACCCCATGGGGTGAGGTCTTGAGTGGAGCCCCTGATCGAGGGAGATTATCAGTGGTCTTATATGTCTTCCATTTTCTAATTATTGCTCCCACAGTTGATTTCTTCACACCAAGCTGCTTGCCTATTGCAGATTCAGTCTTCCCAGCCTGGTGCAGGTCTACAATTTCGTTTCTGGTGTCCTTCCACAGCTCTTTGGTCTTCACCATAGTGGAGTTTGGAGTGTGACTGTTTCAGGTTGTGGACAGGTGTCTTTTATACTGATAACAATTTCAAACAGGAGCCATTACTACAGGTAATGAGAGGAGAACAGAGGAGCCTCTTAAAGAAGAAGTTACAGGTCTGTGAGAGCCAGAAATCTTGCTTGTTTGTAGGTGACTAAATACTTATTTTCCACCATAATTTGTAAATAAATTCTTTAAAAATCAGACAATGATTTTCTGGATATGTTTTCTCATTTTCTCTCATAGTTGAGGTCTACCTATGATGTCAATTACAGGCCGGCCTCATCTTTTTAAGTGGGAGAACTTGCACAATTGGTGGCTGACTAAATACTTTTTTTTCCCCACTGTGTTTTGAACCCACAGCGTCTTCCTCTCTATGTTAAAAAACGATTGGACCCTACCAGAATCTTAAATCACATTCCTCTATGAGAATATGCGTACTATGTAATGCCATCCTGTGGTTGTGGTGTGCACTGTAGCCTATCAAGGGTATTGCTAGAATGTTGCAATGTAATATTGAATTCGTTTCACAGGAGTATCTTACTAAAATCGAGCTAAAGAAAAATTAGACACATCTAAAGTCCCTGTTCCTTTTCAAATCTGGGTGGAACATTTTTTTTTTACCAACTATCTCTATTTTTTTTACTGTATATATTTTACTACTTTTGTACAACCCCAATTCCAATGAAGTTGGGTCGTTGTGCAAAACATAAATAAAAACAGATTTGCAAATCCTTTTTAACCTATATTCAATTGAATACACTACAAAGACAAGATATTTAATGTAAAAACGGATAAACTTTATTGGCTTTTTACAAATATTCACTCATTTTGAATTTAATTCCTGCCATTCATTCCAAAAAAGCTCGGACAGGGGCATGTTTATCACTGTGTTACATCACCTTTCCTTTTAACAACACTCAAGCGTTTGGGAACTGAGGACAGTAATTGTTGAAGCTTTGTAGTTGGAATTCTTTCCCATTTTTGCCTTCACGTAAAACTTCAGTTGCTCAACAGTCTGGGGTCTCTGTTATCGTATTTTGCACTTCATAATGCGCCACACATTTTCAATGGGAGGCAGGTCTGGACTGAAGGCAGGCCAGTCTAGTACCCGTACTCATTTACTACAATGTTGTAACATGTGCAGAAAGTGGCTTGGCTTTGTCTTGCTGAAATAAGCAGGGACACCCCTGAAAAAGACATCGCTTGGATGGCAGCATATGTTGCTCCAAAACCTGTATACCTTTCAGCATTAATGGTGCCTTCACAGATGTGCAAGTTATCCATGCCATGGGCACTAACACACCCCCATACCATCAGAGATGCTGGCTTTTGAACTTTGCACTAATAACATCGTGTCTGGAGGACACGATGTCCATAATTTCCAAAAACAATTTGAAATGTGGACTCGTCAGAGCACAGGACAATTTTCCACTTTGCATCAGTCCATCTCAGATGAACTCAGGCCCAGAGAAGCCGGCGGCGTTTCTGGATGTTGTGGATATATGACTTTCACTTTGCATGGTAGAGTTTTAACTTGCAAACTTGCACTTGTAGATGTAGCGACGAACTGTGTTCACTGACAATGGTTTTCTGAAGTGTTCCTGAGCCCATGTGGTAATATCTGTTACAGAATGATGTCGGTTTTTAATGCAGTGACGCCTGAGGGATCGAAGGTCAGGGGCATTCAATGTTGCAGAGATTTGTCCAGATTCTCTGAATCTTTTGATGATATTATGGACTGTAGATGATGAAATCCCTAAATTCCTTGCAACTTTATGTTCTTAAACTGTTGGACTATTTGCTCACACAGTTGTTCACAAAGTGGTGAACCTCGCCCCATCCTTGCTTGTGAACGAATGAGCCTTTCGGGGATGCTCCCTTTATACCCAATAATGACACTCATCTGTTTCCAATTATGTTTATCCGTTTGAACATTAACTATCTTGTATAATATCAAAGATAAAAAGAAAAATGGGCACTACCATATTGTGTAAGTGACAAATATAATTAGAGGACTTAGCTGAATCGCTGGTATCCAGGAGAAAATTCCGGGGGGCACGCTGAGAAATATAAAGTCCAAAATGTAGTTGAAAAGAGTAGAGCAGCGGCACACGTTCCGGATATAAAAACCCTCCTTTATTCAACAAGGTGCAAATAGGTTAGCTGTGGACAAATAAACAGCAACGGGCCGTTTCGCGCTACTGTGCTTCTACAGGCTTTGACAGATGACACACCCACACTAGCGTCATCATATAGTGCCGCCCATCTCTGTGGGTGTGTCAGTAAAAACCAATCGCTACCAAGGCAGGTCCTTGAATAGAAAGAGTGCGAGAGCGCCGTATACATGGCTCCTGATGCTGCGCTTATTAAAAAAACAAAATCTAAAAACACATACATATAAGGCGCTTTTGTAAAACATAACAGTTTCCACTCAAAATTACATTAAGGCCATTCACAATACAATTATTATCTACCATACAGGTATATATTAGGTCGATCAACATTATCTTACGTGGCCACATATGGAAACCCGTTATTAAAGGTAATACATTAATACATAAACAAAATGTCAAAATCCTATACAGAGTATCTCTAACAGGAATTATATATTTGAGGAAGTCATTACAGGAACGCATTCATCTCAATCCTATCATTAAGTTCTATTGGGCCAAGGGCTTGAGTTTTTAAAATCCATCTACTCTAACGTCTCAATAATTCTTGATGCTGATCATCCCCTGCAGGATCCATAGCAAGCTCCTCAATGCCCGCAAATTGCAGTACTCTCACATCACCCCCGTGAACTTCTTTAACATGCTGTATTAAACGAGGGCTGCCATGTCCTGTATAAATGGATTTCATATGTTCCCTAAATCGTATACAGTACAGACCAAAAGTTTGGACACACCTTCTCATTCCAAGAGTTTTCTGTATTTTCATGACTATAAAAATTGTAGATTCACATTGAAGGCATCAAAACTATGAATTAACACATGTGGAATTATATACTTAACAAAAAAGTGTGAAACAACTGAAAATATGTCTTATATTCTAGGTTCTTCAAAGTAGCCACCTTTTGCTTTGATTACTGCTTTGCACTTGGCATTGTGAATCTACAATTTTTATAGTCATGAAAATACAGAAAACTCTTGGAATGAGGTGTGTCCAAACTTTTGGTCTGTACTGTATGTAAATTTCTAATCGTTTTACCAATATAGAACCTTTTACAGGGGCAAAAAATAACATATACCAAAAACCAATTCAAAAATTGGTTATATATTGGTTTATATGCGGAACGTGTGCCGCTGCTCTACTCTTTTCAACTACATTAAATATCTTCTGATATTCAATAACTTTTTTATTTTTCTCTTGATATAGTTTTTTAACAGCATGAGTTTTAGTTTTCACTGGCACTGTTTCAGATCTATACAAAGTATTTGTGTAATGGAATTGCCTGTTGAGCAATTCCCCAGCGCTGCTGCTGAAACCTGGGAGGAAGGGAATGACAGAGACAGTGAGTCCTAAACTCGACCAAGCCCCTGTCCCTACCTATTTGCCTCAACTTTCCTAATGACAGGGACAACTGGGCAACAGTTCCTACTCTAGATAAGTGACACAGAACGCAGACAGGACAAACAACAACAAATGGAAGGGGTCGGTACCAGTGAGCAGGTACGAGCAGCGAAGTACAGAATCAGAATCAAAGAATAGCCAAAGTCAGAAATATATAAACACAGCAAAAAGTAAGATAGCCAGCAAGCTCAGATAAGCTAATAGCAAGCGACTGGGAGTGGGCTGCAAAACTATTTAAAGGAAATCCGTCCTAGACTTGATTGGCAAGGAGCTACAACTTAACTCCTTAGAAGCCAAAAGATAAATAGCACTAGCTGAACTGATACACAGCAACGGACCCTCAGCTGCGCTACAACAATAGGTGCAAAGGATCACAACTGAACACGTCTCCTGCAACGAAGTGTGCGACCGGAGGATGGTGCAGAGACCTGAACAGGTAAAGATGTTACAATTTGTTTACTTTTTGGGGCAAACTCATTTTGGGCCATTCACTGCATGGGGTAAAAAAGTTAACTTTTTTGGGGACGTGGCCTGTACATGACCGTGTAAAGATGTACCTTCCTAGAGCTCCCAGACCCCGAATGGTTTTCTCCTTGTCCTGTGGGTCAGAACCACTCCAGATCTCCCACATAACGATGGTCTGTTGTATTGGACGAAAGGGAACCTCCTCTTCACTCTCTGAGCCGCAGATTGCCCGCTATCTGTTGTTGGCTGCCCCTTCTTCTCTCCCCGCGGGTGGATCCAGCATGACGCTGGCGTGCGCTCCAGCATCTGAAGTAGCGCAGCCGACACTTCTTTTGCAAGTAACAGCTCCTCCGCTGTCTCAGGCGGCATCTGACTTGCAGCTCAAGCTCTCTCGGCTGCCACAGCCGGTGCCTGATGGAGGAGCGGTGATTTCTCCACTGCTGCTGGTCTCCCAGCCCCCCTGCTCCCAAGATGCTGGCCCCGGTGCTGCTGAAGCGCTCCTGACTGCATCCCCTGCCCTGGGACTTTTAACCCCTGAGCTCCTGCCTCACACTTCCTCCTCTGCTGTTTGGAGGACTCGGTTCAGGCTCACAGCTGCATGCTCCTGCACCACTACTCTCTTCTCCAGCACTCCTTCCTTCTACATTTGCTCAGGAACACAGTCCTTCCAGCCTTTGCCTCGGTCTATAACATCCATAACATCCAGACTTCTTTGGGGTCCTCTAATGTCCCCTTCAGAATGGATTTGAATGTGACCTGGTCCTCACCTGGAGGAATCTCCTTGGCCAATGCGGGGGCCACTAGCTTGACCTTTAAGGCTGCAGACTCGTCGCCTAACCCTGGACTACCCATAGGCTCCCACCGGTCTGGAGCCCTGGGTACCACAACTGAACTACGCTGCCCTGAACCTGACTTCCCTTTCACCCCGGCAGCTCTCCATACACCACCATCCTCTGACTTGTCTGATTCCTCTCTGCAGAACGCTGTGTCCCTGGGTCGTAGATCCAATTTCTGACTACTCAACGAGCTCTCAATAGATCCATTCTCCTCCAGGTTGACGATCAAGAGAACAGAGGCCGCCGAAACAATGTCAAGCTACAGGGCATCCCTGATAATGTTCTCCGAGCTGAGCTCCATTCTGCGGTTACCTCAATTTTCAACACCGTCCTCTCCCGCACTGTGGAAGCGGAGATTAACATAGACAGAGTTCACCATGTACTGGGCCCCAGGCGAAATGACACTGCAGAACCTCGTGATGTTCTATGCCGAGTCCATTTCTTTAGGGAGAAAGAGGATATTCTCCAGGCGGCCTGGTGGAAAGGTCCGATACCATTCATGGACACTCAGGTACAGCTTCTTCCTGTTGTCTTTAGACGCACCCTTGCCATGTGCAGAATCCTCAAACCGTTCCTCCTAGTCATACTCGACTTTGGGGCTACCTATAGATGGGGCCATCCCTTTCACCTCCAGGTCTGTCTCAAAGGAGCGACATTCAAACTTCACTCTTCTGACCAGACGGCCCCGCTGGCGAAGTTTCTGGATCTGCCTGAATTGGCTCTTCCAGACTGGTTGGACTACCCATTGCCGTCTGCAACATCTGAAGGACGCCCACCCTCCTCCACCTTGCCTCGTCAGCGATGTCAGGCGGAGGGTACCTCACAGACTCTTCCCTGACGGGATATATCCTTTTGCTACCGATTCCTCTCTATGACTCTTCTTTGTTGTTGCCTTCTAATGTGCCTTGTACTGCACCTCTTCTCCTGCACCCTTGTAGCTCGCCACTAGGGCACCGTGTTTTGTCCCCTTGCATTCCTAATTGACGTTTCCTACCCTGGTGGAGGCCCTTGCGGACTCTGGTTTGTGGCAGCCTCCGCCAGTGTGACCTAGCCCACCACGCAGGCACACTGAGGTCTTTTGGCCTCACCTTTGGTTGAGGTGCCGGCGCTTATACTAGCTGGCCCTCATGTAGAATTCCCCCCTCTGCCATTGATCACCAAGTGGGTCCCCTCCCCACGGCTGGGCCTGCCTCCCCTTAATGGTTCTGACCCCCCTTCTGTTTAAATTTTCTTATGTTCTACCGCTCGGGAAATGGGTAGCAACCCGTTTTTGTTCTACCTCTCCCCCAATAGTTTTGGTTAGGCGGCTCTCTGGGTGCATTCTACGATGTGCCCCTGAGACCTGCTTAAGTGGGTTGACCGACTGTTAGTGTCTTCCCTCTCTCAGACTAGCTTTGATCGTGATTTGTTGTTGTGCTTGTTTCTGTTTATTTTCTCTCTCTTCTATTCCCACTCTTTTTCTGTTCTTTTCTACTTTCTCTCTCCCCCTTTTTCTTTTCTTTTTCTCCTCCCCCTTCTTCTCTCTCTCGCTCTCTGCAGGGTCCCAGCTCCCTGATATGGATTCCCTGCTGTTCTCTATTAAAGCCAATGGCCTTAATGCTCCACTTGCTCTGGAGCAAAAGAACTCATGTTGCCTTTATCCAGGAGATGTATTTCTGTGAGGGGCGGTACCTTCTTTCACCTCACCCAGGTATCCAGACGCCTATCACAGTTGCTACTCTGAATCCAAGTCCAGGGGGGTAAGCATTCTCATTGGGCGATCCGTCCCTTGGAGGTTTAAAGTAGCTTCCTTAGATGGCTCAGGTTGATTTTTATTTGTGAAGGGAGAACTGGCAGGCAGAATGTTTATCCTGGCCAATTTCTATTAACCCAATTCCAATCAGATAGGAGTGTAGAGGGTATCCTGGCCAAACTGGAGGACTTCATGGAAGGTACCCTATTAGTAGGGGGGGATTTCAACATAGCCTTAGATCCAGCGGTAGAGGTCTCTAGGGGATCGTCACACATATCCCGCCCGTTCCTTCGACGCATACGTCGATTGCTCTTTTCTCACCAACTGAAAGACCTGTGGCGTAAGGCCCACCCTGACATTCGGGATTATACATTCTACTCCCGTTCCCTAGATGTCTACTCCAGGTTATATTATTTCTTTTTCAGTCATGCCGATGTCCCTTTAATCAGAGGGGCGATGATTGACCCTATCACCTTTGCCAACCATGCGATGGTCCATGCTGTTCTTGCATCCCCCACCATGAGACCTGGACTTGGCAGTGGCGTCTCAATGAGTCCCTGCTCCAAGATATTCTGACCTCTCAGGCTGTGTCCTCTGCTCTCGACCACTATTTCAAAGAAAATGAAACGGCCGACGCGTCTCTGTTGACACTATGGGCCGTTCATAAGTGCGTGGTACAGGGGGTGCTTGTTCAGCATTGCTCCCGCATTAAAAAGGACAGATCCCGGGAGGTCACGGACTTGATTGCGGATGTAGTCTCCCTGGAGTAGTCGCATAAACACTCACATGTGGAGACCCAGACAGCCCTCACCAAATGGTTGCAGGAACGCCTAGACATCTGCACTAAATGCCTTTTAGCTAGGGGCCAATGCCACTTCTATGAAATTGGGAATAAGTGCAGTCAAATGTTGGCCAGATCTCTTAGGGAACAAAAAACACGAAATTACGTCCCATCAGTTACTAATGTGGCGGGTAGATGAATGAATGGCCCCCACCATATTGCAGAAGAATTTGCGTAGTTATACCGAAACCTACCCCCATCCTCCCCTGAGACGATTAGCCCCCTCCCCGACCACTGTGTTACACCAATATATTGCGGATGTGGGGTTGCCAAGGCTCTCTACTGAAACTCAAAATGCGCTTCACCTCCCTATATCTGGTGAGGAAGTTTCCCTGGTGCTTCAAACGTGAGATTTCTAATACGCATGCGCGGTCTGGGTAGCCGCGCACATGCGCAGTTATATTTTGTCACCGATCTTATTATAGAACCCTTGCGCAGCTTTCAAGCGGTCTTTTTAAGTGATTCTGTGCAATATGCTACTGTTACAAATTTGGTTTCACGAATAAAAGAGTAAGGTATTTCATTTTCCGTTTTTAAATATGAACGAATGTTTCATTTAATCTTTGACTGCAAATGTGAAAAAATAGTTTTTTATGTTTGAATACTGACTGATTCTATGTATTTTTCTGCTGTGACACTCCCATTTGAGTGTGTCTTTTTTACTTTGACACTATAAAAGACAGCTTGTTTTAGACATATGTATTACCTGTATGCACTTGAAGAAGGGACAGAGGCTCCGAAACATGTCTGTGTTGGTATCTAATAAAGGAATTAGTTTGACTGAATTGGAGTAAGCGCTGATCCTTATCCCTTTTGGGAACGGTCCTTTTATCTCATTTCCCTGGTGCTTCAGTCAATGCAACCTAGCAAAGCCCCTGGCCCCGATGACCTCCCGGCCTCTTATTACAAGAAATACTCATCGGTGCTGCTAGGCCCCCTGGTGCATGCCCTGAATTACCTGTTGGAGGGTGCAGCCCTTCCCCCTGATATGACCCAAGCCCACATTGCTGTAATACATAAAGAGGGCAAAGATCCTGCGCTCTGTGCGAGTTACTGGCCGATATCCCTACTTAATGTTGACCTAAAAATTTTCTCAAAGGTATTAGTGATGAGACTGGCCCCCTTCCTACCTGACCTGGTGCATACCAACCAAGTTGGCTTTATCCCAACTCGAGAGGCTAGGGACAACATCATGAACATAATAAACGCCATCCATTATGCCCACACACATTTTCTCCTGTTGTGTCTTCTCTCCACAGATGCTCAAAAGGCATTCGATAGGGTGGGATGGCCTTTCTTATTTGCGGTTTTGAAGCATATTGGCCTGGGACCGACTTTGCGGTTCTGCATTTTATCTCTTTATTCCAACCCGTTGGCTTCCACGAGAGTCAATGAAATGTTATCCTCTCCCTTTCCGATCGTGTGAGGCGTCTCTCCTCTTCCCCCTGATCTTTGTTCTGATCCTAGAACCCCTACTCCAGAAAATTAGATCCAACTCGGCCATAAGCAGTCTGCAGGTGGGTGGTAGACACCTAAAGATTGCGGCATATGCGGACGACCTCCTGTTCTTTTTGCAAGACCCGGCTGCCTTCCTCCCTTCTTTAATGTGGGAATTCCACAAGTTCCGTAACATTACTAATTTCAAAATTAATTTTCAGAAGTCCAAAGCACTCAACGTCTCACTACCACGGGGGCTCCAGTCCACTTTGGAATCCTCCTTCCCCTTCAAATGGTCTAGTGCTGCCATCAAATACCTGGGAGTTTAGATCTCTGGGAATCTGGGGAAACTCTACACTAAGGGTACTTATACGTAGTTTGGGAGTTGTGCCATCTATAAAATGAACATTTTGCCCCGCCTACTCTATCTTCTACAGACCCTCCCAATTCATATTCCCCCGTTTCTTAAAATTACTGTATGGTGACCTTATAAACTTTATCTGGCAGGGTAAACCGGCTAGATTGGCGTGTTCGACTCTCACGCTGCCGAAACAATGGGTGGGCTACGGCTTCCCGACCCTCATAGGTGCTACGAAGCCTCCATGCTCCAAAGGGTGCTGGTTTGGTGCTGTCATCTCCTCTTCAAGCAATGGATCTACCTGGAACGTGCCTTCTCTAGCACTCCCCTCCACTTGCTCCCCTGGCTGGACTCGCAACACACCATGGCTCTGAGATCCCACCCAACCATAGGACCTACGCTCTGAGTGTGTAAGATGCTCTTCCCTAAGGTGCAGATCTCCCCCCGCCCCCTCTCCACTGTTCCCTATACTGGGTAGTCCTGCTTTCCCAGAAGGTCTTTCTCCTGGGCCATTCAGGCAGTGGCGTGAGGCGGGTAGACAGAGAGCCATGCACTTCCGATCTGGCGGCCACTGGCTGTCCCATTGGGACCTACTTGAGGAACTGAACCTCCCCTTGGTGAGTACTCCAGCTCACTCACTTTCTCACTTCATTGCCTGACTCCCCAGGCTACGATAGACCGCTCTCACAGTTTGAAAAAGCCTGTTCCAGGTCTGGCCTGGTCAGGCACTCTCTCTGAATTTTACTTGCTGCTGGTCTTCCCTTTCCCGGGCAACAGACCTTCCTACTTGGCTAAGTGGGAGGCCGACTTAAACATGGCCTTTTCCGAATCGCAGTGCTCTAGGATTCTTGAATTTGCCCACATGAGTTTGATAGCAAGTAAGTAGCAGGAAGCGGGGTACAAAATTCTGACCAGATGGTACCACGTTCCAAACAAATTACACAAATTCTACCCGTTCGCCTCTTCGAAGTGTTGGCGTTGTGGCACGGAGGAGAGGCGCTACTGCATATTTTCTGGGAGTGTGCTGGGCTGAAAGACTTTTTGGAGGGGGGTTCATCAGGTGACTTGTCAGGTATTCCAAGTCACCCCTCCAAGCATGCCAGCTTTGTTTCCACTCCACCTCTCAGACTACTCCCTCCGCGCCTATCACAAATCCTGCTTACGACACATGGTTAATGCCGCTACAGCTTGTATTTCTGCGCTCTGGAAGTTGACTAATTCACCCTCCAGGGAATGGAGAATCTCACCGCATCTCTTTGGGACGCGCATGAGTCTTTCATTAAAAAAAAAACTTTTTTTGAGTTTATTTTTATTTTTTTTTACTTTGGCCATTTTTAAAACTTTATTAAACACTTAAAGAAAATATTTTTTGATTTTCATGCAGTATTTTGACTCAACACCAAACACAGATTAAGGCTAAGGCCTCACGTAGCGAAAAGCAACAAAAAAAAAATGCTGCGGAAAAAACCACAGCAGAAACTCATCGCATTTTTTTTCCTGCAGTGTTTTTCACAGTATTTTCACAGACTTTTCCTCTATGGACTTTCTTACCTTATACCTATACGGAAAACACAAGTGTTTCCGCAAGTATAATTGACATACTACGATTTTCAAAAAAACTGGCTTTTTTGAAAATGCAGCTTTCAGCAGCAGATTTTTTTCCTGCAGTGTGTGGATGGGATTAACCAGAATCCCATTCAGTTTTCTGGTACTATAAAACGCAGTGTTTTTTGCCATGGTGTTTCCACTGCGGCCAAAACGCTGCGTTTTCGCGATGTGGGGCTTCAGCATAAAAAGGAATGGGGCATATTAAAAAGAATTTATATTTCTGCATTCCACTCGATCGACTTCTGGCTTTTACTCAAATAAAGTACACCAAAACCTGCAAATCAGTTGTATGTCAGATATTACGGTAAATTATCTGGAATTCTGAGTTGGAACAAGTAAATGAAACACATTTTTGTGCCAAAATATTTTATTTGCTAACTGAATCCAATCAGATGTGAGACAGTTTTTGAACTGCATAACAGTGTGTTTGTTGTACTATCAATATATATTGACAGATTTTGTGACATTAGATAAAACTGAGATATCCACCCTAAAACAAAAAGAGAAAAAACAATGTCAGAAATGAGTAAAATTGAGCAAATAATATGTTCAGTTTTCTTGACATGAATGCAACTCCTTCCTGCCACATTTTTTATGCTTGCAAAATCTTATTTTTTTTTTTCATTTATAGAACCATATGAGGGCTGTGTTTCTGGGACAAACTGTACTTCCTAATTACACCATTAGAATAGGGTGGATTTGGAAGTGCAGTTGTGCGTTAAAGTTGACGGTCAACTTTTGATATGACTAGTTGTCATGTCTGTACAGGAT
Source organism: Leptodactylus fallax (assembly GCA_947044405.1). NCBI lineage: Eukaryota > Metazoa > Chordata > Amphibia > Anura > Leptodactylidae > Leptodactylus > Leptodactylus fallax. The sequence goes on along the minus strand of CAMRHE010000007.1, from coordinate 6,418,781 downwards.
GGTTGTTATGCCATTTTTGTTTTTTAACATGTGAATAAAGGTTACATTTTATTTATACGAATATTTGCTGAGAGACACTGGTGTTTTTACCTTTTGGAAATCGACTATATTACAAACCTGTTCACCAAACACCACCCTACACAATAGCAAAATCGAAAATAAAATGGAAGTTATATGTTAATCCCACATTTTTCATTTTCACAAGGGATATAGCACGCCACAATTTATCACACAATTCCTCCTGAGTATGGAAATATCCCATATGTGGTTGTAAACTACTGTATGAGTAGGATTTATAAGGGACAGAATATCATTTGTAGAACAGATTTTGCTGACTTATCAGAACAGTGAAAAGACCCAAAAGGGACCCCATTTTGGAAACAAAACCCCTAAAGAAAGTTATCTAGGAGTGTAATTGAGCATTTGGACCCCATAGGTGTTACATTAATTTATTTTTCCAGAAATTAATGCATTGCAGAGATTGAAAAGTATATATTTACACTGTGTGGGATACATTTGGGTATAAAGAAGTGGTAAATTATAAAATCAGTATGCTTGGTATGCTTTGAAGCAAAACTTTATGCAGAAGCCAGGTTTCTCGGGACAGGTTTCATGGTAGTAAATAGTATCCTTCCTTATCCCCCTTTTGTAAAACACTATATACCTCTTTTGAATTTTTCCTTTCTTTGCAGTTTGGGGATTACTTTGAAGAAATGCTGCCCTGGTATGATATGGGAACCCTCTAGATGTACTGGGGACCTTCCCTTCCTGCTGACCAAATATTAGGACCTTAATTACTATCTCTGCAAATTGAAGGTATGTCCCCATCTCGTCTGTAGTTCAGAATAGTACAAACACATTGTACAGAGCCATTTGAACAATGTGCACAGCCAGCTTTTTGTACCAAACTTTTACAGAGGGCATTGTTTGGTTTCAGTACTTGGTTAGAGTCTGGCTTGATGGTGGGGGTATCAGTACCTCATACAGATGATGCTGTTACCACGGGTTGCAGTCAGTATAAGGAAATCCCTTATTTATGACCAACAACATTTTCTCTCTATATAGTGCCATGCTCTTGTCTTTTCTGACGGGTTGCACAACCTGTTATCTAGGGACAACTTGACTTTTGCGCAGTGTTTAAAAAGATACAGTTCTTCTGGAACTGAGGCACTTAAAGAATGGACTGCTGTTGTAGAAGTTTTTCACGTACAGGTAATAACTCTGGTCCAAAAGTGGGTACAGAAATTCCCACACTATTTTCCCACTAACTTGGGGAGGGGGGGCATTCTGGGGGCTCAATTCTGGTCTTCTTTCCCTCATAAACTCTAAACTTGTGTTGAACCTTGAGCTATTCTTACACAGTTTCTACATTACAATGACATACCCTGTCCTCTTACTGAGTAAGTATTGACGGAATTTAAACCTCTCATTGAAATGGATCAGGGACTCATTTATTGCAATGCACAGTTTGGGGTGTATGCCTCTGAAAATTTAGAACTATAATGATGAATGGAATGGCTGGCCTGATTTTTAAGAGACGGTCAAATGTGGGGTCGTTCTGAGGCAAGCACAGAGCATTGTCATTATTGTGCAGAAATTTCAAAGCATGTCCTGTTCATGGCTGCACAGAATAATGGGGTTTGGTACAGAATATTTGTACCTCAATGATGCCTAATTTCTGTGTTTTTTTATTATGCCCATATCCAGCTAGGTCCCTAAATGTCATTATCTCTACTGAATTAAAATTGATCAAGTCATCAGAGAGAAAGACCTTAAGACATGCCGCAGCCAAAAAGCGCTGCGGAAAAGACCACGACAGGAATGCATTGTGGTTTTTCTCAAAGCGTTTTTAACAGAAAGTCTGCAGAGTTTTCTGCAATGGTTTTTGAAATCGCAGCATTTGCACTGTAGATATTTTTCTGCTATGTGTGGATGGGATTAGCCAGAATCCCTACCACTTTGCAGGTACTGTAAGACACCACAGATTTTGCCACGGCGTCTCTACCGTGGCCAAATCGCAGTGTGTAAGCAACATGGGGACCTGGCCTTAGGCTAAGGCCCCATGTTGCGGCAAAGCTGCTTTTTTTTTGCAGATTTTGCTGCATTTTTGTGAACCAAAGCCAGGAGTGGATTTAGCAGAAGGGAAAAGTAAAAGTGTTTCCTTGAAATTTGCCTTTTGTAAATTCCTTTTGTAGGCACTCCTGGGTATGGCTCAAAAAATTCAGCAAAATCTGCAACAAAAAAGCTGCTTATCTGCACTGTAAGTGCAGTCTATTTCTGTCAGGCCAGCCATCTCAAACTGGACTGCTGTGTTGGCAACTCAGGCTTATAGTACTTAGGGGGTGGGGTTCATATGGGCTCTGTCATTTGAGGGGCTACCTCAATTGCTGTCCTAGGGTGCATTCACCAGGGTTCTTCATCACTGAATGAAAATGAGGAGGAGGAGGTCAAGGTGAATGCAGCATATTCCTCTTCCTCCTCGCTGGCCTTATCTGTGTCAGAGACAAAGAAAGCATATGCTTCTTCTGCTGGATATGAACATTTTTATTATTTGTGTTTTGTACGTCTGTATGATTTAACATGCATAAAGTGTGTATAAACTTTATTTATCCAGAGGGGGTGTGTATGTAGTGCTTCAACATGTGTGTTGTGTGGGGTATATATAAGGGTATGCAAACCTGTGCTAAAACTAAGTACAATTTATTTATACTGTATATAGCTAATTACCTCTAAGTACAATTTATTTTTTACACACACATAAACCCTCACGAAAAAAATTGAGCAGAGATGTTGATCTGTAATCTATATAACTACAGGTGCATCTCAATAAATTAGAATATCTTTGAAATGTTTATTTATTTCATTAATTAAATTTAAAAGTGACCTCCTATATTTTCTAGATTCTTTGCACACAGTGTTCTTTCAAGTGTTTTATTTCTGTAAATGTTGATTATGGATTACAGGTAATGAAAACCAAAATCTAAGAAAATTTGAATATTGTAAAAAAGTTCAGTGTGTCACCTGCAAAGGTTTCCTAAGCCTTTAAATGTTCCCTTAGTCTGGTTCAGTAGGACACACAATCATGGAAGACTGCTGAATATGAATTGAATTACTGAATCACTGAAATGAATGAACGTTTCAAAGATATTCAAATTTATTGAGATGCACCTGTATATTGGACGTCATACTTTACACAAAATGATGATTCGTGCTGTCTCAGACGGCATCAATCATCACTCCCCACTGTACAACCAATAGTCTTTAGCCTGTTTTAGCCTTGACTGGCTGGTCAGAATTGACCGACCAATTAAGGAGATCGTGAATGTGGGAGGGGCTAAATTCCTTCCCAGTGCATAGACAGCATTCATCTCTGTTCAGTCAAAGTTCTTTAGGCACAGTGACCAAAAACATGCATGACTTAATAGTATGCCAAGATGCAGCAATACCCTATCCTACCATTTACCCAAGGTCCACAAGGATCCCCACAATCCATCTGGCAGACCAAGTATTTCAGGGGTCTACCACCTGTAACTTGTCACAATATATAGACATAAATTTGCATAGGTTTGTGATTACGATACCCTCCTACCTGAAGGGTCCGGCAAGCCTAATTGGAAATTGAATATCAATACAATGGAAATCAATGTATAAATGATCCACCTTGGATGTGACATTGTACAGTAACATACCTCATGATAGAGGTTTAGTGCTGACCTCTTCCTATCTATACAATGATTCACTGATGCCAATCGATCAGAAGGAATTTATCCTTCAAGGGATTAAATTCATTCTTACACATAATGTATTCAAATTTCAGAAAAAAAAAATGCTCTTACAAAATGGAGGAAAATGAAATTGAGTATTTAGACCTAGTACTTATGGGAGTAGATGATCATATTTAAACAAAACCTTACTTTAAAAAGGTTGACTGCAACAGTTTTTTGGATTTTCAAAGCTTGCACTTTTGTAAATGTAAAGAGAACATTCCTTTTATTCAGTTCAAATGAATACGAAGGAACTGCACCAGTGACAAAGATTTCCTGACAAGGAGTAGCATTTTAAGCAGGGGATTTAAAGAAATATCAGGCACCTATAATTAAGGCCGCTCAAGAGAGGGTCAAAAAATTTACTCAGGCAGAATGTTTAGCCCCTAAAATTAAAATTGAGGATGCAAACTATAAATATAATTTCATAACAACTTATAATGGGGCACACAGAAACATATGATTAGAGATGAGCGAATTTCTCAAAAGTTCGATTCTGCAGTTCGATTCGAAGCCCCAAAAAAATTTGCTTCGATCCAAATTAATTTGCAGCAAACATGGCTAAAAAACACCTATTTCCTGGCTTCAGAGAGCCTGTATAGTGGTGTAGAACACTGTGCCTTGCAGTAACACGCATAGTGAGCCTATTGTGGTAGTGAAACAATACTGTGAGTCAGTATGACATGCACATGACAGGCGTCGCTCTTAGAACCACTGCACACTTCACTTATTTGGCCAGTTACGGGGCCAAAACTGACCAAATAACTCAAGTATCAAAGGTAAGGACCAACTAAGGAACTGCGCACATCCAGGTAAGCTCGTTGACAAAACGTTTTTATTCCTAAACATAAAATGTAGACACACGAGGCATTTTGGGGTATTTACCCCTTTATCAAGTGTGTAGACCACTACAAAAACACATAAATACAGGTACCTGAATACATAAGAACAAACTTCTGTAAAAAATTTTTTTTTTTTTCCCTCCTTCCTTCACATTCGTTTTCACACGCGCATGTCAGATAGTGATTTACTAGTAAAGGAGCCGCTGGCTTCAAAAGATGAATCACGCATGTGATATTAAAAGATAAATAAAGGAAAAAGAAGAAAAAATAAACAGAAAATGTAGATTTAAAATAGCCCCAAGTGATAAAAATAATAAGGGAAAATAAGTTAACAATAATAAATGGCCCGAAGTAATAATTAATATAGATGATATATAGAATAATATAGAGGATATATAAAATGTTATATAAAATAAACTGGCAATGATAAAAATTGTAATAACATCAATTACATACAATAAATTGACAATATAATATAATTACACAAAACACATATAAAGCACAAAAAAAAAAAAAAAGAAACTAAAAGCCTGTCATATTCAAGGGTCTCATTCAGACCATCTGGAATTAACGTGTTTAATTTGTGTTTGGTAGAGGCGTGATGGGAAACACTATTTTTAATGTTGGAGCGATGTTTGTTGATCCTTTCCCTCAAACACATTGTGGTTCTGCCTACATACTGGAAGCCACAGGGGCATTCCAGTACATAGGACGCAGAGCAGTCAAGTCTCTGATTTGGAAGATCTCCCCCGTAGAGTGACTCTTTACTGTAGAAACATTATGTGGCAGCATTTGCATTTGACGTGCCCGCATCTAAAGCTGCCAACTATGCTTCTAGGCCATGTTTTTAGGACACTTCTAGAAATCTTTTTCCTGCACAGACGGCTAGGGGCTAATAAATTTTTAAGTGTCTGTGCACGTCTAAAAGTTATACCAGGTTTTTCAGGAAGATTACATTTAAGGTATTGATCAATTTTTAAAATATGCTAGTGTTTTTCAAGGATGCTACAAATTAGGCCATGTGAATTATTGAAAATAGTAATAAAATTGCTCCTGAAGGACAATCCATTTTTGGTTTTCTCACGAGGGGCAAGGCATTGAGCCTGTGTCAATTCTCCAGCTTTTAGTTTAGCTGCTTTAATCATCGTGGAGGGGTAGTGTTTCTCTCTAAATCTTTTAGTTAAAACCACGCTTTGTGTAGAATAGTCACTGTCCTTTGTACAATTACGCCTAATCCTTTTAAATTGTCCGAATGGGACATTGCTCTTCCATTTGGAATAATGATTGCTACGAAAGTCCAAAAGACTATTGCAATCTACCTTTTTAAAGTGTCTGCGGGTGGTGATCTGATCATTGTCCCCAATGAGAATTAAATATAAAAATTCAATTTCCGTATTTTCTTACCCGCAAATTTTGTCCCCATAGCCGTCCCTCTGATTTGTAAAAATATTTTATCCTCAAAGTGAAATATGTTATGTGTAAGAATGAACTTAATGCAGGAAGGTAAAAAATCTCTCTGTTCACTCGGCATAGTGAGGTCCTTGGATAACACTGTTGAAATGGCTGTCAGGCCAATCGTATGAGGAATGTTACTATACAATTATGTGATGTCTAGAGTCGCCCAGAGATAACCGGGTTTCCAAGGGATACATAATAGGTCTTTAATAAAACTTGCTGAGTCCTTAAGGTGAGATGGAAGTTGTATGACATATCTTTGGAGATGAAAGTCAACAAATTCAGAAAGGTTTCTAGTGAGAGCCTGGATATTATGGCATGTCCAGGTGGGTTTATAACATCCTTGTGAATTTTAGGTAAGTGAGAAAATAGAGCTAGTGACGGATGGGTAATATTCAGAAAATCCTTCTCTTTTTTATTTATAATACCCTCCCTATAGGCTTTAGAAACCAGGGTCGTATATTTGGACATATGTTCATGGGTAGGATCCTGTGAAAGCAATTTATAATATCTGGTTGGTATCTGACAGGATTCTATAAGCCTCTTCTAGATATACAGCAAGATTTGGTCCCTAGAGGACTCAGACTAAAACTTTCGCCATTTCCTAATGACATTACCTTTTCCAAAAAATGGGATGAATATTTACATCTCTGTACTAGAGGTTTATTGGAGAGAATCTCCCAAAAGAGGTTATCTTTAGCTAACTCTCTGGGTGAGAAAATTAATACCATGAATATGGATGTGTTTAAATATAACAACCACCCGGATTTCGCTAGAATGGGTTTTACATTTACGAACCACAGATAATGAAAGGAATATGCTTGAAACCAAAAGTAAAAATCTTAATAGAGATAGGAATGACTATATTGAGAACAACATCAAATTCTGGACCAAACCTACCTTACATTGTTCCAGACCTCTTACTAATAAGTTTGAGCAGTCTGGCAATAGAGCCATAGTACCAGAGACTCCATTCAAGGGTGCCCCCTGCTCTTTAAGGAAACAAATTATGAAAAAAAAAGAATTAATTCTAATATCAAGATCAATTCTAATCCCAAAATTGCACCTATTTTGATTACAGGTAATGCAGATACACCTAATGCTGTTCCCTCCACTGAAATAGTTTATCCCTCCAGGAATTCGGTTCAACCTAACTCCTCCTTTATTCATACATCACCCAATTTGACACCAGCTCAGGGATCTTCCAGTTTATCTTCCATGGAAACAATTCCTATACCTCCTTCTAAATGAGTCATATCTGCATGCGAACCTGATTCATTAGGTCTGAGTTCCCTTTGTTTACCCCCTATCCAATTTGGGTTTCCACCTAAACATGTTGACTGTCCCAAGGGGAACTTTATTTCACTACCTGCTGTTCCTACTCCCCAGGGGCCTGCCCATCTTTCCAGTTATTCAATTTCCATACCACTTAACACCAGTATTAAATCTGACAATGGTATTCTTGAAGACTATTTACATAACACTCCACTTTCCATGTACCAGATACATCAAGCTTTAGAATTGTCCAGTGATATGGGGGCACAAGATAAAGAGTCTTTTTTAGGTCTCCCTCAACTATTGACACCATCCACTTTGTTACAGAACAGAAATCCACTTTTTACAACCCCCATTCCAGTAACGACATTACACACAAAGAGAAGCTCCCTTGTACAACAAAATTTCCGACTACTACAGCCCGTTAAGTCTCAAGAGAACAAACAGATATCTCCAAACAGACAACCCAATTTCACCTCCAACAGACGTAGAAGCTGTAGAGGGGGAGCAAGTCCCGACGTAACACCGGAACTTCCGAGTCCCACTCCAAAGAGAAACAAAACATAAACACCTGTATTTTTAATCTGTCTAACTATGTTCTAAGCGAGCCTAAAACCAGTCTGCTAAGTAAAGGGTTGTCTTTCTGTCCCAACCAACATCATAACGACTTACAACTTTATATTGATCTTAACCACTATATAAGGAAATTAACTCTCAACAGACACTTCCTAACAATATCTAAAATGGATAAAGATCATTCATCTTCGGTTAATTTGTTCATGGGTCAATTTGAGAACACCTTTATCTATAGGGAACATGATTGGTCTAATTGTATAGTTTATTTTAAAAGGTACATAGATGACGTTCTTTTCATCTGGGACAGGACTTGTAGTACATTTGAGAATTTCACCCAATATCTAAATAGTAACGATTGGGGGATCAAATTTATGGGTAAGACAGAAAATATGGAAATTTAATTTTTGGATTTAATTCTCATTGGGGACAATGATCAGCTCACCACCCGCACACACTTTAAAAAGGTAGATTGCAATAGTCTTTTGGACTTTCGTAGCAATCATTATTCCAAATGGAAGAGCAATGTCTCATTTGGACAATTTAAAAGGATTACACAGGATTACACAATTGTACAAAGGACAGTGACTATTCTACACAAAGCGTGGTTTTAACTAAAATATTTAAAGAGAAACACTACCCTTCCAAGATGATTAAAGCAGCTAAACTAAAAGCTGGAGAATTGACATAGGCTCAATGCCTTGCCCCTCGTGAGAAAACCAAAAATGGATTGTCCTTCAGGAGCAATTTTATTACTATTTTCAATAATTCACATGGCCTAATTTGTAGCATCCTTGAAAAACACTGGCATATTTTAAAAAATGATCAATACCTTAAAAGTAATCTTCCTGAAAAACCTGGTATAACTTTTAGACGTGCACAGACACTTAAAAATTTATTAGCCCCTAGCCGTCTGCACAGGAAAAAGATTTCTAGAAGTGTCTTAAAAACATGGCCTAGAGGCATAGTTGGCAGCTTTAGATGAGGGCATGTCAAATGCAAATGCTGCCACAACATTAAACATAATGTTTCTACAGTAAAGATCACAAGGCATTATGGGAAAGGAGCTGGGGAGCTCATGCGCCCTCTGTTGGATGTAACAGATCCTCAATTTGCTTTGAGTCACTCTACGGGAGAGATCTTCCAAATCAAACAGAGACTTGACTGCTCTGCGTCTTATGTTATCTATGTACTGGAATGCCCCTGTGGCTTCCAGTATGTAGGCAGAACCACAATGTGTTTGAGGGAAAGGATCAACAAACATCGCTCCAACATTAAAAATAGTGTTTCCCATCACGCCTCTACCAAACACAAATTAAACACGTTAATTCCAGATGGTCTGAATGAGACCCTTGAAGATGTGACAGGCTTTTAGTTTCATTTTTTTTCATTTCATTTTTTATATGTGTTTTGTGTAATTATATTATATTGTCAAATTATTGTATGTAATTGATGTTATTACAATTTTTATAATTGCCAGTTTATTTTATAAAACACTAGTAGAATACCCGTGGCTTCGCTCACGGAAAATATGTTAAATTGTTGGTTATGCTAGCTAAAGTAAAATTTTCAGAGTCACACTGAAATTGACATTTTCAGAGTGCTACAGTAAATCTTTTTTTCCACTTGAAATTTTTCTTATTATTTTCGCATTTTACTTATTTGTTGTAACATTGATGTGAACAACTTTTTTTTTTAATTTCAACATTTTTATTGATTTTACATATTCAATACATATTATGTAGTATAAACTATTGCAACTATTTTTTGAACTATTTTTTTATCAAAAATTAAAATTTATGCACCGTACACAAACACATAAAACATTTAAACCCAATTAACAACATAGTGCAACCCTTCCCGCCTCCCTCCAGTGTAATCTATAAGTAGTTCACGGACAAAACAGTAAAATCGGTTTACAGTTAAACAACTATCTATTGTAGTGCTTTTTGGTAAACAATGTTTCTTCTTTTACTTTCAAGTGCATATATGAAAAGATTTTTGGGGTTACCCACTCTAGAGCAAGCAACGTACAACTGTCCATGTGAAAAACATGGGCTTTCCAAATTAATGCCGGCTACTTTAAGTGATTGACCTTGTGCTTTGTTTATAGTCATAGCAAATGCAAGTCGGATTGGGAACTGCAGACGCTTAAAATTGAAGGGCATGTCGCTTGGTAGCAAAGGAATATATGGAATACATTTGCTACCTTAGAGTTTCCCATAAGAATAGTGGCTTCAATAACATTGGGCATGAGACTTTTAATGCACAATCTTGTGCCGTTACACATTTTTGGTGGGTCAAGGTTCCGAAGCAAAAATATTGTGGCTCCAATTTTTAAAGTGAGCTTATGCGGTGGCATTCCAGGAGGCTCCAAAGAATTCAGGAACTCCAATGGATACAATACAGCTTGTTCACACTCCATGTCTGAATCAATGGACATGTATGTGGTCGCTAGACCAGGCAGCCTTCCCTGAATTAGTAGATTTATGGAGCTGACACTATCATTTTTAGGCGCTAGGATTGCACGTTCACAAAGCCACTGATGGTTGTTAAAATTGTTCCAAATATCAGGGAAAACTTGGTCAATAAGTTCCATTACCGAAGATGTCATTTCACAAAAATCTTCCGGAAAGGAAATGAGACCAGTAGTGGAATCAGTAGGGAACCTATCATTTCCAAGGCATAGTAGCTGGTGTGTAAATTTGTCCGCAATTGTATTTCCCATCAAATGAACCCGCATTGTTTGAGCGAATTTCTGCAAGCAGCAAATTAATTAAAAATTTCTTACCAGTGCCACCTGGTGCATCTAGGAAAAATAGTCCTCCATTTCCACTGGAAATCTGACCCATAATTGCCATATAGGCCGATCTTTGGTCATCAACCAAAAGAGGCTTATTTAATATGACAAATTCTTTACATTTTTCCAAATCATAGCTTTTTTCTTGCAGAATATCTCTGTTCATAATATCAAAGTCTGGTCGATTTAGTGCTGGTAAATCTAATTCTATTAGAGTTTTACTATTGATAGATATGCACCTTTCTTCTAACATCAAGAGGGCTTTGTTGAATATGTCAGCAGTGAAATTTAAGTCTAAGTCTGGATTAACTCTCCTTTGCACTCTAACAATATCTTCACTAAGATATTCTTTGTATTTGTCCCAAAGCGCGCAGGGTTTTGAAGGTGCGCAGGTTGTAATTATTATAGAAAACAGGTCTCTTAGTTGAGGTGGAAAGCGAGTGACAGATGCTTGCTGCAATGTCATGTCCCAGTGTTGATCGTCTTCGATCAGACCACGCTTTTGGCATGCTTCCCTGTAAGTTTGACACAGCTCTCCATCAACTATTTTCAAATCTGTGAAAGAAGTTGGCCCATGGACAGAGTGAAGAAGTAATCGGAGGTAGTAACACTCTGCGTTGTTTGGATGCACTGTATACACACGTCCAAGAGCATTACTGGAACGTCCGTCCCATCCTGGGACCCTTGCACCTTGTTTCCTCTTGCAAAATACTTTTCTCGATTTATTCCATGTATAATATTTTGGAACATCTAAATATAATAAAGTCCTTGCAAATGGATCTGCTTGACATAGGAGAAAGAAAGCTGTCAATGTTGTATTGGGTGGTCGAGCAGCTCTTTCCTCTGCATTCTTGGGAGTAAAATAAACTCGTTGTCCATTTTCAAGATGGACACTGAGATGAACTACAAATGAATGTACAAAAGATGCTCACTTTCCACCTTGGCATACATATCAACTATAAATTGATGAAAAAGTTGTCTACATTGTAAAATGTGGTTAGAAGACCCATGTCTGATCATTATTTGGTAGGCATAAAAGTCCATAGATGATATTTTTTTATTGGTTGGTCTAGTATTCTTGGGATCAGTCTGTGTTAGATTAAAGTGATAGCCATCTTGGCCATTCCAAAATATTATCAGATATTGCAGAGCATCATATGATCTATGTGTTTCTGCAATACGGTGTAGATTGTTGCTTCGTCGCTGAATAATTATATCTCGTATTTGAAAGTCCTGTCCAACCAGTACAATAGCTACTTCGTTAACAGTGGGAGAATTAAATCGCCTTTCATGCTCACCAAACGGTGTCTTGTCTGCTCTTATTATAACTTGATATTCATCACGTGGCATTCTTTCTAAGGCTGTTTTGAAAAGGTTTACTAACTGTGCTGATGTGAAATTTTTGCTAATTCAACACACTCTTTTTTTGTCTCAAGTATAGCTTCACAACGTCTATCAGCTTGCATTTGTTCGTCTCCCAAAAAATAAATTTGTAAAATCTTTGGATCTTCATTTGCTACAGGAATCAATGAACCAATTTTGTGATATATTTGGCCCTGGACTTTAAAAGTTGGCATAAATCCTGCTTCCTGGAGTCCAGCTGTCGTACCAAAGGATGTCATCTGGAAAGATGAATTATAACTCCTAATATTTTGCAGAAAATGCTTTGACTCGGGAGTTGTTCCTGACCTGTATGAAAGAAGTGGTTCAGGAGTTAGATCTAAAGGTGGCAAACTGACTTTGCCATTTGAGCAGCACATACCAATAGATGGTCGATTTTAGGGCGGCATTTAAAAAAACAGTCCTTAGTATTATGACCCTTTAGTCTTCACCTGACACTGATAAGAGATGTAATAGGATGAATAGTAAATACAGAACAGCCCTCACACAGTATTACTATGACCTGAAGGAGCTCACATCTCAGTAATGAAAACTGCCTCACAGGCAGACTTGTGTAGTTGCCCATAGCCACCAATCAGAGCTCAGCTTTCACTTTACCTCAGCAGCTTCAGTGATGAAAGTCCCCTGTATAGTAAGCAATAATGACAATCTTACTATGAGGCAGTTTTCGCCTGACCAATATTGCTGCTCAGTAAGGCGGCTTGCACACTACAGTATTTTTCACTGGTTTCCGGGCCATGGATTCTACAGCTCCATAAACATTCTATGGAGCATGCAAAATTCACAGCTTTGTGCACAAAGAAGTCTATGGCACCGCCAAATCCATGGCCTGGAGGCCCGTGAAAAAAACTGTAGTGTGCAAGCAGCCAGTAAGGATACCAGATGTGTTTTGTCAGTGTGTGCGTGTATGTGTGAGTGTGTGCAGGCGTGTGATCCATGTGTATGTATGCGTGTGTGCATGCACGTGTGTGGTCCGTGTATATGTATGCGTGTGTATGCGCATGTGATCCATGTGTTTGTGCGTGTGCAGTGCAAGTGTCCATGTGTGAGGTAGGTGTGTGTGAGTACGCATGTGCTCTGTTCGTCTGTGTGTGTAGGGTGTATCCATCTCAGTGTGTTTGCGTGCGTGTCTGGTCCTTGCGTTTGTGTGTGTGGTGTGCATGTGGTATTTATGGAGTGGTGTGGTGGTATTTGTAGGGTGGTGTTTGTGTTGTGTGTGTCTAGCGTGGTCTGGTGTTTGGTGTGTTGTGGCATTTGTGTGGTGTTGTGCTTGTGGGTTGGTGTATGTGTGCTGTCTGTGTGATGTTTGTATGGTGTTTGTGAAATGTTTATGTGTTGTGTGTGGTGGTGCGGCTCCTTTAGCAGCGACTCTTTGGTGCCGTCGCTATAATCCGTCCCTGTCAGTCACAACTGTTGTTTTCCCCTCAGCACTGTCACTTTCACCTTCACATTTCCCCATTATATATATAAGGCCTAACTTCGGGGGACCCAATCTGATGACTGGGAGACGCTAGCAAGATTTAACGTGCGCAGTATTCTGCTCCTGTGGGTGGAGAGGGGGCGTGCCAAATTATGTTTATTCTGTATCTGGATTCTCTGCTTAAGTTTATAAAGTTTGAGGTAATCAATTTTTCTTTATTTAAACTGTATTATCATTGTCCTTACTTTGCAGCACTTTAAAATGTTGATCTTTTCATTGAAATCACTGACACTTTTCTATTTTAATCCTTTTAATCTCATTAACTCATTGCACTCAGTACACTCCTTTGTATTTTAGCGGGTGTTGTATATTTATTTTTAGCTGATCTATCTGGTCATGTTCACTCTTGTGGTTGGCAAATGCCATAATGCTTATTATGGTATGTTCTTCTTTTTCACTAAATAGTAATGGAAGGAAAACGAATGTGAAGGAAGGAGGAAAAAAAAAAAAAAAATTTTTACATAAGTTTGTTCTTGTGTATTCAGGTACCTGTATTTATGTGTTTTTGTAGTGGTCTACACACTTGATAAAGGGGTAAATATCAGAAAACGCGTTGTGTGTCTACATTTTATGTTTTGGAATAAAAACATTTGGTCAACGAGCTTACCTGGATGTGTGCAGTTCCTTAGTTGGTCCTTACCTTTGATGCTTCCCCACATCTATCCTTAGGTGTTCGTAGGTTCCTGCAGCAATCTAGTCTTCGAGTGTCTTCTGGATAATTGCTTATTGTGCGATTTATACAATCTCACAAGGTAAGAGGCTATTAATATTTTTGGTTATTCCCCCTCACCAAACGTTATTACACTACTCACTGCTCGGTGCATCTGTTTGTTTTTATTTCTTGTTCAACTAACTCAAGTGTTAACTCAGCCTTACAAGTCCATGTTAGTGCCAGGTAGAAAGAACCGTGCAGAGGCCCAACATTCTACTGTAGCATAAAAGATAGGACTCCTTTTACACCGTCAAATGCCGATTCCACATAGATGTCTACAGAGTGGCAAGGTGACATAATGTGGATGTGGCAGTAGCATGAGGAGGGCATACAGTAACCCAGTGGCAGTGGCATGAGGAGGACATAGTGAACCAAGGGCAGCGGCGTGAAGAGGGCATACAGGGGAATGACATTGTTTATCTCGTAGTCCTAGCGACTGACTAACAAAGTGGCGTCCTCAAAGGGAACAAGAAAACGGCAGGTGTCACGCATGAGCTGCCACTGGTTAACGTTAAAGTTACACAGGGGAGTACCTCTGTTTGCTTCGATCATCAAGCAATCGTTTATGCCTTTTCTCTGTTCATATAGTCGAATCAACATGGAGGGTTGAATTCCAACGGGTGGAAACATCACATTTCAGTCTATGTTTTGGGAGGCCGTTCTGCCGCTGCAGCTCAAGGAGGATGTGCTTGGCAGTGTATGAGTGGTTGAAGTGCATGCAAAGTTTCCTTGAAATTTTTAGGATGTCTTGCAGATGGGTGGAACACTTAAGGAAACGCTTGACTACCAGATTGAACACATGCGCCATGCAGGGCACATGGCTCAGCCCTCCTTGATGCAACACCGACACCATGTTCTTCCTGTTGTCGGACACCATTGTTCCGATTTTTTTAAGTTCTTTTGGAGAAAGCCAGGATTCTTATTTCTTGATTGAGGACACGGAGCAGTTCCTCCCCTGTGTGACTTCATTCGCCCAGGCAAACAAGGAGTAGAACAGCGTGACACCACTGTGCCCTGCACATGTGGTATGCTGGTGGAGCACTGTGAATTGTCCCTGCAGTGGAGGCTAAGGAGACAGTGGAGAATAAGGCGAACATTGTTGCAGGACCAACGGCATGAGAACGTGGAGGCAGAAACTGCGTCACCTGTCCAAGTTGCTGGTGTGTCTGGGCAGGCACCACATTAACCCAGTGGGCCATAAATGACATATATTGTCCTTGACAGTAGTTACAGCTCCAAACGTCGGTGCTGCCGTGCACTTTGGCAGACACCGACAGGCTCAAGGACGGGCCCACCTTCTCTTCTACATATTTGTGCAGGGCTGGTACTGCCTTCTTGGCAAAGAAATGACGGTTTGGGACTCTCCACCTTGGCTCGGAGCAAGCCATCAGTTCTCTGAAAGGTGCAGAGTCCACCAAGTGGAAAGGGAGTGACTGCAGCACCAACAACTTGGACAGGAGCACGTTCAGCTTCTGCACTGTTGGATGAGTGAACGTATACTGTTGTCTCAATATAGATATAGATTCTGTGATCGATTGCTGACTCAATAACTGACTAGGAGGAGGAGGAGGAGAAGGAGCATCATGACCAGCAGATGATGGGAAGGACATTGACTGCCTGAAATGGGGTGCATGCTACTGGGTTGCTGCGGCAGGCTGGACAACCACATTGGAGCCACGGCTCTCCCAAGCCACTTTATGGTGACGCTGCATATGTTGATGCAGGGCTGTGGTGCCAACATTGGCATCCTGGCCATGCTTCACCTTTTCCCACAGATTGAACATATGGCCATGTTCACCTCCCCCGGTGGCTTTACAAAAAACTGCCACCCCGCCGAGTAGGTGATTTTACCCCCAACAGTCCGCAATAACTGACTGCTACTGCCACTGCCTCCATGAACCCCTGCACCACTGCCTTCCGGGTAGGTAGGCTGGTGCCAAGCAGGTGGTCTACCCTGGGCATGTTTAGCTCACAACCTCACACTGCTGCCACTCTGCTGACTCACCCGCTGCCTCATACGCAAGCTGCAACCCTCTTCTCCTGACGATGATGAAGCCCCTTCGTCACCCGGGTCCCAATTACGATCGGCTACATCGTGATCCACTACTGTCTGCAGGTCACTGATGTCCTCATCAACACCAGCTCCCATGCCACTCTCCTCATCACTACTTGTCCGCCTGCCGGAGGAAGCGGTGGATGTCTCCTCCAGATCTTGGCTGAGCAGTAGCTGCTGACTGTCCTCTAGTACCTCCTCCTCACTGTATAGTGGATCTGAGCCCACAGCATAAAGTTATTCTCTAGCTGAGGGAAAAGAAAAGGACAGAGGCAGGTTGAGGACAGGTGAGGGCACAGGGCCTGCTGCCGGGCCATGCCAACTAAGGGTTGTGTCTGACGAACCCACCAACTCTTGGCTGGGGGTGTCTGATGTGACTTGGGATGAAGTGGATGACACAGTCAATCAGTCTACAACTGTTGGGTTGCTGGTCAAGACATGACCGCTACTTGACACTGAGAGCTCAGGCCTCTGTAAGTGACCCCTGCTGCCACGCCCCCTTACTCTGCTGCGACCTATGCCCACGCCAGAAACATTTAGGCCTGTGGCCCTCCCCTGTGCATGGCCTCTTGCTTCTCTGTCTGACATACTGTTCGATGAAAAAACGTAATTGCAAAGGAAATAAATACAGGGCAAAAGGCCTGTAATTTTCTACTTTGAAGAGAATGGCAAATATGCCCCTTATTTATTTCCCCACTAAAGAACACCTATAAAAAAAAGCGTGATAGACAGAGATGTGTGGCTAAGAATTATTGATTTTTGCCAATACTGTATTGAGAAATGGCCTGTAACTTAATAATGGGAACAAAATGGCGAATATGGTCCTTATGTGTTTCCACACTAATAAACACCTTTAAATAAGTGATAACCGCTAAGAATTATTGAATTATCATTGACAATACTGTATTTATAAATGGCCAGCAACTTTATACTGGGAACAAAATGGTGAATATGGTCGTTATGTCTTTCCCCACGTTAAAGGCGTTTATTACAGATAAGTGCAGATATTAGTGGATTATAATTCAGTTTTCTTTGGAACAGTAGTACTGACAAATGGCCTGCAATGTTATGCTTTGGAAGAACAGTGAATAAGCCCCTTATAATAAATGCCTTTAAAAAGGCGTTTATTTCAGTTAAGTGCAGATATTAGTGGATGATAATTCACTGTTTTTTTTTTTGCTGTACTGCACTGCAAAAGGCTTGTTGTGTTCCACCTTGAAGACACAGGTATGAGTAGTGAGCAGCAGTATAACAGCAGTGAGTGCTGCAATGTGTATTAAAATTCTTGCTGTAAATGACCCTGCAACCACCCCAAGTTCTTCTCTCAATTCCTCCCTATCCTTTTCCTACAGTTCTAAGGTTCTTTCACTGAACGTCTATCTGTTTTCTAAGTCTTTCCCTAGCTCCTGCTGATGTCTGTCCCTACAGTAAGAGCAATGTGAAATGACTGTACCTAAAATGGCCCGAGGTTTTTTACAGACCTGTAACATCACAGGGCCAGCTGGTTGCTGATTAGCTGCACGATTGGCATTGTGGGTGATCCCGCGTTCCCAGAGTCCCTTGCCCCTTGTCCTAACATGTGCAGCAGCCATTTTATTAAAAAATGCGATTTGATGCATCGAAGCGTAAGGAAATCCGGAATTGATGCGAATCGAAGATTTCCTGAAATTCGGATAGAATTCCACTTCTGCAGCTTTGATTCGCTCATCTCTGCATATGATCTATACTACAAAAAAATTTATCTATGCTATTACACAATAAAGTATTGAAAAAAGTTCTGCCTAAAGGCCCTGCCATCACCTTCAGGAGAGTGAGATTGTTAAAAAATCTGATTGCACCTAGCAAACTAAGGAATAAGAAAAATTTTCCAAATGCGCTCAACAAAAATGTGACTAAAGGCAGCACAGAAAGTGCAAATGTTGCAGATGTATCTCTCACAAAGCTAGATTGTTCCTCTTCATTCATCATTTACGTAATTCAATGTCCTTGTGGACTACAGTATGTCAACCGAACAATTCTGAGTTTATGAGAGGGGATAAATAAACATCGGTCCAACATTTTGAATGGTTGTACAAAACAAAGTATCTCAAGACATGCCTTGATTACACATAAATGTTAATTTGAGAGATTTATTGTAACCGCCTTGGAGCAAATTCTTTTAAACCAATCCAATAGATATGATTCCCTAAGGAAGAAGGAGATGTATTAGATTTTTAAATTAAATACTTTAACCCCTAAAGGTCTTAATGAAACACTTGAAGATGTTACTGGTCATTAAGGCTATAAAACAATGGTACTTATACCAATGTTGGAGAGTGGGCAGAATTTTTTATTTCCTGGTCGTCCTTGGCAGCACAATACACATGGGTTATGGTTTCCTAGGTATAACCACATAGAGACAGGTTAATTAAGCAGTAGTCAAACAATTAACCAATCAGACCTGAGGCATAAATAGGACACAGAGAGTAGGACACAGTGTATTTTTCTTTTCTTTTCTTTCATAGGTAACAGACATGGAGACAGGATCTATCTCCCAGGAAAATGGTGTATCTGCTACC
The DNA here is from genome assembly GCA_947044405.1 of Leptodactylus fallax. Taxonomy (NCBI): domain Eukaryota; kingdom Metazoa; phylum Chordata; class Amphibia; order Anura; family Leptodactylidae; genus Leptodactylus; species Leptodactylus fallax. The sequence goes on along the minus strand of CAMRHE010000007.1, from coordinate 6,399,868 downwards.
ATGGAGGCAGATGGGATGGCTTTTCCGCACTGTATACAGAGTTGATCCCTGTCCCTCAGTGGCGAGGGTGTACCATGATGGCGGCGCCCAAACAACAATCTTGGTACACGAGAAGGAGCTCATATTTAGGGGTTCTCTATCCCCCCTTATGCCAGCAGGACATATATTCAGGCAAGTGGCTGAAAGTAGTGTTGCTCACACTCTTCTATGTTGTGGCGCCAGTCTATGTTTTCTTTGCACACAGTACTTGTGGTTCTCCAGGAAGTGATATTTTCCCTTCATCCGAGGCTGAGTAAGGGCAGAAGTGACATCATCATGTGGACCAATGCTCCCTTGGCTATGGCGCACTCAGCTGACTACTCTGCCCTCTGCTTGCTTCTGTAAGTATGACACATGCCTGCAGCCATCCCCATCCATGTATCTGCCAGAAGAGTTTGGAAATTTTTGTCCGGTGTCTTTGTAGCCTCTGTTTTTCATGATATATTTGCTGTTTTTCCTCATGCTGCTTTGCATGTATATACATAATGCTTTATGCTTGCTGTATAGCCACTAAGCATATGCTTTCTGTGTCTTAGATGTCATCTTTTCAAGAAAGCTCCAGGAAAAGGTCCCATAAAGCAAGACACAGAGTCTGTAATAATGTGAACAGCCATTGCCTGATGACCTAATCTCTGACACATGTGATACCTGTGTATCTCCTGCAGCTCCATTATCCAGGGAGGATCCAGGTGGTTTCCTAAAAATGGTTAAACAGCAAATGTCAGAGGCAGTGCAGGGGTTAAATTTGCACGAGGAACTACAAGAGCCAGAGAGTCCTCATCTCCTGATGAGATTATACAGGAGTCAGCTGCACCTTCAGACTCTGAAGTAGATTCCTCCTCTGTGACCTCTAATTCAGATGATTCTGAAGAAAATTATTTCATGTCTAAAGACAGCCTTGATAAATTACTTAAAAGTTTGTAGAAAGGCAGAGGGTAAAATAGTGGATGGCAGAAACCTTCCACTGAGGTGGCTGGTATCTGTGAGATAACTGGCTGGAGTCTGGGTCCGGGTTTTGGGAGTTGTTGCAGACCCGAGCCTATACTCTAGTCCTGGTCTTGCTGGGTGAAGCTTTGAAGAGCTAAAACTGCCCCAAGAGGAAGGGGTGTGGTGGTCTCTTCTGTGTGAAGGTCTGAGACTGAAACACACACTGCCCTGTGTGGAGGACAGATGCTTAACCTATCCTGTTGCATTGGTGAGCTCTGTTGACCCATTTGTACCTGAGGTTAAGGACAGTTTATGTTTTCCTGATCTGTACATTTATGCTGAAGTAAACTGTTTTTTTTTTTAGTTGGACTGTATGAACTGTTTGCAATAAAACTGCACGTATGAACTGTTACCCTGCCTCCATGAGCCTATCTTACATGGTAACAAGCCATTGTGAAGCTCCCGCATTTACAAGTGTTATAGAGACAGTGGAGTCACACAAAGATGTGATCTAAGTACAAGTCATTCCCAAGTCACCCAATGGTGGAGGAATGGATGAGAGACTGGGGTAATCCAGATAAGAAAGTTGACTCAGGGTCAAGAATCTAAACTATTTAAAGACTAGATGATTCTGTGGAAAAAGGCTGGGAAGCAGTCCTCAAGGTGGATTTACCAGTGGCCAGATTATCCAAAAAGGCTGTATTCCCGTGTGAAGACTCAGGGCTGCTGAAAGAGCCAATGAACCATCAAAGATGATTTTCTTATTAAAAAAAATCATATACTTCTGCAGTGGGGGGTCTGTAAAGCAGAATTAGCCTCTGTCCCAGTGGCCAGGGCTCCTAACTAGGGATCTAGAAGAAGATGCTTCTAGAGAAGAAATATTACATTCTCTTCCCCATTTGAAAACTGATGCAGAATTTTTATGTGACTCACAATTATGTCATAAAATTTGTCTGGCCCTCTCAAATGCAGCCAGAAGAGCTTTGTGGCTCAAGTTGGGGTCAGGTGATAATCTGTCCAAGTCCTTTTCGTTCAAAAAAAAAAAAAAAAAAAGGAGGTCACCTAAGTTCAGGAAACCATCTAATGGGTTTTCTAATAGAGAATCTTCAGGAACAGAAGTCAAAATAAATTTTCCACAAATCCCAAGACTTCCACAAAACGCCAGGCCCTTGACTGTAGCCGCAAGATTAAAAAGTTTTGCTTCTCTGGTGTCACAGACCTCTTCAAACACATGGGTCACATCAACTATCAAAAATGGATACTCCCTCAAATTCTGGAAGATTCCCCCTCAATCATTTTGTGCTGAACTCACAGATAAATTCAGTGATTCTTCAGTTAATATCAGCGTTCTGAAGCAAAGCAGCCATAGAAGAGGTCCCATCTGCGGAAAGAGGGCAAGGTGTCTATTCCAGAGTGTTCCTGGTACCCAAGCCAGGGGGCAAGTGGAGGCTGGTGATAGATCTCACCTTCCTAAACCAGTTTTCGTAGAAAAAAACATACAAAATGGAGACCATACGCCCAGTAACAACCTTATTAGAGGGGAATGACTATATGGCGACAATCGATCTCACCGAAGCCTATCTACATGTGCCAATCCTTTACAATCAAAGGAAGTTCCTTCAAATAGATATCAAGGGGCCTCAGAGAATTCATTATTTCCAAGTAGAGCCACATTGGCCAGATAGATTAGATCAACCATGGAAAGATATCAACTGTCGGGCCAACAATCCCCTCTTCAGATCAGGGCTCACTCAACCCATGCCACGGCTACTTCTTGTGCTGAATCGGGCCACATTCCTCTTGGGCAAATTTGTAGAGCAGCCACGTGGTCTTCCATCTCAACTTTCATCAAGGATTGATGCATTGGCAATAGAGGAGGCATCGTTTGGCAAAAAGAGTTCTGGAGTTAGCGTTTAACTAACCCTCTCGCTTAAAATGTACTGTTTCACAGGTTCCATGTGTATTGTGCTGCCGAGGACGACCAGGAAAATGAAAATTTAACTCACTGAAATTTTTATTTCCTGTAGTACGAGGCAGCACAAGTAATCCTCCTTTTAATAAATTTTTCTATTGCTTGCATCAGAATACACTGTGTCCTACTCTCTGTATCATATTTATGCCTCGGGTCTGATTGGTTAATTATTTCACTACTGCTTAATTAACCTGTCTCTATGTGGTTATACCTAGGGAACCATAACCCATGTGTATTGTGCTGCCTCGGACTACAGGAAATAAAAATTTCGGTGAGTTAAATTTTCATTATTTACAATACAAAATAATATTTAACAGGCAAACTTATATTTCACTAGAAGTATTTATTGTATTTTTTAATTTATGTATATGAATTTAAACGGTCTGTTTATTTGGATATATATATATATATATCTCTCTTATATTTTCTACATGCTTTTTTATATGTCATTTTATATGGTTTATTACAGGGGTCGGCAAGAGACCCCACAGGATAATAACAGCTAGTGAATGGTAACAATTGGAATATTATAAAAGTCAGAATATTATACCATGTGCAGGGGCCACTATGAAGGATAATACTGTGTGCAGGGGCCACTATGGAGGATAATACTGTGTGCAGGGGCCACTATGGAGGATAATACTGTGTGCAGGGGCCACTATAGAGGATAATACTGTGTGCAGGGGCCACTATGGAGGATAATACTGTGTGCAGGGGCCACTATGGAGGATAATACTGTGTGCAGGGGCCACTATGGAGGATAATACTGTGTGCAGGGGCCGCTATGGATGATAATACCATGTGCAGGGGCCGCTAAGGGGCATAATACCGTGTACAGGGGCCGTTATAGGACATAATACCGTGTGCAGGGGCTGCTATGTGACATAATACCGTGTGCAGGGGTCGTCAGACTTACAATTATTGACCGGCACTCCGAGTACCTCAACTTTGATTTTTTTTAATCGAAATCGGCATGCCGAACAAAAAAGGTTGCTTACCCCTGGTTTAATATATGTATACCAAAATATCAATATTTAATATAAAATAGGTTGAGAGGGGTTCCAATATACAATACACTTTGAAATGTGATAGATAGAGATCATATAGGCAAGATAGGGATTTTACATTTTTTATCCCTTCCAATGTAAATTTTATGAAATTTTTTAAAGAATTTTAGCTAACCAACTAGTTAGTTGAATCCCCTATATTTATCCTCAAGAGAATGAAGGGAGTTTCCCTGCTAACTTGGTGTCCACATGCAAGTGGTATTATAACATCCAACATGTGTCGTTCTTTTAAATTTTAACTCACTAGGCTGGTTCAGCTTTGGCACGCATGCCCAGTAATGTCATTTTTTTTCTCTCTCTGGAGAACTTATCGTGTGATCACAAGTGTGTGTTATGCATGCTTGGACCAGACATGCATGCCCAGTGTACTCCTGGCTCTTGCTGACTTCGGCTAAGTATATTGGGCATGCGCAGATGTCTCCACGCGTGCTCAGTTGCATATACAGGATGCGCTGGTCCTTCACTAAGGAGTTATCGTAATCAAATTCATTGGCTCCTTTCCGATTCCCCTTAATAAGCATAGCGTGAACCTAGATGTGCCTGAGTAGAAAAATAGATACTGTTTATAAGGTAAATATGGGTCTCTTGAGATCGTACCCATATACAGTACAGACCAAAAGTTTGGACACACCTTCTCATTTCAAGAGTTTTCTGTATTTTCATGACTATAAAAATTGTAGATTCACACTGAAGGCATCAAAACTATGAATTAACATATGTGGAATTATATACAAAAAAGTCTGAAACAACTGAAAATATGTCTTATATTCTAGGTTCTTCAAACTAGCCACCTTTTGCTTTGATTACTGCTTTGCAGACTCTTGGCATTCTCTTGATGAGCTTCAAGAGGTAGTCACCTGAAATGGTTTTCACTTCACAGGTGTGCCCTGTCAGATTTAATAAGTGGGATTTCTTGCCTTATAAATGGGGTTGGGACCATCAGTTGTGTTGTTCAGAAGTCAGGTGGATACACAGCTGATAGTCCTACTGAATGGAGTGTTTAGAATTTGTATTATAGCAAGAAAAAAGCAGCTAAGTAAAGAAAAATGAGTGGCCATCATTACTTTAAGAAATGAAAGTCAGTCAGTCCGAAAAATTGGGAAAACTTTGAAAGTGTCCCCAAGTGCAGTGGCCAAAACCATCAAGCGCTACAAAGAAACTGGCTCACATGAGGACCGCCCCAGGAAAGGAAGACCAAGAGTCACCTCTGCTGCGGAGGATAAGTTCATCCGGGTCACCAGCCTCAGAAATCGCAGGTTAACAGCAGCTCAGATTAGAGACCAGGTCAATGCCACACAGAGTTCTAGCAGCAGACACATCTCTACAACAACTGTTAAAAGGAGACTGTGTGCAGCAGGCCTTCAGGGTAAAATAGCCGCTAGGAAACCACTGCTAAGGACAGGCAACAAGCAGAAGAGACTTGTTTGGGCTAAAGAACACAAGGAATGGACATTAGGCTTGTGGAAATCTGCTTTGGTCTGATGAGTCCAAATCTGAGATCTTTGGTTCCAACCACCGTGTCTTTGTGCGACGCAGAAAAGGTGAACGAATGGACTCTACATGCCTGGTTCCCACTGTGAAGCATGGAGGAGGAGGAGGTGTGATGGTGTGGGGGTGCTTTGCTGGTGACACTGTTGGGGATTTATTCAAAATTGAAGGAATACTGAACCAGCATGGTTACCACAGCATCTTGCAGCGGCATGCTATTCCATCCAGTTTGCGTTTAGTTGGACCATCATTTATTTTTCAACAGGACAATGACCCCAAACACACCTCCAGACTGTGTAAGGGCTATTTGACCAAGAAGGAGAGTGATGGGGTGCTACACCAGATGACTTGGCCTCCACAGTCACCATACCTGAACCCAATCGAGATGGTTTGGGGTGAGCTGGACTGCAGAGTGAAGGCAAAATGACCAACAAGTGCTAAGCATCTCTGGGAACTCCTTCAAGACTGTTGGAAGACCATTTCAGGTGACTACCTCTTGAAGCTCATCAAGAGAATGCCAAGAGTGTGCAAAGCAGTAATCAAAGCAAAAGGTGGCTACTTTGAAGAACCTAGAATATAAGTCATATTTTCAGTTGTTTCACACTTTTTTGTTAAGTATATAATTCCACATGTGTTAATTCATAGTTTTGATGCCTTCAGTGTGAATCTACAATTTTTATAGTCATGAAAATACAGAAAACTCTTGGAATGAGAAGGTGTGTCCAAACTTTTGGTCTGTACTGTATGTTAACTGAGCATGCATGTAATATAGCTGACACGCATGCGCAAACCCCACAAGAAGACACTGAACATGTAGAGAGTCACTACATGTGTAAGCCCCAGAGATATGTCTAAATCCACGATTCTGCTAATGAGGTGTGTAATTACAAATAACACAGCAAATGTATATTAAATTGACATCTGGGTTTAATGTATTGAACATTTTTTTTCTTTTTGTTTATTTTACACACGCTGTTGTAATATCTCCCTAAATGGGAATGTGTTACAAGTTTTTCCCTCTATATAAGGGAGTTAAGTGTATTACCTGTCATTTCAACTTTGATCACACTTGAGGAAGGGTGTGTGTGGTTTTTAAGCTTGTCTTGTTGGAATTGGAAATAAAGGTATCCCACTTTTTTTGAACTACTGGGTAAGCACGGCACCATCTTTTTCCATTGCTTTATTCATCTGTGGTTTTTAGTCTGGTGACACATATTCTAATGTCCCTATCTGGGAGGTATGACAGTTCCAGCTACTGATACTGCTCCTGGACTACCAATTTGAACTTTTGGAAGGTTGTTGTGACCATACACACAACCAATTACGGTGAGAGCTTTTCCTATTAACTGTTGTGGTGTATTCACTGTTAACATACAGAATTACACAATGCACTGCTCAGTGCTGTTATTCTTTTTTGTAAGCAAGATACAGCAATGCTTCACTGAACATGATGTACTATTACGGCATGTGTCAGGAAGATGTTAAAAAAAGCTACTAAAAATTATTCCTTTATGGGAGCTGATTCCATACCAAGGAGTTAAAATTACAGAATTTCAAGAAAAATTTGTGGCACACTATCAGTGTGCCTGCCATTTCAAAAGTAAAGATTTGGATTTTTTTTTTTTTTTAAGGCCACCATAAATTATTCGTTTATAGGATCAGATGGTGGCAGTAGTGGCATCTGTGGCAGTTCAGTTTGAAATAGAATGTGAGGAGCAAGTCACTGGAAATGATGTCCGGCTCTGTAGGGGTAGCAGGCAACATCAGTGTTACAGTAAATGGAAAGTAATTAAGTCAGATGCAGTGGCAGATGTATTCTCCGGCATCAGCCGGAGGTGTGTGAAAATTCTGACAGACCCATCCCTGATATATTTTCACAAAAGTAATCTTTTCCACACTTGAGGTAGACAGTTTGATGCTGGCAGCACTTGACACTCGTGTCACTGCACTAATCTATTGGCACAGATTTCCATGGGGTCCAAGTTATATGCTAGAACAAAGGAGAACTCTAAATAAAACTGTATCTGGTTGCAAAGTCGTTGGCTGTCAGTTAACTGCTGTGTGCCCAGTTGACGATACAAAGTAAAGAATCTCTGGTTTATCATATTCTAGATAGTGTACTGGTTGCTGCTGATTTTCCCTCTGCTGGTGCTGTGGCATGGCAGAGGCAGTAAGATTGCTGATGGTGAGGTGACCTAGGGCATAAATGAAAATTGCATTGCCAATAATCTCCCGAAATGCTGCGTCAAGCTAGGTATGCAGCCTTGATAGTATACAATTTTTGCCTCTCTTTGGGAGGCATGGAAAAATTGACTTTATAGCGAAGGTTTCAAAATTCAGCGATCTAGTACTCATCCCTTTGCTTCTTGATAACAACATGCTTGTCACTATGTTAGCAATGGAACATGCTGCTTGTTATGTTTGCGAATGTTAAGACAAATTAAGGAGGGGCCTGCCTTGGTTGGTCTTCTTGGCCAGTGTGGTTGTCATTGTCATCATCACTTTGAAAGAAATAAGTATCATCCTTGTCCATAGCTGTGAAATATAAAGGCCACCTCTGCATCCAAAGGAAATTCTTCCGCCATCTCCTCCTTCAGGCTAGGGATCCCAGGTCCTCCACCACCACAACTTAGACCCAGTTCTTCATTATCCTCCATTTTCTCTTGCACCACCGCAGGGAAGTGACTGTGAACAAGAGGTAGAAGCTGTTCTTATTCTTCCATCCCTTATTGAATGAGTGTCTTTCCTGTAAGATATATATTAAAGGAAAGACAGATTTGCTGACAAATTTGGTGGCCTCCTCAAAGGGCTTCAAGATGTAACACACTTACCTCATGAGCTTTCAATGGCAGAATTCAAAATATCATGTTGTGCCTGCAGTTTGTTGTATGCAGTAATCATTCACTGCCTACTACTGCTCATACAGATGTTCCAGCATGTGCAACATGGAATTCCAAATAGTCGGAACGTTCCAGATGAGGCAGTGCAAGGGCAAGACACTTTGTCACTGCAAGTCAAGCAGGGTGTTTTTAGCCACATAAGAATGAAATGCTCAGACATGAGCAGCATCTCCATTAAGCCACTCTATGCCTCTAGGAAAGACTGTCATACCCCCTCTTTTCATAGCAAATGCAAACTACTAGGAGTCAGACAACCCCTTACTCCTGCTTACAGGGGCATCAGATACAGTTAAACAATCATTCTGAGGACACTGAGCGACAGGGTGAATAAAGTCATCTGATCTTCAAGGTGCTATAGAGTTACATAGTAGAGTCCAGCTACTTGACCTTCTGATGTTGGCTTCAGCTATTAGTTTTGATGTTTCATTTTGGACTCAACAGTCTGCTGAACACAGTTAAAAATATTTGGTTTGCATAGGAACAAAAAACAAATAGTACATAAAAAAAAGTACTTCAACAAAATAGACATCAGATCATCTGCAAAAGTGAAACCCAGAGACTCTCTTGCTGAAAAGCCTACTTCTAGTTCCAACAGCAAACAAAACAAGCCAAACAGAAGGGCACTGCAGGAAATGGAGGTGCCTCACCTAAAGAATCGGCAAAAGATCATAGAGGATCACCTCCACCATCTGAACTGCCCATCCAAAATATCACCAATGCTATAGGCTCCTTACCTCATTCAAAACTTATGGATGTTAAACTGTCTCAGGAGACTTTCCTTCAATCTCAAACCTGGAAGATGAGCCGTTGGAAGCAAAAACTACCATATCCACTTAAAGGCTCCAGCACTCAACAACTAAATGATAACATTGATAATCTGGAGAGCAGTTTGTGGAGAACAATTTGCTAATTGTTCTCCACAAACTGCTCTCCAGATTGTCAATGTTATCATAATATAATATAAATAAATACAGTGGGTACAGAAAGTATTCAGACCCCTTTAAATTTTTCACTTTTTGTTTCATTGCATCCATTTGCTAAAAGCAAAAAAGTTCATTTTCTTTCTCATTAATGTACACTCAGCACCCCATCTTGACAGAAAAAAAACAGAAATGTAGATATTTTTGCAAATTTATTAAAAAAGAAAAACTGAAATATCACATGGTCATAAGTATTCAGACCCTTTGCTCAGGATTGAGTAGAAGCACCCTTTTGAGCTAGTACAGCCATGAGCCTTCTTGGGAATGATGCAACAAGTTTTTCACAACTGGATTTGGGGATCCTCTCCCATTCTTCCTTGCAGATCCTCTCCAGTTCCGTCAGGTTGTATGGTGAACGTTGGTGGACAGCCATTGTCAGGTCTCTCCAGAGATGCTCAATTGGGTTGAGGTCAGGGCTCTGGCTGAGCCAGTCAAAAATGGTCACAGAGTTGTTCCGAAGCCACTCCTTTGTTATCTTAGCTGTGTGCTTAGGGTCATTGTCTTGTTGGAAGGTGAACCTTTGGCCCAGTCTGACGTCCAGAGAACTATGGAAGAGGTTTTCTTCCAGGATATCTCTGTACTTGGCCGCATTCATTTTTCCTTCAATTGCAACCAGTCGTCCTGTCCCTGCAGCTGAAAAACACCCCCATAGCATGATGCTGCCACCACCATGTTTACTGTTGGGATTGTATTGGGCAGGTGATGAGCAGTGCCTGGTTTTCTCCACACATACTGCTTAAAATTAATGCCAAAAAGTTCAGTCTTCGTCTTATCAGACCAGAGAATCTTATTTCTCATGGTCTGGGAGTCCTTCATGTGTGTTTTGGCAAACTCTATGCGGGCTTTCATATGTCTTGCACTGAGGAGAGGCTTCCTTCGGACCACTCTGCCATAAAGCAGGCCTAGGAAGAGTTCTGGTCGTCCCAAACTTCTTCCATTTAAGGCCTATGAAGGCCACTGTGCTCTTAGGAACCTTGAGTGCTGCAAAAATTATTTTGTAACCTTAGCCAGATCTGTGCCTTGCCACAATTCTGTCTCTGAGCTTCTTGGGCAGTTCCTTTTGACCTCATGATTCTCATTTGCTCTGACATGCATTGTGAGCTGTGAGGTCTTATATAGACAGGTGTGTTGACTTTATTAGGAAAGGCAATCAGTTTAATTAAACACAGCTGGACTCCAATGAAGGAGTAGAACCATCTCAAGGAGGATCAGAAGGAAATGGACAGCATGTGAGTTAAATATGAGTGTCACAGCAAAGGATCTGAATACTTATGACCATGTGATATTTCATTTTTTCTTTTTTAATAAAATTTACAAAAATATCTACATTTCTTTTTTTTTCTGTCAAGATGGGGTGCTGAGTGTACATTAATGAGAAATAAAATGAACTATTTTACTTTTAGCAAACGGCTGCAATGAAACAAAGAGTGAAAAATTTAAAGGGGTCTGACTACTTTCCGTACCCACTGTATATAAATATAATATAAATCATAATAGAAGTTCCTGATTAATAAGGGCCAGCTTTACATGATCTGGTCTCCCAATGACTGCATAGGGAACTAGCAGTGGTCCTTCCAAGCTTTTCTATGACTGCAGAATAAGTTCAGTGAGTTGGCCCTGAGTAGTAGGATACCAAAAGAACAAGACCAATCATCTTCAGGGTTCTGAATTACAAGGACAATTTGAGATTTATACAGGAATATCAGAAGAAGAGGAACCTACACTATGAAAACATCAAAATACTCAAAGACTTTTCAGCCCTGGTGGCACATAGAAAAAAGGAGTTCAACCCATACTGCATATGCACTTTTCTTTTTACTATAACCTTGTTATATCCTGCATAGTTGAAGATCTTCAAAGGTATAGGTCCAAAGATCTGCAAGACCCCGCTTGAGTCCAAGGAACTTCTGAAGTGCATGGGGGTCACAGGCAGGGGGTAACCACTTGATTATAAATTATAACAGGGTTTGTGAATTATAGATTTGTCCTGAGGGGAAACCCAATTTAGACATAACAATGGAGATGCAGCGCTCAGTCTCACTTGTGAAATGCATCTCTTGGTATGTGGAGGGCCTAGCTACACCAGTTAAAAGGACTATGATCCTTTCCCACCTCAAAAACTGATATCATGTAGGGTATATGCTCTAAACTTCCACCTCAGGACTTTTTCAGGTCCTTGTTGAACATGTTGATTGATAAACAGAATGGTCTATTGATAATATGAGGTGATTTCAACATGGTCACGTGTCAGACTGTTGACTGGTCATTTACAATGAACAATATGGATCTACAATACTAGAAATAACCTGCTTGTTGAGTTTCTCACCTCTCATCTTGACGTCATAGATAGATGAAGGTGGCTGGATACTCTAGAATTCCAGTGCAAGTTCTATTCTCATCCACATGAGTTTCATTCCAGAATTGACTATTTCTTTTTATCTAATACCTTAACACACCTGTAAATAAGATTCATAACGCAGCCATTTCTGACCATGTTCGGCAATTTCCTGCAGAGATGGCTCAAAATGATAGCTTTTGAGCTTGGTTTACACAATAAAGGATGACTTCTAGTAGAACAAAGTGGTCAACCCTTGATTGCCTGGACGGCAGACAAGGCGGTATTGATAGATAATGAATTATATGGCCAGGAAAGGCAGGGACTGGACACAAAGCCATGACTTATTGAACACAACGTTGTCTGAGGCATAAGCTGCAAACATCATCTCTTCCACTGGCAACAGACATAAATATATCCAAGCAAAGAAGTATAATAGTCACATGGAAAAATTGGCAGCGCAAAGATATTCTATTAGAAATACAGGTTCTATAGGAAACAAGCCTGGAAAATTGCCGGCCAGACAGGCAAATATAATGTCTACCATACTTTTATCTCTAGGCTTCACACCTCAGATAATAGATTAGTCATGACCAAAGATGAGATCCTATAGGAATTCACTAAATATTACACAAAGCTATATGACTCCCCCCACCCTCCCCAAGAGGATAGCGAGAATAGCATTGCCTTTTTCAGGGAAGTCAACATGCCTAAATTAACAACATTATAAAGAGATGCCCTTCATGTTGATACAGTGGGGAAAAAAAAGTATTGTCAGCCACCAATTGTGCAAGTTCTCCCACTTAAAAAGATGTGAGAGGCCTGTAATTGACATCATAGGTAGACCTCAACTATGAGAGACAAAGTGAGAAAACAAATCCAGAAAATCACATTGTCTGATTTTTAAAGAATTTATTTGCAAATTATGGTGGAAAATAAGTATTTGGTCACCTACAAACAAGCAAGATTTCTGGTTCTCACAGACCTGTAACTTCTTCTTTAAGAGGCTCCTCTGTCCTCCACTCATTACCTGTAGTAATGGCTCCTGTTTGAAATTGTTATCAGTATAAAAGACACCTGTCCACAACCTCAAACAGTCACACTCCAAACTCCACTATGGTGAAGACCAAAGAGTTTTGGAAGGACACCAGAAACAAATTGTAGATGTGCACCAGGCTGGGAAGACTGAATCTGCAATAGGCAAGCAGCTTGGTGTGAAGAAATCAACTGTGGGAGCAATAATTAGAAAATGGAAGACATACAAGGCCAGTAATAATCTCCCTCGATCAGGGGCTCCACGCAAGATCTCACCCCGTGGGGTCAAAATGATCACAAGAACGGTGAGCAAAAATCCCAGAACCACATGGGGAAACCTAGTGAATAACCTGCAGAAAGCTGAGACTAACGTAACAAAGGCTACCGTCAGTAACACACTACGCCGCCAGGGACTCAGATCCTGCAGTGCTAGACATGTCCCCCTGCTTAAGCCAGTACATATCCGGGCCCGTCTGAAGTTTGCTAGAGAGCATTTGGATGTTCCAGAAGAGTATTGGGAGAATGTTATATGGTCGGATGAAACCAAAATAGAACTGTTTGGTAGAAACACAACTCGTTGTGTTTGGAGAAGAGTGAATGCTGAGTTGCCTCCAAAGAACACCATACCTACTGTGAAGCATGGGGGTGGCAACATCATGCTTTGGGGCTGTTTCTCTGCAAAGGGACCAGGACGACTGATCCGTGTACATGAAAGAATGAATGGGGCCATGTATCATGAGATTTTGAGTGCAAATATCCTTCCATCAGCAAGGGCATTGAAGATGAAATGTGGCTGGGTCTTTCAGCATGACAATGATCCCAAGCACACCACCAGGGCAACGAAGGAGTGGCTTTGTAAGAAGCATTTCAAGGTCCTGGAGTGGTCTAGCTAGTCTCCAGATCTCAACCCCATAGAAAATCTTTGGAGGGAGTTGAAAGTCCGTGTTGCCCAGCAACAGCCCCAAAACATCACTGCTCTAGAGGAGATCTGCATGGAGGAATGGGCCAACATACCAGCAACAGTGTGTGCCAACCTTGTGAAGACTTACAGAAAACGTTTGACCTCTGTCATTGCCAACAAAGGATATATAACAAAGTATTGAGATGAACTTTTGTTATTGACCAAATACTTATTTTCCACCATAATTTGCAAATAAATTCTTTAAAAATCAGACAATATGATTTTCTAGATATGTTTTCTCATTTTGTCTCTCATAGTTGAGGTCTACCTATGATGTCAATTACAGGCCTTTCTCATCTTTTTAAGAGGGAGAACTTGCACAATTGGTGGATGACTAAATACTTTTTTTTCCCCACTGTATATCAAACCAAGAAGTCAAGTTAGCCATCACCGGGTCCTGTTGGTTTCAGAACAGAACTGTATAAAATTCTGCAGGACAATAATATCCACCGCCCCATCATTTATTTTACACTCCCTTCAATATTCTCTAAGATGAGTTCTCATAAAAAGAAGTGCTCTTCTCTGTGTGAAGTATTTTATTTGCTGATATGAAATCAGCGATGTAACCTCTCCACCCACCACTCATGATTGGTTGAGATGCTGTCAGGTGATGCCAGAAGTCCACCTAGATCACACAGACCATGTATTGTAGTGTACTGTACTAGCGATAAAGCCCCATAGTACTAAGGTACCCTTAGGGGAGCTTGAAAAATTGCATTGATAGAAAGATTAAAAACTTATTGATTTCAGAATATGGTGACCCGAAAACAAATTATTTTTTAAAGAGTGTTTTTTGTACCAAAGTAGTAAAACATTTAAAAAACTTAAATATACTGGTTATCACCATAATAGTATTTACCTGCATTCATCGTACTGATTGCCTTCCAGAGATAAAAAAGTTAATTTGTTTCTGCACTAAATAGGGTATCTAATTGTGCTAATATCTAATTTCGCTAACATCTAATTTTGCAAAAAAAGGTTGACATAAAAATAAAAATAGCTTATGGCTCTTGGAATACGAAAATGCAAAAAAAATAAGGACAAAATCCTTAAGGCTAAAATAGGCCGTGTCTCTAAGGAATCTATCACCAAGAAGAAGAACCAAAGTGGGAGTAGCACCACAGATGGGCCATTATTTTCACTTGGAGGGCCAGTTTGAAAGAGATAATGTCTGCAATCAGATTGGCCTCTGATCATGGTCATTACTGCCAGGTCTCTACTGTATAGAAAAGACCTTGCGGTTATGGCACCCACTTCAGAGCAGGTGCCATATTTAAAGACTCAATATCCGCCGTACTACATCAGATGTCAGGAGGGGGTTAAATAGCAATAATAATAATAAATTTTATTTATATAGCGCCAACATATTCCAATATATGTAATCCGTGCTAAATCCAGAACAAATCTGCAGCAGAAGATTTTAAAATTTACAGGATTCTCTTAATGTACTTTTTTCTCAAATTAGCCGTGGGGACTTGGATTGAGAGGGCTTGGAAAGCAGAAAAGATGTGGTAAAATATTTATCCTAAATAAGGCAATTTTACCAATCCAGGACACTAAATGACTGTTTCTGTAGATCCTCATAAATCATTTGAAACAGAGAGGGGAGGTTAGTACTATAAAGGGAAGCAATGGAAATCATGCTCAGGGGCAAATTAATGTTGAATTCCTCATATTTAGTAGTATTCAATTCTAACCCTGATATGTGTGTGAACTTTGATACAGAGGTGCAACAAATTAAGCAACAAGGTCAAGCAGGGCAGTTAGCATTAGTAGGAAGCCACATGGCCTAAATATGGAAAATGTTGTGCATCTCCCAACACATTTTTTGAATAATGAAATACAGTAAAAACTACTTTTTTACAGTTTTTCAATGAATTTATTAGCTACAAATGACATTGTCACTTTATAATTTCCAAAAGCCGTAACTTTATTACTGTTACTGTATTTGTCTATTACTGTATTTCGTTCACAGAGCTGCATGAGAGCTTATTTGCAGGACAGATTGTACTAGTGACTGAAGTCTTGTGGGCCCTGGTGCAAACTTTTGTCCGGGGCCCCCCTACCCCGTAGCTACAGCGAATTCTTGATAGTGACGGTTACGGGTGCTGCAGCTGAATCTCAGATACTTGAAAGGGATACAACCCTATAGTACCCACAACTGCAGTTATCAAGAATATGGTGAGTGAGCAGTGTAGCGGACAGCATGTAAACAATATTGGGAGCTGTGTGCCATGGTAAGCAGCTGATTTGCAGGGTCCTAACAGTCTAAGAGATGTAAGAGATCAGTGGGGGTCCAACACCAGTGGGGGGCCCTTGCTGACCAACTCTTTGAAAATACTGTGATGCTTTTGCGAACTATTCACTATTTACTTTGCACAGTATCTGTTTTATAATGACCATGCAATGTTATTACAGCCCGTTACAGGCTGCTATAAAACAGATGGGGTGTGATGTGAATAGTGAAAGGGCCTCACACAGTATAAAATGCTCCACAGTGGCCCCCCCCACACAGTATAATATAGTATATACTATATAGTATAATATTAAAATTAACAGTAACTTCCCTGCTTGCATCACTCCCTCTGGGAATAGAGAACAGGACAGTTACTGTGCTGTACTATGAGTCTCCGATTCTCTAGTAGTGCCCCCTTGCATTATCAACTATGACCAGAACAATTGGTTAGGTAACTTGTGAAATTACTAACCCAATGTGGACCCTACCCCCTGAAAATTATCAGCCTCAGGTTTCTGATTTAGTGTGCAGGTCAGGATTCCAATCTGGGACTGAAGGATTCACAGACATTGACTTTTTCAAAGCCTTTTTTTCCTGATGATTTTATAGCTTTAATGATGGCACAAATAAATTTTTATGCCCAGTAATTTATGGAACAGAATGCTACCTCTTCACATGCTAAGCACCTTAGGTGGATCCCCGTAAATGAGCAGAGATGAATAGATTGTTAGGTCTTGTGCTGCATATGTGCATAGTAAAAAAAAAAAAAAAAAAGTATTAGACAGTATTGGAGTACTGACATTTTGTCCGCCTATTTAAAGTCAGGCCCATCACTGATCACTTTTGCGCCAAATTTGCTACATAATACATCCCAGATCAGAACATTGCAATAGATGAGTCCCTTATCAGTTTCAAAGGGAGACTTAAATTCCACCAATACTTGCCCAGTAAGAGGACACAGTACGGAATTAAAATGTACAAATTGTGCAAGAGTAGATGAGGGTAAACCACAAGTTTAGGGTTTATGAAAGAAGGGACAAAATAATTGAGCCCCCAGAATGCCTCCCAATCATAGGAGTCAGTGGGAATACAGTTTGGGATTTGCTGCATTCACTGCTGGACCTCTATTTCGATAACATCTACATCAGCATCCCACTCTTTAGGTGCTTCAGTTCCTGAGGTACTTCAGCTTGTGGGACAGTGTGTAGAAATCAGAGTGACCTCCACAGGACACAGGTTGTGCAACCCCCTCAGAAGGCGTGTCTGTAATGAGAACATGCAGTTGATCAAGTAGAAGGTGATATCCTTGTACTGACCACAATTCATGGTAATGGCAGCACACCTGTATGCGGTACCAGTACCACTACCCCTAAGCCAGACTGCATCCTGTCCTATAATAAGTACATGGGGGAAGGGGGGGTTAATCTATCTGAATCCATATAGCGCCATGAGAAAAACAAGAGCGTGGTACAAAAAGCTGGCCATGTCCATTGAACAGATGGCACCGTAAAATGTTTACGTGATATCACGATGTGCAGGCAGGACAGAAACATTCCTTGAGTTTCAAGACCCTAATATTTGGGGACCAGTACTTCTGGAACTGAAGGTGCCTGTATTGTACCAGGGTAGCACTTTCCAAGTGAATTCCCACAATCTGGCAAGAGAAGGAAGACTCAAAAAAGAGTGTGTTCCAAAAGAGGTATAAAGAAAAACACCCTTTATCAGTGTGACACTTGCCATGAAAAACATGGCCTGTGCATGAAGGAGTGCTACAGACTGTACCACATACCCATGGATTATTAATTTTATATTTAATTTTCCATGGTATATCACCTTCTTATACTCTGATGTACTCTGCACAGATTTACCTTTCAACCTTTGTTGTGCATCCATTTCTGGAAAATAAATTAATGTAATACTTGTGGGGTCCTACTGCTCACTATACTCCTTGATAAATTCCTTGAGGGGTATAGTTTACATAATGGGGTCACCTCTTGGGGGTTTCTACCGTTTTGGCACCTTGGGGCCTCTGCAAATGGGACATGGTGCCTGAAAACTATTACAACAAAACTTGCCCTCCAAAAAGTGTTCTGCCCCACCATGTGTCCATACAGCAGTTTACATCCACAAGTGGGACATTTCCGTAGTCAGGATAAAATGCTTAACAAATTGTGCCTTTACTTCTTTATAAACTTGTGGCAATGCAAAAATTTGGGTTAAAGCAACATTTTATAGGAAAAAGGTCGCTTTCCATTTTAACGGCCCAATTCTGTGAAATACATGAAAGGTCAAATTACTTGAGGGGTCTAGTTTCCAAAATGGGGTCATTTTGAGGGGATTTCACTGTTCTGGCACTTCAGGGGCTCTGCAAATGCAATATGGTGCCTGAAACAGCTTTCAGGAAAATCTGCCCTCCAAAATCCCTATAGCGCTCCTTCTGTTCTGTAACCTACTGTGTGCCCTTACATTAATTTATATCCACATGTGGGGGATTTCTGTAATTGAGAGAAAAAGCTTAAAGGGATTCTATCATTGGGGAAACATGTTTTTAATTGAAGCCACGTCGTAATAACCTTTATAAAGGCTATTCTTCTCCTACCTTTGTTGTTTCGCTCCTCACCGCCGGTTAGAAGAAATGTTGATTTTTATCTTTATGCAAATGCATCTTCAGAATGCACGGGGGGGCGTTCCCCCAGTGCTGAAACTGCATTTTTGAACTTACCGCGCCGCCTCTCTTCTTCAGCAGACGCCTCTTCTTGATGTCATCCTTGTGCGAGTCTTCGGTCGGCCATTTTCCAGTGGCCTATTATATATAGCGCATGCAGTACACTCGTGTAATAGGTCACAGGAAAATGGCCGAATGGACACGCGCAGTCATTTCATGTCTCCCGAACGAAGGAGGGCAGATTTGACTAGAATAGTTTTCAGGTGCCATGTCTCATTTTTTTTTTTCTTCAATAAAACGTTCTTTATCCCCAAATTTTACATATTCACAAGGGGTAAAGGAGAAAATGCAGTCCACAATCTGATACGCAATATCTCCCGATTACAGAAATAACATGTGCATGAAAACTGCTGTTTGGGCACACAGCAGGGCACAGAAGATGAGGCGTGTCATTAACCACTTCAGTCACGGGCCAATATCTGGTCCAGGACCAGACACATTTTTCAGGTTGTTTATATGTTCGGTTTTGAGGGCTGTAACATTTTTATCATATGTGTTATTCAACTAATTTCTGCGTCTTTTTTCGGTGATACATAGGGCTTTCTTTTTTATTTTTGCATGTGTTTTCATTTTTTTTTTTTTATATCCAGGAAAATATAAACAAAAGAAGAGGGAAAACGTGGCTATTTTTCACTTTTCATTTTTTTTTTATTTAATAACACAAAGTGCTACTAAAAAACTTTATAAAGTAGTTTTTACTCTCCATTATGGTAATTTTTATTTTGTATGGTGTCATAACCTTTAATAATGGCGTTTTATTGGCGTATTATTTTATTTTATTTATTTTTTAAATTATTTTATTTACATTTTTTTTAACTTTTCTATAAATTTTTTTTATTTTTTATTTTTTTACATTGTGTCCCCCATAAGGTCATAATAGACCTTTGGGGACATCTGATAACTTTTTTTTTTTTTTGTGTGGGGGGGGCTGATTTCCTCTGTAACTGAGGCTGGTATATTTAGCCCCAGTTGCAGGAGGAATACAGCCTCCTGCCCGTTACTATATAGCTTATAGAGATGATCTGGGTCCTGTAGGACTGAGCAGCTCTAATAGACATTGATCCCGGCGGATCACATGACCACCGGGTCAGAGGGGAGCTACAAGATGTATACACAGCGATCGGTAAGGCAGGGAAGGTAATAAACCTCCCCTGCATTCTCTAGGGGAGCTCCGGCTGAAGTTACAATGCAGCTGCTGAGTTCTGCTTGGACGTACCGGTACGTCCTTGCAGAACAAGGCAACCATCTTTCGGACGTAAAAACCCAATGAGCGGTCCAGAAGTGGTTAAAAGGGTTGTCCAGGATAACCGTTTTTTTTGCAAGGAGGCCGGGGAAGACTGGGGGAAAACAAGACCTCGGAGCAGCAGGAACAGACCGCGGTGGGAGACACCAGGGACTGGTGAGTATTGGTTGTTGGTTTTTTACCTTCTACCTTTTGGAGGGCATAATCAAAACAACAAAAAAGTTGTATATGTGGGCGAAAACTGTTTGGGCACACAGCAGGGCTCAGAAGGGAAGGACACCACGCTTTTTGCCTTATGGAAGTGTAGATTTGAAAGGTACTGGATTCTAGAAGCCATATTGCTTTTGCAGAGCCCCGGAGATGTCAGCAAAGTTGAATCCCCGAAGAAGTGACCTCATTTTGTAAACTAAACCCCTCTAAGAATTAAATATGGGGCATGGCAAGCATTTTTAACTCTTAAATGTTTTATTTTTATTTATTTTCTAGAAGTTGATTCTTCAGAAATTAAGGCTTTAGCATTTCATTGCTTACCTTGTGATGAAAAATCTGTGTTTATTGTGGAACTGAAAAAAAATTGTAATAAATTAATGACTTTACTCATAAGAGCAAAACAACGTAAAAATCATTATTAAACAATATATATATTATGTGTTCTTTGATCACATTGAAGGCAGGGGTGCAGTACCTACACATGCTGCTACAGCTTGCACAGCGAGTTAGCAGCATATGTAAACATTACAGAGAGCCGCAATGTTTCAGGTATAGGTCATCAACATTAAAAACTGGATAACTCCTTTAAAAGAGGACCTTTTACCACCTCCACTAATTCAAGTGTTTAGCATCTGGTGACACTCCATTGATTCCAGTGCAGTTACAATTTTTTCTGTAGCACCCACCGTTCTAAAAAAAAAAAAAAAAAAAAAAAAAGCGCACTTATTTTTGTTGCCTGATATGCTATTCAAGCTTTAATATGACAGAAGGGCAATGTCAGTCAGGGGGGCATGATTCGAAATGTCAGCTAGTGTCAGAGCTCAGAATCACACCCCTTGCCTTCTCCTGCGTGATATCACTCTTCTGACAGTACAAAGCCCAGTTAGCATATCAGACACCAAAGATAACAGTATTGATTGTTCAGGAATGGTGGGGGCTAGAGAAAAAAAATTCCAACATGGCTAGAATCACTGGAGCTGCGTCTATTAACAGATGCTAAGAACTGGAGTTGGCGGAGGTGGTGAAAAGTCCACTTTAAAAAAAAAAAAAAAGTTACGTCTTTTGGAATTCAATAATGCAAAAAAAAAAAAGGGGAAAATATTATTGTTGTGGTTGTGTTTTTTTTTTTTTTTTTTTTTTTTTTTTTTTTTTTTTTTTTTTTTTTTTTTTTTTTTTATATATTCTGTAAAAAGTGTGGGCCCCCCCCCTTTTTTTTTTTTTTTTTTTTTTTTTTATTTTTTTGGGTTTCACCCCCCCCCTTTTTTTTTTTTTTTTCTAATAACAGGTGGCCCCAGTATTTTTTCAGGTTTGAAGTGGGGTTTTTTGTACTAACAGAAAATGTGTTTTATGTATTACCCCAATTTTTGTGGGGCGCACCTTTTGGGGCCCCCTTCTTTTTTTTTTGTTTTCTCTCCCCCCCACTTTTTTTTCCCCTCCTGCCGCCCCCCAATGGTGTTTTGGCCCCCCCCCGGCCTTTGCTCCTCCCCCCCGGGGTCCCCCCCCCGGGGAGGGGTTTTTGGGGGGCCCCTTGGCGGTTTGTTCCCCTTTTTGCTCCCCCCCCGGGGGGGGGCCCCCGGGGCCCCCCAAAACACCCCCCAAATGTCTGAAACAAAGTTTTTTTTTTTTTTTTTTTTTTTTTTTTGTTTCCCCCCCCCCCCCCCGGGCCGGGGAGGGTTGGGGGGGGCGGGTTCCCCCTTTTCCCCCCCGGGGGGGGCCCCGGGCCCCCCAAAACACCCTCAAATGCTGAACAGTTGTTCAACATAGTTGTTCAGGGGAAGGATACAAAAAGTTGTCTCAGAGATTTAACCTGTCAGTTTCCACTGTGAGGAACATAGTAAGGAAATGGAAGACCACAGGGACAGTTCTTGTTAAGCCCAGAAGTGGCAGGCCAAGAAAAATATCAGAAAGGCAGAGAAGAATGGTGAGAACAGTCAAGGACAATCCACAGACCACCTCCAAAGAGCTGCAGCATCATCTTGCTGCAGATGGTGTCACTGTGCATCGGTCAACAATACAGCACACTTTGCACGAGGAGAAGCTGTATGGGAGAGTGATGCGAAAGAAGCCGTTTCTGAAAGCACACCACAAACAGAGTCGCCTAAAGTATGCAAAAGCACATTTGGACAAGCCAGCTTCATTTTGGAAGAAGGTCCTGTGGACTGATGAAACAAAGATTGAGTTGTTTGGTCATACAAAAAGGCGTTATGCATGGCGTCAAAAAAACATAGCATTCCAAGAAAAACACTTGCTACCCACTGTAAAATTTGGTGGAGGTTCCATCATGCTTTGGGGCTGTGTGGCCAATGCCGGCACCGGGAATCTTGTTAAAGTTGAGAGTCGCATGGATTCAACTCAGTATCAGCAGATTCTTGAGAATAATGTACAAGAATCAGTGACGAATTTGAAGTTACGCCGGGGATGGATATTTCAGCAAGACAATGATCCAAAACACAGCTCCAAATCTACTCAGGCATTCATGCAGAGGAACAATTACAATGTTCTGGAATGGCCATCCCAGTCCCCAGACGTGAATATCATTGAACATCTGTGGGATAATTTGAAGCGGGCTGTCCATGCTCGGCGACCATCAAACTTAACTGAACTGGAATTGTTTTGTAAAGAGGAATGGTCAAAAATACCTTCATCCAGGATCCAGGAACTGATTAAAAGCTACAGGAAGCGACTAGAGGCTGTTATTTTTGCAAAAGGAGGATCTACTAAATATTAATGTCACTTTTCTGTTAAGGTGCCCATACTTTTGCACCGGTCAAATTTTGGTTTAATGCATATTGCACATTTTCTGTTAGTACAATAAACCTCATTTCAATCCTGAAATATTACTGTGTCCATCAGTTATTAGATATATCAAATTGAAATGGCTGTTGCAAACACCCAAATATTTAGAACTAAAAATGATTAAGATTAATAGGGGTGTCCAAACTTTTTCATATGACTGTATATATATATATAGTTTTATTTATGAACAGGGGGATGAATGGGGGACACCGGAAAATATTTTGCATAGAGTGTCATCGAACCTAAGGCCAGAGCAGGCCACACACACAACAATACTATACACACACAGCTCTGCTACTCACACACAATCAAGCTGCACTCACACGTTGCATTTATACACAATACAGCTCTTCTGTATGTACCCAACTTATTTTTGCTATAAACCTCTGCTACAGTATATATTTCAAGTTCCATTCTGACTCTTCCCATTGGCCTGCCCAAACGGTAGATGCTAGAATGGAGAGGGAAAAATTAGGTGCTGCCTTGTATGCTGTGGATCCAGGAGGTGGCGCTGCCTCCTCCTTTGACTGTTAGTATGAGGCACCACCTGCTGTATCCATGTCAAACCAGGCGGGTTAGGGTTGCATAAAGAAGAGACATAGTTCAGCACTATATAGCCTTTAGAAAGGCTATCCTAGGCATACCTGTGGTGAAGACATCGATTCCGCCGTTTCACCAAAACGTTTTTTTGGTATATGTAATTCAATCTTCTCGGAGCACAGGGGGCGTTACCCGCGTTGCCGCGATCTCGCCATGTGGAAGGTGGCCTGCAAAGTTAAAGGTCCGGATCTGGTGGGGACCAGCCCCGGTCGCTATTTTTTTACTTTGGGGGGAGGGTCCTGGCCTGCAATGCCAATCAAAGTGAACTCTGATTGCGGGCATTAGCGCCAGGTCTCCGCTGTAGAATACAGCAGAGACCCAGTTCCTATGGCGGCTGAGCTGCAGGAGAGCGGCTGCCATCTTTAAGGACCCGGTATCCGCCGGACTATTAAGGCGGATGTCGGGAAAGGATTAATAAAATTCGACCGAACCATAAATGGTCACTAACTTTTTAACAAACTTTATCTATAGTACAAGCACATAACACTTTATAATACATCTTAGAGAAAAATGCTTATCTCTTCACTCATCTGGCTCTTTTCCTGTCTCCTTCCCCACCTGCTAAACTGATTGATTAATTTCAAGATCTCAGCTCGACAAAACAGTCACTCACGGAGGTGTCACTTTAATGCCTTATATAGAAGTCTATAAAGAAGGACAGGTGTGGAGAGAGCAGGAGTTGACTGAGAGAGAAGTGACACAGATATACACAGAGGAACTAATACAGTTAATAGGACGTTTCTATCTAACCCCAAGTGCTTTATACACTTAAGTACAGTACAGTACTCCTTCATGACTCTGCTGATGCTTTTAAGAGAAATAGTTATTGGTCAGATTATCCACTATTTTTTGTGTACAGCGTATAGGAAATATCATGGCAGCTGGTCTCCATTCCCACTGAAACATATGAGATACAAAGAATATAATGACCAGAAATAGTGTCACTTTTTATGAGCACCTACTGCACAAATGATTACAAATGATTAATGCAAAGTGTATTAAAAGGTTAGGCAAGCAGCAGTTTTTATTTGAGTATGTTCACATGGATTTCTGACATGGATTGTGGTGCATATTCAGCACTGAAATCCATGTCTGACCCATGATATTAAACCAGAGACTAAAGTGTTGGTGTTTTTTTTCACAATGGTTTCCAGAAAATTCATGAAAACCTACAAAGAGTTCCATGTAAACGTACTCTTAGGCTAAGGCCCCATCTTGTGGAAATGCAATGGAAAAAAAAGACTGCAATTTATAGTATCAACACTGCGGAAAAAAAAAATGTAGAAAAGGTGTGTTTTCACAAATTCATGTGTTTATGAAAATCGTAGCATGTTAATTTTAGCTGTGGAATCACAAAGATTTTCCCTTTAGATTTAATAGGGGAAGAAAAAAATGCAAAGGAAAATGCAGCAAGCATTTTATTTCTGCAGTGTTTTTAGCTGTGTTTTGCTATGTAGAACCTTAGCCTTACAGTGTCTATTTCTCAGTGATTACAAATCATAAGAAATGAAAGAAAATATAAACTGTACCTTTAACATTCAGTTTGCAATCCACAGATGCCTCTCCCAAAGGATTAATCGCTTTGCATGTATACACACCACCATCAAAGGGACAAGGCTTGCGGATTTCAAGAGAACATACTCCTTGATTCACAAGAGTTCGAAATTTAGGGTCTTCTCTGATTTCCATTTGGTTTTTCAGCCATACTATTTTAGGCTTTGAAAAAAAATTTTTTTTTTTTTATTAGAAACATTTTAAATCTACACTGAACAACTGTGCAAATATTCACACATTTTGTAACTATTAATAAATAAATTATAAAGAATAGTAAAACAAAATTAAGGATCAAAACAACGTTCTGACCTTTACATAGTCATGTACAGTAGCATACAACAGAACAGAATCACAAAAAATTTTAAGTACTTATTTTTTTAACCTCCTATAAAGGTATCATAAAATTAATTTAAAAACTATTTATTTGATACATTAAATTGTTTCTATAGTAAAGTTTCTTTCTTGCCAGAAATTGGAGAGTATGTCCACATGTTGTGGATATGCTGTAGATATTCCCTATAGATCTGTGTGTTGTAGAACAAAATGGCTAGAAAAAATTGCAGGAAAAACTATGTCTGCACAAAAGAAAAAAAAAAAAAAAAAGATGGCAATACTGGCATTTTTTTTCTCAAATAACCTTCATGACAAAACCTAAGTGTGGCGAACCCCTTATGCAGGGTTCACACTACCATTGGATTCCATTATGAAGGTGCCCGTTAACAAAAAAAACCGGACACCTATCATAACAGACATTAACGAACACTAACTGATGTTAATGTGCCCGTTTTTTTTTAACTGATCCAATTAATGGACACCCCGGCTTCACTACGCAATTGCGGGAGGTTCAGGGCATGCGCACTGAAGCCGAGGTGTACTCCTCTGGCTTCATTGAAGAACTGCGCAGGTGCGGGGAGTACAGTGGCAGGGTGAGTATAAAGCTTTTTTATTTTTAATGCGGCCATGGATTGTGTTATAACAGGGTGAGTTGGGACACTAAACCCCAGGACATATGGACGTGTGGGTGGTTTAGTGTCCCAAATTGCCCTGACAGATTCCCTTTAAATCATATGCCCTAATAATCAATATGCTCTAAGGAGTTCTATAAATGGAACATGGCACCCGAAAACTATTCTAGCACAATCTGCCCTCCAAAAGCCAAATTACGGTCATTCCCTTCCAAGCCCCACCATGGACCCATACAGCAGTTTACAGCTTCTGAAGAACGTATTTTTGCTGGAATGGATTTTTGGTGACATGTTGAAATTAAAAAAATGTTATTTTTTCTAGTAATATGTTGTTTTAGACCTAATTTTTTATTTTCACAGGGTGTGAGTGCAACAACATGTGTTTGAAAACTGTTGTTTCGGCACAATGTAGGAATCAGAAGAAAGGAGCACCATTTAGCTTTAGGAGCGCAGAATTTGCTAGAATGGTTTATGAGCGCCATATTATATATTTTTTTTATCAATGTAGCTATGTGAGGGCTTGTTTTTTGCAGCATGGAATGAAATTTTTTTTATAAGGACTATTTGGGGGTGCATACAACTTTTTGAACCTTTTTTTTTAACTCTTTAAGGGTGCAGGGTACTTTGTATGTTAATGCTCGGTGACTTTTTCATATTTTCCTTCCCCGCCTTCCAAAATTCATAACTTTTTTATTTTTCTGTCAACATAACTATGTGAGGGCTTATTCTTTGTGTGATGAGTTGTACTTTCATTTGCCACCATTTTGGGGTACACAATGTTTGGATTAGCTTTCATTAATTTTTTTTGGGGATCCATATTAAAAAACTCACAATTCAATCATAATTTTTTGTGCATTTAGGTTTATACATTCTACTTGCATTCACTCTGCATTAAAAATGACATGGCAGCTTTGTCTTGTGGTTCATTACAATTACAGTGATACCATCTTTATATTGGTTTGATTACGTTTTACCGCTTTTACACATAAAACGTGACTCTCTGAAAATAAGCGATTTTCCTGGGGTCACCATATTCTGATGCTTATAACTTTTTTTACTGTATTGTTGACAGAACTATGTCCAGGCTCTCTTTTGCGGGGACAGTTGTACTTTATATTGGTAACAATGTTTATTATGTATGACTTTTTGATCACTTTTTATTGTTATTTTTTGGGGAAAGCTATTGATCACAGCATCCAGGGAGTTAATCTGGCAGCATCAGAATATACTCCGGGCCACGGCTGTATAACACAGCCAAGTGCTGGAGGTTATGCTGTAGACACAGCTCCTTTGCCTGCGGCATTACAGCACCGTACTATTACGGTGCTAAGCGTTAACTATATGCTCAGTGCGACGTAATAGTATGGAGCAGAACATGAAGGGGTTAATCTGTTCTTTGCTTTTTGGGTTTTGAAATTTCCCATTGCTCTCTGGGTTTTGTATTTTTGTGCTATAACTGGCATTTTAGTTTTGTTTAGCGGATCAGTATGATTACATTAATATCCAATTTACACAGCTTTATAGTGGAAGAGTGAAGAAATCAGGCGATACCTTTTAGAGGCTAACTGAGAATATTTGATGGTAAGCTTTCGAGAGTACTAGCTCTCTTCTTCAGACATGGTGTTATACAAGAAAATGAAAATTCACAGACTTTTTATACACAAAAGACATGGACCTTCAAAGGATCTTAGAATCCTTAAAAAAACAAAATTCAATATAAGTAGAGAAGTTATTTACAACAGGTCAAGAAATAAACAATCTGGAAACTTGTGGGGCGTGACGGAGGGATCATTAATTCTTGTTGTTATCTGTTTGCTATCAGCTGGTGATTTGTGACCCTCACGGTTCATACATATTGTGACATGAAACGCATGAATATTAAGTCCAAATTGCAGAGTTTTAAATTTTTGCATTAACTTATATTCCCATTCCTTTCTTTCCCTCTGTGTCTTAAAATGTCCCATGAAAACCACAACCTGCAAATCTTCAATAGAGTGGTTTTCTCTGGAGAAATGTGCGGCCACTGGGAGATCTGTTCTGCGCTGACTAAGTCTTTGCCCTGTTTCCCCCACATAGAGGCCTGTGGTGGGACATTGCACACACATTATGAGATATACCACATTGGAAGACCTGCAGGAAAATGTTGCCCCTAATGCTGTGCACCTGTTGTGACTATGGGACAGGTACACTGTCAGCGGTGTGGATGTGCCTGCAGGTCTTGCACCTGTTTTGCAGGCAAGATGAGGTGCCATTTTCAGTTGCGGCCTTCAGGGCACTCCGGACAATAATACGCCGTAGGTTTGGTGGCTGCCGAAAGGAAAGGAGAGGGGGGACCGGAAATATGTCCTTGAGTCTGTTGTCCCTATGTAGCACAGGTTGAAGCTCCTTGGCAATCCTTCGTAGGATCTCCAGCTGTGGGTTGTATGTGACAACTAGGGGCACTCAGTCTTCATTCTGGGTTTCTTTATATGTGAGCAGACTGTCTCTGTTAATGGCTGCCGCTTTGTTTAATTGGTTGTCTGTCACTTTTGGTTTGTATCCCAATCGGAGAAATTTCGTCCTCAGATCCAGGATTTTCTTGTCCAGGTCTGCTTTGTCGGAGCAAATACGATTGTATCGTATAGCCTGGCTGTAAATAACTGATTGTCTTGTGTGCTTGGGGTGGAAGCTGTCGTTTCTCAGGTAGGCCGTTCTGTCTGTGGGTTTGTGGTATATTGATGTGAGTAGCCGGTGGTCTTTGATGTATAATTGTGGTATCCAGAAAGTGGATTTCACTCTCTGACTAGCTAAGTTTAAGGTTGATGGTAGGGTGAAAGTCACTGAAGTCATTATGGAATTGAAGTAGGGCCTCATCACTTGAAGTCCAGATGACAAGGATATCATCGATATAACGAAGGTAAATCATAGGTTTGGTGGTGCAAGTTGCATAAATATGCTCCTTCCAGTTCGGCCATAAACAGATTTGGATACTGGGGTGCATATCTGGACCCCACTGAAGTTCCCATTCGCTGTAGATATAGATCCTCTCCAAAAGTAAAATAGTTGTGGCTAAGGATGAATTGTATGAGCTGCGTTACTGGTTTTGTTGGGAGGTTTTGTTTTTCCAGGTGTACCTGACATGCTGCAACTTGTGGGGAATGTTGGTATACAGGGATTCCACATCCATGGTAGCCAAAATGGTACCCTTAGGTAGTGGGCTCAGGGCATTCAGTTTGTTAAGAAGGTTAGTGGTGTCCTGGATATAGCTTTGAGTATCACTCCTTAAACATACATAAACTATTAGGTGACATTTTTATATCAACGAAACTAAGAATATCTTACCTTAGGACTACCACGTACACTACAAAACAGTTTTGTAGTATATCCATTTGTTGTTGTTCTGTCACTAAGGGGCTGAGTAAACTTTGGAGCTTCTGCAAAATCACACTCTTTATATTCAGGATGCCTGTAAGTATTTTCTATTTAAATATAAAAATAGTAAAAATAATTTTAGTTATGGTAACTTGGCATATTAACATTATCAACAGGGACAAATAATTAATATGAAACTACATTAAAGTACCCCCAAGAAATCAGTGGAAGTTATTTACTATGAAGGCTGTGCCTGAAGGGCCAGTCAGGGCATAGTAAATACATTACCACTACCCTCTGGTGCACTAAAGTGAGACGTGAAGATTTCTCATACACAGCCATTCACTATGGCTATGTTCTTTCTCTATGTTCTCTTGATTGTAATTTTTTTTTCTGTTTTTATTATATTTTTCAATATATATATATATATATATATATATATATATATATATATATATATATATATAAAATAAAAAATTAGAACATAGTACCTTTATTAGCAAAAATTAAACTAAAAAGTTGATCAGGTATATCAACCATCTTCTTAGAGGCTCTAGCTGAGAATACAAATTGTGCAGAGCATCAAGGAAGGGTGATCCTTCAATGGAATGCATAAAATGAAGAGACAAGACAAAGAATCACTTTAGCCTCTTACTACTAGAGATTTGGGATGTGTTTAATGTCACAGAGACTTCCCCTCACACCTTCTCCAGTTTCTGTCACCTGCCATCACTTCTTACCTTACTAAAATATTTAACCTCTCTCTCTTTTCTGGAATCTTTCCCTCCTCTATCAAAAACTGCTGTCTTAACCCCACTACTGAAGAAATCCTCCCTTGACCCGGCCTGTTCTGCTATCAACCCGTTTTTAATCTCCCCTTCATCTCCAAAATCTTGGAACACTTGGTCTATTCTCGTTTAATACACTATCTTTCCGCTAACTCTCTTCTTGACCTCTTGCAATCTTTCTTCTGCACTCTAATGAAACGGCTCTCACAAAAGTCTCCAATGATCTCGTGACAGCTAAATCTAATGGTAACTATTTTATTATTATTCTTCTGGATCTCTCAGCAGTATTTGACACTGTTGACCATCAACTCCTCCTCACTATGCTCCGTTCTGTCAGCCTCACGGACACCACACTCTCTCTTGGTTCTCCTCTTAACTTTCAGACCGCACTTTCAGTGTACCATTTGCGGGCTCTGTCTCTTCCCCTCGCCGTTCCTCAGGGCTCGGTTCTAGGCCCCCTGCTCTTCTCTCGCTACACAGCCCCTATTGGACAAACCATCACCAGATTTGGCTTCCGGTACTATCTTTATGCTAATGACACCCAACTATGTATCTCATCCCGTGATATCACCCCTGCACTAATACAGGACACCAGTGACTATCTCTCTGCTGTCTCAAATATTATGGCTTCGCTTTATCTGAAACTTAATCTCTCAAAACCTGAACTACTGCTGTTTCCACCATCTAAAAGATCTAATCCTGATATCTCCATTTCAGTCTCTGGCCTTACTATAACTCCTAGACACTATGCCCCTTTGCCTCGGGGTTATGACTCAGAACTTTCCTTCACCCCCCACATATCAAATCACTTGCACGCTCATGTCATCTCCACCACAAAAACATCTCCAGAATCCGGCTTTTTCCATGCAACAGACACATTAAAGATCCTTATTGTTGCCCTGATTCACTCTTAGCTTGACTACTGTAACTCCTTACTAATCGGTCTTCCACTTACTAAATTCTTCCCTCTACAATCTATTCTGAATGCAGCGACCAGGCTCATCTATCAGTCTAAACGCTACAGCAATGCCTCCGGTCTGTGTCTTGGATACGGGAGTGGGAGGTTCTGATAATAGAAGATGTTAGTCTTAGGTCACAGAGATGAGGGAGGAAATGTAGGGAGATGCAGCATTATGGAGAACATTGACACTGTGCTTCATATTCAATACAGAATACAGTATAAACTTATCACCCACATCCACAAGGTTCTCCATAATGCTGCACCTCCCTACATTTCCACCCTCATCTATGTGGCCTACGACTAACATCCTCTATTATCAGAACCTCCCACTCCCATATCCAAGACTTCTCCCAAGTTGGACCACTTCTCTGGAATGCTCTTACCTGGACAATCAGATTAACTCCGAATTTCTACAACTTCAAACACAAACTAAAGACACATCTTTTCAGACAGGCCTATCACAATTCCTAATGTAAACTCTTCCGTTAGAATCCCTAAAACGAACTCTCCTCTGTTCTCACTCCCACATTACCCTACAGGATATGATGTCGTATCAGACTGTAACTTTATATGTCCAGGCACCAGCTGCACATTAAAGGACACTGACTGGTGGCAGCTCATAAAGCTTTATTTATGTGTAATGAAAGTAACCTCTATCACAAAAATGGTTGGATCACTGTATAAGCAATGCTACCTCTGTAGCCGCCCCAGCTACCTCTTGTGTCACCCCCTCTACCTCATAGACTGTAAGCTCTTACTATTAGGGCCATCAGTCCCATTTTGTGAATTGACTATTACTCTGTAATGTATCTTTTTGTCTGTACTTAAACCTTACAAATTGTAAAGTGCGGAATATTTTGGTGCTACATAAATAAAATGCATTATATAATTTTTGCAGAATTTTTTAAAAAGGAAGTCTGTCAGTAGTAAATTGGTTATAAGCCTAACCACAGTAGAGGTGAGGTGTAGAGGTAATTCAGCTTTGGAACCATATTTTCATGTAAAGTGCAGGTTTATTCACATGCAAATTAGGAGACAAGCTTTGGGGACATGTCTTAGCTTGCCTGGGCTTTGTTCTCAGCTCAAGATTCCTGCACAAAAAACTTTCAGATTTATAATCACTATACTGCTGAAGGACACCCTTTCCCAAAATTCCCAACTTCTCACTATTATCCCAGGAATTTTGTATGTGCCAGAGTAAGAGGTCCATTGATATACTGAATAAGAGGGGAAAAATAGGCAGGGCTGTGAAGTCGAAGTTGGAGAGTCGGAGATCGGGCCACTTTTGGGTGGAGTCGGAGTCACCAACTCTGACTTCAAATGATAATGGTTATTTTTAATTACATTATACAATTATTGGTATTGTATTATTAATCAGAAGCATAGCTTGTTGCATATTTACCTTCATACAAATTCAATCACTTGCTTTTCAATGAATTAGAGGAACTTTACTGCTTCTGACTGAACATGGATGTCAGAGTGGGAAAAATAGAGGAGTCAGAGTGGTTTGGCCTACTGCTTCCACAGCCCCTGAGGATCCATTGTAAAAAATCTAGCGGGGAAGTGTCTCCACCATTTACAATGAGAACCGTGTTGGCTTGCTCGTTGAGCTATTGGATATATAAGGCAAAGGGAGGGCCATAGTTCCATTCAGTCAGAGATGCATTGAGCAAATGCCACAAGACCATACTAATGGTCTTTTCCACCTAGAAATTAAGAAGTATGGTGGGAGGTTGAGACCTGCTTAGGGCCCAAGTCTGTGCTAGCCACAGCTTTTTGTATGTTCTTTACCGATTGCCTATTAACCAAAAAGACTCTTCATTATATAATACATTTATTGTAATAATAAATTATTTGCTGATATTGGATAACCCCTTTAAGGAATGCAATTGGATGGTAAGACACATAATACATGGTAATACATGGGGTCTTTGCCTGACTTCAGAAGAACAATAGGTGACCTTCAGGGGTTTCAAACTTATTTGTTAGCAGGCAGCAGGCCTAAACACAAACCCACAGACCAAGGTCTTGATCATATTTTAATACTCCTACTGCACATATGCTTCTCAATCCTCACTCTTTCTCCAGTACTTAGAGCAGGGTCTGTCAAGCTGCCCCAATTTCTTAGTGATCATAGTAGGAAATTTAATAAGACTATAAAATCTATTGCATAACATAGTATAAACAGTACATAAATAACCCACCTGTTTTTTTAATGAAAGCACAATCTTTAGTAACTGCAGCTTTTTCACTGAGGCCACATAAATTTTCAGAATACACTCTGAAGTAGTAGGAATTTCCAATAATCAAGTCGGAAACAGTGCAGTTATTTTGGTGATAATTTTCAAGAACTGTAAACCATTCCTGAAACATTAAAATATTTACAGCATTAGTGTAATTAGGGAAGCTGTGATTTTTTGACAGCAAGTGGAACCAAGCATTTCAATCACTGTGCATACAGTGTTAACTGTTTGTTTAAAGAACATTAACTTGTATGAGGTTATCTGAATAGGCTGTTTTTATGTGTAAATATAAAAGTACATTCATTTTACAGCTATAAAATATTCTGCCTCGTCACAGTGTACATGCGAAATAGGGAAGTGAAATTAATTGTATATGCAACGTACAGATGTAGTCATGGCCAAAGAAATTAGCGAGGCGCGCTGCTGCATTAGTGTTAAGTGTTTTGAGCTGGTATGAGGTATGAATGTCGCCTATTTTTTGCGATATATATTATATATATATATATATATATATATATATATATACGGTATATTCTATTCTTTATGCAACCTTTGTATCATGTTGATATGAAAAATGTGATTTAAACAATAAGTCATTTCTTGGTGACAATTTTCCCTTGGGAAATGGAAAGTGTAGGTGCTGTTGCATGCAGTTTGCTCCCTCCAGCAACTACATATGTGCAACTGTATGAACACTTAGATATTAGTTAAATTGCTGTCTGACCTGGTATGAAAAAAAAAAAGAGGTGGAAATAAGTAGAGAAAGGCAAATTTCAAATAACCTTCTGATGGAATCAGTTGTAAATATAAGGCTAGGATCACATCTGCGTTGAAGTCTCCATAGGAGACTTTGACGCAAATCTGCCTAAAATCAGTTGAGAGAAAAATTCTCAGTTTCAGTATAAAACCAACAGAAACCCGACGGACCTCATTATAGTCTATAGGCTCCACAGGTAACCCCTTTTTTAGCGGACTGGCTCTCTGCCATTTGGGTCCCCACGACGGAAAGACCAACGCTACTGAGAACCGAGCACAGTGATGGCAAACCTATGACACACATGTCAAAGTTGACACGCCAAGACATTTTGGGTGACACACATTGTCCAAAGTGGCAGTCTTAGGGGTGCACCTTTCATGAGGTGACTTGAAGCGATTGCCTCAGATGGCACCTCATGGAATAAACTACATCGCAACCTGGAGGTGGCAGCAGAAGGCGACCAGGACTGGAGTGTGGGAAAGTGAGTAAAAATTATTGGCCGCTACTCTGTGTGGGGGGGTGGGAGGAAGCCAATTCCAAGATAATTTGTTTCTTCATGTATGTAAATGAGCACGATGGAGCACCCGGGGCGTACCTTCTCTTCTGCGGGCGTCATCGCTTCTCACCGCCCCTTAGGCCATTGCGGTGACTCCCCTCTTGGTCTTCTTTCTTCTCAGTTCTCGCTGGCAGCGAATTTTCGCGACTGCGCATGCGCAATCGGGCCGCCATTCTCCAGTGGTCTGTCACAAGAGAGTGGCAGAGCCGATTGCGCATGCGCACAGCGCTGCGTACAATGACTTATAAGAAAGAAGATACAGAGAAAACCAAGAGGGGAGTCACCACAACGGCCAAAGGGGCAGTGAGAAGCGATGACACGATGGGTGCTTGCAGAAGAGGAGGAACGCCCGGGGTGCTCCGTGGTGCTCATTAACAAACATGAAGAAACGAATTATCTTGGAATCGGCTGGGAGAAGAAAACAAGGAAAGGTAGGAGAAAAATGGCCTTTTTAAAGGCCATTCCAACGTGCCATTAGCTTAAAAGTGCCTTTGCGAATGATAGACTCCCTTTAAACCTATGGGGACAGGGCTAAAAGGGAAAAATATTGCTTAAGATAAAAGACTATGTTAAGTAATGATAATTATGATATTTCTTGCTCATTCTCACCTTCCCAATCAGAGAAAGATAACAAGGGCTGGACTTATCTGATCTGTGGAAAGTGTAATCTATTGGCCAGTAGGGAAAGGGGAATATGAGTGTTGTGGTAGTTTAAAGCCGCACAATGCCAGATTCTGGTTATAAATGTCCAGGAAAACCCAACTCAGGTGATGAATGGCCTGGAGGCCCTGGTTCAGAGAAGTTGATCAGAATGTATTGGGGAGGTATCGTTTCTAAAACAGCAAATCATGTGCAAGCAGAGTAAAATGTTATAAAAATATCAGCCTTCAGTGATTGGTATTATATTGATTCATATTAATGTGTGCAATTGTAACATGATTTGCTTCTGCCTTACTGGAAACTACTGTTTTAGAAATTCTGTGATAGTTTTGCTTTTTCTAAACTTACAATAAAAATATTAGATATACTGGCCAGACTAAATATGTAATGATAAGTAATCTTTACTAAGTTCCACAAATCTGAACTTGTGATCTAAAATACAAACAGGTGCCCGATGAATACATGGAAAATACCAAGATATCTACATAGGGCTGATAAAACGTGATATAATTTGAATCCTACAGACAAAGTAGTTGAGTCCATTTGGGGTTTATCAAATTCTGAATTCTGTAGCAACAAGTGCATGTGTAATAAAGTTACAGAGAAAAAGTTACTGCCGGACTCTTGTGACAATGGCACATCTTCCACGTGAACAAAAGGATAAGGCAGTTAATATCCAACTACTCTATCCCTACATCTACAAACATCTGCAGTCGGGAAAATCAGGAGGCCCCCATACACATTAGATGGTCAGTAGAACCCCGCAAAATTGTCAACTTCAACTGATCTAAAGTGCATGTGATGCTTAAGCCACTGAAATTTACAGCAGCAGCAGCATAGTGGATTTCACCTAATCTCATACACATCCTGCAACATAAGCCTACAGCACAAAACTGACCTACAATGGAATGGTTAAAAGCAATAGATTCCAGAAGGAATGCCGTAACGAAAAACACCCCATTTCAGATTTTTTTTGTGGAAGCCGCATTCAAACATGCTGCTAAAATTCAAAGCCTAAGGTCGGGGCCCCACGTGGTGCAAACGCAGTGGTTTGGGTATAAAAACTGCATTGTTTTTCAGTCCCTACAAGGTGGACATTGCAGAAAAATACCAGCAGCGGAAATGCTACGATTTCCAAAGTCGTTTTTTTTGGAAATCGCAGCATGTCCATTATACCTACGAAAACACTGGCGGTTTCCCTATAGGTATAATTGAAGCAGAAAGTCTGCAAAGGAAATCTCTGTGGACTTTCTTTGAAAAAAACTGTGATGCGTTTTCACTGCAGTTTTTCCCACATCATTTTTTCGCTGCGGCCAGCTACATGGGGCCTTAGCCTCAGTATTATTTTTAAATTACATCCACTGTATAATGTTCCTTAGTGCCCCCACCCACCCTATGCTCCTTAGTACCCCCACTCACTGTATAATGCCCCTTAGTATTAAGTATTAATAATTAATGACTTATTCCTTTGTAAATCTCTCAACCTGCTGGCACTTACTGAAGCCTGGATCCAACAGTATGATACAGCCGTCCCTGCTGCTCTGTCTCATGGTGGCCTACATTTCTCACATACTTCTAGGCCTGACAACAGGCAGGGCGGAGGGGTAGGCATACTTCTATCACCACAGTGCACTTTTCAGGTTATTCCCCTGATATCCTCACTCACATTCCCCCATTTGAAGTCCATACCATCAGACTTTTCTTTTCCAGCAGTGCGTAGCCGTGATCTACCGTCCACCTGGCTCACCCTAACAATTTCTGGATCACTTTGCTTCTTGGCTTCCCTTCCTTTTATCCAGTGAAATTCCTACCCTCATCATGGGTGACTTTAACACCCCTGTCTCCCCAGCTGCCTCACAGTTTCTCTCAATAACCACTTCTTTTGGTCTTTCACAACTTTCCTCTTCCACCACACATGTAGATGGCAACACAATCAAACTAGTCTTCCATCGACTCCTCACAGTTTCTAAATTTATTAACTCTTCTCTGCCCCTCTCTGATCATAAGCTTCTATCTTTCAAAATCAGTACTTTATCTCCTTCAAAGGACACACCTACCCATCATACATATAGGAATTTATGTGCTATTAACATCCAGCACCTCTCAGATACTCTACAGTCCTCTCTGTCCTCCATCTCTTCAATCTGGCCACAAGTCAATATAATGAAAACCATAAAAGTGCACTGGATGAGGTGGCTCCCCCCTCCACTCAAAAATTTTGACGCAGGAGACAGCAACCCTGGCACATGCCACATACACGTTTTCTTCAGCAGTGCTCTTGGTGTTCTGAACGTCTGTGAAGCAAATCACGTACATCTGCAAATGCCTTGAGGGGTGAAATTTCCAAAATGGGGTAACTTTTGGGGGCTTTCCACTGTTGTGGTACCTCTTGGGCTCTGCAAATGCAACATGGTGTCTATAAATCATTCCAGTAAAATCGGAGCTCCAAAAGACAAATAACGCTCCTTCCCTTCTGAGCCCTCCTCTGTGCCCAAACAGCAGTTCTTGACCACAAATGGGGTATTTCTGTACTAGAGAACAATAGTGCAACAAGATGGAGTACTTTAATTGTTGGAAAAAGAAAAAAAAAATTATCAAAAAGTACATATAACTGGAGAAATTATAATTTTTTTAAAAGAAAGCCTGTGGGTTCAAAATGGTCAAATCACCCTCAGATGAATTAGCTAAGGGGTCTAGTTTCGAAAATGGGGTCAATTATGTTGGTTTTCTATTTTATAGGCCCTTCAAAGTCACTTCACAACTGAATAGGCCCAAAGAAAACAGAATCTTGAATTTTTTTTGGAAATTGCTGCTAAATTTATAAGCCTTCTAATATCTTAGAAATGTAAAAGATAATTGAAGAAACAATGCCAACATAAAGCAGACATATGGTAAATGTTAATTATTAACCATGTAACATGATTATCTGTGTTTTTACCATAGCAAACTTTCAAAATTGATAATTTTATGAAATTTTCAGTAAATTGTCTTTATTTAACAAACAAATGCAAAGTATAATGACCAAAATGTGCCACCAACATAAAGTACAATGTGTCACGAAAAAAGCAATCTTGGAATCACCTGGATAGGTAAATGCATTATGAAGCTATTCTCAATTAAAGTAAAAGATGTTAGATTACTGCCCCCGGCTTCTTTAAACTGCTCCCATAGTGGGAGGATCAACTCATACTGCCCAGGAGGACAAGCTGAATGGAGGATGGGTGTGTTTAGTGATGATGCAGCAGTGCTCAGTAATAGAAGAAAACTTCCCTGTGCTCCAAGATCCTCATTTGAATAAATAATAAAACACAGCACTATTGAAGTGGTTTAACCCTTTCCCTGCCAACCATGTATCTATACGTCCTCCCAGGGTAGTACTTTCCTAGCAGAGGACAAATATAATACGCCCGTACCACTAATACCGATATCTCAGAATTGGTTAAGGCTATGAAGATGATTTTGGATTCATTTTAAAGATGAGAATCCTCATGATAACCCTTACAATACATCACTCAATTCAATGTTGAAAACGCTATTCGGCATTGAGATCTGTAAGGGCTATCATGAAGATCTTGGTATCATTCAAAGATGAAATTCAAATCTATTCTTATCTTTAAAATGAATCCAAAATCATCTTCATAGCTATAACCAATCCTGAGATATTGGGCTCTAAAATGTCCCCCCTCCTGCCTCAGGTAGCATCTTAAGAACTGCGGTAGGAAGAAGGAGGAGGGAGGAGCAGCCCTGAAGACTGCACAGAGATGATAAATCATCATCATCTGTGCATCACCAGGGACTTCTGTCCATTTTATCCAGTCACCTATCAATCAGAGAGCATAATATACTTTTGCTCTCTGATTGTCACATAGAGGGGTAATGTAATACCCCTATGAGCCTTATTAGAGAGGTGTTCTTATATAATACCCCTCTGAATATAACCAGGAAGTTTATTGGTGCTGTGACCCAGACGTTTACCATTGTCCAAGTCGCAGCACTAAAAGAGTTGCACCAAACACTTACACAACACATACAGTACACAAAGACATCAATAAAGTTTACATTTCACCCTGTCCATACCTGATCTTTTTAGAGTAAAATACGCCTCTCTAGCGATATCCGTTACACGCTAAAATAATAGCAATTACAATTATTACTAGAGATAAACGTATAAATTGCTACAATTTTTATAGGGGGATAGAAAATAATAGTTTTATGTAAGCTCCTATTTAATTTTCATGCACAAAATTGGTTGACGCATTTCTGCGATTTTGGCGTTTAACACCTGCACCTGTAAATATATATATATGGTATGTATGACAACCTCACATCTTGCAGTTTTTTGGAAAGTACATTTTGTTGGCAGAAAGGGACTGCTTGAGCATGCACTTTAGTGGCAAATTTGAAATTTTGAGCTATTTTTGCTTGTAATCTCTGTTTGCTGCAAGGTTGCATGAAGGTGGTTGTATATATGAAATATTAAGCTGTGTTTTTATATACTGTATGCTATCTCTCTGCTATGCTGTGTGCAATCTCAAAAAAGTTAGATTTTGGTATCACGGTCACAGTTTGCTATGTGCAGTATAGATTTTTAACATATTAGTGAATAACAGCAAAATCTTGCTTGTCTTCTGTATCAGTGTTTTTGAGAGTACAAGCTCTTGTTGTAGCTGATGTTTGCGGTATATATAAATTGTGTACACCTTCATCTTTTATTTTAAATGTATTTTGTGTGTGAATGTACGATTGAATATATCAAAATTGCATGAAGGTGCCTGTTTGATTACAGTATCAAGTGGCATTCTGACAATGCTGCAGGTGTCTACTTTAAGAAAATATATAGGTATGGGGGTTAGCATGATTTTTTAATGTTGCAATTTAGGTTTTATTTGTCCACCTCAAAACTGTGAAAATTGCTCCGGCTACCAGAGGTGCAAAATTTTCCGAGACCCCTGGCAGGGTTAAAGTACCTAGGGGCAGTGATAGACGGCCTTTAAGGCTCAAGCTACCCTGCGTCCTTAAGGTGTTAAAGGGGTTGTCCAAGACCCAAGTGTAATGGAAACTGATGACCTTTCCACACGAAAGGATAGGTTATCAGTATCTGATTGATGTGGGTCCAGCACTACGACCCCTCACCCATCAGCCAGAAGCAGCATACAAGGTATATAGCAGGAAGCCATACAGTGTATGGCAATATCACAAGAATGGAGGCATGGATTAAAGGGAATCTGTCAGGGCAATTTGGGACACTAAACCACTCACACGTCCATTTGGACCTCGAGTTTAGTGTAACAAATCACTCTGTTATAATGCAATCCATGGCCGCATTAAAAATAAAAAGCTTTATACTCACCCTGCCGCTGTACTCCCTGCACCTGCGCAGTTCTTCAATGAAGCCAGAGGAGTACACCTCGGCTTCACTGCACATGCCCCGCAATTATGCAGTGAAGCCGGGGTGTCCATCTTTGGCTTCACTGAAGAACAGCGCAGGCGCCGGGAGGCGTGCCCCATGAATAAGCCAGACCAAACAGCATCACCAAACAGCATTGATCGGACCATTATCTAGGTAAGAATAAAGGTTTTTTATTTTTAATGCGCCTGCGGATTGCATTACAACATTACAACAATTTGGGACACTAAACCCCAGGTCTATAAAGACCTGTGGGTGGTTTAGTGTCCCAGATTGACCTGACAGATTCCCTTTAACAATGACAAAAAACACCATTTGATTTACGTGACCCTAAGCTATCTATCTGCGGGCCTGGGTTGATATGCTGGATTCTGGTGACAGACTTTTATTAACACTGGGCAATGAAAATTAAAAATGATACAGTGTATTCGGCCCCCTTGAACTTTTCAACCTTTTGCCACATTTCAGGCTTCAAACATAAGGATATAAAATTTTAATTTTTTGGTGAAGAATCAACAACAAGTGGGACACAATTGTGAAGTGGAACAAAATTTATTGGTTATTTTAAACTTTTGTAAAAAATAAAAAACTGAAAAGTGGGGCGTGCAATATTATTCGGCCCCTTTACTTTCAGTGCAGCAAACTCACTCCAGAAGTTCAGTGAGGATCTCAAAATGATCCAATGTTGTCCGAAATGACTGATGATGATAAATATAATTCACCTGTGTGTAATCAAGTCTCCATATAAATGCACCTGCTCTGTGATAGTCTCAGGGTTCTGTTTAAAGCGCAGAGAGCATCATGAAGACCAAGGAACACACCAGGAAGGTGTCTGTTGTGGAGAAGTTTAAAGCCGGATTTGGATACAAAAAGATTTCCCAAACTTTAAATATCCCAAGAAGCACTGTGCAAGCGATCATATTGAAATGGAAGGAGTATCAGACCACTGCAAATCTACCAAGACCCGGCCGTCCCTCTAAACTTTCATCTCAAACAAGGAGAAGACTGATTAGAGATGCAGCCAAGAGGCCCATGATCACTCTGGATGAACTGCACAGATCTACAGCTGAGGTGGGAGAGTCTGTCCATAGGACAACAATCATTTGTACACTGCACAAATCTGGCCTTTATGGAAGAGTGGCAAGAAGAAAGCCATTTCTCAAAGATATCCATAAAAAGTCTCGTTTAAAGGTTGCCACAAGCCACCTGGGAGACACACCAAACATGTGGAAGAAGGTGCTCTGGTCAGATGAAACCAAAATCGAACTTTTTGGCCACAATGCAAAATGATATGTTTGGCGTAAAAGCAACACAGCTCATCACCCTGAACACACCATCCCCACTGTCAAACATGGTGGTGGCAGCATCATGGTTTGGGCCTGCTTTTCTTCAGCAGGGACAGGGAAGATGGTTAAAATTGATGGGAAGATGGATGGAGCCAAATACAGGACCATTCTGGAAGAAAACCTGTTGGAGTCTGCAAAAGACCTGAGACTGGGATGGAGATTTATCTTCCAACAAGACAATGATCCCAAACATAAAGCAAAATCTACAAATAAAATAAACGTATCCAGGTGTTAGAATGGCCAAGTCAAAGTCCAGACCTGAATCCAATCGAGAATCTGTGGAAAGAGCTGAAAACTGCTGTTCACAAATGCTCTCCATCCAACCTCACTGAGCTCGAGCTGTTTTCCAAGGAAGAATGGGCAAGAATTTCAGTCTCTCGATGTGCAAAACTGATAGAGACATACCCCAAGCGACTTGCAGCTGTAATCGCAGCAAAAGGTGGCACTACAAAGCATTAACTTAAGGGGGCCGAAAAATTTGGCACGCCCCACTTTTCAGTTTTTTATTTTTTAGAAAAGTTTAAAATATCCAATAAATTTCGTTCCACTTCACAATTGTGTCCCACTTGTTGATTCTTCATCAAAAAATTAAAATTTTATATCCTTATGTTTGAAGCCTGAAATGTGGCAAAAGGTTGAAAAGTTCAAGGGGGCCGAATACTTTGGCAAGACACTGTATATTTTTTTAAATAAAATGTTGTTTTAACCCTGATTTTTTTTATTTTCACAAAAGATTAAAAGAAAAAAATGCACCCAACAATTTGTTATGCAATTTCTCCTTACAGAAACATGGTTGGGTTTGGAAGGGAAAAATCGCCATTGGTTTTTTGTAATATTCCATATGTGGATGAAAACTGCAGTCTGGGCACATGCACTTGCACAGAACGGGTGACATTCCACTAGGCTTTTGGAGGGCAGATTTTGTTGAGATAATTTTCAGGTGCCATGACAAATTTGCAGAGCCCACAAGGTCCCAGTTTAGAAGAAAGCACCAAGAGTGACCCTACTGCAAACTACACTTCTCAAGAAATTTGTCAAGGAATATAGTGATAATTTTGATTTCAGATATATTTTTGAAAAATAAATACGCACCGGATGGTGCAAAATGACAATTTAAATTTCTCTAGGTATGTGCCAATTTAGTTCTCAATACAACATTCCGAGCTTATGGCACCGTGAAATGTCAGCACTCTAGTTACTATGATGGTACCCCAACATGCGGCCTTAGTCTTTTGCCTAGAAATATGACAGGGCTCAGAAGCAAAAGAGCACCATGAACATTTGAAGCCTAATTTGGTCTGTTAGACTCACAGGCGGACAACTGCTGAGACTCTGAGGTAAAATTTAAACTATGAACCTCAAAAATATGACCTCATTTTAGAAACTACATAAGTAATTTCTCAAGGTGTATAGTAGTAATTGAGACCCTAGGATTTCTTCCCAAAAATCAACATGCAAAATGAAAATTGAAATTTATAAAGAAATGCACCATTTAAGTGCCCATTATGTTGCACCCACTTTGTGTCAACAGTGTTATGCATTCCTAAAACTTTTAAGTGGGTTATCCTGGGAACATCAGAGTTGTATATGCGGGTGTAAACTGGTGGCTGGGCATACAATAGGATGTAGTAGTTAAGGAACACTATTTTTTTCTGGAGCACAGATTTAGGCCGGGGCCCCACTTAGCGTTAATTCCCGCAATTTTGCCACAATAGAAACACTGCAGCAAAACACCGCAGCATTTTACAGCAGCTGCAAAGTGGATAGGATTCTGGCTAACCCCATCCACACATTGCATAAAAATTATCCGCAGCGGACATACTGTGATTTCAAAAATTGTTTCGTTTTTGTAAAAAACAGCATGTCAATTATACCTATTGAAACGACAGCGGTTTCCGTATAGGTATAATGGAAGCAGAAAGTCCGCAGAGGAGAACTTGGCAGACTTTCTGTGAAAACTGCTGTGGCTTTTGGGGGTCTTAGCCTTAGACTGTTTGGTTCCATTCCGCTTTTGCAGTGCTCCTGCCAAGTAACCCCATTTTGGAAACTACCCCTCAAATACACCATTTCAGAACCCAATATGTGATGTATAGCTTGTATCAACAGAGACAGGCATACAAAAAATTGTTAAGAGAGTTGCAAGTTATTTCCGGTAACAGGTATTAGAGAGTGTGTTCTCTTTTGGTATCAACTGGGTACAATATATCAGCTGCACATTTGTTTTTAGAAAATAAATTCCTAAATGTCTAGGAATTCCACTGTTCTGGCACTGTAGGGTTGATGCAAAGGATGCAAAATCTGTACTCCTAAATCCAAATAAAGTACATTCCCTCCCTTATATGACATTGTTAAGTGGGGTATCCTGGATAAAACTGCACAATATATATGGACATAATCTACTGTTTGGGCACAAATCAGGACACAGAAAGGTAAGGAGCACTATTTGACTTTTA
Source organism: Leptodactylus fallax (assembly GCA_947044405.1). Taxonomy (NCBI): domain Eukaryota; kingdom Metazoa; phylum Chordata; class Amphibia; order Anura; family Leptodactylidae; genus Leptodactylus; species Leptodactylus fallax. Next base: position 6,355,313 of record CAMRHE010000007.1, on the reverse strand, counting down.
GATCGCAGACTTAGATGGTTTTGGTTTTTGAATGTCACATTTGTAGAGTCCCTGAGGCATGAGAAGTGGAATCCCTGGAAATTGGAAGTGACCCCATTTTTGAACTTAAACCATTCAAAGAAATTATCAAGGTGTACTGTGAGCATTAGTTTTCCAAATGCATAGCTGATGGTGAAAAGTTAATAAATGGCTGAGCGAGGTACCTTGGGTACACCAAATCCACTATTTTCCCAGTAATTTCTAGGACGGGAAGGTCAGGTTACTTTTACCCTACAAACTTTAAATCTGGGATGTACCCTGATGTATACTTGCACAGCTTATACATTCCCCTTTTTGCTGCAGCCAGTTCTGCCCTAAAGGATGTGGTGATTTTTTGGAGGGTTTTGTTGTCACATTTTAGAAGCTATAATTTTTTGAATTTTCAGCTGATGTAGTCATATAAGAGTTTGTTTATGTGGGTTGAGATGCACTTTTTTTTAATGAGGTGCCCATAAGTATTGACTAAATTTTATTATTTGTTTTTTTATCTTTTAGTAATCTTGTAAAATAAAAACCCATTTTGGGAAAACAAGCAAATATAGGCTGGGTTCACACTTGCAGATACACTTCACAGATACATATGACTTTTTGATTTATTTTTTATTTATTTATGTACAGTACAGACCAAAAGTTTGGACACACCTTCTCATTCCAAGAGTTTTCTGTATTTTCATGACTATAAAAATTGTAGATTCACACTGAAGGCATCAAAACTATGAATTAACACATTAACAAAAAAGTGTGAAACAACTGAAAATATGTCTTATATTCTAGGTTCTTCAAAGTAGCCACCTTTTGCTTTGATTACTGCTTTGCACACTCTTGGCATTCTCTTGATCAGCTTCAAGAGGTAGTCACCTGAAATGGTTTTCACTTCACAGGTGTGCCCTGTCAGGTTTAATAAGTGGGATTTCTTGCCTTATAAATGGGGTTGGGACCATCAGTTGTGTTGTTCAGAAGTCAGGTGGATACACAGCTGATAGTCCTACTGAATGGAGTGTTAGAATTTGTATTATGGCAAGAAAAAAGCAGCTAAGTAAAGAAAAACGAGTGGCCATCATTACTTTAAGAAATGAAGGTCAGTCAGTCCGAAAAATTGGGAAAACTTTGAAAGTGTCCCCAAGTGCAGTGGCCAAAACCATCAAGCGCTATAAAGAAACTGGCTCACATGAGGACCGTCCCAGGAAAGGAAGACCAAGAGTCACCTCTGCTGCGGAGGATAAGTTCATCCGAGTCACCAGCCTCAGAAATCGCAGGTTAACAGCAGCTCAGATTAGAGACCAGGTCAATGCCACACAGAGTTCTAGCAGCAGACACATCTCTACAACAACTGTTAAGAGGAGACTGTGTGCAGCAGGCCTTCATGGTAAAATAGCTGCTAGGAAACCACTGCTAAGGACAGGCAACAAGCAGAAGAGACTTGTTTGGGCTAAAGAACACAAGGAATGGACATTAGACCTGTGGAAATCTGTGCTTTGGTCTGATGAGTCCAAATTTGAGATCTTTGGTTCCAACCACCGTGTCTTTGTGCGATGCAGAAAAGGTGAACGAATGGACTCTACATGCCTGGTGCCCACTGTGAAGCATGGAAGAGGAGGTGTGATGGTGTGGGGGTGCTTTGCTGGTGACACTGTTGTGGATTTATTCAAAATTGAAGGAATACTGAACCAGCATGGTTACCACAGCATCTTGCAGCGGCATGCTATTCCATCCGGTTTGCGTTTAGTTGGACCATCATTTATTTTTCAACAGGACAATGACCCCAAACACACCTCCAGACTGTGTAAGGGCTATTTGACCAAGAAGGAGAGTGATGACCTGGCCTCCACAGTCACCAGACCTGAACCCAATCGAGATGGTTTGGGGTGAGCCGGACCGCAGAGTGAAGGCAAAAGGGCTAACAAGTGCTAAGCATCTCTGGGAACTCCTTCAAGACTGTTGGAAGACCATTTCAGGTGACTACCTCTTGAAGCTCATCAAGAGAATGCCAAGAGTGTGCAAAGCAGTAATCAAAGCTAAAGGTGGCTACTTTGAAGAACCTAGAATATAAGACATATTTTCAGTTGTTTCACACTTTTTTGTTAAGTATATAATTCCACATGTGTTAATTCATAGTTTTGATGCCTTCAGTGTAAATCTACAATTTTTATAGTCATGAAAATACAGAAAACTCTTGGAATGAGAAGGTGTGTCCAAACTTTTGGTCTGTACTGTATTTATTTATTTTTTAACTCACCATGTGGGTTAAATAATGCTTTAGTTTTATTGGATGAGTTGTTACAGATGCGGCCATATCAAATATGTATGGCTTCTCATTGCTTATTTTTTACATAATAAAGCATTTTATAAAGTTAATGAGTCTTTTTGGATTTTATTTGTTAATTTAATAAATATTTTTGAACTTTTTTTTTTATTTACTTTTATTACTTTTAATAATAATAATAATAATAATAATAATAATAATAATAGTCCTTTAATAGTCCCACAGTGGGGAAATTCAGTGTGTTACAGCAGCAAAGATAAGATAAGATAAGCAGATACAAATACAAATAGAACATGTACAGGAATATTCCAAGGTGAGAGGCATTACATTAATAGCAGACAGACAGATAGGACGTAGCAGAGGGGGGGGGGATTTAACAGGCAGAGAGATATTTCAGTTCTCTGTATGTAATGATCTCCGCTTAGGTCGGTGTTGGTTGTACAGCCTAACCGCGGTGGGGAGGAAAGACTTCCGATAGCGCTCCTTCTCACACCTAGGGTGGAGCAGTCGGTCACTGACAGTACTGCCCAGCGCAATCACAGTCTCATGCATGGGATGGGAGTTATTCTCCCGCATGGAGCTCACCACGGACAGTATCCTTCTGTCACCCACCACCTGCACTGGGTCCAGTGGGCTCCCCAGGACAGAGCTGGCCCTTCTAATCAGCTTGTCAAGTTTATTTCTGTCCCTGGTTGATATACTGCTCCCCCAGCAGGCCACTCCAAAGAAGATGGCTGATGCCACTACCGAGTTGAAGAAAGTCCTAAGAAGTGCCCCCCGGATTCCAAAGGCTCTCAGCTTCCTAAGCAGGTAGAGCCTGCTGTGGCCCTTCCTGTACAGGGCCTCCATATGATCTGCCCAGTCCAGCTTATTATTAAGGAGCAGACCCAGGTACTTATAGGTGTTCACAATCTCGATGCCCGTCCCCAGGATGTCCACTGGTTTTGGAGGGCATCTGCCTTTACGGAAGTCCACCACCATCTCCTTGGTCTTCCCCGCGTTAATCTTCAGGTGGTTCTGGTGGCACCAGTCCACAAAAAACCGGTTCAGTTCTCTGTACTCCCTGTCATCATCGTCTGTGATGAGGCCTACTATTGCAGAGTCGTCAGAATACTTCTGTAGGTAGCAGCTGGATGAGTTGCACCTAAAATCAGCAGTGTACAGTGTGAAGAGGAAAGGGGCGAGAACCGTACCCTGAGGTGCCCCCGTATTACAGATCACGGTACCTGACACACAGTCTTGGGCTCTCACGTATTGAGGTCGATTTGTGAGGTAGTCTAGGATCCAGTTGGAGAGGTGGTGGTCCACTCCAGCAAGGCCCAGCTTGTCTCTCAGTAACCTGGGAGGGTCCATAGCGGGGCTCACTAGAGGGCGAAGATGTGTGAGAACCAATCTCTCTAAGATCTTCATCAAGTGGGATGTCAGTGCTACAGGTCTGTAGTCGTTGAGGTCCATAGGGTGAGGTTTCTTTGGAACTGGTACCACACAAGAAGATTTCCATAATTCAGGGACTATTTCCTGCCTCAGGCTCATATTATACATATATGTAATTATACCACACAGCTGGTCCCCACAAGTCTTAATTAGCCTTGCACTGATGTCATCTGGCCCTGCGGCTTTCCTCGCCTTGATCTTTTTCATCTCCTTCCTCACCTGGGCCCGTGTGAAGGTCAGACTGTGGTCAGATAAAGACAGATTTCTGGATTTACTGGTCTGTTGGGAAGTAGCCACATGGGGTGAATGGGGTGAAGTCATTGTGGTGAGGGGAGCTGAAGGACATGCTGGGGTGGGAGGAGCTGGTGTGTGATCAAATCTGTTGAAGAATAGGTTTAGTTCATTAAGCCAGTTAACATCTGCCTCAATCTGGCAGACCGACTGTTTATGACCCGAAATTGACTTAAGCCCCTCCCAGACCCCCCCTTATGTCTTTTCTTTCCATTTGCTTTTCCATTTTTTCCTTATAACTGGATTTTCCTTGCCTGATTAGATGCCTCAGCTCCTTTTGTACTTCCCTCAACCCCTCCTTGTCTCTTGTCCTGAATGTCATCTTTTTCTCCTTAAGTAGTGTTTTTATATCAGAGTTAATCCATGGTTTGTTGTTGGAGAAGCACCTCACCACTTTTGTGGGTACTGTGTTGTCCACACAAAAATTAATGTAGTCCGTTATGCAGTGTGTGAGTCCTTCTATATCTTCTCCATACGAATCCTGCAAAACTTCCCATGCGGTTGTGTCAAAACAATCCCTCAGAGCCTCATCACTCTCCTCGGACCATATCCTCACTGTGCGGGTGACAGCTGGTTCTCTACGTACAAGTGGCTTGTACACAGGTCGGAGATGTACTAGGTTGTGATCCGATCTTCCCAGGGGCGGTAGGGCTGATGAGTTATATGCCTCCCTCACGTTGGCAAAGAACAAGTCCAGTGTTTTGTTGTCTCTTGTGTGGCAGGTTACATACTGTGTGAAACTGGGAAGTGTGGATGATGGAGAGGCGTGGTTGAAATCGCCAGACACAAGAAGAATTTATTCGCCCACTAGGGTACTTGAACCAAATGGTTGCTGGTTCAATATTATACACTGCAAACTTTAAAGGACATGATTGTCCACATGACTGACCAAAATACAGCATTTGTCTGTTTTTGTGTACGCACAAAACCATTTAAAATCAGTAGGACGATGTGCTGTCTGATAGAGAAAAAAAAATTCATTTTTGGATATAGAATTGGTGGTACAAGATGATAACATTAAAATTTGACTGCATGTCAAACTGACATCCACCAATTCTATACTGCAGGCCAATTCATGTCATCCATCACATGTGGTAAAAAAGTATTGGTGGGAGAGTTAATTCGAATCAAAAGAAATTGTTCAGATAAGGATAGGTGTGATATTTCATGAAAACTCGTAGTAAATTAAAACATAGAGGATATCCAGAATGGAGTTTGAATAGGGCAAGAATTATTGTTGCACATATAAATAGGGAAACACTGACAACAAATGCAAATAGTGACAAATATCGGGTCTCTAAAAAGAGGGATGGTAAAGTCATTACCTTCTCCACCACATATAGTCCACAATTTAAAATGGTTAGAGATATTGTAAAGAGATAGCTACCAGTATTAAGCCACGATCCCATATTGCAAAATGTGGTGTCCAGTGAGATCTGCTTTGTGGCTAAAAGGGCTCCTACACTGGTTAAGCTGTTGTCCCCAAGTAATTTTAAAAGTAGTAAAATGACAAATAAAACCTCGTTGGATACTACTGTTTTTTTCAATGTGGACATAGTAAATGCAAGGCATGTAATTATGCAGAAAAATCTCGCCATTTTCAATCAAGTGTGATGGGAAGATCTTAGAAAATAAAAAATATACAGTTGAACACCATCCCAACTGTGAAACATGGGGGTGGCATACATACACTATATAAAAAGACACATATGCATGTTTTTCTTACTATCTGACATGAAATCAGAATAAACCTTTTTCCGTTTTAGGTCAATTAGGATTACCAAAATTATTTATATTTGCCAAATGCCAGAATAATGAGAGATAGAGAATTTTTTAAGGCATTTTTATTACTTTCTGCAAAGTCAAAAGTTTACATACACTAAGATTACTATGCCTTTAAACAATTTGGGACAGCCCATATGATGATGTCATGTCTTTGGAAGCTTCTGATTTATTGGCAACCTCTGAGTTAATTAGTGACACACCTGTGGATGTATTTTAAGGCACACCTGAAACACACTGCTTCTTTATGTAACATCATGGGAAAGTCTAAAGAAATCAGTCAAGATATCAGGAAGAGAATTGTGGACTTGCACAAGTCTTGTTCATCCTTGGGTGCAATTTCCAGATATCTGAAGCTGCCTCCTTCATCTGTATAAATAATTATATGCAAGTACAAACAAGATGGGAATGTCCAGCCATCATACCGCTCAGGACAGAGACGGGTTCTGTGTCCCAGAGATGAACGTGCTTTGGTATGTGCATATCGACCCAAGAACAAAAGCAAAAGACCTTGTGAAGATGCTGGCTGAAGCTGGTAAGAGTGTTTCATTATCCACAGTGAAACTGGAGGAAAAAGGGAGAAGCTTGCAAGCCTAAGAACACCATCCCAACAGTGAAACATGGGGGTGGCAGCATCATGTTGTGGGGTTGTTTTGCTGCAGGAGGGACTGGTGCACTTCACAAAATAGATTGCATCATGAGGAAAGAACATTATGTGGCAATACTGAAGCAACATCTCAAGACATCAGCCAGGAAGTTAAAGCTTGGGCACAAATGGATCTTCCAAATGGACAATTATCCGAAGCATACTGCCAAACTGGTTACAAAGTGGCTTGAGGATGACAAAGTCAATGTTTTGGAGTATCCATCACAACGTCCTGATCTCAATCCTATTGAAAATTTATGGGCAAAGATGAAAAGGCAGGTTTGAGCAAGGCGGCCTACAAACATGGCTCAGTTACACCAGTTCTGTCAGGCGGAATGGGCCCAAATTTCTATAAACTATTGTGAGAAGCTTGTGGAAGGACATCCAAAACGTTTGACCCAAGTCATACAATTTAAGGGCAATGGTATCAAATACTAATGGAATGTATGTAAACTTTTGACTTTGCAGAAAGTAATAAAAATGCCTTAAAATGTTTTCTCTGTCTCATTATTCTGGCATTTGGCAAATATAAATAATTTTGGTAATCCTAATTTACCTAAAACGGGAAAAGTGTATTCTGATTTCATGTCAGATAGTGAGAAAAACATGCATATGTGTCTTTTTATATAGTGTATGTAAACATCTGGTTTCAACTGTATTACCTGTGGTACTTGTCATTTACAATATGTGGGATGCATCTCAGGTCCGCTAAAAATAAAAATATGCAGGCACCTATCAGATGCAGTTAATCCCAATGCAGCAAATGCTTCCATGCCTTCTAAACATTTTGCACAGGTGCATCATGGGAATTGTAGTTCTTTTAGGTTCAAGGGCATTTAGAAAGTCCACAAGCCTCTAAGGGGAGGAGATTCAAGGCAGAAGTTGCTAGCAAAGAAAAACATTCTGGATTTTCACATTACAAACACGAACTCCAGAAGGTATGAATTTAAGACAGGATGTGATATATCAATATTAGAGACGTTATGTGGCTCCAGCTGGTATCTTAGATGTTGTTTATTATATATATATGATTTTACTATAGTTTTAATGCAATACTTGATCTATGTGGGGGAGGAGTTATGCATATGTGTGACTATAGGACATGGCCTATACATAATACATACATAAACAGAGCCGCAAATGTCAGTATGGTATGCTATGACTAAGACTGTCCGCTGAAATGCTTAAGCAGTAGCTTCAGTTCCTTGCTGATGTCATTTTAATGGTATGAATAAAGGCAAAGTTTTATATGGAAACTGCTCCATGCTGGAAATGATTGTTTTTGGATTGGAATTTACCTACAGGGGAGCACTCCAACTTCTTTTTCCATACATGGAAAGAGCTATAAGAAAAATTCAGGGTAAGCTGGCCTCTACTATAATATTGACAGAACATGTCTGTGAAAAATGGAAGTGTAAAGTGCTTATGTACTTAGTAGCTTTAGAGTGTTGTTTCTCCCAATACACAACCATAAAATGTGTGTGCACAACAAGCTGATACTCTGTATACTCTAAATAACAATACTCTTCAGGGAGCTCTTCTTTTGAGCTACTAAAAGAGGTTGTGATAATTAAACTGATGAAGGCTAAAAGGGTCCTGGATTCATTTCTTGAAAGAAATAATATTACTACATTGTACATGTACTACATTGCTGTAGATGGGTCTTTGAACAAGAGATGTATTCTGTTTTAAAAATTGCTTTTCTCTTTCCATTTTTCCTCCCTACCATATCCTAGCAGATAATGAAAATGTAATTAAATAAGAAGACTACAAAGGCAACAAAGTTTTTGTTTAGAGTCTTAGAAAAAAATTATTGTAAAATGTTATGTTAAAGAAATAAAAGGGTGAGTGCAAGCTTACCCCCGCTCTGGTATATTAAACTTCTGTTGGCCACACTGTCTTATCAGGACTTTCTGTACAAGGTCACTGTCTTCCCAGTCACTGCTGTGAAGGTTTGAATGTGTTCCGTTAGTTCATTTGTGACTATGGAGCAAGAAAAAATGGCTGCCCCACTTGTGATTTGCACGAAAGTAGAACAGTGATTAATATTTTGTGGTATGTTGCAGATATTTATTGATGAATTTGTGCAGTATGGAGAAAGTGTTTGGCCATGAAGAAGAGTGTATGAATGGATAAAGAAGTTCAAAGAAGGTTGCACGTCAGCCATGAAGAAACAGCCAGAAGCCCGTCTATATTAACAACTATAAAATGTATACAGTAAAATAAATAATATACATAAAAATTGATGAAAATAATTAGCGTGCACATGAACTGAATCTGTTGGACAGATAAGTGACAGTGGATTAAGTGGCAAATCATGCAAACTAGCAAATAGCTCTGCCTATGCAATAATGCACAACAAAATTGTGTTTGAAAAATTTTGTGTGAGATAGATACAAAAATAACTCATGACAGAGCACATCTGCAAACAATATTTGGACTCTAAAGGAGCGTTCACACTACCCATGGATGTCCATTCTGATAGAGTCCATAAAAAAAACAAAAACCCCAAAAAAAACCAGACACCTAACGTAACGGACGCTAACTGATGTTAATGTGTATTCAAAGTAGCAGATGCTTACCCCAGTTTTTTTATCAGACTTCTGCACAGTATAACCAGTAATTTCTGCATTACCATCATCCAATGGTGGGGTCCACTCCAGAGCTGCATTAAAACCCCATACATCTACTAGCTTAATGCTTTTTGGAGGGCCGGGACGTTCTTAAAGGAAGCAATGCAATGATACAAAGATAGAATTAATGAAAATTAGTTACTATTTTTCAAAATGTAATATGTACTTATGTACATAATTCACAACACATTTTATGGTTTTGGATTATTATAATTTATAATGAACAGTACACTTTTTTGGACTATACAATGCAATTTCTATTAAGATGATTTTAACTTACAAAAACATCAATGGGGGAATTTGTCAAATGGTTTCCTTAAAAAAAAAAAAAATAGTTTCTAATTTCATTAGACCATATTCATCAATCTTTTACATTATTTTCTGACAGATTTGCGCCTCTGTAGTAATAATTGCGACGTCTTAGAAAAAGTGGGTGTGGCCTGCACAGTATTGAGAAATTAGTCAACTTCACCAGTTGCACTTATTTCAAATATCGCATTTCTTTCCTGCAAAATCACACTACCCTGACCCTGGCATAAACCTCTAAAAAGGCGCAATATACATGCAAAAGGTACAATATGCAATATACACTACTAAAAAAGCTGAAACACCAAAAGATTTGTGCCCAGGGTGTAAATCAACACTAAAATGTGTAATATACAAGCATTGAGCTTGCAAACAGTTGCACTACCACAGGATTTGTGCCAAATGATAAATGAAAGAGAAGAGAGAGGCTTTCTAATCCCTTCATACCTCTGGAGTTATGCACACTTTGACTGACTGTATAAATTACTTCAGTTTTGAAAATACTGCCCTTTTGTGCCAAATTCTTCAATGATTTGTGACTTTTTAGCAAGCTGAGCCACTTTTTACATACAGTGGGGAAAAAAAAAGTATTTAGTCAGCCACCAATTGTGCAAGTTCTCCCACTTAAAAAGATGAGAGAGCCCTGTAATTGACATCATAGGTAGCCCTCAACTATGAGAGACAAATCCAGAAAATCACATTGTCTGATTTTTTAAGAATTTATTTGCAAATTATGGTGGAAAATAAGTATTTGGTCACCTACAAGCAAGCAAGATTTCTGGCTCTCACAGACCTGTAACTTCTTCTTTAAGAGGCTCCTTTGTCCTCCACTCATTAATGGAAGTAATGGTAGTAATGGCACCTGTTTGACATTGTTGTCAGTATAAAAGACACCTGTCCACAACCTCAAACAGTCACACTCCAAACTCCACTATGGTGAAGACCAAAGAGCTGTGGAAGGACACCAGAAACAAAATTGTAGACCTGCACCAGGCTGGGAAGACTGAATCTGCAATAGGCAAGCAGATTGGTGTGAAGAAATCAACTGTGGGAGCAATAATTAGAAAATGTAAGACATACAATACCACTGATAATCTCCCTTGATCAGGGGTCCACGCAAGATCTCATCCCGTGGGGTCAAAATGATCACAAAAACGGTGAGCAAAATCCCAGAACCACACGGGGGGACCTAGTGAATGACCTGCAGAAAGCTGGGACTAACGTAACAAAGGCTACCATCAGTAACACACTACGCCGCCAGGGACTCAGATCCTGCAGTGCCAGACGTGTCCCCCTGCTTAAGCCAGTACATATCCGGGCCCGTCTGAAGTTTGCTAGAGAGCATTTGGATGTTCCAGAAGAGTACTGATCAGATGAAACCAAAGTAGAACTGTTTGGTAGAAACACAACTCGTCGTGTTTGGAGGAGAGTGAATGCTGAGTTGCATCCAAAGAACACCATACATACTGTGAAGTATGGGGGTTGCAACATCATGCTTTGGGGCTGTTTCTCTGCAAAGGGACCAGGACGACTGATCCGTGTACATGAAAGAATGAATGGGGCCATGTATTGTGAGATTTTGAGTGCAAACCTCCTTCCATCAGCAAGGGCATTGAAGATGAAACGTGGCTGGGTCTTTCAGCATGACAATGATCGCAAGCACACCACCAGGGCAACGAAGGAGTGGCTTCGTAAGAAGCATTTCAAGGTCCTGGAGTGGCCTAGCCAGTCTCCAGATCTCAACCCCATAGAAAATCTTTGGAGGGAGTTGAAAGTCCGTGTTGCCCAGCGACAGCCCCAAAACATCATTGCTCTAGAGGAGATCTGCATGGAGGAATGGGCCAACATACTAGCAACAGTGTGTGCCAACCTTGCGAAGACTTACAGAAAACGTTTGACCTCTGTCATTGCCAACAAAGGATATATAACGAAGTATTGAGATGAACTTTTGTTATTGACCAAATACTTATTTTCCACCATAATTTGTAAATAAATTCTTTAAAAATCAGACAATGTGATTTTCTAGATATGTTTTCTCATTTTGTCTCTCATAGTTGAGCTCTACCTATGATGTCAATTACAGGACTCTCTCATCTTTTTAAGTGGGAGAACTTGCACAATTGGTGGCTGACTAAATACTTTTTTTTCCCTACTGTATTAGTCTAGGGAGAATGGAGGGGAAAAGGAGGTTGCTGTAAAACACACATAGATAACTGCTGATGCTAAACTCGACTATACCTTGACTCAGGTAGCTCTTTTAAAACTTCTATGCTAGAAATAACAGGTTACCAGAGTACAGATTGAGACAGCAAATTAATTATTATCCACCACCCCTTCCTGTCTCCATAGAGTTCTGTGTGTGAGCTGGATATGGCTATGGATTCTATATGAATAAACAGACTGATAAGGAGGAAGAGACCAGCTTAAAGAGGACCTTAAACTTCCTCATAGATGTGTGGTATTACATATCGCTAGCAAGACCACAGTACTCTGAATTCAGAGCACTGTTGGCTTTCCCGGTAGGAGCCCCAGTGCTGGAGATAACTGGAAAAGCAAACCGGTATCCTTAATAAGATATACTACAAAATTTCTTATATTCAAATGTACTATTCATTTATGAAAAACGGTTTCAAAATTGGAGACACACTTTAATTGAATTTTACATACACCTTTGGAGTTATGCACACTGCAAGTGACTGTATAAATTACGTCAGTTTCCAAAATACCACACTTTTTTGAATGCTTCAAAGTGTTGTGACTATTTGATAAATGTGTTGCAAATTGTGCCATCTAACTGATATTCAATAGTAAGTTAAGTGAATTTTAGAAACATTAGATGAATTCCCTCTATGTTTTTATAGCCTGAATCCCAGCTATCCATTTCCTTAAAAATGGTTGTCTGGGCAAAAAAAATATTTTTAAACACAGTCACCAGTCCCCGATGCTATGGTGTACTCCCAGGTGAGTATGATTTTTTTTTTTTTCACCTCCCCCGGCCTATTTAAAATATAAATTTTTTGCCTGGATAACCCCTTTAACTTCTTCTTCCGCATGGAGCTCACCACGGACAGTATCCTTCTGTCACCCACCACCTGCACTGGGTCCAGTGGGCTCCCCAGGACAGAGCTGGCCCTTCTAATCAGCTTGTCAAGTTTATTTCTGTCCCTGGTTTATATACTGCTCCCAGAGCAGGCCACTCCAAAAAAGATGGCTGATGCCACTACCGAGTTGAAGAAAGTCCTAAGAAGTGCCCCCCCGGATTCCAAAGGCTCTCAGCTTCCTAAGCAGGTAGAGCCTGCTGTGGCCCTTCCTGTACAGGACCTCCATGTGATCTGCCCAGTCCAGCTTATTATTAAGGAGCAAACCCAGGTACTTATAGGTGTTCACAATCTCGATGCCCGTCCCCAGGATGTCCACTGGTTTAGGAGGGCATCTGCATTTACGGAAGTCCACCACCATCTCCTTGGTCTTCCCCGCGTTAATCTTCAGGTGGTTCCGCTGGCACCAGTCCACAAAATCCCGGTTCAGTTCTCTGTACTCCCTGTCATCATGTGTGATGAGACCTACTATTGCAGAGTCGTCAGAATACTTCTGTAGGTAGCAGCTAGATGAGTTGCACCTAAAATCTGCAGTGTACAGTGTGAAGAGGAAAGGGGCGAGAACTGTACCCTGGGGTGCCCCCGTATTACAGATCACGGTATCTGACACACAGTCTCGGGCTCTCACGTATTGAGGTCGATTTGTGAGGTAGTCTAGGATCCAGTTGGAGAGGTGGTGGTCCACTCCAGCAAGGCCCAGCTTGTCCCTCAGTAACCCCGGCTGTATGGTGTTAAAGCACTGGAGAAATCAAAGAACATTATTCTCTCCGTGTTCCCTGGTTTCTCCAGGTGAGACAGAGCCCTGTGCAGAAGGTGGATGATGGCATCATCTACCCCAATGCCCGGCCGATAAGCAAACTGGAGAGGGTCCATAGCGGGGCTCACTAGAGAGCAGAGATGTGTGAGAACCAATCTCTCTAAGATCTTCATCAAGTGGGATGTCAGTGCTACAGGTCTGTAGTCATTGAGGTCCATAGGGTGAGGTTTCTTTGGAACTGGTACCACACAAGATTTCCATAATTCAGGAACTATTTCCTGCCTCAGGCTCATATTAAACATATATGTAATTATACCACACAGCTGGTCCCCACAAGTCTTAATTAGCCTTGCACTGATGTCATCTGGCCCTGCGGCTTTCTTCGCCTTGATCTTTTTCATCTCCTTCCTCACCTGGGCCCGTGTGAAGGACAGACTGTGGTCAGATAAAGACGGATTTCTGGATTTTCTGGTCTGTTGGGAAGTAGCCGCATGGGGTGAAGTCATTGTGGTGGGGGGAACTGAAGGACATGCTGGGGTGGGAGGAGCTGGTGTGAGATCAAATCTGTTGAAGAATAGGTTTAGTTCATTAAGCCAATTAAAATCTGCCTCAATCCAGCAGACAGACTGTTTATGACCCGAAATTGACTTAAGCCCCTCCCAGACCCCCCTTATGTCTTTTCTTTCCATTTGCTTTTCCATTTTTTTCCTTATAACTGGATTTTCCTTCCTTATTTAATGCCTCAGCTCCTTTTGTACTTCCCTCAGCCCCTCCTTATCTCTTGTCCTGAATGCCATCTTTTTCTCATTAAGTAGTGTTTTTATATCAGAGTTAATCCATGGTTTGTTGTTGGAAAAGCACTTCACCACTTTTGTGGGTACTGTGTTGTCCACACAAAAATTAATGTAGTCCGTTATGCAGTGTGTGAGTCCTTCTATATCTTCTCCATAAGAATCCAGCAGAACGTCCCATGCAGTTGTGTCAAAACAATCCCTCAGAGCCTCATCACTCTCCTCAGACCATATCCTCACTGTGCGGGTGACAGCTGGTTCTCTACGTACAAGTGGCTTGTACACAGGTCGGAGATGCACTAGGTTGTGATCCGATCTACCAAGGGGCGGTAGGGCTGATGAGTTATATGCCTCCCTCGCATTGGCAAAGAACGAGTCCAGTGTTTTGTTGTCTCTTGTGTGGCAGGTTACATACTGTGTGAAACTGGGCAGTGTGGATGATGGAGAGATATGGTTGAAATCACCAGACACAAGAAGGAGGGCCTGGGGGTGTCGTGACTGCAGCTGGCTCACCATGGCTTGTAGGACCTCGCAGGCAGAGTCAGCTTTCGCAGAGGGGGGACATATGCAGCTATCATGATGACATGTGATAGTTCCCTTGGTAGATAGAAAGGTCTCATGCTCACAGCTAATAGTTCAATGTCCTTACAGCAAGTTTGCTCCTTAATCACAATGTGCCTAGGATTACACCATCTATCAGTCACAAACATTGCCAGCCCTCCTCCTTTCCTCTTACCACTTATGCTTACAGTCTATCTTCCCTATGGGCTTTTGAGAGAAAGGCAAAATTGAGGCCTCCTAGGTCCGGTTGGCTATCAGAGAAGCACATATTAATCTCTCAACTACCCTAGAGAATCACAAAAAAAGAGCTAAATTGACCCCTCTAATACCATAGACAACTAGAAAAGCAAGTATTACTCCATCTGCCAGGGAAGCAGGCTTTAACCTATCCACTACTGTTGAACATAAAAGACACAGACATTAATCTTTCCACTACCCTACCTTTATTGCCTAGACTATCGAAGAAGCTAGCATTCACTCCTTCCCTAACCTATACCACTAGTAAAATTAGTTAAATTAGGTTTAATTTCTCCTAAATAATTACCTGCAATTTTTATGTCAATCTTCACTTTATCTTTTAAGTCATCAATTTTTACTGTGAGTTCATAAACTCCAGAATCTTTTCGCTCAGCTTTACGTATAAAAAGAATGGTGTCGCTGTCACTGTTTCTAACACTTGCTTGTTTCAGATCAAGGGGTTGTCCATTTTTAGTCCAATGAACTTGTGGTCTTGGCTTTCCCTATGAGAAAGAAAAAAGACATTTATGGACATTTTGAAAATTCTGAAATAAAAATATAAAACTATAGCATTACATTTTACCCGTTTATATGCCTTGAGTTTCATCAGTGGGACCCCATAGGCAGAGAATTCCTGTAAACTAAATGTTTAAGACATTCACATAGATTTAAACAAGGTTGTAATGCACATGCATCACTTCGTCAGCAGTTGAAATGAGTGAAGTGGTGAGGAACGCATCGGATTTGACCTAAATTTTCCAAAAGTTTTGGTTACGACCCATACACAAGCGTCATGACGTCAGTGTGCCCCTTGTGACCATTGAGGTCTGTGATTTGGCCCGAGGTGCATGACATTACTCAGAAGGCTGGATAAGGACCTCAGTGGGCGCTGGACACTATGAGGATGCTCAGGAAAGTTGAGGGAATGTGAGTATAACTATTATTTTTCCACACCTTCCATCGGTCCCCACTTATTATACTCTGGGTCTGAAAAGAGCCAGGAGTTTTAATTCTGGTTTGTGACAAACTAATTTGATAAAGGTAAAATAAAGTATATGCTGACAGCCCACTCAATTGTTCTAGGTTGGAATAGTCGAGGATGTGTCTCTGGCCAGATCCGTTGCAAGGATAAATAAACCTCTTGGTCCAAGGCAAGCCAAAATAGTCCAGTGTAATCTCGCTCACAGTGGTTCACTGTGCTTATTCACAAGTATCTTTTTCATCTCGATGGACTTGTAAAGAACTTTTTACTATGCTTAATCAAAAGCTAAGTTTTATTTAATTTTCCTGGCTTTCATTTGTTGGATATTTTGCGAGATTACACTAAACTTATTTGACCCAAAACAAATCTTTGGGCCAAACCATCAGAACCTAAAACAAAATGAATCTTCAGAGTTTCACCCATCTTTAGTCATCATATACCATTTCAGTTGCTATGGAGCAAAATTAATCTAAAGTAGAAGTTATATAACCAAACATTGCTTTGCAAAACTGCAACTATTTGTGGTGAGGCAAATGTGGATTTGCCATGCACAACAAGGTTGATGTCATTTTACACATGCAAAACACCCTAATAATTTCTGTATTCTATGGCAAGCATGGAGAAAAAGGTAGGTAAGACACCTTCACAGGTACCTTTTCTAAAATTACTGGTTACTGATTAATCCTTATGTGGGGGGCGTGGCCTGCAGGCGCATGGAGCAGGACGCTAGATTGTTCAGCTCCATAGACCGCCAGTCTATACAGAGGCACTCACCGGTATATACTTACCCTACCTGGCTGAAAATCATCACGGATCCTCCTGGAGTCGCCCTCGCCGCGATAGTTCGTGGCAGAAGGAAAAAGAGCCTCTTAAAACTCACTAAATTCTTTCCTGCAGCTATGCAGGAGTCTCTTAAAGATGGCGGCCGCGCTTTCTCCTTGGCAGTTCAGAAGGTCTTTCCGGCCATTCCGGAGTGGGTCACAGTGAGTACAGCAATGGATGATACAGTGACCTTGACCTTATTGCCCTCCTCGGCTAGTAGCCCAGCTTCCCCGGCATCTGCAGACTCTCCTTCACGTTCAGCCTTATTAACCTCTCCAGTGCTGACTCCGGGGAGAGTACCATCTATGCCCACCACATCATGTTTTATTACTATTCCCCTGCAGTCCTCCCTAGGCACAGATGCCATTGAGTCCATTAAACCAATCTCAGAAGCGGCCATGAAGGCTTTATTCACGGACTTTAAGTTAACACCTACAGACAGAGATGAAAATATTGCTAGAAACTTTGCAGTCTGACCTTCAGTCTCTGGGAAATCGCACTTCACATGTGTAGGATAAAATGGCGGAGCTGACTGCAACACATAACGAATTGGTTGATGTTCATAATGATATGGAGGAGGAAGTAGAGGCCTTGAAATTAAAGATGGCAGACATAGAGGATCGGTCTCACCGCAACAATGTGCGGTTAAGGGTATCCCAGAGTCAGTCAAAAATTCATTGCTGCCTGGCGCCAATTCATTGCTGCCTGGCGCCAATTCTCAGGATTTGCTCATCGATAGAGCCCACAGGCTGCCTAAACCTAAAAACCTGCCGAGTGAGGTACCTCGTGATGTCATTGCGAGAATTAATTTTTTTGCGCACACCTGCCTTTTCATCTTTGCCCATAAATTTTCAATAGGATTGAGATCAGGACGTTGTGATGGATACTCCAAAACATTGACTTTGTCATCCTCAAGCCACTTTGTAACCAGTTTGGCAGTATGCTTCGGATAATTGTCCATTTGGAAGATCCATTTGTGCCCAAGCTTTAACTTCCTGGCTGATGTCTTGAGATGTTGCTTCAGTATTGCCACATAATGTTCTTTCCTCATGATGTAATCTATTTTGTGAAGTGCACCAGTCCCTCCTGCAGCAAAACAACCCCACAACATGATGCTTTCACCCCCATGTTTCACAGTTGGGATGGTATTCTTAGGCTTGCAAGTTTCTCCCTTTTTCCTCCAGTACTCGTTTCACTGTGGATAATGACACACTCTTACCAGCTTCAGCCAGCATCTTCTCAAGGTCTTTTGCTTTAGTTTTTTTTACTACTACTAGTCTATGGCAGATTTGCTATGTAACTTTTTAAGCCTGCTACCAAACATCAAATGGAAAGTGAAAGTAATCACTCAGATGCCGTGGTCGCATTTCATTACCTTTTACTGTATATTTGGCATCCCTAGTTAATGTACTCACATGGAACATGAGAGGGTTGGGAGACCCTGCCAAAAAGCGATGTGATGTGTAGTATTAAGATACATTCTCCCATGATCTACTGCTTACAGGAGACACATATGACTCCTGAATGCCTTAACTAATTTCATACTGTAGGTCATGCTTTCATGCTACTTACTCCACGTATTCTCGTGGGGTTAGTATTCAATTTCACCGCAGTATCACCTTTTCCTGTATTTCCCAAGATACTTACAGAGCAGGGCAATATGTTTGCTTATATGGCCTACACTCTAAGTAAGAACATATTAATTAAGTTTTGTTAGGGAGATCTGTCCATTATTCATCCAGTATTTACAGATATAGCAGTTGATAAAGGAGGAAGGTCACTTCAAGTAACTTTATCTCCAATTTTGTACCACCTGGACAAGTGTTTTGAGTCTCAGCGGAGACACACACTTTCAATACTGCAGCTCTAGCTAAAACAGAAACAGAGAAATCACAAGTTAAAAGCACAGTAGGGACTGTGATTTTAATATGCTGCATATACTGCAGTATAACATCTGAAATACAACTTTTTAAAGTGACCCCCCCCCCCCCTTTGCTAATGGCTAGATCTATATATTGGTAATACAGGATGAATATTGGCCAGATCTCTCTAACAATGCTTAGATAGAGCGTCAATAGGAAGAACTTCTGTTTTCTGTACAATAGGTTAATAAAGTATATTATAAAATGTTCAACAAACTCATCCCTACACAATAGCAAAAAATCTGTGAAATAACAAATACATTTTAAAGGAGGGAAGTTTAAAAAGTCCTTAAAACATAGATATAATAGAAGATATTGTAGAGATGTAGGGTTGCAAGATGCCAGATCTGTGATACTGGTCGAGTGATAGTGTTATCATACCATCTACATAGTTCCATGGGAGCCTGATCAGAAGAAGCCATAAGACAGCAGCTTGGTGATACAGTGAAAGCAATGACTTGTGAGTATTCCTTATGGGATAGGATTTAGAGGCGCAGTGTGGGTCCTGGGAAACCTTTCTTGCACAATTCAGAAATCTATAGTAAGGAATATGCACATACAATGCCTTGCGAAAGTATTCGGCCGCCTTGAACTTTTCAATCTTTTGCCACATTTCAGGCTTCAAACATAAGGATATAAAATTTTAATTTTTTGGTGAAGAATCAACAACAAGTGGGAGACAATCGTGAAGTGGAACGAAATTTATTGGATATTTTACACTTTTGTAAAAAATAAACAACTGAAAAGTGGGGCGTGCCAAATTATTCTGCACCCTTAAGTTAATACTTTGTAGCGCCACCTTTTGCTGCGATTACAGCTTGGGGTATATCTCTATCAGTTTTGCACATCGAGAGACTGAAATTCTTGCCCATTCTTCCTTGGAAAACAGCTCGAGCTCAGTGAGGTTGGATGGAGAGCGTTTGTGAACAGCAGTTTTCAGCTCTTTCCACAGATTCTCGATTGGATTCAGGTCTGGACTTTGCCTTGGCCATTCTAACACCTGGATATGTTTATTTGTGAACCATTCCATTGTAGATTTTGCTTTATGTTTGTGATCATTGTCTTGTTGGAAGATAAATCTGCGTCCCAGTCTCAGGTCTTTTGCAGACTCCAACAGGTTTTCTTCCAGAATGGTCCTGTATTTGGCTCCATCCATCTTCCCATCAATTTTAACCATCTACCCTGTCCCTGCTGAAGAAAAGCAGGCCTAAACCATAATGCTGCCACCACCATGTTTGACAGTGGGGATGGTGTGTTCAGGGTGATGAGCTGTGTTGCTTTTACGCCAAACATATCGTTTTGCATTTTGGCCAAAAAGTTCAATTTTGGTTTCATCTGACCAGAGCACCTTCTTCCACATGTTTGGTGTGTCTCCCAGGTGGCTTGTGGCAACCTTTAAACGAGACTTTTTATGGATATCTTTGAGAAATGGCTTTCTTCTTGCCACTCTTCCATAAAGGCCAGATTTGTGCAGTGTACAAATGATTGTTGTCCTATGGACAGACTCTCCCACTTCAGCTGTAGATCTGTGCAGTTCATCCAGAGTGATCATGGGCCTCTTGGCTGCATCTCTAATCAGTCTTCTCCTTGTTTGAGATGAAAGTTTAGAGGGACGGCCGGGTCTTGGTAGAACAGCACTGTATCAAACTTTCACTGTATCTTAATGCTTGCTTTAATACCGAGCTTGTCTCATAGGATTACCACAATCCCCAGCGTCTGAGTGATAAAGGTCACCAACACACACTGTTTATCTTAAGGATCCCACTACGCTGCCACCAATGTGAAAGATCCTCAGTGAGCCAACACCGCTTTGGCCCACACCTGAGACTTCTTTACTAAAAACCACACTCACCGCCAGTGAGTGCTGGATCCACAAGATAAATACAAGACAAGCTTTCTAAATTTTATATATTTATTAACCCCTAAATGGGTCAGTATTAACATCTAACACATGCAGTTCGGAACAGATATGCAGATGTATGCAAGCATTAACAGTTACTAGTTACAATATACAGCGCATAAAATAAAAAGGGAATAAAGGTGACATAATTACTTTACCACACATATCCTTGATGTGGCTCTATAGTCCAACACTCACACATAGCATGTGGAGATAACCAGTGGAGGCTCCTAGCAGCAGCATCACAGCATTCTAGCCTGCATGCTCATCACAGTATATCCTCAGTAGTCTCTTCTTTGTAGTCTCAGCACAGTATTCTCTCTCACTGACCTCTTACCTCATCTTTTATACCCTTGATTATACCACCCAGAATGAGGTCACCGGCGACGGCAAGTCTGATTGACTAAGGCACTCAAGTCAAGATACTTTGTAAGGAGATGGGACCAAGTGGAATGATACAATGCCTTCTATATGTTATCAACCAGGACGGATCAGCAGCCCAGGCCAAACAATACATGTGTATTTGATCACCCAGGGCTATGTAGAAATTCAATGGAGCCATTCTGGGATGAGTACAAAGCCCTATTGTTACATTGTTGCCACTACTGATAACATACACCTAGGATTAGAGCTATGCATAGTTTAATTAAATAGAATTAAGAGGGAGATACGATACCCAGAGATCAAAATACATCTTTGAGTTATAGCCATTTTAAGTGGAATCATCACACTGGTGTCTTTGGTTCGGCCCACAACTATGTGCCGGACAAACACGTAAGAGTGCTATGCATCCACGGGGATATTGTAGTTTACCCCGTGGCCACTGTTAAATTGGTAACTCTATCTGGAACTGTGACCTACGAAGTAAAAAGAAGCATGTATGACGTAATATTAGGCCGTGATTTCCCATTGTTTTGGGAGTTGTGGAAAAGAGGTAACACTTCTACTGTCAGTGAAGAAACTCCTGCAGAATCTGTACCTTCCCCTGTAAATAATGGGTCATATGAGCAGACCGTTGGAAACAATGGTACCAATGAGGGGCAAAATGGAAAAGTGAATTTACCTGAAATGCATGTTGATGACTTCTTCCCCTTGCAGGTGTTAGCCGGGGAAGAAGAAGA
Organism: Leptodactylus fallax; assembly: GCA_947044405.1. Taxonomy (NCBI): domain Eukaryota; kingdom Metazoa; phylum Chordata; class Amphibia; order Anura; family Leptodactylidae; genus Leptodactylus; species Leptodactylus fallax. The sequence continues at coordinate 6,333,728 of CAMRHE010000007.1, read as the reverse complement.
AACTTCCCTACCTGCTCAACAGGTGTTAGATCTAGAAATGTCTTGGGGGAACTTTGGGACCGAGCAAGTGAGAGACCCCACTGCATGGGCAAATGTTACGGTAATAAATGGTGCACCACAGGAACCAGAAGAAATTTCCACATTTTGCCATGAATGGGAATCTGGGAATCTGGTGTACTGGGTCACCAAAGTTAACAGTGAAATTGGGGAACAGCTTCTGGTGCCAAAATCATACTGACGCATGGTACTGGACATACACATGTAGACAAAATTGTTGGTACCCCTCGTTTAATGAAAGAAAAACCCACAATGGTCACAGAAATAACTTGAATCTGACAAAAGTAATAATATATAAAAATTCTATGAAAATGAACAAATGAAAGTCATACATTGCTTTTCAACCATGCTTCAACAGAATTTTTTAAAAAAGAAAACTCATAAATGCATGTTTCCAAATGGGCAGATAATATTTGCATGTTCTGCATGACAAAGCTCGCAGGTCACAATTCTTTAGCAAACAGAGGTTTTATGAACTAGGCAATCAGTCTAGTAGTCTCCTGGAACATCTGATTCACTATAACACAGCCTCTCCAGCTATCCTGAAAATTAACTCAGCTGATGGGGTGGTTTTGACTGACAGTGTTGCTATCCGGAATAGGTTCCACCATTACTATTCCAGTCTTTAACAATCCCAGCTCAAGGCCCCTAGTCAAGAACTTATTCAGTACCTAACCGATGTCTCCTTCCCAACTTTGACGCAAGAACAACGGGCTTTCCTAGACTCCCCTCTTACTGATGCCCTGACTGATATGGTCAGGGGTAAATCCCCTGGCCCTGATGGTATATCAGTGGAGGTCTATGCGCAATATCAAGACCTGTTACTCCCTGTATTGTTGAAATGCTATCAGGATGCCTACTCGGTCCATGCACTGCCGGAGTGCTTTTATGATGCTACAATTATCCTTCTCCTCAAACCAGATAAGGACCCGCTGGAGTGTGGGTCATACAGACCCATCTCTCTTCTTAACATTGACTATAAACTGCTTGCAAAAATCCTAGCGAATAGACTGAACACTATTATTTTGGACTTGATTCATCCCGACCAAACAGGCTTTATGCCCGGCAAGTCCACTTCAGACAACCTTAGGAGGGTCCATGTGGTATCCCAAATTGGGGCTGCTCTCCATGAGGATTGGGCAATTGCCTCTTTAGATGCCACTAAGGCATTTGACTCAGTGGAATGGCCCTTCCTCCTACAGGTTCTCCATTGCTTTGGGTTTGGTGACTCCTTTATTACATGGATTACCCTCCTCTACCAATCCCCCATGGCGGCACTCTCAATTAATGGTGCTCTGTCTCCTACGTTCCCCCTACATAGGGGAACCCATCAAGGATGTCCCTTATCCCCATTATTGTTTGTGATAGCGTTGGAGCCTCTCGCTATTATTATCAGGACCGACCCGATATACAAAGCGGTGACCATTGGCGCCCGAGAGGAAAGGACGGCCCTATACGCAGACGATTTATTTATTTATATCTGACCCCGCTCGCACTTTGTCCAGGGCTATGGATGTCATTGATAGATTTGGTACCTATTCGGGCCAACAAATTAATTGGTCTAAGTCCTCATATATGCCTATCTCTCCGCGCCTACTGGCAGACACCGGAGAGTTGGTGTGTGGCCTGAGAGTGGTGAATGCCTGCACATACCTGGATATTCATATCACTAATGATCACAACTCCCTGAACCTAAATGTGTACCCACTTTTAGGCCATTTCAGAACCAAATTTAAAGTTTGGGGGGCTCTGCCTTTGTCTGTAGCTGGACGGATAAACCTTATCAAGATGGTGGTACTCCCTAAGTGTTTACAGTGGGGAAAAAAAAGTATTTAGTCAGCCACCAATTGTGCAAGTTCTCCCACTTAAAAAGATGAGAGAGGCCTGTAATTGACATCATAGGTAGACCTTAACTATGAGAGACAAAATGAGAAAACGTATCTAGAAAATCACATTGTCTGATTTTTTAAGAATTTATTTGCAAATTATGGTGGAAAATAAGTATTTGGTCACCTACAAACAAGCAAGATTTTTGGCTCTCACAGAACTGTAACTTCTTCTTTAAGAGGCTCCTCTGTCCTCCACTCATTACCTGTAGTAATGGCACCTGCTTGACATTGTTATCAGTATAAAAGACACCTGTCCACAACCTCAAACAGTCACACTCCAAACTCCACTATGGTGAAGACCAAAGAGCTGTGTAAGGACACCAGAAACAAAATTGTAGACCTGCACCAGGCTGGGAAGACTGAATCTGCAATAGGCAAGCAGCTTGGTGTGAAGAAATCAACTGTGGGAGCAATAATTAGAAAATAAAAGACATATAAGACCACTGATAATCTCCCTCGATCAGGGGCTCCACACAAGATCTCACTCCGTGGGGTCAAAATGATCATAAGAACGGTGAGCAAAAATCCCAGAACCACACGGGGGGACCTAGTGAATGACCTTCAGAAAGCTGGGACTAACATAACAAAGGCTACTGTCAGTAACACACTACGCCGCCAGGGACTCAGATCCTGCAGTGCCAGACGTGTCCCCCTGCTTAATCCAGTACATATCCGGGCGCGTCTGAACTTTGCTAGAGAGAATTTGGATGTTCCAGAAGAGTATTGGGAGAATGTCATATGCTCAGATGAAACCAAAGTAGAACTGTTTGGTAAAAACACAACTCACCCACCTTCTCTCTCAGAGTGGAGAAAGTTGGTGAACTTAGTTTTACCATATAACCAGCTGTTATACAAGGGTAGAGGACGGATCACTAAATTTGAAAAGGTTTGGGGTCCCTGGTGTAACTCACCGCTAACCTTATAGAAAACCCCATCTTTTCGTACAGCCCTTGATGCATTTATGACTTGATTTGGTGCTCCTACGGTTTTTCCTGTCTCCTGACCCCTGTGGTACCCCGGAATTCATTTTGGCCGCATAGGTTGGATTGAGTTGCTATACTTTTCAGTCTGTTTCCTTTGTTCTCCTACAGGTTGGTTCGACTGGTCCTTCTGCCCACCTACATCATGATTGTGGGACTACTCGTGCTTTTTATTTTCAGGTTTCACATGTTATGGACTCTGCAGCAACTGTTTTTTAATTGTTTCCTTTGTTACTTTTGTTCAATTTCTGTTATCTTTTATACAAAATTTTATTGTACTTATCCTGCTACTTTCTTTGTACCTTTCCCTTGTGTTGTATGCCTTGTTGTACAAACTTCAAAAAAACAAGTTTAAAAAAAAAACAAAAAAAAAAAAAACTCATGAAACAGGCCTGGACAGAAATGATGGTACCCTTAACTTAATATTTTGTTGCACAACCTTTTAAGGCAATCATTGCAATCAAACAATTGCCTCAAAAGGTGCATTAGTGCCGATGGGGAGCGGGGGGGAAACTATAGCTCTTCTAAAATACTACTTTAGTTAGAATTCTGTACCTCTGAGGAAAATTGATGACAATAACCTCTACTCTAGAAACGTATCAGGTGTGATTTTGGGCGTGCTATCACCTGCTTGGTTCTATTATTGGTGTGTTTTTTACACCTAGTCTCAGGAATCTATAGGCTAATTTGTATCATGGTGTGAGCACATCAGTATATATGCTGTGAGGACACCTGTGAGCCTGTAGATGTAGGTGGCAGACCTACCTGAGTTTTCCCCTTATAAATAGTGACACCTGAGGGCAGTTTCATTTTAGCATGGGAACCCGGATTAACTAGAGGTTACTCCCACTGCTATTTCGTCCTTCTACCTGTTACTTAAGGTGTCCTTTTGTTGAGGGGTGTTGTTATATAAAGGAGTTTTTGAAACAAGATCCAGTGCAAACATCTATGCATTAAAATACAGTACAGACCAAAAGTTTGGACACACCTTCTCATTCCAAGAGTTTTCTGTATTTTCATGACTATAAAAATTGTAGATTCACACCGAAGGCATCAAAACTATGAATTAACACATGTGGAATTATATACTTAACAAAAAAGTGTGAAACAACTGAAAATATGTCTTATATTCTAGGTTCTTCAAAGTAGCCACCTTTTGCTTTGATTACTGCTTTGCACACTCTTGGCATTCTCTTGATGAGCTTCAAGAGGTAGTCAACTGAAATAGTCTTCCAACAGTCTTGAAGGAGTTCCCAGAGATGCTTAGCACTTGTTGGCCCTTTTGCCTTCACTCTGCGGTCCAGCTCACCCCAAACCATCTCGATTGGGTTAAGGTCTGGTGACTGTGGAGGCCAGGTCATCTGGCGTAGCACCCCATCACTCTCCTTCTTGGTCAAATAGCCCTTACACAATCTGGAGGTGTGTTTGGGGTCATTGTCCTGTTGAAAAATAAATGATGGTCCAACTAATCGCAAACCGGATGGAATAGCATGCCGCTGCAAGATGCTGTGGTAACCATGCTGGTTCAGTATTCCTTCAATTTTGAATAAATCCACAACAGTGTCACCAGCAAAGCACCCCCACACCATCACACCTCCTCCTCCATGCTTCACGGTGGGAACCAGGCATGTAGAGTCCATTCGTTCACCTTTTCTGCGTCGCACAAAGACACGGTGGTTGGAACCAAAGATCTCAAATTTGGACTCATCAGACCAAAGCACAGATTTCCACAGGTCTAATGTCCATTCCTTGTGTTCTGTAGCCCAAACAATTCTCTTCTGCTTGTTGCCTGTCCTTAGCAGTGGTTTCCTAGCAGCTATTTTACCATGAAGGCCTGCTGCACACAGTCTCCTCTTAACAGTTGTTGTAGAGATGTGTCTGCTGCTAGAACTCTGTGTGGCATTGACCTGGTCTCTAATCTGAGCTGCTGTTAACCTGTGATTTCTGAGGCTGGTGACTAGAATAAACTTATCCTCTGCAGCAGAGGTGACTCTTGGTCTTCCTTTCCTGGGGTGGTCCTCATGTGAGCCAGTTTCTTTGTAGCGCTTGATGGTTTTGGCCACTGCACTTGGGGACACTTTCAAAGTTTTCCCAATTTTTCGGACTGACTGACCTTCATTTCTTAAAGTAATGATGGCCACTCGTTTTTCTTTACTTAGCTGCTTTTTTTCTTGCCATAATACAAATTCTAACACTCCATTCAGTAGGACTATCAGCTGTGTATCCACCTGACTTCTGAACAACACAACTGATGGTCCCAACCCCATTTATAAGGCAAGAAATCCCACTTATTAAACCTGACAGGGCACACATATTTACAGTTGTTTCACACTTTTTTGTTAAGTATATAATTCCACATGTGTTAATTCATAGTTTTGATGCCTTCAGTGTGAATCTACAATTTTTATAGTCATGAAAATACAGAAAACTCTTGGAATGAGAAGGTGTGTCCAAACTTTTGGTTTGTACTGTAGATCTTCTCTACACTCCTTTGTTCTATTTTGGGAGCTATGCTCTTTTAACATTTTGGAGAAAAATATATCTTTTTAACAAATTGTTTTAATAAAGATTTCTATTTTAATATATACACACACGTGGACAAAATTGGTACCCCTCGTTTAATGAAAGAAAAACCCACAGGCCTGGACAGAAATGCTGGTACCCTTAACTTAATATTTTGTTGCACAACCTTTTGAGGCAATCACTGCAATTAAACGATTCCTGTAACTGTCAATGAGACTTCTGCACCTCTCAACAGGTATTTTGGCCCACTCCTCATGAGAAAACTGCTCCAGTTGTCTCGGGTTTGAAGGGTGCCTTTTCCAGACGGCATGTTTCAGCTCCTTCCATAGATGCTCAATAGGATTTAGGTCAGGGCTCATAGAAGGCCACTTCAGAATAGTCCAATGTTTTCCTCTTAGCCATTCTTGGGTGTTTTTAGCTGTGTGTTTTGGGTCATTATCCTGTTGCAAGACCCATGACCTGCGACTGAGACCAAGCTTTCTGACACTGGGCAGCACATTTCTCTCTAGAATCCCTTGATAGTCTTGAGATTTCATTGTACCCTGCACAGATTCAAGACACCCTGTGCCAGATGCAGCAAAGCAGCCCCAGAACATAACAGAGCCTCCTCCATGTTTCACAGTAGGGACAGTGTTTTTTTCAAGATATGCTTAATTTTTCCGTCTATGAACATAGAGCTGATGTGCCTTGCCAAAAATTTCGATTTTGGTCTCATCTGTTCATAGGACATTCTCCCAGAAGCTTTGTGGCTTGTCAACATGTAGTTTGGCAAATTCCAGTCTGGCTTTTTTATGATTTGTTTTCAACAATGGTGTCCTCCTTGGTCGTCTCCCATGAAGTCCACTTTGGCTCAAACAACGACGGATGGTGCGATCTGACACTGATGTTCCTTGAGCTAGAAGTTCACCTTTAATCTCTTTAGAAGATTTTCTGGGCTCTTTTGTTACCATTCGTATTATCCTTATCTTTGATTTGTCATCAGTTTTCCTCTTGCGGCCACGTCCAGGGAAGTTGGCTACAGTCCCATGTATCTTAAATTTCTAAATAATATGTGCAACTGTAGTCATAGGAACATCAAGCTGCTTGGAGATGGTCTTATAACCTTTAACTTTAACATGCTTGTCTATAATTTTCTTTCTATGCTCCTGAGACAACTCTTTCCTTCGCTTCCTCTGGCCCATGTTGAGTGTGGTACTCAACATGTGTCAACAAACAGCACAGTGGGTATCTGTAGCCCTATATACAGGCCCACCTCATGTCTCTATCAGGGAGATACCCCAGGCATCTACAGGGTTTTCACCCTTTGAGTTAGTATATGGTCGGCATCCAACGGGTTTGTGAGATATTGCCAAAGAAACCTGGGAGACCGAGGCCACCCCGTATAAAAGTGTTATTGAACATGTGGCCCAGATGCAGGATTGAATAGCGACAGTGATGCTTATTGTCAAAGAGCATATGCAAAGAGCTCAGAAGGCCCAGAGCAGAATTTATAACAGGTCTGCCAGGGTGAGGGCCTTTAATCCTGGGGACAGGGTGCTGGTTTTAGTACCCACTGTCGAAAGTAAGTTTCTAGCAAAGTGGCAGGGTCCCTATGAGATTGTAGAAAAGGTGAGTGAGGTGAACTACAAGGTGCATCAACCAGACAAGAGAAAACCTTTCCAGGTTTACCATGTAAACCTGATCAAGCCATGGAAAGATCGAGAGTCATTGGTAGCCACACAGACTATGGTTAAAGAGGTGTCATAGCAAGTTCCCCCAGTAAAAATAGGAGAGGCACTATCAGTGCACCAGAAGCAGGAGGTAAGGGAGTTCTTACAGGAAAACAGACGCAAGTTTTCTGACCTACCAGGCCGTACTCACCTGATAAAACACCATATTAAAACTGAGCCTAACAATAAAGTGAACCTGAAGCCGTACAGGACACCAGAAGCCCGCACAGAGGCGGTATCCTCTGAGGTTAAGTGCATGCTTGAATTAGGTGCCATTGAGGAGTCTGTCAGTGAATGGTCAAGCCCCACTGTGCTCATCCCAAAGCCCAATGGCACATGGAGGTTCTGTAATGACTACAGAAAGTTAAACGAGGTGTCAAAATTTGATGCATACCCCATGCCCCGAGTGGATGAACTGATTGAGGGGCATGGGAAGGCAAGGTATATCACGACGCTTGACCTTACAAAGGGTTATTGGCAGATACCGTTATCTGATGAGGCTAAAGAGAAGATTGCATTCTCCACTCCAGAAGGCCTTTTCCAGTATGAAGTGATGCCATTCGGGTTACATGGGGCCCCTGCTACATTTCAGAGGCTGATGGATCTGAACTTGAGACCACATCGTGATTATGCCGCTGCTTACCTGGACGATGTGGTCATTTTTTCATCTGACTGGAGAAGTCACCTCTGTAAGGTACAGGCAGTATTAGATTCCATCAGTGATGCGAGCCTAACCATAAACCCTGAGAAATGTGCAGTGGGTCTAGAGGAAGCAAAATACCTGGACTACATTGGTAAAGGGCTGGTTAAGCCCCAGGTCAATAAGATTGAGGCGAAACAGAACTGGCCTAGGCCATTAAAAAAAAAGGGTCAAGGACTTCCTTGCATAACTGGGTACTACCGTCAGTTCATGCCCAATTTTGCCTCAGTTGCATCACCATTGACAGACATGACAAAGGGTGGAAAGTCAGTAATGGTGAAGTAGACCGCAGAGGCAGAAAAGGCTTTTCAGAGCCTAAAGTCTGCCCTGTGTGAACAACCTGTGCTCGTGTCTGGTCCAGACAGATGCGTCTGATTCAGGCTTGGGAGCAGTCCTGTCACAGGTGGTAAATGGGGAAGAACACCCAATAATGTACCTGAGTAGGAAACTGACCCCAGCAGAGAGAAATTATGCCATAGTGGAAATAGAGTGTCTGGCTGATGGAGTCCCTGAAATATTATCTGCTGGGTAGGGAATTTGTGTTAGTGACAGACCATGCTCCTCTGGCCTGGATGAAACAAAATAAGGAGAGAAATGCAAGAGTGACCAGATGGTTTATCTCCTTACAAAACCAGTTTTAAAGTGGAGCATAGATGGGAAATTACAGGGAAATGCGGATGCGTTGTCCAGAATGTACTGTATGTTCACTAAAAGTGCCCAGTCCTCTGGTCTGGAGAAGAGGGGGGGGGGGGAGATATGTGGTAAAGTGTATGGTAAAGTGGTGGACAGGGTGTATATCTCACCTGGTTTCCTCAGCCAGACATGGTAGCAGAAATCCAGGATATATGCTGCTTTAACAGAACGTAGTCTACTAAGGCTCTTTGTTTAAGTTACATGGGCTGGATTTTCTGGACTGGAGGTCACCCTTAGTCCACTACTGGGTTTTCCCCTAGTCCCAGTAGTTATTAGGTATTTGATAGAACATAGTAGTATACATTTTATTTCTCCAGTTGTGGAGGGATATTGGTCAACATTTACAGGGTAACTCGGGATCCTTAAAAGGTTTCGGTATGAGTGTAAAAAATTCAGGGTAAGCCTGTAGAAAGTGATTAAAAATGTTATACTGAATGTCACTGATGACAGAGGTTTCCTCAATTTGGATTGAATGATTATGGTCTAGAACAGAGTGTTAACCCCTTCCCATCTGTGACATTTTTCGATTTTCGTTTTTGACTCCCCGCCTCCCAAACCCCATAACTCTTTTATTTTTCCATTCACAAAGCCATATTAGGACTTAAGGTTTGCGGGACAAATTGTTCTTCATAGCTGTACCATTTATTATTCTGTACAATGTACTGGGAAGCTGGAAAAAAAATTCAGAATTGGGTGGAATTGGAGAAAAAGTGCATTTGTGCAACTTTCTTATAGGCTTCGTTTTTATGGCGTTCACTCTGTAGCCAAAATTACATGTCACCTGTATTCTATGTTTCAGTATGATTCTGGGGATACCAAATTTATATACTTTTATTTACATTTTAACCCCTTAACAAAGATCTAAATCTTTGCAAAAATATTTTTTTTCTTAAAGTCGGCATATTCTGACACCCATAACTTTTTTTATATTTCTGTGTACAGGGATGCATAGGGTGTCTTTTTTTGCAGGGTTAGGTGTACTTTTTAGTTATACCATTTTGAGGAATGTCTAATGCTTTGATAATTTTTTATTCAATTTTTATCAGAGGCAAAACAGCGAAAAAACGTCGGTTTAGCACTTGATTTTTTTTTCCCGCTACGACGTTCACTGTACGGGAAAAATATTATTTAGATTTGTAGACAGGCATTTTCAGACACAGGGATAACTAATGTGTATGTATTTCACAGTATTTACGGTGCCTTGCAAAAGTATTCGGCCCCCTTGAACTTTTCAACCTTTTGACACATTTCAGGCTTCAAACATGAAGATATAAAATTTAAATTTTTTGGTGAAGAATCAACAACAAGTGGGACACAATTGTGAAGTGGAATGAAATTTATTGGTTATTTTTAACTTTTGTAAAAAATAAAAAACTGAAAAGTGGGGCGTGCAATATTTGCACATTCGGAGACTGAGATTTTTGCCCATTCTTCTTTGCAAAATAGCTAAAGCCCCATCAGATTGGATGGAGAGCGTCTGTGAACAGCAATTTTCATGTCTTGCCACAGATGCTTAATGGGATATAGGTCTGGACTTTGACTGGGCCATTCTAACACATGAAAATTCTTTGATCTAAACCATTCTAATTTAGCTCTGGCTGTATGTTTAGGGTCATTGTCTTGCTGGAAGGTGAATCTCCAACATGTTTTCTTCCAGGATTGTCCTGTATTTAACTCCATCCATCTTCCCATCAACTCTGACCAGCTTCCCTGTCCCTGCTGAAGAAAAGCATCCCCACAGCATGATGCTGCCACAACATTTCACAGTGGGGATGGTGTTTTCAGGGTGATGAGCAGTGTTACTTTTCCGCCAAACATAGCACTTTGAATTTAGGCAGAAAAGTTCTACTTTGGTCTCATCTGACCAGAGCACCTTCTTCCACATGTTTGCTGTGTCCCCTATATGGCTTGTGGCAAACTGCAAATGGCTGATGTCTTTCTTTCAACATCGGTTTTCTTTTTGCCATTCTTCCAAAGAGGCCAGATTTGTGGAGTGCATGACTTATAGTTTTCCTGTGGACAGATTCTCCCACCTGAGCTGTGGATTTCTGCAGCTCTTCCAGAGTGACCATGGGCCTCTTGGCTGCGTCTCTGACCAATGCTCTCCTTGCTCGATTTGTCAGATTAGGTGGATGCCCATGTCTTGGTAGGTTTGCAGTTGTAGAATACTTTTTCCATTTTTGGATGATGGATTTAACAGTGCTCCTTGGGATGCTCAAAGCTGAGAATATGTTTTTATAACTTAACCCTGCTTTAAACTTCTACACAACTTTATTTCTGACCTGCCCGGAGAGTTCCTTGGTCTTCATAATGCTGTTTGTTCACTAGTGTTCTCTAACAAACCACTGAGGCCTTCACAGAGCAGGTGTATTTATACTGAGACTAAATTATACACAGCTGGTCTCTATTAAATAATTAATTGACTTCTGAAGGCAATTGATTGCACTGGATTTTATTTAGGGGTATCAGAGTACAGAGGGCTGAATACTTTTGCACATCACACTTTTCAGATTTTTATTTGATTAAAATTTTGAAAACCGTGTGTCTGGGGTATGAATACTTTTGCAAGCCACTGTACATCAACTACTCCCTGTTCTCCCTGTTAAAAGAACCTAATTAATAGCTCTGCTTTTTTTGGTCCTCGTTGACAAACTCACCCTTACCATTATTTAGGGAACCCACCTGTTCTAGTATATTTTTGCATTTATGTATTTAAAGAATTTTTGGCGGTTAATTTTTGCTTTTGTTATGTATTTTAGCTGATTTTATTTCCCTTTTACATATTTTAATAAGTGCTTTGTAATTCTCAAAGCGTAAAGCTGACCCTTCATTTTATATTTTTTACAGCCTTTATCCTGGGAATTGGCCTTTTTAAAATTAAGAGATTTTGGCCTTTACAATTTAAGCAGAATGTTATTAGATTATGGTCTCTAATATCAAGGTTTTGCCAACAGTGACATTTCCAACAAGTACCCCATTATTAGAAATGACCAGATCCAGCAGTTGGATGTTCTACAAGACCATAAATAAAATTGTCCTGAAATAAATTGAGGAATTTCCTCTCCTTTGCAGACTAGGAAGAAACATTATCCCAGTCAATATCCGGGTAATTAAAATCCCTTCAGGATCACTGTATCCGCCTGTGACGCCCACATATAAATTATCCTCTAACTCCTTAGCTATGTTAGGGGGTCTATAGATTATGCCAAAAAATATTTTGTCAGTGGTCACATCCTTATGCAATTCCACCCACAAGAATTCTACATCCGCACAATCTTTACCCACATGTGCATCTTTCACACCTACTTTCATGCCATTTCTGACATACACATGCTCCAAATTATTATGCTAATAATATTTTTCTCTAATTTTCCTGACAATCAGCATAATGTTGAATTTGCAGCTTTAAGAGGTCACATTTACTGAAATGAAAAGCTATTTCAATCAAAAACAACTTAACAAGTCAAGTTACATGTTAACAAAGGATGCCTTCATTTATATCACCTTCACAATTCTTGCCTCCATTAAACTTGTGAGTTTTTGGATAGCTTGAATTTCTTTGCAGGATGTCAGAATAGCCTCCCACTCCCAAACAAGCAGCTGTTTTGATGTGAACTGCCTCCCATTCTCAAAGATCCTTTGCTTGAGAATAATGCAAAGGTTCTCCATAGGGTTGAAGTCAGAGTAGGATGGTGGCCACACCATGAGTTTCTCTTCTTTTATGTCCAACGCCAATGATTCAGAGGTATTCTTTGCTGCATGGTGAGATGAGATGCTGCATTGTCATGCATGAAGATGATTTTCCTAAGGAAGGTACTATTCTTCTTTTTGTACCATGGGAAAAAGTGGTTGGTCAGAGACTCTATATACTTTGAAGAGGTCATTTTCACACCTTCAGGGACCCTAAAGGGGCCTACCAGCTCTCTTCCCATGATTCCGTCGCAAAACATAACCTTGCTGACATTGCAGCCTTGTTGAGATATAGTGGTCTAGTCCATCCAGGGTTGCACGGCACTCATCAGTAAACAAGATTGTTTAAAATTAGTTTTCATGTATGTCTGGGCCAGTATCGGACTGGGATGTCTAGGGCCCACCAGTGGAATTGTTTCTAGGGGCCCACCATCAGGACCCCTGCAGATCAGCGGTACCGAGACAGGGCGGCTAAAGGTAATAACATGTCGGGAGCCATGCTGCTCATCCACTATACCATGTGCACCACTGCACTGCCTAAACCTACTGCTACACTGCTACTGCTACTGTATGGCAAGTGAACAGCGTGGCTTCTAGAATTGTTACCATTACCTGTAGCCGCACTGTCCTGGAAAAGCTGATCTGCAGAGGTGCAGCCTATTGTATCATCGCAGATGTAATATTGATGGCCTATCCTAAGGACAAGCCATCAATATTAGAAAGATGGATAAATGCTTTAAAGAGGTTGTCCAGGAATTGAAGCAACCCATGTGGCTGGCGGGAGGTGTAAAGTAAAAAATAAATAAATTAAAATGCATATTCAAATGTCCCCAGCGCTTCGTTGTCCACCGCCAGTGTTCATTCAGTCTCGTGCCGGCGCCTTCCTGCTGGGAGTCCTGCACCTCATGTGACCACTAAGACCAATTAGGTACAGGATTTCCAGAAAAGAGGTGCCGCCATAAGACTGAACAGACACAGGCAGGGGACAATAGGGTGCTGGGGACAGGGGAGTATGCTTTTTTTTTTTTTTTATTTTCTTATCTTTACACCTGTCTGGCGGCCGCCACTCTGATCTCTCCAGTTTATGGATAACCTCTTTTAAGGGGTTGTCTGGGCCAAATTTTTTTATGGCCACTTCACTGGTCCCCCCACACAGTGGCCTCTTCACTGGTCCCCCATACTGTATGGGGAACAGTAATGGGGTCATTATATTGTGTGGGAGCAGAGATGGGGGCTAACATCCTGTGGGGGGAGGCACATTAAACTGTGTGATGCATATTAAAGGGGTTTTCCAGGGTTAATCTTTATATGGCCTAAGCTTAGGATAGGCCATAAATACCTGATCGGTAGGGGGATGACACATGGCCTCATCACTTTCGGCGCCTGTTCTGTATACAACACAGGGCTGGAAGCAGAAAGCTCCATCCGCTGTATAGCAGCCCGACACCTTCACTGCAGCTCATCTCCTACTGACTTCAATAAGTGCTGAGATGCAGTGAAGGTGCCTGGCTAATATACAGTGGACAAAGCTTTCTGCTTCCAGCCCTGTATTGTGTACAGGACGGGCGCCAGAAGTGGCTCCGTACAGCTGATCGGTCCGGGGTTGGCCCCGTACAGATCAGGTATCTATGGCCTATCCTGAGGATAAACCATAACAAATTATGCCTGGACAACCCCTTTAATATACCCCCTAATGTGCCACACTTTATAAAAAAAAACAAAAAAAAAAAAAAACATACTAAACATACTCACCTGTCCCCAGTGCTCTGGTGTCCTCCCAGCATGGTCTGGTCCTGCTGCTCCGCTGCCTTCTTTTTGCAGGAAGTCCTCACTGGCTGTGACGTCCCAGGTCCCTTCCCTTAGGCCGTTGATTGGCCTCAGGCGTCACGTGACGTCACAGGTAGTCATGTGCAGAGGGAACTTCAGCTGGAAGAAAACAACAGAACTGCAGGACCGAACCACGCTGTGAGACGCTGGGGACAGGAGAGAAAGTTTGGGTTTTTTTGTTTTGTTTTTTTCGACTGCCCCGGCGTAATTAAAAAAAAAAAATGTTATCCTGTACAACCCCTTTAATGTACCCCAGGCTACTGACCTCCATCACTGCCCCCACCCCAACAATATAATGGCCCCATGAATGGTCCCCATACAGTATAGGGGACCAGTGAAGGAGCCACTGTATGGAGTATATGCTCCACAGTGGCCCCCACCCAGTATTATATGCTCCACAGTGGCCCCCACCCAGTATTATATGCTCCACAGTGGCTCCCACACAGTATTATAAGCTCCCAACAGCCCTCTCCGCTTCGGTGCTATTATTATACTCTGGGGTCTCCTCAGAACCTAGAGTATAATAATCGAAGGCCCAGGGAAGGTGATTAAAAATAACAAAGATTCATACTTACCTTGCCTTACCTTTCCTTGGCATCCTCGTTCCATCCTGCCGATTTCAGCGTCTTCAGGCCCTCTTCCGAAGTCGCTGCTGAGGCCTGTGATTGGGCCTCAGCAGTTACGTGGTGACGCACTGACGTCATTACGCGGCCGTGCCGCATGTGACCGCCGGGGCCTAATCACACGCCTCAGTCACAGATGGAAGAGCGCCGGAGAGAACACTGTGCCAAGGAGAGGTGAGAATATGTATATTTATTATTTTCAGTCACCTCCCCTGGGTGCCCTGCCATCTATTGGAAAGGGGCCTGCAATATGCCAGGGTCCCTTTCCAATAACAGTATGTATAGCAGTCTGGGAACCAGGCTTTCCCCGACTGCTATCGTAGTGGTCCGGGACCCCGGCCATCTCCAGCTGGCCACGGGTACCATACCCCGCCGAGCCCGGTCGCAGTCGCACCCCCTGCGACCGCTATCGTTACGCCACTGGTCACGATCGGGCCTCTGACCAATGCATCTGCATTGGTAACATGAGGGCTAATAGTCGGGGCTCGGGGCCCCAATGGTGGATTCACCGGTTCCCCGGTGAGCCAGTCCGACCCTGATCTGGGATCACTGCAACTGTTTCTGCTTGTGAGCATTGTTTAGGGGTGGCCAAATAGTAGGTTAATGCACAACTGCAAGTCTCTGAAGGATCCTACACCTTAAGATTTGTGGAACTCTAGAGGCAATGGCAGCTTCAAATATCTGTTTGCTGCTTTGTAATGGTATTTTAGCAGCTGCTTTCTTAATCCGATGAATTTGTCTGGCAGAAACCTTCCTCATTATGCCTTATTATCTGCACAAACCCATCTGTGCTCTGCATCAGCCAGAAATCTTTTCACACTACAATGATCACGCTTAAGTTTTTGTGAAATATCTAATGTTTTCATACCTTGTCCAAGGCATTACACAATTTGATGCTTTTCAGCAGAAAAAAGATCCTTTCTCTTTCTCATATTGCTTGAAACCTGTGGCCTGCTTAATAATGTGGAATGTCCTTCTTAGGCTAAGAATCACTGCAAAAATCGCTGCAGAAAAGACTGCAGAGGAAATGTATCACATTTTTTCCCGCAGCGTTTTTCACAGAAAGTCCGCAAAGTTTTCCCCTCCAGACTTTCTGACCCTATTATACCTATATGGAAAATGGCAGCGTTTCTGTAGGTATAATTGACATGCTGCGAAAAAGCACAAGAATAAATGAAATCGCAGCGGCCAAAACACTACGTTTTCACAACGTGAGGCCCCGGCCTTAAGTAGGTTTCCTTTAATTGGGCTCACTTGGCAAACTAATTATCACAGGTGTTTGAGATTGATTTCAGTGATCCAAAGAGCCCTGAGACACAATACCATCCATAAGTTTAATTGAAAAACAAAAAAAAAAAAAAAGATATCTTTGTTACATGTAAATCTGATTTGCATAATAATTTGGAACAAACTGTACATACACAATCCATTTACCTTCCTTTTAATAATAATAATAATAATAATAATAATAGTCCTTTAATAGTCCCACAATGGGGAAATTCAGTGTGTTACAGCAGCAAAGATAAGATAAGATAAGCAGATACAAATACAAATACAACATGTACAGGAATGTTCCAAGGTGAGAGGCATTACATTAATAGCAGACAGACAGATAGGACGTAGCGGGGGGGGGGGGGGGGGGGTTTAAACAGCAGGGGGATTTTTTTTTTTTTTTTTTTTTATGATCTCCGCTTAGGTCGGTGTTGGTTGTACAGCCTAACCGCAGTGGGGAGGAAAGACTTCCGATAGCGCTTCTTCTCACACCTAGGGTGGAGCAGTCGGTCACTGACAGTACTGCCCAGCGCAATCACAGTCTCATGCATGGGATGGGACTTCTTCTTCTGCATGGAGCTCACCACAGACAGTATCCTTCTGTCACCCACAACCTGCACTGGGTCCTTTGGGCTCCCCAGGACAGAGCTGGCCCTTCTAATCAACTTGTCAAGTTTATTTCTGTCCCTGGTTGATATGCTGCTCCCCCAGCAGGCCACTCCAAAGAAGATGGCTGATGCCACTACCGAGTTGAAGAAAGTCCTAAGAAGTGCCCCCCGGATTCCAAAGGCTCTCAGCTTCCTAAGCAGGTAGAGCCTGCTGTGGCCCTTCCTGTACAGGGCCTCCATATGATCTGCCCAGTCCAGCTTATTATTAAGGAGCAAACCCAGGTACTTATAGGTGTTCACAATCTCGATGCCCGTCCCCAGGATGTCCACTGGTTTTGGAGGGCATCTGCCTTTACGGAAGTCCACCACCATCTCCTTGGTCTTCCCCGCGTTAATCTTCAGGTGGTTCTGGTGGCACCAGTCCACAAAAAACCGGTTCAGTTCTCTGTACTCCCTGTCATCATCGTCTGTGATGAGGCCTACTATTGCAGAGTCGTCAGAATACTTCTATAGGTAGCAGCTAGATGAGTTGCACCTAAAATCAGCAGTGTACAGTGTGAAGAGGAAAGGGGCGAGAACCGTACCCTGAGGTGCCCCCGTATTACAGATCACGGTACCTGACACACAGTCTTGGGCTCTCACGTATTGAGGTCGATTTGTGAGGTAGTCTAGGATCCAGTTGGAGAGGTGGTTGTCCACTCCAGCAAGGCTCAGCTTGTCTCTCAGTAACCTGGGCTGTATGGTGTTAAAAGCACTGGAGAAATCAAAGAACATTATTCTCACCGTGTTCCCTGGTTTTACCAGGTGAGACAGAGAGCCCTGTGCAGAAGGTGGATGATGGCATCCAGGTGGATGGTGGCATCCCCTTTTAGCCCTCTCTTTGCAAAAGAGTATAAAGCCTTGAATTTTAGCAGCTCAATCATGTGAGGAGTCAGAAGGTGGATGATGGCATCCCCTTTTAGCCCTCTCTTTGCAAAAGAGTATAAAGCCTTGAATTTTAGCAGCTCAATCATGTGAGGAGTCAGCCAAACCAACTACATCAATGTGTTCCTCTGAGGCCAAGTCGTCAAGCTCCCCCAGTTTGCTTGGTAGGCTTCTGGCATTTGCGGACATACACTTTAACATCCAAGTTCACATAATCATTTCCAGAAATGTAAATTCTTGAAGTTTTTTGGCCAGATTCATCTATACTGTTCAGTTGTAACATATCTATCTCCCTACCAACTGCTGTAAACCCCCTACCACTATAGCCTGTCCTCACTCTGACCTATCTACCACTGTAATGCCTGCCCGGCCCTCCCCCCTCTTTCCTAATTTAAAAGCTGCACCACTTCGGCTAGAATTCAATCCCCCAGCAAAGCAGACCCCCTTCCATTCAAGTGCAAGAAATCTGTGGGAATGTAATGAAAAGTCAGTCCAGTACTCTAGGAACCCAAACCCTTCTTTCCTGCACCAAGATTTAAGCCATGCATTTAAGTCCCTAAGCTCCCACTACCTTTCCTGTGTTGTGCATGGCACAGGCAGTATTCCAGAGAATACAACCTTCCCTTCACCTTGGAGCCTAGTTCTCTAAAATTATTCTTAAGGAGCATCCTCCTGACATGTATTCTGTCACTGGTACGAACATGGACCACAACAGTTGTTATGTGTGTAGATGAGGAATTACACTATTTCTGGTCATTATATGACTTATATTCTGCAGATTTCAGCAATTTTCCCCTCTGAATGTTAGTTTACATTCCTCTCTGAACTGGTCATGAGAGACTAGCTGCCATACATTGCACAAAGGGAGTACAGGAGGATCTTCTCTATAACTCTCTCTTACTCAGAACCAGCCCAAAGACCGTGCAGGAAATGTATAGAGAAGTACTGTTATGTACTAATGTGTATAACATTTTTTTGGTTGTGATAAAAGGTTTCCATTCAAAAAACATATAATATAGATAACTTGTGGATACCCAAAAAAATTAAACAATTGAAAAATACAGGATGTGTCACTAAACCTAGGTAGGTACACACGTGGACAAAATTGTTGGTACCCCTCGTTTAATGAAAGAAAAACCTACAATGTCCTATGGACAGATGAGACCAAAATTGAAATTTTTGGCAAGGCACATCAGCTCTATGTTCACAGACAGAAAAATGAAGCATATCTTGAAAAGAACACTGTCCCTACTGTGAAACATGGAGGAGGCTCTGTTATGTTCTGGGGCTGCTTTGCTGCATTTGGCACAGGGTATCTTGAATCTGTGCAGGGTACAATGAAATCTCAAGACTATCAAGGGATTCTAGAGAGAAATGTGCTGCCCAGTGTCAGAAAGCTTGGTCTCAGTCGCAGGTCATGGGTCTTGCAACAGGATAATGACCCAAAACACACAGCTAGAAACACCCAAGAATGGCTAAGAGGAAAACATTGGACTATTCTGAAGTGGCCTTCTAAGAGCCCTGACCTAAATCCTATTGAGCATCTTTGGAAGGAGCTGAAACATGCCGTCTGGAAAAGGCACCCTTCAAATGCGAGACAACTGGAGCAGTTTGCTCATGAGGAGTGCTCAATAACCTCTACTCTAGAAACGTGTCAGGTGCGATTTTGGGCATGCTATCACCCGCTTGGTTCTATTATTGGTGTGTTTTTTAAACCTATTAGTCTCAGGAATCTATAGGCTAATTTGTATCATGGTGTGCTCCAGTATATATGCTGTGTGGACACCTGGGAGCCTGTAGATGTAGGTGGCAGACCTACCTGAGTTTTCCCCTTATAAAAAGTGACACCTGAGGGCGGTTTCATTCTAGCATGGGAACCCGGATTAACTAGAGGTTACTCCCACTGCTATTCCGCCCTTCTACCTGTTACTTAAGGTGTCCTTTTGTTGAGGGGTGTTGTTATATAAGGGAGTTTTTGAAACAAGATCCACTGCAAACATCTATGCGTTAATATAGATCTTCTCTCCACTCCGTTGTTCTATTTTGGGAGCTATGCTCTTTTAACATTTTGGAGAAAAATATATCTAGATTTCTATTTTAATATATATCTACCTAGGGATAGTGACACATCCTATATTTTTAAAAGGTTTCTATTCAGTTGTACCATTTGACTAATCCTGTTTTTCTTCTTTTATCTTCTGGACTTGCTGCTCACACCTTCCCCCATGTGACCTGCAGTCAATCTCCAGGGCAGAGATTTTCGCAGGGAAAGGAAATTTAAAAGATGGAGGTTTAGCAGGAAAACAGCATAATAAGAGCAGATGAGAGCATTTCTCTCTGATAAGATATATTCCAAAGAGCCTATTTAACCCCTTAAAGACGCAGCCCGAAAGTGTGCTAAGGACCAGGCCTCATTTTTCAAAACTGACATGTGTCACTTTATATGGCAATAACTTTGAGAAAAAAAAAGGAAATTTGATGGAAATGTGGAAAAAAAAAATCCCAATTTTCAAAATGTCCAAAGCTCTGCTTTTTGGACAGACAGTCATACCACCCAAATACATTAAAAAATATAATCTAGAATATCTCTTTAACCCCTAATATCTACCTTTAACCCCTAGACCTTGCTAATCTAGCAATTTACATCGCTTTATCTGATACCCGGTGCTGCAGTCACTTTAATTAAAGTCAAACACTTGTGATTTACAACTGCTCCTGTAGAAGTGATAAGTGCCAGAATCTTCATGCTGAAGTTACTGTCTGGGAGTTACATTGTGATAAGGGAAGCTTTTATCATCACTTTTATCAACAAAATTTAACTCATTACAGTGATCATAGTAAAGTGAAAGAGCCTTCCCATTGACATTGTGCTAGCAGAACTTGCTCCCCTGCCAGGCCCTCCCATCACCTACTTCCTGGATTTTTGCTCTGTCTCAGCAGGGAGCCTATCTAGAGATAACACAAGCAGTTTACAGCCCTCTACTATACTAATCTACCTGTTAATTTACACATGGACTAGGAGTCCAGAAAATAAGCCATGCTGAATATAAAACCATATAAAACCTAATTTTTGTGTTGGAAAACTATATAAATGTGTAGCCCCTGTGATCAGAAGAACTAGAAAAGCAAATTTTAATATGTTTCCGTGCAAAAGTATATATAAAAACAATTTTGTTTTACATAAAAAAAAGCTAAATTTACATTTATACCATTCTTCTACTTCTTGCGAAAAAAATATTCAACTTATTTAACAAATAAGGCTAGTTATTTCAAGCCTTATGTGTCCTGAAAAAACATGGTAAAAATAGTTGGGATATGCAAAGCCATTAAAAAGATATTGCTGTGTAAAGCAAAGCAAACAAAAGTGCTAAATTTGGCCTGAGCATTGGGTCATCAATGGAGCTTGGTCCTGAAAGGGTTAATTTATTTAGGATGTTAGAAGGCTTACAAGTGTAACAGCGATTTTACAGATTTACAAGACAAATTCTTAAACTAATTTTTTAAGGACCACTTCAGTCCTGAAGAAATTTCATTTTTTTTTCACTAATACATTCATTTAGCCCTAAAATTAACACATTCACAAAGGGTTAAAGGGGAAAATGCATCTCTCACTTTGTTATCCAATGTCTAGAGAGCACAGAAAAACCCCACATGTGAGTGTAAACTGATGTTTGTGCACACAGCAGTGCACGGAAGGGAAGGAATGACATTGGACATTTCAAATCAGATTTTGCTGGAATAGTTTTGCCAGGTGCCATGTCTCATTTGCAGAGCCCCTAGCATACCAATAGAATACAACCCCCCCCCAAAAGTGACCCCATTTTGAAAACTACACCCCTGACTGAATTTATCAAGGGGTATAGTGAGCATTTTGACCCCAAAGCCATTTCACAGATTTTATTAACATTGGGATGTAAATGAAAAATTACTAAAACGTTATCCCCAATGTTTTCATTTTCAATAGGGGTTAAAGGAGAAAAAACACCCCACAGGTTGTTAGACAAATGCTCCAGAACACTGCAATACCCCATATGTGGTCGCAGATTTTGCTAGAATAGTTTTCAGGTGCCATGTCACACTTGCAGAGCCCCTAAAGTACCAATACAATGGAAACCCCCAAAAGTGACCCTGTTTTGGAAACTACACCCTTTACAGAACATATCAAGGGACATAGTGAGCATTTTTACCCTACAGCTGTTTCACGGATTTGATTAACATTGGGATAGAAAAATGAAAAATTACTTTTTTCCACTAAACCGTCAATTTAGTTCCAAATTTTTCATTTTTACAAGAGAATAAAGGAGAAAAAGCTTCCCAAAGTTTGCTACACAATTTCTCCTGAACATGGGAATACCCCATATGTGGTTGTAAACTGCTGTAACTGAACTATTTGGCTTTTGGAGAGCAGATTTTGCTGGAATAGTTTTCAGGTGCCATGTCATATTTGCAGAGCCCCTAAAGTACCAGTACAATAGAAACCCGTTAAAAGTGACCCCATTTTAGAAACTACACCCGTCAAGAATTTCTCAAGCGGTATTATCATTTTAAAGAGAGTCTTTCATTGCCTCCAGCTACTTTAAAACACTACCACAGTGCTGTAGATGCTGTTAGCAGAATACAAACCATACCTTTCTTAAGTTTCAGAGCCCCAAGGATGCGGAGAAAAAGCACTTTTATTCTTTATTCAAATGAGGATCTTGGAGCACAGGGGGAGTTTTCTTCTATTACTGAGCACTGTAGCATCATCATTAAACACGCCCATCCTGCATTCAGCGCCTCCCCCTGGGCAGTGTGATTTGACCCTCCCAGTGTCAGTTGTCAGGGGGACCAACTGAATGCAGGATGGGTGTGTTTAGTGATGATGCAGCAGTGCTCAGTGATAGAAGAAAACTCCCCCTGTGCTTCAAGATCCTCATTTGAATAAAGAATAAAAGTGCTTTTTCTCCCCATCCCTGGAGCTCTGAAGCTTAAGAAAGGTATGGTTTAGATTCTGCTAACAGCATCTACAGCACTATGGGAGCAGTTTTACTTCCCAAAAATTAATGTACAAAGTGAATATTGAAATTTTTAAAAGAAATATGCAATTTCAGTGCCAAATATGTTGTGCCCACTATGTGTCATTAGAGACATGCACTCCTAAAATTATTAAGTGGCTATCCCGGCGGTAAAAAAGTTATATATGTGTGTGTAAACTACTGCTTGGTCATACAGCAGGGCTCAGAAGGGAAGGAGCACTGCGCTTTTTAGCTTTCAGAGTATAGATTTAGAGACACTTTGGGTATGCTATATTGTTTTTGTAGAGCCCTGAAGGAGCCAGTAAACTGGAATTCCCCAAGAAGTGACCCCATTTTGTATGGGCAATTTTAGGGCCTCTGCACATGTGAAATTGTGTCCAAAAACCAACAATTTAAATCTGCGCTCCAAAAGCACATAGTGCTCCTTCACATCTGTGCCCTGCTGTGCGCCCAAACGGCAGTTTATGCCCACATGTTTGACATTGTTGTACACAGGATAACAAACTTAACAATGTCATTTGTGGGTATAAACTGCTGGTTTGGGCACAGAAGGGAAGTAGCGCTATTTGGTTTTTGGAAAACACTTTGGTTTTTGGGAGTCATGCCACTTTTGCAGAGCCACTGAATTGCCAGTAAAGTGGAATACACAGACATGTCACCTCATTTTGGAAACTACACCACGCAAGGGATATATAAGGTGTCGTAGCAAACATTTTTAATTTAATTTCCAGAAATGAATGCAGGCTGATAATGAAGAGTGAAAATTGCAATTTTTTGAGAGATACACCATTTCAGTGCCTGATATGTTGTGCCCAGCTTGTGTCAGCAGAGACACACACTCCAAAAACTGTTAAGCGGATATCCCCGGCACAACAGATTTTGGAGCATTCATCTCTGATACAAGCTAGGCACAACATATTACGCACTGAAATGACATATTCCTGGAAAAATTGCCATTTTCACTTTTCACCATCAGGTGCGTATTCATTTATGGATAATAAATGAATAGAAAACCTGGGGGTTAAAAATGCTCACTGTACCCCTGGATAAAATCCTTCAGTGGTGTAGTTTCCAAAATGAGGTCACATGTCAGGGGATTCCACTTTACTGGCGTTTCAAGAGCTCTGCAAAAGTGTCATGATGTCCAAAAACCAAACCGTCTAAGTCTGTGCTCCAAAAGCTACATGGCGCTCCTTCCCTTCTTTGCCCGACAAACAGCACATTTGACATTAAGTATGTTATCCTGGGTACAACAGTGCTATACATGTGGGCATAAACTGCAGTTTGGGCGCAGAGTAGGGAGCAGAAGGGATGGAGCGTTATGTGGCTTTTGGAGCGCAGATTTAGATGTTTGGTATCTGAACGCCATTTCATGTTTGCAGAGCCTTTAAAGAACCAGAAAAGTGCAATTCCTTAGGAAATGACCCCATTTTGAAATCTGCACCCCTCAAGAAATTTATCAAGGGATGTGGTGAGCATTAGTATCCCAGACATGAATTCACAGCGGATGGTAAAAAGTGAATACGTATGCTATGGGGGGTACATTGGGAAAACCAAATTCCCTACTACTTCCCCAGTAGCTCGTATGATTGGGGGGTCACTACTAGTTTCTTTTCCCTTGTAAGCTCTATTTTTTTTTATTTTTCTGGTGATTTAGCCATATGAGGGCTTGTTTTTTGTGGTATGAGATGAATTTTGTAATGTCACCATTTTTGGGTGCCTATAACTTATTGACTAAATTTTATTAACTCTGGCATAGCTTTTTACCTTTTAATTTTTTTTTCCGCAAAGTGTACAGCATAAGTGACATATTAACTTTATTCTGCGGGGAAGTATAATTACGGCGATACCTAATTTATATTGTTTCTTTATGCGTTACTAATTTTGCGGAACATAAACCCATTTGGGGACATAAATCAATTATTTTTGCATCACCATCTTCTGAGATGCATAACATTTTTATTTTTGGTTGGTTGAGGGTTTATTTTTTTGCGGGACAACTTGTGCTTTTTATTGTTACTATTTTGGGGTACATGTGACTTTTCGATCACGTATTATAGCATTTTTTGTAAGACGAGATGGCGAAAAATCATTATATCTGACTTTGTTCTAGTTTTTTTTTTCCTGATGTTCACCGTGCAGATTAAATAACATTTCAGTTTTATCGTACAGATTGTTTCAGATGCAGCGATACCAAATATGTATTGTTTTTATTAATTTTTAGGGTTTTCTTTTATATTCATTTTATATAGGAAAGGGACATTTTGGGGCTTTATTCATTTATTATTTTTTCTTCATACGCTTTACTTTTTTTTTCACTTTTTTTTTTTTTTACTGTTTAGTGATGGCCCACTAGGGGACACATGTATTGCAGCTTATAGAGGAACTCTGCCTATGCAGACGCATAGGCTAACTTCCTCCATTTGGTGGTAGGATTAACCAGGTATGGTTACAGAAAATATGTAATGGCACCCCCCGATTTTGCTGCGGGGGGTGTTGATGGGGAGCATTAACATGGCAGAACCCCATGGATGACCGCAGCATCCGAGGTGTTAAAACCACCCGATTAGAGCTCAGCTCCGACCGGGGGTTAATGGAGCATGTGTTAACTGTCAGTTACAGACAGTGAGCGGGTGGCAGGCCACAGGCGTAATAGTACGTCCATTTGCGTTAAGGCTCAGGGGGCCAGGACTTACTATTACCTCTATGGTCGTTAAAGGGTTTAATAAAATTGTGAAAGGCTGAGATGTGCAGGGTAATAATAGCTTAACAGTCATGTACCAGCAAATGACAAATGATAACTTGATAGCTTTATAGGTTGGACTTGATGGACCTGTGTCCTTATCCAGCATTATCTATTTTGCTATATCACAAGGAATGAAGATTATTAAGGTCAAACTTTTATGGGCTGCAAATCTAGTTGTTATTATCTATAAAGAAGCAGAGTTCAAGAAGAGTTCTCAACACTATGAGATAATGACCCTCTGGAACTGGCAACATACTAGTCATCAGAATGGAGAATAAAGTCTTTGCCACAGATGTCTCTCTTTGTATTGTTAAAAACATGAAAAAAAAAATCTAAAAGGAGTCTACAATAAATACAAATACTGCATATTTAAAAATTAAATATGATAAACATATGAACATGGCCTAAAACACAGCAAGTGGCATTACATTACCTGGAAAGGAATAACCAAATTTACTGCTTCTCCAACATGTTTCACAAATGTTTGACGAAGGTATCTTGGAAGTCGAATTTTTGGACGATCTGCAATAAAGTTTATTAAATTATAATATGCTGTTTACAAGTAATGCCACTTAAAGAAATAAAAAAGAAAACATAAACTACAGTAATATTGCAATGTTTTAGGACACATATACACTGAGGCGCTGGGATCTCATCTGCGCTGGACTCTCCGTTGTTCGGGTCCGCCGGAGGATCCAAACAATGGAGAGCCGGACCACTAAAACAGCAGATACCCGTGGACACTGGCGGACCCCATTTTCTATAGTGGAGTCCAACGGTTGCCGATGTGAACTTAGCCTTGCAAAGTTAAAGGGAGTCTGTTAGCAGCAAAATTGGTATTAAAATAAGGACAGAACCTTGTCGGGCTACTTCTATACTTTCTAAAGATGCAATTCTCATTATGTATTGCAGCTTCATTTTCATGAAAATCGGGAATTTATTCTTATGTAAATTAGGTGAAAAGGGAATTACTGACTCTTCAACTCCTGCTGTGGCTTCATTCTCTGCTCTAGGTCCTTTATTTATTTTTTGCTATTGTGTTGGGAGGGGGGGTTGGGTGAACATTTTTGCATTATACTTCATTAATTTATCAAACTTCCTTTTAATAGAAAATAGGTTGTAAAGTTCCCATTAGCAGAGACCTACATAAGCATTGCCAGGGAAACTCTATCCGTACACCTGTACGCTATGCAGCATGTAGAGATGAAGCATTTACCAAAGTAAGGTCACTTCAAATGACTGTATCTTCAGTTTTATACCACCTAGAAAAATGTAGATTCTCAGTTTTCATATGCTTCCAAGACTGAAATACTAGCTGTAAAAGAATTAGAGATATCACTAGCTAAGAACACAGTCGGAAATGTAATTTTCTATGCAACATGAGCTGCTGCATATTAAATTCAAATTCCCGACTGTGTTTTTAACAAGTAATCTTAGATTCCGTTATAGCTAGTACTAAAATCTTGCCATGATATGAAAGCTGAGCATAAGCTTTCTTGTGATACCAGAACCATTTTTCTAGGTGGTATAAAACCCAAAGATACAGCAATTTGAAATGTCTATACCCCCTTCAGTAAATGAATCAGCTCTGCATATTCACACTACAACTGTGTAAAGCTCAGTTGGAGGGTTGTAAAGGAAAATGAAATAATGAAAAAGAAGTTAGATAGCTTAATAAAGTATATTACAAAAATGGTCATCAAACCCCTCCAACAAAATAGCAAAAAAAATTTAAAAAAAGTTACACTTTAACTGCCACTAAGCTCCACGCCCATTACTTGAGTGACATCCTCAACTTTGTCTGCAGTTAGGGGCAATTATCTACAACAGAGAGCGAGGCCTTGCAAAAAAAGAAACATCAATAAAACCCATTCCAGCTCATTTGCATACGAATAAAACGCTTTTCAGGAAAATGGAGATAGAATGCATAATAAGAAAGGCGTTTTTGGAAAGTGTAAAAGCAGCCCTACAAGGTACTATCATTAGCTTGATAACAATTTTTCTGTTGACAGACTCCCTCTAAACACTGTACTGCCTTTTCTTTAAAAGGAGTCTGCCATCTCCCATTTAACCCAGACTTCCTGCATACTTCCATACTATTATGGAGGAAGCATGGAGTGCGCACAGAAACTAGCCATTATATACGGCTGACACTTTCCTCTAACATCCGACTGCAGCATCTCAGGGGTTTTTCTATATAATTTGCCGATCAGGGGTGCCATTGTTCCGATTCGGCAGTCCGGGGTCTGATCAATGACCCCAGGTCTGCCCAGCAGCATACCTGGTTGATCCTGCCCATAATGGAGGCTGTGAGCCTATGCATCTATGCATAGGTTGACAATCTCCTATACACCACAATACACTGCAATACATGTGCATTTTGTTGTATATGCATTGAACCAGCGTTCAGGAGATTGCTGGTTCAGTTCCCCTATTGGGGCAAGAAAAAGATGTAAAAAAGAAAAAGTTTAAATGTGGTAAAAAAAATGAATAAACGAAAAAAGCCCCAAAAATCCCATATAAAATGTTTTATTATGAAGAAAATAAAAAAAATTACATATTTAGTATCATTGCATCAGTAAAAACCTCAACAATACAACTAAAACATTATTTAACCCGCGTGGTGAAAACCGAAGGAAATAATGATTCCCCTTACGTCCGACAGCAGCACAATATGGGGTATCTCTGCCCCTGTGTGTTGTTTTAGGACAGGTGGAACCTTTAATTAGCACCAAAAAGGTGCCTCCTACTGGCCCTATAAGAGGGCACCAGAGACCTCCCTCCACTGTGTTTTTTTCTGTCCTGTGTGGGACAGGTGGACGGAGGTCTCTTGTGACCTCCCGTTGCTAGGGGGTTTTTATTTACCTCTGGCTTCCCTTTAGGGGGTACCTCGGTCCATTCTGATGCTTTTTTTCAGAAAAGCTAAGCTCCGGTCCTTCGGGGCCTGTTCCTCCGCAGCGCAGCACGTGTCCGCTTCATCGCACTTCAGGCAGCGCAATCCCGGAAGTAAGCGGGGAACCTCTCCGGCCGGAACCTTTCTCCGGTCCCGTGATCCCGGGGGAAGGAAGCCTTTACGCACCACCGCGCCTACTTCCGGTTTTCTCGGAAAAAGTGCGGTAAGTTTGAAAATTGAAAATTTAAAGGCAAAATATGGAATTGATTTTTGCTGCTTGTATTTTGAGCCTCTGGCTTAGGCTTATGCTCCTCTATGTTCCATTATGGTGTTTCACCCGTTTGGTGCTGTATGAATGTTTTTTCTTTCTTTGGCTCCTTCCCTCGCTGCTAGATTACATTTAAAAGGCCATCAGGCCTTTTCTTGTTGAGCTGGTGCTTTCTAGCTCCTCTGCTGCGGTTTGCGGTGACCGATTAAAAAAAAAAAAAAAAAAAAAGGTACCCTTTGTTTTTTTTTTTCTTATGCGATGCTTGGCAATCTTCCTTGTCATGTGGATGTTCAGATGTCATATTCTGCATCGGTTAACTGCGATGGGTTTAAGAGGAAAAAGTCCTCTAAACGTTAACACCTAGCGTGTTGGATTGTAATACCCCTTTACCTGACGGCTATGATTTTACCCGCTGCCGCCAATGTTGCGGGCCTCCGCCGGAAGAACCTTCCATAAGAGAGGTTGTCACCTGGGTAAAGGACTATATGGAGGAGTCTCTTAAGGAGATCCGTTTTTTTCCATCGCCCAGATTGCCAAGAGACCGCGGATTGAGCCATAATGCTCCTTTCAGGATCTCTTATGAAGATTATCAAATAGTGGACGAGACACTCTCATCTGATGATTCCACTGAAGAATTCCAGCAGACTGTGCTTCCCACTCGAAAAATTAAGCCAGCTGCTGAAGTCCATCTGGTCTAAGGACCGTGATGTTGATGGGGAAGCCTCCACGTCCACCTATAGAGGGCCTAGGGTCTTCCAAGTGGACCAGACCTTACAACGTTAATGTCTTCAGAGTGGAGATATCCTGAACAACCTCTTGTGGTTTCTAGGAGGTTCAGAGCTTTATTCCCAGTTGCTCAATGGGATCAATGGGGTCCTCCCAAGGTGGAAATGGCGGTGGCCAAATTGTCCCTGTGATGATTCTGCTGAAATATGGCTAAAACTCAAAGCTATATTTTGGGCTCTGGGTATAGTGTCTCCCTTCTTGCTTGCACTCATTCATAATGTGCACAGCCTACTCATAGGTATATTTATCTCCGCCCTCTAGTGAGCCCCGCTATGGACCCCCTCCAGTTTGCTTATCGGCCGAGCATTGGGGTAGATGATGCCATCATCCATCTTCTGCACAGGGCTCTGTCTCACCTGGAGAAACCAGGGAACACAGTGAGAATAATGTTCTTTGACTTCTCCAGTGCTTTTAACACCATACAGCCCAGGTTATTGAGGGACAAGCTGGGCCTTGCTGGAGTGGACCACCACCTCTCCAACTGGATCCTAGACTACCTCACAAATCGACCTCAATACGTGAGAGCCCGAGACTGTGTGTCAGGTACCGTGATCTGCAATACGGGGGCACCTCAGGGTACGGTTCTCGCCCCTTTCCTCTTCACACTGTACACTGCAGATTTTAGGTGCAACTCATCCAGCTGCTACCTACAGAAGTATTCTGACGACTCTGCAATAGTGGGTCTCATCACAGATGATGATGACAGGGAGTACAGAGAACTGAACCGGGATTTTGTGGACTGGTGCCAGCGGAACCACCTGAAGATTAACGCGGGGAAGACCAAGGAGATGGTGGTGGACTTCCGCAAAGGCAGATGCCCTCCAAATCCAGTGGACATCCTGGGGACGGGCATCGAGATTGTGAACACCTATAAGTACCTGGGTTTGCTCCTTAATAATAAGCTGGACTGGGCAGATCATATGGAGGCCCTGTACAGGAAGGGCCACAGCAGGCTCTACCTGCTTAGGAAACTGAGAACCTTTGGAATCCGGGGGGCACTTCTTAGAACTTTCTTCAACTCGGTAGTGGCATCAGCCATCTTCTTTGGAGTGGCCTGCTGGGGGAGCAGTATATCAACCAGGGACAGAAATAAACTTGACAAGCTGATTAGAAGGGCCAGCTCTGTCCTGGGGAGCCCACTGGACCCAGTGCAGGTGGTGGGTGACAAAAGGATACTGTCCGTGGTGAGCTCCATGCAGAAGAAGAAGTCCCATCCCATGCATGAGACTGTGATCGCGCTGAGCAGTACTGTCAGTGACCGACTGCTCCACCCTAGGTGTGAGAAGGAGCGCTATCGGAAGTCTTTCCTCCCCACCGCGGTTAGGCTGTACAACCAACACCGACCTAAGCGGAGATCATTACACACAGAGAACTGAAATATCTCTCTGCCTGTTATATCCCCCCCCCCTCCTCTGCTACGTCCTATCTGTCTGTCTGCTATTAATGTAATGCCTCTCACCTTGGAACATTCCTGTACATGTTGTATTTGTATTTGTATCTGCTTATCTTATCTTATCTTTGCTGCTGTAACACACTGAATTTCCCCATTGTGGGACTATTAAAGGACTATTATTATTATTATTATTATTATTATTATTGGCAGTAGTGGCCGGGCTGGAACAAAAGGGCTTTGTATCCATCACAGCAGGGACCCATTGTATTCCTACACAGCTCTGAGGGATCAAACAATAGTGCATTGTTCAAGCCTGGGCTGTTGATCAGATATGGCTGATAACATTGTATCCTTCCACTTGGTCTCAGCTCTATACAAAAGATCTGGACTTGATTGCATTAACTCATCAGACTTGCTGTTGCCGGTGACCTCATTCTGGGAGGTGGCATAAAGGGTATAAAAGATGAGGTAAGAGGTCTGTGGGAGGTGATTATGCTAAAGAGATTATACTATGGAGACTGTGCTGAGATTATGCTATGGAGATTGTGATGAGACTACTGGACTAATGCTGAGAGACTGTGATGAGAGCATGTAGGCTGGAATATACTGTGATGTCACATGCTAGGAGTTAATGCTGAGAAGCCTCCACTGGTGATCTCAAACATACCAGAGCATGTGTGAGTGTTGGACTACAGAAGCACATCAAGGAGATGTGTGGTAAAGTAACTATTTCACCTTTATCCCTTTTATTTTATTTTATCTTGTAACTAGTAACTGTTAATGCTTGCATATATCTGCATATCTGTTCTGAACTGTATATGTTAGATGTTAATACCGACCCATTTAGGGGTTAATAAATATATAAAATTTAGAAAGCTTGTCTTGTATTTATCTGGTGAACCCGACATTCACTGGCGGTGAGTGTGGTTTATATGAAAGAAGACTCAGGGGGTGGCCACAGCGGTGTTGGTGCACTGAGGATCTTTCACAGTCCCGCCACACTATGGTACCATCAGATGATGGAGCAAATTTGCACGACGCCATGGACAGGCGCATTGACAATACCCTCAAGAAGGCTTATTCAGCTGCGTCGGCCCAGACCACTGTGGCGGTTGCGTCTTATGAAGTGTCAGCCAAATTACGTACTGACCTGGTCTAGCTTGAGAGTGACATCGTCTCTGGAATCTCCAGAGACGAGCTGCTGGGGTTTCTAGGCTCGGTTTCCCTGGCAGCCGAATATTTAGCAGAGGCCTCCCACCATCAATTAAGGCTGGCGGCCAAATCCATGGCACTTACCACTGCAGCATCAGGACCTCTATGGTTAAAACCCTGGAGAGCTGATTTCCCCTCAAAAAATAATTTGTGCACATTGCCCCTTGAGCCAGGTAGAGTCTTTGGCAGTGCCCTAGACGAGATCCTAGAGGGCTTGGCCGACAGGAAGGGTAAAACTTACCCCAGGCCTTTAGAGGTAGGTCTGACTCTGGCCGTTGTAGAGGCTATCCGCCTCGTCGTGGACGGCAGTCTCAGAGTGGCTCTAGATATTCCTCTAGAGGCGACGGCCGGAGATTCCCGAAGTCTGATGATAAAGAGAAGCCAGAAGTAGCTTTTGACATCAGAAACAGTCTTCCTGTGGCCGAGATTCCTGTCGGGGGCCGTTTCTCCCACTTTCAACTGCTGGCAGGAAAAAGTTCAAGACCTATGGGTCCTGCAGGTAATCCAAAGAGGATATGCAATAGAGTTCCTCCATCCTCCTTAGGATCGGTTTGTGTTAACTCGCAGCCTCCCTACAATGCAGCAGATCACATTGGAATGCTCCATCCGAGAGTACATTCACAACGGAGCCCTGGAGGAAGTCCCTTCTCTAGAAGAAGGATCCAGTGTCTATTCTCCCGTCTTCCTAGTGCCAAAACCGACAGACAAGTGGAGAATGATCATAGACTTATGGTTCCTCAACCGCTTCATCAAAAAGAAGCGTTTCCGTATGGAAACCATAAAGTCTGTTTATCACCTTTCTCCTCCAAGGCGATGTTTTTGTGACTTTGGATCTAAAAGACACTTATTTACATATTCCTATTTACTCTCCACACAGAAGGGTTCTAAGGATTGCCGTAGTAGTTTCCGGCCACAGGAAACACTTTCAATTCACAGCACTACCCTTCGGGATCTCCTCTGCTCCCCACACCTTTACAAGTTAGTGGCCCCTATAGCGGCCGCCCTCAGGCTTCAGGGGATATTCTTGGTGCCTTATCTAGACGACTGGTTGTTAAAGGCCCAGTCAGAGTCTGTTCTGCTCCAGTACCTACAGACAGCCGTTTCCCTGCCTCAGAGTCTGGGATGGCTTATAAACTGGGAGAAGTCAAAAACGATCCCTTCAACCAAAGGAAGTTCCTCCACTACTTCCTAGATTCAGTCCGCCTGCAAATCTCCTTGACACCAGCAAGGAAGGAGAAGCTGGTTGTGGTAGTCCGGCACCTCTTTAAAAAGCCGATAGCTTCCATCAGAACATTGATGAAGATCCTGGGCTTGATGTCTTCCTCAGTGGAGGCAGTCCCAGGGGCCTTGTGGCACTTAAGTCCCCTCCAGAGAGAACTACTAGAGGCTTGGGATCGCACCCTTCTTACACTCAGCAAGAAGATTCGACTCTCCCCCAGGACCCGTTTTTCCCTCAACTGGTGGTTACACCTGAAAGACGGAAGGTCCACGGTCCAACCTCCTTGGACCCTGTTGACTACAGATGCATCCTCACAGGATGGGGAGCCCATTTGGACGAAAACTCCATAAAGGGAGTCTGGAGCGCTCCAGAAAGGAGGACCTCGTCCAACTGGAAGGAGCTCAGAGCTGTATATCGTGCCTCGCCTCTTCTCAAGGGAAGAGCAGTCAAGATCCGGTCAGACAATATGACCACAGTGCTGTACGTGAACAGACAGGGAGGCACCAGATCACCAACCCTCCCCTGGGAGGCAGATCTGATATTTACATGGGCAGAGAAAAATCTAACCCATTTATCCGCAGTTCACATCAAGGGCTCCCTGAACATAGTAGCGGATCGGTTGAGTCGGGGGTCATGCCATATCAGGAGAATGGTCACTCAATCCAGAGGTCTTTCATCAGATTATCCTGAAATACGGTCTCCCGGAAATAGACCTCAGGGCAACCGACTCAACGCCAAGGTGGAGACGTTCTGTTCCCTTTACCAGGAGGACAATCCCTTGGCAATGGATGTCCTGTCCATCCCTTGGAGGTCCAGGCTGGCATACATTTTCCCTCCAACTCCAATGATACCGAAGGTATTTATTAAAATCAGACAGGACCAAGTCTCTGTGATAGCCATCATTCCATTCTGGCCAAAAAGAGCTTGGTTTTCCCAACTCATGGAGATGAGTCGAGGGATATATTGGAGGCTTCCCCCCATCCAGAACCTGGTTTCCAAAGGATCTCTGAAGTGCCAGGATCTCTGGAGATTCAACCTGACAGCCTGGAGGTTGAGCAGTCCCTACAGCAGGATAGAGGACTGTCAGAGGCCGTCCTGAAGACCCTTTCTTCTGCAAGAGCAGACTCTACCAATAAGAACTACCAGAGGACAGCCAAGATTTTCTTGGAGTGGTGCTCCAAGAAGGGTAATAATAATCTAGAAACCTTCAACGGCTGATATTTTAAATTTTCTTCAGGACGGTTTGGATAAGGGCCTTGCCCCTGCCACTTTGAAGGTGCAGATTGCGGCCCTCTCCGCTCATTTGAACAGACGTCTGTCTCAGGATCCTCTGGTTGTAAGGATCCTTAAAAGGGCAATGAGGCTAAAGCCCTCGGTGTCATCTCCGGTTCCCTGGAGGGACATTGCAGTAGTCCTTGCAGACCTGTGCGGTCCTCCATTTGAACCCTTGGAGACTACGGAGTTAAAATATTTAGCCTACAAAACCACTTTGCTGGCTATTACATCTGCCAAAAGAGTAGGGGAACTCCAGGCTCTCTCTTCTAGAGAACCGTACATTTTGTTTTTTGCAGATAGGGTGCACCTTAGGTTTGCCTGGGTTTAACCCTAAGGTCCCCTCATGCTATAATAGCAATCAGCTAAATTTGTTACCTGTGTTTTTTCCCCACTCCAACCTCTGAGGAGGAAGAAAAACTCCACACCTTAGATGTGGTAAGGTGTCTGCGGATTTACCTATCCCGCACTCAACCGTTTAGGAAGGCCGAAAACCTACTAATCAACATGCAGGATAAAAACAGAGGCCTCAAGGCTTCCAAGCCTACTCTATCCACATGGATCAAGGAGACAATTAAGTCTTCCCTTCTTATTCAGGAGTTACTCCCTCCAATCTTTTCTACGGCCCACTCGACCAGGGCTGTGTCGACTTCTTGGGCTGAGAATCGGTCCTTACCATTGGACCAGATTTGTGCGGCTGCATCATGGTCATCTCAGTTGACCTTTTGTTAAACATTATCATTTAGACGTCCGCAGTTTCTAGACAACTGCCTTTGGTCAGACAGTCCTTTACGTTGTAAGGCGAGGAAACCCTCCCTAGGGGAATTACTTGCTATCTCCCCATAATGTGCTGCCGTCGGACGTAAGGGGAATCGTTGATTGTAATGTCAATCTGTATTCCCTTAGTCCTGACAGCAGCACAAGGCTTCCCTCCCTAGAAGCTTGTTTCCTGCTACTTTATAATTTACACAGTGGAGGGAGTTCTCTAGTGCCCTCTTATAGGGCCAGTAGGAGGCACCTTTTTGGTGCTAATTAAAGGTTCCACCTGTCCTAAAACAACACACAGGGGCAGAGATACCCCATATTATGCTGCTGTCAGGACTAAGGGAATACAGATTGACATTACAATCAACGATTTTTCACAATATTGCCTCAATAAAAAATGTTCAATAAAAAGTGATCACGAGGTCAGATGAAACCCAAAATGGTACAAATAAAAAGTACAGCACATCCCAAAAAAAATAATCCCTCAACCAGCTCTGTCAACATAAAAATAAAAATATTATGCCTTTCAGAAGATGGCAAAAATAATTTATTTTTTTCCCTAAATGGAATTTTATTATGCAAAATTTGTAACACATAAAAAAACAACATAAATTAGGTATCGCTGTTATTGTACCGACCCACAGAATAAAGATATCATGTTACTTATGCTGTATGGTGAATTGCAAAAAAGCAATGCCAGATTTTTTATTTTTTTTAAATCTCACCCATAAAAGAGTTATTGTCATAGGAGCTAGTGAAGAAATAGTGTGGGATTTGGTATACCCAATGTACTCTCCACTGCTTACATATTCACTTCTGTCTGTGAAACAAATGTTCACTACACCATTTGATAAATTCTTTGAGGGGTGCAGTTTACAAAATGGGGTCACTTTCTGGTGGATTCCACTTTACTGGCACCTCAGGAACTAACCTAAATATAGATCTGCGCTCTGAAAGGCAAACCCTACTTCTTTTCTGTGTGCCCAAATAGTAGATTATGCCAATATATGACATTGTTGTACCCAGGATACCCCACGAAGGGTATGTTCACACGAAAATTAAGAGGGCCTAATCAGCAGGGAGTCTCAAGCCGCAGACACCATGGCTGAATCCGCCGAGGAATACTTAGCAATATCGAGCAGGACACTTCTTTTTTTTTTTCTGCTGCGATCTCTGCCTCCCATTGAAAACAATGGGAGGCTGATTCTGGGCATAATCTTCCCGGGATTCGGGGGCAAAATCCGCGGCAAATTCCACCGTGTGAACATACCCTTAACTATCAAATGTGGATACAAACTGCTGTTTGGGCACACAGCAGGGTACAGAAGAGAAGCAGCGCTATTTGGGTTTTGGAAGCCAGGCCAATTTTGCAGTATGCCAGTGAAGTGGAATTCTGAAACATGTGATCCCACTTTAGAAACTACACCTCTCAAGCAATTTATCTCAGGGTACAGTGAACATTTTTTCCACTCAAGTGTTGCATTAATTTATTTTCCAGAAATTAATGCACCATCAGCTGTGCAAAGTGAAAATAACAATTTTTCCAGAAAAAGAGAATTTCATTGCACAATATGTTGTGCCCAGCTTGTGTCAGAGACGAATGCTCCAAAAGCTGTTGTACAATGGATAACCCGCTTAACAATTTTTGGAGTGTGTGTCTCTGCTGTCACAAGTTGGGTGCAACACATCGGGCACTGAAATGGTGTATCTCTGAAAAAATAGCAATTTTAACTTTTCACTGTGCATTTATTTCTGGAAATTAAAATAATGCGATACTCGAGGGGTAAAAAGGCTCGCTCTGCCCCTTGATACATTCCTTGTGGGGAGTAGTTTCCAAAATAGGCGGTCCATTTTTTTTTTTTTTAAATTGTGCACAGACCCTCTGCAATTGCTCACCAATGCAGTATAAATAACCAAATTAGGCCTCAAATGCACATAGTGCTTCTTCATTTCTGAGCTCTGACTTTTTAAAAAGAAAGATCAGGGCCGTATGTAGGGTGTTTCCAAAATCAGGAAACAGAGTATAATAACTGGAGAGCTGACTTTTCACAGTGCCATGAGATGACGTATTTGGCACTGAAATGGCCTATCTGGGAAGATGTCAATTTTTATTTTGTATCATCTGCTGCGTATTTCATTTTGGTAAACATCTGTTGGGTCAAAATGATCACTATACCCTTTGAGGGATGCAGTTTCCAAAATGAAGTCACTTCTTCGCACTCTCCACTGCATTAGCACTATAGGGGCAAATATGTCATGTCTCCTGAAAATGATTCTGCCCTCCAAAAGCCTAATAGCGCTCCCTGCCTTCTGTACCCTGCCGTGTGCCAAAACAGCAGTTTTCCTACACATGCGGGGTATTTCTGTAGTCAGGAGAAATTGCGTAACAAATAGTGGAATATATTTTCTCCTTTTTTTTTTTTTTTCCAACTGTAACTTTTATTAGTTTTCCAGTGAAGAACAAAATCATCCAATGCAGATCCAATGGAGCAATAGGTAGTAACCATGAGAATAGGAAACAAGGGGAAACACAGAAGGGGAGAAGATAGCAAGGGGAGGGATGGGTGAGGGTATCAGAGACCTTGCAGAATAAAATAGGAGTCCCACGTAGACCAAATAGATTGGAACACATCTATCATGCAGTTAAGAATAGCAGTCAAAAATTCTAAGCTGCGGACATTTTTCATGCGAGCCATGAGGGCGGGCCTCGTAGGAGGATGGACACTCCTCCAGTGAAAGGCAATAAGCAGCAGTGCACAGATATAGAAAGAGTTTAGCAGTTTTTTTTTTTACCAAGGTGCCTACAAGGGAGCTTAAGAACATAAGTAAGAGGATCTGCAAGAAGAGGTATCAACCCCTTCACCTCTGTCCAAAAAGATAGGATCAGAGGGCAGTTCCAAAAAAAAATGGTATATCACTCCAAGTGCCACTGAATGGGCGAGATCTCTCTATCAAGTGCCTCGTGCTATTTCAACATATGCTTATGAAGGGGGGATCTGTCCTTCTAGCGAGGAGAGGAGCCTATATATAGTTAAGATAAGTCCTTTCGTAGAAGTACCAGCCCGGCATAATCTCTCAAAGTAGTAGACAGAGACCCGAGGGGCCTGATAGAGAATGGTCAAAAAATGGCCAACTTGCTGGTAAGGGAACCATTCAGACGCAGGGAGTTGCATAGCAGAATTAAAATAAAAGGTCTGAGCTCCAAAGTTAACGATCAATCAAATCCACCACCTGCATGACTCCAGGGGCGCACCATAGCAGCTGTGAATCCACCTGGGAGGAGCAGATTGAAGAGGAAAGAAACCATAGAGCAGTTTTGCAAGGTTACAGGGAAGAGTTTATAGCATATCGCTCTAATAAATCGGATGAGACCTAGGAGGGTGGTGGCAGGCGAGGGAGCGAGCGGGACCATAACAATACATCATGGAATGTGGAATCAGGTGACGTTTTGAGCCAAAAATAGCTTTTTGAAGGGAACTTCTCAAGACGGGGAACTGCTATAGGAAGAGTCTCAAAGAAGTATAGGAGTTTCGGGAGCAGGGTCATCTTAATTGCCGGTTTGCGACCAATGAGGGATATATGTAGAGGGCCATTTATCAAGTAGGGATCGGAGGTCATGAAACAAATGAGGATAGTTAACCGAATACAGAGTGGAGTAGGAGGAGGATAACTGAATTCCCAGGTAGCAAATGGAGCGGTCCTTCCACTGAAAATCATAGTTATGGTGAAGCAGTTTTACAGAAGCATGTGGTGTTTAGGGGGAGAGCCTCTATCTTTGAGGAGTTCACCTTATAATCAGAGAGAGGTCACCATACTCCCGTAGGAAGACTCAGTAGGATGGTGTGGGGATTAGTGAGGGTGTTTTCCGCGAAAAGGCTAATTTTAAATTCTTTATCTTGCACATTGATTCCTGTAACATCTGAGTTTGAGTGTATCTGGGCCTCTAGAGGCTCTATGCAGAGAGCAAAGAAGAGGCAACCTGGCAAGTGCTGTTGTGGATAGGAAAGGACGCCGAGGTTGTGTGGGGAAGTTTAACAACTGCCGAGGGGAGAGAATAGAGTGCTCTAATTGCCGAGAGGAAGGCTCTTGAGAAGCTATATTTCTCTAAAGTGGCAAGCATAAAGAACCAATCTAAGTGATTGAAGGCCTTCTCAGTGTCTAGGCTGAAAAATAGAGTAGGCGTAGCAGAACTATTGGCTGCATCAATCAAGTCCATAGCCCTTCTGGTATTGTCGCCTCCCTGACGACAGGGCACAAAACCCACCTGGTCCTTGTGGAAGAGAGAGGGAAGTCAAACATTAAGCCGATTAGCCAAAAAAGTTTGAAGTCAGAGCTCAAGAGTGCAATGGGCAGTAATTGGAGCACTCTTGGAGGTCTTTATTAGATTTGGGAACCAGGAAAATGTGGGAATGGAGCATCGTCTGCGGGATGGGGTTTCCGTCGAGGAAAGAATTAAAGAGACGACGCATGGGGGGGGACAAGACCCTTCTGGAAGGTCTTGTAGTAGAGGCAGGTGAATCTTGCCATTAGGGAGTTCCTTAAGTACTCCTGTAATCTCTTTGTCTGAAATTGGGGCATTAAGAGAATCTGGGGCAGAAGAGGGAAGGGAGGCGGCACACAGCTAGGAATTCTCTCAATTTCTGGGGATCAGGGCAGGGGCCTGATGGGTTCCGCGATGGAAGGTTATACAGTTTGGTATAATAGGTCTGAAAAGCAGAAGCGATAGTGTCAGCGTGGTGTTGGAGAGTGTCCGAGAAATTATGGACTGCATGAGGGAAGAGACTCAATTATTTAGCAATGTTTTGGCCAATAGAGTATGTGCCTTGTTGCTCCACTCATAATAGCGCTGGTGAATATAGACGAGGAGTCGTTGAGTGGCATGAGACGCCAGATCATGTAGGTACGCTTGAGCCGCCACCAGTTGATAGGGACAA
This sequence comes from Leptodactylus fallax, assembly GCA_947044405.1. Lineage (NCBI taxonomy): Eukaryota > Metazoa > Chordata > Amphibia > Anura > Leptodactylidae > Leptodactylus > Leptodactylus fallax. The sequence goes on along the minus strand of CAMRHE010000007.1, from coordinate 6,293,730 downwards.
GGAAGGGCGGGCCGCTAACTGGTCAGTAAGCGTACATATTTGTGCAGTCAAAGCAAGCTCTCAAGCCCTCCTATCCTTCTTAAGCTGACCGCCTTATGCATTTCCCAGAGGACAGAGAAAGAGGCTACAGAGTGTTCATTGTCCCTAAAGGAGTCAAGTAGGTGCATACGCAGGGTAGTGTGATTAGGAAAAGAATGTTTAAGGTGCCTGTGACAATGACTAGTTGGGACAGGCATCGGAGATAGAGAGAGAGATAGATATAGGGGCGTGATCGGACCTATGTCGGCCTCAGTTAGCAGGCAGAGTGTAAGGGCATTCCAGAAGAAATAGTCTATTCTGGAATGTGTGTTATGGGGATGAGAAAAGAAATGATAGAAATGGAGGGATTTTTGATACGCCAGAGATCAAAGAGGGAATGGGACCTAATCAGTCGGTGGAATTACCTGGAAAGCTGGGGCGGAGTAGCACTTCTCGAACCACTATGTTAAGACAGCCTATCCATAGTATTGGAAAACATCATATTAAAATCTCCACCTAACAATCAGGCTGCACCAGAGTGAATCCGCAGATGACCAAGAACCTTCCGGAGAAAAGGGATCTGGGAAGTGTGGGCATAAATGTTACAGAGAATGATGTGCTGACCATAGAGAAGGCCTTCTAAAATAATATACTGGCCTTGGGGAATTAGATGGGAGGCGGTAACCATGGTAGGGCATGTCCAGGACACAAGGAAAGCTACCCCAGCCTTACGGTGGGTGTGGAAGGCCGAGAAGGAAATAGGGAAGTAATGTCTGGCAAAGTTAAACGTGCCAGTGTGATCGAAGTGGGTCTCCTGGAGGAAAGCTACGTCCACCTGGAGGGACCGCAGCTCGCATATGACCATGCGCCTCTTAGTGTTAGAGCCCAGACCTTTGACATTCAAACTAATGCGCATAACCATTGGGAGGCAGAGTAGGTAGAGAAGCAAATTTAAGAGTAGATCTCACCCAGTAGATGTGGAGTCAGGGGATATCAGGTAAAGGAGGATATATGGAGACAGGTAGCACAGGAGTCTGAAAAAAAAAGATGATATCTAGACCTAGGACGGAAAAAGTGGGAGGGGGAGGAAGAAGGCAGAGGACCAACACACAGGAGACAAAAAATATAAACCAACAAGCAGTACATTGTGGGCAGGACTAAAATCTCTTAGTTGGGAGCAGAGTGCAAATCTTAAAACCAATATATGCAAGAAGGACCAAGTGGATCCATATCACGGATGCACAGCTGGTTAAGGCACCCAAGGTGGGAGGGCAGCCAAGAAACTACATTTTCTCCTTTAACCTCTTGTAAAAATGAAAACTTTGCGGCTAAATGAACAAAATGATCAGTATCGCCCTTGATAAATTCCTTGAGGGGTGTAGCCTCCAAAATGGGGTCATGTTTGGGGGTTTTCTGGTATTATAAGGGTATGCAAATGAAACATGGCACCCAAAAACTATTCCAGCAAAATTTGCCCTCTAAAAGTCAGATAGTGATCTTTCCAGTCATAGCTCCTCCATGTGCCCATACGTCAGTGTACCAGCACATATGGGGTACTGTTATGATCAGGAGAAAAATGTTAGTTGGTTATTTTCTTTTACCCCTTTGTGAAGATGAAAAATTTGGGGCTAAAGCGACATTTATTACCATGTCCCAATGGTAATAAATTCAGTGAAAAACCTGTACGGTCAAAATATTCACTATACCAATTGATAAATTCATTGGGGGTCTAGTTTCCACTGTTTTGGCACCTCACAGGCTCTGCAAATGCAACATGGTGCCTGTAACTGATCACAGCAAAATCGGCAAAATCAACAAATTGTGTGATGCATTTTCCCATTTAACCCCTTATGAATTTGTAAATATTAGGGCTAAATGAACATATTAGTAAAAGAAAATGAAACATGTAAATTTCACCTCCATTTGTCTTAATTCCTGTTAAATGCTTATAGGGTTAAGATATTCGTATATGTTGTTTTGGCTTATTTAAGGGGTGAATTTTTTAACGGGTGATTTATACGGGTTTCTAATAGAGTCCTTTCAAGACCCCTTCAGAACTGAATTAGTCCCTTGAAAAATGGGTTTTGGAAATTAAACTTAAAAGCCTTTTAATGTCCGAAAAAATTAAAGAGTGATTAAAGGTTGAAGCCAACATAAAGAAGAGGTATGGAAAATTAGATTTATGAACTAGTTTGGGTGGTATGGCTATCTTTTATGAAAAGCATATCATTTCAAACTTTTTAAACTGCATATTTTTATAAATTTCCACCAAATTTCTTATTTTTTCGTAATTAAACACTAAAAATATCAACCAAAATTCACCACTAAGATGAAGTACAATGTGTCACGAAAAAATAATCTCAAAATCACTTCGGTGATTTAAAGTGTTTCAAAGTTATTGCAGCAGGAACAGGTCAGATTTGAAAAATCGAGCTCTGTGAGAAAGTCAAAAACCGTGCGTTTTATAGTCCCTGCAAAGTGGAAAGGATTCTAGCGAATCACATCCACACATTGCAGAAAAATATGCACAGCGGGAATGCTGCAATCTCCAAAACTGTCTCGTTTTTGGAAATCGCATGTCAATTATACCTAAGGAAACGCTGATGGTTGATTTTCCTATAGGTACAACTGAAGTCCACAGAGACCTTTTTCTTTGAAAAGTGCGGCAGGAAAAAAAAACACAGTATGGGGCCTTAGCCTAAAGCTGTTTTCTCCAAATCTACATAAGTGACTTACATAGCAAAAGTATGTGGTATATCACTGTAATGTGCTCTGTAACATAGTGGCAGTTGAATATGATTGAGAGGCTGTATACTCGCTGCCAGGGGTTTTGGGATATTATACACCTCTGGTAGCCAGGGCAATTTTCATAGATTTGAGTTGCACAAATAAAACCTAAATTGCAACTTTGAAATATTGTACTCACCCCTCCCCCCATACCTATACATTTTCTGAAAGTAGACACCTGCATCATTGTCACTTGGTACTATATACGAACAGGCACCTTCATGCAATTTTGATTTAAAGTGTGTTTTATAAAAAAAAAAAATTGCAAATAAATTTATATTGGTTGCTAAAGGTGTAAACCAAACAAAAAGTTTTATGCACCACAGCTCCTAAAAATAATAGTTCAACATGTGCAGAGTTCATTCATATCACTAAAGCCAGATTACAGCTGCATGCCACATATCTTTGTAAATTCAACAGAACTCAAAGGAATACAAATCTGCTTTTAGGATAAGGCCCCACGTTGCGGAAATGCACCTTTTATTGTTGCAGATTTTGCTGCAGTGTTTTGAGCCAAAGCCAGGTGGGAATTGAGCAGAAGGGAGAAGTATAAGGACTTCCTATATACAGTGCCTTGCAAAAGTATTCGGCCCCCTTGAACTTTTCAACCTTTTGCCACATTTCAGGCTTCAAACATAAGGATATAAAATTTTAATTTTTTGGTGAAGAATCAACAACAAGTGGGACACAATCGTGAAGTGGAACAAAATTTATTGGATATTTTAAACTTTTGTAAAAAATAAAAAACTGAAAAGTGGGGCGTGCCAAATTATTCGGCACCCTTAAGTTAATACTTTGTAGCGCCACCTTTTGCTGCGATTACAACTGCAAGTCACTTGGGGTATGTCTCTATCAGTATTGCACATCGAGAGACTGAAATTCTTGCCCATTCTTCCTTGGAAAACAGCTCGAGCTCAGTGAGGTTGGATGGAGAGCGTTTGTGAACAGCAGTTTTCAGCTCTTTCCACAGATTCTCGATTGGATTCAGGTCTGGACTTAGACTTGGCCATTCTAACACCTGGATACGTTTATTTGTGAACCATTCCATTGTAGATTTTGCTTTATGTTTGGGATCATTGTCTTGTTGGAAGATAAATCTCCGTCCCAGTCTCAGGTCTTTTGCAGACTCCAACAGGTTTTCTTCCAGAATGGTCCTGTATTTGGCTCCATCCATCTTCCCATCAATTTTAACCATCTTCCCTGTCCCTGCTGAAGAAAAGCAGGCCCAAACCATGATGATTGCACGCCCCACTTTTCAGTTTTTTATTTTTTACAAAAGTTTAAAATAACCAATAAATTTCGTTCCACTTCACAATTGTGTCCCTCTTGTTGGTGATTCTTCACCAAAAAATTAAAATTTTATATCTTTATGTTTGAAGCCTGAAATGTGGCAAAAGGTTGAAAATTTCAAGGGGGCAGAATACTTTCGCAAGGCACTGTATCTTCCATTCCTTTTAGTAGCCTTGACTTTGGCTCAAACAACTGCAGCAAAATCTGCAACAAAAAAAATTTAAGCCCCACGTTGCAAAAACGCTGAAATTTAGAGTACCTGTAAAGTGGATGGGATTCTGGCTAATCCCATGCACACAATGCAGAAAAAAATCTGCAGTGGAAAAGTTGCGTTTTCAAAAACGTTTCTTAAAATCGTAGCATGTCAATTATACCTGCGGGAACGCTGGTGTTTTGTGTATAGCTACAATAGGGGCAGTAAGTTGGGGCAGAGCAAAACTCTGTGAAATCACAATGAAAAACGCTGCAGAAAATAAACAAATTGCGTTTTCGCCACATTTTGTTCCACAGCGTTGCACAGCTGCGTGGGGCCTTAGCCTAAAACTGGAAATGTTAAAAAAGTCACCCTATAAAATATAGAGATTACACACTGTGAAAAGCAATTGCACCCCTAAACCCTATATATTTCTTGAAAGTAGACAACCTGAAGATTACATTTGACTCAATGGGTTTGATAGCTATGTCCACTTTTTTTTAAAATAACCACAAACATCAACTACTACAAGAGTTGATACTCTCAAAAACACTGATATAGAAGACAAGCAATAGTTTGCTGTAATTCACTAATATGTAAAAATCTATACTGCACATTGCAAACCGTTACTGTGATACCAAAATCAAAATTTTTCTAATTTGCTACTAACATGCATGCTCAAGCAACCCCTTTCTGCAAACAAAATGTACTTTCCAAAAACTGCAAGATGTGAGAAATTCATACATACTGTGAGTGTGAACCCAGAGGGCGCTATTGAGCGACCCAGGGCCAGGTCTGAAAAGGCCCTCAGCCACACCTTTGGTTGGGGCGTAACTCCAGAATGCTGGGGGGAAATCTTCAGGAAGCAGGAAGTCGTGGACCTAGCCAAAGACAGACAAGGCGGTCTGTTCCCAGAGGGCTGGGGTCCTGAGAGGACTTACAGAGCCAGGCTGCTTGTTGCCCCAGAGATCAGTCAGGGAGCAAGCCGTGAGTTAGGGCCTGTGTGTGGCCTAGGTCATTTGTTATTTTGTGTATGTTTCCGAAACTGAATAAAAGCCATTTTGTTTTGAATTGGCACCGTCTGAACGCTGTCTCTCCGGTGCCCAGTACCACAACCACTGCTGTCGGGATCAGGAGTCTGCCGCCATTGAGATTAATCCCCCTAAATTGTCACAATACTAAATATATTTATTTACAGGTGTTAAAGAAACGCCAAAATCGCAGAAATGTGCCAACCAATTTTATGCATGCAAATGAAATAGGGGCTTACATAAGAATATAATTTCTTAATTTTTATGTGACAAATTGCTTTTTTTATTGGTACCATTTCATATTCTATAAGATGTACTGGGAAGCTGAAAGAAATTCAGAATGGGGTGTAACTGAAAAAAAGAATGTGTTTATGTGACTTTCTTATGGGCTTCATTTTTACAGTATTAACTGTGCAGCCATGCACATGTCACCTATATTCTATGGGTTGGTATGAATCCGGAGATATCAAATTTATATAGCTTTGTTTATGTTTTAACCCCTTTAAAAATCTAAAACTTTGCAAAAAAATTTTTTTTCCTGGAGTCACCATATTCTGACACCCAGAACTTTTTTTATGGGGTCAGATGTAATTTTTAGATATACTATTTTGAAGAATCGCTTTGCTCTGTTTTTATTAAAATTTTTAAGAGAGGTGAAACAGTGAAAAAAAGAGCAGTTGATTTTTTTCCCCCATGGGAAATCTTTTTTTATAACTTTGTAGAAAGGGGGTTTTCAAACAGAGAGATATCTAATGTGTATTTCTGCCTGCCCAATAAAGGCAAAATACAGTGCCACTCTTCTCCAAATTCTTCTTCAAATTCAGTGTCAAAATCCTCATCTGTTTTTGACAAGCAAAAAAAATCGGCTTCAAATTCCTTCAAATTGTGCAACTTTCTTACAGGCTTCGTTTTTAGGGCATTCTTAGTGCAGCTAAATGACATGTCACCTGTATTCTATGGATGGGTATGATTCTGGGGATATCAAATTTCTAAAGAAATTTTAAAAATGTATTATATTTTAACCCCTTCAAAATCAAAAACTTTGAAATAAAATAATTTCGCCACATTCTGACACCCGTAACTTTTTTATATTTCCATGTACAGGTATGGATAAGGAGTCTCTTTTTGTTGGGCCAGATGTACTTTTTAGTTATACCATTTTGGCATTCGCTGTACGGGGAAAATATTTTTATATGTTTGTAGACCAGGCATTTTCAAACATGGGGATGTATAATTTGTTTATGTTTCTTTTTGTTTATTTATTGTTATTTGAAATCCAGAGAAAGGGGGGTGATTTAAATGTTTAGTTTTTTATAGATTCTTAAAATAGATTTTTAAGTGATCCTCAAACTAATCCTGTCACAATAATATAAAATTATACATAATATAACATGCTGTGCAAATACCACATATACCAAATTTTTTTGCGACAATACTTTTTACCCAGGGAAACCCCTTTAATGTCCTCTCTAAATTCTTGTAGTGAGAGAAGAAGCAAACTGGGGGAGGGAGTTCCTTTAATCCCTTTAAGCACACAGTCTAAAACCCACTTAAGTCTAAGGCCCCACGTAGCCGGCCACAGCAAAAAAGTGCTGTAGAAAAAAACGCGGCAGCAAGGTATTGTGGTTTTCCCACTGTGCTTTTCACAGAAAATCAGCAGAGGTTTCCTCTGTGGACTTTCTGCTACCATTGTACCTATAGGGAAACCACCAGCGTTTCTGTAGGTATAATTGACATGCTGCAATTTCCAAAACCGCGGCGGTTTTGGAAATTGCAGCATGCCCGCTGTGTTGTATTTTCCCACAATGTGGATGGGATTCGCTTATGCCATGTGGGGCGCCGACCTAATGGGGGTTTTCCCATCTCCTTCTCTGACCAGTTTGCCTACTGTCTCTTTTTCTCACTTCATGTATTCTTCAGCAAGCTGGTGGGCGGGCTTTAACTGTTTCATGGAAAGGACACTATGAAGTACCTCAGTAGAAATAGACATTGCCTTTACCATGAGAGATGATTTATTATGATTACTAGAAATGTATAATAATGCATATCAAATATGTATAGTAAATGTATGTTACATTACTCAGGTTTGGAGAACACTTACATGCTGCTACGACATTTGGTTTGATCGCTGAACTGCTCACAGGGAGGGGCTGTGAGTTTGTAAATGAAATGTCACAGCTGTGCTCAATGACTTGAAAACAAAGCTGATAAAAGGTACTGAATTAAAATAGGATATATATACAATGAAGTGTTTTGAAATGATGCATCCTGTTATTTGAGCCTTCATTTTAAAAATCTGGATAACCCCTTTAATAATCCATGGGATCCATTGTACAATACAACATAGTACTAATGTACATGTATAGACTAGGTTTTTCGGAACAATGATAAATTATGTCCTTTCTTATCCCGCTTTTGGAACACACTCTGCACCTTTATTGGGACTTCCCTCTCTTACCAGTTTGTGGGACTTCACTTTGAAAGTGTTGTCCTGGTACAATACATGCACTTTCAGCTCCAGACATACTGAGGTCCTACCCTTCTCTGTCCCAAAATATCTGAGTCTTGAAAATTGCCTTCTGAAAGTGAATGACTGGCTCATAATGTTCAGGGTGTGGGGTCCACATTAGGTGTTTAACTTCAGGAGTTGCTTCAGCTATTGTTCTGGGGCACCTCCTTGGGGTTCTCTCATCACTGGATGATGAAAATGATGAGAAAAAAAGAGAAATTGGGCCAGGAAGGAATATGCTTCCTCTGCTGAATACAGCCTTTGGTATGTTCGGGAGCTTTGGGACATGTTTCATTTGTGTTGTGCTTTTACATGTGTATTCAAACGCAGAACACACAGAAGTAGAGAGCTATAAAAAGAACTGTACTAAAACTACCTGAAATTTACCTACATACTGTATACAGAGAGAAAGACTACTATGTACTGAATATTTTTAACTAATGGGGGGGGGGGAATCCTGTGCCAAAATATTGGATACCTTCATCATTAAAGACAGAGAGGGTAATTTGATTACCGAACTCACAGATAGGAATGGGCTACTCCATTACACTAGCAATCACCCCTCCAGGAAAAAGGAATCTCTCCCCTGATCCCAATTTCAAAGAGTAACTTGCATCATGTCTGACCAATTCTTCAGGCTTCAAGATATGATGTCAAAATTCAAACAACACGGATATCCACCTCCACTCCTACAAAATACACTCTTGCGATGCACATCACAACCACCACTGTCAAACGCATCCAAACCCAAATGGATTTCCTTTGTACACACCTACCACCCCATGAGACATTAGGTTGAAAAGGTTATACAAAAACACTGGCCACTTTTGAAGAAATCATATCCCCATAACCCGGAATTCTCACAGCTAGTTTTACTGTGATCTAGACATATAAAAAATCAACTCATAAGAGCAGACATAGGCAGTCTCACGGCAGTCTCACTAAGGTACCTTTCCCTGCCTACACTGCCTGTGCTGCAGCAACATTATTCATTATTTTACCAACCCCATAGTGGTTAACCCTATTCCTATCAGAGAATATTACACCTGTGACACAACCACTTCATAATCTGGTGAAGTGTCTTTTTTCTTTTTTTTTTTTTGAGTTGGAAGGGACCTCAAGTGCCATCGAGTCCAACCCCCTGCGAGTGCAAGTTTTCCTAAATAATCCCAGCTATATGTTTATCCAGTTTCCACTTGAAGATTTCCACTGATGAAGAACTCACCACCTCCTGTGGCAAACTATTCCACTCCCTCACTACCCTCACTGTCAGAAAGTTTTTCCTAATGTCTAATCTGTATCTCCTTCCCTTTAGTTTCATTCCATTGCTTCTTGTACTTCCTTCCGCTAGGGAGAATAGGGTAGATCCCTCTGCACTATGACTACCTTTCAGATTTTTGTAAACCGCTATTAAGTCTCCCCTTAGCCTTCTCTTCTGCAAACTAAACAATCCCAGTTCTTTTAGCCGTTCCTCATAGGACATGGTTTGCAGACCTTCCACCATTTTAGTTGCTCTTCTCTGGACTTGCTCCAATATATCGATATCTTTCTTAAATTGAAGTGTCCAGAACTGTACACAGTATTCCAGGTGGGGTCTGACCAGGGCAGAGTACAGCGGAATAATTACGTCTCTTGATCTAGATTCAATGCTTGTCTTGATACATCCTAAAATTTTGTTAGCCTTTTTTGCAACAGCACCGCACTGTTGGCTCATGTTGAATTTGTGATCTACTATTACTGTATACCCAAGTCCTTTTCCCTTATGCTATCACTTAGTTCTATTCCTCCCATACTATATATGCTTTTTACATTTCTGTTACCCAGATGTAGGACTTTGCATTTGTCACTGTTAAATACCATTCTGTTCGCCTCAGCCCATTGTTCCAATGTGTCTTAAGTCCTTTTGAATACACTCTCTCTCCTCTCTAGTGTTGGCTATTCCTCCTATCTTCGTATCATCTGCAAATTTTATGAGTTCCCCAATAATTCCATCATCCAGATCATTTATAAAGATATTAAAAAGTACTGGACCTAGGACAGAGCCCTGAGGCACCCCGCTTTTTACTTTCTTCCAGTTCGATGTGAAGCCATTTAGTATTACTCTTTGTGCCCGATCTTTAAGCCAGTTGTGAATCCACCTAACTGATTTTTTATCAAAGCCATTCAATAAGAATGTTATGTGATACTTTATCGAATGCCTTACTGAAGTCAAGATATACTATGTCCACTGCATTCCCCTGGTCCAACCATTCAGTAATTTTGTTATAGAAGGAAATCAGGTTAGTCTGACAAGATTTATTGATCATAAAGCCGTGCTGGCCCTGGTTAATTAAAGCCTTCCCATCCAGGTATCAAAGTAAATGTTCCTTGACAATTTGCTCAAAAATTTTTCCTGCTATCGAGGTCAGACTTACCGGCCTGTAATTTCCTGGATCGTCTCTTTTCCCCTTTTTGTAGATGGGGACCACATTTGCCCTTTTCCAATCTACAGTAGAGGGACCACTCCTGTTTCCCATGACTTATTGAAGATTATAGCAAGGGGTTCTGTTATTTCCTCTGCTAACTCTTTCAGGACTCTAGGGTGTAAATCATCCGGTCCTGGGGACTTGGTTTCCTTTATCTTGGCTAAGTGCTCTCTTACCAAACCTTTGCTTATAGTCAGCTTGGAGTCCTCCTTCCCCTCATCACTATCACCATTAATGTTGATATTTCCATTAGTTTCTTGGGAGAAGACGGATACAAAATATGAATTTAGTAGCTCCACCTGCTGTTCCACCATGTTAACTGTTTCACCTTTCTCATTCTTCAGGACTCCAATGGTTTCCTTCACTTTTCTTTTGCTTTTAACATAATCCCAAAATCCTTTTACCTTACTCTTTGCCTCTTTTGCAAGCTTCAATTCGTGTTCAGCCTTAGCTCCTTTAATGCTTGTCTTGCAGAGTCTGCAAACTGCTGTGTACTCTTCCTTAGGTATAATTTCCATCTTCCACTTGTTATATGTTTCCTTTTTCTTTTTTAACAGGTTATGTAATTTTTTGGTCATCCATCCTGGTATTTTTAGGTGCTTCCCATTTTTCTTCCTTCTAGGTATCATTAGTTCCTGGGCATTAATGATTTCCCTACGGAAGATTTCCCACCCTTCATGTGCATTTTTGTGCTTAAGAATTTTTCGCCATTGAATTCTACTAACCCTTGCCTTTAGGCCCTTGAAGTCTGCCCTGCTAAAGTCGAGCCTTGAAGTCTGTGTCTTCTCAGATGTTCTTTTTCTTACAACCCCAAACTCGAGTATAGCATGATCGCTGAATCCCAATGTCCCTGCTACCCTTAGTTCCTTAACCATATCCGCCTTGTTAGTTAAAACTAGATCCAAAATAGATGTTCCTCTCGTGTTTTCTTCTACTAACTGGGCAATGAAGTTGTCTGCTAGAGAGGATAAAAATTTAATGGACCCTTTACTCATAGCTGTGTGGGTTTCCTTGTGGTGTCCTTGCGGCCTCGTCTACAATATCAAGACCACCCAGCACGTACAAGTATACAAGTCTACCATAAGATATAAAAACACATCACTACATTTATCTGATCATTTCTATTCTGTATGACATTCTGTTCCCCAATTCAAATTTCATGTTGAGCATGTCCAAAGACCAAGGAGAGGTGGGAATCATGTCCGCCAGCTAAAACCTTTCTTGCCCCATGGACCAGTTCCAAGCAATTTTCCCACAGCCTGGGAGGTGGAGGTTAAAGGGGTACTTGTGGGAAAATTGTCTTGCTTGGCTATGGCTATTAGCTAGGTGTAGGGGTGCAGGAGGAGGGGCAGCAGACAATGTGATCTCAGAGGCTCTCTGCTACTTCCACATTACTGGGTCTTGGATGTGAGACTCAGTCCATGTAAACGCTGGATTTACCTGACCATACATTATGCAGGGAGAGGTACCCCTAGTATAATGCTAGGAGTCCCAGTCTCCCAGCAAAGCACTGTTACATAGCCACTGAAGTATGGGACAGTATGTTGCTGGGAGGCAGTGTGAAAGTGCAGCTTCCAGTGAACAGTGTGTGCGGGGAGTGGAAGCCAATGAAGAACACCCTGCCTGGGAACTAACTAAAGTATCCAGATCCAGGGCACTCCTTATTGGGTGCTTCTTCCTGAAAGCAAGATGAGCTCACTGGAAGCTGCCCAGAACTGAAAAAGCATCCTGTGGCCTGGTACCAGGCAATCCATGGCCAGGTACTGGGCCCCTGGCCAATGGTTGGGGATCTATTGCTATTTACCTAACTGACAATATATCCCATTTACCTATGGCTTTATGTAATTTTACATCAGTAGTCTGACATACATTTCATTTTATCTTCAGATGCGGTAACTATGACCTCCAAGGGACCATGGGACCAGCCTGCCTCCCCTTTTTTAACGAAAAGAGAGAGTTGGAGGTGGAATACTCCAGAAAACAAATAAGGCTGACAGCGCTGGTTCAGTGAATGCTTCTTTATTCAAGTGGTGACAGACACTACGTGTTTCGGACAACTGCCCTTTTTCAAATGTACATAACAAGATGACAGAACATTAAAAATATTTAAGTGGAATAAAAACGGGTGGTAACCCTGTCCCTCAGGGTCAAACAGACAAGGTTAAAGGTTAAGACCAGAAAACAGACAAATAGAGAACTAAAATCTACATTGGTATAGTAAATAAAACTAAACAAAAGAATATAAAGAACAGTGATTTAAATAAACACTTAAAAGGTTGTCTGAGATAAAATACAAATTAACCCCTAAACTAAACCCCCCTCCCCCCCCGTCTAACTTCTATCTTACTTATATTAAAAAAAATGTATAATTATCCATATCATATCACTTTCTGATAATCCGGTGACGTTCCGTTTCACCACTTGCGAAACGAAACGTCACCAGTACTCTTCCCCCCCAACCCCATCAATACTTACGTGCCTTCCTGTCCGGGAATGGCTCCTCCCCTCTTCCAGCGCTTGCGCAGTCTGGAGGTGCCTGCGAGACATGCGCAGTAGAGATGGCACTCCATCTCTACTGCGCAGGCCTCACAGATACTTCTGGTCTGTACACGGGCTAGGAGAGATGAAGAGAAGCGTCTCCAGCCTGCGCACAGTGAAGGAGAAAGGAGAAGCTGTCTTCCAGAGAGGAAGCTAGGTAAGTATGATGCGGTGGGGTGGGTGGGCTTAGTTAGTTACTTGTTAAGGGATAATAGTGGGCGGGATAGCTTAGCTAGGTAGACAGGGAGGTGGGTGTAGGAGTGAGAGAGGAGGTGGGAGTAGTGAGAGGGAGGTAGTGTGGAAGGTACACAGGAAGCTACATAGCAGGAAGCTAACACCATGTAAACAAATGCAGAAGATATCAGGAGCTCCCACAGACACCCAGAAATCACTCAAAACACTGCTAAAAGTAGATGGGTGTACTTTTAACCCATTAATAGCACTAACAGACCTTTTTAAAAAAAAAAAAAAAAGATTTTTTGCCCAGAAAACCCCTTTAACTTTGTGTTATGGAGACGACAGGTCATTTATAGGGAAGTGGAATGTCCTTCCAGAGCTCGGAGATGCCGTTAACTAGTGAACAAACAGCATCATGAAGACCAAGGAACTCACCAGACAGGTCAGAGATAAAGTTGTGGAGAAGTTTAAAGCAGGGTAAGGTTATAAAAACATATCCCAAGCTTTGAGCATCCCAAGGTGCACTGTTCAATCAATCATCCGAAAATGGAAAAAGTATTCTACAACTGCAAACCTACCAAGACATGGCCGTACACCTAAACTGACAGATCGAGCAAGGAGAGCACTGGTCAGAGAACCAGCCAAAAGGCCCCTGGTCACTCTGGAGGAGCTGCAGAAACCCACAGCTCAGGTGGGAGAATCTGTCCACATGACAACTATACGTTGTGCACTTCACAAATCTGGTCTTTATGGAACAGTGGCAAGAAGAAAACCATTGTTGAAAGAAAGACATAAGAAGTGTCGTTTGAAGTTGCCACAAGCCATATAGGGGACGCAGCAAACATGTGGAAGAGGAGACCAAAGTTGAACTTTCTGGCCTAAATGCAAAGCGCTATGTATGGCGGAAAAGTAACACTGCTCATCATTCTGAACACACCATCCGCACTGTAAAATATGGTGGTGGCAGCATCATGCTGTGAGGATGCTTTTCTTCAGCAGGATAATGTTGTACCGTGTTAGCCATTGAAAGTAGTGGAAGAGTGAAGAAATCAGGAGATACCTTTTAGAGGCTAACTGAGTATATTTGATAATATCAAATATACTCAGTTAGCCTCTAAAAGGTATCGCCTGATTTCTTCACTCTTCCACTTTCTTCAGCAAGGACAGGGAAGCTGGTCAGAGTTGATGGGAAGATGGATGGAGCTAAATACAGGGCAATCCTGGAAGAAAACCTGTTGGAGGCTGCAAAAGACTTGACACTGGGAAGGAGATTCACCTTCTAGCAAGACAATTACCCTAAACATACAACCAGAGCTACAGTGGAATGGTTTAGATCATTTATACCTTGTCTATATGTAATAGAAAGCAGTGGGGAGCTTTTATCCTTCCTGAAAATGTAACCTTTTAACTATAGATTTTGAATTTATGGCTCAAATATAAGAATTCCTGGGACATAACTCTGGTGCCATATGTACATTTTAACCCTTTAGTGATCTAAGGCTGGATTCACACTTGCGTTGGAGTCTCTGTAGAAGAGTCCACCGCAGAATCCATTTAAAATCATTGGAGAGAAAAGTCCTGCAAGGAGGACTTTTCTCTCCACTGGTTCAGTTTAAAACCTGGAAATGAACGGAAACATAAACTCTTGTGTGAACCTAGTGTCACACAATTTATGTTTAGTCAAAGTTTATTAAAATTTTTAAAATTTTTAAGTACAGTGGAAAAAGAAAACAAAATAGTGTGAGCAAACAAATGACGCGAAGGCACGCAGGCCTCGCTTATAAACAAGAAGCTTGGCATAAGACCCAAGCTAACGCTGTGAAGCACAGTGCAATACCAGAGGAACTGAAGGCCCAGATATACGGGACCATCTTAAAGCAACATCTTAAAAGTAATGGGAGAAGAACAAACAGACAAACGAACACAGAATGGGAACTACGATCAGGAAAACATATACTAGAGAGAAATAGGGAGAGGGAGAGGGGAACACAGAGATGAAAGAGCGACCAATAACCTACTCCAAAGGACGGAAGATAGAAAAAGGGAAGAAAGAAGCAGCAGGGTATCACTATATCAGGAAAAGAAGGAAGAGAACTCAGACGATTCCTGGAACACCACCCAAGGCCGCCAGAGAGCATCAAATTTGGAGGGGTAGGGAGAATCCTCCGCCACCAGGGCCTCCATGCTCCTTATGAGGAGAAGCTCCTGAAGAAATTCAACCAGGGAGGGCGAAACAGTGCTTCTCCAGTGCCTGGGAATGATGGTTCTAGCAGCCGTGGGAAAGTGTTGCAGGTGGTCTTTTTTCACCGCAGAGATCCTGCCAGGGATAACTGAAAGAAGGGCCAGTTGGGGAGTTGCTATGATGGTGCGACCACACACTTTAGCATACAGGGCAAACACAGCGTCCCAAAAGGGCCTGAGAACGTCACACTCCCACCAGATGTGATATAGGGTGCCTTTCTCAGTACCACAGCGCCAACACCGGTCAGTCACAGCAGGGTAAATTCTGTGGAGGAAATCAGGGCACCGGTACCAGGATCTTGAAATTCTTTTCTTGCGCACTGCAGGGCAACGGAAGCTTATGTGCGAACAGGAAAACCCTATCCCAGTCAGCAGGGGAGAGGCCCGCGCGAAGGTCTGAGTCCCACGGGCCTGTGTAACAGGGGGCGCCAAGGTAGCGTCTCGGAGAAGAATGCTGTAAAGAACCGAGAGTGCGCGCGGGGAAGAGTCAGCGTGGGAAAGGACGGACTCCAGGTCAGTCATGATAGAGGAAAGGAGAGGGGACAAAGAGAATTTCCGCAGGAAGGCCGTAAGTTGACCATACTCCAGCCAGGATAAATGAAGGTCTGGGTGAGAAGCGCTCAGCTGGGCCAACGGAGGAAGGGGCGGATCCCCAGCGACCTGTCTAAGCCTAACATCGTCGCCACTTCACCAACAAAGAAATCTACAGTGCCTAGCAAAAGTATTCAGCCCCCTGTACTTTGATACCCCTAAGTAAAATCCAGTGCAAGCAATTGTCTTTAGAAGTCACTTAATTAGTCAATAGAGTCCAGCTCTGTGTAATTTAGTCTCAGTATAAATACACCTGTTCTGTGAAGGCCTCAGTGGTTTGTTAGAGAACACTAGTGAACAAACAGCATCATGAAGACCAAGGAACTCACCAGACAGGTCAGAGAGAAAGTTGTGGAGAAGTTTAAAGCAGGGTAAGGTTATAAAAACATATCCCAAGCTTTGAGCATCCCAAGGTGCACTGTTCAATCCATCATCCGAAAATGGAAAAAGTATTCTACAACTGCAAACCTACCAAGACATGGCCGTACACCTAAACTGACAGATCGAGCAAGGAGAGCACTGGTCAGAGAACCAGCCAAAAGGCCCCTGGTCACTCTGGAGGAGCTGCAGAAACCCACAGCTCAGGTGGGAGAATCTGTCCACATGACAACTATACGTTGTGCACTTCACAAATCTGGTCTTTATGGAACAGTGGCAAGAAGAAAACCATTGTTGAAAGAAAGACATAAGAAGTGTCGTTTGAAGTTGCCACAAGCCATATAGGGGACGCAGCAAACATGTGGAAGAGGAGACCAAAGTTGAACTTTCTGGCCTAAATGCAAAGCGCTATGTATGGCGGAAAAGTAACACTGCTCATCATTCTGAACACACCATCCCCACTGTAAAATATGGTGGTGGCAGCATCATGCTGTGAGGATGCTTTTCTTCAGCAGGATAATGTTGTACCGTGTTAGCCATTGAAAGTAGTGGAAGAGTGAAGAAATCAGGAGATACCTTTTAGAGGTTAACTGAGTATATTTGATAATATCAAATATACTCAGTTAGCCTCTAAAAGGTATCGCCTGATTTCTTCACTCTTCCACTTTCTTCAGCAAGGACAGGGAAGCTGGTCAGAGTTGATGGGAAGATGGATGGAGCTAAATACAGGGCAATCCTGGAAGAAAACCTGTTGGAGGCTGCAAAAGACTTGACACTGGGAAGGAGATTCACCTTCTAGCAAGACAATTACCCTAAACATACAGCCAGAGCTACAGTGGAATGGTTTAGATTAAAAAATATTCATGTGTTAGAATGGCCCAGTCAAAGTCCAGACCTAAATCCCATTGAGCATCTGTGGCAAGACATGAAAATTGCTGTTTGCAGACGTTCCCCATCCAATCTGGCTGAGCTTAAGCTATTGAAGAACGCGTACAAATCTCAATCTCTAGATGTGCAAAGCTGGTAGAGATATACTCCAACAGACTTCCAGCTGTAATTGTAGCAAAAGGTGGCTCTACAAAGTATTAATGTAGGAGGCTGAATATTTTTGCATGTCACACTTTTCAGATTTTTATTTGATTAAAATTTTGAAAACCATGTAACTATTTTCGTTCCACTTCACAATTATGTGCTACTTTGTGTTGGTCTATCACTTAAAATCTCAATAAAATACATTTAAGTTTGTGGTTGTAATGTGACAAAATGTGAAAAAAGAGGTATGAATACTTTTGCAAGGCACTGTATCTGCGGAGCAGCCCGGTGGAAACATAGGATTGCTAAAGCGAGGACTAAGAGGGCCAGGGACTCTGGCCACTCTCCCACTGGAACAAACCGAATCCCAGGTGTTAAGGAAGTGCGAAGAGAGGAACGAGTGCCTGATGGATGTCGGGCGGAAATGAGGCAGAATCCACAGCAATGAGGGGAGGGGGACCGATAACAGATCAGCCTCGATAGAAACCCATTGCTTGTCCATGCTGCGGTAGCGCCAGTCAAAAAGGCGGAGCAAAACCGCAGAGCGGTAATAAAGTCTAGGATCCGGAAGGCCTGCACCTCCCCTGTCCTTGCGGCGGGTCAACGTCTGGTACTTTATCCTACTCTGCGCCGAAATCCACACAAACCTCCCAAACAGGAACTGGACTTTAGTGAAAAAGGTGCGTGTGAGGTGAATGGGGAGAGAGTGGAACAGATATAAAAGCCGAGGGACCACGTCCATCTTGAGAGCTTGAATACGGCCGAACCAAGAAAGGGCCTGGGTACTGTATCTCCGGAGGTCCGCCGCAAGAGTTTCAAGCAGTGGGAGGTAGTTGAAACGATACAAGTGGGAAGGGTCAGGGGGGATATGAATTCCCAGGTATTTAAGGCAAGTGGTCTGCCACTTAAACGGAAAGTTGTCTGCAAGATGGGCAACCTCTGTGTGGGGTATCGTGATGTTAAGGGCCTCTCTTTTGGAAAGGTTTATTTTAAAATGACTAAGGTGACCAAATCGGCTAAACTTGCATAATATAGATGGAAAAGATATGCATGGCTGAGAGATGTATAGAAGGAGGTCGTCAGCATACAGCGCCGCCTTAACCTGGCGACTGCCCATCTGAAGGCCATGGATGTCCGGACACCGCCGTATCGCCACCGCCAGATGCTCCATAACTAGGGCATACAGCAGCGGCGATAGAGAGAGTATCCCGTTGGTCATAACCCTCGCCGTCTCATCGCCATAGAGCGAAAGCACCTTACTCAAGAAAACGGGACCCACACCCACCTGCTGAAGCGTCGCACGCAAGAAGCCCCAGTGTACCCGGTCGAATGCTTTTTCGGCATCTACAGAAAGCAAGCACATAGGAGAGTTGTCAGAACGAGCCAGGGAGATTGCCAAAAGGGTCTTACATACATTATCCCGGGCCTCGCGACCGCGGATAAAGCCGACCTGATCGGTGTGAATCAGACCTGGCATTAGGGGGGACAAACGATTGGCCAGCAACTTCGAAAATAATTTGATATCGATATTAATGAGGGAGATCGGGCGGTAGCTGGCACAACTGATTGGATCCTTACCCGGCTTGGAAAGGACCGTTATCAGGGCCGAGAGGGACTGCGCCGCGAAGGGGGAAGAGCCATCGACGCTATTAACTACCCGAGCCATTGTGGGACAGTGGAGATCCCTAAAACATATGTAAAAACGAGTAGTAAACTCGTCCGGGCCAGAAGACTTACCCGTCGGGGAGGACTGTATGACGAGGGAAACTTCCTCGAGGAAAAGGTGTTTCGAGAAGGACCCTGTCAGGGTCCACGATAGTGGGAAGAGACGTGTCTGTTACCTACTCCTGGATTTTAGCACGGAGAGAGTCGGGGGTGAGGTCGGCATACTGCCCACAGATGTTATATAAATCGTGGTAGAAAGAGCGGAACGCTGCAGCTATATCAATAGGATTGTGGACCGTGGTGTCTGACCCATCACGCAGTCGAGGAATATACGCTAGAATGTCACGCGGGTGGAGGCGACGAGCGAGGGAGCGTCCACACTTATCCGCGAACTCGTAGTAATGTTTCCTAATGCGGTCTCTAGTATGTAGATACATTTCATCAAGATAGGAATGCAGTTCCTCCCTAGCATTGAGAAGTTCAGTCAACGCCACCTGGTAACGGGTCCGTTTATGAGTCAGCTCGAGAGAATGAATGTGCGCAAGACGCGTAACGACCCAAGCGGCACACTCTTTTTTTAAGGCGTGCTCCATGTTTGATCAGTACACCGCGGATCACACACTTCAGTGCCTCCCACTGTAGCGGGAGAGGAGTGGGGTCATGAGCATGGTCTAGGTCGAAGTCTCTAATTGTTGCGCTGATATCCGCTTTGCAAGAAGCGTCCTTCAGGAGGCTATCATTCAATCGCCACGTAAAAGGACGACGCGCTAAACCTGGGACCTCAAGGGACAGGAACACTGGATCGTGGTCAGACCAAAGGGCCGAGTCAATGCGGGTGGTGGGAGATCAGGTGAGGGCGTGATGACAAGAAAGAAGTCTATACGGCTATAAGAGTTATGCGCCGTAGAATGGAAGGTATAGTCCCGGTCTTGAGGATGCAGGATGCGCCAAACGTTGACCAGCTGGGAGTTGTGGAGACTAGTCGTTAGCCTTCACAAGTGCAACTGGAAGTGGGGGGGCGGGAAGGGGAGGAGTCAAAAGTTAAAGTCACCCCCAAGTACCACCACCCCTTCACTAAATTCCGTCAACCTGACAACTAATTTCTTGCAATACAGTAGCTGCCCTTGCTTCAGGAGATAACAGCCAGCCATAGTAAGCACGTTGCCCACAATGCGCAATTTAAGAAACACAAATCTGCCCTCAGGGTCAATCAGGGTGTCTAGTACCTCGTGTTGTAGAGAAAGATGAAGGGCAACGGAAACACCTTTGGACTTGGTGTCCGGGTTGACGCTGTGGAACCAAACTGGGTAGTGGCGGTTGTGAATATCCAGAACATGGTCCTTCTTAAAGTGGGTCTCCTGCAAGATAATAATATGGCAACGTTTCTTGTGAAGCTGATACAAGATTTGATTATGCTTCTGAGGGACGTTAAGCCCCCGAGTGTTAAGAGTGCAAATATTAAGGGAGGTCATAGTCGGGGGAAGGGAGGGGAGGGAGGATGACACAAGAAGAACAGACAATAGGAAGGAGAAGACAGGCAAGCACAGGAAAACTAAGACAAACTGAGACAGCAACTACAATTAACAAATAATCAACCAAATTGACGGGGTGGAGAAAACAGCTTCTACTCAAGAAGGATGGGGAAAAGGCAGAAAATAAGTGCCAAAACACGTGCTACACGGCAGCACGGAGACCCCGGTGGGAAACAGGCTTTCTAATAAAGGAGCCGTCCCCCACCCCGGGCCCTCAGGCCACACCAGTGGACAAACAAATATTACGGTTTTCTAGAGCTGATCGGCTAAACAAGCAAACAATGGATATGGAGAAGATCTAAGTAGGTGGAAGGAAGAGACGAAAAAGTGAAAGCCAAGAGAAGCGAGAGAGAGAAGGGGAGGGAAGGGAAAGTTAGAGAGAGAAAGAGTAAAGAGGGGGAAGAGGAGGAAAAAGAATAGGGGGAGAAGGAGTGCAGTCCCTGAGGGAGCGCGGGGACCCGACAAATGGACCACACTCGCGGCACCCCACGGCCCCACAGGGAAAACAACCACAGAGGTCATGAAGAATCAAAGGTTAAACAGAAAAAGGACAAAAAGTTCATGGCATCAAGTTGGAGGGACCAGACTGGAGCTCAGCTGATCGTCTGAAGCAGGGGCCTGGTTTCAACGGCGTCTCTTAGGGCGACGCTGGGGCCGGGCTGGTGGAACCAGAACGGAGTCGCCAGGCAGAGAGGGCCAATCCAAGGCCGACACTGGAGGTAGTCCAAGAGCCGCCGTGAAAGCCAGGATGTGTCATCTGGGTGAGTCAAGGCGAGGGTGCGGCCCCCGCGATGAACCTGCAGGCGGAATGGGAAGCTCCAAGAGTATGGCACTTGATGCTGAATTAGCGAGTCCATGTATTGTGTGTGTACATATGACTTTTTGACCAGTTTTTATTGCTCTTTGTTTTTAAGAGGTAAGATGACAACAGAAAACATCAATTCTGGAATTTTCATTGAAAGCACATGGACAGAAAAATCATTAGTGTGAAAGGGCCCTTACAGAAGACACTTAAAATGTAAATTAGACGTTTCTACTAAATCACCTTCCCATAGAGCTAAAGATATTTTTTGTTAAAGCATATGTACACATGGACTTCCATGGGATGGTGTGTGAAATCAGTCTTTAATTTTAGAGTTAGTCATGGTCAGTAAGATGGACACATATGCACCAAGTTAACAGCTGTGCTTTCAATTAAATACAGACTGTCCTTTTAGACACTGAACATATATCACCAGTGGTAAAATGGTTGCACAGGTGGTATGAAATAATATTGTGGAGTCTACATTTGTACCACGCACTGCAATACATACTACAGTGCTTAGAAACTCCGTGCAGTGGTATATGCTAGAAATGCTGAAAATAAATGCCATTACAATAAGGTGGTCTTAACTTGTATAACGTAAAGAAAACAGAGTACACAATAAACTGCAGAAAATTTAAAGACATAACCAATGGAAATAGGGATTCGGTTACAGAAGAACAGGGAGTAGGTAATGTAGGTGTCACCAATGCTGGTGATAAATAAACCAATATGCTAAACTGGATCAACACAGAAATGGTCCAAGCTAGGCTAAACAAATTAAATGTGAACAAGACTCCAGTTTCTGATGGATTACACTAATGACATTTTTCCATTTTCGTTTTTGACTCCCCAACTTCCAAACCCCATAACTTTTTTATTTTTCTGTTCACAGAGCCATATTAGGACTTAATGTTTGCGGGACAAATTGTTCTTCATAATGGTCCCATTTATTATTCTGTACAATGTACTGGGAAGATGTAAAAAAAATTCAGAATGGGGTGGATTTGAAGAAAAAGTTCATTTGTGCGACTTTCTTATGCACAGAGCATGCTTTTTTGCAGGGTCAGGTGTACTTTTTAGTTATACCATTTTGGGGAATTTCTATTGCTTTGATCCTGTTTTATTCAAATTTTTATCAGAGACAAAACTGTGAAAAAAACGAAGTTCGGCACTTGAGCTTCATAGCTCAACACCATCGCTAGGTGGTGAGGAATTCCCCCCCTCCCCGATGGTACACTTTTATAGCCTTGTACTATGAAGAGAAGCATTAAACACCGCCCAGCAATGATGCTGAGCTGTGAGGCCAGCCCCTCTGACATTGCAGTGATATCAGTAGCTGAAACTAATGGCACCTATATCTCTAAAACCGGGGTAGATACCTGCAAAACTGAATGTGTGCGGAATTCAGCGCAATAAGCTTTACAATGGTATATAACATGCCCTATCTTAGATGACATAAAAGGTTCTCTTTAAAGAACTCAATCCAGTCATTTTGTACCTCTAGTCTCAATTTTTCGGGATTTTCTATTGACTAGTACAGTTCCAAGGGACTGGTGCAAGGCAAATGTGGTGCCTATTTTCAAAAGGGCTCTGCCCAGGTAATTACAGACCAGTAAGCTTAACATCCATTGTGGATAAAATGTTTAATGAGCTCTTAAGGCTACAGGATGGTACATAATATTATAAGTGACATACGGCATGGTTTTACTAAGGACAGAAGGAATCAGACAAACCTAGTTTGTTTTTATGAAGAGGTGAGTAGAAGCCTGGGCAGCTTTGGACTTTCTATTTGACACTGTCGCTCAAAGACATTTAATGTGTAAAATCAGGCCCATTGGCTTGGAAAATATAGCTTGCAATTGGATTGGAAACTGGTTAAAGTATCACATCTAGAGTTATGGACAAAGACTGCTACTCAGACTGGTCCTCTGTCATAACTGGTACACCCCAGGGTTCCGAGCAGGGTCTGTAGTTTTTTAACTTTTAGAAGATGGGAATAATAGCACAGTCTCTACTTTTGCAGATGACACCAAGCTATGTAGTACAGTGCATTATATGAGGCATGTGTATAAGTTACAAGCATCCACTTTGCAAACGAGGTTCACTGTGGTTAAGTGTAAAGATATGCATCTAGGTAAAAAAAAAAAAAATCTACGTGTAACTTGTTTTAGGAGTAATAAAGCTGGGGGAGTCACTGGTGGGGAAGGTCCTAGGTGTAATTGTAGACCATAGATTGAACAGCATACAATGTCAATCAGCTGCTTCTAATGCCAGTATTCTACCTGTGTTTCCTCCCACACTACAAAGACATACTGAGAATTTAGATATGGAATATGTTAGCACTATATGTGTAAGAGAAATAAATAAATGGAGAAAAGCTGTTTCATGCAAAATCCCTCAAAATATGCCTCTGGAGATAAAAAGACCCTGGCAGCAATCGACTATAGCCAACTCATTGAGGTCTATGAGAAAGTTTTCCAGTTTGCTCTGTGCAGGGGGGAGAAGATAAGCTGTGACATCATCTACTTTTAGTAGGGAATGCAATGATAGGTCAGTGGCCTCTACAGAGCTGTTTTCTTTTGTAATCCTGGCTATCTTTTTGGTTATGTAATTAGGTCTCTAAAAGAATTATAAAATTATAGTATATTGTTAGTTTTAGTAGTAAAAGTGAAAGTTACAGTATAAATTATAGATAGTGTATATAAATATATACAGTGACATGAAAGAGGTTTAGAAATATCATCAAAAATTCTTAAAAATATGTTAAACATAAAAACTTGGTTTCAAAAATAGGCCATTTTCTGGTGAAACATGAAGCACTGATCGGCTTTTGGGTCTCTCCTGAAATGGCTTATTTACACATCTTTTAATCATAAAGGTGTGTTGTCCATGTCCATCACAGAAAGCATACAATCTTACTGATTGAATGGATGTGTTCTATACAGGATTTATCCATACCCATACAGCACCGATATTTCTGACACTCGGCGCATACCGGTAAAACTGACAGTGTGCTGATCTCAGTGGACATAAAAAGTCCTCTTTAACGCCGTCCCGACATTATCCGTAATAGTGCGCTGCAGCCGGAAAGGACTGCAGCGTACAGAAACTGTGTGCACACCATGCCAGGTGGGTGTCAACTGTAATTTATGGCACTTTCCTCTAACATCCGTGGTCGGAGCTGAGCAAAGTGAAAATGACAATTTTTCCAGGAATACGTAATTTCAGTGCACAATATGTTGTGCCCAGCTTATATCAAAGACAGATACTCCAAAGGTTGTTGTATCAAGGATAACTAGTTTTTGAAGTGTGTGTCTTTGCTGTCATAAGCTGGGGGCAACATATCGGCCACCAAAATGGTGTATGATTTGCAAAAATTGCAACTTTAACTTTTCACCATGCATTTATTTCTGGAAGTTAAAATAATGCAATACTTGAGGGGTGAAAATGCTCGCTATGCCCCTTGATACATTCTTGAGGAGAGTAGTTTCTAAAATAGGGGGTCCATTTTTTTTAATTTTGCCTCAGACCCTCTGCAATTGCTCTACCAATGTAATGTAAAATACCAAATTAGGCCTCAAATGCGCATGGTACTGTTTCATTGTTGAGCCCTGCTGTATTTCTAGGCAAAAGATTAGGGCCACATGTAGGGTGTTTCCTAAATCAGGAAACAGAGCGTAATAACTGGAGACCTGACTTTTCACATTGCCATGATATGGGCATGACCTATTGGGCACTGAAATGGCCTATCTGAAATGGCCTATTTTGTACCGTTAACTGCGAATTTCTTTTTGGAAAGAATCTCTGAAGTCAATATGATCACTAACCCCTTTGAGGGGTGCAGTTTCAAAAATGAAGTCAATAATATCCACTGTATTAGCACATTAGGGGCAAATGTGTCAAGGCACCTGGCACCCAAAAGCCTAATGGCTCTCCCTGCCTTCTGTGCCCTGCCTTGTGTCAAAACAGCAGTTTCTCTCCATTTCCGTAGTCAGGAGAAACTGTGTAACAAATTGCTGGATACATTTTCTCTTTTAACCCCTTGTAAAAATGAAAAATTTGTGGCTAAAGCAACATTTTATTGCAAAAAATATAACTTTTCATTTTCACTGCCAAATCTTAATAAAAGCTATGAAACAGCTGTGAGATCAAAATGCTCAGTATAGCCCTTGATAAATTCCTTGAAGGTTGTAGTTTCCAAATTGGAGTCATGTTTTGGGGTTTTCTGTTGTACTGGCATTTTAGGGGTCTGCAAATTAGACATGACACCCAAAACAAATCCAGCAAATTTTGCCTTCTGAAAGCCAAAGAGAGCTCTTTCCATTCCAAGCTCTGCCATGTACCCATACAGCAGTTTACGACCACATATGGGGTATTGCCGTGTTAAGGAGAAATTGTGTAACAAACTGTGGGTTGCTTTTTATCCTTTAACCTTGTGTGAAAATGGGAGATTTGGGCCTAATGCTCAAATTTTTCATTTTTAGTGGAAAAAAGTAATTTTTCATTTTCACATCCCATTGGTAGTAATTTCGGTGAAACAGCTGTGGGTGCAAAATGCTGACTATACCCCTCGATAAATTCCTTGAGGGGTCTAGTTTCCAAAATGAGGTTATTTGTTTGGGTTTTCCACTGCACTGATACCTCAGGGGCTCTGAAAATGCTACATGGCGTCTGAAATCAATTTTAGCAAAATCTGCTCTACGAAATCCTCAGTGGAGCTCCTTCACTGCTGTGTGCCAATACAGAAATATATATCAACATTTGGGGAATTTCTATAGTCGGGAGAAATTAATTTAACAAATTATGGGGTGGCATTTCTACTTTATCCCCAAAACATCACTGCTCTAGAGGAGATGTGCGTGGAGAAATGGTCCAACCAGCAACAATGTGTGCCAACCTTGTGAAGACTTACAGAAAACGTTTGACCTCTGTCATTGCCAACAAAGGATATATAACAAAAGTATTGAGATGAACTTTTGTTATTGACCAAATACTTATTTTCCACCATAATTTGCAAATAAATTCTTAAAAAATCAGACAATGTGATTTTCTGGATTTGTTTTCTCATTTTGTCTCTCATAGTTGAGGTCTACCTATGATGACAATTACAGGCCGGCCTCATCTTTTTAAGTGGGAGAACTTGCACAATTGGTGGCTGACTAAATACTTTTTTCCCCACTGTACAATATGTCACCAAAAACATTCTCAAAATCACTTTGGTGAGTTAAAGTGTTTCAATCTTAAGGCCAATGTGATATATAGCCAGTATAGCTTAACCACTGATCCAATACAAATCAATGAAGTCACAATAGCACAGGATAATATAATATATAAAACCATAATGCATCATCACAAACATCTCAGGTTCAAGGGGTAAGGGAAACATCCCTATCAAACCCTATCATCCCATACATGTCCTACGAAGAAAGGCTAAAAGGCTAAATTGGGACTGCTTAGTTTGCAGAAGAGAAGGCTAAGGGGAGACTTAATAGCGGTATTTAAATATCTGAAAGGTTGTCACAGTGCAGAGGGATTAACCCTATTCTCATTAGCAGAAGGAAGCACGAGAAGTAATGGGATGAAACTAAGGGGAAGGAGATTCAGATTAGACATTAGGAAAAACTTTCTAACAGTAAGGGTAGTGAGGGAGTGGAATAGGCTGCCACGGGAGGTGGTGAGTTCTTCATCAATTGAAATCTTCAAGCGGAATCTGGATAGGTATATAGCTGGGATGATCTAGGAATTCCTGCTTTTGCAGGGGGTTGGACTCGATGGCCCTTGAGGTCCCTTCCAACTCAAACAAACAAAACAAAACAAAACATAACTCCTGTCCTGACAAGGACAGTCCCAATCTGACCCTGTGACTATCCCTGGTAAGATACGTCTATTGAAAGATCCCAATCCTGACTCGTTTCTTACTCCCCTATTAATAGACAATAGTCATCAGGGGACCTGGATATGGGACAGAGAATAAAAAGACTAAGTCCATATTCATATATACAAACTTCAGTGTACATAAAAAAACCACAACAAAACAAATGTATCAGGTACTTACTAGTTCATGCCTCAGTGGAGGATTCTTACAAGAAAGGGGGACAGGCTCATAATCGAGCCTTAGAATGTCACCCAGAAAGGTAGCTCTACCCCTTGTCCAGGGGAGCTCCTGCTCGCAGCAATGTCAGACGCGACTGAAATGTCGGCCATTAGATGGACATAGAGTGACCCAGCAGTGGCAGCGGCATGAGGAGGGCATACAGTGACCCAGTGGCTGCGGCATGAGGAGTACACAGAGTGACCCAGTGGGAAGCAGCATGAGGAGGACATACAGTGACCCAGTTCCTCCCCTGTGTGACTTTGTTCGCCCAGGCAAACGAGGTGTAGAACAGCATGACACCGCTGTGCCCTGCACATGTGGTATGCTGAAGGTGCATACACC
Organism: Leptodactylus fallax; assembly: GCA_947044405.1. Taxonomy (NCBI): domain Eukaryota; kingdom Metazoa; phylum Chordata; class Amphibia; order Anura; family Leptodactylidae; genus Leptodactylus; species Leptodactylus fallax. The sequence goes on along the minus strand of CAMRHE010000007.1, from coordinate 6,266,042 downwards.
TTATTTAAAGGTGTTTATTAGTGTGGAAACCCATAAGGAGGACCATATTCGCCATTTTGTTCCCAGTATAAAGTTGCAGGCCATTTATCAATACAGTATTGTCAATAATTTAATAATTCGGAGCCACAAATCTCTGCCTTTATCACGCTTTTGTTATAGGTGTTCATTAGTGGGGAACGAAATAAGCGGCATATTTGCCATTTTCTTCAAAGTAGAAAATAACAGGCCTTTTTGTTCTTTGCAATTACGTTTTTTCACCGAACAGTATGACAGATAGAGACGCGAGAGGCCATGCACAGTGGAGGGCTGCAGGCCTAAATGTTTCTGACGCAGGCACAGGTCGCAGCAGAGTAAGGGGGCGTGGCAGCAGGGGTCAATTACAGAGGCCTGAGCTCCCAGTGTCTTTTGTCTTGTCCAGCAACCCAACGGTTGTAGACTGGTTGACTCGGTCATCCAATTCATCCCAAGTCACATCAGACACCCCCAGCCAAGAGTCGGTGGGTTCGTCAGACACAACCCTTAGTTGGCATGGCCCGGCAGCAGGCCCTGTGCCCTCACCTGTCCTCAACCTGCCTCTGTCGTTTTCTGTTTCCTCAGCTAGAGAAGTACTCTATGCTGTGGGCTCAGATCCACTGTATAGTGAGGATGAGGTATTATTATTATTATTTTTTATTATTGTTTATCTATATAGCACCATTATACCATGGTGCTTTACAATTGAGGATTTACATATGGTACACAAGATATATAAAACAGATAATACTAACAGTGACCAACTGGTACAGTGGGATAGAGGGCCCTGCTCGCAAGGGCTTACAATCTATGAGGGAAGAGAGATAGAGACAGAAGGTGGGGGTAGAGGCTGTTCACGTGGTGGTATGGAGACAATAGCGTTATTGGGGGTTGTAGGCCTTCCTGAATAGGTGAGTCTTCAGGGACTTCTTGAAGCTTGTGATTGTGGGGGTCAGTCTTATGTGTCTTGGTAATGAGTTCCAGAGTATGGGGGATGCACGAGAGAAGTCTTGGAGACGGTTGTTTGAAGAGTGGACAAGAGCAGAGCGGAGTAGGAGGTCTTTGGAGGATCGGAAGTTACGTGTGGGCAGGTAGCAGGAGATTAGGTCAGAGATATATGGAGGGGACAGGTTGTGGATGGCTTTGTATGTCAACGTTAATAATTTGAACTCTATTCGCTGGGCAACGGGTAGCCAGTGAAGGGATTGGCAGAGGGGAGCGGCCGATGAAGAATGGGGGAGAGGTGTATTAAGCGAGCGGCGCAATTTAAGGTGGATTGGAGGGGAGCGAGAATATTTGCAGGGAGGCCATGGAGAAAGGTGTTACAGTAGTCTAAGCGAGAGATTATGAGAGCATGGACTAGCATCTTTGTAGTTTCTGGGGTGAGGAAGGAGCGGATTCGATGGATGTTCTATAGGTTGGAGGCGGCAAGAGGTGTTGAGGGTTTGGATGTGTGGCTTGAAGGATAGGTCAAGGCAGCGGACCCATGGGACAGTCAGCAGCTACTGCTCAGCTAAGATCTGGAGGAGACATCCACTACTTCCTCCGGTAGGCGGGCAAGTAGTGATGAGGAGAGTGGCATGGGAGTTGGTGTTGAGGAGGACATCAGTGAACTGCAGACTGTAGTGGAAGACGATGTAGCCGATCGTAATTGGGAGGGGCTTCATCGTCATCAAGAGAAGAGGGTTGCAGCTTGTGCATGAAGCAGTGGGGGAGTCAGCAGTGGGAGGTCGGGAGCTAAACATGCCTGGAAAGCAGTGGTGCAGGGGTTCACGGAGGCAGTGGCGGTAGCAGTCAGTTAACCCGGAGTGTTTGGGGTAAAATCACCTACTCGGCAGTGTGGCAGTTTTTTTGTAAAGCCGCCGGGGGAAGTCAACATGGCCATATGTTCAATCTGTGGGCAGAAGGTGAAGCGTGGCCAGGGTGCCAATGTTGGCACCACAGTCCTGCGTCAACATATGCAACATTACCATAAAGTGGCTTGGGAGAGCTGTGTCTCCAATGTGGTGGTCCAGCCTGCTGCAGCAATCGCTGCAGCACCCAGAGGCACGCACACCATTTCAGGCAGTCAAGGCTCCACCACCTCAGCCAAAGGAAGCTGTGTGTCCTTCCCATCATCTGCTGGTCGTGATGCTCATGCTCCTCCTCCTCCTCGTCAGTCATTGTGTCAGCAATTCATCACAGAATCGATTTCGAAGATACAACAGTATGCGTGCACTCATCCAACAGTGCAGAAGCTGAATGTGCTCCTGTCCAAGTTGCTGGTGCTGCAGTCACTCCCTTTCCAAGTGGTGGACTCTGCACCTTTCAGAGAACTCATGGCTTGTGCCGAGCCAAGGTGGAGAGTCCCAAGCTGTCATTTCTTTGCCAAAAAGGCAGTACCAGCCATGCACAAATATGTAGAAGAGAAGGTGGGCCAGTCCTTGAGCCTGTCAGTGTCTGCCAAAGTGCACAGCAGCGCCGACATGTGGAGCTGTAACTATAGTTAAGGACAATATATGTCATTTACGGCCCACTGGGTTAATGTGGTGCCAGCCCAGACATATCAGCAACTTGGACAGGTGACGCAGCTTCTGCCTCCATGTTTTCACGCCGTTGGTCTTGCAACAATTTCAGCCTCATTCTCCACTGTCTCCTCAGCTTCCACTGCAGGGGCAATTCACAGTGCTCCTCCAGCATACCACATGTGCAGGGCACAGCGGTGTCACGCTGTTCTACACCTCGTTTGCCTGGGCGAACGAAGTCACACAGGGGAGGAACTGCTCTGTGTCCTTCCTCAAGAAATCGAATCCTGGCTTTCTCCGCGACACCTCAAAATCGGAACCATGGTGACCGACAACGGGAAGAACATGTTGTCGACACTTTGTCAAGGAGGGCTAAGCCATGCGCCCTGCATGGCACACGTGTTCAATCTGGTTGTCAAGCGTTTCCTTAAGTGTTCCACCCATCTGCAAGACTTCCTAAAAATGTCAAGGAAACTTTGCATGCACTTCAGCCTCTCGTACACCGCCAAGCACACCCTCCTTGAGCTGCAGCGCCAGAATGGCCTCCCACAACATAGGCTGATATGCGATGTTTCCACCCGTTGTAATTCCACCCTCCATATGTTTGATCAACTATATGAACAGAGAAAACCCATAAACGATTTCTTTATGATCGAAGCGGACAGAGGTACTCCTCTGTGTACAGTTGTGCTAAAAAGTTTACGTAGCCCGGCAGATTTTTTGTTTTTTTGACTTTTTTTCAGAGAATATGAATGATAAAACAAAAATTTTTTCTCCACTCATGGTTAGTGGTTGGTTGAAACCATTTATTGTCAAACTTCTGTGTTTTCTCTTTTTAAATCATAATGGCAACCAAAAACATCAAAATCACCCTGTTCAAAAGTCCACATACCCCAGTTCTTAATACCGTGTATTGCCCCCTCTAACATCAATGACAGCTTGAAGTCTTTTGTGGTAGTTGTGGATGAGGCTCCTTATTTTCTCAGATGGTAAAACTGCCCATTCTTCTTGGCAAAAAGTCTCCAGTTCCTGTAAATTCCTGGGCTGTCTTGCATGTACTGCGTGTTTGAGATCTCCCCAGAGTTGCTCAATAATATTGAGGTCAGGAGACTGAGATGCCACTCCAGAACCTTCACTTTCTTCTGCTGTAGCCAATGACAGGTCGACTTGGCCTTGTGTTTTGGATCGTTGTCATGTTGGAATGTCCAAGTACGTCCCATGCGCAGCTTCCTGTCTGATGAGTGCAAATTTGCTTCCAGTATTTGATGATAACGTGCTGCATTCATCTTTCCTTCAACTTTGACCAAGTTTCCTGTTCCTTTAGCACAACTGTAACTTTAACATTAGCCAGTGGCAGCTCATGCGCGACACCTGCCGTTTGCTCGTTCCCTTTGAGGAGGACACTTTGTTAGTCAGTCGTCAGGACTATGGGATGAACAACGTCATTCCACTGATTCTCATCCTGGAAAAGATGCATTTCAATCTGGCTGGTCAGGGGATTGGAGATGTGGCGTCTACATCTCAAGGCCACATGAGCCCTGTGGGGGCTGAACTGGAGGATGAGGATGAGGAGGACATTGGAGCACAAACAATGTGTAGCCAAATGGACGGAGAGGAGGAACAGGAGCAACCAGAACAGCCAGAGGGAGATGAGGATGATGAGGCAGACGACCCAGACACACTGTTGGCAGTATGCAGTAGAGATGGATGCAGGGAGTCCCTCTGAGTCACTTGCGCAAATGGCCTGAAGCATGCTGACTCCCTTGCACAGTGACAGCCAAATTATCACCATTCAGCAGAGGGATGACTACTGGCTCTCCACCATGTTAGACCCTCGCTACCAAGTGGCAGGAGCAGTATCGGCTCCATCAGCATAATGGGAACAAAATGGCGAATATGGTCCTCCTTATGGGTTTAGACACTAATAAACACTTTTAAATAAGTGATAACCGCTAAGAATTATTGAATTATTATTGACAATTCTGTTTTTAAAAATGGCCTGCAACTTTATACTGGTAACAAAATGGCAAATATGGTCCTCCTTATGGGTTTAGACACTAATAAACACCTTTAAATAAGTGATAAACGCTAAGAATTATTGAATTACAGTGGGGAAAAAAAGTATTTAGTCAGCCACAAATTGCGCAAGTTCTCCCACTTAAAAAGATGAGGCCGGCCTGTAATTGTCATCATAGGTAGACCTCAACTATGAGAGACAAAATGAGAAAACTAATCCAAAAAATCACATTGTCTGATTTTTTAAAGAATTTATTTGCAAATTATGGTGGAAAATAAGTATTTGGTCAATAACAAAAGTTCATCTCAATACTTTGTTCTATCTCCTTTGTTGGCAATGACAGAGGTCAAACGTTTTCTGTAAGTCTTCACAAGGTTGGCACACACTGTTGCTGGTATGTTGGACCATTCCTCCATGCACATCTCCTCTAGAGCAGTGATGTTTTGGGGCTGTCGCTGGGCAACACGGACTTTCAACTCCCTCCAAAGGTTTTCTATGGGGTTGAGATCTGGAGACTGGCTAGGCCACTCAAGGACCTTGAAATGCTTCTTACGAAGCCACTCCTTCGTTGCCCTGACTATGTGCTTGGGATCATTGTCATGCTGAAAGACCCAGCCACGTTTCATCTTCAATGCCCTTGCTGATGGAAGGAGGTTTGCACTCAAAATCTCACGATACATGGCCCCATTCATTCTTTATGTACACGGATCAGTCGTCCTGATCCCTTTGCAGAGAAACGGCCCCAAAGCATGATGTTGCCCCCCCATGCTTCACAGTAGGTATGGTGTTCTTTGGATGCAACTCAGCATTCACTCTCCTCCAAACACAACGAGTTGTGTTTCTACCAAACAGTTCTACTTTGGTTTCATCTGAGCATATGACATTCTCTCAATACTCTTCTGGAACATCCAAAAGGCTTTCTAGCAAACTTCAGACGGGCCCGGATATGTACTGGCTTAAGCAGGGGGACACGTCTGGCACTGCAGGATCTTAGTCCCTGGCGGCGTAGTGTGTTACTGACGGTAGCCTTTGTTACGTTAGTCTCAGCTTTCTGCAGGTCATTCACTAGGTCCCCCCGTGTGGTTCTGGGAATTTTGCTCACCGTTCTTGTGATCATTTTGACCCCACAGGGTAAGATCTTGCGTGGAGCCCCTGATGGAGGGAGATTATCAGTGGTCTTGTATGTCTTCCATTTTCTAATTATTGCTCCCACAGTTGATTTCTTCACACCAAGCTGCTTGCCTATTGCAGATTCAGTCTTCCCAGCCTGGTGCAGGTCTACAATTTTGTTTCTGGTGTTCTTCAACAGCTCTTTGGTCTTCACCATAGTGGAGTTTGGAGTGTGACTGTTTGAGGTTGTGGACAGGTGTCTTTTATACTGATAACAATGTCAAACAGGAGCCATTACTACAGGTAATGAGTGGAGGACAGAGGAGCCTCTTAAAGAAGAAGTTACAGGTCTGTGAGAGACAAAAATCTTGCTTGTTTGTAGGTGACCAAATACTTATTTTCCACCATAATTTGAAAATAAATTCTTAAAAAAATCAGACAATGCAATTTTCTGGATTTGTTTTCTCATTTTGTCTCTCATAGTTGAGGTCTACCTATGATGTCAATTACAGGCCGGCCTCATCTTTTTAAGTGGGAGAACTGCACAATTGGTGGCTGACTAAATACTTTTTTCCCCACTGTATTATTGACAATACTGTACTGGAAAATGGCCTGCAACTTTATACTGGTAACAAAATGGTGAATATGGTCGTTATGTCTTTCCCCACGATAAAGGCGTTTATTACAGATAACTGCAGAAATTATTGGATAATTCAGTTTTCTTTGGCACAATAGTGCTGAATAATTTTATGCCTTGCAAGAACAGTGAATAAGCCCCTTATAATAAACGCCTTTAAAAAGGCTTTTCTTACAGACACGTGCAGATATGGCTTTGGCACAATAGTACTGAATAATGTTATGCCTTGGAAGAACAGTGAATAAGCCCCTTATAATAAAAGCCTTTAAAAAGGCTTTTTTTTACAGATACGTGCAGATATTAGTGTATGATATTTCACTTTTTTTTGCTGTACTGCACTGCAAAAGGCTTGTTGTGTTCCACTTTGAAGACACACATATGAGTAATGAGCAGCAGTGAGTGCTGCAATGTGAATTATGCTGCAAATTCTTGATGTAAATGAGCCTGTAACCACCCCAAATTCTTCTCTCAATTCCTCCCTATGCTTTCCCTAAAGTTCTAAGGCTCAGCCTCTTTCCCTGAACTTCTATATGTTTTCTAAGTCTTTCCCTAGCTCCTGCCGACGTCTTTCCCTACAGTAAGAGCGATGTGGAATGATTGTCCCTAAAATGGTCGAAGGTTTTTATAGGGCTGTGACATCACAGGTCCTGCTGGCTGCTGATTAGCTGCACGCTTGGCATTGTGGGTGATCCCGCACTCCCAGAGTCCCTTCCCCCTTGTCCTAACATGTGCGGCAGCCATTTAAAAAAAAAAAAAAAAAGTGATTTGATGCATCGAAGCGTGAAGAAATCCGGAATCGTGGCGAATCGAAGATTTCCTGAAATTCGGATCGAATTCCACTTCTGCAGAATCGATTCGCTCATGTCTAACTATAAGACTGGATGCAGACAGACGTCTCCTTGGCAGCCTCTTCATAAATCTGTTACATGTCCTGACACCAGAATGGAAATCTATGTCAGGTAGGATCTCACGTTCATTTCCATCTTAACTCATGCCAGTTAGCTGGCATGAATTTTAGTAAATCTGCTTGGCCAAGGTTTGAGGAGCACGTTTGGTGCAAGAGAGGTCCTTGCGTCAAACATGCGCCTCAAAATCATGCTTCTTCCCAGTTTTCTGGTGTAGAGGGAATGATAAATTCCCCCCACTATATGTAATGTATACATTCCTCATATGATATAGCAAATCTGATTGGAACAATGACTTGGAGAAATTGTTTATATTGGATGGAACCTGGTTGTACATTGTAAGATCTATTACTATAAAATAAACAAGTGCTGTCTATATTGTGTCTTGTCTTCTTTCTTCAGCCAGACTTAATTATCCCTACCACCACGGGAAACTTAAAAGGGTTATCCGGTTTCTAAGATTGATGGCCTCTCCTTAGGGTCCCGGATGTTGGACGTTCGAAGATCACTGGAACTAAGGCAATGCGGTAGAGTTGCCGCTGCTCACTCACCATACAAACTGTAGCAGCGAGTGTACAGTAAGTACTGCAGTGCTGCCCCAATAGACTTCAATGGGGCAGCGCTGCAGTACCTACACTTGCTGCTACAGATAACCCCTTTAAGATTTGGAAGCTCATAGACAACAATGTGAGATCCCTAGTTTTGGGGATCATAACCAATTTCTACCACAACAAAACCAGCCTTCCATATGTGGAACCCCTAATTGTAGAAAATTTATAGTGTGGATATCCTGATAACAGGTGTAAAATATAATACTAGCTACAACAGATGTCTGCACTCACTTAATATGGCATAATTTATTATTTTATTTACTTATTTTGCCTACTTGTATAGCGCCAACATATTCCGCAGTGCTTTTACAGACATTGTCAGTCATTGTCCCATATAGGGCTCACAATCTACATTCCCTATCAGTATGTCTTTGGAGTGTAGGAGGAAACCAGAGTACCCGGAGGAAACCCATGCAAAAACGGGTAAAACACACAAACTCCTTGCAGATGTTGTCCTTGGTTGGATTCAAACCTAGGACTACAGTGCTGCAGTGCTAACCACTGAGCCACCGTGCTGCCCATCTACCGTATAACAACCTAGGATTTCAAGCTATAACAATTTGGTAGGCCCTTAATTTAAAAGAAAACTATATTTGATGGCAGTAACTGTAGATCTATTCTCTATCTATCTGGAAACAATATTTGAAAAATAATTAAGTTTAATGTAATATCTAATTACATTGTATAATGTTATGTACAGTTAAATTTCTCAGTGAGTCTCCAAACACTACTCAACATACAATTTGACTTACCTACTATTTCACGAATCAGAACATCATGTTGCAGAGCTATTGGCTCACTGATACCAGCCTTGCTAACAGCTTTGACGCGAGCTAAAATCTTATCACCAGTATTTAAATTTTGAATTTTGTAATGAGTAGAAATACTGGGATCTTTGTTCACAGAAACCCACTCTTGACCTAAAAGATAAAACAAAGACATTTAATGATATTTAATAGTCACTGACAACTATTATTCCTAAATCAATTGATAGCAAACAATTGTCAACTGGTTCAGGGCTTGTTCCAAAATAGACCATACAGTATTAATGTATATGCAGAGGCGTAGCTAGGGGTTCAGCATGGGCGTGGCGAACATGTCCAAGTGGGCCCCCAACTTAGGTATACGGTGACCGCATAGTGGTATATAGCGGCTGTACACAGGGCTCTGCAAATGGTTTAGGTGAATACAGGGCAGTAACATTTAGTGACTTACCGGTGACGTCTCTGCCTAATTGTACATATTCCCCGTCTCTTTCATCTGGAGGGACATGACCATTTCTTTCAGTCTCTGTAAAGTTTGCAGCACAGACATCTTTGGCTCCTTACTTTTCTAGGCACCTGACCCACATTGTGCTTACCTGCACACCCATCCTGCTGCTACCCCCAATTGTAAATTATATAATATAACCCCCATAATGAAAAATACCCACAAGTGCATCTTTAAATTAATAACTTCCCTGTGTACTCCCTTTAAATAATGCCCCAGGTGTTTCCTAATTAAAAAGTAAACAAGAGGTAAAAAAAAATTAGTGGTGTTCCAATACCCTGGACCCCCAGGATCAGCTGTTTGAATGAACCGTGGTACCTGTGTAACCGCTGTGACCCCTTCTCTGTTTACATAGTGTCATTTATTTCATAGAGGCCATGTCATGCAACTACAGCCTCGTCCTATACATGTCTATGTGACAAGACTGTAATTACATCACACGGTCACTATAAATAGACAGTGTATGCCATGGCTCCTTCATACAGCTGATCAGTGGGGAATCACTTATCTCTTATTGATGATTTATTCTGAGGATAGATCATCAATTAAAAATGAGCTGGAAAACTCCTTAAGGCTAAGGCCCCACATGGCGTCCTACAGCAAAAAAGTGCTGTTCTTCCAGCAGTGCTTTGCTTCAATTATATCTATAGAGAAACCACCAGTGTTTCCGTAGGTATGCTGCAATTTCCAAAACCGCAGCAGCGCTATTTTGCTGCGTCCTGCGACGTGGGTCCTTAGTCTTAATAAAGCCCAAGTTCCACCTTAATTAAATTAATTGCCCCCTCATATTATGCCCTTGATTCCCCCAGAAATAAATACTGTATCTCTAATGACCCCTTATATCAATGACCACCCCCTTATGTTCATAATGCCTCCTAACTAGTGTTGAGCGAACCCGTACTGCACAGTTTGGGTCCGTGCCGAACTTTGTGCGTTCGGGTACCCAAATCCGAACTCGATCTCGAACGCCAGCACTGAAGTTCGGTTTTGGCTCCTCCCTAAAACTGGTTGATTGACTGCTGAGCAGTCAATCAACCAGCTTTAACCTCTTCATGCATTGTCACATACATGTACATGAGAGAATGTGGGTAGTTAACGCATCTCCACGTACACGTATTTGATGGTGATTGAGCGGGCTCAGAAGCAGAGCCATGCGATCACCGTTGGAGCTCAGCTGTATCTGACAGCCAGGCTCCCGCTGCAACAGCAGGGGACGGTGATAACACCAATCCCCGCTGTTTAACCCTTAAGATGTCGCGGTCAATAGCTACCGTGGCATCTTAGGTGTTTCTCATTGAAACTGAATGCTGTGGGCGTAACTGGCAACTAACACCCTGTTTGGGGGCTTTAACCCCTTGAATGCCGCGGTCAAACATGACCACGGCATCCAAGGGGTTCCGTCGTGCCAAATGTCCCCCTCGGCACCCCGGGCGGTAAGATCAGGGGGGTGCCCATATGTATCTTCTGCATCCTTGGGTCTGGCCAGTGACCCCAGGCTGCTAGGAGCCCCCAGTACCTGGATGATCCTGCCAAGAAGAGAAGAAGTCAGCCTATGCAGTTATAATGTGCAGTTTTTAGCAGTTTCCCAGTTTCTCTGTATTTTGCAGTTCACTTTGTTGGTGGGTGAAGACTAGCTGTCATACACTGCTTTATAACCAGTGCTATTATTATACTCCTGGGTTTATTCAGGCCCCAGAGAATAATAAGCAGAGGCCTAGGGGATGTCAAAAATAATAAACACTGATACTCACCCTTCCCTCACCTCTCTTGAGCACCCTTGTGAAGTCTGGCACTCCTTTGTGGCCAATTTTTAGGTATTCTTTGGGTCTCTTCTGTCCTCCTGGGTGACATCAGAAGACCTGGGGGAAAACTGAGGCCTGTGTTTGGGCCTTGGTGGTCATGCACTTTGATGTAAGCGTCATAATGTTGCTCATCTCTAATGTGGAGAGTATGATCAGTGGTATATTATAGTGGACTGCACTGTATGATACTTGCCAGCCTAAGGCTGACAAGTATCCTATTATACCTTGCCTCCAGGAAGGATCTAGTAAGTGATTAAAGATGGAGGATGTGGGGGCATTAGGTCCCATGTTCCCATGACTACCTAAGGCACCCTGCAATACGTGTTATCACTCATTTTGTCTATTTCTGTAGGATGTCAACTGTATGTTACAACTGAGACCTGTTTCTGATGATGTAAAACCAGCTCCTGGTTGTAATAGTGAGTCAATTCGAATTAAGACCCTCCAGTCAATGATGTAATAGTACGGTGCAGAAAACTAAAAGATAACAGCTTATCCTATCCTTTCTCAGGTAACCCTGGCATCCTCTGTGACGTCATCGTTCCTGGGTCACTGCTGAGGCCTTCAGGACCTGCTGGGAGTTGTAGTTTTCCTAAAATCTTGTGAGCCCTTTCAAAAACCCTGACTGTAATGTGCACAAATCATACTCAATAGGACTAGTGCATAATACTCTGGGAATTTTATGGTTAATAAAGCAAGTCAAAAGTAAAGGATGATATAGCAGCTGCACACGCTAACGTAGGTGTTTGTTTATTTCAACAAGACTGGTCAGATTTGTATGGGTTTATGCAGCAAAAAAGATCGGTCTATGTAAGGGACATCCTCTGTTCCCCGCAATGCTGGATTATGAATCTTCTTTTCATAAAAAAGTCACGGACAAGGATCACATTGAAATGGAAAATTAAAAAGCCAGTGAATTGGTTACTATTGCAGTGTGCATTATATAACTTTCATGTAGGGATCAACATCCTTACAATTTGCATGGCACACTGACGACTTCATCTTTGACCTCTTTCTTTTTTGTAAATCGGAAAAAACAATACAAAAAACATTGCTGACCTCTGATTTAGGCCCCTTGCAGACGACCGCAGGTGAGATCAGTGTGCTATCCGTGTTTTTCCCATCTAGCACACTGACCTATTCACTACTAAGGGCACATGCACACGACCATGTTTTCCACTGATCAGTGTACGGGTCGTGAGTCCGTGCCGCAAAATATAGAACAGGTCCTATTCTATTCAGTGTTTGTGGCACAGACTCGTCCATAGAAGCCTATGAGAGACTAAAAACCAAGGATGGCACACTGATGTACTACTTGTGTCAACAGCGTGCTGTCCGTTTTTGCGGACAAGCTAGGGACATCATTAGATGTTTCCTGTGTTTTTTTTTTGTTTTTTTTTGTTTGTGGATACGCAAACTAGTATCACTTGAATCCCTTAGGGACACACCCTAAAAATACCTTAAGGACACAGCCTCATTTTTTAAAACCGACATCTGTCACTTTATATAGGAATAACTTTATATAGAAGCTTTAACTTACAAAAGTGATTTTGTTTTTTCATGACGCATTGTACTTCATGTTAAAGGGGTATTCCCATTAACATAACCATATCCATATTTGTAGATAATTAAAAGTTAAACATTTTTGCAAATATAAATAGTAAAAAATTTTGCAGAGTTTTAAAGATTTTCTCTACCCATCTTAGTGCTGACAGTCTGTTGTCTACATTGGTTGCCAATGGATACGACCACAAATGCAGAAACTTTCTATGGTCTGGGACTTATCATGGCTGGGTTTTTGACGTCCTTATTGTAGCTGGGTTATCAGGCAGGGACACTACATGTATGAAAAGATATCCCGGCCACAATAAGAACATCATGACTGATTTTCTGAGCTTTGAAAGGTCCTGCATTCATAGTCTTATCCAATGGCAATCGATCTAGACAACAGACTGTCACCACAAGATATTTAGAGAAAATCTTTAAAACTCTGCAAAATTTTTAATTACTTATATTTGCAAAAATGTTTAACTTTTAATCATCTACAAATTTATAAATGGTTATGTTCGTGGGAATACCCCTTTAATGGTAAACATTGATCAATATTTTTGTACTTATTTATATAAAAAATAGCAAATTTGATGGAAATTTTGAAAAAATTGCAATTTTCAAAATGTGGAATGCTCTGCTTTTCAGACAGATAGTCATACCACCCAAATAAATTAATAAATAAATATTATCTACAATATCTTCCATGCTTTAAATTGGCATAATCTTTTAATTGTCTTTTAATTTATTTTGGACGTTAGAAGGCTTATAAGTGTAACTGCGATTTCCCAGAGTTACAAGAAAATGTCACAAACCAAATATTTAGGGACCACTTCAGTTCTGAAGGGTATTATGAAGGCCTACATATTAAAAACCTCCCATAAATCACACCAATTTCGAAGCTACACCCCTCACATAATTCAAAACAGCATTTGGGAAGTTTGTTAACCCTTTAAGCATTTCACAGGAATTAAAAAAAAAAATGAAATTCAGAAATTTCATTTTTTTCAATAATACATTCATTTATCCCTAAATTAACACATTCACAGGGGGATAAAGAAAATGCATCTCACAGTTTGTTATGCAATTTCTCCCGAGCACAAAAATGTCCCACAGGTGTATGTAAACTTATGTTTGGGCACAAGGCAGCACACAGAAAGAAAGTAGCAACACTAGGTGTTTCAAAAACGGATTTTGCTGATAAAGTTTCATGTACCATGTTACATTTGCAGAGCCCCTACAATGGAAACCCCTCAAAAGTGACCCCACTTTAGAAACTACACCCCTCAAGGAATTTCTCAAGGGGTATTATCATTTTGAGCCCAATAGTACTTTCCAAAAATTAATGTACAAAGTGAAAATTTAAATTTTTAAAGAAATATGCCATTTCCGTGCCCAATACGTTGTGCTCACTTTGTGTCATCAGAGATACTCACTCCTAACACTATTAAGTGGGCTATCCCAGGTACAAAAAAGTTGTGTATGTGGGCCTAAACTGCTGTTTGGGCACACAGTAGGGCTCAGAAGGGAAGGAACACTGCGCTTTTTAGCTTTTGGAGTATAGATTTAGAGGGACTTTCTAGACGCCCTGTTGTTTTTGAAGAGCCCCGGAGGTACCAGTAAATTGGAATTCCCCAAAAAGTGACCATTTTGCATGGGCAATTTTAGGGTCTCTGCAAACATGACATGGCGTCTGAAAACCAACAATCTAAATCTACGCTACAAAAGCACATACCGCTCCTTAACATATGCATCCTGCTGTGTGCCCTAACAGCAGTTTACGCCAACATATATGACACTATTGTACCCAGGATAAAGTACTTAACAACATTATATGTGGGTATAAATAGCTGTTTGGGCACAGCAGGGAAGGAGTGCTATTTTGGTTTTTGGGGAACAGTTTGGTTTTTGGACGTCATACCACTTTTGCAGAGCCCCTCAATTGCCAGTAAAGTGGAATCCACAGACATGTGACCCCATTTTGGAAATTACAACTCTCAAGGGATTTCTCAAGTGGCATAGCATTAATAAAATTTCCATAAATGAAAGTGCAGCTGATAATGAAAAGTGAAAATTGAATTTTTTCCAGAGATACACCATTTCAGTGCCCAATATGTTGTACCCAGCTTGTGTCAGCAGATACACACTCCAAAAACTGTCAAGTGGGTTATTCCGGGCAAACGTAATCTTTTGCCTAGAAATACAGCAGGGCTCAGGGCTCAGCAATGAAGAAGCACCATGCGAATTTGAGGCCTAATTTAGTATTTTACATTGCCTTGGTCAAGCAATTGCAGAGGGTCTGAGGCAAAATAAAAAAATGGACCCCCTATTTTAGAAACTACTCCCCTCAAGGAATGTATCAAGAGGCATAGCGAGCATTTTCACCCCTCAAGTATTGCATTATTTTAACTTTCAGAGATAAATGCACAATGAAAAGTTAAATTTGCAATTTTTGCAAACCATACACCATTTTGGTGCCTGGTATGTTTCACCCAGCTTGTGACAGCAAAGACACACACTCCAAAAACTTGTTATCCTTGGTACAACAGTGGCAGAAGTAGGGTGATGCTGCGGGCCCTGGGCTGGGACGATAGGGTGTCTCGGTGGTGCGAACGGTACTATTACGGCCGATGCCGGGGCTTTAAAGATGATGGTTGCCACTCTGCTGCTGAGCGGCCATAGCTACCGGGTCTCCACTATATTGCACAGCGGAGACCCGGAGCTAATGCCACTAAGTCCACTCTGATCAATCATAACAAATATTCTGATGGCAAAGTCAATGTCTATATCTAGTGAGGTACTTCACAGTGTCCTGTCCATCATACAGGAAGAAGAAGAGACAGCAGGCAAAGCTGCTGAGAGAGGGAGATGGGAAAACCCCTTTAAGTATGTCATACAATTGCTATTACTGTTGTGACTCTTGTTACAGTGCTTTTTTCTATACAAGGGTATGCTTGAAATACAACTCCTAGTCCTATTTTTAAAACAGTGTGGTTTGCCATCACCCATATGGAGATATATCTTTGCAAGGTAATACTAGAAATAGCTATGCCATTGGTCCATGAGTCATTACATCTTCATAAACTAAGACAACATTTAACATAGTGAGGCCTTATTCACACGACAGTGAAAAACGTCCGTTTTGAGAACACATTAATTTCAATGTGTGTACTCAAATGTCTTCTTTTTTGACTGACCGTTTTTCACGGCTGTCACTAAGATAACTGTGTTAAAAAAAAAAAAAAAAAAAAAAACACTGCAGAAAAAATGCAGAGAAAACACATTCGTTTTTTTTCCCGCAGCATTCATCATTGTGATTTGCTGTATTTTTTCTTCCTGAATTAAACATATATAGGGATGAGATTAATTAAATCTTATTCACTCTGCTGGTAGTGTAAAATGCAGTATTTTTTTCTGCTGCATTTTCACAACATGGGGTCTTTGCCTCAAAGAACATTTTTTTTTATCAATCAACAAAAGAATGGTGAATCTATGGCAGTTTAGAGTATATACATTTGGATGGGATTTTTAATATTGCTCCTGCTCTAAAAGGAAAATGTGTCTAGAAACTTAAGCCTTGATTGGGCAAGTCAACCACTTTTAGACTTACCCTTAAGTGTAAGTACACAAGTCACAATAAAACTAAATGATTTTGCTGCAATTTGACCATTATGTGTGAACTCACTCTAAGGTCTCCTTCACACGACTGTACTTTTGATCTGCTATTGATGATCCACAATTGCTGATCAAAGTACGGACAAATGCATTTTTATGGGCTCATACACAAAGCCTTATTTCTTGCGGGCTTTATGTCCGAGTTTTAATCAAGAGCCACAAAATATTCATACTTTGAAGCAGGTCCTATACTTGTCTATATTTGGGGCTCGTTCCATTCACTTCAATATATGGTTTAGAGCAGGGGTGGGCAATTAATTTTCCCATGGGGCCACATGAGAAATTGGAATGGTTTTAGAGGGCCATCATCATGCACAGCGGGCGGGTTCGAAAATGAAAGTACACGCATTCGGTATATGACCCCCTTTTTCTGGACAATCACACGGTATATGATCCCCTTTTCCTGGACCATCACACAGTATATGACCTCCTTTTTCTGGCCAATCACACAGTATATAACCCCCTTTTTTTAGCCTCCACATGGCATATAACCCCCTTTTTTTACCCCCCACACAGCATATGATCCCCCTATTTATGGCCCCCACACAGTTTATGGCACATTTTATACCTCCCCACACAGTATATGAGCCCTTTTTTAAAGCCCACCCACAGTATATGACTCCCTGTTATCCCCCCACCCCCACACAGAGTAGTGGCCGATACTTTTTACTCACCTGTCCACCCTCCAGTCCTAGACGCCGTCTGCTGCCACCTCCAGGGTGCGCTGTTGCCGACGCTGAAGAAGGTCGAGACGCTGTACATAGCGTTGTGACACTTCAGCGTTGTGACGTCAGTGTAGCGTCGCCAAGAGAAGGCAGCGGAGGGCGGCCAGGACAGGAGCGTGGACAGGTGAGTAAAAAATATCAGCAGCTGGTTATTGCAAAAACACAATACGTAGCTGCTGATGCGTGTAACTTGTCACCAGGCGGGCCGGTCAGAGATAGTTAGAGGGCCGGATGTGGCCCACGGGCCGTACAATGCCCAGGTTTGATTTAGAGGAAAAGCTCGGATGACACATAGATACTAATCATTGTGTCATCAGTGCCGTTTTCACTGACCTGTACACTAAATACTGGTCCCTGACACTAAAACCTTGGCTTGTCCTTATGTACGTGAAAAATGGCAGTGTCTTTCTATGCAAGTGCCATGCAAAGGCTAAATCCCTGAATTTCAATGGGTCTATTCACATGGCACTATCTATGTCCATTTTGAGGTACAAAGATAGTGCATGTCAGTTTTTTGACAGCTTTGAAATATGGACATGTGGATATACACACTGGCCCAGATTTACTAATACTGTCTAAAAACTAGGTGCAAACTCAGACTAGACAATGAAACTGCACCAGATTTATAAATGTGTTTGTTGCTGCTGGATATATCTCGGTGTATTTTTAGACTGTCTAGTTTAAATTTACACCTCCTTTTAGTTGGCTTAAAAGTACTTACCGCATTTGTGGTGCATTTTTGGCACACAGAGATGTAAGTTAGGCCACACACCTTTTAGTCAAGTCGGAAAAGTGTCAAAAAAGTAACGAAAACACTTGAAAAATGTGGCACAAAGCATGCTAGAAAGTTTTTAGGTCTATACGCATTTTGCTTAATAAATCACCTCCACTGAATTCAATGTTTTCTCAAAACAGATGCGTGATGGATGTTGCAAAAATGACCATCCCAAGTCCATTTTTCACTGTTGTGTGAATAAGCCTCTATATATGCGCCCAATTTACCAAACATTGTGCGAAATTTGATAAATCTGGGGCGAACTGCAACAACAGACTCCAGCAAAACTTACTTTAAAAATTCCCTTCATGATAAATCTTCCCAAACTTTTTGGATTTGTCCCACACATATTGAGGAAAACAGTATAGATAATTAAATGTACAATAAATTGATTTTAGAGAAAGATAGGAGTCAGTCAGTGTCAGTATGTTAGGCAGGAACAGGCAGCCATTCCTGTGAGCGAGCAAAGCTGCAGCTATACAATTCATAAATTGACTGTAAATGTCTGTAAAGCGCTGCGGAATATGATGGCGCGATACAAGTAAGCATAATAAATAAAATAATAATAAATTAATTTGCAAATTACCAGTCTCCATCACACCATTCTCAAATCTTCAATAATATTAATCCTGGTGCTGACTGTAGTCACCAAAAGTGGTATATTGCTCAGTGTGAAGCATTTATATAGTGCCTTATACTTCACTCTGTGTCCAAGTGATTACTCCTCCTAATCCTCCTTGACTGTTTTGTCAGTCATCCACTGATTGTGTGGGTAGGAAATACAATTGGGTGCCTATTAATTTACTTGTGTGCCAACTGAATTCCCACATGGCCAAGTCACTGAGGATACAGTCTTTGCCATACCACTTACTTGGCTCTACTAACTTTCAGCAACTAAAGATGGAGAATATCTAGTCTCCATTATTTCTACAAGAAAGTCATCCCTGCCTTATACTCTCATGCTGCAGAGAATGTAAGCTACCCCTTGAAATTGGCGCTGAGCAGCAAGGTGGACATAATCAACATATGGAGCAGCAATTATGCCCAGGGAGAGTACATGTTTTTCTTGGCATGGCAGTTGTGGCAGTGCACTATTGCAGTAAGGTCAGGCGATAGTCACACCTTCATGGTTGTGCAGTCCTGGTTCCAAGGCACTTATCCACCTTCTCTTCAATGGACATTTGTTGTCTCATTCCTAACTACAACTGGGAAACATAGTCATTGACATTCGCTGGAACACTGTAGCTCCACTACATTTGTGGAATATAATGCATACTCCCTGCATGACACATGAATTTGGTGGTGCAATGTTTTATAAAAAAGGAATTTGGGTTTTAGAAAGTGTTGATCATGTCCAGTAGAGTTTTCACGCATTTGAGCCATTCTTATGTGGCTTAGAACACTCTTCTGGACTTGAACACCAATAGAACAGTCTGCCGTTGCTTGGTTTGCAACATTCCAACTTACTGGAATTCTACTATGCATATGCTGAGCCATCTGTAGATGCAGTGTAAAGCGATCAATAATTACATTAGGCACCAGAGAGCGAAAAAGCAACGTCATCCCCCTGATATTAATATTGGAGCAAATGCTCACGTTGATGTAGAAACAAGAATAGTTTCCACCTCATGCTCGCCTCCCTGAGTTTGTGAGGGAAATGATGTTATGTGTAAGACCTGAGGAGTCGGAGGATGATGAGAAGTTGGTGTTCAAGGTAGACATAGGCCCACATTTACAAAGGCAGATGCGCTTCAAAAGTGGCAAAAAATGTGCCCTGTTCTACACTTTTTTTTAGACAGTGGGCGGATTGAGGCGTGAATCTGAATGGGCTGGAGACACTTCGATCCACATGATTTACTATAACTCATGCCAGAAAACCGGCATAAGTTATACCACAAATCTGTGACCAGACGCTAGAGTAACTAGTAACTCTATTGAGTCGTGCGCCTGGCAGGGAATGAATTAAGACTGGTGTAAAAATCATAAGTCTTAACAAGTTTCCCCATAGAGTTTTAGTCTCTCGCTATATAAGCAAAATGGGGGAATTTTTTTTTCTGTTTCTGAAAGAGAAGCAAAATTGACATACTAAATAGGATACCTTGTGTACCCAGCTTGCTGTAGTTGTTGTTGAGCAATTGCATGCCAGCCGTATGACCAGCAGGTCCCTCTCTGCTCCCCATTGAGGCATTCATCACCTTCAATGATGCAAATGAATAGATCTGCCGTCTCTGACAGAGGCCCACTGATGCCATTGTGGATGTCTGCATGTCCATTTTGTTCTATACTGTACTGCTACAGCTGACACAGCTACTACTACCCCTGCAGCTGCTACTGCTATGCCCATGCACACATACCTTCTGTGTTGCCCATCATGTTCCATACTGTACTGTGGCTGTTACTACTGCCCTTACACATCTGCACATCTCTTGCCTTTTCTATCATATGCCATACTATACTGCTCCCGGAAGGAAACCAACCCTGAACAGGGTAAATGTAACAAACCTGATACAGAACCAAGAAAATGCATCATTTTGTAATGACCGTTGTTCTTCACTTTCCAGGACAATCAGGCACTTGTAGTTGTGGTGGTGGAACTGGTTGATAAAATGTGTGTGTAGATCTTGTAAACAGTCAGTTGGTAAAGTGATTGATGGCAGATATGTGTCACTGAGATTTCTTGTTTCAGTGATGTAAGTAAGTGGGTTGCAGCAAAAAAAAAAAAAGCGGTGTGGGAAAAACCATGGTGGCGACTGCAACGGTTTTGGAAATAGCAGCATGTCCGCTGCATGTATTTTTATGCAATGCGTGGATGGGATTTGCAGAGACTGTAAAACGCTGCAAACCGCGCAGTGATTACACCACATCCAAACCGTGACGTTTACACCATGTGGTTCCCAGGCCTTACAGGAGTTTTGGTCCAGAATTTAAGAGTTACTGAAGGTTCTATGAGGAAGTTCACTTCCATACTCCGTTCCTGGTGTTCATGTACCTGAACCTGGTGCTCCAAGTGTGTGAAGCTATTAACACCGTATTTAAATATGGACGCTGCACAGCTCCTCCATAGCCATCGGGTTTCTGATGTATTAACCTCCCCCGCATTAAAGCCTCCAGCTTTGACCAAGGTGCCATTATGCCGTTGGTGCCTGGGCGCTGACATTTTGCCAGGGATCACAGACACCCAGAGTGAGATCCGGGGCCAGCGTCCCATTTGCATGACAGCCAAGAGACTATTGAAGGCTCCCAGGCTTGTCTGCCATTTATTTCTATTGCAGGCTGCTCTATGCAAGTGCCAATATTTTGAAATGTATTGCAATGCATTGCATTAGTGATCAGACCCCCTGGGTTTCAAGACTCCCTGGGGGGCTAATAAATGCAAGAAAATTAAAAAATAAAAATAAAAAATTCAAATCTCCCCCCTTTCCCTAGAACACATATAAAAGTACTTAAATACTGTTAATCACATACACATTAGGTATCCCTGTCTCTGAAAACGCCTGGTCTAAAAATCTGTAAAAATATTTTTCCTGTACGGAAAAACGCTGTAGCGAGAAAAAAAAAATCAAAAGTGCTGGACTGCTGTTTTTTTTTATTTTTTTGCCTGATAAAAATTTGAATGAAAAGTGATCAAAGCAATAGACATTCCCCAAAATGGTATAACTAAAAAGTACAACTGGCCCCGTAAAAAAACGCCCTATGCATCCCCGTACACAGAAATATAAAAAAGTTATGGGTCTCAGAATATGTTGACTTTAAGAAAAAAAAATTTTTTTGCAAAGTTTTAGATCTTGGAAATAAAAGTATATAAATTTGGTATTCTCGGAATCGTACCAAAACATAGAATACAGGTGATGTCATTTTGGCTGCAGAGTGAACGCTGTAAAAATGAAGCCCATACGAAAGTCGCACAAATGCACTTTTTCTCCCATTCCATCCAATTCTGAATTTTTTTCAAGGAACCCCTGTACATTGAACAGAATAATAAATGGTACCAATATGAAGAACAATTTGTCCCGCAAACATTAAGCCATCATATGGCTCTGTGAACAGAAAAATAAAAAATTTATGGGGTTTGGGAGGCGGGGAGTGAACATCGAAAAACGAAACATGTCACTGGCAGGAAAATGCTAAAGGGGTTATCAAGTTTCAGACCAATATTAAAGAGGACCTTTCACGTCCTCATGTATATGCGGTTTTACATACCGCTAGAAAGCCGACAGCGCACTGAATTGAAATAATAAAAAATAAAAAACTGAAAAGTGGGGCGTGCCAAATTATTTGGCCCCCTTAAGTTAATACTTTGTAGCGACACCTTTTACTGCGATTACAGCTGCAAGTCGCTTGGGGTATGTCTCTATCAGTTTTGCACATCGAGAGACTGAAATTCTTGCCCGTTCTTCCTTGGAAAACAGCTGGAGCTCAGTGAGGATGGATGGAGAGCGTTTGTGAACAGCAGTTTTCAGCTCTTTCCACAGATTATCCATTGGATTCAGGTCTGGACTTTGACTTGGCCATTCTAACACCTGGATACGTTTATTTGTGAACCATTCCATTGTAGATTTTGCTTTATGTTTGGGATCATTGTCTTGTTGGAAGATAAATCTCCGTCCCAGTCTCAGGTCTTTTGCGGACTCCAACAGGTTTTCTTCCAGAATGGTCCTGTATTTGGCTCCATTCATCTTCCCATCAATTTTAACCATCTTCCCTGTCCCTGCTGAAGAAAAGCAGGCCCAAACCATGATGCTGCCACCACCATGTTTGACAGTGGGGATGGTGTGTTCAGGGTGATGAGCTGTGTTGCTTTTACGCCAAACATATCGTTTTGCATTGTGGCCAAAAAGTTCGATTTTGGTTTCATCTGACCAGAGCACCTTCTTCCACATGTTTGGTGTGTCTCCCAGGTGGCTTGTGGCAAACTTTAAACAAGACTTTTTATGGATATCTTTGAGAAATGGCTTTCTTCTTGCCACTCTTCCATAAAGGCCAGATTTGTGCAGTGTACGACTGATTGTTGTCCTATGGACAGACTCTCCCACCTCAGCTGTAGATTTCTGCAGTTCATCCAGAGTGATCATGGGCTTCTTGGCTGCATCTCTGATCAGTCTTCTCCTTGTTTGAGATGAAAGTTTAGAGGGACGACCGGGTCTTGGTAGATTTGCAGTGGTCTGATACTCCTTCTATTTCAATATGATCGCTTGCACAGTGCTCCTTGGGATGTTTAAAGTTTGGGAAATCTTTTTGTATCCAAATCCGGCTTTAAACTTCTCCACAATACTATCACGGACCTGCCTGGTGTGTTCCTTGGTCTTCATGATGCTCTCTGCGCTTTAAACAGAACCCTGAGACTATCACAGAGCAGGTGCATTTATACAGAGACTTGATTACACACAGGTGGATTATATTTATCATCATCAGTCATTTAGGACAACATTGGATCATTCAGAGATCCTCACTGAACTTCTGGAGTGAGTTTGCTGCACTGAAAGTAAAGGGGCTGAATAATATTGCACATCCCACTTTTCAGTTTTTTATTTTTTACAAAAGTTTAAAATAACCAATTAATTTCGTTCCACTTCACAATTGTGTCCCACTTGTTGTTGATTCTTCACCAAAAAATAAAAATTTTATATCCTTATGTTTGAAGCCTGAAATGTGGCAAAAGGTTGAAAAGTTCAAGGGGGCCGAATACTTTTGCAAGGCACTGTAGATGAGATTTTAACAAATCTGCAGTGGAATATGCACATAGATTGACACAATATATTGGTCCTGTTGAAACATCCCTATAAAGTTACATTCAGACTCTTTTCAGTCAAGTCCGTTGCTTTTATACATCATAGAATTAGAGCAATGGACATAAATGCCCACCAAATTACTGAAGGAGATGGAGCACCCTCTGTCTGCATCTGTCTCCATTCAATGTAATGTTAAAAACAAGATGGAAGTTTATGCCCATCTTCTTGTGTACCGTTCTAATGCAAGAAAAAGTTCTGCAGATACAACTTTCACTTCTCTTAAAATAGTAAAAAACATAACAGAAGAAGGCTTCAGTCATTCTATCGCTATTTAAGTCCATCGCTCTAACATGGATTAGGGTTGGTTCACACTTGCGCCTGGAGTCCGTCCACCGTGAATCCGACCTAAATATCAGAAAAGAGGATAGGGAAAGGTTTGCAAGCGTTTTTTTTAAAAACCCATTCACTTCAATGGGTTTTTAAATCAACCCGCAGGTGTCCGATTGCAGCCTCTGCACCACGAAGCCGCTTTTTTTGGTCGGACACAAAGAAAAAAAAAGGCACAAATGCTTCTTAAATAAAGTGTGGGGCAGAAAAAGACCACAAAAAAGCACAATTTACACTACCGTTCAAAAGTTTAATGTCACTTAGAAATTTCCTTATTTTTGAAAGAAAAGCACAGTTTTTTTCAATGAAGATTTTTAAATGAATCAGAAATACACTCTATACATTGTAAATGTGGTAAATGACTATTCTAGCTGCAAACGTCTGGTTTTTAACGCAATATCTACATAGGTGTATAGAGGCCCATTTCCAGCAACCATCACTCCAGTGTTCTAATGGTAAATTGTGTTTGCTAACTGTTTAAGAAGGCTAATGGATGTTTAGAAAACCCTTGAGCAAGTATGTTAGCACAGCTGAAAACAGTTTTGCTGGTTAGAGAAGCTATAAAACTGACCTTCCTTTGAGCTAGTTGAGAATCTGAATCATTACATTTGTTGGTTCGATTAAACTCTCAAAATGGCCAGAAAAAGAGAAATTTCATGTGAAACTCGACAGTCTATTTTTGTTCTTAGAAATGAAGGCTATTCCATGCGAGAAATTGCCAAGAAATTGAAGATTTCCTACAACGGTGTGTACTACTCCCTTCAGAGGACAGCACAAACAAGCTCTAACCAGAGTAGAAAGAGAAGTGGGAGGCCCCGCTGCACAACTGAGCAACAAGACAAGTACATTAGAGTCTCTAGTTTGAGAAATCGAAGCCTCACAGGTCCTCAACTGGCAGCTTCATTAAATAGTACCTGCAAAACGCCAGTGTCAATGTCTACAGTGAAGAGGCGACTCAGGGATGCTGGCCTTCAGGGCAGCGTGGCGAAGAAAAAGCCATATCTGAGACTGGCTAATAAAAGGAAAAGATTAATATGGGCAAAAGAACACAGACAATGGACAGAGGAAGATTGGAAAAAAGTGTTACGGACAGATGAATCGAAGTTTGAGGTGTTTTAATCACACAGAAGAACATTTGTGAAATGCAGAACAACTGAAAAGATGCTGAGTGCCTGACGCCATCTGTCAAGCATGGTGGAGGTAATGTGATGGTCTGCGGTTGCTTTGGTGCTGGTAAAGTGGGAGATTTGTACAAGGTAAAAGGGATTTTGAATAAGGAAGGCTATCACTCCATTTTGCAACGCCATGCCATACCCTGTGGACAGCGCTTGATTGGAGCCAATTTCATCCTACAACAGGACAATGACCCAAAGCACACCTCCAAATTATGCAAGACCTATTTAGGGAAGAAGCAGGCAGCTGGTATTCTATCTGTAATGGAGTGGCCAGTGCAGTCACCAGATCTCAACCCCATTGAGCTGTTGTGGGAGCAGCTTGACCGTATGGTACGCAAAAAGTGCCCATCAAGCCAATCCAACTTGTGGGAGGGGCTTCTGGAAGCATGGGGTGAAATTTCTCCAGATTACCTCAGCAAATTAACAGTTAGAATGCCAAAGGTCTGCAATGCTGTAATTCCTGCAAATGGAGCATTCTTTGACGAAAGCAAAGTTTGAAGGAGAAAATTATTATTTCAAATAAAAATCATTATTTCTAACCTTGTCAATGTCTTGACTATATTTTCTATTCATTTTGCAACTCATTTAATAAATAAAAGTGTGAGTTTTCATGGAAAACACAAAATTGTCTGGGTAACCCCAAACTTTTGAACGGTAGTGTAAAACAAAAAAATATGTAGCGATCTGCACTTGAAAATCTCGGCATTCGCGGAGTACTTATAGTTACTACAGTAACTACTAAATTAATCTGTCTAAAAGCACTGCCCTCAACGTCACCCTACTTGCGCCATTACCTGCGCCATTACTTCATAACCTCCGCCCTTCCTTTCCCTTCACGTGGTCCCCAAAAACAATTAAATATTTGGGTGTACAGCTTCCTAATAATCTATCTGACACATACTCACTAAACTTCCTCCAAATTTTACGCGCCCTACAGTCAGACCTCACTCGGTGGGACACCAAAGGATTTCATGGCTTGGTCGCATTAACCTACTGAAAATGAATATATTCACTAGGCTTCTCTTTTTCAAACCATCCCTATCATACTGCCTAAGCATTTCTTTACGACGGTCCAGAAAGCTTTCACTAAGTTTATCTGTGCATCCAGGTCCCCAAGAATTGCTAGAAGCACTCTCATCAGACCTAAGAGGTGTGGGGGCTTAGCTGTCCCGGATTGCTCTAGTTATTTCCTAGCCGCGGTCACTGCACGCATCCTCGACTGGCATCACTCTGTGCATTCTAAGCTATGGGTTGCCCTGGAAAGGTCTCTGAGCCTGCTCCTCCTTCACTGCCCTCCCATGGCTTGATAAGCATTAGTGGTTGGACAGTGCGACTCATATCTCATATGCTCCCATATGTCACGTGTCAAGTGCTCGGATCTTGCTGGGTCTATGGTGCTGTGTGGAAACTGTTTCAGAATGGTCCTATGACTCCCGTCTCGGGCAACCCAGACTTCCCCGCGGCACTTCGCTCTTCTTTCCTCTCTCATACCATAGATCAGCCGCCCCTTAGATTCCATCAGGTTACCACTGCTTCCTCCCTCCTCCCTCGCTCCGAGTTACTCGCTCCACAGGAGGACCCTGACTCCTAATTTCCTCCCATTGGCTCTTAAAAAAATCACATGCCCTACACATGGCGTTGTTGCCCTTTCAGTGCTTGTGCCTCTCACCTAGTGCTTCCGGCCCACACTGTCTCGCTCAACTACAGCATGCTGATAGAGGACTCCGCTGACTGTTTGCCAGCGTACATGGGTGCTTGGGAGAGGGAATTGGGGGCCTCATTCTCACCAGACATGTGGTCCTCTGTCTTTCAGGCGTGCCATAAATTTTCTATATCTTGTAAGACACAGGAAACGAACTATAAAATACTCTCTTGCTGGTACAGAGTGCCCTCTGTCCTTCGTGAGATTTACCCCTCCGTGTCGGACCGCTGCTGGAGATGTAATGCCGACCTGGGCACGGTGTCACACGTCTGGTGGAGATGTACGCTCCTAAGGCCCTTCTGGTCGGATGTCTGACGTATTATACAGA
Organism: Leptodactylus fallax; assembly: GCA_947044405.1. Classification (NCBI taxonomy): domain Eukaryota; kingdom Metazoa; phylum Chordata; class Amphibia; order Anura; family Leptodactylidae; genus Leptodactylus; species Leptodactylus fallax. Next base: position 6,239,131 of record CAMRHE010000007.1, on the reverse strand, counting down.
CTGTCACTGTAAATTTAAGAGGCACACCCGTAAACTACTAGGTTTCTTATTGGTGGCAGCGAGATCAGTTATCGCTAGGCTATGGAAATCCCTGACTCCCCCCTTGCTATTGTCTTGGCTTAAGGAGATCCAACGCATACGAAGTATGGAAACCTTACTTGTGGAACTTAAACAGGATGATGAAGCCAACAAACATGGCTCCTGTGGAACCACTTCTATTTTCCCCTTCTTCACATTCTGTTACATTAATGTTATGTATATTTACCTGGTTTTTGTTCTTGTATGTACTGTTTGACTCTGCTGCGACAGAGCCCCCCCCAGTTACTTCCCTTCTGCTTTTTATCCTCCCTCCAGACTTTGTCTGCTGCCCCCATTTTTCTTTCTCCCTCCCACCTTCCCGGTATTGTACCTGTTTGACTTTTTGTTTGACTTGTTCTTTTCTGTTCATATGAAAAAAAAAATAAAAAATTTAAATAAAACTCTTAATGCAAAAAAAAAAAAAAAAAAAAAAAAAAAATATATATATATATATATACCGTAAGTAGCTTAATATGTACCCCCATATCAATGACAAAAAGAGAGATATTATATTTTGGTCTGTTTTGTGGACCAGTCAGCCCCATAATATATGGGTCTGAAAAAAGCATAGAAAGTATTAAAATATAGACATTTTGTTAAAAAGGGACAAAACATGTCCATGCAATAAGTAAGACTGTATGATGTCTGTGGTGAACAGCACATGTCCATTAAAAAACAAGTGTCTGAATAAGCCCTTATAGTATGTCTTTTAAGTAAGGTTTAAAGTAATTACCACTGTATATCTTTGGAGATTTATTATGTGTTCCACAAATGCTACAGTCAAGGAAATTAACCATAAATGCTTTACTTGAACTGAAGTAATTTAGGAATGTGCCTAGGAGAAGCTTTTTTGCATAGCCCTGCATGTGTTATTTAAAGTTGTTTTAAATGTTTGGCAGGGCACATTTTCCACATATTTCGGTGAACAGGTGGGGGAAGACATCTGTGAGTTCTGGGAAGGACATGCTGTACTCTACACACTAATGTTTCCTCCTCAGCATGCACACTCTGCTCACTTATGTCACTCATTTCTCCTCAGTACAAAGTTCTCACTCCTGAAAATCATGTTCCCTCTTCAGAACAAACATATGTATTTACAGTGCATTATTAGGCTTCCTTCACACATTTTGGGGGCTTTTTTTTTTTTTTTTTTTGCTTAAGGATGCAGCCCAAAAGTGTATAAAGGACACTGCCTAATTTTTCAAAACTGACGTGTCATTTTATATGGCAATAACTGTGAGACACTTTAACTTACACAAGTTATATTGAGATTGTTTTTCTCGTGACACATTGTACTTCATATTAGTAGTAAAAATTTTGTATTTATTTATAAAAAAGATAGGAAACTTGATGGACATTTGTAAAAAAAATCACAATTTTCAAAATGTGAAATGCTCTGCTTATCAGTCATACCACTCAAATACATTAATACATATTATCTACCATATCTCTGCTTTATATTGGCATCATCTTTTAATCGTCCTTTAATTTATTTTGGACGTTAGAGGCTTACAAGTGTAACAGCGATTTTCCAGATTTACAAGAAAATTTCCCAAACTAATTTCTTAGGGACCACTTCAGTTCTTAAGGGAATTATAAAGGCCTCACAGAACATATCAAGGGGTATAGTGAGCATTTTAACACCACAGCTGTTTCACAGATTTTATTAACATTGGGACGTGAAAATTAAAAATTAATTTTTTTTTTTCAATAAACTGTCAATTTAGCCCCAAATTTTTCATTTTCACAAGAGGATAAAGGAGAAAAACAATTGCTCCTGAATATGGCAAGACCCCATATGTGGTTGAAAACTGCTGTATGGGTACAGGGCGGGCCTCAGAATGGAAAGAGTACTATTTGGCTTTTGAAAGGCAGATTTTGCTGGAATAGTTTCCAGGTGCCAGGTCGCATTTGCAGAGCCCCTAAAGTACCAATACAATGGAAACCCCCCAAAAGTGACCCCATTTTAGAAACTACACCCCTCAAGGAATTTCTCAAAGGGTATTATCATTTTGAGCCCAAGAGTGATTCCCAAAAATAAATGTACAAAGTGAAATTTGAAATTTTTATAGAAATATGCCATTTCAGTGCCCAATATGTTGCACCCACTTTATGTCATTAGAGACAGGCACTCCTAAAACTATTAAATGGGCTATCCTGGGTACAAAAAAGTTGTATGTGTGGGTGTAAACTGCTGTTTATGGCACACAGCAGGACTCAGAAGGGAATGAGCACTGCACTTTTTAGCTTTTTGGAGTATAGATTTAGAGAGACTTTCTGGACACCGTGTTGTTTTTGCAGATCCCTAGAGGTGCCAGTAAATTGGAATTCCCCAAGAAGTCACCCCTTTTTGTAGGGGCAATTTTAGGGTCTCTGCAAATGTGATATGGTGTTCAAAAACCAAAAATCTAAATCTGCGCTCCAAAAGCACATAACGCTCCTTCACATCTGCACCCTGCTGTGTGCCCAAACTGCAGTTTATTCCCACATGTATGACACTGTTGTACACAGGATAATGTACTTAACAATGTCATATATGGGTATAAACTGCTGATTGAGCACAACTGGCACAGAAGGCAAGGAGCGCTATTTTGGCTTTTGGAGCACAGTTTGATTTTTGGACGCCATGCCTCTTTTGCAGAGCCACTGAATTGCCAGTAAAGTGGAATCCACAGACATGTGACCCCACATTGGAAACTGTACCATTGACGCAATTTATCAAGTAGCGTAGTGAGCATTAATTTAATATCCTGAAATGAATGTACAGCTGATAATGAAAAAGTGAAAATTGCAATATTTCCAGAGATACGCCATTTTCAGTGCCCTATATGTTGTGCCCAGCTTGTGTCAGCAGAGATACACACTTTAAAAACTGTTAAGAGGGTATCCTGAGCACAACAGCTTTTGGAGTGTTCATCTCTGATACAAGCTGATCACAACATGTTGTGCACTGAAATGACATATCTCTGGATTGTCATTTTCTCCTATCGCCATCATCTGCGTATTCATTTCTGGAAAATAAATTATAGAAACACTTGGGGGTTAAAAATGTTCACAGTACATCTGGATAAATTACTTCAGGGCTGGGGTCACATGTCAGGGAATTCCACTTTACTGGCATTTCAGGAGCTCTGCAAAAGTGTCATCATGTCCAAAAACCAATCCGTCTAAATCTGTGCTTCAAAAACCAAAATAGCGCTCCTTCCCTTCTTCGTCTGGTTGTGTGACCAAACAGCAGTTTATACCAACATATGACATTAAGTACGTTATCCTGGGTACATACATGTGGGCTTAAACTGAAATTTGGGCACACAGCAGGGCGCAGATGTGAAGGAGCGCTGTGTGGCTTTTGGAGCAGATTTAGATGTTTGCTATCTGGACGACATGTCATGTTTGCAGAGCCTCTAAGGTGCCAGAAAAAAAGGAATATCCTAGGAAGTGACCCCATTTTAAAAACTGCATCTCTCAAAGAATTCATCAAGGGGTGTAGTGAACATTACTATCCCAGAAGGGAATGCACAGTGGATGGTGAAGAGTGAATATATAAGCTGTGCGGAGTACATTGGGAACACCAAATTCCTTACTATATCCCCAGTAGCTCTTATGATTTGGGGGGTCACTCAGTGGGTCACTTCTGGTGTATTTTACCTTGTAAGCTCTAAATGTGGTGTGTACCCTAATATATGCTTGCACAGCTTATACATTCCCTTCCTGCTGCAACCAGTTGTGTTCTAATCATTTGCCGATTTTTGTGGTTTTTGTCTTCACATTGTACAAGCTATATTTTTTTTTATTTTTCTGGCGATGTAGCCTTTTTGGGTACCTATAACTTATTTACTAAATTTTATTAACTCTTTCTTGGTTGATTAAAAAACAAACAAAAAAAACCATCAATTCTGGCATTGCGTTTTACCTTTTACATTTTTTGCCATGCAGAGTAGAGCATAAGTAACATGTTACCTTTATTCTGCAGGTTGGTACGGTTACGGTGATGCCTAATTTATAATGTTGTTTTTTTTATTACTAGTTTTGCAGAACAAAAACCCATTTGGGGACATAAATCAATTATTTTTGCATCACCATTTTCTGAGATGCGTAACTTTTTTTTATTTTTCGGTTGACAGAAATGGTTGAGGGCTTATTTTTTGCGGAACAACCTGTGCTTTTTATTGCCACTGTTTTGGGGTACAAGTAACTTTTTGATCACTTTCTATAGCATATTTTGTAAGGTGAGATGGCGAAAAATCATTACTTCTGGCTTTTTTGTTTCTGTTCTTTTTCCAATGTTCACCATGTAGTTTAAATAATGTATCAATTTTATTGCACGGGTTGCTAATGATGCGGCAATACTAGATATGTATTGTTTTCATTATTTTTTGATGTAATTCATTTTATATAGGAAAAGGGCATTTTTGTGGCTTTATTCATTTATTAATTTTTTACTTTTGCACTTTTTTTTCTTTTTTTTTATGTCCCACTAGGAGATCTCACAGGGGTTCCGTTGGGGGTTATTTTCATGTCGTAACCCCTTGGATGCCACGATCATATTTGACCGCGGCATCCTAGTGGTTAAAACCCTCAATCGGAGCTCAGCTCCAACCGGGTATTATGGAGCAAGGTGTCAGCTGTCAGTTAGCTCACTATCTGAGCGGGCACCCGTTACAGGGCGTACTCAGTGGCGTAACTAGGCATGGCTGGTCCCCAAGGCGACCATTTGACATGGCCCCCCCCCCTCCGAACTGTTGCCCCCAATGCCCCCCCCCCCTGGACCGCCCCCTCCAACCCCCCCCCCCCCAAAAAAATGCATTCCTGCGCACACTATTATGTGCCATAGTGGCTCCTGCACACAGTATTATGCCCCATAGTGGCCCCTGCACACAGTATTATGCCCCATAGTGGCCCCTGCACACAGTATCATGTCCCATAGTGGCCCCTGCACACAGTATCATACCCCATAGTGGCCTCTGCACACAGCATCATGTCCCATAGTGGCTCCTGCACACAGTATCATGTCCCATAGTGGCCCCTGCACACAGTATCATGTCCCATAGTGGCCCCTGCACACAGTATCATGCCCCATAGTGGCCCTTGCACACAGTATAATGTCCCATAGTGGCCCCTGCACACAGTATCATGCCCCATAGTGGCCCCTGCACACAGTATCATGCCCCATACTGGCCCCTGCACACAGTATCATGCCCCATAGTGGCCCCTGTACACAGTATTATATCTTTTCAGACCTCAGAGTATAATGATCGGAGACCCAGGGGAGGATAGAAACATAAAAAAACAACGTTGCTTACCTGTTCCTCGCTCCGGTCCACTCCCTGCTGCTTCGGCCGCCTCCAATGTTGGACCAGGCCGGCGTCACGTGATGCGGGCCGACGTCGTGACACAAAATGACGTCCGCTGACGTCTGGGATGTCACCAAACAGGCCCGAAGCCTGGAGAAGCGCAGGAGAGGTAAGTACATTGTTTTTTATGTTCTCTCACCTCCCCTGGGCCTCCCATTATTATACTCCGGGGTCTGAGACCCCGGAGTATAATGATAGCAGAGATTGTGGGGTTCGGCCCGCGGCCTTACATACCGATCCCCGCTCCTGCTCACAGCCACCTCCACAGAATCGGAAGCGCAGGTGGCTGTGAGTGGGACCCCGGGGAATGGAAAGTATATAGGGCCCATTACCTGCTGGGGTTACTCCAGCAGGTAATGGCCTATTAAAAAAAAAAAAAAAAAAAAAGCATCGTGGGCCCGTGGGGCCCGGTAATGTCCCGGGCCCTGTGGCAGCTGCTACCGCTGCTACCCCTGTAGTTACGCCCCTGGGCGTACTATTACGCCCATTTGCGCCAATAGTACATCTTTCATCGTTAAGGGGTTAAAAAACAACATGCGTTTCTTTGCATTTTTGCTTGTAACACTTTAAGGCTAAGACCCCACGTTGCAGATACACATTTTTCCTGCTGCGGAAAGGCAGTTATCCTCTAAAAGGTATCGCCTGATTTCTTCACTCTTCCACTACTTTCAATGGCTAACACGGTACAACATTATAATATTATTATACAATAGTCAGACAATTTTGTAATAGAGGTTACTGTCATTACACATATATAAAGCTACAGTGGGGAAAAAAAGTATTTAATCAGCCACCAATTATGCAAGTTCTCCCACTTAAAAAGATGAGGCCGGCCTGTAATTGACATCATAGGTAGACCTCAACTATGAGAGACAAAATGAGAAAACAAATCCAGAAAATTACATTGTCTAATTTTTAAAGAATTTATTTGCAAATTATGGTGGAAAATAAGTATTTGGTCAATAACAAAAGTTCATCTCAATACTAGGAATTTCATGAACTAAAGCAGTGTAACATCATCCTGTATAAAAGAAATTGTAAGGCGTTATTTACAATGTTCAGCAGGGTCCACCAACTGCTCTTGGGCTTTAAAAAAAAGGGGGATGTACGAGACCAGAAGATTTATGTTCTCTGTGCTCAAATTGGGTTACGATGAAATGTGTGGATTGCACAGTACAAGTTTGCAGAAGCTGCATCCAAGGTAATAAGCCATTTTTTATAGTATAAAATGTCTTGATTAGAGATGAGCGATTTTATCAAAAATTGGTATCGACCAATTCTCTGAAGTTTCCAAAAATATTCGCTTTGATCAGAATTAATTCATGGTGAATATCATTAACCCCTTCAGGTCTGAGCCCAAAAGTGCGTTAAGGACCAGGCCTCATTTTTCAAAACTGACATATGTCACTTTACACTGGGGAAAAAAAAGTATTTATTCAGCCACCAATTGTGCAAGTTCTCCCACTTAAAAAGATGAGGCCGGCCTGTAATTGACATCATAGGTAGACCTCAACTATGAGAGACAAAATGAGAATACAAATCCAGAAAATCACATTGTCTGATTTTTAAAGAATTTATTTGCAAATTATGGTGGAAAATAAGTATTTGGTCAATAACAAAAGTTCATCTCAATACTTTGTTATATATCCTTTGTTGGCAATGACAGAGGTCAAACGTTTTCTGTAAGTCTTCACAAGGTTGGCACACACTGTTGCTGGTATGTTGGCCCATTCCTCCATGCAGATCTCCTCTAGAGCAGTGATGTTTTGGGGCTGTCGCTGGGCAACACGGACTTTAAACTCCCTCCAACGGTTTTCTATGGGGTTGAGATCTGGAGACTGGCTAGGCCACTCCAGGACCTTGAAATGCTTCTTACGAAGCCACTCCTTCATTGCCCAGGCGGTGTGCTTGGGATCATTGTCATGCTGAAAGACCCAGCCACGTTTCATCTTCAATGCCCTTGCTGATGGAAGGAGGTTTGCACTCAAAATCTCACGATACATGGCCCCATTCATTCTTTCATGTACACGGATCAGTCGTCCTGGTCCCTTTGCAGAGAAACAGCCCCAAAGCATGATGTTGCCACCCCCATGCTTCACAGTAGGTATGGTGTTCTTTGGATGCAACTCAGCATTCACTCTCCTCCAAACACAACGAGTTGTGTTTCTACCAAACAGTTCTACTTTGGTTTCATCTGAGCATATGACATTCTCTCAATACTCTTCTGGAACATCCAAAAGGCTTTCTAGCAAACTTCAGACGGGCCCGGATATGTACTGGCTTAAGCAGGGGGACACGTCTGGCACTGCAGGATCTTAGTCCCTGGCGGCGTAGTGTGTTACTGACGGTAGCCTTTGTTACGTTAGTACCAGGTTTCTGCAGGTCATTCACTAGGTCCCCCCGTGTGGTTCTGTGATTTTTGCTCACTGTTCTTGTGATCATTTTGACTCCACGGGGTGAGATCTTGCGTGAAGCCCCTGATGGAGGGAAATTATCAGTGGTCTTGTATGTCTTCCATTTTCTAATTATTGCTCCCATAGTTGATTTCTTCACACCAAGCTGCTTGCCTATTGCAGATTCAGTCTTCCCAGCCTGGTGCAGGTCTACAATTTTGTTTCTGGTGTCCTTACACAGCTCTTTGGTCTTCACCATAGTGGAGTTTGGAGTGTGACTGTTTGAGGTTGTGGACAGGTGTCTTTTATACTGATAACAATGTAAAACAGGAGCCATTACTACAGGTAATGAGTGGAGGACAGAGGAGCCTCTTAAAGAAGAAGTTACAGGTCTGTGAGAGCCAGAAATCTTGCTTGTTTGTAGGTGACCAAATACTTATTTTCCACAATTTGCAAATAAATTCTTAAAAAAATCAGACAATGTGATTTTCTAGATATGTTTTCTCATTTTGTCTCTCATAGTTGAGGTCTACCTATGATGACAATTACAGGCCGGCCTCATCTTTTTAAGTGGGAGAACTTGTACAATTGGTGGCTGACTAAATATGTTTTTTCCCCACTGTATATGAGCCGTCACCAGTCGTGTCCTTTAACGTGCAGATGGTGCCTGGACATATAAAGTTAGTTTGATACGGCATCATATCCTGTGAGGTAATGTGGAAGCGTAAACAGAGGCTACATTTTAGGGAATCTAACTACGGAAGGGATTACAGGAGTTGTGATAGGTCTGTCTAAAAAGATATGTCTTTAGTTTGCGCTTGAAGCTGTAGAAATTGGGGGTTAATCTGATAGTCCGGGATAGAGCATTCCAGAGAAATGGTGCGACTCGGGAGAAGTCTTGTATACGAGCATGGGGGGTTCTGATAATAGAGGATGTTAGTCTAGGTCATTGAGTGAACGGAGAGTACGGGTTGGGCGATAGACAGAGATGAGGGAGGAAATGTAGGGAGGTGCAGTATTATGGAGAGCCTTGTGGATGAGGGTGATAAGTTTATATAGTATTCTGTATTGAATAGGCAGCCAATGTAGTGACCGACACAGACCAGAGGCATCGCTGTAGCATCTAGACTGATAGATGAATCCTGTCCGCTGCATTCAGAATAGATTGTAGAAGGGAGAGTTTAGTAAGGGGAAGACCGATTATTAAGGAGTTACAGTAGTCAAGGCGAGAGTGAATCAGGGCAACAATAAGTGTCTTTAGTGTATCTCTGGTAAGGAAAGGGAAGATTCTGGAGATGTTTTTGAGGTGGAGACGACATGAGCGTGTGAGTGATTGGATATGGGGGGGTGAAGGAAAAGACTGAGTCAAACATAACCCCGAGGCAGAGGGCATACTGCCTAGGAGTTATGGTAAGGCCGGAGACTGCAATGGAGATATCAGGGACAGATCTATTAGATGGTGGGAACAGCAGTAGTTCAGTCTTTGAGAGATTCAGTTTCAGATAGCGCGAAGACATGATATTTGAGACAGCAGAGAGACAGTCACTGGTGTTCTGTATTAGTGCAGGGGTGATGTAACGGGATGACGTATATAATTCGGTGTCATCAGCATAAAGATGGTACCGGAAGCCAAATCTGGTGATGGTTTGTCCAATGGGGGCTGTGTAGAGGGAGAAGAGCAGGGGACCTAGAACCGAGCCCTGAGGAAATAAAAATACATGTAGAAAGGACACACCCTATTTGGTCCATAGGATGTCATTTGATTAAGGTATGGTATGCTAGCTCTCCGTTTTTTTCCTTTGTACATGTATTTTTACACAGTGCTTACTTGACAGTAGTATTCTGCCTCATTGCATTTTCATTATTTAATAGGAAGTCTGTACCTGGAGAGTGTAGCCTACCCCCTCTTTCATACAGTGTTAGCCCTATGGTCCTGTTAGAGAGATTCTCTTGCATGGATTATGTCCCAGTTTATGAACTGTTATTTGAATTTTTACATATTTATTAATAAAGATGTTATATATTATTAATAGTATTGCTGTGTGCTGCCTTTTTTTGGTATTTACGTATATTTATCTGCGCACTATTATACCTATACAGAAAACACCAGCATTTCCGTAGGTATAATTGACATACTGCAATTTTCAAAAACAAGCTTTTCCACTGCAGATTAGCCAAAATCCCATCCACTTTGCAGGTACTATACAATGCTGCGTTTTCGCAACGTGGGGCCCTGGGGATTGTGGGGAGGCTAGTGAAATCTTGTTGTACTGACTTCCCCCCCCACTCCTAAATATCTGTTACAGTAAATAGTTGTATTACCCATGCAATAATGAGTGAAAAGCAAATTGAGGATCTGTTACATCCAACAGAGGGCACATGAGCATCCCAGCTCCTTTTCCCATAATGCCTTGTGCCATGCAATAATAATCCTGAAGCATCATTACCTAGCGCTTTCTTGGACTGACCCCTCCATAAACATCTTATAGTAAATTCTTTTATCACCCATGAAATAGTAAGTTCTGGTGCATCTTTACCTAGAACCCTGTGTTGTGACTTTCCTCTGTTATTTCTCCTATTAATATATAAATAGTGCCTGTCCTACATGGAGACCTTTGGAGATGCAACTAATTAGTTTTAAATATGGAGCAACAGTATAGTACAAAGCTATGCATTGGGGGATTTATTAAGATTGGCATTTCCTATGCCAGTCTTAATCAATTTCCCCTCTGGCACTACATGTGACAGATTAAGAGGCTCTGACCTCTTAATACAACAAATAAATTGGGATACTGCCCATGTAAAGAAACAAGAATTCAATGATTTGGAAATCTAATTTAACCATATTTTATTTAGAAAACATATCAGAAGTTGAAAGTTAGACATTTTTCCATTTAATTTGAAAATAAATAACTCATTTAGAATTTGATGCAACAACATATCTCAAAAGTATTAGCACAGGTTAACAAAAGACTAGAAAAATGAGTGATACTAAAGCCATACCTCCCAACCGTCCCAGATTCGGCGGGTTAGTCCCGGATTCCGGGTCTTGTCCCGTGGTCCCGGTCGGCATGTCCCGATATCTACTCATCTGCGTCCGGAGAGGACACAGATGAGTTGAATACAGTGATGAAGCAGGAGCTGTCCGCAGACAGCTTCTGCTTCATCACTGTGGTGCTCCCTGTATGCACTGGCCCTGGGAGCTGTAGGCATGATGTGATGATGTCATTCATATCGCGCCTGCAGCTCCCTGAAGATGGCAAGAGAAGAGACAGCAGGGAAAGCAGTAGGGGAGCGAGGAGAAGTGTCAGTGTTTTATTATGTTAAACTTTGGGGGCAAATGGAGGGTGAACATTAAACTGGGGGAAGATGAAAAGGGGACATTAAACTGGAGGCATATGAAAAGGGGACATTAAACTGGGGGCAGATGAAGGAGAGGACATTAAACTGGGGGCAGATGTAAAGGGGACATTAAACTGGGGGCAGATGACAAGGGGACACTAAACTGGGGGCAGTTAAAAGGGGACATTAAACTGGGGGCAGATGACAAGGAGATATAAAACTGGGGGCAGATGACAAGGGGACATTAAACTGTGGGCAGATGTAAAGGGGACATTAAACTGGGGGCAGATATAAGGGGACATTAAACTGGGGGCAGATGAAAAGGGGACATTAAACTGGGGGCAGATGTAAAGTGGGCATTAAACTGGGGACAGATGAAAAGGGGACATTAAACTGGGGGCAGATGTAAAGGGGACATTAAACTGGGGGCAGATGAAAAGGGGACATTAAACTGGGGGGCAGATGACAAGGGGACATTAAACTGGGGGCAGGTGTAAAGGGGACATTAAACTGGGGGCAGATGTAAAGGGGACATTAAACTGGGGGCAGATGACAAGGGGACATTAAACTGAGGGCAGATGAAAAGGGGACATTAAACTGGGGGCAGATGAAGTGGAACATTAAACTGGGGGCAGATGGAGGGGGACATTAAACTGGGGGCAGATGGAGGGGGCATTAAACTGGGGGCAGATGGAAGGGGCATTAAACTGGGGGCAGATGAAGGGGGACATTAAACTGGGGGCAGATGGAGTGGGGCATTAAACTGGGGGCAGATAGAGCATGACATTAAACTGGGGGTAAGTTGGAAGTGGACATTAAACTGGGGGTAGCTGGAGAGGGACATTAAACCGTGGGAGTAGCTGTAGGGGGACATTAAACCATGGGGGTAGCTGGAGGGGGACATGTCTGCCTCTAGTTGCCCCCAGTTTACTGTCACCCACCAGTTATCACAAAACAAATTTAAGGTAAATATGTCTGTGCACCCAATTGAAAGAAATAAACAAAAACAAAAAAAGAAAGATGCACTAAAACCTAACTTTTAATGATAATTCTAAAAGCAGTCTTAGAAACAAAAAGGCTGTTAGGCCTAATTTCTGAATCAAAAAGATAGGTGAGCACCCAGGAGGCCAAAAATAACATAGACACAGAATCCAAAATACAGAACTCTATGCCTAAAATAACTGGTGTTTGATAGTTCTAACAGTCCAGAATAATTATTTTCTCTGGGATCCTTCTTAAGCCACACCAGACTGTAGTTAATACCTCCCCCTGTTGTGTTAAAAATAGCCGCTCCAAGGAGACCAGAGGGTCAGGAGTAACTTCAGTGAGCCAAGTCTCTGTAAGTAGCATCATGCTGCACGCCCGAAACTCCTGATGCTGCCTGGTGAGCGCTGTTAGTTCATCCATCTTGTTTGCAAGAGATCTCACATTGCCCATGATGATGGAGGGAACAGCTGGTCGGTAACGCCTCTTTTTAATCCTCTGAAGAGTACCAGCTCTGCATCCCCTCACCCGCTTTTTCTTTCTCCAAATCTCACGGGGGATGTGTGACCAGATGGTATGCCCCCCTGCTGTGCCTCTGAGCTGCAGAATTTCCTCTCTTGTATAGACAAAGGAATTGTCTGCATACACAAAAGATCCCATTTTCAAGCAGAACAAAAAGACAGATAAAAACAAAAAAAAAAAAAAAAAAAAGTATCACAAGGGTCCAAGTCTTTGTGTGTGTTTCATAGTGCAAAGTCCTTAAGTAGAGAGGTACAAAACGAGTCATAGAAAGAAAAATAAGATAGAGAGTCTCAGAGCTGCTGTAGCTGGCAGCCACTCCAGCGGCGCCATCTTGGAAGCAGTTATTTCCCATTCCTTCTGTAGCCACTACTAGGTTTGGCTCAAAAAGTGCAGCAAAATCTGCATCAAGAAAAGCAGCGTTTCCCTGAAGCAAAGATGGTCAGAGGTTTTGTAAAAAAAAAACTGTTTCTATAAATTGTGGAAAAATTTCAGAAAAATGTTCATCTATATAAAATTGCAAAGGATTTGAATATCCCACCGTTTATAGTAAATAATGTCATCAAAAGATTCAGAGACTCTATCAGTGTCTGATGCTGGATGATAAATCTTTTGTATTATTGGAATATCTAGACTAACGTAATAAATGTGACAAAATGTCAACACGTGTTTGGCACACAGGATGTCACAATTTAAAGGGGTTTTCTCATCCCCCTGTTTCAGCAGCTTTGCATGCTGTCTCTTCTTCTAAGGCCCCTTGCAGGTGTGGGTCAGTGTGCTATCCGTGTATTTCATGGATAGCACACTGACCCATTTTTTTCTATGGGCCCGTACACCCGACCGTGATTTTCACGGTCCCGTGTGCGGGTCGACAGTCCAGGCCGCATCAGATAGGACAGGTCCTATTCCTGTCCTATTTTGCGGCCCGTGCTTCCGTGGCTCCTATTCATTTAATGAAAGGAGCCACGGAAGCACGAGCGGCACACGGCAATATCCCCATGTCCCCCGTGTGCAGCCCGTGCTTTTAATTCACGGCAGGCCGATTGCAGAACAGTCGTCTGCAACCGGCCTTACTTCCTGTATTCTTTATCAAACAGTCAAAGTCACCTCCCCCCCAGCTTGCTGTACAGGACCCTATGAAGTATCACAATACTTATAATTACTAGAAATCTAATATAAATGCTGATCAAATAATATGCACATGCTTCTAGAGAATGAACTCAGTGTTATCCGTTTGTTTACATAGAGAGATAACAGACAAGGCTTTATCAGCAAACTGCAATTAGCTGAATGGCAGAGCTGCTTATCACACAGGTCTGGTGCTATAGAAAGGCTGTGTAAACAATGGGAGATATAATTTCACATAGCAAGCAAACAAAGCAGCATTGCTAAAGCAATATATTTAGGAAAACTCTTCAATTTACATAAACTAGCAGTATAGATAGGATCCTTGAGATGGGAATAACCCTTTAAACCACACCAACTTTCTGATAATCCACACCTTTTTCCCAGGAAGCCTTGCACCTTGTTTAAACAAGTCAGAAAAGTGTATAAAAAGTGTCTATACTAGAAAAATGTGGCACAAGACATGTTAGACAGATTTTTGGTGCAAGTTACAAATTAGCAACATTTCTTTTTTATCACATTAAAATTGACTAGACAACAGGTGAAATGGAAGAAAACATAAGGCTTCATGCACACTGTAGATCTATGTGCACAGAGACAATATGAAGCCACACAGTCTAGAGGCCACCACATTGAGTGCAGTATTTACGAGGCCAAGTTTCCAAGCATGTCTGACTAGTTGGGGTCAAAACAATGGGACCCCCCACTGAGAACGGGATCCTTTGTCCCCATATGAAAGAGAGGCAAGTCCAGCATGCGGGTTCATTCATCCCTGTGGCACTATGGAACATATATCTTACTTCTCTTCGGCAGTCTTATGAACATAATGGAGTATCAGAATGAATACTCGACCTACTGCTCAATTCACCCTTATGGGAATATTGAAGATAGCTGAGCAAAGAACACTAAACTTGGTGTGGGTCCTATCAGATTGATTCCTTTAATGTAGAGGTCCCCAATGAGCAGCCCGGTCATTGGGTACCTCTGTAAGCTATTAGGAGTCAGCTGATGGTCCTATGCAACGTGTAATATGCAGCAATACACACAGTTTACGAACATCATCCGACACCTGCTAAGTGTCCACAGAACCCATTTTTAACAGGCTACACCAGCAGATCACTTTCTACTTATCTGGTTAGTAAAGCAGCTCCCGGGACCTGTTCTTGCACACAAGATGTGTGCATCTTCTATTCTGCTCCTGGAACCTTAGCTATGGTGCTGTTCGGATCGGGACTATAACAGTAATAGTGCACCCTGAGTGGAGTGACGGGGACCCCTGGCCTACCTATACGTTATTAAGAGAGCTTTCTCCATAACATCTTTAATTGAGTGTGGCACCCGCCCAACCCATACTTTTATTAAGAAAGTTGTCCATACCACCAATAAGTTATGCATGATGATGGAGAAAGATCTCCCTTAATAAAGTAGGGAAATGTATAAAGGTAATAATTAAATATGCACTTTATTGTGTTTTCTTAAGCCACAAAATTGCCCAACCCTGCCCTGCCACTGAAAACCCTGCCCCCCTGCCGTACCACGTGAAAATTGTCTTGCAAGAAAGTGGTCCTTGGAACAAAAAGGTTGGGGACCACTGCTTTAATGAGAGATTCATCCTTAGAAATCTTGAAGTGGAGAACAGCACTGTAATATACAGTCATATGAAAAAGTTTGGGCACCCCTATTAATCTTAATCATTTTAAGTTCTAAATATTTGGGTGTTTGCAACAGCCATTTCAATTTGATATATCTAATAACTGATGGACACAGTAATATTTCAGGATTGAAATGAGGTTTATTGTACTAACAGAAAATGTGCAATATGCATTAAACCAAAATTTGACCGGTGCAAAAGTATGGTCACCTCAACAGAAAAGTGACATTAATATTTAGTAGATCCTCCTTTTGCAAAAATAACAGCCTCTAGTCGCTTCCTGTAGCTTTTAATCAGTTCCTGGATGAAGGTATTTTTGACCATACCTCTTTACAAAACAATTCCAGTTCAGTTAAGTTTGATGGTCGCTGAGCATGGACAGCCCACTTCAAATTATCCCACAGATGTTCAATGATATTCAGGTCTGGGGACTGGGATGGCCATTCCAGAACATTGTAATTGTTCCTCTGCATGAATGCCTGAGTAGATTTGGAGCTGTGTTTTGGATCATTGTCTTGCTGAAATATCCATCCCCGGCGTAACTTCAAATTCGTCACTGATTCTTTTATTCTCAAGAATCTGCTGATACTGAGTTGAATCCATGCAACCCTCAACTTTAACAAGATTCCCGGTGCCGGCATTGGCCACACAGCCCCAAAGCATGATGGAACCTCCACCAAATTTCACAGTGGGTAGCAAGTGTTTGTCTTGGAATGCTGTGTTTTTTTGATGCCATGCATAACGCCTTTTTGTATGACCAAACAACGCAATCTTTGTTTCATCAGTCCACAGGACCTTCTTCCAAAATGAAGCTGGCTTGTCCAAATGTGCTTTTGCATACCTCAGGCGACTCTGTTTGTGGCGTGCTTTCAGAAACGGCTTCTTTCGCATCACTCTCCCATACAGCTTCTCCTTGTGCAAAGTGTGCTGTACTGTTGACCGATGCACAGTGACATCATCTGTAGCAAGATGATGCTGCAGCTCTTTGGAGGTGGTCTGTGGATTGTCCTTGACTGTTCTCACCATTCTTCTTCTCTGCCTTTCTGATATTTTTCTTGGCCTGCCACTTCTGGGCTTAACAAGAACTGTCCCTGTGGTCTTCCATTTCCTTACTATGTTCCTCACAGTGGAAACTGACAGGTTAAATCTCTGAGACAACTTTTTGTATCCTTCCCCTGAACAACTATGTTGAACAATCTTTGTTTTCAGATCATTTGAGAGTTGTTTTGAGGAGCCCATGATGCCACTCTTCAGAGGAGATTCAAATAGGAGAACAACTTGCAATTGGCCACCTTAAATACCTTTTCTCATGATTGGATACACCTGGCTATGAAGTTCAAAGCTCAGTGAGGTTACAAAACCAATTTTGTGCTTCAGTAAGTCAGTAAAAAGTAGTTAGGAGTATTCAAATCAATAAAATGATAAGGGTACCCAAATTTTTGCACCGGTCAAATTTTGGTTTAATGCATATTGCACATTTTCTGTTAGTACAATAAACCTCATTTCAATCCTGAAATATTACTGTGTCCATAAGTTATTAGATATATCAAATTGAAATGGCTGTTGCAAACACCCAAATATTTAGAACTAAAAATGATTAAGATTAATAGGGGTGCCCAAACTTTTTCATATGACTGTATATCAAAATGATATCTCATGGCATATACAATGACTTTTGTTTTTATGTTGGATTCATACAGAACTCCAAGATTGTACAGAGCTTTAACCCCTTAATGACCGGGCCATTTTTTGTTTTTGCATTTTCATTTTTCCCTCCCCACAAAGCCATAACTTTTTCATTTTTCAGTTCACAGAGTCACATGATAGCTTATTGTTTGCGAAACAAATTGTACTTTGTAATGGTACCATTCAATATGCTGTGCAATGTACTGGGAAGCTGGATAAAAATTCAGAATGAGGTGCAATTGGAGAAAAACTGCATTTGCGCCAAATTCATATGGGTTTAATTTTTACAGCATTCACTGTGTGGTAAAAATTACATGTTACCTGTATTCTGCGGGTCAGTACGAACACGGCGATACCAAATTTATATAGTATTTGTAATGTTTGGATACCTTTTAAAAAATTAAAAACTTTGCTAAATAGAAAAAAATGTTTGCGTCGCCATATTGTGTCACCTGTAACTTTTTCATATTTACATGTATGGAGCTGGGTAAGGTGTCTTTTTATGCGGGACAACATGAAATTTTTATTGATACCATTTGGAGAAAGATCTGATGGTTTGATCACTTTTTATTAAATTTTTTATAGGAGGCAAAGTGTTGAAAAAAACGCTATTTGGCCATTTTGATTTTTTTTTCCCCGCTACGCCGTTCAGCGTATGGGATAAATATTTTAATATTTTAATAGTTCGGGCATTTTGGAGCAGGGGGACACCTAATGTGTTTATGTTTACTTTTGTTTATTTACTTTTATATCTGATCTAGGGAAAGGGGGGTGATTTGAACTTTTGTGTTTTTTTTTATTTTTTTCATACCTTTAAAAACTTTTTTTTTTCAACTTTTACTTATATGATCAGACTCCCTAGGGACCTTGAAACCTAGGGGGGCTGATCGCTGATACTAACAGTAGTATCGCAGTGAATAGCAAATTGTCGTCACTGCTATTAGACGATGCCTCTGGCATCGCGTAATAGCTGTAATGTAATGACAGGCCTGGGAGCCTTCAATAGGCTCCCGGCTGCCATGGCAACTAATCGCCGCCCTCCGATGACATTCTGGGGGGCGGCGATCAAGGAAAATGGCGACGCCCGTGGCGACTGCGCAATTTAGACGCTGCGGTCCCGTTTGACCATGGCATCTAAAGGGTTAACAGCCGCGATCGGTGCAGGCACCAATCGCTGCAGTTAGCGGCGGGTCCTGGCTGTATTATACAGCCGGCACCCGCGGTGTATGGAGAGCGCTCAGCTGCTGAGCGCTCTCCATACATCGTCATGCGACTCAGGACGTACTATTACGCCCTGGGTCGTTAAGGGGTTAAGATATATTCAGACATTGCTGTTGATAGCCGCATTCAAAATGACATGCGATTTGCTGCTGTTTTGTAATGTGGTAGTTAGCAGTAGGGTTTTTACAGGTTAAAGATTTAAAATGAGGGGAAATTTATCATTAGGGGAATTTTTGATGTCTGTTTTGTTGGAAGAGTGAAGAAATCAGGCGATACCTTTTAGAGGCTGACTGAGTATATTTGATAAGTAAGCTTTCAGAAGTACTAGCTTCCTTCATCAGACATGGTGTTATACAAGAACTGAAAATTCACAGATTTTTTTATACCCTATACACATGGTCTTCAAAGGATTTTAGAGTCCTTAAAAAAAACCAAAACAAAATGCAATCTAAGTAGAGAAGTTATTTACAACCGGTCAAAAAACTATCTGGAAAGTTGTGGTGCGGGACGGAGGGATCTGTTATTTGTTTGCTATCAGGAGGTGATTTGTGACCCAAAATTCATTGTATATGCCAGGGGTAGGCAACCTTCGGCACTCCAGCTGTTGTAAAACTACAACTCCCAGCATGCATACTTGCTCTGCTGTTCTTGGAACTCCCATGGAAGTGAATGGAGTATGTTGGGAGTTGTAGTTTCACAGCAGCTGGAGTGCCGAAAGTTGCTGACCCCTGGTATATGCCATGTTTTGTTGGAGTCAGCATTGGTGTTATTTGTGCCAAATTTATCAAATGTTGCACAATATTTAATAAATTACATGCATCTTTGAGTCTGACACGTCTGTCCTGAAATGTTATTCCACTTTTTATGTCACCCACTGACTAGAGTGAATTTGCGACAATTTTCGAGACTTTTTAAAAAGTCGCAGTTGATAACTCTGGAGTCCCGAGAAAACTAGACAGGCTAACCAGGTGGATAGTGTGAGAAGGTGACAAGCAGTGTGCTGGAATCACGTTATGAATCCCCCAGGTTCCTCACATATGTTTGGTGATTGTGTGGTCCAGTGCTGCTAGGGAGTAGGCCTCAGCCCAGGTGTGATGGCTGGGCTCATCATTGGGCCAAATAAAAAGGCTGTAGAGCCTTCACTCCAGGCAGATTCCTGGGAGTGAAAGAGGTGCCTGGGTCTTTCCTGGAGTACTAGAGTCTGGTGAGATCTGTGTGTTATTTTGTTTTGTTCGTGTGGCTGAAGTAAGCAGAGAGTGCGAGCAACTGACCGGGATATGGTACAAGCATCCCTGCAAAAGATGATGTTCACAGATGACGTGGAGGCATATCTCCGGGTGTTTGAAAGGATTGCTGAGCATGAAAAGTTGCCCAGGGACTAGTGGGCAGATGTGGTGGCACCCTTTATGTCTGGGGAACTTCAGAAGGCCTACTATGACTTATGTGAACAGAAGGTTAAGGACTATTCTAAACTAAGGGGCAAGATCTTAGCACATTATGTGTGAACATGCATGTACATGCTGGGAAAGTGCACCACTGGACTTTTTCAGAGATTCTACCACCACGATCACAGATGCATGACCTCATAAACCTAGTGAAACAGTGGCTGCGGCCTAAGGAGACCACTCCCACCCAGCTGTTCGAAAGAGTGGTCCTCAACAAATTTACCAGATCCCTGTCAACTTAAATTCAATGCTAGGTTGGTCATACCGGTACTGCAGTCTCTGGCCTTACCATAACTCCCAAGCAGTATGTCCGCTGCCTCGGGGTTTTGTTTGACTCAGACCTTTCCTTCACCCCCCCATATCCAATCACTCGCACGCTCTTGTCATCTCCACCTCAAAAACATCTCCAGAATCTGCCCTTTCCTTACCACAGATACACTAAAGACACTTATTGTTTCCCTGATTCACTCTCGCCTTGACTACTGTAACTCCTTACTAATCGATCTTCCCCTTACTAAACTCTCCCCTCTACAATCTATTCTGAATTCGGCGGCCAGGCTCATCTATCAGTCTAGACGCTACAGCGATGCCTCTGGTCTGTGCCGGTCACTACATTGGCTGCCTATTCAATACAGAATACAATATAAACTTATCACCCTCATTCACAGGGCTCTCCATAATGCTGCACCTCCCTACATTTTCTCCCTCATCTCTGTCTATCGCCCAACCCGTACTCTCCGTTCACTCAATGACCTAAGACTTAACATCCTCTATTATCAGAACTTCCCACGCTTGTATACAAGACTTCTCCCGAGTTGCACCACTTCTCTGGAATGCTCTATCCCAGACTACCAGATTAACCCCCAATTTCCACAGCTTCAAGCATAAACTAAAGACATATATTTTCAGACAGGCCTATCACAACTCCTAATGTAAACCCTTCTGTAGTTAGAATCCCTAATACGTACCCTCCTCTGTTTATGCTTCCACATTACCTCACAGGATATGATGCCGTATCAGACTAACTTTATATGTCCAGGCACCATCTGCATGTTAAAGGACACGACTGGTAACGGCTCATACAGCTTATATATGTGTAATGACAGTAACCTCTATTACAAAATTGTCTGACCATTGTATAAGCAATGCTACGTCTGTTGCCGCCCCTGCTACCTCTTGTGTCACCCCCTTTACCTCATAGATTGTAAGCTCTTGCGAATTGACTATTTCTTTGTAATGTATCTTTTTTTGTCAGTACTTGAACCCTACAAGTTGTACAGTGCTGCAGAATATGTTGGTGCTATATAAATAAAATGTATTATTATTATATTATTATTACTAGAGCCACTGACTTGCTAGTGAGCCTGATGGAGCGATACCGAGCTACAGACGAGCTGTTTCAAACGTCTCCCGGACATGCTACCCCCAGGACTGTTAAGACCATTCCAACCACTAGGGGGATGAGAAAGATTGTGTTGGGAGGAGGGTCAGAAGGGGAACAGGCAGCAGGGACTATGAACTTTAGAGGAGTCTATCATTTGACATACCCTTTTTTAACTAAAAAGACGGTGGAATAGCTATTCTAGTCCTACCTTTCCTCTTTTCTTGCTCCCAGCCGTTTTTGAATTATTTGCTATTACGGCGGATGTCGGGAAAGGGTTAAATCCCTGTTCCACAATGTGATATTTGGAAGGGACTTTCCTCTGTTGTGGGACATGTGGAAAAAACAAAGGGTACCATGTCTTAAAAATGTTGGTGACTATAATGTGTTACCTAAGGTTAACCCTGAAATCTTCGATCGTGATAGAGAAATACCAGATGTAGGGGTGACCCAGGATGGAAGTAGGAATCTTCCCCAGTCTGTGTTAGCTGGTGATGCTGAAGGTCAGAATGGAGTTCCTGAGATGCCGGAGTTTGAGATATCACATGACAATTTTGAGACTGCTCAGATTAGAGATCCTAATTTGTCTTGTGCCAGAGAAAAATGGTGAACCCCAGTATGCAGGGGCTGACAAGGAGTTTCCCTATATGGCCATGAACCAGGAACTGCTGTATAGGGTAAACAAAATATTGGGAGAAATTATTGAGCAATTAGTGGTTCCCCAGCTATATCAAAAAGTGGTTTTAGATTTTGCACATACTGTAAGCATGTGTTAGGAGGACACCTGGGGTACGAAAATACCAAAGAATGCATTTTACAGAGTTTCTATTTGCCTGGAATTGATAAGCAAGTACAGTAGTATTGTAACTCCTGCCCAGAGTGTCAACTATCCGCTCGGTGTTGCACTTCAGAAGTCCTTTGGTACCTATTATTATTATTTATTATTTTGGTATACCTATTACAGAGGTACTATTTGAAAGAGTGGCCATGGACCTGGTAGGTCCTGTCATAAAGTCTGCTAGGGGCCATCAGTATATTGTAGTGGTGTTAGATTATACTACACGGTGACCTAAGGCTGTGCCCCTGAGACATACTTTGGCTAAGTTAATTGCAAAAGAGCTTTATATGTTCTCCCAGACTTGTATGTCTAAAGAGATCCTGACAGACCAAAGAACTCCTTTTATGTCCAAGGTAATGAAAGAGCTGTGTAAGCTACTGAAAATTAAACACCTGCAAACCTCTGTGTATCACCCCAGACAGATGGTCTAGTTGTGAGGTTCAATAAAACCCTTAAGGGCATGTTAAAGAAGACCTTTCACGTCCTCATGTACATGAAATTACTGAAAGGGTGGGTGAAGTAAACTATAAGGTATACCAGCAGGGCAAGAGAAAGCCTGAACAAATATACCATATAAATTTACTAAAACCCTGGAAGGACAGACAGTGATTGACATCAGTAAGTACCCCTTTCAAGGTTATTACTGAAGTGGGAAGAACTCCTGGTAAGACTTCACTCGAGTCCCTATCTGGGGTACAGCTACAGGAGACAAAAGAATTTCTACTGAGAAATAATAATGTGTTTTCTGCATTGCCTGGACGCAGCATGGTGATAAAACATGTCACCGAGCCGCGGGTACGAGTTAACCCTTTCATGCTTCAGCCAATTTTTGTTTTTGCATTTCCGTTTTTCCCTCTCCCCATTCTAAGAGCCATAATTTTTTCATTTTTCAGTTCACAGAGTTACATGATGGCTTATTATTTACAAAAAAATCATACTTTGTAATGACACCATTCAATATCTTGTGCAATGTACAGGAAAATGGAAAAAAAATTCTGAATGAGGTGGAATTGGAAAAAAAACGCATTTGCGCCAATGTGGTAAACATGACATGTATTCTGTGGGTCAGTACAATCACGGCGATTCCAAATTTATATAGTATTTGTGATGTTTTCATACCTTTTAAAAAAATTTAAACTTTGCAAAATAGCAAAACTTTTGTACATTTATGCTTATGGAGCTGGGTATGGCGTCTTTTTATGAAGGACAAGATGGTGTTTTTATTGATACCATTTTGGGGAAGTTCTGATTGTTTGATCTCTTTTTATTCCATTTTCTTATAGAAGGCGAAGTGTTGAAAAAAAACAGCCATTTGGCCATTTAGATTTTTTTTTTCCCCCGCTACGCTGTTCACCGTATGGGATAAATATTTATATTGTTCGGGCATTTTTGAGCATGGGGATCCCTAAAGTGTTTGTTTATTATTGTTTATTTTTAAATGTGATCTAGGGAAAGGGGGATGGTTTGAACTTTTGTGTGTGGGTTTTTTTTTTTTTTTTTTATGCTTTTAAAAACTTTATTTTTTTATTTTATTTTCAGATCCCCTAGCGACCTTGAACCCTAGGGGGACTGATCGCTCATACTATACACTGCAATACTAATACAGTGCCTTGCAAAAGTATTTATACCCCTTAAACTTTTTCACATTTTGTCACCTTACAACCACAAACTTAAATGTATTTTCTTGAGACCAACACAACGTAGCAGATAATTGTGAAGTGGAAGGAAAATGATACATGGTTTTCAAAATTTTAATCAAATAAAAATCTGAAAAGTGTAACATGCAAAAGTATTCAGCCCCCCCCCCTTTATTAATACTTTGTAGAGCCACCTTTTGCTGCAATTACAACTGCAAGTCTTTTGAGGTATGTCTCTACCAGATTTGCACATCTAAAGACTGAGATTTTTGCCCATTCTTCATTGCAAAATAGCTCAAGTTCAGCCAGATTGGATGGACAGCGTCTGTGAACAGCAATTTTCATGTCTTGCCACAGATGCACAATGGGATTTAGGTCTGGATTTTGACTGGGCCATTCTAACACATGAATATTCTTTGATCTAAACCATTCCACTGTAGCTCTGGCTGTATGTTTAGGATCATAGTCTTGCTGGAAGGTGAATCTGCTTTCCAGTCTCAAGTCTATTGCAGCCTGCAACAGGATTTCTTCCAGGATTAGCTCCATCCATCTTCCCATCAACTCTGAGCAGCTTCCCTGTCCCTACTGAAGAAAAGCCTCCCCATAGCATGATGCTGCCACCACCATGTTTCACAGTGGGGATGGTGTGTTCAGGTGATGAGCAGTGTTACTTTTCCGCCACACACAGCCCTTTGCATTTAGGCCAAAAAGTTCAAATTTGGTCTCATCTGACCAGAGCACCTTCTTCCACATGTTTGCTGTGCCCCCTATATGGCTTGTGGCAAACTGCAAACAGCACTTCTTATGCCTTTCTTTCAACAATGGTTTTCTTCTTGCCACACTTTCATAAAGGCCAGATTTGTAGAGTGCACAACTTATAGTTGTCCTGTGGACAGATTCTCCCACCTGAGCTGTGGATTTCTGCATCTCCTCCAGAGTGACCATGGGCCTCTTGGCTGCTTCTCTGACCAGTGTTCTCCTTGCTTGATCTGTCAGTTTAGGTGGACGGTCATGTCTTGGTAGGTTTGCAGTTGTATAATACTTTTTCCATTTTTGGTTGATGGATTGAACAGTACTTCTTGGGATATGTTTTTATAATCTAACCCTGCTTTAAACTTCTCCACAACTTTTATCTCTGACCTGTCTGGTGAGTTCCTTGGTCTTCATGATGCTGTTTGTTCACTAGTGTTCTCTAACAAACCACTGAGGCCTTCACAGAACAGGTGTATTTATACTGGGACTAAATTACACACAGCTGGACTCTATTGACTAATTAAGTGACTTCTGAAGGCAATTGATTGCACTAGATTTTATTTAGGGGTATCAGAGTGCAGGGGGCTGAATACTTTTGCACGTTACACTTTTCAGATTTTTGTTTGATTAAAATTTTGAAAATCATGTATCATTTTTGTTCCTCTTCACAATTATCTGCTACTTTGTGTCGGTCTATCACTTAAAATCTCAATAAAAATACATTTAAGTTTGTGGTTGTAAGGTGACAAAATGTGAAAAAGTTCATGGGGTATAAGAGAATCTGTTCACTTCGTAGGCAGCGTGTAATAGAACTGATGTAATGACAAGCCTGGGAGCCTTCAATAGGCTCCCAGGTCATGGCAAATGATCGCCACCCTCCGATGACGAGTATAGTATACTGTGCGGACTTTCTGTTAAAAGGGCTGCAGAAAAAAACGCAATGTTTTTTCTGCCGTGATCTTTTCTGCAGCACTTTTTGGCTGCGGCTCGCTAGGTGGGGTCTTAGCCTTAAAGTTTGAAATTTTCTGTTTTTCATACAAATAGTCATAACATCCAAATTACTTTATGAATAAAATTTACCATATCTCTTCTTGTTGGCATCAAACATTAAAACATCATTTCATTTTTTTTTTTTTTACAGAAATGGTTGTATGTACATCTAATTGATACAACCAACTACATAAGTATATACAGTATATCCCTCATTCTGATGGTTCATTATTTGTTCTATGTCTTATCCCCTTTTTTGTCTTTATTTTATCTTTTTGATTAATAAAAGTTATATTTTACATTTGTCCTGAGATATCTATGATACCCTATCCTTTGATTGAGCTATTTATGGCCTGATAGTGGTGACCACAGGTTTGACCTCCCTTAATAAATAAAACGGGTCTTTTGCTAAGAATTTGATACACGATTTAAACGGAACATGGCAGGTTTTTTTGTCTGACATACCAGATTTGGCTAAGTGGAGTATAGTGGCACAAACTGTTTTCTCTGAAAAAGAATTATCACAACAACTACTTACCACTAACATCAGGGTAGCATTTAAAGAACTTACACAGATCTACAAAGATTATGTAGTCTCATGGTGGGAGGTCCAGTTCCTGGAAAACTATATAAAACATGAGATAGTTCCCAGAGGCCTTAGGATTAACATCTGCCCAGCGGACAGGATTAAGAACTCACCATTGATGACGAAATGGGAAAAGGAGGCAACGGAGAGCTCAATACGTTTCATGAAATTACTCCTTGAAGAGGAGAGATCTGCTTTTGAGATTAAAAGTAAAAAACTTAATGAACTTAGGGAGCAGGTTCTTAAACTTAAAGCTGATCCCCAGTTCCAGCAGAAAGAATCAAACCTTCAGATGCAAATTGAATGATTTCAGGGTAATCTTAGTGATAGAAAGCATCAACAATTCCTGAGGGATCTACAGGAATTCAAGGAAAACCGGGCTTACAGTTTTCTTCAAAAGGATCCTAAAGGTAAACTTGAAGTTAATCTTTCATCCTCGGAAGCAGATCTCTCAGGCAGTGAAGTGGATTCATCACTACAAGAGAGTGGACCAGGGCGTTTTAGAGGCCCTAGAGGAAGGAGTAATAAGAATAGACGAGGACTCAACAATAGAAGTTCCCGTCGGTCTCCACCCATTCAAAATACAAATCCTGTTTTTTTATCACAGGGGATAGAACAGGGCCAGGCCCAATATCCCCTCAGGAATCGAGTACAGAGACCCATATAAATAGACTACAGGTCATTAACCTTTCAGATAGGCTATTATCAGGGGTAGAAAGTCGGGTTCTCTCAAAAGGCATGTCAATTGTTCCTTCTGTGAAATTTGATTTGTTTAATTGGACGAAGTATATCTCTCTATTTATTAGAAAATTTCAATGGCACAAATACCATTTAGCAGTAGAAAAGAGACAGAGTGCGGAACATCACCTTGAATTAAATGATTTAGGGGCTGTCCACACTTTAGTGGGCATTTTAGAGGACACCTATTTGGGATGTCTGAGGCCCCCCTATACTGATCTTAAGGTGAAAAGTTTGAGAATGCCAACACCTGGTGACAATGCACATATTAACATCTTCCTGTCTATGGTTATCAATGACCTGGAAAATTTGACACATAGGACTGGCCATTTTGAGAACTGTAACTTAAATTCTGATGAAAGGCAGGCACTAAAAACTCTTGAGTCTGACACCACCATCACGATTAAACCCTCAGATAAAGAGGGCAACGTGGTGGTGATGGGCTCAGAACAATATAGAGAGATGTGCCTATCCAGACACAAGTTTTTATGGGGTTGTAAGCTCCAATCCGACTCAGGCCTGCCTCCAAGTATTGCAGGTTATGCTGAAACAGGCCTTGGATGATCAACTTATAGATAAAAACGAGTTTGACTTTATGATCCCCCAATTCCCGGTGATGCCAACCTTCTATGCCCTCCCAAAGGTTTATAATGGGACCTCACCTCTGAAGGGAAGACCTATAATATCTGGGATAGGCGGCCTCACCCGGAATCTAGGTATTTATGTCGATAAAATTCTTCGACCATTTGTGGAATCTCTCCCTTCCTACACTAGAGATACCTCAGATCTTTTACTCAAAATAGATGGTATTAGTGGAGGGGGAGGAGATGATTCTCGCCTCAATAGACGTAGAAGCGCTATACACGTCTATACACCATGAGGATGGGATTAGAGCGGTGAACTGCTACCTAGATATGAGGGACATTAGACTTAAGCCCCATAACCTCTTTTTATTGACACTCCTCAGATTCTGTCTAACCAACAATTTTTTTACATTCGATGGCCGCATGTACCACCTGCTCAGGGGTACCACCGTGGGGAGCCCATGTGCCCCTAGTTATGCTAATTTACTCCTCGGCTGGTGGGCAGCGGTCATTGTTGGATCCGATGACTTCTGCAGGATAACATCTGCCTCTGGCTGAGGTACATCAATGACATATTCATCCTGTGGCGTGGTGATTGTACATCGTTCAGGGAGTTTGTGTCTTAATGTCAATACTCTGGGCCTTAGGTTTACTTCGACCTGTAGTTCATCTGAGCTACCTTTTCTTGATGTATTGATCACAAAAGACGTGGTCGGGTCAATACACACCATGGTTTATAGAAAAGAAAAAGCTACAAACAGCCTCCTCAGGTGGGATAGCGCACATCCCATGGCCCTCAAACGAGGGATCCCTAAGGGCCAATATCTCCGCTTGAGGAGGAAATGTTCTAGGGTCTCTGTCTTTAAACAGCAGGCAGACGACTTAAGATGCAGATTCAAAGATCGCGGCTATCCAGATCACATTCTTAGGAGTGCCTTTGTGAATGCGGTTGAGTATGATCGGAAAGATCTTTTGGTCCCAAAAAAAGATAATGGTCAGGGGATTAAGGGTACCAAAATGAGAATCATAGGTACCTATGATAATGCACATCGAGAAGTTAGAGAGGTTATTGATAGATATTGGGGGATATTACTCCAAGACACCGATCTGAGGGAAGTACTGGGAAGTACTCTAATTACAAACAGAAGAGGTAGAAGCCTGAAGGACCATTTGGTCCATAGTCACTTTGTCAGATCAAAACCGACGGGCACATGGCTGGATCGCAAGCCTATGGGTAACTTTACCTGGGGCAAATGCATTGAATGCGGTCAACTTAAGAAAACAAAAAGCGCAATTAGTTCAGCAACTGGGGAGTCATTTGAAATTGTAGACTTCATCAACTGCAGGAGCAGAGGGGTTATATATTTGGCCCAATGTTCCTGTCCGATGGACTACATCGGCAAAACCAAACGAGAACTAAGGGTGAGGATAACAGAACATTATAACGATATCGCCAACACACGGGATACACCAGTGGCGAAGCATGCTTGCATTTTTCATGATGGGCGACCAGAGGTTTTCCGGTTCATGGGACTTCAACTGATCCCACCCCCGATGAGGGGAGGTGACTGGAACAAGAACCTTTTGAGGACTGAGTGTAGATGGATTCATAAATTCAGGTCGATGTCCCCTAAGGGCATTAACGAACAACTATCTTTTGCCCCGTTTTTGGAACCCTTCTAAGAAATGACAGATGTGACATATTAGTTGTGGACCCTCATATTAC
Source organism: Leptodactylus fallax (assembly GCA_947044405.1). Lineage (NCBI taxonomy): Eukaryota > Metazoa > Chordata > Amphibia > Anura > Leptodactylidae > Leptodactylus > Leptodactylus fallax. The sequence goes on along the minus strand of CAMRHE010000007.1, from coordinate 6,210,100 downwards.
ATTTTGAGTACTCCCCTGATCCAAATTTCACCCAATATGGGACCGTGTTATCACTGTTCTTTCTTATGTGCGATCTTTGTTCTGATATATATACGTATCCTAGGTTTTGTTTTTTTTTTTATATTCGACACACACTGCGATCTTGCATTATAGACTCTGGATGAGTTTGCGAGCTATTGTTTACACACTTACCATCTGCTCTGCTGTGATCAGGAACTCCTGTCATTTGGAGAATGCGCATCTCGGTCTCCTAGGTGATTTTGACAACATCCCTGCCCATATGCCATCACATGATCGGAGGGAGGACTCGGGGGAGGAGTTATGACATTCAGCTACTCCCCCTACATTTTCCTCATTGGCTGCAAATGAGAATGGCTCCACCCTGTGGGCGTGTCATGTCTCCTTATATAGAAGGCAGCGACGGGGCTCTGATGCCACTGCCTCTTACCTCTCAGACTGAAAGGTCATTATGCTTGTTTCCCCTGATGATCTAGCACCATTTAGGGTGCTAGTGAAATACGTATAGGGAGTTTGATATTTTAACTTTACTTAGTATGAGGGACAGATCTTTCATCATATTCAGATTAGATCTTCTCTAGAGCCATTAGTGAGATATAGGTTTGATGCTCTTTTAAGAGCGCACTCCAGCAGGGGTGAATACCAATCCTCTTATTGGCAGTGCTCCGGTGTACAGCGCACAATGCTGACTATGTGTGTGTAATTGAGGATCCGGAGCCTGTCAGTATATCAGTATATTTTTGAGCAGCACTTTGTCGGCTAGCATGCAATATCATCTATTTGTGTGCAAAATTTTGCTCGGAGACTGTCTCTACAAATATACTACTTTATCTGAGCAGAGACATGTCCCAATTCATTTTAGGAAAACCTGGGCAGAGATAAGCTCTGATGTGGGAGGGTAGCATCTGTCATCATTTTTTAGCTTAGGACATTAGACCTTAAGGGAGTACCCAACCCCACTCCCAATGCAGTGAAATACTCTGGTGGGGGCACTGGTTTTATATATATATATATATACAGTACAGACCAAAAGTTTGAACACACCAAGAGTTTTCTGTATTTTCATGACTATAAAAATTGTAGATTCACACCGAAGGCATCAAAACTATGAATTAACACATGTGGAATTATATACTTAACAAAAAAGTGTGAAACAACTGAAAATATGTCTTATATTCTAGGTTCTTCAAAGTAGCCACCTTTTGCTTTGATTACTGCTTTGCACACTCTTGGCATTCTCTTGATGAGCTTCAAAAGGTAATCACCTGAAATGGTCTTCCAACAGTCTTGAAGGAGTTCCCAGAGATGCTTAGCACTTGTTGGCCCTTTTGCCTTCACTTTGCGGTCCAGCTCACCCCAAACCATCTCGATTGGGTTCAGGTCTGGTGACTGTGGAGGCCAGGTCATCTGGCGTAGCACCCCATCACTCTCCTTCTTGGTCAAATAGCCCTTACACAGTCTGGAAGTGTGTTTGGGGTCATTGTCCTGTTGAAAAATAAAATGATGGTCCAACTAAACGCAAACCGGATGAAATAGCATATTGCTGCAAGATGCTGTGGTAACCATGCTGGTTCAGTATTCCTTCAATTTTGAATAAATCCCCAACAGTGTCACCACTGCAAAAGCAAAGCACCCCCACACCATCACACCTCCTCCTCCATGCTTCACGGTGGGAACCAGGCATGTAGAGTCCATTCGTTCACCTTTTCTGCGTCGCACAAAGACACGGTGGTTGGAACCAAAGATCTCAAATTTGGACTCATCACACCAAAGCACAGATTTCCACAGGTCTAATGTCCATTCCTTGTGTTCTTTAGCCCAAACAAGTCTCTTCTGCTTGTTGCCTGTCCATAGCAGTGGCTTCCTAGCAGCTATTTTACCATGAAGGCCTGCTGCACACAGTCTCCTCTTAACAGTTGTTGTAGAGATGTGTCTGCTGCTAGAACTCTGTGTGGCATTGACCTGCTCTCTAATCTGAGCTGCTGTTAACCTGCGATTTCTGAGGCTGGTGACTCGGATGAACTTATCCTCCGCAGAGGTGACTCTTGGTCTTCCTTTCCTGAGGCGGTTCTCATGTGAGCCAGTTTCTTTGTAGCGCTTGATGGTTTTGGCCACTGCACTTGGGGACACTTTCAAAGTTTTCCCAATTTTTCGGACTGACTGACCTTCATTTCTTAAAGTAATGATGGCCACTCATTTTTCTTTACTTAGCTGCTTTTTTCTTGCCATAATACAAATTCTAACACTCCATTCAGTAGGACTATCAGCTGTGTATCCACCTGACTTCTGAACAACACAACTGATGGTCCCAACCCCATTTATAAGGCAAGAAATCCCACTTATTAAACCTGACAGGGCACACATGTGAAGTGAAAACCATTTCAGGTGACTACCTCTTAAAGCTCATCAAGAGAATGCCAAGTTCAAAGCAGTAATCAAAGCAAAAGGTGGCTACTTTGAAGAACCTAGAATATAAGACATATTTTCAGTTGTTTTACACTTTTTTGTTAAGTATATAATTCCACATGTGTTAATTCATAGTTTTGATGTGTGAATCTACAATTTTTATAGTCATGAAAATACAGAAAACTCTTGGAATGAGAAGGTGTGTCCAAACTTTTGGTCTGTACTGTATATATATATATATATATATATATATATACTTACTCCCATTTAATTTTTGGTCAGAATCTCCTAGTGCCTTGGCATCTCTGATGACTAAAACTCCTAAGAGCATATTATCCGTTGTAGCGGAGTACTCACTTATTGCCTCTGCCTCAGTTTATTTCTTCTTACTGAACAGAGGGGATGGTCAGTACTACAGGAGTCCATTCTATAATAGGACACTTTTTACCTGAGAATATATACCTCTGTGTTGAATTGAGCAAAGCAGAAATGGTTGTATGTACATCTAATTGATACAATCGACTATATAAGTATATACAGTGGGTACGGAAAGTATTCAGACCCCTTTAAATTGTTCACGCTTTGTTTCATTGCATTCATTTGCTAAAAGCAAAAAAGTTCATTTTATTTCTCATTAATGTACACTCAGCACCCCATCTTGACAGAAAAAAACAGAAATGTAGATATTTTTGCAAATTTATTAAAAAAGAAAAACTGAAATATCACAATGTCATAAGTATTCAGACCCTTTGCTCAGTATTGAGAAGAAGCACCCTTTTGAGCAAGGAATGATGCAACAAGTTTTTCACATCTGAAATTGGGGCTCCTCTGCCATTCTTCCTTGCAGATCCTCTCCAGTTCCGTCAGGTTGGATAGTGAACGTTGGTGGACAGCCATTTTCAGGTCTCAACAGAGATGCTAATTTGGGTTGAGGTCAGGGCTCTGGCTGGGCCAGTCAAGAATGGTCACAGAGTTGTTCCGAAGCCACTCCTTTGTTATTTTAGTTGTGTGCTTAGGGTCATTGTTTTGTTGGAAGGTGAACCTTCGGCCCAGTCTGAGGTCCAGAGCACTCTGGAAGAGGTTTTCTTCCAGGATATCTCTGTACTTGGCCGCATTCATCTTTCCTTCAATTGCAACCAGTCGTCCTGTCCCTGCAGCTGAAAAACACCCCCATAGCATGATGCTGTCACCACGTTTCACTGTTGAGATTGTATTGGGCAGATGATGAGCAATGCCTCATTTTCTCCACACATACCGCTTAGAATTAACGTCAAAAAGTTCAGTCTTCGTCTCATCAGACCAGAGAATCTTATTTCTCATAGTCTGGGAGTCCTTCATGTGTGTTTTGGCAAACTCTATGCGGGCTTTCATATGTCTTGCACTGAGGAGAGGCTTCCTTCGGGCCACTCTGCCATAAAGCCCCGATTGGTGGAGGGCTGCAGTGATAGTTGACTTTGTGGAACTTTCTCCCATCTCCCTACTGCATCTCTGGCGCTCAGCCACAGTGTTCTTTTGGTTCTTCTTTACCTCTCTCACCAAGGCTCTTCTCCCATGATTGCTCAGTTTGGCTGGACGGCCAGGTCTAGGAAGTCTAGGAGTTCTGGTCATCCCAAACTTCTTCCATTTAAGGATTATGGAGGCCACTGTGCTCTTAGGAACCTTGAGTGCTGCAGAAATTCTTTTGTAACCTTGGCCAGTTTTTCTTTATTAATAAGTTTGCAAAAATATCTACATTTCTGTTTTTTTTCTGTCAAAATGGGGTGCTGAGTGTACATTAATGAGAAATAAAATGAACTTTTTTGCTTTTAGCAAATGGCTGCAATGAAACAAAGAGTGAAAAATTTAAAGGGGTCTGAATACTTTCCGTACCCAATGTATATCCCTCATTCTGATGGTTCATTATTTGTTCTATGTCTCGTCCCCCTTTTTTGTCTTTATTTTATCTTTTTGGTTAATAAAAGTTACACTACCGTTCAAAAGTTTAGGGTCACTTAGAAATTTCCTTATTTTTGAAAGAAAAGCACAGTTTTTTTCAATGAAGATAATAAATGAATCAGAAATACACCCTATACATTGTTAATGTGGTAAATGACTATTCTAGCTGCAAACTTCTGGTTTTTAATGCAATATCTACATAGGTGTATAGAGGCCCATTTCCAGCAACCATCACTCCAGTGTTCTAATGGTACATTATGTTTGCTAACTATGTAAGAAGGCTAATGGATGTTTAGAAAACCCTTGAAAACCTTTGTGCAAGTATGTTAGCACAGCTGAAAACAGTTTTGCTGGTTAGAGAAGCTATAAAACTGACCTTCCTTTGAGCTAGTTGAGAATCTGGAGCATTACATTTGTTGGTTCGATTAAACTCTCAAAATGACCAGAAAAAGGGAAGTTTCATGTGAAACTCGACAGTCTATTCTTGTTCTTAGAAATGAAGGCTATTCCATGCGAGAAATTGCCAAGAAACTGAAGATTTCCTACAACGTTGTGTACTACTCCCTTCAGAGGACAGCACAAACAGGCTCTAACCAGAGTAGAAAGAGAAGTGGGTGGCCCCGCTGCACAACTGAGCAACAAGACAAGTACATTAGAGTCTCTAGTTTGAGAAATCGACGCCTCACGGGTCCTCAACTGGCAGCTTCATTAAATAGTACCTGCAAAACGCCAGTGTCAACGTCTACAGTGAAGAGGCGACTCAGAGATGCTGGCCTTCAGGGCAGAGTGGCCAACAAAAAGCCATATCTGAGACTGGCTAATAAAAGGAAAAGATAAATATGGGCAAAAGAACACAGACATTGGACAGAGGAAGACTGGAAAAAAGTGTTATGGACAGACGAATCGAAGTTTGAGGTGTTTGGATCACACAGAAGAACATTTGTGAGACGCAGAACAACTGAAAAGATGCTGGAAGAGTGCCTAACACCATCTGTCAAGCATGGTGGAGGTAATGTCATGGTCTGGGGTTGCTTTGGTGCTGGTAAAGTGGGAGATTTGTACAAGGTAAAAGGGATTTTGAATAAGGAAGGCTATCACTCCATTTTGCAACGCCATGCCATACCCTGTGGACAGCGTTTGATTGGACCCAATTTCATCCTACAACAGGACAATGACCCAAAGCACACCTCCAAATTATGCAAGAACTATTTAGGGAAGAAGCAGGCAGCTGGTATTCTATCTGTAATGGAGTGGCCAGTGCAGTCACCAGATCTCAACCCCATTGAGCTGTTGTGGGAGCAGCTTGACCATATGGTACGCAAAAAGTGCCCATCAAGCCAATCCAACTTGTGGGAGGGGCTTTTGGAAGCATGGGGTGAAAGTTCTCCAGATTACCTCAGCAAATTAACAGCTAAGTTAATAAATCATTATTTCTAACCTTGTCAATGTCTTGACTATATTTTCTATTAATTTTGCAGCTCATTTGATAAATAAAAGTGTGAGTTTCATGGAAAACACAAAATTGTCTGGGTGACTCCAAACTTTTGAACGGTACTGTATATTTTACATTTTCCCTGAGATATCTATGATACCCTATCCTTTGATTGAACTTTTTTACAAGTCCAATCACAATTTCCCAAATTTTCAAAAACATTTTGAATACCCATTTTTCAAGGGACTAATTCAGTTCTAAATTAACTTTGAATTGTCAAAATTGCATTCTTTAACCCCTTCACGCATTCTTACGTACATGTACGTGGGAGAATGTGGTTAGTTACCGCATCCCCATGTACAGGTACGTGACGGTGATCGAGCGGGCTCAGAAGCAGAGCCCATGCGATCACCGCGGGAGCCCGGCTGTATTTGACAGCCAGGCTCCCGCTGCAACAGCGGGGACCAGTGGTAACACCGATCCCCGCTGTTTAACCCTTAAGATGCCGTGGTCAATAGCGACCGCGGCATTTTAAGTGTTTGCTAGCGGCACTGAGTGCCGCAGGCGGCATCGGGAGAGGGTGTTAGCTGTAACTGACAGCTAACACCCTGCTCCTTAACCTCCGATCGGTGCTCAACGCCGATCGGGTTTTTAACCCCTTGGATGCCGCGGTCAAACATGGCCGGCCGGCCGCCCGCTCACTATCTGAGCGGGCGGTATCGGAACTGGGTGTTAGCTGTAACTGACAGCTAACACCCTACTCCATAACCCCCCGGTCGGAACTGAGTTCCGATCGGAGGTTTTAGCCCCTTGGATGCATGTTTGACCGCAGCATCCAAGGGGTTCCGCCATCTTGCCGCCCCCCGGCACCCCCCCGCGGCGAGATCGGGGGGTGCCAATATCTATAATCTGCAGCCTGGGGTCTGCCAAGTGACCCCCAGGCTGCCTGGAGACCCCACTACCTGGTTGATCCTGCCGAGACCTGCGGACGTCAGCGCTGTGTTTCCATAGCACTGACTTCCTGTATAGACTGCAAGACACTTGCATGCTTGTGTCTTGCAGTCTATAGTACTGAGCCAGAGATCAAAGCATCTCTGGCTCAGGTGTCCTAATGGGACACATGAAAAAGTAAAAAAAGTGAAAAAATAAATAAAGTATGTGAAAAAAAATTAATAAAAGAATAAAGCCCCCAAAATTCCCTTTTCCTATATAAAATGAATTATATAAAAAATAATCCTAAAAATTAATAAAAACAATACATATCATCCGTAACAACCTGTACAATAAAACTGAAACCATATTTAATGTACACAGTGAACGTCGGGGAAAAAAAACCGCCAAAAGTAATGATTTTTCGCCATTTCACCTTACAAAATATGCCATAAAAAGTGATCAAAAAGTGATATGTACCCCAAAACTGTACCAATAAAAAGCACAGGTTGTCCCGCAAAAATAAGCCCTAAACCAACTCTCTAAACTGAAAAATAAAAATGCTACGCATCTTAGAAGATGGCGATGCAAAAAAAATTGATTTATGTCCCCAAATGGGCTTTTGTTCTGCAAAATTGGTATTGCATAAAAAAACAGTATAAATGAGGTATCGCCGTAATCGTACCGACCAGCAGAATAAAGATAACATGTTACTTATGCTCTACGCTGCATGGTGAAAAATGTAAACGGTAAAACGCAGTGCCAGAATTGATGGGGTTGTTTTTTAATCCACCAAGAAAGAGTTAATAAAATTTATTTAATAAGTTGTAAGCACCTAAAAATGATGTCATTAAAAATACATCTCATACTGCAAACAACAAGCCCTCATATGGCTACATCACCAGAGAAATAAAGAAAATATAGCTCGTACAATGTGAAGACAAAAACCCCCAAAAATCGCCAAATCATTAGAACAGAAAATGCCAGTACAGTGGAATCCCCTGACATGTCACCCCATTTTGGAAACTACACCCCCTGAAGGAATTTATCCAGGGGTACAGTGAGCATTTTTAACCCCCAAGTGTTGCTATAATTTATTATCCATAAATGAATACGCAGCTGATGGTGAAAGGTGAAAATGACATTTATCCAGGAATACGACATTTCAGTGCGTAATATGTTGTGCCCGGCTTGTATCAGAGATGAACGCTCCAAAAGCTGTTGTGCCCGGGATCCCCGCTCACCAGTTTTTGGAGTGTGTGTCTGTGCAGACATAAACTGGGCACAACATATCGGGCACTGAAATGGCGTATCTATAGAAAAATTTCATTTTTAACTTTTCATTATCAGCTGCGCATTCATTTCTGGAAATTAAAAGAATGCAACACTTAAGGGTTAATAATGCACGCTACCCCACTTGATAAATCCCTTGAAGGGTATAGTTTCTAAAATGGGGTGACATGTCTGCGGATTCCACTTTACTGGCAATTCATGGGCTCTGCAAAAGTGGCATGGTGTCCAAAAAGCAAAATGTGCTCCAAAAACCAAAATAGCGCTCCTTCCCTTCTGTGCCCGGCTGTGCCCAAACAGCAGTTTATACCCACATATGGCATTGTTAAGTACGTTATCCTGGGTACACCAGTGTCATACATGTGGGCATAAACTGTCATTTGGGCACACAGCAGGGCGCAGATGTGAAGGAGCGCTATGTGCTTTTGGAGCGCATATTTAGATTGTTGTTTTTTTGGACGCCATGTCACATTTGCAGAGACCCTAAAATTGCCCCTACAAAATGGGGGTCACTTCTTGGGGAATTCCAATTTACTGGCACCTCCAGGGCTCTGCAAAAACAACATGGTGACGAGAAAGTACTCCAAAAGCTAAAAAAACACAGTGCTCCTGCCCTTCTGAGTCCTGCTGTGTGCCCAAGCAGCAGTTTATACCCACATATTTAATTTTTTTGTCCCCGGGATAGCCCACTTAATAGTTTTAGGAGTTCATGTCTCTGATGCCACAAAGTGGCCGCAACGTATTAGGCACTGAAATTGGATATTTCTTTAAAAACTTTAATTTTCACTTTGTACATTAATTTTTGGGAAGCATTTTTAGGCTCAAAATCATAATATCCCTTGATACATTCCTTGAGGGGTGTAGTTTCTAAAATGGGGTCACTTTTAGGGGGTTTCCATTGTACTGGTACTTTAGGGGCTCTGCAAATGAGACATGGCACCTGAAAACTATTCCAGCCACACCTGCCCTCCAAAAGCCAAACAGCGCTCTTTCCATTCTGAGCCCCACCATGTACCCATACAGCAGATTACAACCACATATGGGGCATTTCTGTGTTCAGAAGAAATTGTGTAACAAACTGTGGGGTGTTTTTTCGTCTTTAACCACTTGCAAAAATTAAAAATATGTTGCTAAATGGACGGTTTATTGGAAAAAAGTAATTTTACATTTTTACGTCCCTAAGTCAATAAAATCTGTGAAACAGCTGTGAGGTCAAAATGCTCACTATACGCCTAGATAAATTCTATGAGGGGTGTAGTTTTCAAAATGGGGTCACTTTTTGGGGGTTTGTATTGTATTGGTACTTTAGGGGCTCTGCAAACGCGACATGGCACCTGAAAACTATTCCAGCAAAATCTGCTCTCCAAAAGCTAAATAGCGCTCTTTCCATTCTGAACCCCACCATGTACCTATGCAGCAGATTACAACCACATATGGGGCATTTCTGTGTTCAGGAGAAATTATGTAACAAACTTTGGGGAGCTTTTTCTCCTTTGTCCTCTTGTGAAAATGAAAAATTTGGGGCTAAATTGACGGTTTATTGGAAAAAAGTAATTTTTCATTTTAATGTCCCAATGTTAATAAAATTTGTGAAACAGCTGTAGGGTCAAAATGCTCACTATACCCCTTGATATGTTCTGTGAGGGGTGTGGTTTCCAAAATGGGGTCACATTTAGGGGGCTTCCACTGTATTGGTACTTTGGGGGCTCTGCAAATGCGACATGGTACCTGAAAACTATTCCACCAAAATCTGCCTTCCAAAAGCCAAATAGCGCTCTTTCCATTCTGAGCCCTGCCATGTACCCATACAGCATGCCCCGCCTTTAACCCCTTGTGAAAATGAAAACTTTGGGGATAAAGTAACATTCTAGTAATGTTTCATTTATACATCCCAGTGTTAGCAAAATCTGTGAAATGGCTGTAAGGTCAAAATGCTCACTATACCCCTTGATGAATTCTGTGAGGGGTGTAGTTTCCAAAATGGGGTCACTTTTTGGGGTTTTCCTTTGTATTGTTACTCTAGGGGCTTTGCAAATGAAACATGGCACCTGAAAACTATTCCAGCAAAATCTGCTTTTCAGACGCCCAGTGTCACTCCTTCCCTTCCGTGCGCTGCCATTTGCCCAAACATCAGTTTACACCCACTTGTGGGGTATTTCCGTGCTCGGGAGAAATTGCATAACAAACTGTGAGATGCATTTTCTCCTTTAACCCTTTGTGAATGTGTTAATTTTAGGGCTAAATTAAGGAATTAGTGGGAAAAAATTAAATGTCTAAATTTCACCTCCATATTTTAATTCCAGTGAAATGCTTAAAGGGTTAACAAACTTTCCAAATTTTATTTTGAATTATTTGAGGGGTGCAGTTTTGAAAATGGGGTCATTTATGGGGGTTTCTAATATACAGGCCATTATAATCCTCTTCAGAACTGAAGTGGTCCCTAAAAAATTAGTTTGGGAAATTTTCTTGTAAATCTGCAAAATCGCTGTTACACTTGTAAGCCTTCTAACATCCAAAATAAATTACAGGACGATTAAAAGATGATGCCGATATATAGCAGAGATATTGTAGATAATATATATTAATGTATTTGGGTGGTATGACTATCTGTCTGAAAAGCAGAGCATTTCACATTTTGAAAATTGCGATTTTTTTTTTTTGTTTTTTCAAAATTTCCATCAAATTTCCTATTTTTTTATAAATAAATACAAAAATATTAATTAGTGTTTACCACTAACATGAAGTACAATGTGTCACGAAAAAACTGTCTCAAAATCACTTGTGCAAGTTAAGTCGTCTCAAAGTTATTGCCATATAAAGTGACACATGTCAGTTTTGAAAAACGAGGCCTGGTCCTTAACGCACTTTTGGGCTCGGTCCTGAAGGGGTTAAACAGCATATAGAAAAGAAAAGATAATACAATTTCTTTTACTTATAAGTTCATTTAACCCTAGAATTTACACACTCGCTAGGGGTTAATGGAGAAAATACAATTTACTATACTATTTTTCCTGACCATGGAAATATGTGGATGTAAACTGATGAATGGGTACACGGCAGTGCCACTGCAGTTTTGAAGAGCAAATTTTGCTGGAATAGTTTTCAGGTGCCATGTCTTATTTGCAGAGCACCTAAAGTACCAGTACAATGGAAACCCCTAACAGTGACCCAGTTTTGGCAACTATATCCCTCAAGGAATTTAGCAAGGGGTATAGTGAGTATTTTGACCCGACAGCTGTTTCACAGATTTTTATTAACAATTAATTAAAAATTACTTTTTTCCCAATAAAACATTGACCAAATGTTTTCATTTTCACAAGAGGTTAAACGAGAAAAATCCCATCCCATATTTTGTTAAACAATTAAATAAAAATACATAGGACACGACTGGTAAAAAATAAATAAATTAAGAATTGATAAAGGAGGTAACAAAATGTATTTAATATGAATCAATTCAAATAATTAATTTAAAATTAATTGATTAATTATACACTTATACTAACCCTAAGCTTATAATGCACTATAGACCTATCAACCTAACCTTCAACCTAATATTTACCACTACTAGCAAGCATGGTTCACAAAACCCCAAAATGAATATTGTCTGGAATCCCGAACTCCTTACATAATCTATGATTTTAGGAGTCCCTGCCTCCCTGAGGATCTACTATTCCATAGTATATATAGTATAGGACAGTAGAGCCATGGGGAGGGCAGGTTATCTTCGCATCATAGATAGCAATGATAGATGGAGTCATGATCTCTGGCCCACATTCAGAGTAAGGCCCCACATAGCAAACCGCAGATAAAAAACGCAGTGAAAATGCATTGCATTTTTGTCCACAGCATTTTTCTCTGCGATTTTTCTTCCCTTATTAAATCTATAGGCAAATCACTTGCGTTTTTGCAGCTAAAATTGAAATGCTGCGTTTTTAGAAATGCAGCTTTTATGTAGAGTTTTTTTTTCCGCAATGTGCGGATGGGATTAGCCAGAATGTTATTCAAATGCTGGTACTGTAAAATGCAGTGTATTTTTCAGCTGTGTTCCCACAATGTGGGGTATTAGCCTCAGTCTGGAAAATGTGGGCAACATATAATCTTGAATTTCTGGACCATATTTGCTTATGTGTAGCAGGATTTATGGGGAGCACAATTGTCAGTCAGTCTTTCTACCCTGTTTCCTCCAAAAAAAAAGGCCTAGCTTGATTTTGCAGGGATTTTGGAGTAAGATTGAAATATAAGCCCTAGTTACATTCAGCGCCTCAAGCGCCAGGTTATGTCACGTGACATCACTGACGTCACAGAGATTGAGAATAAGCATACCGTATCGCCCAACCGTCCACGACAAGTGTCCCGCTATCTACCGCCACGACAGGGCAAAATCTGCTCACCTGCTCCAAGTTCCACTCCAGAGTCCCGCCTTCTGAGTTCGCCTTCCAAGTGCCACCTTCTGGATCCCGCCTCCCAGCCACTACTATGCTGTGGGCTTGGCTACCTACGTGACCAGATGTCAGGTGTGTAAAATACTGGACAAGGACTGCAATTGGGAGAAAACCAGAAAACAGTGGGAGTTGAGTAGATGAAAGCAAAAAGGATTATCCTTTCCTGACAGCCGCCGTAATAGTACGGTGGATGTCAGGTATTTAAATATGGCGGCCGCTCAGGAGCTGAGCGACTGTCATAGCCACCAGTGTCTGCTGTATTATACAGTAGAAACCTGGCGCTAATGCCCGTGATCAGTGCCCGCACTGATCACGATCATTAACCCCCCCCAGCACCTCGGTCAGCTTTGATGGGCGCCACCATTTTGCAGTCTCCCAGGCCTGTCTCTCATTATATTGTATTGCAGGCTGTACCGTTATTTTGTAATGTATTGCAATGAATTAGCATTGTAATGCATTGCATTAATGATCAGAACCCTTGGGGTTCAAGACACCTAGAGAGTCTAAAAAGTGCAATATAATTAAAAAAAAAAAAAAAAACATATTAAAAATTCAAATCACCACCTCCTCCCCTTTCCCTAGAACACATATAAAAGTACTTTAATACTGTGAAACACATACACATTAGGTATCCCTGTGCCTGAAAATGCTCGGTCTACAAATCTATAAAAATATTTTTCGCGTACAGTGAACGCCGTGGCGGAAAAAAAATCAAGAGTCAAACTGCCGTTTTTCAAATGTTTCGCCTCTGATAAAAATTTTAATAAAAAGTGATCAAAGCTATAGCAATTCCCCAAAATAGTATAACTAAAAAGTACATCTAGTCCCGCAAAAAAAGACGCCCTATGCATCCCCGTAGACAGAAATATAAAAAAGTTATGGGTGTTGGAATATATAGAAATTTTTTATTTTTTTTGCAAAGTTTTAGATTTTTGTTAAGGTGTTAAAGTGTAAATAAAATCCTATAAATTTGGTATCCCCGGAATCGTACCAAAACATAGCATGTCATTTTGGCTGCAAAGTGAACGCCGTAAAAACGAAGCCCGCAAGAAAGTCGCACAAATGCACTTTTTCTCCAATTCCATCCCATTCTGAATTTTTTTCCAGCTTTCTAGTAAGTTGTATGGAATTATAAATAGTACCATTATGAAGCACAATTTGTCCCGCAAACATTAAGCCCTCATAAGGCTCTGTGAACGGAAAAACAAGTTGTAGGGTTTGGGAGGCGGGGAGTCAAAAACGAAAATCGAAAAATGTCACCGGCAGGAAGGGGTTAATACAATCAACTGAATTACAAAAAGGTTATAAAGCAAACAAAAGTTAACACAGTGTGTACTTGTCAGATATAAAGCATCAAAACAAACAGAATGAGAGCAGGATGTGAGGGTTAATAGTTATTAGTGTTCTGCTTCCACACATCTATCGTCTGCTTATAAAGGGCTGAGGAACTTTATTTTTGCCAATCCTTATTCCTCATATGGATAAGCCTAGGTATGATCCTTCCGTCTCTGGATCATTCCCTATATGAACATAGCCCTAACTTTGGCTACTATGATGTGTTGTGCTGTGAAGTGACACTTTTTAGAACTACTCAGCATTTCACCACCACTAAATCTGTCAGAAATGACATGCCACACACAAATGTTACTCTATAACCTTTTTTTCATTCTCAGACTCTATACTTAACAAACAAGTATTTTCACAAGGTGCCACCTCTGCTCGCTCCCACAGACGCAGCCAATTCACTCCAGTACCTCCCCTTTAGCATAAAGGAGAGGAGATGGAGAGGGCACAGTGCCACTGCCATACAAAGTGTTTAGAGAGAGAGAGTGCCAGTAAGTTTAAGACCCACTGACACTGCACCATCAATTGTGAATGTAAATTAGGGTTAGGGTTACTAACTCTAACCATTTTACAAGATTCATCCGGTGCCTGAAAAAGACCTACTCCGAAAATAAGCCCTAGCCCTTTTTTCATAGAAAAAAATAATATAAGACTCTGTCTTATTTACGAATAAACACAATATTACTACTGCCTAACCCCCTTCCTGCCTTCAATATCAAACTAAACTTTTGTTATTTACCCTCAACAACCTGAAAGCAATCCTGCTTTTTGTTTACTATATGTCATTCCCCTTATGTCTGACAGCAGCACAATATGGGGTATCTCTGCCCCTGTGTGTTGTTTAGGACAGTGGAACCTTTAATTAGCACCAAAAAGGTGCCTCCTACTGGCCCTATAAGAGGGCACAAGAGACCTCCCTCCACTGTGTTTTTTTCTGTCCTGTGTGGGACAGGTGGACGGAGGTCTCTTGTGACCTCCCATTGCTAGGGGTTTCATTTACTCCTGGCTTACCTTTAAGGGGTACCTCGGCCCTAAAGAAAAAACCTCCGGGCCTTAGCCCCGCAGCGCAGCGTTATCCGGCTCATCGCTCTGCAGGCAGTGCGATCCCGGAAGTAAGTAAGGAACCTCCTCGGCCGGAACTTTTCTCCGGTCCCGTGTTCCCGGGGGAAGGAAGCCTTTACGCACCACCGCGGCCTACTTCCGGTTTTCTCGGAAAAAGTGCGGTAAGTTTGGAAATTGAAAATTTAAAGGCAAAATATAGAATTGATTTTTGCTGCTTGTATTTTGAGCCTCTGGCTTAGGCTTATGCTCCTCTATGTTCCATTATGGAATTTGACTGTATAAATGTTTCTATGTTGGCTTCCTCCCCTCGCTGCTGGTTTACATTTAAAAGGTCTGCAGTCCTTTATTTGTTGAGTGAGTGGTTCTAGCTCCTCTGCTGCGGTTTGCGGTGGCTGGTTTTTTTTTCTGACGGTTTTTTTCTCTCTTCAAGTGACCGATTTAAAAAAAAAAAAAAAAAGTAGTAAGGTACCCCTTGGTTTTTTATGCGATGCTTGTCAATCTTCCTTTTTTCAGTGTCACGTGGCTGTTTGATGTTTCAGATGTCATCTTCTGCATCACGTAACGGCAATGGGCTTAGGAGGAAAAAGTCCTCTAAATTTGAACACCTAACGTGTTTGGATTGCAATATCAAAAAGCCTTTACCTGACGGCTATGATTTTACCCGCTGTCACCAGTGTCGAGGACCTCCGCCCGAAGTACCTTCTATAAGAGAGGTTGTTACTTGGGTAAAGGACTATATGGAGGAGTCTCTAAGGAGATCCGTTCTTCCACCGCCCAGTTTGCCAAGAGACCGCAGATTGAGACACAATCTTCCTTACGGATCTCTGATGAAGATTATCTGATAGTGGACGAGACACTCTCATCTGACGATTCCACTGAAGATCCCAGCAGGCCGTGCTTCCCACTCGAAAAATTAAGCCGGTTGCTGAAGTCCATCCGGTCTAAGGATCGTGATGTTGATGGGGAAGCCTCCGCGTCCACCTATAGAGGGCCTAGGGTCTTCCAAGTGGACCAGACATTACAAAAAATGAATGTCCTCAGAGTGGAGATGTCCTGAAAAACCTCTTGTGGTTCCTAGGAGGTTCAGCGCTTTATTCCCAGGCTATGGCTATGGCGGTGGCTAAATTGTCCTGCCGCACTAAGGTACCATCAGATGATGGAGCAAATCTGCACGACGCCATGGACAGGCGCTTCGACAATACCTTCTAGAAGGCTTATTCAGCTGCCTCGCCCAAGACCGCTGTGGCGGTTGCGTCTTGTGAAGTGTCAGCCAAATTATATACTGACCTGATCCACCTCGAAAGGGACATCGACTCTGGAGCCTCCAGAGACGAGCTGCTGGGGTTTCTAGGCTCGGTTTCCCTGGCAGCTGAATATTTAACGGAAGCCTCCCACCATTAATTAAGGCTGGCGGCCAAATCCCTGGCACTTACCAAGAACACTGCAGCAGGAAGACCTCTATGGTAAAGACCTTGGAGAGCTGTTTTCCCCTCAAAGTATAATTTGTGCGCATTACCCTTTGAGCCAGGTAGAATCTTTGGCTGTGCCCTAGACGAGATCCTAGAGGGCTTGGCTGACAAGATGGGTAAAACTTTACCCCAGGCCTTCAGAGGTAGGTCTAGCTCTGGCCATGGTAGGGGCTATCCGCCTCGTCGTGGACTGCAGTCCCAGAGAGGCTCTAGTTATTCCTAGAGGCGCCGGCCGGAGATTCCCGAAGTCTGATGATAAAAAAGTAAAGCCTAGCTTTTGACATCAGAAGCAGTTTCTGTGGCCGAGATTTCTGTCGGAGGTCGTGTCTCCCACTTTCTCAACTGCTGGCAGGAAAAAATTCCAGACCCATGGGTCCGGTAGGTAATCCAAAGAGGTTATGCAGTCGAGTTCCTCCGTCCTCTTCAGGATCGGTTTGTGTTAACTCGCAGCCTCCCTACAATGCAGCAGACTACATTGGAATGCTCCATCCGAGAGTACATTCACAAGGGAGCCCTGGTGGAAGTCTCTTCTCTAGATGAAGGATCCAGTGTCTATTCTCCAGTCTTCTTGATGCCAAAACCGGCATACAAGTGGAGAATGATCATAGACTTAAGGTACTTCAACCGCTTCATCAAAAAGAAGCGCTTCCGTAGGGAAACCATAAAGTCTGTCACCACCTTTCTCCTCCAAGGCGATGTTTTTTGTGACTTTGGATATAAAAGACGCCTATTTGCATATTTCTATTTACCTCCACACAGAAGGTTTTTTTCTAAGGATTGCCGTAAGTAGTTTCCGGCCACAGGAAGCACTTTCAATTCACAGCACTACCCTTCGGGATCTCCTCTGCTTCCCACACCTTTATAAAGGTAGTGGCCCCCATAACGGCCGTCCTCAGGATTCAGGGGATATTCTTGGTGCCTTATCTAGACGACTGGTTGATAAAGGCCCAGTCAGAGTCTGTTCTGCTCCAGTACCTACAGACAGCCCTCAGAATCTGTGATGGCTTATAATCTGGGAGAAGTCAAAAACGATCCCTTCAACACGAAGGAAGTTCCTCTGCTACTTCCTAGATTCAGTCCACCTGCAAATCTCCTTGACACCAGCAAGGAAGGAGAAGCTGGTCGCGACAGTCCGGCACCTCTTCAAAGCCGATAGCCTCCATCAGAATGTTGATGAAGATCCTGGGCTTGATATCTTCCTCAGTGGAGGCAGAAGGAGAAGGAGTTACTAGAGGCTTGGGATCGCTCCCTTCTTACACTCAGCAAGAAGATTCGACTCTCCCCCAGGTCCCGTCTTTCCCTCAAGTGGTGGTTGCACCTGAAAGATGGAAGGTCCATGGTCCAACCTTCTTGGACCCTGTTGACTACTAATGCATCCCTCCGGGATGGGGAGCCCATTTGGACGAAAACTCCATAAAGGGAGTCTGGAGCGCTCCAGAAAGAAGGACTTCGTCCAACTGGAAGGAGCTCAGAGCCGTATATTGTGCCTTACTCCATTTCTCGCCTCTTCTCAAGGGAAGAGCAGTCAAAATCCAGTCAGACAACATGACCACAGTGCTGTACGTGAACAGACAGGGAGGCACCAGATCACCAACCCTCCTCAGGGAGGCAGATCTGATATTTACATGGGCAGAGAAAAATCTAACCCATTTATCCGCAGTTCACATCAAGGGCTCCCTGAACATAGTAGCGGATCAGTTGAGTCAGGGTCATGCTGTATCAGGAGAATGGACACTCAATCCAGAAGTCTTTCATCAGATTACCCTGAAGTGGGGTCTTCCAGAAATAGACCTCATGGCAACTCGACTCAACGCCAAGGTGGAGACGTTCTATTCCCTTTACCAGGAGGACAATCCCTTGGCAGTGGATGCCCTGTCCATCCCTTGGAGGTCCAGGCTGGCATACATCTTCCCTCCAGTTCCAAAAATACCGAAGGTATTGAAGAAAATCAGACAGGACCAAGTCTCTGTGATAGCCATCATTCCATTCTGGCCAAAAAGAGCTTGGTTTTCCCAACTCATGGAGATGAGTCGAGGGATATATTGGAGGCTCCCCCCCCCCCCCATCCAGAACCTGGTTTCCCAAGGATCTCTGAAGTTCCAGGATCTCTGGAGATTCAACCTGACAGCCTGGAGGTTGACCAGTCCCTACAGCAGGATAGAGGACTGTTAGAGGCTGTCCTGAAGACCCTTTCTTCTGCAAGAGCAGACTCTGCCAATAAGAGCTACCAGAGGACAGCCAAGATTTTCATGGAGTGGTGCTCCAAGAAGGGTAATAATAATCTAGAACCTTCTACGGCTGATATTTTAAAATTTTCTTCAGGACTGTTGGGATAAGGGCCTTGCCCCTGCCACTTTGAAAGTGCAGATTGCGGCCCTCTCCACTCATTTGAACAGACGTCTGTCTCAGGATCCTCTGGTTGCAAGGTTCCTTAAAGGAGCAATGAGGCTAAAGCCCTCAGTATCATCTCCAGTTCCCCAGTGGGACCTTGCGGTAGTCCTTGCAGGCCTGTGCGGTCCTCCATTTGAACCCTTGGAGACTACGGAGCTAAAATATTTAGCTTACCAAACCACTTTTGTTGGTTATTATATCTGCCAAAAGAGTAGGGGAACTTCAGGCTCTCTCTTCTAGAGAGCCGTACATTTGTTTTTTGCAGATAGGGTGCACCTTAGGTTTGCCTGGGTTCAACCCTAAGGTCCCCTCATACTATAATAGCAATCTGCTAATTTCGTTACCTGTGTTTTTTCCCCACTCCAACCTCTGAGGAGGAAGAAAAGCTCCACACCTTAGACGTGGTAAGGTGTCTGCGGATTTACCTATCCCACACTCAACCGCTTAAGAAGGCTGAAAGCCTACTAATCGATATGCAGGGTAAAAACAGAGGCCTCAAGGCTTCCAAGCCTACTCTATCCACATGGATCAAGGAGACAACTAAGTCTTCCTTTCTTATTCAGGAGTTACTCCCTCCAGTCTTTCTACGGCCACTCGACCAGGACTGTGTCGACTTCTTCGGCTGAGTATTGGTCCTTACCATTGGACCAGATTTGTGCAGCTGCATCATGGTCATCTCAGTTGACCTTTTGTTAAACATTATCATTAGACGTCCGCAGTTTCCGGACAACTGCCTTTGGTCAGTCAGTCCTTGACATTGTAAGGCGAGGAAACCCTCCCTAGGGGAATTACTTGCTATCTCCCCATATTGTGCTGCTGTCAGACGTAAGGGGAATCGTTGATTGTAATTTCAATCTGTATTCCCTTAGTCCTGACAGCAGCACAAGGCTTCCCTCCCTAGAAGCTTGTTTCCTGTTACTTTATAATTTACACAGTGGAGGGAGGTCTCTTGTGCCCTCTTAGTAGGGCTAGTAGGAGGCACCTTTTTGGTGCTAATTAAAGGTTCCACCTGTCCTAAACAACACACAGGGGCAGAGATACCCCATATTGTGCTGCTGTCAGGACTAAGGGAATACAGATTGACATTACAATCATCGATTCATTACAAAAAAAATTGAGCTTCTTTCTACTGTTGTAGTGTTACAAGCAGAAAACTCAGTAATTGGGACCAGGAAGCAGGCGGAAGATATCTGCAAAGCCAGTTCTGTGTCCTTCCCCCTTCTGTTACTATTTGTCTTTGAAAGGGATAGATTAATTTATCTGATCTGGCAGACTCTTGATGATGAATTACTCGGGAAGGGGGGGGGGGGGAGTTAGAGGGGGGTACCAGTCTGGGTTCCGACCGCAGGGTCATGTGAACAGTACCAGTGTTTCGACCCCTGGGTCGCTCCTCCCCCTCTCTCCTCCCCTGATTTCACCTTTGCTTTGGGGGTTGTTGTAGTCGAACAAGGACAGAACTCCCGGGTCCATCATCAAGGGTCTGCCAGATCAGGTAAATTAATCTAAACTCCCTGGACTGTGTTGCAAGATCCAGCCAAGGTGACATTCACACTACCGTTATAAATGTCTATTGCTCTCCCCCAAATCAGATGAGAGCAAAAGACATTAACAGTAGTAAAGTGACAGATGCAGACAGAGCCCTCTTCCTCTGCATCTGTTCCCACTGACTCTTTCGTCATGTTTGTTTACCTTTATGACAGATGAAAAATCCCTGCATGCAACTTTTTCTTCCAACAGAAAAGTAAAAAAAAACATAACAGAAGAAAGCTTCATGTTTTTTACCTGAGGACGAATGCAGACGGACAGTAGACTGAGGGTTATCCATCTACATCAGTCAATGTTCACTGCTCTCATCCTATCCTATGCTAAGTTTCAATCTTGTATTTTACATGAGGGTGGACACAGACTGACACCAGACAGAGGGTTCACCATCTGCATCAGTTATTTGATGTTCGTTGCTCTCATCATATGACGAATGAGAGCAAAGGACGTTAATAACAGTAGTGTGCAGCTACATTCACTACTAAAAAGTAAGTTTGTCTATTCTATGTACATAATGGGACAGATTTATTAAGACTGGCATATGATAATTTATATATTACGGGATATAATGAATATATCAGGCTGTGGCAGCCCCATATCGCTCCAGCCACAAAGCGAGCGTGGTGCGGAGAGGGAGCTGTGCCGCATGTTTGGTGTAAGACTTGGCTTGTGTCAAATGTGTGCCACAATATCGTCCCTGGCATATAGGGATTGTGTATGTGTGTGTATAATGTGTATATACTTTATATACACTGCTTCCATTTAATAGGCCAGTGATGTTATGTTCACTCATCACGTAGCCTATTTGCAGCTCAATCACATTCAAGTGAACAGGGCTGAGCTGCAATACCAACTACAGCACCAACCCAATGTACAGCTCTGTGTTTGGGATTCAGTGAAGAAGCTGCAGCTGCATGCTGCAGTGATTTTCAACCAGCTGATCTGTATGGGTTTTGGACCTCCACCAATCTGATATAGATTCTACAGATCAACAATATTACAATCCTGGAAAATCCTTTAAAAGGATTTTACCACCTCTCCCAAGCATATTCATCTGCCCCCCCCCCCCATGTTACAGAATGCATTACAATAATAAACAACATATTTTTGTTATATATGTCGCTTTTGTAGAAAAACAACTTTGAAGTCATATGCAAATGAGGTATTTTGAGCAATGTCGACGGGCCTTCAGCTCCTGCCTGCACCAGCTTATGCAGTGGGCATTGCTATTAATGCTCCGTAATTTGAAGCCCCTGGGCCCCAATGCAAAAAGTAAAAGTGCCCCTAAATTCTATGTGCCATTTAGAATAGCGGTATCATTTGTGCAGTAGAGGGACCACTGGGGCCCCCTCAGGTTCCAGGGCACAATAGCGATTGCTGCCTCTGCACCCCCCTATAGCTACTCCCCTGTTACCACTGCTTTGATATCACACAACCTACATGAGCAGCATAAACTGAAGGCCCAACCCCCAGTGCACCCCATTTGCATATCACTTTAAAGGTCAGGGTCATTTACGGCACTAAACCACCCAATGGACCACAAAATCGTGGCGTTTACGCTACAAGGGTCCCGGCCTTAAAGTTATTTTTCTCCACATCTGCAAAAGTGACATACTGTTTATCACTGCAATGTGCTCGGTAATGCAGTGGTAGTAGTTGAATATGCTTGGGGTAGGTGGTAAATTCCCATTTTAGGTGGATATGTGTATATAATGTGTAATATGTATACAGTATGGCCCAGATTTACTAATAGTTAGACAGATTAAACATAGGCAGTTTGAAAATGCAGCAGTTTTTTTTTTTTTCTGATACTGGATGTTAAAGGGAGTTTACAAACTCCTCAATGCATATTCAACTATCATTGCCATGTTACAGAGCACATTACAGTGATAAACAACATACCTTTATAAAGTATGTCACATGAGTAAATTTCGAGAAAAACAATTTATGCCAATGAGGCAGTTGGTGCACTGGAGTGGGCCTTCAGCAGTCTTGCTGTTCAAATAGGATGAGTGATGGGGAAGGATCAACTCCCATTACACCTCATGATGGAGACAGGAGATGGCAGGAGTCTGTGTTTTACTAATTTTATATAAGTGTATATGAAAGCATGAAGGGAGTAAAGGCGATTTTTACACATGTTCTGCATAGGGACCCTTTTTGTCAGAATCTGTCAAAAAAAAACTTTATAGCAATGCAAAGTACACTGCACTTTCTTATAAAGGGCCATAACAAAAAAAAATGTACCTCACAGCATATATTTATAACGTCGTCTACACATTTGCATACCGTACAACCCTATCAATCTACACATACAACAGAAGGTTCTGAGGTTCAAGAAAGTGGCCAAACCTGTTATTGCATTTATTTATTTATTTATCATTTTTAAAGAAGTTATAATAATTATGCTATTTTTTACAACGAACCGCGGCAACAACTTCACGTGGCAACACAGCCTAAACGTCGTACTGTCTCACAACATTATTCAGTCTCCACAGTGCGGTCTAATGTATTCCTCTGCTCACCGAATTAACGTCCTTACCGTCTTTTGGTGGAGGTGTCACCTTCACAGGCTCGAGAGCTTCTTCATCAACTGCATTTACCGACGCTTCATCCACAGGAATCTCTGGAGCAGGGACTGTACAATCCACTGCCGAAGTCCCGGGCTTTGCAGTAGTGTCTGTGGAATCTGCGGAAGGAGCCTCGGTAACTGGAGCAGGTTTATCTGCACTTGATGCAAGATTATCGGGGATTTTGGCACTAGATTCTTCAGATGGCTGAGGCGGAGTTGCCACAGCTGGAGCCGCAGGCTTGGTCTGTGCAGCTTTGGGTGCTGGGGATTTTTTAATGGGGACCTTTGCTGGCATGATTGAGTCTCCTTTCTTTTCAGCAGCAGTATAACAGTAAAAACCTTAGGACCTGCTGGTTTATATATCCTCCAGTTAGGCATTTTACCATCTGTTTTTATTACTAACTGTCTGTATATTTAGAGCACTGGAGCACTCAGCTTCTTGGGACAAAAATAACTCTACACGACAAATTTCGGAGGTGCTACTGGCCCTTGCATCCTCTATATAGTATAGTTGCAAATTACCTACTTCTTTTACGAATGACATCTCTCGAGATACATTTATTAAAGGATTTATTTAATTTTAAAAAACAGAATGTTAACACCTAATTCATGTAAATGGTGGCTTCCTATTCACTGTTGTATTAATGATAACTAATACAGGGCTCATCTTGCATCACTGGAGTCCTGGGTTCGAATCCTGTCAAGGACAAACATCTACAAGAAGTTTGTATGTTCTCCCCTTGTTTGATTTTCCTCTGGGTATTCTGGTTTCCTTCCACTCTCCAAAGACATACCGATAGGGAATGAAGATTGTGAGCCCTATATGTGTCTGACAATGTCTGTAAAGCGCTGCGGAATATGAAGGCGCTATATATGTAAATAAAAAATATCTTGAGGCATTTGTTAGAGTTAAGACGCTATCTTGTATCGCTTGACTCCATTTTGTCTATCCTCCATCTCATCTCCCCTAACAACCATGTTTGAAGTGATTAAAGATTTTGCTGAATGAGCAGCCTTTAGAGTCAATCTTCAAGGTTTAAGATAGTATTTTCTGGGCGTTTAGCCATGGTCCTGGGTGTGTGGCCACAGTGTCCTGGTATGCTTCTTGTTGTTGTGAAGGCCACACCTGGTGGCAAGTGCATTTCCACATGTTTTTATGTTTAATATAAATTTAGCTTATGTGTATTAATCTTGTAATGTCTGGGACCTCCGCCACAGAACTGTGGATGTCCTACATGGTGATAAGTGCTAGATCTCATTAAAAATGTTTTATGAGATTTCCAAGGCCTACTTAGCAGGATACCGGAAGTGCACGCGATGTCCACGTGCTAGTCATGCAGAATGCCCATTCTATTTTTAACCAATTGTATTGCATGCTTTATATGATGTAGTTTGTGATGTGTAAGCTGGCATAAAGCCATTATTTTCCTATAAAGACACTTCACAATAAACAGAATTCATTATACACACACACCACGTGTGCATGTGTCTTCTCTGGGCTCATATTGATTACCTGATTAGAAACATATCGCGGGGTCCCTTGTAATCCCCAACACATTGCTAGGATCATAAAACTTCCAGTGCTCATGCTTCACTGTTTATTTAACAAATTCTCAATAGCAAATATCATCAACAGCAATCCACCCACCCCAAGTCCATATTTGTGCCAGACAGTAGTGTTGAGCAAACCCATCGAAGTTCTAGTTCGGCCATACTTTGCCCAAAAGTTCGGTTTGGGTACCTGAACTTGACCCGAACCCCAATGAAATCAATGGGGACCTGAACTTGGTGACCCAAAAATGGCTATAAAATGGGGATATTAAGGGGTAGAGGGCTGCAAAATGTGGGTAATAACAGGGCAAGTGCCCTTCAAAAAATGGGGTAGGAAAAGTACTTAAAATAATAAAATTAATAAATAAATTTAAAAAAAAATTTAAATAAAATAATTTTGAAACAGGTGACAGAGGTCCAAAGGGGGGAGGTGGCAGTGTAAGTGGAAGAGGAGGAGGTATCCAACACTTTAACCACTCACTCAGGTGCTGGCACAGCTAAGTCCTGTGGGATCCATGCCTGGTTCATCTTAATGAATGTCCACGCTGGCTGTGGATAGGTGGATCCTCTTGTCGGTGATGACACCCCCTGTGGTGCTGAACACACTTTCTGATAGGACACTTGCCGCAGGGCAGGCCAATACTTCCAAGGTATAGAGTGCAAGCTTTGACCTGGTGTTCAATTTGCCATCCCAGAAATTGAACAGGGAGGACCCATCGCTCAGTACCAGGAGACGCGTCAACAGATACTCATCCACCACGTGAGTCAAAGTCTGCACTAGGAGACAGTATGGGCACACACACAGTTATTTCCACTGCACTAGAAGACTGTATGCGTATACAGATGCAGTTAATTTTACTGCACTAGGAGACGGTATGGGTACACACGCAGTTATTGTTACTGCGCTAGGAGACACACACAGTTTACTGTCACTGTGTTATAAAAGATAATTATTAGATTCAGTTAAGGCCCTGACTGTCCCTATCTCCAGCTGCAGCCTCTCCCTACCTAGCTTAACTAGTTGGAATGGCAACAGGACCTGTGGCCCTGCCTCTTATACAGAGGGGTCACATGTTCCGCCTGGCCAATCACAGCACGTACAAACCAGATGCAGTCACAGGAAAAAAGGAAATATCCATCCATAGTATAGAGGCTACGTTTTCATATATAGACGTTCTCTTTCCTAACCTCCATTTGGCATGGACCACCAAGGTAGACTACAGCAAAGGCGTCACACTCATTTTTACTGAGGGCCACATCAGGCTCATGGTTGTCTTCAAAGGGCCATTATTAATTCTGCAACTGTATAAATGTAGCTATGCCAGTTAGGCATAGTTACATTTGTAGCCCGTTGAAGGCAACCGTAAGGCTGATATTAAAGGAGTATTCCCATTTCAAGGATCCTATCTATATTATTTGCTTATGTAAATTCAAAAGTTCTACTGAATACATTGCTTTAGCAATGCTGTTTCGTTTGCATGCTAGCTAAAATTATTCCTCCCATTACTGACACATCGTTGTCAAAGCACCTGGCCTGTATCTGATAACACAAGTCAGCGGATGACTCTGCGCTCTAGGGGGGGCCGAGTTCTCTCTCTGCTTATTTTCTGCTGTGTGGACAATCTGTGTTGTGCTGTGTGGACAATCAGGCCACCTAATTGCAGTTTGTTGATAAAGGTTTGGACAGCGTGGGTTATCTCTCTATGTAAACACAAAGATAACATTGAATTTACTGCAAGTCCTTTGTGTAAGGCTGGGTTCACATCTGCGCTTGGTGAGCAGCCAATCAACCAGCTTTAAGCCCACAGACATGCCCAGTATGGGCATGGCGGTGATTGGCCAGGTGGGACATGTGACTCCTCTGTATAAGAGGCCGGGTCACAGGTCCCGTCGCTATATTCCTACCTGGAGGACCAGGACAACAGAGGTAGAAGAAATAATCTACGAATAAGAGGGTTTCCCAGAAACTATGGCCAAGACAAAGAAAATACTGGAGTATGTGCTAGATGAATCTGACATTCACCGTAAAAGAGCTCACAGGGTGTTGCACCCGAAGCCTAAGAAAGACAAATCTTGTAGGGACATTTTCTGCAAGCTCCTGTCCTTCCCTGCAATGGAGACGGTCTTACAAAAGGCCCGTCTCGCACCGGACATCACCTTTTTCCAGGTATCTCTAGTGACTCTGGCCAAACACCGTCAGCTGAAAATCCTAATGGACCATCTGATAACACTGAAGACGTCTTATAAGTGGTACATCCTACTGTCTGCTCCCTCTTACACCCCCACCATCACTTGCACACTGTTGATCAGTTCATTACCTCCCCTCTTTCTCACTTTTCTAACCTCAGGACTCACTGTACTATTTGTAGTTTTGTGTTCTTGTTGACTAACGTTTATGTCTTGTGTTAAGATAACATCATGAAATGTCGAGGGTCTCAACTCCCCCCACCAAGCACTCCTAGGTGATCTGTGCTATTAAAAAGACTGGTTCTTCATTCCTCCTCCTACAAGAAATGCATTTCTTGGAAGGTAAAATGTCCAGGTCTCTTTACAGTGCCTTGCGAAAGTATTCGGCCCCCTTGAACTTTTCAACCTTTTGCCACATTTCAGGATTCAAACATAACGATATAAAATTTTAATTTTTTGGTGAAGAATCAACAACAAGTGGGACACAATCGTGAAGTGGAACGAAATTTATTGGATATTTTAAACTTTTGTAAAAAAAACAAAACTGAAAAGTGGGGCATGCCAAATTATTCGGCCCCCTTAAGTTAATACTTTGTAGCGCCACCTTTTGCTGCGATTACAGCTGCAAGTCGCTTGGGGTATGTCTCTATCAGTTTTGCACATCGAGAGACTGAAATTCTTGCCCATTCTTCCTTGGAAAACAGCTCGAGCTCAGTGAGGTTGGATGGAGAGCGTTTGTGAACAGCAGTTTTCAGCTCTTTCCACAGATTCTCAATTGGATTCAGGTCTGGACTTTGACTTGGCCATTCTAACACCTGGATACGTTTATTTGTGAACCATTCCATTGTAGATTTTGCTTTATGTTTGGGATCATTGTCTTGTTGAAAGATAAATCTCCATCCCAGTCTCAGGTCTTTTGCAGACTCCAACAGGTTTTCTTCCAGAATGGTCCTATATTTGGCTTAATCCATCTTCCCAGCAATTTTAACCATCTTCCATGTCCCTGCTGAAGAAAAGCAGGCCTAAACCATGATGCTGCCACTACCATGTTTGACAGTGGGGATGGTGTGTTCAGGGTGATGAGCTGTGTTGCTTTTACGTCAAACATATCGTTTTGCATTGTGTCCAAAAAGTTCGATTTTGGTTTCATCTGACCAGAGAACCTTCTTCCACATGTTTGGTGTGTCTCCCAGGTGGCTTGTGGCAAACTTTAAACAAGATTTTTTATGGATATCTTTGAGAAATGGCTTTCTTCCTGCCACTCTTCCATAAAGGCCAGATTTGTGCAGTGTATGACTGATTGTTATCCTATGGACAGACTCTCCCACCTCAGCTGTAGATCTCTGCAGTTCATCCAGAGTGATCATGGGCCTCTTGGCTGCATCTTTGATCAGTCTTCTCCTTGTTTGAGATGAAAGTTTAGAGGGATGGCTGCGTCTTGGTAGATTTGCAGTGGTCTGATACTCCTTCCATTTCAATATGATCGCTTGCACAGTGCTCCTTGGGATGTTTAAAGTTTGGGAAATCTTTTTGTATCCAAATCCGGCTTTAAACTTCTCTACAACAGTATCACGGACCTGCCTGGTGTGTTCCTTGGTCTTCATGATGCTCTCTGCGCTTTAAACAGAACCCTGAGACTATCACAGAGCAGGTGCATTTATACGGAGACTTGATTACACACAGGTGGATTATATTTGTCATCATCAGTCATTTAGGACATTGGATCATTCAGAGATCCTCACTGAACTTCTGGAGTGAGATTGCTGCACTGAAAGTAAAGTGGCCGAATAATATTGCACGCCCCACTTTTCAGTTTTTTATTTTTTCAAAAGTTTAAAATAACCAATAAATTTCGTTCCACTTCACAATTGTGTCCCACTTGTTGTTGATTCTTCACCAAAAAATTTTAATTTTATATCCTTATGTTTGAAACCTGAAATGTGGCAAAAGGTTGAAAAGTTCAAGGGGGCCGAATACTTTCACAAGGCACTGTATGTGATCTGGTATCACCTATAATAGCAGGACAAAAAAAATGGAGTCACTAGCCTTTAAATCTGACATCCCCTTTTCTCTCACCTCTCGTCTGAGCGAAGACCAGGGCATCTATTCCTCAACGGATTGTTACAATCAGTAACATTTATGCTGCTAACATAGGTCAAATGCCATGGTTACTGACTGCCCTTGATACGTTCTCCACATTTGCCAAAGGCCTTATATTGCTCGATGTAGGCTTCAATGTAGCTCTCCAGCCCCTGCAGGACACCTCCACTGGTACATCCTCACATGGCTAAAGCATCCTCTAAACGCCTTTTCTCTATGAACTCCATAGACATGTAGAGAGTGTTCCACCCCGCTACCAAAGACTATACTTTCTACTCCAACCCCCATAAATCGTACTAATGCCTGGAATACATTTTTATATCCAAAAGACATTTAACACTGTCTTCCTCTCCCTCCATAGGTTTTATCACTATTTCTGACCACACCCTTATGTCCCTGCAATTGGAAATATCCTTCCTCCCTCCTCACAGTAACGATTGAAGGCTCAATGAAACATTGCTCTGCTCCAAAGAAGTGCAACAGACCATGGAACAGGCTTTATTTAGGCAGGGAGAGGCTGCAGCTGGAGATAGGTACAGTCAGGGCCTTAGCTGAATTTAATAATTGTCCTTTTCAGGGCAGTGCAGCTAGATAGGGAGAGGAGTCTGATACTGTGAGGGTAGTTAGCCTATAAATAATAATTGCCCTTTTCAGGGCAGTGACATTAAACTGTGTGTATCCCCATACTGTCTCCTAGCGAAGTAAAATTAACTGCGTTTATATTGTCTTCTAGCGCAGTGAAAATAACAGCATGTGTATCCATACAGTCTCATAGGGCAGACTTTGACTCACATGGTGGATGAGTATCTGTTGACATGTCTCCTGGTGGGTCCTCCACGTTCAATTTCTGGGTTGGTAAATTGGACACCTGGCCAGAGCTTGCCCTCTATGCCTTGGAGGTGCTGGCCTGCCCTGCAGCAAGTGTCCTATCAGAACGTGTGTTCAGCAGTGCAGGGGTTGTCATTACTGACAAGAGGATCTGCCTATCCACTGCCAATGTGGACATACTTAAGTTCATTAAGATGAACCAGGCATGGATCCCACAGGACTTGGCTGTGCCAACGCCTGAGTGAGTGGTTAAAGTGCTGGCTACCTCCTCCTCCGACTCTTCCACTTACACTGCCACCTCCTCCTCCCCCTGGACCTCTAGCACCTGTTTCAAAATTATTTCATTTTGTTTTTAATTTTTTTAAAAATTAATTTCTTTATTTTACTTTTTTATTTTATGTTATTATTTTAAGTACACACATAGGTAACAGTGTCCTAATTTCCACCCCCCCCATGGGTAATAGTCCCCCCATAAGTAATAGTGCCCCCCACACACATAGGTAATAGCGTCCTAATTATCCCCCTCTACAGATAATAGCATCCCACACACACATAGGTAATAGTGTTCTAATTATCCTCCCTACAGGTAATAGTCCTCCCATAGGCAAAAGGGTCCTATGGGCACTATAATGTCGTTCCGCTATATGGTGCAAGTAGTACATGGGTGCTGACATTGTAATAAAGTGCCACTATATGGTGAATGTAGTATACGGACACCACATGACCCATGTAGTGCCATTATATTACAATGCCCATTCACCATAGTGCCATTACATAAGTGCACTTCATGCATCATATATTAGCAGTGTTTTACAGTGTGATTACATTATTGTCCACGTACCTCACTTTATGCGCCACAGTACTTAATGTTAAACATAGTGTATAGTACAGCTCCAGATTATAGCAGGGTCAGCATGTACGACTCTGCACCTCTCCAACACATTCGTTGTCCTTGACCTCCAGGATGCTATACATGGGCACTGTAGTGCACTGATATCTGACAGGTGCCCTGGTCATAACAGTATTTGCTGCCAGGCAGATAGCTTTTTTTGTGATGCTATCAGTAACCACCAAGTAAACACTAACAAGTAAAAAGGATTTTCATTTTGCATGTACATTTTATTAATCTTTTTCCTGAGGTACTAACATCTTGCAGGTTTGCACCTTTAATACTGACAATTATCCCACTTCAATACTTATCATAATAACATATTTGAAGCAATCAGCAACATGTTTATACTGAAACTACCACCATAACTGACTTTGTGCTGCTTATTAATATTGCTTATGTTATGTTCACAACAAACAGACGAATAACTTAGCTTTACTTATTAAAGAGGACATTTCAGTACAACTCTTTACATCAAGTTAATAGGTGCTACTCCACTGATTCCGGTGCAGTTGGAATATTTCTCTAGCCCTCACCATTTCCAAGCAATCACTGCTGTTAGGTTTGGTACCTGAGATGCTATTTTTTAGGCTCTGTATGGTCAGAAATGCAGTGTCAGGCAAGGGTTCTGATACTGAGCTCTGACACTGGCTGCCTCTGATTGGAGCTCTGAATCACGCCCCCCTGCCTGACTCTGCCCTTCTAACATTACAGAGCTTAACCACTTCCTGAACGGCCATTGGGTTTTTACATCCGGATAGTGGCTTCCTTGTTCAGCAAGGACGTACCGGTATGTCCTTGCAGTTTTCAGCAGCTGCACAAAATCGTGCAACTGCTGAAAAGGGGAGTTGGCTGTAACTATAGCCGGAGCTCCCCTAGAGAAGACAGGGAAAGTTTATTACCATCCCTGCCTTCCCAATCTCTGTGTACAGCAATGTGTACAGACCCTGATCAGCTCTGTAGTTATGGGCAGGAGGCTGTATCAGCCCCAGTTACAGGGGAAATCAGCCTGCTCCACAAAAAAAAACTGATCAGATGTACCCAAAGGTCTATTATGACCTTTATTTATGAAAATAAATAAATGAAATTAATAGAAAAGTAAAAGAAAAAAATGTAAACTAAAATAATAAAAAAAAAAAAAAAAATAATACATCAATAATACGCCCTTATTACAAGTTCTAGCCCCACCCCCGACGACACCATACAAAATAAAAATTACCATAATGGAGAGGAAAAACTATTTTAAAAAGTTTTTTAGTAACACTTTGTGCTATTAAATAAAAAAAAAAAAATGAAAAGTGAAAAACAGACACGTTTTCCCTCCTCTTTTGTTTATATTTTTCCAGATATAAAAAAATTAAAAAACATGCAAAAATAAAAACATAAAAATAAAGCCCTATGTGTCACAAAAAAAAGACACAGAAATTAGTTGAATAACGCAAATGATAAAAATGTTACAGACTCAAAACGGCACATAGAAAAAAACTCAAAAATGTGTCTGGTCCTGAACCAGAAATTTGCCCGTTACTGAAATGGTTAAATAGCACATCAGACACCAAAACTAATAGCATTCATTGCTCAGGAACAGAGGAGGCTAGAGAAAAAAATTGCAACTGAAAAATTAGTGGGGCAGTCATAATCAGTGGAGCAACACCTATTTATAGACGCTAAGAACTTGAATGGGTGGAGGTCCTCTTTAAGCTGGCGTAGAAGTCACAAGATCACTGGGATGAGTACATCAGCAAACAACGAGTTAATGAGAGTCTGTGTTTGTAATGTTGCCCAGCATTCCTGGAATTTGGGACACAAGATGGTTTTCCTTATTGCTCCCTCTGAAGTCCCAAAATTTTGGAATTGGCCAAAACATGCTGTACATTTGATTACATATTGTGGCTTCTATTCACAACAGAAACTGTAACAATATACAGGATCCTAGCTTAGCTTCCACTTACTGTTGACAGCCCCCATTGGATTATTTTGGGTCTGGAGGGTTCATTTGCAGTTATAGTAACTCAGTAAAATTCAGTTCCTGGTCATGTTACAGTGGGTACGGAAAGTATCCAGACCCCTTTAAATGTTTCACTCTTTGTTTCATTGCAGCTATTTGCTAAAAGCAAAAAAGTTCATTTTTATTTCTCATTGTACACTCAGCACCCCACCTTGACAGAAAAAAACAGAAATGTAGATATTTTTGCAAATTTATTGAAAAAGAAAAACTGAAATATCACATGGTCATAAGTATTCAGACCATTTTCTCAGTATTGAGTAGAAGCACCCTTTTTAGCTAGTACAGCCATGAGTCTTCTTGGGAATGATGCAACAAGTTTTTCACATCTGGATTTGGGGATCCTCTGCCATTCTTCCTTGCAGATCCTCTCCAGTTCTGTCAGGTTGGATGGTGAACGTTGGTGGACAGCCATTTTCAGGTCTCTCCAGAGAAGCTCAATTGGGTTGAGGTCAGGGCTCTGGCTGGGCCAGTCAAGAATGGTCACAGAGTTGTTCCGAAGCCACTCCTTTGTTATTTTAGTTGTGTGCTTAGGGTCACTGTCTTGTTGGAAGGTGAACCTTCGGCCCAGTCTGAGGTCCAAAGCACTCTGGAAAAAGTTTTCTTCCAAGATATCTCTGTACTTGGCCGCATTCGCCTTTCCTTCAACTGCAACCAGTCATCCTGTCCCTACAGCTGAAGAACACCCCCATAGCATGATGCTGCCACCACCATGTTTCACTGTTGGGATTGTATTGGGCAAGTGATGAGCAGTACCTGGTTTTCTCCACACATACCGCTTTGAATAAACGCCAAAAAATTCAATCTTCATCTCATCAAAACAGAGAATCTTATTTCTCATAGTCTGGGAGTCCTTCATGTGTTTTTTTTGGCAAACTCTATGCGGGCTTTCATATGTCTTGCACTGGGGAGAGGCTTCCTTCGGGCCACTCTGCCATAAAGCCCCTGCTGCGTCTCTGGAGCTCAGCCACAGTGATCTTTGGGTTCTTCTTTACCTTTCTCACCAAGGCTCTTCTCCCACGATTGCTCAGTTTGGCTGGACGGCCAGGTCTAGGAAGAGTTCTGGTCGTCCCAAACTTCTTCCATTTAAGGATTATGGAGGCCACTGTTCTCTTAGGAACCTTGAGTGCTGCAGAAATTCTTTTGTAACCTTGGCCAGATCTGTGCCTTGCCACAATTCTGTCTCTGAGCTCCTTGGGCAGTTCCTTTGACCTCATGATTCTTATTTGCTCTGACATGCACTGTGAGCTGTGATGTCTTATATAGACAAGTGTGTGCCTTTCCTAATCAAATCCAATCAGTTTAATTAAACACAGCTGGACTCCAATGAAGGAGTAGAACCATCTCAAGGAGGATCAGAAGGAAATGGACAGCATGTGAGTTAAATATGAGTGTCACAGCAAAGGATCTGAATACTTATGACCATGTGATATTTCAGTTTTTCTTTTTCAATAAATTTGCAAAAATATCTACATTTCTGTTTTTTTTCTGTCAAGATGGGGTGCTGAGTGTACATTAATGAGAAATAAAATGAACTTTTTTGCTTTTAGAAAATGGCTGCAATGAAACAAAGAGTGAAAAATTTAAAGGGGTCTGAATACTTTCCGTACCCACTGTATATACGCTGGTGCACAGCTCGTTACCAGGCAGATGTCCGATTACTGTGCTGTGGACTAATCAGCTGTGCACCTGTGTGCCCATCACATGACCATGGACTGATTTTTGTCCACTAGGAGTAAGCAGAATGAATGACAGCAAGCAGATATCTAGAAAACCATGAGGATGCCCTACAGTAGCCCCTCCACACATTAGCACAATATAATGTCTAACTGTAGTCCTTCCATACAGTATAATGTCCCATAGTGACACCTCCACACACTGTAATGACCTATAGTGTTTCCTCCATACACTATAATGTTCTGTAGTGGCCCAGAGTATGATGAGCGGAGGCCCAAGGGAGGTGATTAAGCATAATAAACAGTGTAACTCACCTTTCATGGGCTTCGGTGCTGGTCTTCTAGCGTATTCTGCTCTTAGAGACATCACTGAAGCCTGTGATTGGGTCTCAGTGGTCATGTCAAGTTACGATAGCATAATTTTGCATCATTCACCTGTGATTGGGCCTCAGTTGTCTCTGAAGAGACCCCAGAGTATGATAGCAGTTTTGGTATGGACCTGTTCGGTATAGAGTGGAGGTCTGGGTAAGAGGCCTTGAGGCAGATAGCTTGCATACCCAGCGGCCCATATTCCAGTTGGCCCACTGGGAATTTTCCCAGTGATATACATTGCCAATCCACCTCTGTGTATGACACTGTTGTAACCAGGATAACGTACTTAATATGATATGAGGGTATAAACTGCTGTTTGGGCACACAGTTGGGAACAGAAGGGAAGGAGCGCTATTTGGTTTTTGAAACACAGTTTGGTTTTTGGACATCATGCCACTTTTGCAGATGCCCTAAACAGGTAGTAGAGGGGAATCTTCAGACATCTGATCCCTTTATGGCAACTACACACCTCAAGGGATTTATCAAGTGGCGTAGTAAGCATTTTTAACCCTTGAGTGTTGCAATAATTTGTTGCATCAACTGCATATTCTTGTCTGGAAAATAAATTAATGTAACACTTGGGGGTTAAAAATATTCACTGTACCCCTGGATAAATTCGTTGAGGGGTGAACTTTCCAAAATGGCCACGTTCCAGGGGATTCTACTCAACTGACATTTCAGGGCTCTTCAAAGGTAGTATGGTGTTCAAAAACCAAATAGTGCTCCTTCCTTTCAATGCTCAGCTGTGCCCAAACAGCAGTTTATACCCATAAACCCACATATGATATTGTTATGTATGTTATCCTGAAAAGTGGGCATATACTGCAGTTTGGGCACACAGCAAGGCGTATATATGTAAAGAAGCGCCATGTGGCTTTTGGAGTGCATATTTAGATGTTTGGTATCTGGACGCCATGTCATGTTTACATAGCCCCTAAGGTGCCAATAAAGTGGAATCCCCTAGGGAGTGACCCCATTTTGAAAACTGCACCCCTCAAACAATTTAGCAAGGGATGTAGTGAGCATTAGTTTTCCCAGACTTAAATGCACAGCAGATGGTGAAAAGTGAATATGAAAGTTTTGTGGAGTAAATTGGAAATACCAGATTCCCTACTATTTTCCTAGTATTTTCCAGGTCAACCTGGTGTCTTTTCCCTCTTAAGCTCTAAATCTGGTGTAATACCTGATATACCCTCGTACATTCCCTTCCTGCAACAGCCAGTTATGTCCTAATGATTTGACAATTTTGTGGTTTTTATCTTCACATTGTGCAAACTATATATTTTTTCTTATTTTTCTGGTGATGTAGCCATATGAGGGCTTGTTTTTTGCAGTATGATATGCATTTTGTAATGACACCATTTTGGGATCCTATAACTTATAGACAATTTTAATAACTCTTTCTTGGTGGATTAAAAAAACAAAAAAACATGAATTCTGGTATTGCTTTTTACCTTTTAAATGTTTTGCTGTGCAGCATGTTACCTTATTTCTATCGGTCGGTAAGATTGCAGCAATTTATATTGTTTTTTTTATGTGTTACTAATTTTGCAGAACAAAAACACATTTGGAGACATAAATCACTTGTTCTTGTATCGCCATCTTCTTTGAGGCATAAAATTTTTACATTTTTGTTGACATAGCTGGTTGAGGGCTTCCTTTTTGAAGGATGAGTTGTGCTTTTAATTGGTACTGTTTGATCACTATTTATAAACGAGATGGCGAAAAATCATTACTTCCAGCATTTTTTTTTCACAATATTCACCTTGCAGGTTAAATAATGTTTCAGTTTTATTGTACGGGTTGTTACGGACGCAGCAATACCAAATATGTATTGTTTTTATTTTTCATTTTATGTAGAAAAGGGGCATTTTTTGGCTTTTTTAATTTTTTTTTAGCAGTTTTCCTCTGATCACTGGTTCAGTGATACAAGCAAATACAAGTTGCAGTTTGTATACAAGAAGTCAGCCTTTGCTGACACATAAGCTGATTTCCTCTTTTTTTCGGCAAGATCAACCAGGTACTGTATGTGGCACGGGCAGACCCAGGGTCACTGGTCAGGTACCAGGCTGCCCAAAATAGTTATCGGCACCCCCCAAACATGACACAAGGGGGCTGATGAAGGACAAAAAGCCATGGAAACCCCTTAGATGTTTGACCACGGCAAGGTGTTAAAACCCCCGA
Source organism: Leptodactylus fallax (assembly GCA_947044405.1). Taxonomy (NCBI): domain Eukaryota; kingdom Metazoa; phylum Chordata; class Amphibia; order Anura; family Leptodactylidae; genus Leptodactylus; species Leptodactylus fallax. Next base: position 6,173,475 of record CAMRHE010000007.1, on the reverse strand, counting down.
TCGGAGCTCAGCTCTGACCAAGGGTGATGGAGCAGGGTGTTAACTGTAAGTTACAGCTAACACCTGCTCCAGAGGCTTCCAACGTACTATAATAACTGTATATTATAGACCTATAACTGTATTACTTCAATACAGAGGAGTAGCTAGAGGTGGGTGGGGGTCCCAGGCCCACTGACTCTGTGGGGTCCACCCCTTGGACTGCCATAAACACATGCAATATTTTAAATCAGACAGTTGAAATGTATGTCAGGGCTCCAGATGTCGAATGTGAGTAAGCATTTGCAAATGGCTTCACAACTTTTCAGTCTTGGTGCCATTTGCGACTATCCTCGCCACTGCAGTGCCGCTTTAAAAAAGGTAGTTACTTGTACACCTAGCAGACTGCTGCAGCATACACGGCAAGTCCAGCCCCCCCACAGCCCGATTTTGAAGAATGGTAGAAGCCCTGAAATCCCCTGCAAAGTGCACATTGCGATTTCAGTAGCTCCTCTCAGTCTGGCAATGTGTGCGGCTGGGCTTCACCTAGCAGACGCTTGCAGTATGTGCCACAGCAGTCTGCAATAAATCACAGGACTGACAAGGGGCAACTAATGGATGAGGGTGAGCTGTAGAACAGTTAAGTGAACTGTGGGGGAGGGGGATCTAAGAAATCAACAGTAAGACTTTGGAGGGGTTGAGGGAGGTGAAATAAAGGAATAAATATGTAAGATAGGATGGGGAACAAATTGTTAGCAATAGCCACATGCATCCAAACCCCTCCTGCACACAGCAACTAGTGATTTTACAATTACACTGTATAATCGTGGAACCATTGGCGACTGCATGCAGGCAGGATTTTGGCTGCATTCTGCTATCACAACATTAGCATGCCCCCTAAGACTTTTAGCTTACATGCACATGATCAGGATTACATGCAGATTTCACTGCATAAAATCTGCACCATGTTCCATTAGTAAAAGTCAATGTGGGAGATTTATGAAGACTGGCATTTTCAATGCAGTGGCTGAGGGTGCACCTCATTTATGAGGAGACGTACAGTGCCTTGCGAAAGTATTCGGCCCCTTTGAACTTTTCAACCTTTTGCCACATTTCAGGCTTCAAACATAAGGTAATAAAATTTAAATTTTTTGATGAAGAATCAACAAGTGGAAATTTATTGGTTATTTTAAACTTTTGTAAAAAATAAAAAACTAAAAAGTGGGGCGTGCAATACCCCTTTACTTTCAGTGCAGCAAACTCACTCCAGAAGTTCAGTGAGGATCTCTGAATGATCCAATGTTGTCCTAAATGACTGATGATGATAAATATAATCCACCTGTGTGTAATCAAGTCTCCGTATAAATGCACCTGCTCTGTGATAGTCTCAGGGTTCTGTTTAAAGCGCAGAGAGCATCATGAAGACAAAGGAACACACCAGGCAGGTCCGTGATACTGTTGTGGAGAAGTTTAAAGCCGGATTTGGATACAAAAAGATTTCCCAAACTTTAAACATCCCAGGGAGCACTGTGCAAGCGATCATATTGAAATGGAAGGAGTATCAGACCACTGCAAATCTACAAAGACCCGGCCGTCCTTCTAAACTTTCATCTCAAACAAGGAGAAGACTGATCAGAGATGCAGCCAAGAGGCCCATGATCACTCTGGATGAACTGCAGAGATCTACAGCTGAGGTGGGAGAGTCTGTCCATAGGAAAACAATCAGTCGTACACTGCACAAATCTAGCCTTTATGGAAGAGTGGCAAGAAGAAAGCCATTTCTCAATCATATCCATAAAAAGTCTCGTTTAAATTTTGCCACAAGCCACCTGGGAGACACACCAAACATGTGGAAGAAGGTGCTCTGGTCAGATGAAACCAAAATCAAACTTTTTGGCCACAATGCAAAACGATATGTTTGGCGTAAAAGCAACACAGCTCATCACCCTGAACACACCATCCCCACTTTCAGACATGGAGGTGGCAGCATCATGGTTTGGTCCTGCTTTTCTTCAGCAGGGACAGGGAAGATGGTTAAAATTGATGGGAAGATGGATGGAGCCAAAAACAGGATCATTCTGGAAGAAAACCTGTTGGAGTCTGCAAAAGACCTGAGACTAGGACGGAGATTTATCTCCCAACAAGACAATGATCCCAAACATAAAGCAAAATCTACAATGGAATGGTTCACAAATAAACGTATCCAGGTGTTAGAATGGCCAAGTCAAAGTCCAGACCTAAATCCAATTGAGAATCTGTGGAAAGAGCTGAAAACTGCTGTTCACAAACGCTCTCCATCCAACCTCACTGAGCTCGAGCTGTTTTCCAAGGAAGAATGGGCAAGAATTTCAGTCTCTCGATGTGCAAAACGGATAGAGACATACCCCAAGCGACTTGCAGCTGTAATCACAGCAAAAGGTGGTGCTACAAAGTATTAACTTAAGGGGGCCGAATAATTTGGCACGCCCCACTTTTCAGTTTTTTATTTTTTACAAAAGTTTAAAATATCCAATAAATTTCGTTCCACTTCACGATTGTGTCCCACTTGTTGATTCTTCACCAAAAAAATTTAAATTTTATATCCTTATGTTTGAATCCTGAAATGTGGCAAAAGGTTGAAAAGTTCAAGGGGGCCGAATACTTTTGCAAGGCACTGTACAGCTCTTCATAACTCAGACACACCCTTTAATGAGTTTGTAGCTGGTGTAGATTTCAGGGATCATTTATGGCAGTAAATTGGCATAAATGATAATAAATGTAGAGCCTCTTTCTTGAACAGAGGGTGGTGTGTGTAGCACAAAACTGAAAAAGTCACAAAACTTTTTTTTATGTCTTGTATGCCAGTTAACGGGTTTACAGAACATAATAAATCTGCCCCATTGAGAGATTTTATTTTTCATGCACATGTTGTGAATTTGACCTATGACCTGTGGTGAGAAATTTAAAATCTGCAGCATGTCAATTTATCTATTTTTATGGCACTGAATGCAAAAAAAGGCTTCAAAATCCACAACAAAATCTGCATACACATGTATCTAAGGTGTTAAAATCCCCGATCGAAGCTCAGCTCAGGGGGTTTTCATAGACATGTATCAAAATTCAGAACAAAAATCTGCACCAGTTGGTACATATGCCTGAGAATTTCTTTGCAGATTTTCTGCATGTAGATCTCGATTGCTTGCATGTGCCCTTATTTAGAAACAAAATATTTTTCAGCTGTAATGGTATAGTCACACAAACAAGGACATAAGTACCGGGGTAGCAGCAGTAGTGGCTGCCACAGGGCCCTATTTACTTACAAATCTCCGCTCCTGCTCATGGCCGCCTGCGCTTGCCATTCCGCGGAGGTGGAGGTGACTGTGAGCAGGAGCGTGGAATGGTAAGTGCGGCCACATACCCCACAAACACTGCTATCATTATACTCGGGGGTCTTTTCAAACCCCCCAAGTATAATGATCGGAGGCCCGGGGGAGGTGAGGGAACATAAAAAAACACTGTAACTTACCTCTCCTACGCTCCGCAGGCTTTAGGCCTGTTTGGTGACGTCACGAGGGCTGGGACTGCGTCATTATGCGTCGCAACTCCAGCCCGGCTCACGCCAGATCTGGTAGAAAATTGAAGATGGCCGAAGTAGTGGGGAGTGCGCCGGAGCCAGGGAGAGGTAGGTAACAGTGTTTTTTTTGTTTGTATCCTCCCCTGGGTTTCTGATCATTATACTCTGGGGTCTGAAAAATACAATATTTGTTCATTGGTGGTCCACAAAAGGTATAATACCGTGTGCAGAGGCCACTACGGGGCATAATACCGTGTGCAGGAGCCACTATGGAGCATAATACCGTGTGCAGGGGCCACTATGGGGCATAATAATGTGTGTAGGGGCCACTATGGCGCATCGCATAATAGTGTGCGTAGGAATGCAGTTTGTGTGCGGGGGGTTGGGGGCAGCGGTTCGGGGGGGGGCCCATGTGAAATGTTCGCCTTGAGGCTCAGCCATTCCTAGTTACGCCACTGCACACAAAGTTTTATGCAGGCAAAAACGCTTTCCAACTCTCACATTCATTTTAATGGGAGTCAGTAGTAGATAAGGGGACATTAACCCATTAATGAAGCAGTTTGTACGTTAATGCACAGCAACTTTGTTCATGTCCCCCTCCCGTCTTCCAAAATTAATAACTTTTCTATTTTTCTGTTCACATACAGTGGGGAAAAAAGTATTTAGTCAGGCCTATACTTGACATCATAGGTAGACCTCAACCATGAGAGACAAAATGAGAAAACATATCTAGAAAATCACGTTGTCTGATTTTTTAAGAATTTATTTGCAAATTATGGTGGAAAATAAGTATTTGGTCACCTACAAATAAGCAAAATTTCTGGCTCTCACAGACCTGTAACTTCTTCTTTAAGAGGCTCCTCTGTCCTCCACTCATTACCTGTAGTAATGGCACCTGTTTGAAATTGTTATCAGTATAAAAGACACCTGTTCACAACCTCAAACAGTCACACTCCAAACTCCACTATGGTGAAGACCAAAGAGCTGTGGAAGGACACCAGAATCAAAACTGTAGACCTGCATCAGGCTGGAAAGACTGAATCTGCAATAGGCAAGCAGCTTGGGGTGAAGAAATCAACTGTGGGAGCAATAATTAGAAAATGGAAGACATACAAGACCACTGATAATCTCCCTTGAGCAGGGGCTCCACGTAAGATATCACCCCGTGGGGTCAAAATGATCACAAGAACGGTGAGCAAAAATCCCAGAACCACACAGGGGGACCTAGTGAATGACCTGCAGAAAGCTGGGACTAACGTAACAAAGGCTACCATCAGGAACACACTACGCCACCAGGGACTCAGATCCTGCAGTGCCAGACGTGTCCCCCTGCTTAAGCCAATACATATTTGGGCGCGTCTGAAGTTTGCTAGAGAGCATTTGGAAGTTCCCGAAAAGTATTGGGAGAATGTCATATGGTCAGATGAAACCAAAGTAGAACTGTTTGGTAGAAAAACAATTCGTCGTGTTTGGAGGAGAGTGAATGCTGAGTTGAATCCAAAGAACACCATACCTACTGTGAAGCATGGGGGTGGCAACATCATACTTTGGGGATATTTCTCTGCAAAGGAACCAGGGCGACTGATCCGTGTACATGAAAGAATGAATGGGGCCATGTATCGTGAGATTTTGAGTGCAAGCCTCCTTCCATCAGCAAGGACATTGAAGATGAAACGTGGCTGGGTCTTTCAGCATGACAATGATCCCAAGCACACCGCCAGGGCAACAAAGGAGTGTCTTCGTAAGAAGCATTGCGAGGTCCTGGAGTGGCCTAGCCAGTCTCCAGATCTCAACCCCATAGAAAACCTTTGGAGGGAGTTGAAAGTCTGTGTTGCCCAGCGACAGCCCCAAAACATCACTGCTCTAGAGGAGATCTGCATGGAGGAATGGGCCAACATACCAGCAACAGTGTGTGCCAACTTTGTGAAGACTTACAGAAAACGTTTGACCTCATTGCCAACAAAGGATATACTGTATACTGACCAAATACTTATTTTCCTCCATAATTTGCAAATAAATTCTTTAAAAAATCAGACAATGTGATTTTCTGGATTTGTTTTCTCATTTTGTCTCTCATAGTTGAGGTCTACCTATGATGTCAATTAAAGGCCTCTCTCATCTTTTTAAGTGGGAGAACTTGCACAATTGGTGGCTGACTAAATACTTTTTTTTCCCCACTGTAGCTATATGAGGGCTTATTCTTTGCGTGACAAGTTGTACGTTCATTTGCCACCATTTTGGGGTACATGTTTTGATAAATTTTTATTTACATATTTTAAGGTCCATGTGGAATAAAACACAATTCTAATCATAATTTTTTGCATTTTGTTTTTACAGCATTCACTCTGCATTAAAAAAATGATATGGCAACTTTGTCTGGCAGGTCATTATGATTACAGCAATACCATATTTACAGTGCCTTTTGAAAGTATTCGGCCCCCTTGAACTTTTCAACCTTTTGCCACATTTCAGGCTTCAAACATAAGGATATAAAATTTAAATTTTTTGGTGAAGAATCAACAAGTGGGACACAATTGTGAAGTGGAACGAAATTTATTGGTTACTTTAAACTTTTGTAAAAAATAAAAAACTGAAAAGTGGGGCGTGCAATATTATTCGTCCCCTTTACTTTCAGTGCAGCAAACTCACTCCAGAAGTTCAGTGAGGATCTCTGAATGATCCAATGTTGTCCTAAATGACTGATGATGATAAATATAATCCACCTGTATGTAATCAAGTCTCCGTATAAATGCACCTGCTCTGTGATAGTCTCAGGGTTCTGTTTAAAGCGCAGAGAGCATCATAAAGACCAAGGAACACACCAGGCAGGTCCGTGATACTGTTGTGGAGAAGTTTAAAGCCGGATTTGGATACAAAAAGATTTCCCAAACTTTAAACATCCCAAGGAGCACTGTGCAAGCGATCATATTGAAATGGAAGGAGTATCAGACCACTGCAAATCTACCAAGACGCAGCCATCCCTCTAAACTTTCATCTCAAACAAGGAGAAGACTGATCAGAGATGCAGCCAAGAGGCCCATGATCACTCTGGATGAACTGCAGAGATCTACAGCTGAGGTGGGAGAGTCTTTCCATAGGACAACAATCAGTTGTACACTGCACAAATCTGGCTTTTATGGAAGAGTGGCAAGAAGAAAGCCATTTCTCAAAGAAATCCATAAAAAGTCTCGTTTAAAGTTTATCACAAGCCACCTGGGAGACACACCAAACATGTGGAAGAAGGTGCTCTGGTCAGATGAAACCAAAATCGAACTTTTTGGACACAATGCAAAACGATATGTTTGGCGTAAAAGCAACACAGCTCATCACCCTGAACACACCATCCCCACTGTCAAACATGGTGGTGGCAGCATCATGGTTTGGGCCTGCTTTTCTTCAGCAGGGACAGGGAAGATGGTTAAAATTGATGGGAAGATGGATGAAGCCAAATACAGGACCATTCTGGAAGAAAACCTGTTGGAGTCTGCAAAAGACCTGAGACTGGGATGGAGATTTATCTTCCAGCAAGACAATGATCCCAAACATAACGCAAAATCTACAATGGAATGGTTCACAAATAAACGTATCCAGGTGTTAGAATGGCCAAGTCAAAGTCCAGACCTAAATCCAATCAAGAATCTGTGGAAAGAGCTGAAAACTGCTGTTCACAAACGCTCTCCATCCAACCTCACTGAGCTCGAGCTGTTTTCCAAGGAAGAATGGGCAAGAATTTCAGTCTCTCGATGTGCAAAACTGATAGAGACATACCCCAAGCGACTTGCAGCTGTAATCACAGCAAAAGGTGGCGCTACAAGGTATTAACTTAAGGGGGCCGAATAATTTGGCACGCCCCCACTTTTCAGTTTTTTATTTTTTACATAAGTTTAAAATAACCAATAAATTTCATTCCACTTCACAATTGTGTCCCACTTGTTGTTGATTTTTCACCAAAAAATTAAAATTTTATATCCTTATGTTTGAAGCCTGAAATGTGGCAAAAGGTTGAAAAGTTCAAGGTGGATGAATACTTTGATAAGGCACTGTATATTTGTTTTTATTACTTTTTACCGCTATTACAAATAAAACGTCACTTTTTGAAAATGAACAATTTTCCTGGGGTCACTGTATTCTGACACCTATAACTTTTTTACTGTACTGTTGACAAGAGATATGTTAGGGCTCTTTATTTGCGGGGCAAGTTGTACTTTTTATTGCTATCAATCATTGGTATGTATGATTTTCTGATCACTTTTTGTTATTTTTTAAGGAACGCAAAGTGACCACCAGAATACGTTAATTTGCTCATTGCGGTATTTTTTTTTTTTTTTTTACAGCATTCACCGTACGGGATAATTAACACTATTTTTGGATAGTGGGGACTTACAGTCATATGAAAAAGTTTGGGCACCCCTATTAATCTTAATCATTTTTAGTTCTAAATATTTGGGTGTTTGCAACAGCCATTTCAATTTGATATATCTAATAACTGATGGACACAGTAATATTTCAGGATTGAAATGAGGTTTATTGTACTAACAGAAAATGTGCAATATGCATTAAACCAAAATTTGACCGGTGCAAAAGTATGGGCACCTCAACAGAAAAGTGACATTAATATTTAGTAGATCCTCCTTTTGCAAAAATAACAGCCTCTAGTCGCTTCCTGTAGCTTTTAATCAGTTCCTGGATCCTGGATGAAGGTATTTTTGACCATTCCTCTTTACAAAACAATTCCAGTTCAGTTAAGTTTGATGGTCGCCGAGCATGGACAGCCCGCTTCAAATTATCCCACAGATGTTCAATAATATTCAGGTCTGGGGACTGGGATGGCCATTCCAGAACATTGTAATTGTTCCTCTGCATGAATGCCTGAGTAGATTTGGAGCTGTGTTTTGGATCATTGTCTTGCTGAAATATCCATCCCCGGCGTAACTTCAAATTCGTCACTGATTCTTATACATTATTCTCAAGAATCTGCTGATACTGAGTTGAATCCATGCGACCCTCAACTTTAACAAGATTCCCGGTGCCGGCATTGGCCACACAGCCCCAAAGCATGATGGAACCTCCACCAAATTTTACAGTGGGTAGCAAGTGTTTTTCTTGGAATGCTGTGTTTTTTTGACGCCATGCATAACGCCTTTTTGTATGACCAAACAACGCAATCTTTGTTTCATCAGTCCACAGGACCTTCTTCCAAAATGAAGCTGGCTTGTCCAAATGTGCTTTTGCATACCTCAGGCGACTCTGTTTGTGGCGTGCTTTCAGAAACGGCTTCTTTCGCATCACTCTCCCATACAGCTTCTCCTTGTGCAAAGTATGCTGTATTGTTGACCGATGCACAGTGACACCATCTGCAGCTCTTTGGAGGTGGTCTGTGGATTGTTGACTTGACTGTTCTCACCATTCTTCTTCTCTGCCTTTCTGATATTTTTCTTGGCCTGACACTTCTGGGCTTAACAAGAACTGTCCCTGTGGTCTTCCATTTCCTTACTATGTTCCTCACAGTGGAAACTGACAGGTTAAATCTCTGAGACAACTTTTTGTATCCTTCCCCTGAACAATCTTTGTTTTCAGATCATTTGAGAGTTGTTTTGAGGAGCCCATGATGGCACTCTTCAGAGGAGATTCAAATAGGAGAACAACTTGCAATTGGCCACCTTAAATACCTTTTCTCATGATTGGATACACCTGGCTATGAAGTTCAAAGCTCAGTGAGGTTACAAAACCAATTTTGTGCTTCAGTAAGTCAGTAAAAAGTAGTTAGGAGTATTCAAATCAATAAAATGATAAGGGTACCCAAATTTTTGCACCGGTCAAATTTTGGTTTAATGCATATTGTACATTTTCTGTTAGTACAAATAAACGTCATTTCAATCCTGAAATATTACTGTGTCCATCAGTTATTAGATATATCAAATTGAAATGGCTGTTGCAAACACCCAAATATTTAGAACTAAAAATGATTAAGATTAATAGGGGTGCCCAAACTTTTTCATATGACTGTATACGCACATGGGGAGACCCATTTTATTTGTTTACATTATATATTTTTTAAATATAAAGGTGTTTTTTTTTCAATGTTTTATTATTTGTTTATTTTTACTATGTGTGTGTGTTTTTTTTTTTTTTTTTTTTTTTTTACTTTTTACATGTCCCACAAGAGGACTGGAAGCTGGGATCTCAGATCCCCTATGCAATGTAGTGCAATACATAGTACTGCAGAACATTGCACAGTAGCTCCTATTGAAACTATGCATAGGCAGTCAGGAGGCTGCGGCCCAGCCACCTGGCTGCCACAGCAAGCCCTCGGAACTCGCGAAATGGGGGGGGGGGGGCAATTTTGCCCCCCGGACCCCATGGACGGAGGTTAATCCCCTGGAATCAGAGTATCTACCAGCTGGTCACGGCCCTCAGCTGTGTACCACAGTTAAGAGCCGGAAGTAATGCTGAGTGCTAAAGGGGTTGTCCAGGATAACCCGTTTTTTGGCAAGGAGGTAGGGGAAAAAAAAAAAAAAATACACTCACCTGTGTGGTGAGGACTTCCACCAAAACTAGACCCCGGGAGCTGCAGGACTGGACTGTGGTGCGTGACAATGGAGCACCAGGGACAGGTGAGCATGTGTTTTTTTTTTTTTTCACCTTCCCTGGCTTCCTTGACAAAAACTAGTTATCTTGAGCAATCTCTTTAAAGGGCTTTATGATTTTAAGGGGGATCATTTATATAAGGGAACATTATGAATATTATCCTCAGGATAGATCATCAATAAGAGATTAGTGGGGGTCTGACACCTGGGACCCCCACTGATTAGCTGTTTGAAGTGGCCATGGCACACATGAAACCATGGTGACCCCTTCACTGTCTACAGCGCATTCTGCCAGTAGTGATCATGTGATGTAATTACACAATACAGTTACACAATACAATGTAAACAGAGAAGGGGTGACGGCACTTGCACAACTGCTGCAATCCCCTTCAAACGACTGATCAACAGGGGTCCCAATTGTCAGAACTCCACTGATTTTTATTTATTGATGACCTGAAAACCACTTTACTTAGGAGGCATTGTTATTAAAGGTGCCTATGGCTAAGGTCCCACGTTGCAGGAACATAGCGTTTTTTGTTGCAGATTTTGATGGGTTGTTTTAGCCAAAGTCAGGAGTGCATTAAACAGAAAGTAAAAGTTCTAGTTATAGCTAATCCCATCCAGAAATTGCGAAAAAATACACACAGCCGACACTGTTGTGCTTTTGGAAATCGCAGCAAGTCAATTATACCTACGAAAAAGCTAGCGGTTTCCCTATAGATTGAATGGAAGCTAATCTCTGCCACTTTTCTGTGAAAAGCTCTGTGGGAAATGGGGTCTTAGCCTTAAACTATCTTTAGGGGCTGTGAAGGATTAGCTCATACGGTGGGGCGGCAATGACCACGTACACACAGCAGGTCTCGGGTTAAATCTTGGTGGTGCTTTAAAAAAAAAAAAACAGCCCATGTAAAGCAGCTGAAATAAAACCCTAGCAAACTAAGGTCTGCTAAGGTCAGAAAAAACCTGGTTTTCTTTTTATCTCACCTGGCTGAGGTAACCAGGTGAGATATACACCCCTTCCACGACTTTCCCGTACACCTTACCACATATCCCCCCCTCTTCTCCAGACCAGAGGTCTGAGCACTTCCACTGAACATACAGTAAGTTCTGGATAAGGCGTCTGCATTACCTTGTAATTTACCAGGCCTATGCTCCACCTTGAAACTGAAATTCTTTAAGAAGAGAAACCACCGGGTTACTCTTGCGTTTCTCTCCTTATTTTGCTTCATCCATGCCAGAGGAGCATGGTCTGTCACCAACACGAACTGTCTACCCAGCAGATAATACCTCAGGGATTCTAACGCCCATTTGACAGCCAAACACTCCCTTTCCACTATAGCATAGTTTTTCTCTGCAGGGGTCAGTTTTCTGCTCAGGTACATCACTGGGTGTTCTTCCCCATTTACCACTTGTGACAGGACCGCTTCCAAGCCTGTATCAGACGCGTCCGTCTGGACCAGGAATTGCTTTATAAAATCTGGGGAGACAAGTACGGGTTGTTCACACAGGGCCGATTTTAGGCTCTGAAAAGCTTTTTCTGCCTCTGGAGTCCACTTTATCATTACGGACTTACCACCCTTTGTCAAGTCCGTCAGTGGGGAAGCTATTGAGGCAAAATTGGGCACAAACTGACGGTAATACCCAGTTATGCCAAGGAAGGCTCTGACCTGTTTTTTTGTTAGCGGCCTAGGCCAGTTCTGTATTGCCTCAACCTTGTTGATCTGGGGTTTTACCAAGCTCTTTCCAATTATGTAACCCAGGTATCTTGCCTCCTCTAGACCCACTGCACACTTCTCTGGGTTTATAGTTAGGCCCGCATCACTGAAGGATTCCAACACTGCCTGTACCTTACAGAGGTGACTTCTCCAGTCAGACGAAAAAATGACCACATCATCCAGGTAAGCAGCCGCATAATCTCGATGTGGTCTCAAGATCAGGTCCATCAGCCTCTGGAAGGTAGCAGGGGCCCCATGCAACCCGAATGGCATCACTACATATTGTAACAGGCCTTCTGGAGTGGAAAACGCCGTCTTTTCCTTAGCCTCATCAGATAAGGGTATCTGCCAATAACCTTTGGTAAGATCAAGTGACGTGATATACCTTGCCCTCCCCAGCCTCTCAATCAACTCATCTACTCTAGGCATGGGGTACGCATCAAACTTTGACACTTCATTTAGCTTTCTAAAGTCAATACAGAACCTCCAGGTCCCATTAGGCTTTGGGATCAGTACAATGGGACTTGTTCACTCACTAACAAATTCCTCAATAACACCCAGCTCAAGCATATGTTTGACCTGCCTGCGGGCTTCTGGTATGCGGTACGGCTTCAGGTTCACACTACAGTTAGGCTCGGTTTTAATATGATGCTTTATCAAGTGAGTTCGGCCTGGCAAGTCAGAGAACTTACGCCTGTTTCCCTGTAGAAACTCTCTTACCTCCTGTTTCTGGTGCCCTGACAGTACCTCACCTACCGTTACTGGGGAAACTGGGTGTACCAACTCCTTAGCCACAGTCTGGGTGGCTACCAACGACTCCCGATCTTTCCACGGCTTGATTAGGTTTACGTGGTAGATCTGGAAGGGTTTTTTCCTGCCTGGTTGATGCACCTTGTAGATTACCTCATTTATTCTTTCTATGATCTCATAGGGACCCTGCCACTTTGCCAGAAACTTACTTTCAACAGTAGGCACTAGAACCAGGACCCTGTCCCCAGGGCCAAAGACTCTCAGTCTAGCAGATCTGTTATAAATTCTGCTTTGGGCCTCTTGAGCTTTTTGCAAATGTTCTTTGACAATGGGCATCACCGTCGCTATTCTATCCTGCATCTGAGCGATGTGTTCCACAACACTTTTATAAGGGGCTGCCTCGCTCTCCCAGGTTTCCTTGGCGACGTCCAATAACCCCCTAGGATGTCGGCCATGAACTAGTTCAAAGGGAGAAAACCCTGTAGACGCCTGGGGTACCTCTCTTATGGAGAACATAAGGTACGGTAACAGGCAATCCCAGTTCCGACCGTCCCTTTCTACAACCTTCTTAAGCATGTGTTTCAGGGTTTTATTAAACCTCTCCACTAACCCATCCGTCTGTGGGTGATATACTGACGTACGAATGTGCTTAAGTTTAAACAACTTGCACAGCTCTTTCATGACCTTGGACATAAAGGGCGTACCCTGGTCAGTAAGTATCTCTTTAGGGAGCCCGGTGCGAGAGAACATATAAAACAACTCTCGGGCAATATTCTTAGATGCCATGTTCCTTAAGGGCACTGCTTCTGGGTATCGAGTGGCATAGTCGACCATAACGAGGATGTACTGGTGTCCCCTAGCAGATTTGACAATGGGCCCGACCAGGTCCATTGCAATCCTCTCAAATGGTACCTCGATGATGGGAAGAGGCACCAAGGGGCTTCGGAAGTGGGATGTTGGGGCACTTATTTGGCACGTGGGACATGACTCACAAAACCGTTTTATTTCTACATATACCCCAGGCCAGAAAAACCTCTGAAGGATCCTCTCTTGGGTTTTCCCGGTACCCAAATGACCCCCAAGCACATGGCTATGAGCCATGTCCAGCACCCTACGGCAGTACGACTTTGGCACTAGAAGCTGTTCCACTACCTCATTGTTTACCTTGGTGACCCGGTACACCAAGTCCCCATTCATGGCAAAGTGTGGAAACCTTTCATCAGCCCCAGGTTCCTGTGGTACCCCATATATCACGGTAACATTGGCCCGAGCAGTACTCAGAGTAAGATCTCTCACTTGCTCAGTCCCAAAGTTACCCCGAGACACCTCTAAATCTAATACCTGTGATTCAGGCAGGGAAGTTTCTTCTTCTTCCCCAATTAACACTTTCAAGGGGAAAACTTTGTCATCATCACCATTATTACCATCATCATTATTATCATCATCATCATCATTTTCCTTTTGTCCTTCACGTCTCAACTTTCTCAGAGGAAGGTACTGTTTCCACTGGCGTTTTATCACCGGCAGCAGAAGTGTTATCCGTTTCCCACAACTTCCAGAACAACGGGAAGTCACGACCCACAATCACATCGTGCATGAGTCTCTTTACGACCCCAACTTCATACGTCACAGTTCCAGACGGGGTTACCAATCTGACCTGAGCCACAGGGTAGGCGACAACATCCCCGTGGACGCACAGGACTTTCATGCACTCGCCCGGCACATAGTCCCTAGTTACAAGGTTGGCCCGAACCAGAGTCACTAGGCTGCCTGAGTCTAGCAGGGCCTTCACAGAGCGGCCATCTATTTTAAGCATACACACATGGGGCTCAGTCCCTGGACCTGGGAGGGCCGCACAAACTGTCTCTGCAAAGAAGGATTGTCGCCGAGCAGTGTCGCACTCCATGGAGTCTGGGGTAAGAGGGCAATAGGAGGCGATATGCCCCCACTCATGGCACCTCCAGCACTGGCGGGTATCAGGCCTCCTCGGCAGGGAGTCCTTTCTAGGACCAGGGGATCCCTGGGATTCAGGATTAGCTCCTTGCCCTCGCCCAGGCTCCAGAGCTCTGCTCGCTTTCACACTCTTCCACACACCTCCAGCTGGAACTCTCTTACCCACAGCTGACACAGGTCTGGCCGTCCTGGAAGGCGTCAGGGGTGCAGGGACATCCTGGAGGTAGTCCTCGGTCGCGATGAACCTCTCCAGCAGACTGACGAGCTGCTCAGCGGTCTTGGGGTCTCCATGCCCAACCCACCGTTGCAAGTCGGCTGGGAGAGCCCTGAAAAAACGATCAACCACCACCTTTTCCACGATCTGAGCTGGCGACGAGGTCTCTGGCTCCAGCCACTTTCTCACCAGATGGACCAGGTCATACATCTGGGACCGGGCAGGCTTGTCCATGGTGTAGCTCCACTTATGCACCCTTCTAGCGCGGACAACAGGCATAACACCCAGGCGAGCCAGGATCTCCATTTTTAATTTTGCATAGTCCCGGACATCCTGCTCCCTAAGGTCATAATAGGCCTTTTTTCTCCTGTCAGAAAAGGCGCGATCACCGCTGCCCACTCGGCCTCTGGCAGACTCTCCCTCTCTGCCACTCTCTCAAACACCGTGAGGTAGGCCTCGATGTCATCATCTGGTGTCATCTTTTGCAGAGACCGCTGTACAGCCCTTTTCATATTAGCAGCCTCAGGTGGGCTTACCTGCACTCGTTGGGGCTGAGTCACGACAGTCTCCCTGAGTGCAGCAATCTGCTCCATCAACAGGCGGTTAGTCTCTTGTTGCTGCATATTGGACTGCAGCTGGGCCTGTTGCTGGGTTTGCAAGGCCTCTGTCTGGAACTTTTGTTGCTGCTCCATGGCTCGCTCATGCCTCAGATTAGCCTGCACCAACTGCTTGATCACCTCCTCCATTAGACGGGTTTTTCAAAGCAGCAGCCTTCACCCAGGACATATACTGCTGTCACTTGGTCACGCCGTTGCCCGTAGCAACGCTCTGCCCGCGTTCTCCACTAATTGTGAAGGATTAGCTCATACGGTGGGGCGGCAATGACCACATACACACAGCAGGTCTCGGGTTAAATCTTGGTGGTGCTTTATTGTAGCGGCATAAGCACCAACAACACAAATGTCCAAACAACAATATGCAGTTCCTACGCCAGTCCGGCGTTAAATGAAACACAAAGTACCTTACAGGCAACACGGAGTAGGAAGTTCAGGGTTCCAAATGCAAAACGCTCCTCACACAGGAGGGGTCTTTCTCTCTCTTCCTGTGACACAGACAGAGCTCCCTTTTTGTCAGCCTTACTTCCCAATTGACTCAAACAGGAAACCTCACCTGGGAGTAGGGAGGAAGTCCCGTAGTGGACTAGGGATGTGGACTGGAAGGCACCCTCTACCAAACCTGCCCTCCAGTCCAAAAAAAAACCAGCCCATGTAAAGCAGCCGAAATAAAACCCTAGCAAACTAAGGTCTGCTAAGGTCAGAAAAAACCTGGTTTTCTTTTTTATCTCACCTGGCTGAGGTAACCAGGTGAGATATACACCCCTTCCACGACTTTCCCGTACACCTTACCACAGGGCAAAATTATATACAGTAGAATGTGAAATATTTAACCCTTTAAGGACACAGGGTAATTTGTACGTTAATGCTCGGTGACTTTTTTCATATTTTCCCGACCGGTCCTTCCAAAATTCATAACTTTTTAATTTTTCTGTCGATATAGCTATGTGCGAGCTTATTCTTTGCGTGACAAGTTGTATTTTCATTTGCCACCATTTTGGAGTACATATAATGTTTTGTTTAGCTTTTATTTTGGGGGTCCATGTGAAATAACACACAATTCTATCATACTTTATTGCATTTTGTTTTTATGGCGGTCACTCTGCATTAAAAATAAAATATACACATAGAGTTGAAAAGGGTAGGGAACTAATTGAGCGCTGCTGTACCCAGATGGAATATGCAGAAACTGCAATAATGAATAGAAGTAGGTTTTATTCCAGTAAAAAGGCAACGTGTTTAGACACTAACAGTGTGTCTTCATCAGGCCAACTGAGTAATAAATAACAGACATACATATAAATAAATACATAAATATATGAGTATATAAAAAGAAGCATAAACATAAAATCCAGTAGTCAAATAAATAAGTCAATGGATATAAAACAAATATAAAATACAAAATATGATCACCATATATTGGTGTGACATAAAATGTCTACAGAAATTAATAATTAATTAATGAGGGACTTATGCAGTCGCGTGAGATGGTAATACATGAAGGTTATAGTACAGCTACCAGCTATGATTCAGGGGATACATATTAGAAGAAAAGCAGTGATAGGTAGAGGGATAGAGAAGAGGTAACTCTGGTAGAGCTACTGTGGTAGTGGTAATGATCAGATGGGGTAAGATCAGAGGCGTAGCTAGCGGGGGGGGCAGAGGGGGCGGCGGCCACATGTGCACATAAAAATTTAAACTGTATCGGCACAGGACACCGATGCAGTTGAAATACATGACAGAGCAGAAAGCTATTAGCTTTCAGTTCTGCCATTCTATAACCTGTACATGTAGCAGTGAGGGGGTGAGCAGGACCTCCTCCTGTACACAGCCTGTGCACATCTACTATTTTCTTTCTAGTGGTACCATAGAATAGGGGGTCAAGGTTCCTGGAGGAAAGTATAAAAATGCGCCCAGGTTGTTTGCCCGGGGAGATCCCGCCCGGAACCTTTGTAAGAGACAGCCAATGTTGTCCTAAGCTTCATTTGTCTGTATAAACTGTTAATGTTGAATGTATTTCTGTGATTCTGTTCCTTTAAGACAGCAGCCATTGTAATTGTGACATGATGCTGGAGTGACTTCCCCCCCCCTTTTATGTCAGCTTGCCTGTTCTGCAGACAGAATGTGAGCAGAGAAGCAGGAAGTGACGAGACAGAGAGCAGCAGCCATCTTAGCAAGTGTGGTATTGAACTGGTGTGGATATTTTTCTGTACAGCTAAGCTGTATCTTGGTCCAGAGACAAACAGAGTGTAAAGAGACAACAGGACTAGTGAGTCCACGTGAAAGGAACTGTGCTCAGTGGCTGATCAGTGAGACTGACATTGTGACTGTGTATATGGATACCACAGATAGAGACTCGCAGTGCTGTTGATGTACTGGACAGCACCTGCTAAATCCCGGCTTACATCCCAGCTCAGTGTATGGATTCGGCAGGACTGTCAGTGTGCTGAGTGGAATCTGCTGTTGGATTACATTGCATTCATTGGGTTTCCCTGTTAAAGAGGACTTCATTTCTCCCAAGATCCTGATAACAGTGAGGAGAGGACGTTTCACTATAAAAGAAAGGAACGACTTTGGGCCCCACCGCGCGCTTCTACAGACTGTAAGCGGTCCACCTGGACCACTGGGGAAAAGGGGGTGCACCCAAATGTGATGTCAGGGTCAGTTAGGGATAGTTTTGAGTATATTGTTCATTCAGTGTCCATACTGCAGAATTGGACAGAGTAAAAGTAGAAACCATTGCAGAATTTGCCTTGAAATTGTTCATGCTATATTGTATATTTTGCTTGTCTTTATCCCTGTCATTTTACCTTCAAATAGTCTTTATTAACTTATAGTAAATATATATTTTTTTCTTGAACTACCGCGTGTGCGTTCATTTCTGGTTGCGGAGTCCAAACCACCTGCCTTGCTCTCGGTTCACAAATTGGCGTAGTCGGCAGGATCCGCTTACCAGAATGGACGGTGACGCACCCGTTCGGGAGAATGGTGCTGGAGGAAGAATGCCAGCAGGGGCTATAATGAGTCAGTTAGCTAAATTTGATGGCAATAATATGTCAGTGAGTATGTGGGTGGAACAGATACGAATGATACAGCGAATGTACCAGACCGCACCAGAAGTACTAGTAGAGCTAGCAATATTGACATTACAAGGGGATGCTAAGACCACGGTGATATTGAGGCCATTTGAACAAAGGCAGACATTTGAGCAAGTAGTCCAGATTCTAGAAACCATTTATGGAGAAACTGCATTGCTGGGGTCTCTGCAGGCTCGGTTCTTCCAGAGGGTACAACAGGAGAATGAAAGCCTTCCCCAATATGCAAATGCCCTACAAGAACTGCTCCGAGATATTCAAGTGAAGGAAAGAGGGGGCTCGCCAGCCTTCTGTAACCCTGATCGGACTCTCCGTGACCAGTTTGTCCTGGGGATACGTGACGGCAGTTTAACTGTGACTATGCAGGATTTTATACGACGAGAGACTGATGCTAAATTCCATGATGTACAGGTAGAGGCCATCTCCCGTGCCAATAGTATGTTCCCGAAGCCCCAGACCGCAGTTGGAGTTACTTTGTCACAGGGGGCTAGTTCTGGCTCAGAGACAGTAGAAAAGGGGACGGTGAAAGAAATTCTCACAGTAATGCAGAAACTGCAAGAGCAAATGGAACACTTGCACACCCGTTGTGATGAACATTCTATGAAAATTGCAGACTTCCAGAAAACTGGAGGTGAAAGGGTGAGCCGTCCATACCCAGAAAATCAGAATCACCCACCACCCCGCTGCAGGGATGAGGATAGGACCTACCGAAGGGGTCCAAATCAGTTAATGCAGTGCTCAGGAGAAATCGAAGGGGCTTACCGAAGGGGCCCAAACAGATGGCCAGAACGACGGGAGATACGCTGCTGGGAGTGTGGACGGATGGGCCACGTTGCTGCTAGATGTCCAGAGCAGCGACAAACTTATGAGAGACCGCCGTTAAACTGAAGTCCCCTGCTGCTGTAGGGCGTGTAGTAGGGGAGACTGACAAGGAGACTATGTGGGGAGAATGCCCTAATGATGACCTGATCGCTGCAAGTCCTGTTATACAGGTGGAAATGGAGGGTATTCCGGTTACCGGGATGATTGACACGGGTTCCCAAGTAACGACCTTGAGTAGAGACTGTTATGAACGGTACTTCCAGCAACATGTGAAATATGATCCCCATACATTCGTACGAGTGGTCGCAGCTAACCAGTTACCAGTTCCAGTCGTGGGAGTGGCCTGGATGAATGTCCGGGTATGTGGCCAAGATCTGGGTAGGAAAGGCATTGTGGTGGTACAGGAGTCACATGAAGTAAAGGTCCCTGTCATTTTGGGGATGAATGTGTTAAAAAAAATTAGATCAGATCCTCTTTGAAAAGAAAGGTCACGGTTATTGGAAAGAAACCACCACCCATCGGCCTACTCAAACAGCTTTCCAGCGGCTGATCCGGACATGTGGCTTACAGAAAAGTTCGGATGCGCAGCGTCCTCTGGCTCGAATTTCAGTTCCTTTGCATACAAAAGTTACACTGCCACCCAGTCGGGAGACAATAGTGTCTATGCCCGTAGGCACCTGTCGGAAACTAGAGGGCATATCTGTGTTGGTAGAACCACTGCAGGCAGCCGAAGGAGGTGTTGATCCGCTAGTGGCCCGTTCCTTGGCAATAGTTCGCAATGGAAGAGTACCACTTCGATGTGTAAACACTCAGGACCAGAGTGTGGACCTGACCCCAGGGAGGCAGCTGGCTAACATCTATGTGACTCCGGAGGAAGTAAGGAAAGTAACTCCAATGCAGCTGAAGCCGACTGAAAGGGATGAGTGGACCGTAACTGTGTCCATGGGAGAAGATGAGGAACCCACCTCTGAATGGAATGGCCGTGCAATTCGAGAACAGATGAAGATGGATGCAAGTTCATGTTCTCTGGAATGTGTGCAGAAGGTAGATGAACTGTTGTGGGAGAACCGAGCCGCCTTTTCACGGTATGCTGAAGATTTTGGATGTACCACAGGGATCTACCATGAGATTCCCACAGGAGACACCCCTCCAATTAGAGAGCGCTACCGACAAATTCCTCCACAGTTGTATCAGGAAGTAAAAGAACTGTTAGCTAAGATGCTACAGGGTGGGATCATCCAAGAAAGCCAGAGTCCCTGGGCAGCTCCTGTGGTGTTAGTAAGAAAAAAAGATGGGTCCATCCGATTTTGCGTAGACTATCGGAAGTTAAACGCTTGCACCGTACGAGATTCCTACCCCTTGCCACGGATTGAGGAGTCCCTCTCAGCGCTGGGGAGAGCCCGGTACTTCTCCTCACTAGATCTGGCTAGTGGGTATTGGCAGGTGCCGATGGCCACAAAAGACAAGGAGAAGACGGCATTCATCTTGCCCATGGGACTATACGAATTTAACCGGATGCCCTTCGGGTTGACAAATGCACCCGGAACGTTTCAGCGGTTGATGGAGAAATGTCTCGGTGACTTCAACTTTGAGTTCACTCTCATCTACTTGGATGACATTATAGTGTATTCTGCGACCTTTGAAGACCATCTCCACCAGTTGGGGCAAGTATTTCGAAGATTGCGGGAACATGGGCTCAAATTGAAACCCAGTAAATGTCGGTTGTTCCAATCTGAAATTGATTACTTGGGTCACCGCGTATCAGGAGAAGGGGTGAGACCATCAAGAGACAAGATAGCGGCTGTTCAAGATTGGCCAATACCGACTACCCTGCGAGAAGTGAGGGCGTTCCTTGGAGTAGCCGGTTACTATCGACGGTTTATTAAGGATTTCGCCAAGGTAGCAGCACCACTTAATGCTCTCCTACGAGGCACATCCGGTGGTCCAAAGAACCGGTCCGTGAAGTGGGGACCTGAACAGGAACAAGCCTTCCAGGCATTAAAGGATGCACTGACAACAGCCCCAATCTTGGCATATGCTGATTACCACTTGCCGTTCCAGCTGTATACGGATGCAAGCCTGTATGGTCTTGGAGCAGTGCTTTCCCAGCTTCAGGATGGCCAGGAGAGGGTCATAGCGTACGGCAGCCGGTCTTTGAGAGATTCTGAAAGAAACCCCGAGAATTATAGTTCATTTAAGTTGGAGCTGTTGGCACTGGTATGGGCCATGACCGAGAAATTCTCTGAATATTTGACCGGTGCTGAAGTTTTAGTACTGACTGACAACAACCCACTAGCTCACCTGGAAAATGCCAAGCTCGGGGCGTTAGAGCAGAGGTGGATAGCCCGAATGACTAAGTTCAATTACCGCATTAAGTATCGGTCCAAGACAGAGAACCAGAATGCTGACGGGCTTTCTAGGGTAACCGCCCAGACCCCCACAGTAGACGTGGATCATGAGTTGGAGCATGTGGAGGTGCCCGACTTCAGCAGATTTTCACAGGCCTTGGCCGCCGCTAATCAGTTTGAGATGGAGGGGACTGAAACGGCTCCTTTCTTTGGTCCCTCACGACAGGAATGGGCACAGATACAACAGACCCATGAGGGGCTGGCACAGATGATCAAGTGTGTTGAGAAAGGCCAGAAGCCCTGTAGAGAGGAAAGAGAACGACTGACACGTGAGATATTATCTGTTCTGAGTCAGTGGGAAAAGTTGGAGATGAAAAATGGAGTGCTATGCCGAAAGGTCTATTTACCTTCTGAGATCGACATTCGATACCAAATTGTGGTGCCTAGTGAACTGGCTCGCTCGTTGGCAGTTGAGGCTCATAATAAGAATGGACATTTTGGTCATGAGAAGACCTTTCGTTGGTTACAGCGACTGATTTACTGCCATGGTCTTCGTCAAATGGTCGAAGAAATATGCCGCAGCTGTCGAACTTGTGAGATCCATAAGGCAATAGAACAGAGAGCTCCCCTGCAAACCATCGTGACCCAGGAACCTTTAGAAATCGTCATGATAGACTATCTAATGGTGGGCCCATCCAATAGCGGACACCAGTATTGCCTCGTAATGGTGGATCACTTCACCAAATTTGCGGTGGTAACCGCCACCAAGGACCAGACAGCTGAGTCAGCAGCTCGTGCTCTGTGCCAAGATTTCATTCGAGTATATGGGTGCCCTAAACGCATCCACTCCGACCAGGGTGCCTGCTTTGAGGGACACGTAATGAAAGAAGTTCAACGTATCTACGGGATAAAGAAGTCGCACACGACTCCATACCACCCTCAGGGAAATGGGGCCTGTGAAAGATTCAACAGAACTCTGCTACAGATGCTGCGGACTCTGGAGGAAGACAAGAAGTTACAGTGGCCTCAGTTCTTGTCTGAAATGGTGTGGGCCTATAACAATCAGGTCCATTCTACAACGGGGTACTCTCCTTATACACTTCTCTTTGGGCGGTCTGGGCGAAGTGTAGGAGAATTACAGTTGGATGATGTGGATGGGTTCCCTCCGAGGGATCCAACCTCTTGGGTGCGGGCGCACCGGCAGAGACTTGAGACGATCCATCGATTGGTGCGGCAGCGCCTGCAAGAACATCCCCATCCTGATAAGACCCCAGTGCAAGAAGCACCATTGCAACCAGGCGACCTGGTGCTAGTTCGTGTCAAGAAACCCCAAGGGAAATTGGAAAGCCGATGGGAGGCTTTGCCGTATCGTGTTGTTGGCCGCAAGTATGCGAATGGGCCAGTGTACCAGGTCCAGAAAGAAGGAACTGATTGTGTTCGAGTACTTCACCGAAATATGTTGCGCCTGTGTCATTCTGAAGGGACAAATCATGATGGGCTTGCCAATGTGAATGAGCTCCCACAGTCAGAGAATGGAGGTGCGGAATGGGCCTCAGACGAGGAGGATGATTGTTGGCCGATCCCTGCTCCTGGGGATGTTCCACCTGTGACTACTGTATCTCCGGCCTGTGCCCCCTCTGGTGCGGAATCCGCTGGTCCTTCTCAGCCCATAGCTGCAGCACCCCATAATATACCACCGGTCCTCAGACGGACCACTAGGCCAAATGCTGGTATTCCCCCTGTTCGGTATGCGCAGGATGAGTTTGTTTGGCCTGCCATACATCGGTATACTACCACCCTGTGCATAAAAGTACAACCCTCTGGATATACAGTCATAGGCAGGGACTGCCAATCTTAAAGTGGGGGGGAATATGTAAGAGACAGCCAATGT
Organism: Leptodactylus fallax; assembly: GCA_947044405.1. Taxonomy (NCBI): domain Eukaryota; kingdom Metazoa; phylum Chordata; class Amphibia; order Anura; family Leptodactylidae; genus Leptodactylus; species Leptodactylus fallax. The sequence goes on along the minus strand of CAMRHE010000007.1, from coordinate 6,149,957 downwards.
TGTCCTAAGCTTCATTTGTCTGTATAAACTGTTAATGTTGAATGTATTTCTGTGATTCTGTTCCTTTAAGACAGCAGCCATTGTAATTGTGACATGATGCTGGAGTGACTTCCCCCCCCCCTTTTATGTCAGCTTGCCTGTTCTGCAGACAGAATGTGAGCAGAGAAGCAGGAAGTGACGAGACAGAGAGCAGCAGCCATCTTAGCAAGTGTGGTATTGAACTGGTGTGGATATTTTTCTGTACAGCTAAGCTGTATCTTGGTCCAGAGACAAACAGAGTGTAAAGAGACAACAGGACTAGTGAGTCCACGTGAAAGGAACTGTGCTCAGTGGCTGATCAGTGAGACTGACATTGTGACTGTGTATATGGATACCACAGATAGAGACTCGCAGTGCTGTTGATGTACTGGACAGCACCTGCTAAATCCCGGCTTACATCCCAGCTCAGTGTATGGATTCGGCAGGACTGTCAGTGTGCTGAGTGGAATCTGCTGTTGGATTACATTGCATTCATTGGGTTTCCCTGTTAAAGAGGACTTCATTTCTCCCAAGATCCTGATAACAGTGAGGAGAGGACGTTTCACTATAAAAGAAAGGAACGACTTTGGGCCCCACCGCGCGCTTCTACAGACTGTAAGCGGTCCACCTGGACCACTGGGGAAAAGGGGGTGCACCCAAATGTGATGTCAGGGTCAGTTAGGGATAGTTTTGAGTATATTGTTCATTCAGTGTCCATACTGCAGAATTGGACAGAGTAAAAGTAGAAACCATTGCAGAATTTGCCTTGAAATTGTTCATGCTATATTGTATATTTTGCTTGTCTTTATCCCTGTCATTTTACCTTCAAATAGTCTTTATTAACTTATAGTAAATATATATTTTTTTCTTGAACTACCGCGTGTGCGTTCATTTCTGGTTGCGGAGTCCAAACCACCTGCCTTGCTCTCGGTTCACACCTTGACCGCTATTCTACGTTTCCAGTGGGAAGAAAATAGTAGATGCGCACAGGCTGTGTGCAAGAGGAGGCCCCGCCCACCACATCACTGCTCTGTAAGTACATTAACACTATACAGAGCAAGTGTATATGGAATGGTATGTGGGGGAGGGGGACTATAACCTGTGTGTGGGGGGGAGGGGGTTACTCTTAGCTCACTGTTACAGTAATAGTGCCCCCCAACAGGTAACAGCATTACTTATGTGGGGGGGGGGGGCCTATTACCTGTGGGGGGAACTATTACTGTAATAGTGCCCCCCATAAGTAACATCATTACTTATGAGGGGGAGGGAACTATTACCTTTGGGGGGTGCTATTAGAGCATTATTATAGTAATAGTGCCCCCCACATTACTTATGTGAGGAGGCTATTACCCGTGGAGGGGGGCACTATTAGATGTGGGGTGGTCCTGCAACACCCTCCACCTCCCCCACCCCCACCCCCACCGGGTTGCGGAAAACTGGTCTTTGGTGCGAAAAAGGTTGGGGGCCACAGGCTTATAGTGGATTACGGCTTAGGGTGGGTTCACACTTGCGCCGGAGTCCGTCCGCCGCGAATCCGACTGAAAATCTCAGGAAACTGTATAGGGACTGGATAGCGACAGGTTAGCGACGCATTGCTTAAAAACCCATTCATTTGAATGGGTTTTTAAAGCAATGCGCGGGTGTGTGCTTACACCCTCTGTGCCGCAAATCCAGTTTTTTTTTCACTGGAAACAGTCCTGCATGTCCGACTTTGTTTCCAGTGGAAAAATCTGGATTCACGGTACAGAGGGTGTAAGCGCACACCCGCGCATTGCTTTAAAAACCCATTCAAATGAATGGGTTTTTAAGCAATGCGTCGCTAACCTTTCGCTATCCAGTCCCTATACAGTTTCCCGAGATTTTCAGTCAGATTTGAGGCGGACGGACTCCGGCGCAAGTGTGAACCCACCCTAACACAGGTTCCCTAGCGACAATTAAGACGTCAGTGTCCTGGCACAGGCGGGCGTAATGACATCAATACATAAAGCCGCCTGTGCTGGGACACAGACGTCCTGTGGTAACTGCATCTTGTAGGCTGCAGGATACAGCAAGGAGAGTCGGCGGTTGCAAGTCCAAGCAGGGGAATTGGAGGCAGGTGAGTATTATTATTGTTGTTTTTTTTTTTTTTTTGGGGGTGGAGGTGGGGAGCCTTAAAAATATTAAGGGCCAATAACCATAAGGGGTCATTAGAGCAAGCAGGGGCATTATTAATATAAGGGGGCTATTGGGAGGCAGTATTTATGTAACGGTGTAAGAGGGTATTGAGCTATACTAATTTAAGGTGGGCATTTTTGTTTTAAAGGGGTTGTCCAGGAATTACAGTAATTGGGCAGGAGGCCGGGGAAGGTGAAACATAAAAAAAACCAACATATTCAACAGTCTCCAGCGCTCCGATGTTCCCTACCATTGTCTGGTCAAACGCCGCCCAGGGGCTTGTTCTGAACAAGCCCCCGGATGACCCTGGACCTGACAGCAATGGGGGACACCAAAGAGCCGGGGACTGGAGAGTATGTTTTGTTTTTGTTTTTTTATATTTCACCTTCCCCGGCCTCCTGCACCAGTTCTGCATTTCCTGGACAAACCCTTTAAGGGAATATACAGGAGAACTATTAATTAAGGGGCATTATTAGCTAAGGAATTAGCAAGCATACAGGAGTATTTTTTTGGGGGGGCACAGGGGACATTATTGATTTAAGGGGGCATACAGGAGTATTATTAATTGGGGGGTACAGGGGCATTATTGATTTAAGGGGGCATACAGGTGTATTATTAATTGGGGGGCACAGGGGCATTATTAATTGAGGGAGACTTAATTTAAAGGGTTGTACTATCATACATTTTAAAGCAGGCAGCAGGCAGGCATTATAATGTACTTTCCCCCTTTACTTGCACTGGGCTGTCTGTCACCTTTGCTTGTATACAGAGAGGCTGCAGCGAGATGTCACAACAGTGGAACCGCAGCGGCCGAACACTATGTACTGCTGTACTGTAGAGAGCGGTGATTGGCTGCAGCGGTCCCGTCAACTTGACATCAGTGCTGCAGCTGCTCCGTATACAAATAGTGCAGTGAAGGTGATGACTGGCCCAGGGCAGGGACAGAGGGGAGGATGCAGGTAAGTATCAGTGCATTTTTATTTACAACCCTGTCCTGCTGCCTGCATTAATATTTCTGATCCTGAACAATCCCTTTAAGGGGGCACACAGGAGGAATTAATTAAGGGGCACAAAGGGGCATTGTTAATTTAAGATACATATGGGGGTATCATATGTTTACAGGGGATTTTTATATCATGTATTTTATAATTGGGGGTAGCAGCAGGATGGAGACTTTGTATAGGCAAGGGAAATGTGGGTCACATGTCTGAAAAAGTGAGGAGCCAAAAATGTCTGTGTTGCAAACTTTACAGAGACAAGCTGCGAATGGAAGAAGTGGTCATGGCGGTCCAGATGGAAAAGACGAGAAATGTGAAAGATTACAGTCAGAGACGTCACCTGTAAGTAACAACATTTTCCTGTACTGTATTTACTTCAACTGTATGCAGAGCCCTGTGTACAGCCAGTATCTGTGGTCACCATATAGTGATAACATCGGTATACCCAGATAGGGGTCCACTTGGATATCTTTGCCCACCCTGTGCCGAACCCCTAGCTACGCCCCTGGGTAAGATAGTGATATTTCTTATAGAGTAGTGATAACAATAGTGATCAAAATAATAATAATGACGTAGTTACATTAAAAAAGAGAGACTGATGCTGTACAAGGGATGATAGTTGGAGAATGAGTGCTGAATGGTAAATGTGAACCAATGTGGGGTAAAAATGGTGTGTATGAATATGATGGGATGAGCATGTACATGAATGTGTGGGATTCTGTATGGTGGAAATGCAAATGATATAATGGAGTGATGCAAGGATGATGTTATAAAACAAGAGTGGTGTAGGCATGAAAAATAGCTAGTATAATGCATCCAAACATATACAGTAGAATGCGTCCAAACATTGTGGGGAGGATTGGCTCTGTGGTAGCAACAGCAGACCCAGACAGTCAGAGACCCACACAAAAAGGTCAGGTATCAACAGGTTGTACCCTGTACGTTTATTTTCAAAAAACAGCAAAAGAAAATAAGCCTTAACAGTCAGGCAAAAATAACAGAACTTCTGCTCGTCTGAGCAACTGACTAAACAAAGAAGTCCTACCGATACGTGTGGCTTGCTCCAGTCACACGATCAATACACAGGGCAACAACACAAGCAAATGTTCGCTCTGGTCTCTCACCAGTTGTCAGGGTCTTAGGACAGAACCCGGGTCCTCCTCTTCTCCAGGAACTGCCCAGGACTGAGAACTTAGCAACCTTTTATAGGCCTTTGATGAGGCCAAGCTCCCACCTGTGTTCCCTAGTAAGACAAGAAGCAGTTAACAACATGATTTCTCACAACTGAGGTTTTGTTACCTGTGTTGCAAATCCACTTACCACACTTATGTGAGGAATCTGGGGGAGACATAGCGACCCTCCAGAACCTTACCAGTCACTTTCTCACATACCCTCCCCATTTGTTCGGACCTATAGGGGCGAACACTTTTCGCCACCATACAGTGTGCCCTGGACAGAGCATCCACATTCCCCTGTAACCTACCGGATCGGTGCTCTACGTTAAATTTGAAATTTTGCAGGGTGAGGAACCATCTAGTGACTCGGGTATTTCTCTCTTTGGCCTGAGACATCCATGTGAGAGGGGAGTGGTCGGTAACCAACCTAAAACGTCGGCCCAGCAAATAATAGCGTAGGGACTCCAGGGCCCATTTGATGGCCAAACACTCCCTTTCTACAATACTGTAATTTTTCTCTGCAGGTGTAAGTTTTCGACCAGTACGTGACTGGATGTTCCTCACCTTCAATAACTTGTGAAAGCACTGCGCCTAACCCTACATCAGAGGCGTCAGTCTGTACCACAAACTCTTTTGCATAGTTGGGAGTGATCAAAACTGGATGCTTACACAAGACTGATTTTAACTCCTGGAATGCCCCCTCGGCCTCTTCACTCCACTTGATCAAGCCAGACTTTCCTCCCTTGGTAAGGTCGGTCAAGGGAGCTGCAATAGAGGCAAAGTTGGGTATAAACCTCCGATAGCACCCCATTATTCCCATGAAAGCCCTCACTTGCTTCTTACTCAAGGGACAGGGCCAGTTCTGGATAGCCTCAACTTTGCTAACCTGGGGTTTTATTATCCCCCTTCCTATGGTGTACCCCAAATACTGGGCTTCTTCAAGGCCTAAGGCACACTTCTTGGGGTTAGCAGTTAACCTGGCTTCCCGAAGAGAATTTAGTACAGCCTGCACTTTCGGCAAGTGACTTTCCCAATCAGGACTGAAGATGACAATATCATCAAGACAGGCGGAAGCGTACCTGCGATGTGGCCTAAGTATTTTGTCCTTCAGTCGTTGGAAAGTTGCGGAAGCACCGTGTAACCGAAAAGGCATAGTCACGTATTGGAACAGACCATCTGGGGTGACAAACGCTGTTTTTTCTTTAGCGCTCTCTGTGAGCGGTACCTGCCAATACCCTTTTGTTAGATCGAGAGTAAAAAAATACCTGGCAGATCCCAACCTTTCAATCAGCTCATCTACTCTTGGCATTGGGTAGGCATCAAACTTGGAATTTTCGTTTAATTTGCGAAAATCGTTACAAAACCTGATTGTACCGTCAGGTTTGGGAATCAGAACAATTGGATTGGACCAGTCGCTCTTAGATTCCTCAATTACCCCAAGGGCTAACATGTCTTTTACTTCCTTGGATATTGCCTTTCTACGAGCTTCAGGTATTCTGTACGGCCTTAGATTGACTCGTACCTGCGGCTCGGTGACAATGTCATGCTCTATCAGATCAGTACGCCGAGGTAAGGGAGCGTTCACACTACCGTTGGTGTCCGTCCGTCAGTAGTGTCCGTTGCTATTGTCCGTTACAAGATTTTAGCAACGGACACTAGTTGAACCGTCAGAAATACGTTAAAATTTCCATTCATTTCAATGGGTTTTTATATTGTGTCCGATAGTGTCCGTTTGTGTCCGTTTACACCAAATCCGTCAGAAGTCCGTTATTTTTTCACAGACAAAAAATCCTTTGGACTTTTTGTCCGTTTGAAAAAAACGGATTCTTGACGGACAGCAAGTGTCCGTTATTTTTTTTAACATTGAGGTCTATGGGTAACGGACTTATAACGAACAGTAACTGATAGCCATCAGTCACTGTCCGTTATTTTATGTCCGTTTACTTTCCCTGTGCATGCTCAGAAAGGAGAAACAAACAAACAAAAAAAAAAAAACTAGCAGTGTTAGAGGACATTTCGTGTCCTCAGGCACACGCGGTTTTACATACCGCTAGAAAGCCGACAGCGCGCTGAATTCAGCGCACTGCCGGCTTTCCCGGTATGTGCCCCGGGGCTGGAGATATCGGCGGTGTAATGTTTTACTGTTAGAAGGGCACTGCGAGGAACTCCCTCCCCGACACTTCTCTTTGTTCAGAGACTTGTACTGAGGGGGCGTTCCTCACAGCTTGAGCGTCATCGCTGGGCTGTGAGGAACGCCCCCTCTCTCTGTTCTCGTCTATAGCCGGGTACTGTCAGAGGAATGCCCTCCCTGACACTTCTGTTCGTTCATAGCGCTGTATGAGGGGGGCGTTCCTCACAGCTGAGCGTCATCACTGGGCTGTAAGGAACGCCACCTCTCTCTGTACTGGTCTATAGCCCTGTACTGTCAGAGGGGGCGTTCCTTACTGCCCGGCGATGACGCTGAGCTGTGAGGAACGCCCCCTCAGTACAGCGCTATGGACGAACGAGAAGTGTCAGAGAGGGAGTTCCTCACAGCGCCCTTCAAACAGTAAGTAAAGTAAAACATGTAACTTACACCGCCGATATCTCCAGCCCCGTGGCACATAACGGGAAAGCCGGCAGTGCGCTGAATTCAGCACGCTGTCGGCTTTCTAGCGGTATGTGACATTAAAAACGGACACTACCTGATGCTCATCAGTTAGGGGCCGTTATGATAGGTGTCCGTTTATTTTTTTTTAACGGACACCTTCATAACGGACTCCAACGGTAGTGTGAACCCTGCCTAAGTCAGAAAATACATCATTATTTCTCTGTACAAACTCTTTTGCCTCTTGTACCTGTGCCCTAGATAGGGTCTCAGCTATTTGTACCTCAGGAAAATCTTTACCCTGTGCACCCCCTGTTTTAGCAGTAACCTCTCTAGGGGCACTTATGGCAGACAAGGATTCTCTGTCTTTCCAGGGTTTTAACAAATTCACATGGTATATTTGTTCAGGTTTTCTCCCTGCCCAGCTGGAAAACCTTGTAGTTTACCTCACCCACTTTTTCCAGTATTTCATAAGGGCCCTGCCACTTGGCTAGAAATTTACTTTCTACCGTCGGTACGAGTACTAACACTCGATCACCGGGGGTGAAGGTTCGGAGCTTAGCCTTCCTGTTATAAACACAGTCCTGGACTAACTGGGCTTGCTCCATATGCTCTTTGACAATTTGACAACTGCCGAAATTCGGTCCTGCATTTGGGAAATATGCTCAATAACACTCCGGTAAGGAGTTTGTTCTTGTACCCACGTTTCCTTAGCAATATCTAAGATTTCCCGTGGGTGTCTACCATACACTAATTCGAACGGAGAGAAACCTGTGGAGGACTGGGGTACCTTTTGGATTGCAAACATCACATATGGCAGCAAACAATCCCAATCCTTGCCATCTTTGCTAACCACCTTTTTTAACATCCCCTTAGGGGTTTTATTAAACCGCTCAACCAGGCCGTCTGTCTGGGGGTGATATACAGAGGTTCTCAGATGTTTGATACTCAGGAGCTTACACATCTCTTTCATTACTTTGGACATAAAGGGGGTCCCTTGATTGATCAGTATCTCTTTAGGTATACCTATCCGGGAGAACATAAAAAAAGCTCCTTTGCAATTAACTTTGCTGAAGTATGCCTGAGGGACACAGCTTCCGGGTAGCAGAGTCTAATACCACTAGTATATACTGATGTCCCCGGGCAGACATTACAAGAGGACCCACCAAATCCATGGCAATCCGTTCAAATGGTACCTCTATAATAGGCAGGGGTATTAAAGGACTCCTGAAGTGTGTCAGTGGAGCGGTTAATTGACACTCCGGGCACGAGCTACAATACTCTCTTACGTGTCTATCAACACCTGGCCAATAGAAACGCTGTACTATGCGTTCTTTGGTCTTCACATAACCCAAGTGTCCCCCCAGCACATGCTTATGGGCTAATTCCATAACCACTTTTTGAAAGGGCTGGGGTACCACCAATTGCTCAATAATTTCACCCCTTACTTTGTCTACTCTGTACAAAAACTCTTGATTCAGGGCAAAATAAGGAAACTCTTGGTCAGCCCCCGGATATTGGGGCTCCCCATTTATCACTTTTATATTTGCCCTTGTATGAAACAAGTTTGGATCTCGGAGTTGAGCGGTTCCAAAATTGTCATGGGACACATCAAGTTCAGGCATCTTGGGTACTTCCCCCTGACTTTCAGTGTCGCCAGCTAACACAGTCAGAGGAAAGCTATGTTCTTCTGGAACCACCGCTATCGCTGGCACTCCACTGTCCGGACCAAAAGGTTCAGGGTCACCCTTGGGAAACCTTTCACATACATCACCATTATTAGTGTAGGGACTCTGGTTTTTCCACAGGTTCCAAAACATAGGGAAATCTCTTCCGAGAATTACATTGTGGAACAAGGACTTGACCACACCAACCTGGTGAGAGGCTACACCACAGGTAGTTTCTATAGTGATCTCTGCAACGGGGTACGCTTTGATTTCCCCATGGATACACAAAACACCAACAGTACATCCATGGTATAGTGCAGGGTCTACCAGAGTTGCACGCACCAGGGTCACCATACTCCCAGAGTCCAGAAGAGCAGAAAAAGGGCACCCCTCACAGTTACCACACACATTTGGGGATCACAGTCAGTTGCAAATTCCGCTAAACAGGCAGGGTGAGCAAAAAGTGAGACTCGCCGGGAACTGCTACAGTCCATGAGCTCAGATGTTAGGGGACAATATGCAGCTATGTGACCTAACCCGTGGCACCGCCAACATTGTTTACGGGATTGGTCCCCATTTTGAGTTTTGGGACTATAGTCACAGTCCCAGCTGCCTGTTCCCCTTGTGTACATCCTTCCCTCCCAGCCTTCCTCACACCCCTAATGGTTGGTATCATCTTACCAGTTCTTGGGGTTGCTGGGCTGGAGGGGGTCTGCAGAAGCTCTTCAGTGGCTTGATATCTTTCCACCAGGCACACTAGCTGGTCTGCTGTTGTAGGACCTGCTTGACCAACCCAGCATTGAATTTCAGGTGGGAGCGACCGGGTGTACTTGTCTACCTCTTTCCACCAACTGCGCAGGGGAGGTTTCTTCAGGATGTTGCCATTTCTTTACCAGGAAAACAAGGTCATGCATTTGAGCCCTGGGCAGGAGATTTTCAGAAAAAGTCCAGTGATGTACCCTTCCTGCTCGCACATGCATATTGACTCCAAGACGAGCCAGAATCTCACTCCTCAATTTAGAATAATCTCTGGCGTCTGTCTCACATAGGTCGTAATATGCCTTTTGTGGTTCACCGGTTAGAAAGGGTGCCAGGACATCAGCCCACTGTTCTCTTGGCAGCTTTTCTCGTTCAGCAACCCGTTCAAAAACATGAAGATATGCCTCTATGTCATCAGTGGACGTCATCTTCTGTAGAAAACTTCGCACAGCTGCTTGAGCAGTGGATCTCACCGATGGGGTCTCAGCAGAAGATTCTCCTACTGCCTTCTGAGCACCCAAGGTCTCACACAAAACAGACAGGTGCTTCATTAACATGGCGGTCATCTCTTGCGTGCCTCCATGGCATGCTGTTGACGCCTCTCAGCATCCAGCTAGGCCTGCCCAAGTAACTTAAATAAGTAGCAGCATCCTTTTTGGGCTCTCCTACCGCCTTCACCCGGGACGTAAGGTGGTGGAGGAAAAAATGGCAAAAATAGATGCCTGTCTCTTTAAGACCTGTTTTAAACTGGGTTTGCCCGCATCTGAAGCACCAAATGTGGGGAGGATTGGCTCTGTGGTAGCAGCAGTGGACCCAGACAATCTGAGACACACACAAAAAGGTCAGGTATCAACAGGTTGTACCCTGTACATTTATCCTGCTCGTCTGAGCAACTGACTAAACAAAGAAGTCCTACCTATATGTGTGGCTTGCTCCAGCCACATGATCAATACACAGGGCAACAACACAAGCAAATGTTCGCTCTGGTCTCTCACCAGTTGTCAAGGTCTTAGGGCAGAACCCGGCTCCTCCTTTCCCCCAGGAACTGCCCAGGACTGAGAACTTAGCAACCTTTTATAGGCCTTTGATGAGGCCAAGCTCCCACCTGTGTTCCCTAGTAAGACAAGAAGCAGTTAACAACATAATTTCTCACAACTGAGGTTTTGTTACCTGTGTTGTAAATCCACTTACCACACATATGTGAGGAATCTGGGGGAGACATAGCGACCCTCCAGAACCTTACCATTCACTTTCTCACAACATGTGGAAAATGGAAGGTCACTTACCCAGAAAATGGAGCTGTGTGGGACAAAACTACAGACTAGAGGTAAGTACTGACAATATATAGGGAAAGGGGTGGGGTGGGGTGGGTGGGAGAGAGGCTGGAGCATGTGCAGATGCAGGCAGGGTGGAGCACAGGTTCAGAAGCTGTGTTCACTCAGGTGTGCGCAATAAGTCATTAGTAAGCTGCACCTGGGGGCTGCACATGTCTTGTTGCAGTGATCAGAACAGTGTGTGTGTGTGTGTAAAGGGGAGAGGGAGTGGAAAAGGCAGAGATAAAGAGAAAGAAAGGAAGCAAGGGGGGAGAGGGAGGGAAATAGAGAGAAATGAGAAGTATGAAGGGTATTAGTGAAAAGGGATAATAAATAACAGAAAAAAAAGGAGAGTGGAGGGAGGTGATAGGAATGGCAGGAAAGGGAGGAACAGAAAGGGAGAGAGGGGAATAGGAGAACAAAAAAAGAGTACCGTAGAGACAAAATGAAAGCGATAATCTGTAAGTAATAAGAGGGATATGACGATGTTCAGAATCTGTGATTAAAAGGAGGATTCAACAGTATCGTTGAGACCATTGGGGACTAGTGTGCCTAATTTGTATATCCAGAAAGACTCCCGCTGCTGGGGCTTTAGGTATCAATTGTGATCGGATATAGGGATCTGTTCAATGGGGAGAATGGAGATACAATTGAAATTTCGATGGTGTTAAATGGAACAGTGTAGTGACAGATTGTGTTTTTCGAAACCTTTGTTGACATTTGAGCGATGGCTATTCATTCTATTATGGAGGGGCTGAATGGTACGTCCTACGTACTGGAGTTTGCATGGACACTCCAGTAGGTAAATGACGTAGTTAGAATTGCAATTTAAGAAGGAATTGATGGTAAAGGTTTCCTTGGTAGTGTTTGATGTGTAGGACGTAGCTTTGTGTTTAATGTTGGGGCAGCAAGCACACCTAGAATGTCCACATTTGAACACCCCTTTGGTTGTGGGTAGTGAGGTGCATGTATTTTTCTGGGTGTTAATCGGTGAAGTCTACTCGATGCTAAATGTATATATGCAACAAAAAAGAAATTGGGAATGGCACTGAACAATCTGACCATAAAGGTAAGTAAAATATGTTCTTTATTAATAAATATCAATAAAATCCAAAAAAGATGAGACAGAGAAATACGTGACAGACAAAGGACAGAGGTACATCATAGTCGTTGTGAAAGATCCTCAGTGCGCCAACACCGCTTTGGCCCACACCTGAGACTTCTTTCATAAGAACCACACTCACCACCAGTGAGTGCTGGGTTCACAAGATAAATACAAGACAAGCTTTCTAAATTTTATATATTTATTAACCCCTAAATGGGTCGGTATTAACATCTAACACATGCAGTTCAGAACAGATATGTAGATATATACAAGCATTAACAGTTACTAGTTACAAGATACAGTACAATAAAATAAAAGGGAATAAAAGTGAAATAATTACTTTACCACACATCTCCTTGAGGTGGCTCTATAATCCAACCCTCACACATGGCATGTGGGGCTAACCAGTGGAGGCAGCAACATCAACATATTCCAGCCTGCATGCTCTCATCACAGTCTCTCAGTAATAGTCTCTTGTAGTCTCATCATAGTATTCTCTTCATAGTATTCTCTTGTAGTCTCAGCCCAATCTCCTCCCACTGACCTCTTACCTCATCTTTTATACCCTTGATTACACCACCCAGAATGAGGTCACCGGCGACGGCAAGTCTGATTGATTAATGCACTCAAGTCAAGATTCTTTGTAAGGAGCGGAGACCAAGTGAAATGATACAATGTTATCAACCATGTCTGATCTAACAGCCCAGGCTGAACCATGCATGTTTATTTGATCACCCAGGTCTATGTAGGAATACAATGGAGCCATTCTGGGATGGATACAAAGCCCTATTGTCACAATGTTGCCACTACTGACCATACACCTAGGACTAGGGCTGCGCACATTATGAGTAAATGGAACTAAGAGGGAGATACGATACCCAGAGATCAAAATACATCTTTGAGTTATAGCCATATTTAAGTGGAATCATCACAGTCGTATATAGTAAATGACATCAAATGATGTATACTAAGTATAAACAACATGGGATGATGTTAGCACAAATGCTTAAATACCCAGAGACTCCACACAAAGAGTACTTCTTTAAATATATGGGCTAAATGTCAAACCAATAATAGTACCTGAACTGCTAAGCAGCTTCAAATAGCGACATCAGACCTATAAACACATACCATGTTGAATTGTGTGTAAAAGTAACGACCTCCGTCCACGCTGACACACACCCGACGCACATTTTGGCGCACCTGCCTTCGTCTGGGGGTGGTGCCAGTAGAAACAGGAAGCAGTATATATGTTGTCCTTAATTGTAAGACAGAAAACTGGTGTGTCAGGGTTGATAATTAATAATCGGTGCATGTCATGTCAGTAAAACACCCGGATCACATGACTGTAACCGCGACGCAGGCCTGATGACGCAATTGCTTTGCGTCATATGATGTCATCACGCAAATCGAGTCAGGTGCTAAACGGTTGCGTAGGGTGGTGGCTCTACGGAAGGTCAAGGTTGGATGTTCAGAAAGATGCTTCTGTAAGTGTGGGTGACTTAACAGAACTTTCCAGTGTTGGGAGAATATGGACCAGATTTTTTTGTGACTAGAGTTGTAAGTTAAAACGAAATTTGATTTGGTTAGACTGTTTTTATTATTATTCATTGTTTTTTCTGTTTCATCTGGACGGGATTTTTTCTTTACTTTCAGGCAGGACTCTTGGGATAGTTTGGAAACTTTTTGTATGGCGTTGGCAATGATGGATTTAGGGTAGTGTTTATCATTGAATCTGCTTTTTAATATACTGGATTGTTTTTTGAAAATTACATCATTGTCACAGTTTTTACGAATGCGTTGGAACTGGCTGTATGGAATATTGTTGAGCCATGGTGTGTAGTGGGCACTTTTGTAGTCAAGTTAACTGTTGACATCAACAGTTTTGAAGTATGTTTCAGTGGAAAAAGAGTTGTTGGAGGTTTTTGAGATTAGTAGGACCAAAAACTCAATTTTATCAGTGGAGTAATGATGTGTGAAAGTTAGTCCTAATTCGTTATTATTGAGGGAGGTGATGAAGTCGGAGGCCGTTTTTTTTTTGTCTCCGTCCCAGATGAAGAACAAATCATCGATATACCTCTTGTAGAATATAATGCGTGGGTTTTTTGAGTTCGGAGGTGAGATATGTAGGTTTTCAAAGAAACCCATGTATAGGTTAGCATATGAAGGTGCAAATCGTGTACCCATGGCACAGCCCCTTATTTCACGATATATTTTGTTTTGGAATGAGAAAATGTTATGTTCTAAAATAAAACGTATGCTGTCAAGGATAAAAGTACGTTGGAGTGGTGGCATTAAATGGTTTTTAGAAAGAAAATGGTAAATAGCTGTGATGACTTGTGAGTGAGTAATGTTTGAATATAAGGCTGAGACATCTGCTGTTAATAGCGCCCAGTTATTTTGTGTCACTTGAATGGTGTTAATGTGTTTGAGATGGTTAATTAGTTGGGTGGAGTCTTTGAGGTCGGATGGAAGCTGGATGACTATTTCTTGTAGGTGTAGGTCAATGAAGTGCGAGAAGTTTCTGGTAAGGGAACCAGTACCACAGATTATTTGGAGGCCCAGTGGATGGGTTACGGATTTGTGTTTTCTGGGGAGGTGGTAGAAGAATGGTAGCGGAGGCTCTATGATGTAAAGAAATCTTTTTTTCTTTCTTATTGAGGAGGTTATTGGATGTTGCTTGGTTGATGAGGGCCCTATATTCGAGGGTGTAGGATGTTAGTGGATTGTTGGGGAGATGTTCATAGAATTCTAAGTCATTTAGGAGGCGATTGGCTTCCAGGATGTAATCTTCACGGTTTTGGATCACGATTCCCCCACCCTTGTCTGAGGGACGTATGACTATATTGGTGTTTGCTTTGAGGTTTTTGAGTGCATTAAATTTTGATCTAGAGAGATTGTCAGGAGTTTCGAGTTTGTGGAACTCCTCATTGACTAGGGAAAAAAAGGTCTCTATGGCAGGGCCCCGATGGAAGGTGCGGTTGAAATTGGAAAGGGGGATGTAAAAATAAAATGGCAGATTTGACCGACAGGTGATTACGACGATAACATATTTATATTGTGTTTTTTTAATTAAGTTTTACCACTTTTACAAATAAAACGTAACTTTTAGAAAATTAACAATTATCCTGGGGTCACCGTATTCTGACGCCTATAACTTTTTTACTGTATTGTTGACGGAGATGTCAAGGCTCCTTATTTGTGGGGCAAGTTGTACTTTTTATTGGTACCAATGTTTGGTATGTATGACTTTTTGATCATTTTTTATTTTTTATTTTTTTTTTAAGGAAAGCCCTTAATTTGCGCATTGCGATATTTTATTAAATTTTTTTTTTTTTTACACCATTCACTGTACAGGATAATTAACGCTATTTTTGGATAGTGGGAACTTATACACACATGGGGACATGTAGCTTGTTTACATTATATATTTAACCAAATCCGGACCACCCATTGGGTATATACGACCGGAAGGTGGTTGCCTTGCTCTCCAAGGACGTACCGGTACGTCAAAGCAGAACTTTCGTGCAGCTGCTGAAACAGGGAGCCAGCTGTAACTTCAGCCAGAGCTCCCCTAGAGAAAGCAGGGAAGGTTTCTTACCTTCCCCCCCTTTCCGATCGCTGTATACAGTGCTATGGGCGCCGCCATCTTGTGGCTCCCCTCTGACCCGGCAGTCATGTGATCTGCCAGGATCAGCGTCTGTAAGAGTTAAAAAAAAAAAAATACACCAATACCACGGCCTTATTAAAGGTTAAAGCCCCTCCCCCAACACCAAACAAAATAAAAATTACTGAAACGGAGAGGAAAAACTATTTTATAAAGTTTTTTAGTAGCACTTTGTGTTATTAAATTAAAAAAAAAAAAAACGAAAAGTGAAAAACGGACACGCTTACACTCCTCTTTGTTTACATTTTCCCGGATATAAAAAAAAAATGAAAACACATGCAAAAATAAAAATAACATCAAAATAAAGCCTTATGTGTCACCGAAAAAAGAAGCAGAAATTAGTTGAATAACGTATATGATAAAAATGTTACAGTCCTCAAAACCACACATACAAAAAAAAACATAAAACGAAAATGTGTCTGGTCCTGGACCAGAAATTGGCCCGGTACTGAAGTGGTTAAAAAAAAAATGTGTGTGTTTTTACTATGTGTTTTAACCTTTTACATTTCCCACAAGGGTACTTGAAGCTGGGATCTCAGATCCTCAGTGCAATGACCTGCAATATACAGTGGTCAAAACGCTGCTTTTTTGTCAACATGGGGCCCCTGCTTTAAATTGCTGCCTTAATAATGGTTGCTGTCTGACAACAAGCCTTGCTTATTGTAAGCTGGTGAAAAGAGTAGCACTAGTCCCCCAATTATTAGCTCAGTACCCAACGCTATAAGGGTGCTGGGAGGAGCCAAAAACCATGGCCCATCCCACCCTGGTAATGTCAGGGTGCTACTGCTTGTTATGAAAAATTAGGGTGGACCTGTCTCATCTTTTTTCAATTGCATATTTATTAAATCTAAAAAAACGACATGGTCCACCTCCCTCCCAATTTTTCACAATCACATAGATATAACAAGCAGCAGAACCCTGACATTACCAGGGTGGGAAGGTCCACATTTTTTTGCCCATCACAGCCCAATACCACCAGCCTGTGGCCACCCCAATATCCAGCTCTCTCTTTAGATGGCTGATTGTTGGGACGATACCCTGCACATCCCGCATGATGTTGGGTACTGGGTAAAAGTTGGGGTTTTAGTGCTACTCTTTTCCCTTGGTAACACTAAGTCCCACCATAGTAATGGAGAGCGACCATTACTAAGACAGTAGACAATGGAAAAAGTATTCTGCAATGCAAACCTACCGTTTGACATGGCCGTCCACCTAAACTAACACATCAAGCAAGGTGAGCACTGGTGAGAGAAGCAGCCAAGAGGCCAATGGTCACTCTGGAGGAGCTGCAGAAATCAACAGCTCAGGTGGGAGAATCTGTCCACAGGACAACTATAAGTCGTGCACTCCACAAATCTGTCCTTTATGGAAGAGTAGCAAGAACAAAAAAATTGTTAAAAGAAAGACATAAGAAGTGCCATTTGCAGTTTGCCGCAAGCCATATAGGGGACACAGCAAGCATGTGGAAGAAGGTGCTCTGGTCAGATGAGACTAAAGTTGAACTTTTTGGCCTAAATGCAAAGCGCTATGTGTGGTGGAAAAGTAACACTGCTCATCACCCTGAACACACCATCCCCACTGTGAAACATAGTGGTGGCAGCATCATGCTGTGGGCATGCTTTTCTTCAGCAGGGACAGGGAAGCTGGTCAGAGTTGATGGGAAGATGGATGGAGTTAAATACTGGGCAATCCTGGAAGAAAACCTGTTGGAGACTGCAAAGGACTTGAGACTGGGAAGGAGATTCCCTTCCAGCAAGACAATGACCCTAAACATAAAGCCAGAGCTACACTGGAATGGTTTAGATAAAAGAATATTCATGTGTTAGAATGGCCCAGTCAAAGTCCAGACCTAAATTCCATTGAGCATCTGTGGCAAGACTGTGGAATCTGGCTGAGCTTGAGCTATTTTGCAAAGAAGAATGGGCAAAAATCTCAGTCTCTAGATGTGCAAAGTTAGTAGAGACAACCCCAAAAGACTTGCATCTGTAATTGCAGTGAAAGATGGCTTTACAAAGAATTGATATAGGGGGGCTGAAGACTTTTGCATGTCACATTTTTCAGATATTTGATTAAAATTTTGAAAATCATACAGTATATCATTTTCGTTCCACTTCACAATTATGTAAGACTTTGTGTTGGTCTATCACTTAAAATCTCAATAAAATACATTTAAGTTTGTGGTTGTATGGCGACAAAATGTGAAAAAGTTTCTCATTTTAAAGATGAGATTCATTTTCATAGCCCTAATGAAAAAAAATAAAAACGTATTACATACGTCCTCTGCTACTGAAGTGCCACCCTGTCTGGATGTATAAATATGTGGGTGGCAGGGAAAGAGTTAAAGGGAATATTCTTGCTAATGAGGTAGTAGAGAGCTGTGTTCACACGTCCAAACTATTGGAGGAGATATTTTGTTTTCTCCTTGCAATACAGAATGTAACTCAGCATACCTTCTCTCTCAAGGTCATCTCTGATCTACAGCCTTGGTAGTTGAACATAGATGACCTTTTTTGTAGATCAGAGATGACCTTGAGAGAGAAGGTATGCTGAGTTACATTCTGCCTTGGTAGTTGAACATAGATGACCTTTTTTCGGGCCACCATTCCAGACTTGTCTAACGTGTGTCGCACAGTGCTTGCAAGGACGTTTGTAATTTCACTATTATGAAGCAAATGAGCAACCTCCACTGTCCTATTTGATAGATCTGGTTATAAGCCGACTTGTTGACTCCAATATTTTGCCTGGATGTCTACCTCATGGCTTTTGAATGGACGGACAGACTTTATTCCGTATGCTTCCAACTGTCATGACACTCGCATGATGCAGTTTGGCAACTTTCTTGGCTGAGAGACTGCTATCAATGAGCTGGATGATGCTGTTTCTCTTTTCTTGGGAAATCTTCTTCATGGTCATCCTTTATTTTAACCAGTAACCTTTCGCTTGGGAATCAACTTAACACACTGAGCTATTAGGGAATGTGAGAACAGGTTGCAATTTATAGTGTACAAGAAGAAAAAGATTCTTCCACTACCAGGAGCAACATAGTAACAATCCAGTTATGTGAGAAGAATCTGCATAACTAATCATATGCTAAATAATTACAAGTCAAATCTATGTATGAGATAGCCAATATAATTGTCTATAAAATGACGGAAGTCTCAAATTTGAAGCTGTAGTGGATGGTGAGATATGGAGCCTGAAATTCAAACGTTCAAAACATTGTTACCCTGTTGCTTGTCAGTGTATATTGTAATCCCATGGTATATATGTATACTGCTAATTCCTTTATTGTTGACATTTTCAAATGTGGCCTTGTCATATGAACAAGAATGTTCATCTATGATCTAGTTACTAGTTAGTAACATTATTTTAGATAGACGAGTCAAAATAGTTTGTAAAGGTTTGATAAGGGCTGCCTAGAAGGAGACAGGCACGATGTGTAGGACACATCTATGTCATATCTAAGAACAATATTCTTTAGAGTTGACTATAGGTCACATGTATAATTATGCTATTTCTCCTACGAGAGAGATGTTGGTTGTAAGTTTTTTTTTTTTTTATTTGTAGAAATTTGTCATGCTCTATAACTTTACAATTGTTTTTGAGTAATTTCACAGATTCAAAGAATAGTCCATGTTCCTTTTGAGTTACTACTAGTTCGGGCACAAACTGGAAGTGCTACTATAGGCCCCACATTGTGGAAATGCAGCTTTTGTGTTGCAGATTTCGCTGTTGAGGAGCTAAAACAAAAAATGGCTACAAAAGGAATGGGAAATATATAGGAAGTACTTCTACTACTACCATCTGCTCAATCCACTCCTGACTTTGGCTCAAAATATGCAACAACAAAAAAAAAAAAAAAGCTGCATTTCCGCAACGTGGGGCCTCAGCCGTACTCTGGAGTTTAGTCAGGCCTATTAAGTTGGCAGCCTAGGGAAGGTGAGTAAACAGTTATACTCACCATGACTCACCTGTCTTGGGCATCCTTGTGGCATCCAGTGGTCCACCAATGTCCTCTTCTGGCCTCAAGGATATAGGGATCACTGAGGCCTAATCACAGGGCCCCTCCCCCCAGAACAGATGACGTCAGCCAGAGGTTGGAAGATGACGCCAGGGGAATGCTGGACACTGCCAGGATGCCCAGGAGAAGTGAGGCAAGGTAAGTATAATTGTTTCTTACGTTTCCTCACCTTGCCTGGTCCTCCACTTATTTACATTGGGGTCTGAATAGTATTTAGTGGGTAATGAACCCGAAAACTTTGGAAAATTCAGGTTGAAAGCAGTTTGATCTGAATTGGTTTGTTTATCCCTAGTTATTACCATGGATCTCTCTTTAGGAGACACCTTGTATAAACCCTACAAGCTAAAAGCAAGGCTTACAGAAAAGTACACATTTTAAAAATAAGATTTATTTCACCAGTGCTTATGTATGAGAAATCCATCACAGAGGAGACTAAGAAAATAGCAAAATGTAAGTCAATTTCTGTACAAGTCATGTAATTTTTCATAAGTGCAGCAGTTCTGTTTATTGTAAACATCTCAATCCTAGCTTAGGACAAGAGGGATCAGCATTGTTGAACCTCAAAAATGTGAGAACAGTGAAGTTCAGTAGCAGAAATTACTATTTGTTTAAACAGGTAAATGTTCAGTACCATAAGATTCCATGCTGATGGGTAGTATTCTGAGATCAGAAAAAGCAGACTAAGGGTAAGAAATGTGATTATAACAACAAAATAATTAATACTCACCCGTTAAATGTTGGTGGTTTCTGTCAGTCTTATGGCAGTGATGCATGATACACTGACATGATCACTGCAGCCAATGTGTTCAAGTTATCCTGGAGCCAATGATTGGTCACAGAAGAAATGTGGCTGTACAGCAAGTAACTGCTGCAGGAAAATCAATAAAGACTGTCAGAGACCACCAGAAAAGCAGGGCTGGAGTGGCAAGGGGATTACCAAGAAAGTAGGACGTATTTTAGCACATTTCCTCAATTTCTTTCAATTTTTAAAAACCCATTTAAGGAACATTAACCTAAAATGCATAAAGTTTCATTATCAAATATGATATTTATTTGCACATTTAAGGCTGCAAATTAAAATAAGCTAGAATACTTGTAACTACTTGAAAATAAATTCCCTTAATCTAGTAATATGTGATGGGATAAATGTTATAATATAAACAAAATCCAATTCCTGCACCCAAGCATTAGTATATTTGTATCCTATATTTTGTGCAGCATTAAGCATTTTTGAATTTAAGATTTATGCAGCAATGCTCAGTGTATCCTCCTTATAGATGGTCATCGTTTCGACTTTTGTGAATGAGAAATTCAAGGGGGGTAGCCTCTAAACACCATTTCAAGATCCTTTTAGGAGCTGAAGGTGTAAACTGCATATTCCAATTACAGATATAATTTTTATGGGACCCACACCAAAGACAATAATCAGGGCTCCCTGAGCTCCATCCTGCCTTATGATCTGACTGTTGGCCAGTCCATACAGGCCGAGAGTGAATGGAGCTGGCTGCAACACGTAGACCCCTGGTGGTTTTCCAATACACCTTTTGCATCCCAAAAGAATTTTCAAAGTCATTGTTAGTAGCTCTGTGAGGGTCTAAATGTTGCTGTAATAAAATAGATGTTACAAAGTAGTAGCATTACGGTCATGTGGGAAACCATCTAAAAGCATACCTCCCAGTTATAAACAACTTTTCATAAATAAATAGTGCATATAACTATAAGAAATGTTGTAAGATATCTTATTAAACAGAATGTGTTGCTAGGATATGACCTATTGTTTAAATCACATTTTTACGTTAAACATTTTTTTCTGAATTTTTAGTGATGTTAATTTCCCAAATGAATATCTATATTTAAAAAAAATCCTAAAAATCTTGCAATTCAAAATGTTTGTCACTATAGAAAGACCATGGGCCATAAACAAAATGGTCTGGAGCAGACCCTATTCACTTTCTAAGCATGCTCTGTGAGCTGGGCAAAGGTCATTGTGTAGAGGGGGAGTAGGAAAGATGTGAAATCCTCTATTGTGACTGGTTCATTCTGTGAGTTATCTGCATATACATGATAGCTGTTATCACGAGTCAGCTGTTGCAAATAAATCTACTACAGAAAACAGAAAGTATCAGCATATAATATGATAAAGTATTATCATATTATTACCCCAACATGCCACAGATCTGCAGGAAATGTGGCAAGAAAGGGTACCAGATGAAAGACTGTGCGACCGTATTGGCAACGGCCCCAATGGGCGGAATCCCCACACCAGTCCAAGCCCCATCTCCACAGAAGTCCAAGGAGAAAATGAAGAAAAAGGCCCAAAAGGAGGGTAAAAAAGAGACAGCCCCTTTCCGGTCCTCCCTGGGGTCAGAAAAGGCTGTCCTTTTTTCACCTCTACTTTTTGTTTGTGTTATAGAGCTCTTCCCTGAGTCTATCCACAAAATCAAGAGATAAGAGGAATCACTGCACCAGGACCAGGACCCTTTGGCGTCAAGTGCTCGCTGTAAATGGATTCGGTGATAGTTTATTGTGCTGACCAGCATTCAGTGACGGCATTCATCCAGACATAAGAGCAGTTCAGACTAGCTTCAGGGGCAAAAGTCAACTGCGGGAAGTCAGAAGCCATGCTCTTCAGGAACTGGCAGCTTTCTTCCTCTGCATGTACAATGACCCCAGCAAGGGCAGGAAGGGTATTCCGGATATCCCAATGCTCCTTCTGTTTGCCTTTGTATGCAACTGTGTTTGTAGAACTCAGAGCTGCAAATGTGGGCAAGGCCATGTCCTGTTTCTTCCTTTGTCCCCTTTGGCGGTGACTTCTCTGGGACAAATGGGAAAGCTACTTCTTTTTCAACTGGCAGGCTTCATGGTTCTATGGAGACATCAACCAGTTTGTGAGGGAACATCACCTGGAGGGTCTCAAGCCCGACTTGTTGAAGCCCAAGACTGTCCACAAACTAAATCAGACCTAAAGACTTGGTGGAGTCTGTTGCAGGGCTTCACGCGGACACTATGGAGACTGTCAGGACAAATGTTTCTTCAAAGAAGCTGACCAACAGGCACAAGGATATTTCATGGATGGCCATGAGGCTGTTTATGCATGCCCACAACTTGAGCAAAACCCAGTACTGCCCCAATTGCCCCTTTGTGGAGGAAACATCTTTGCACCTCTTTTGGGAATGCCTGTTCAGGGCCTGTTAGACGCCCTGGAACATGAACTCAAGGACTCTGTACCCAGGAACAGCCTTTTATACCACTTGGTACTTTATGGACTGTTTTCTGGAATACAGTCCGAGAAAGCAATCCGGGAGGCCTGGTGTCTTATCAACGGTTTTAAGGATGCTGTATGGTTCGCCAGGAATCGCCTCTTGTTAAGAAGAGACAGTGTCTCCATCCAGGACAGCTTATCCACAGCCTGCTTAGAGACTATTCCATCCTGGACAGCCTGCATGTTAAAGAAGAAGAGGATTAACCTTATCTCCTTCCCCCTCTCTCTCTCCTCTTGTGTGTTCTCTCAATAACGCTTTGGACCTGTGATTTTCCCATCCCTACCCCCTCCTTCCCACTCCCCTTCTCTATCACTTGTCTGATGCTTTGTTGAGTGTTTATCTACAGTACAGACCAAAAGTTTGGATACACCTTCTCATTCCAAGAGTTTTCTGTATTTTCATTACTATAAAAATTGTAGATTCACACTGAAGGCATCAAAACTATGAATTAACACATGTGGAATTATATACTTAACAAAAAAGTGTGAAACAACTGAAAATATGTCTTATATTCTAGGTTCTTCAAAGTAGCCACCTTTTGCTTTGATTACTGCTTTGCACACTCTTGGGATTCTCTTGATGAGCTTCAAGAGGTAGTCACCTGAACAGTCTTGAAGGAGTTCCCAGAGATGCTTAGCACTTGTTGGCCCTTTTGCCTTCACTCTGCGGTCCAGCTCACCCCAAACCATCTCGATTGGGTTCAGGTCTGGTGACTGTGGAGGCCAGGTTATCTGGCGTAGCACCCCATCACTCTCCTTGGTCAAATAGCCCTTACACAGTCTGGAGATGTGTTTGGGGTCATTGTCCTGTTGAAAAATAAATGATGGTCCAACTAAACGCAAACCGGATGGAATAGTATGCCGCTGCAAGATGCTGTGGTAACCATGCTGGTTCAGTATTCCTTCAATTTTGAATAAATCCCCAACAGTGTCACCAGCAAAGCACCCCAACACCATCACACCTCCTCCTCCATGCTTCACGGTGGGAACAAGGCATGTAGAGTCCATTCGTTCACCTTTTCTGCGTCGCACAAAGACACGGTGGTTGGAACCAAAGATCTCAAATTTGGACTCATCACACCAAAGCACAGATTTCCACAGGTCTAATGTCCATTCCTTGTGTTCTTTAGCCCAAACAAGTCTCTTCTGCTTGTTGCCTGTCCATAGCAGTGGTTTCCTAGCAGCTATTTTACCATGAAGTCCTGCTGCACACAGTCTCCTCTTAACAGTTGTTGTAGAGATGTGTCTGCTGCTAGAACTCTGTGGTATTGACCTGGTCTCTAATCTGAGCTGCTGTTAACCTGCGATTTCTGAGGCTGGTGACTCGGATGAACTTATCCTCCGCAGCAGAGGTGACTCTTGGTCTTCCTTTCCTGGGGCGGTCCTCATGTGAGCCAGTTTCTTTGTAGCGCTTGATGGTGTTGGCCACTGCACTTGGGGACACTTTCAAAGTTTTCCCAATTTTTCGGACTGACTGACCTTCATTTCTTAAAGTAATGATGGCCACTCGTTTTTCTTTACTTAGCTGCTTTTTTCTTGCCATAATACAAATTCTAACACTCCATTCAGTAGGACTATCAGCTGTGTATCCACCTGACTTCTGAACAATACAACTGATGGTCCCAACCCCATTTATAAGGCAAGAAATCCCACTTATTAAACCTGACAGGGCACACCTGTGAAGTGAGAACCATTTCAGGTGACTACCTCTTGAAGCTCATCAAGAGAATGCCAAGAGTGTGCAAAGCAGTAATCAAAGCAAAAGGTGGCTACTTTGAAGAACCTAGAATATAAGACATATTTTCAGTTGTTTCACACTTTTTTGTTAAGTATATAATTCCACATGTGTTAATTCATAGTTTTGATGCCTTCAGTGTGAATCTACAATTTTTATAGTCATGAAAATACAGAAAACTCTTGGAATGAGAAGGTGTGTTCAAACTTTTGGTCTGTACTGTATAATGTTGAACATTGATGGGTGTTAGTGTAGCATGTAGTGTGATGTACAGTGTAACTTGTACTGTATATGATGCTGTTATATCATGTACAAAGATTGTATTTATTTATTGTGTCCTGTGTCTCAGCCTTGCATTACATTGTATGCCTGTTGACGACTGATTGTTAGTAAAGGAATTTTCAATAAAAAAAAGTGGATAAAGTCAAAACTAGAGGACTTTTAGGAATCTTTTGTAATATAGATTACATGGAAAAGTTTTAAAAACCTCACCAAACATAAAACTTGCTTTTCAAAGCTGCTCTCTACTGCTCCTTGTCCTCAACCTGACTGCTTGGTTACATTAGAGCTCTGTGGAGAAGGGAGTTGTTAAAGGGGTTGTCCGGGGAGCAGGGTGTAACAACGGCAATTGTTTAAAGTGTAACTAAATTTTCAGACAACTTTTAAATTTGTTGGCAGTATTTGTGTCATAAATAAATTTTCTAATACCCTTCATTAACAAATTTTGGATCCTTTCTGTGAAATCCGGAATTTTTCACTTCTTCCCTTGTTTCTCTATTGAGAGCTGTTCCTGCCTCTTGCTAAATGTTACTGTGTACGGGAGTATGGGGCTGTGTAAGATGTAGTGAAAATTAGGGTATGGGAAAGTCACTTCAAACAGTTATATCTCAGTCATTATAAAACTTCCAAACTTGCTTTTGGTGTCATATGAAAGAGGAAATTCTCTTCTTTCATATGATAATAAATAAGTAGCAGTGCCACCTAAATTATTTTCAGAGATATCACTGGTTGAAAACAGTAGGGATTGGGATTTTTATATTTTCTCTACATCTTACACAATAACATTCTGTGTAACAATGGAAAGTGAAAAAATGCATGATTTCACATAAAGGATCCAAAATTTGTTAATAAAGTATATTACAAAAATGTATTTATGACGCAAATACTGCCAGAAAATCAAAAGTTGTCCGAAAGTTTAATTACGCTTTAAGTGTGCTTTCTAGCAGCTTTTTCATCCTACCTGTCCCCCATAGTCTAATATGTAGAAAGTAATTCAGCCTGAAAAAGAGAAGAAAACATATTTATTTACTAAGATATATTACAAACTTTCTAGTATTAACACATACTGTTCAGTTATCCAAAGTTGCTTATAACTGGAGGTACACTTTAAATGTGTTTTACACCTGAGAATCACACCAAACCAATGGACTGCTAGACCTTTTAATTTGACTGAATTTACATGTACTATTTTGGTTGAAAGTACATAAAACTGACTTCTGTAAAAGCTAGCAGGACCACAGAGGTTTTGAACATTGAATACACAAGAGCCAACATAAAGTACATTTTGGGTTCTCAAAACAATGGGCTTCCATCAGGGCTATTACTGATAATTCTGTTGGGCACATAGAGTATGGTATTTTCAGGTTCTCAAGGTGGCGTTTAATTTAAGTACTGAGCCCTCCTTATTTTGAACTTCTGCTAAGTTTTGAGAACTAGACCCCTCTGCTCTCTCTGGCTTCCCTACCAGCAGCATATTACTATGCAGTAGCATGTTTATAAGCCATCAGTTTTGGAGAGTAGAAGTAATAAATTGTCTGCATTAATCACGGCTCATTAGAATCACCTTATAATCAAGGTCACTACTTCTCTCCTCTACTGTGCCTGTACTTACTGTATTAACTTACTGAAGGGCTTGCCTCATAAAAGATGACTCCTCTTTCAGTTTGGCCAATTGCAAATATAAGGAAGGTAACAGCAAGAGAAACAGCAAAAAACTCATCTCTTAGTATAGGCTCTCTAGCCTGTGTTATTTGCACCACATTATGCTATATTATGCATCACTGAGGCCAGGTTCCTCCTGAATGGTCTTTAGTAATATTGCAGCCTAGTGGCATAGCTAGCAGACTGCCATCACCGTTGTTAACCTTGTAGGAGCATGTCAATTAATACAAAATAGTGCATAAAAATCTATTCTAGACCATATGCGACAACTTCCCCATCAGACAGACAAGAGATTTTTCCCTCTTAAAGGGGTTGTTTTATTACAGTGATCTGGAGAAAGGGGGACTAAAAGTCACCCTGCATCTTCCCTGTGAATAAAATGCCAATTCACTTGTGTGGCTGGTGCTCCAATCACTTCTATGGGGCTGCCAGAGATTGCAGGTCCGATAGCCCTATAGCAGTGAATGAAGCGTCAGTCACACAAGGAGGATGCACGGGAACCTTCAGTCCCCCAATCTCCAGCGGACCCAGAGGTTGGAGCCACAGGTATTAAAAAAAAAAAAAAAAAAAAAAACTTTCGGCACTCTCATGTAGGTAACACACTCTGATTTTATTAACAATCCAGACAAAGACGTGATGTTTGGGTCAAACTGACCTTCATCAAACATTGGATTGTAAGGAGGAATATGGAGCACTAGAAGGAAGCTGAAGTGGAGGGAGAGCCACAGGTATGTGACACTCCCCTATCCTGTGGACATAGGATAAGTATCTGTAATTGGACAACCCCTTTGAGGAAAAAATAAACAAAAAAACCCTAACACTGATAAAGTAGAATTTGTGATTTTTTTGTACAGAGCAAACTTAATAGAGAACTATATCTTGAAGTAAATGTGCAAATCACCACATTATATGAACAGTACAATTATGTGAACGTAAGTAAACTGGAACAAATCTACAGTTTTGCAGTTACATGTCATAAAATCATTCTATACTTTACATTGAAATGTACTGCAATTTCAGCTCTCCTACATATGATTAAGTCACTGATGGTTGTAACCTACTTAATGCCACAGCTCAGCTGCACTATAAAATAACAAAGGGTACTGATCCATGAAAACACAGCAGGGAATTTCGTTAACATTAGTTTGGGGATTAAATTACACTGTGGACAATGGCATTTACTATATAATAAACATGCTAGCTCACATATGGATTTGCGCATAAGTGTTAAACATAATTGATGCTTCAAGACAAAATGCTAATGTTGTAATGGTATCATTGCTGGATCTCTTCAGGTATAGTCTTTTCTAGAAAGAGTGTTTCGTAGGATATTAGGGATATGTATATATAAATGTGTATTTCATACAATATATATCTAATTTCACATGGCAAAATAATTTATTATGTGAGGTGAAAAATTTGTACGCCACCATCCATTAAATTGAGCAATCCTTCACAAACACAAAAGGTAATCACACGTAAGTCCCATTTGCATTTTCATCCAGCACTTTAAACACAAATGATAAGACATAAAGGAAGATTCAAAATGTTTTAACTGTTCCTCCACAGCATTGTGGTACAGACCCTTCTGTAGAGGCTGGAGTACTATACTCGTGTAAGTGAGAGGCAACTGGGGCACATGCAGCAGTAGTTAGATTCCATATAACTAACTCTCCCCAGTTATGAAAATATGAATAGAGATGTATATATGCAAATAACTCAGATTCACAATCTGATAGGCACTTTGTATAATAGATGGAAACGGAAATCGACATCAATCATCATCTTCACAGCGGCAAACACCTTTGGTATAGTTTTTTTTGTTTTGTTTGTTTTTTAAGATTCCATGTCATCAGAGTCTAGTGGAGGCGGTACAAAGCAAAGCACTTCATCATAGGTTAAACCTGTACATGAAAACATAAGAAAACAGTAAGTCACAAGCAAACAAAGTCATCTATTAACCAATATTCATAAAAGCCCTTACCTGTGGAAAAGCAAAACTTGTTTTCATAACTCATAAAAACATCAATAGTCAATGGGACAATTTTCAAAACCTTTTTAAAGATTCCAAAAATCCCACTCCCCCACACGCATGAAATTTATTTTCACTAAAAATGGGTATGTTCACAATGAATGTTTTGCCAGGCAGAAATAAATCTGTTTCAGTTTTTTGAAGTAGATTCTGATTTTTATTTTTAAAGCAGTTTTGGAGGAGGTTTTTGAATATATATGGTATATATTCAATACAAAAAAAAATGAAGTTTCCCTCCTGCCACAAACAAAAAAGTCTTTCTGGAAAATAATCAGGACCTGATGACGTATCTATTAGTAACCCAATAAACCAACACCACATACACCACAACATACCCATACCATGTGGTGAATACGCCACAACAAATTTAACCACTGGGCTCCTTAATACCTATAACTAACTGCACAAGGCTGGGTTCACATCTGTGCTAGAGTCTGAAGACTCCATCGCAGAATCACATGAAAATTGGTGGAGAGAAAAGTCCTGCACGGAGAACTTTTTTCTCTGCCGTTTCAGTTTTAAAATAGCGAACACCAGGAAGACCCCATTATAGTCGATGGGTCTGCCGGTATCCGTGTGTAACTGCTGTTTTAGCAATCCAGCTCTCTGTCGTTCAGGTACCCCGGGCAATCT
Organism: Leptodactylus fallax; assembly: GCA_947044405.1. Taxonomy (NCBI): domain Eukaryota; kingdom Metazoa; phylum Chordata; class Amphibia; order Anura; family Leptodactylidae; genus Leptodactylus; species Leptodactylus fallax. Next base: position 6,120,890 of record CAMRHE010000007.1, on the reverse strand, counting down.
GAATGATGGAGAACATGGCACTAGTGTGAACCTAATGTAAGCCTGCTGGTTTTAAATCACCATATGGTTAATATTCAGAAAAGCCACCTGCTGGACTCAACCTCCAAAAAATAAAAAGTTTTCAGTGTGCCATCAAAGGTGCATTGGGGCCTTGATGAGAACACTAAACCAGCCAATGCATTTTGGAAATTGTAAGTGGTTTCCTTCCTCAAGGAATACGTTTGTTTGTTTGTTTGTTTGTTTGTTTAAGTTGGAAGGGACCTCAAGGGCCATCGAGTGCAACCCCCTGCAAAAGCAGGAATTCCTAAAACATCCCAGCTATATACCTATCCAGTTTCCGCTTGAAGATTTCAATTGATGAAGAACTCACCACCTCCCGTGGCAGCCTATTCCACTCTCTCACTACCCTTACTGTTAGAAAGTTTTTCCTAATGTCTAATCTGAATCTCCTTCCCCTTAGTTTCATCCCATTACTTCTCGTGCTTCCTTCTGCTAATGAGAATAGGGTAGATCCCTCTGCACTGTGACAACCTTTCAGATATTTAAATACCGCTATTAAGTCTCCCCTTAGCCTTCTCTTCTGCAAACTAAGCAGTCCCAATTCTTTTAGCCTCTCCTCGTAGGACATGGTTTGTAGACCTTCCACCATTTTGGTTGCTCTTCTCTGGACCTGCTCCAATGAATCGATGTCTTTCTTAAACTGGGGCGCCCAGAACTGTACACAGTATTCCAGGTGGGGTCTGACCAGGGCAGAGTACAGCGGAATAATTACCTCTCTTGATCTAGCTACAATGCTCGTCTTGATACATCCTAGAATTTGGTTAGCCTTTTTAGCCACCGCACCGCACTGTTGACTCATGTTGAGTTTGCGATCTATTATTATGCCCAGATCCTTTTCCCCTGTACTCTCACTTAGTACTATTCCTCCCATACTATATATGCTTCTTGCATTTCTGTTACCCAGATGTAGAACTTTGCATTTGTCCCTGTTGAATACCATTTTGTTCACCTCAGCCCATTGTTCCAGTGTGTCTAAGTCCTTTTGGATGCACTCTCTCTCCTCTCTAGTGTTGGCCATTCCTCCTATCTTTGTATCATCTGCAAATTTTATTAGTTCCCCATTAGCCCCATCATCCAGATCATTTATAAAAATATTAAAAAGTACTGGGCCCAGGACAGAGCCCTGCGGCACCCCGCTTTTTACTTTCTTCCAGTTTGATGTATAGCCATTTAGAATTACTCGTTGTGCCCGATCATTAAGCCAATTGTGAACCCACCTCACTGATATTTTATCAAATCCATACTTGATCATTTTTTCAATAAGAATGTTATGTGATACTTTATCAAAGGCCTTACTAAAGTCAAGATATACTATGTCCACTGCATTCCCCTGGTCCAACCATTCAGTGACTTTATTATAGAAGGAAATAAGATTAGTCTGGCAAGATTTATTAGGCATAAAGCCGTGCTGGCTTTGATTAATTAAAGCCTTCCCATCCAGGTACCTAATTAAATGTTCTTTAACGATTTGTTCAAAGATTTTTCCTACTATCGAGGTCAGACTTACCGGCCTATAATTTCCTGGGTCGTCCCTATTCCCCTTTTTGTAGATGGGGACCACATTTGCCCTTTTCCAATCTAGAGGGACCACTCCTGTCTCCCATGACTTATTAAAGATTATTGCAAGGGGTTCTGTTATTTCCTCTGCTAATTCTTTTAAAACTCTAGGGTGTAAATCATCCGGTCCTGGGGACTTGGTTTCCTTAATCTTAGCTAAATGTTCTCTTACCAAACCTTCACTTATAATCAGCTTGGAGTCCTCATTCCCCTCATCACTATCACCATTAATGTTGATATTTCCATCCATTTCTTGGGAGAAGACGGATACAAAATATGAATTTAGTAACTCCACTTGCTGATCTACCATGTTAACTTTTTCACCCTTTTCGTTCTTTAGGACTCCAATGGTTTCCTTCACTTTTCTTTTGCTCTTAACATATCCCCAAAAACCTTTTACATTACTCTTAACTTCTTTTGCAAGCTTCAATTCGTATTCAGCCTTGGCTTTTTTAATGCTTATCTTGCAGAGTCTGCAAACTGCTGTATACTCTCCCTTAGATATAGCTCCCATCTTCCACTTGTTGTAAGTTTCCTTTTTCTTTTTTAGTAGGTTATGTAATTTTTTGGTCATCCATCCTGGAGTTTTTAGGTGATTCCCATTTTTCTTGCTTCTAGGTATTGTTAGTTCCTGTGCATTAATGATTTCCCTACGGAAAATTTCCCACCCCTCATGTGCATTTTTGTGCTTAAGTAATTTTCGCCATGGAATTCTACTAACCCTTACCTTTAGGCCCCTAAAATCTGCCCTACTAAAATTGAGTCTTCTAGTCTTTGTCTTCTCAGGTCTTCTTCTTCTTACAACCCCAAACTCGAGTATAGCATGGTCGCTGAATCCCAATGTCCCTGCTACCCTTAATTCCTTAACCACGTGCCGTGGTGCCTGTTCAGTAAATAGCTTTAAATCACTAAGGGAAGAAGCCTTTTGCCCTTTCTCTTTCCCTTGATGAATCTTGTCATATATTTGTTCTTTACATGTTCTTTACATCATAGGAAAAAAGTTTCACTTCTACTCCTTGTGGGTATCACCATTTGGGATAGGCCCTGATACTATGCTTAGACTCATATAATTCCAATTTACCTCCAATAAACTACCCAACTGAATCATAAACCACTGCATAGGCAACAGTTAAAATCCAACTCTATTTTTACAGAGTACCTTTCGCCACCTCCACCAACCCCAGTTCTTAGCATCTGTTAATAGGTGCTGCTCCACTGATTCTGACGCAGTTTGAATTTTTTTTTCTCTAGCTCCACCATTGCCGAGCAAACTTAGATAGCACATCAGGCATTTAAATAATCCAACTCTAAAAAACATAAATATGTACTACAAACATCTCTAAAAGGCAAATAGCTCCACGTTGTCAATGCTGTAGAATTTAGATCCCTCCATTTTCATATTCTGTTTCTCTGTATAGGGAAGAAACCCCAAGAGATATAATAATATTTATCAAATGGTCCCACAATCTTATATAAAGGGATCGTTATGTAAGACCAACATAAGCTTTCTTACACTGGCATTTTAATAGCAGCAGATGTTCCACAATTAAATGATAAGCAATATAAAATTTTACAGAAACCTTCCCATTCTCAATTTGACAGATTGTGTGTCAGGATTTCTGACTCAACATTCTACAGATTCTACATCTCCCACATGGATAAAGAAAAAAAAGGAAAAAAAAAAAGTGATTTTCTAAACAAACTTATGTTGAGGCATCACTTCACCAAAGACCTTATCCTGACGTAAGACTGCCCCATGTCTCTTCACAATCTTTTTCTAAATATTTCTGGATTCATTATATTTGGTTATAATCGAAATGTTAAATATCTCCCCCTTTACCATTTAAGAAACATGCTCCTTTTTGATCAAATCTTCCATCTGCACGTGTTTTCACTACCTGCTTAGTACTCTGTATTTATTCCCACTTATAACCAACGCTTCACTAGCAACTGTTGTTCTAAGGGTCTTGCCTCTCTGACATCACTAATCCTATTGCAATTCTGATGCACCCTCATAAATTGCCCCTTATGTTTGTTATTCAGCCAAACAGGAAGTTGACAACGCATTAAATTAAACTATTAGACTATCAATTTTCAATAACGTTTACTATAATGTTGGATAAGAAAAAAAAATAAAATCATTAGTCTGCAATTTTCCCAATCCTATATAGAAATTACATAATCGATAAATCGGCACCAGAGAACCAGACCTGCTTGAATCTCCAACTCTTGTCCCCGCTGCCTCTATACACTCTGTACAGCTTTGCATTCCATTATATTACATTATAGTATGTATAGTAGTATTACCTATACATTATAATGTAAGTTACAATGATAGGGGATGTTCACATTACCATTATGAATATCCATTGCTTTCATTTGTCATAGGATAAGAGCAACGGAAATTAATGGTAGTAAAATGACGGATGCAGACAGAGTCCCTTCTGCCTGTGTCCGTTCCCATTAACTATAATGCAAAAAACGTGACTGAAGCTTTCTTCCATCATGTGTGTGTAATTTTGTAACACAAGAACAAGTACCTGCAAGACTTATTTTTCTTTTAGAAAAGTATAAAAATACATGACGGAAAAAGGGGTAGATTTTATACATGGGGGTAGATGCAGACGGACCCCAGAAAGAGCTGGCTCCATCTGCATCAGTTGTTCATGCCCGTTGCTATCATTCTATGACGGATGAGAGCAACAGACATAAATTACTTCTGGACCACCCAAAGACATCTGTATGGTCCACTCTTAACTCTGCAAGGACGTACCTATATGAGCACTGTATACACAACTATGGGATCCACAATTATGCGACTTCCCTCTGATCCAGCGGCGACGTCATCCGCTGAGGAACAGAGATTTTAAAGGCTGCTGGGTCAGATCAGCTCTGCAGTTATGATCAGGAGGTTGTATTCCTCAGAAATCAGCCAAAAAAAAAAAAGTACTGTTAAGATGACTGGTGATGGCTCATATAGCTTTATTTATGTGTAATGAAAATAACCTCTGCTACCTCTTGTGTCACCCTCTACCTCATAGATTGTAATATTATTATTATTATGCCCCCCAAAGATCTAGTATGACCTTATAGGGGGCAGAATGTAAAAAAAAAAAAAAAAGGCAAAGTAATAATAATAATAAAAAAAAAAAATTAAAACCACACTCGTATCACAGATTCTAGCCACAGCAATACAACATTACATAAAAATTATCGTAATGGAAAGGGAAGACCATTTTAAAAGGTTTTTTAGTAGCACTTTGTGCTTTTAAAAAAAATATATGTGAAAAATAGACACATCTTCCCTTCTCTTTTGCTTACATTTTCCTGTACATATGCAAAAATAAAAATAACATAGAAATAAAGCCCTATGTGTCACTGAATAAAGATGCAAAAAATTGAATAACCCTAGTGAAAAAAAAAAAAGTTTTAGCCCTCAAAACCGCAAGTACAAAAAAACCCAAAAATGCGTGCGGTCTTGAACTAGGGAAAATAGTTCAGTATTGAAGTGGCTAAACAACAGAAGTGCGAACCACCCTAATATAATTTAACACCCTAACCTGTAATATAACAGAGTAATAGGACCTATACATTATAATGTAATCTGATATATTATATAATGGAAGTATATTATATAATGGGAAGTATAGCAGGGAAAAAAAATAAACATTAACCACTTTAGTACCAGGCCGATTTCTCTGGTTCAGGACCAGATACATTTTTGTTTTTTTCGTATATGCAATTTTTAGGACTATAACATTTTTATAATTTGGGTTATTCAACTAATTTTTGCCTCTTTTTTCAGTGACACATAGGGCTTTATTTTTGCTTTATTTTTATGTTTGCATGTTTTTATTTTCTTATTATATCCGGGAAAATCTAAGCAAAAGAGGGAAATCGTCTCTCTTTTTGTCTGGGGGCATATGAACACACTTATTTTTGTGCGGTAGGCTGATTTCCCTTGTAACTGGGGCTGATACCTATAGCTCCAGTTACAGGAGGAATACAGCCTTGCTTAAAACTGCAAGGACGTACATGTACGTCCTTGTAGAACAAGAGAGCCACTACCCGGACGTATATATGTGTGGCCTGGAAGTGGTTAAGTTATATGAGCCCAAAGAACAGATTACATAAAAATAAATAAATAAAACAAATATGTAACCTTTCTTTTCCAACACTGGTGGTGAGCTCACTGTCAGTTTCTTGTTAAGTGGGCGTGGCTACCTGCCCCATGCAACAGCCTGAAGGTTCTTTTCTTTCAAAATGGTCTATAGCAATTCAAACTTTACTGCAATCTACCTGCCAGCATCTTTCTCATGTGACATCAAAGGGGCAGGTTTTCCAGGTCCTTGTGTGCAGAACTTTATTTTTTATTGAAGAAATAAACACTTTTTAGGCACACCTATAACATCTTGGTCCATATGCCATCTGTTATTACAGATACATAATAGATGGCATATGGATCCATTAATTTCTATCGCCCCATACACACATCCATAGTTTTTATCTGTTTGGGGAACATGGGACTAACCCTTGCAGCTCGGTCCACCTATGTAACCCCTTTCCGCCGGTGAAATTTTTTTGATTTTAGTTTTTGACTCCCGCCTTCCAAACCCCATAAAATTTTAATTTTTCCGTTCACACAACCATATGAGGGCTTAATATTTGTGTACAAATTGTTCTTCATGATGGTACCATTTATTAATCTGTACAATGTACTTTGATGCTGGAAATTAGAGAAAAATGCATTTGTGCAACTTTCTTATGAGCTTCGTTTTTACGACGTTCACTCTGCAGCCAAAATGACGTCACCTGTATTCTATTTTTCGGAACGATTCCAGGCATACCAAATTTATATACCACCAATGAAAAAATCCTTACTTCAGAACAAGTTGACTGGACTCAAGGGTGCATGATATAATTACTCCCAACAATATAAAAGTTTCCAGCATTCAACGAAGAAAAATCAAAATAATAAAAATGAACTTTTAACCCAGTGTTTTTTTTTTTAAAAGTAATATGGGGTTGGAGTAATCCAATCATCGGTGACTTACGCGTTTCAGGGCAAGCTGCCCCTTACACTAAGCACACCATGAGTCAGACACAAACTGAATTTAAAAACAAGATAAATGGACCACACTCTCACATGTTAACCCTTAAGTTGTCGAATCAATACAAACTCGGGTAAACAATCACAAACATAAATACATATATAAATCTAAAATGTATTACAAAACATATCCAAAATAGACATTTTGTAACAGAACATATATGTGATCTAACCAACTCAGAACCGACATTGATATACAGTAGATAAAAAACACCACCATATTTCCCCATAACATATCGGTACAAAAAAGACCAGGTGAAATTAGTATCGAACATGTCACCAATTTTTTAAGTAAATATATTTCTAAAGGTGACAGTACGGCGGATGTCGTGTGTTTAAATATGGCGGCCGCTCGGGAGCTGAACGTCCGCCATAGCCGCTGGGTCTCTGCTGTTTTATTCAAAGCTGACCGAGGAGCCATTTACCGGCGGTGCTCGGGCGCTGCCATTTTTCCGGGGATCGCCGGCACAATCTGCTTACTTCCAGTGCATAAAGATCAGTCCACGGTCATCCTACTGCTCTAGGCTACCTTATCGCTCTAAAATTTGCCTATTTTTTTTTTTTTTTTTTTTTTTTCACATCTCTCTCTCTTGCTTTTAATCTCCTCTGAATACAGTGGAGAAAAAAAAGTATTTAGTCAGCCACCAATTGTGAAAGTTCTTCCACTTAAAAAAGATGAGAGAGGCCTTCAACTGACATCATAGGTAGACCTCAACTATGAGAGACAAAATGAGAAAACAAATCCAGAAAATCACAGTGTCTGATTTTTAAAGAATTTATTTGCAAATTATGGTGGAAAATAAGTATTTGGTCACTTACAAACAATCAAGATTTCTGGCTCTCACAGATCTGTAACTTCTTCTTTAAGAGGCTCCTCTGTCCTCCACTCATTACCTGTAGTAATGGCACCTGTTTGAAATTGTTATCCGTATAAAAGACACCTGTCCACAACCTCAAACAGTCAGACTCCAAACTCCACTATGGTGAAGACTAAAGAGCTGTGGAAGGACACCAGAAACAAAATTGTAGACCTGCACCAGGCTGGGAAGACTGAATATGCAATAGGCAAGCAGCTTGGTATGAAGAAATCAACTGTGGGAGCAATAATTAGAAAATGAGTGACATACAAGACCACCGATAATCTCCCTCAATCAGGGGCTCCACACAAGATCTCACCCCGTGAGGTCAAAATGATCACAAGATGGTGAGCAAAAATCCCAGAACCACACGGAAGGACCTAGTGATTGACCTGCAGAAAGCTGGGACTAACGTAACAAAGGTTACCGTCAGTAACACACTACGCCGCCAGGGACTCAGATCCTGCAGTACCAGACGTGTCCCCATGCTTAAGCCTGTACATATCCGGGCCCGTCTGATTTGCTAGAGAGCATTTGGAAGATCCCGAAGAGTATTGGGAGAATGTCATATGGTCAGATGAAACCAAAGTAGAACTGTTTGGTAGAAACACAACTCGTCGTGTTTGGAGGAGAGTGAATGCTGAGTTGCATTCAAAGAACACCATACCTACTGTGAAGCATGGGGGTGGCAACATCATGCTTTGGGGCTGTTTCTCTGCAAAAAAACCAGGACGACTGATCCGTGTACATGAAAGAATGAATAGGGCCATGTTTCTGAGATTTTGAGTGCAAACCTCCTTCCATCAGCAAGGGCATTGAAGATGGGTCTTTCAGCATCACAATGATCCCAAGCACACTGCCAGAGCAACGAAGGAGTGGTTTCGTAAGAAGCATTTCAAGGTCCTGGAGTGGCCTAGCGAGTCTCCAGATCTCAACCCCATAGAAAACCTTTGGAGGGAGTTGAAAATCCGTGTTGCCCAGCGACAGCCCCAAAACATCACTGCTCTAGAGGAGATCTGCATGGAGGAATGGGCCAACATACCAGCAACAGTGTGTGCCAACCTTGTGAAGGCTTACAGAAAACCTTTGACCTCTGTCATCGCCAACAAAGGATATATAACAAAGTATTGTGATGAACTTTTGTTATTGACCAAATACATATTTTCCACCATAATTTGCAAATAAATTCTTTAAAAATCAGACAATGTGATTTTCTGGATTTGTTTTCTCATTTTGTCTCTCATAGTTGAGGTCTATCTATGATGTCAATTACAGGACTCTCTCATCTTTTTAATTGGTAGAACTTGCACAATTGGTGGCTGACTAAATACTTTTTTTCCCCACTGTACGTCTTGCTAATATTTCAATCTCTTCCAATTACATATTTTCAATTATTCAAAAAGACAGGCAATAACTGGTTTCCATAAATTTTATTTTTCCATTTTTGCAATCACAAAACACATTGCCCAAATTGAGAAATTATGGAACATCCCTTCCTTTGCAAGCTTATACAGTTTATTGTTATAGGTATTTAGGTAAGCGGCGGTTTTATTTGTTGAGCAGAACAAATCTGCTACACAAAAGTTTGCCACTGCTTTCTACTGAAATTGTTCCCTTTTTCGGTAGCCACTTTTCTTCAATAGTTCCTCCATTCTCCTGCTATTCTTGTCACTATTTTTATCCAAATTAGCCGTTGGCATGCTAACAATTGAATAAATTGGCATGACCTTTTCCGGCTCTGACCAGGTCCAATGAGGGGAGAAGTCTGTTACCACATCACCTCACATTCCTCTCTGTTCAGCAGCAGGTGAAGCAGAGCGAGAACAGGAAATCTTGGAAATCTTCTGCATAGCAAGTCTAACGCTTTATTCACAAAAACATCAAAATCATCTTTAAAATGATACCAAGATCTGGAGTGATTCGCTGGTGAAAACGTTGTTTGGCATGGAGACCACAATGCAGATCTCAATTCCTGACAATATGTTTAACAGCAGATCGCTCCAAATCTGTAAGGGCTATCATGATGATCTTGGTATCATTTTAAAGGTGAGATTCTCATCTTTATAGCCCTAACGGATCCTGAGATATGGGGCTCTAAAGTGTCCTCCCCCTACTGCCTCAGGTAGCATCTTGGACCTGTGTGAAGGAGCAGAGCTGCAGACTGCAGATACAAATTTAAATCATCATTGTCTGTACATAACCTGTATGTGACCCCAGAGGGGGGGGGGTGCATGGGCTTCTGTCCATGGTATCCCCTCTCCTATCAAAGTATACTGTACTTTAGCTCTCTGATTGTCACATAGAGAGATAATGTAACTACCCTCTGAGCCTAATCAGAGGGGTATTCTTCTGTAATACCCCTCTGAACATAACCTGAAAGTTTATTGGCGCTCTGACCTAAATGTTTACCATCATCCAAGTCACAGTGCTAAAACAGTTGCAACAAACACACAACACATACACGAAGTCATCAATAAAGTTTACATTTGACCCTATCCTGTCCATACCTGATCTTTATAGAGTAAAATACGCTGATCAACTCTAGAGATATCCGTTACAAGCTTAAATATTAGCAATAAAGATTATCACTAGAGAAGAACATATAAAACACTTCTGACAGGCGGAAAAGTTCAGATGAGTCAGATAACACATTTTCACCCATTGAATGTCATAATATAAAATCCCAGTTTTTGACAGCTTTCAGGTGGGTATAATAGCAGGTGTTTTTTGTTTTTTTTGCAAACGAAACACCTGGACTACCAGTAGTCATCAGATCTGGAATTATGGATCTGAAACACCTATCCATAATATGTGAGCAATAAAGTGGCCATGTCACACCAATCTGAAACCATCTGTTATCACATTAGTTAGGCACAGAGATAATATTCATTACAGTTACACTTTTTATAGAGGGAGAGAAAATGATATTCTTATGTAAGCCCCTCTTTAATTTGCACACACAAAATTGGTTGCCACATTTCTACGATTTTGGCGTTTAACACCTACACCTGTAAATACAGTGCCTTGCGAAAGTATTCGGCCCCCTTGAACTTTTCAACCTTTTGCCACATTTCAGGCTTCAAACGTAAGGATATAAAATTTTAATTTTTTGGTGAAGAATCAACAACAAGTGGGACACAATCGTGAAGTGGAATGAAATTTATTGGATATTTTAAACTTTTGTAAAAAATAAAAAACTGAAAAGTGGGGCGTGCCAAATTATTCGGCCCCCTTAAGTTAATACTTTGTAGCGCCACCTTTTGCTGCGATTACAGCTGCAAGTCGCTTGGGGTATGTCTCTATCAGTTTTGCACATCAAGAGACTGAAATTCTTGCCCATTCTTCCTTGGAAAACAGCTCAAGCTCAGTGAGGTTGGATGGAGAGCGTTTGTGAACAGCAGTTTTCAGCTCTTTCCACAGATTCTCGATTGGATTCAGGTCTGGACTTTGACTTGGCCATTCTACCTGGATACGTTTATTTGTGAACCATTCCATTGTAGATTTTGCTTTATGTTTGGGATCATTGTCTTGTTAGAAGATAGATCTCCGTCCCAGTCTCAGGTCTTTTGCAGACTCCAACAGGTTTTCTTCCAGAATGGTCCTGTATTTGGCTCCATCCATCTTCCCATCAATTTTAACCATCTTCCCTGTCCCTGCTGAAGAAAAGCAGGCCCAAACCATGATTCTGCCACCACCATGTTTGACAGTGGGGATGGTGTGTTCAGGGTGATGAGCTGTGTTGCTTTTACGCCAAACATATCGTTTTGCATTGTAGCCAAAAAGTTCGATTTTGGTTTCATCTGACCAGAGCACCTTCTTCCACATGTTTGGTGTGTCTCCTAGGTGGCTTGTGGCAAACTTTAAACAAGACTTTTTATGGATATCTTTGAGAAATGGCTTTCTTCTTGCCACTCTTCCATAAAGGCCAGATTTGTGCAGTATATGACTGATTGTTGTCCTATGGACAGACTCTCCCACCTCAGCTGTAGATCTCTGCAGTTCATCCAGAGTGATCATGGACCTCTTGGCTGCATCTCTGATCAGTCTTCTCCTTGTTTGAGATGAAAGTTTAGAGGGACGGCCGGGTCTTGGTAGATTTGCAGTGGTCTGATACTCCTTCCATTTCAATATGATCACTTGCACAGTGCTCCTTGGGATCTTTAAAGTTTGGGAACTCTTTTTGTATCCAAATCCGGCTTTAAACTTCTCCACAACAGTATCACGGACCTGCCTGGTGTGTTCCTTGGTCTTCATGATGCTCTCTGCGCTTTAAACAGAACCCTGAGGCTATCACAGAGCAGGTGCATTTATACGGAGACTTGATTACACACAGGTGGATGATATTTATCATCATCAGTCATTTAGGACAACATTGGATCATTCAGAGATCCTCACTAAACTTCTGGAGTGAGTTTACTGCTCTGAAAGAAAACGGGCCGAATAATATTGCACGTCCCACTTTTCAGTATTTTATTTTTTTACAAAAGTTCAAAATAACCAATAAATTTTGTTCCACTTCACAATTGTGTCTCACTTGTTGTTGATTCTTCACCAAAAAAATGAAAATTTTATATCCTTATGTTTGAAGCCTGAAATTTGGCAAAAGGTTGAAAAGTTAAAGAGGGCCGAATACTTTCGCAAGGCACTGTATGAGAGACAAAATGAGAAAATATATCTAGAAAATCACATTGTCTGATTTTTTAAGAATTTATTTGCAAATTATGGTGGAAAATAAGTATTTGGTCACCTACAAACAAGCAAGATTTCTGGCTCTCACAGACCTGTAACTTCTTCTTTAAGAGGCTCCTCTGTCCTCCACTCATTACCTGTAGTAATAGCACCTGTTTGATATTGTTATCAGTATAAAAGACACCTGTCCACAACCTCAAACAGTCACAATCCAAACTCCACTATGGTGAAGACCAAAGAGCTGTGGAAGGACACCAGAAACAAAATTGTTGACCTGCACCAGGCTGGAAAGACTGAATCTCCAATAGGCAAGCACCTTGGTGTGAAGAAACCAACTGTGGGAGCAATAATTAGAAAATGGAAGACATACAAGAACACTGATAATCTCCATTGATCAGGGGCTCCACGCAAGATCTCACCCCGTGGGATCACAAGAACGGTGAGTAAAAATCCCAGAACCACACGGGGGGACCTAGTGAATGACCTGCAGAAAGCTGGGACTAACGTAACAAAGGCTACCGTCAGTAACACACTACGCCGTCATTATCAAAATAAACCGGCATATTTTATGTATCCCCGAAATGGAAACATCCCCGAAGTGGTCGTGTGTTTTAACAGTAATGAAAAATGGACCATAATTAAAAAATTTATTTTTTTTAGAATTAAACCACAGAGGTTGGATCAAAGTTAAAAAAGGTTCCACATATATTCCATTTCAATGACCCATAAACTGTGCCACTAGAGACACAAACAACATAAATGTAGGGCTCAGAGTGGAAGAAACTCAATTTGGGGAACAGATTTTGCTGGATTACTGCATTTACAGAAATGCATTTTTTTGGAGTGTACACCTCGGAAAACTTGGAGTTAAGACAGATTTTAAACAGACAGTTGAATGTGGAGGTACCACTGCAATTAAAAAGCCTAGATTGCTTTAAAATGAGTCTAGAACATTGCTATGCGTTAAATTGGGGTTTTGTACGAAATATCCTCACTCCAGTATTGTCTATCTCTGGCTTTTTCACAACATACATTTGCAACACAAGGCCCTAAAACATCATCTCCAATTCATACGCATGGGTCTATTTAGAAGATGATCAGTAGATATTAATGATACAGTACGTCACTCAGTATTATCGTCAGAAGAAGGTGCTCAGAGAGGATCTCACATCTGTTTAATCCTAAAGAGATGAAACTCCGGCACACAATTGGAAATGGTTAATCACTAACTTTATTATATTCGTCAATGCCATGAGAGTGTTTTTGGTCACAATACATCAGTCATCAGATATATAGGAGGAAATGGAGTAGCATGTTGAAGGAGGCAAGAGAAATGCTGTGTTTTTACTTAGAAAATGATAACATGGGGCTTTGAACTAAAAACCTTTGAGTGTACAGTACAGACCAAAAGTTTGGACATACCTTTTCATTCCAAGAGTTTTCTGTATTTTCATGACTATAAAAATTGTAGATTCACACTGAAGGCATCAAAACTATGAATGTGGAATTATATACTTAACAAAAAAGTGTGAAACAACTGAAAATATGTCTTATATTCTAGGTTCTTCAAAGTAGCCACCTTTTGCTTTGATTACTGCTTTGCACACTCTTGGCATTCTCTTGATGAGCTTCAAGAGGTAGTCACCTGAAATGGTTTTCACTTCACAGGTGTGCCCTGTCAGGTTTAATAAGTGGGATTTCTTGCCTTATAAATGGGGTTGGGACCATCAGTTGTGTTGTTCAGAAGTCAGGTGGATACACAGCTGATAGTCCTACTGAATGGAGTGTTAGAATTTGTATTATGGGAAGAAAAAGCATCTAAGTAAAGAAAAACCAGTGGCCATCATTACTTTAAGAAATGAAGGTCAGTCAGTCCGAAAAATTGGGAAAACTTTGAAAGTGTCCCCAAGTGCAGTGGCCAAAACCATCAAGCACTACAAAGAAACTGGCTCACATGAGGACCGCCCCAGGAAAGGAAGACCAAGAATCACCTCTGCTGCGGTGGATAAGTTCATCCGAGTCACCAGCCTCAAAAATCGCAGGTTAACAGCAGCTCAGATTAGAGACCAGGTCAATGCCACACAGAGTTCTAGCAGCAGACACATCTCTACAACAACTGTTAAGAGGAGACTGTGTGCAGCAGGCCTTCATGGTAAAATAGCTGCTAGGAAACCACTGCTAAGGACAGGCAACAAGCAGAAGAGACTTGTTTGGGCTAAAGAACACAAGGAATGGACATTAGACCTGTGGAAATCTGTGCTTTGGTCTGATGAGTCCAAATTTGAGATCTTTGGTTCCAACCACTGTGTCTTTGTCCGACGCAGAAAAGGTGAACGAATGGACTCTACATGCCTGGTTCCCACCATTAAGTATGGAGGAGGGGGTGTGATGGTGTTGGGGTGCTTTGCTGGTGACACTGTTGGGGATTTATTCAAAATTGAAGGAATACTGAACTAGCATGGTTACCACAGCATCTTGCAGCGGCATGCTATAACATCCGGTTTGCGTTTAGTTGGACCATCATTTATTTTTCAACAGGACAATGACCCCAAACACACCTCCAGACTGTGTAAGGGCTATTTGACCAAGAAGGAGAGTGATGGGCTGCTACGCCAGACGACCAGGCCTCCACAGTCACCAGACCTGAACCCAATCGAGATGGTTTGGGGTGAGCTGGACCGCAGAGTGAAGGCAAAAGGGCCAACAAGTGCTAAGCATCTCTGAGAACTCCTTCAAGACTGTTGGAAGACCATTTCAGGTGACTATCTCTTGAAGCTCATCAAGAGAATGCCAAGAGTGTGCAAAGCAGTAATCAAAGCAAAAGGTGGCTACGTTGAAGAACCTAGAATATAAGACATATTTTCAGTTGTTTCACACTTTTTTGTTAAGTATATAATTCCACATGTGTTAATTCATAGTTTTGATGCCTTCAGTGTGAATCTACAATTTTTATAGTCATGAAAATACAGAAAACTCTTGGAATGAGAAGGTGTGTCCAAACTTTTGGTCTGTACTGTATATTAAATAGTCTGGGAAAATATCTGACCCTTCAAGAATGGTGGGTTAACATATAATACTAATTTTCATTTTGCCTTTAGACAACAAGTAAACCCACAATTTCCCATTCAAGAAAACTACTAATACGTAGCTTTCATTATCTAAAATACTGTAAGCTATTTTAAAATTTAACAGACTGCACTGACAATAAAGATATTGTCCTATAATAGGGCAATATATATATATATATATATATATATATATATAAAAATGATTATAAGGAAAGTAAGCCTAAATAGGTTATCACAGTAACCGCACCAAATCATAGGAGTCTGTATGGATGTATAAATCCATTAAGGGACATAAGTATTCAAACTTCAATTCACATATACTTCTTAACGACGATTCTAAGCCCTATAGTAATTATAGCTGGTGAGTAATATGTCTATATAACCAGCAGTGCCTGCAGGATCACCAATGGGTATACTACTTCCTTCTTAAGAATTGCGGTGCAAAGCTGAAAAGAAATATCTAAACACCCTCCCGACATGATTCGCCCCCAACACTGGCGTCATCAAGGACATAAGGTAAGACGCCATAGCTCACCAAACCAGTCACTTTTTAGGGCTGATTTGATCACTCACAATACCAGAATAACACTCATAGCCCAATAGAAACAGCACTCTTTGACAGACACACAAATAAAGCCAATCAGAGCTCCTACATACACCAAGTGACAAGGATCTCTCACCAAGCAAAACCGCCTATGTTATCAGCCAAAAAGAGACAGACGCGCGAGAATGTGCAGCAAGCATATTGTCATACTTAGACTATATCAGAGCCTTGTAAGTCTTATCGCGCAAGCGCCGCATAGCGCCTGCGTATTACGTCTCTGCAAAGACAAATTTATCCTGTTACGACTTCCCAGCCAGTGCGCATGTGCGGCCTCGTGCCTGCGCACTGGCTGCTAATGAAAACAGACATGCATAGCGGGATAGAGATATTATATGCGTACGTATGACGATCCTTGTACAGTCAAAATTAACGATTTATTCACTGTCACCAATGAGCATTGCTTAACAAATAGTTAGAAAAACTGTTGAATCAGTACAATGTAAGTAGATAAATCAAGACGGGAAGATGGAATGAGCATTTAGTATATTGCTGTTAATCATATTAAGGCTATTTCTCTAGCATTGTGATCAATCATAAACCCCATGTAAGTTATATTATTACATGTGTCAATCAATAACTCATCATAATCAGATAATAATAAAGGAGTTATGGATGCCCACATCATAATGTTAATTATATCATATCAAGAATATTCTATCATCATAAAAAGGCAGCTAAAGTGAAACCTCCATTTAAAACCATGTGGACTTCTACCCAATTTCTTAATCCACCATGCCTCTTTCTGCAGTAAGTTTTTTTTTATTTAAAACGCCTCCTCTAGGTCCCAGATGTACGGCATGTGATCAACTGGCTAATATCATAATCTTGGTTACCAACTGGGTTGAATAAAGTTTTCAATTTAGGAAGAAAATTTGCAGTCGCCGCATGGGAAAGACCCCACAGTGGAGGATCTAAGCCATTTTTTATCAGGTTTCTACAGTCTTTGGTAGTGGCTGTGTACTAATGTCTCTCCATTATTTTTTTTCATCTTCAATAAGTAATGTTAGGTCTGTCAGTAATAACCTTCTTAAAATCATTATCTGCGAACAATAAAGGCCGATATTTTTTTTAGAATGTTATAAACTGCTTGATGACGAGTGTCAAAAGTACCTATACATCTAATTACTGACTGCATTTGTTGTTTATCAATAGATAAGATTGTGCTGTATTTTTCGCTCTCCTAAAGACTCTGTGAAGCACTTTTTTTTTGGGTTAACCTTGAGCTCTAAACCATTTATAAAGAAACTTAATCCTCATTAGCACAATTGTGGAGTACTCGCAGATATTGCCCCACTGGTATGCCTTTCTTTAAAGCCGGAGGATGGAAACTATTCCAGTTCAATAACGCATTGATTGCTAATAGCTTTATATATATATATATATATATATATATATATCAGTGGAGATGCTGCCATCAGGCTCCATGGTAATCCATAAATAAAAAAAGTAATGGTGGAGTCATGGATTTAATTATGATTTCATTATCATTCAAAATGGATACAAAGCAGTTTATGACATTCTAAAAAAAAATACTACCCTTTATTGTTGGCGGATAATGATTTCACGCCTTTACCCCAGTGGCTTTTTTATATTTTCATTTTTGACTCCTCGCCTTCCAAACCCCATAACTTTTTTATATTTCCATTCACAGTCTCATATGGGGCTTAATGTCTGCGGGACAAATTGTTCTTCATAATGGTGCCATTTGTTATTCTGTACAATATACTGGGAAGCTGGAAAAAAATTCAGAATAGGGTAGAATTGGAGAAAAAGTGCATTTGTGCGACTTTCTTACACACTTCATTTTTATGGCGTTCACTCTGCAGCGAAAATGACAAGTCCTCTGTATTCTGTTTCGGTACGACTCTGTAGATACCAAATTTATATAGTTTTATTTACATTTTAATCCCTTAACAAAAATCTAAAACTTTGCAAAAAAAAATATTTTTCTGAAAAAGTTTCCATATTCTGATCCATAACTTTTATATATTTCTGTGTATGGGGATGCATAGGATGTCTTTTTTTGCAGGGCCAGGTGTATTTTTCAGTTATACCATTTTGGAGAGTGTATACTACTTTGATCAATTTTTATTCAAATTTTTATCAAAGGTGAAAGAGCGACATCTGCCATACTATCATTTGTTTATCTGATTTGAAGAGGTATTGATTATGACACATGTAATAATATAACTTTACAACAGCCCTTTTGGGGTTTTATGATTGATCTCAATGCTAGAGAAATAGAATTAATATGATTAATAGCAATATACTAAATGCTTCTTACATCTTTGTAGAGACGTAATACAGAGGCGCTAGAGTGTTATTCTGGTATTGTGAGTAATTAAATCAGTCCTATAAAGTGACCGGTTTTGTGAGCTATGGCATCTTACCTTATGTCCTTGATGACGCCAGTGTTGGGGGCGAATCATGTCGGGAGGGTGTTAGATTTTTCTTTTTAGCTTTGCACCGCAATCCTTATGACCACGAAAGTGGTATACCCAGTGGTGATCCTGAAGGCACTGCTGGTTATATAGACATATTACTCATCAGCTATAATTACTACAGGGCTTAGAATCGTCATTAAAAATTATATGTGATTTGAAGATTGAATACTTATATCCCTTAATGGAAATATACATCCATACAGACTCCTATGATTTGGAGCGGTTACTGTGATAACCTAATTAGGCTTGCTTGCCTTCTTATAATCTTTTCTCACATATATATTGGCATAATTGCCCTATTATTGGACAATATCTTTAACCCCTTCCCACTCTATAGTTAAGGCTCAATGCTTAATAGTACGGCGTAGTAATGCCGCGGGCACACGTATTTTGGTCACTTTGCTTTCTCTAAAAAATAACAAAAAGTGATCAAAAAGTCATACATACCTTGGTACCAATAAAAATTACAACTTGTCCCGCAAATTAAGAGCTCTTCCATAGCTCTGTCAACAGTACAGTAAAAAAAAAGTTATTGGTGACAGAATAGTGAACCCAAGAAAATCGTTCATTTTCAAAAAGTGACATGTTATTTGTAAAAGCGGTAAAACATAATTAAAACCAATATACATATGGTATCGCCAAAACAAAATGCAAAAAATTATAGAATTGTGTGTTATTTCACATGGACCCCCAAAAACATAAATAAAAGTTAATCAAAACACAGGTACCCCAAAATGGCGACAAATGAAAGTACAACTCGTCACACAATATTTTAAAAATTTCTTGTATTACACCATGTCTGAAGAAGATCAAATATAACTCAGTTAGCCTCTAAAAGGTATTGCCTGATTTCTTTACTCTTCCACTATGTTGAAAGAAAAATAAAAAAAGTTAAGAAATTTGGAAGACTGGGAGGGAAAATATGAAAAAAAGTCGCCGAGTATTGACGTACACTACCCTGCGTCTTTAAAGAGTTAATATCGGTGCAGTTTGTTAAATTTTAAACTAGCATACGGTATTTTAGATAATTTACGGTATTTTAGATAATTTAGATTGTTATTAATAGCTATTATTTAGGAGTAGTCTTATTCTTGAATTGCGGGTTTACTTGTTGACCAAAGGCAAAATGAGAATTAAATTAGTCTGGGCCACTATTAAATAGGCACTCTTGTTTCAACAAACAGTGAATAAATGAATAGACCAGATGATCATAAGAAACTTTGTTGTATATCTTACCATAGAGAAATGCCTCTTTCTGCTTTCATCAGGCTGTTACCCTGCCTCTATTTCCTGTGCAAAAACAACTTTCACTGTGGATAGGCCTCAATAGACTTACTCAGAGTGCAATACAGTAGTGTGTGTGTGTGTGTGTGTGTGTGTGTGTGTGTGTGTGGGAGGGGGGGTGGTGGGCAGGGAGGCTTTAACAAAAAAATAAATTAATATTTCAAAATTCAAATACAAAAATATATAAAAATGCAACCCCCTTTCTCTAGATCTCAAATAAAGGTAAATAAACAAATAAACTATGCATCCCCAAATCTGAAAACGCCTTGTCTACAAACATATAAAAATATTTTACCCTACAGCAAACGCCATAATGGGACAGAAAAAAAATATGTAAATGACCAAATCACCATTTTTTCACCTCTAATAAAAAAAAAAAAATTATATAAAAAGCAATCAAAGGAACACACATTCTCCAAAAAAGTATATCTAAAAAGTATATTTGGTGTTGCAAAAAGAGACGCCCTATAGCGACTCTAAGAATTTTTTTTTTTTGCATTTTTTAAAAGGGGTTAAAAAACATAAAAAAAAAACAACCTTAAAAATCCCTGGAATTGTGCTGCCCCACGTCATTTTTGCTGCACAGTGAATGCCGTAAAAACGAAGCTTGGAGGAAAGTCGCGCAAACTCAGTTTTTCTTCAATTTCACGCCATTCTGAATGATTAAACGTTACCATTACAAAGCACAATTTGTCCCCCAAACATTAAGCCCTCATATGGCTCTGTGAATGTGAAAATTTTCAAAGTTATGGCTCTTGGAAGATTGCGAATCAAACACAAAAATCTAAAAATGCCTGCAGCTGGAAGGGGTTAATTACAGTGACATGTTTTTAGTGTAAAATTGCTATGCTTGACCAGTTAAAGTTAACTGTTAATGGCAACACATATTGAGCGCTGTAACACCAAATTTACTTCTACTAAGAAATGGTCTGGGCAGAGGCAGGAGTGTGTAATTAAGGTGCTACCTGTGTCTGGATGACGAACTAGGAAACTGTGGGAGATATTCTTGCTTGTCGATGGATCAAACAATCTTTTCTACTGCTGCTCTGTCTGGGTCTTCTGAATTCTGTTCGCCATGTGTGCATACCCTCACAAAACTGCTTCCAACACGACCTAACATCGAGGTCAGAGCGACATAGAGTGTGGGCAACTTGTCAAAACAACCATCTCTAAGTCCAATGATGCGACCTCCATATCTAAGTCTATCAACTGGGCAAAACATCTTCCAAGTACATTGTAGAGGCTTATCTAGCATTCAACAATCTCTCACCAAGAGCTACACTACTCACATGTAGCCTCTAGAGCAGGGATACTCCCATACTGTGGCTGCCAGTTGTCTAGACCCTTTCCTCCTGGTCCTTTCATTATCACAGTGGTCAGGAGAAACCCCCACTACTGACCTCCCCTAAACCCTCATGCCTTACAATAGTGGTAGCAGGAATCGATAATCGCTTCTGTGCAGAAAAACCTCTGAGCAGGCAGCAGGGTCAACCCCTGCTGCCACTATTGTAAAGCATCAGGGTTTAGGAACAGCGGTCAGGAGTGAGTGTTTCTCCTGACTGCTGTTACTGCCCATTCTTTGTGGGAATACTCAAGAGCATTATATTGTGTGGGGGGTAGTAAAAGAGAGTTATACTGTGTGTGTGTGTGTGTATGGGGAAGGGGTTTTGGGGGCACTAAGGATTATTATATTTGTGTTGGGTCAGCAAAAGTTCATTATTCAAAGGGGAGGTAACAAATGTGCCAATATACTGTTTGGGGTCACTAATGCCCCCCATACACAATATTATGCCGTCCACACAGTATAAGGCTTCTTCATACCCGTCACACAGTATGACACCATGTTAGTGCCTACCTACAATGAATAATGCCATGTTAGTGCCCACATACACAGAATAATGCCATCCACACAGTATGCCACGTTAGTACATCCCCACACAGTACAATAAGTTTCTTTGTGCCCCACACACCGTATAATGGCACCCCACAGTATAATGCTTCACTACTGCCCCTACACAGTATAAAGCTCCTTAGTGTTCCAAACACAGCATGTCGTCACATTAGTTTCTCCCCACAGAGGATAATTCTATGTTAATGCTCGCTCACTAGTTAGTGACATTGTTACTTCTAATCCATTTGACCACCAGGGAAGGTTAAATTAGTATGAAATATTTTTTCCTAATTTTTCTTGTCTAATCCTGGGGTACGTTTTATAGTGAGATGCATCTTATCGTCTGAAAAATACTGGACATGTTCAGCCAGTGGCGTAATTAGTGTCTTCTGGGCCCCGATGCAAATTTTTGTCCGGGGCCCCCTCCCTAGAGCGAATTCTTGATAGTGGCGGTTACAGGTGCTGCAGTGATATCTCTGATACTTGAAAGGGATACAGCTTTAGTACCCACAACTGCAGTTATCAAGAATACGGTGAGTGAGCCTGGCATGTAAAAAATACTGGGACAGTATTATGTGCTCCACAGCGGCCCCCCACACAGCATTATGCGCTCCACAGTGGCCGACCACATAGCATTATATGCCCACAGTGGCCCCCACAGAGTATTATGAGATCCCAAGACCCATCCTAGAGCCGGTTCTATTATTATACTTTGGGGTCTCCTCAGACCCCAGAGTATAATAAGTAGAGGCCCAGGAAAAGTGATTAA
Source organism: Leptodactylus fallax (assembly GCA_947044405.1). NCBI lineage: Eukaryota > Metazoa > Chordata > Amphibia > Anura > Leptodactylidae > Leptodactylus > Leptodactylus fallax. The sequence goes on along the minus strand of CAMRHE010000007.1, from coordinate 6,098,557 downwards.
AAATAACAAACACTTATACTCATCTTGCCTCACCTCTCGCTCCTTCTGACTGACATCTTCCTGCATCCTCTTCAGTCTGGCGACTGAGGTCCTTCGCTCCAGACATCACTGCTGGGGCCTGTGATTGGGAATCAGCGGTCACGTGGGGGCGAGTTACCTCCGAAACCGGCCAGAAGAGCCCCGGAGTGGATGGTAAGCCCAGGACAGGCGAGTATAAATATTTTTATTTTTTTATTTTTAGTCACCTACCCTGGGCTGGCATCAACTGGAAAGAGGCCCGGCCATTTCCACTTGGCCGCGGGCCCTGTACCCCTCTGGGCCCGGTTGCATCACCTGCAACTACGATCATTATGTCACTATGATCAGCTACTGTTCAGCTTGGACCTTCACCTGATGGCAGACCCCCAACAGTGGACCTCTTCTATACGTAGAGTTTTTATTGAGCAGTGAGGGAAGAAATTTTACACTCGTGGTAAGACACAATGACTAATCAAACCACACCTGAAATTATTTAAATATTTACCCAAGACTTAACCGAAGAGCTTTGCAGCAATCCATCACTTCTATTTGGGTATGTTATTTTATTTGTCAACAAGTGTACTTTACATGAATCATACTCATTTATATTTGTACTATACAGTATATACCTGACCCTCCCTTGCTTTCAACAGTTATTAATTTAGAAGGAAACCCAGTAATAAGAAGTGGAGAAAGGATAACATTTAGGGTCATAATTATTACCCTGAGTGAAGCAGCTGCGAAAGATCATCTGGCTCAGCAAGTTCATTCATTCTGTGGACAGTCTAATAATTTCATTGTGAACTGTGCAGGGCTCCTTATGCTCTTTGAAGCAGCTGCCTGAAAATTGAACACTTGTTGGAAACCAGATTCAACCTTTTGTAAATACTTACTTTTCCATTCTTCAATATCAAGCTCACGGCTCTCAAAGCTTTGGTCATAAGGGTCAGCTACAGGTTCATCATCTGGATCATGGTACTGGGCAAAATAGGGATGGGCTAAAGCCTCTGTTGCAGTAATCCTCTTGTCAGTGTCCAAAACAAGCATTTTCTCAAGTAAATCTACAGCTGAGAAGAAAAGTAAGTGTGTTTAGTAATATCTAGAAACTGTGAAATCTTCAGTTATTGACTGTTATGAATTATGTACACACGTGGACAAAATTGTTGGTACCCCTTGTGTAATGAAAGAAAAACCCACAATGGTCACAGAAATAACTTGAATCTAACAAAAGTAATAATATATAAAAATTTTATGAAAATGAACAAATGAAATTCAGACATTGCTTTTCAACCATGCTTCAGCAGAATTTAAAAAAAAAGAAAACTCATGAAACAGGCCTGGACAGAAATGATGGTACCCTTAATATTTTGTTGCACAACCTTTTGAGGCAATCACTGCAATCAAACGATTCCTGTAACTGTCAATGAGACTTTTGCACCTCTCAACAGGTATTTCGGCCCACTCCTCATTAGCAAACTGCTCCAGTTGTCTCGGGTTTGAAGGGTGCCTTTTCCAGACGGCATGTTTCAGCTCCTTCCAAAGATGCTCAATAGGATTTAGGTCAGGGCTCATAGAAGGCCACTTCAGAATAATCCAATGTTTTCCTCTTAGCCATTCTTGGGTGTTTTTAGCTCTGTGTTTTGGGTCATTATCCTGTTGCAAGACCCATGACCTGTGACTGAGACCAAACTTTCTGACACTGGGCAGCACATTTCTCTCTAGAATCCCTTGATAGTCTTGAGATTTCATTGTACCCTGCACAGATTCAAGATACCCTGTGCCAGATGCAGCAAAGCAGGTCCAGAACATAACAGAGCCTCCTCCATGTTTCACAGTAGGGACAGTGTTCTTTTCAAGATATGCTCCATTTTTCCGTCTGTGAACATAGAGCTGATGTGCCTTGCCAAAAATTTTGATTTTTGTCTCATCTGTTCATAGGACAGAAGCTTTGTGGCTTGTCAACATGTATTTTGGCAAATACAGTCTGGCTTTTTTATGATTTGTTTTCAACAATGGTGTCCCCTCCTTGGTCGCCTCCCATGAAGTCCACTTTGGCTCAAACAACGATTCTGTTTTTTTTAAAAACAGAATTTTTTAAAAAAGAAAACATTTCCAGAAATAAATAATGTGACCAAAGGGACATGTTAAATCAAGGTGTGTCCACTAATTAGCATCACAGGTGTCTACAATCTTGTAATCGGTGAGTGGGCCTGTATAGAGGGCTACAGATACTCACTGTGCTGTTTGGTGAAATGGTGAGTACCACACTCAACATGGACCAGAGGAAGCAAAGGAAAGAGTTGTCTCAGGAGCTTAGAAAGAAAATTATAGACAAGCATGTTAAAGGTAAAGGTTATAAGACCATCTCCAAGCAGCTTGATGTTCCTGTGACTACAGTTGCACATATTATTCAGAAATTTAAGATCCATGGGACTGTAGCCAACCTTGATGACAAATCAAAGAGAAGGATAATATGAATGGTAACAAAAGAGCCCAGAAAAACTTCTAAAGAGATTAGAGGTGAACTTCAAGCTCAAGGAACATCAGCGTCAGATCGCACCATCCGTCGTTGTTTGAGCCAAAGTGAACTTCATGGGAGACGACCAAGGAAGACACCATTGTTGAAAACAAATCATAAAAAAGCCAGACTGGAATTTGCCAAACTACATGTTGACAAGCCACAAAGCTTCTGGGAGAATGTCCTATGGACAGATGAGACAAAAATCGAAATTTTTGGCAAGGCACATCAGCTCTATGTTCACAGACGGAAAAATGGAGCATATCTTGAAAAGAACACTGTCCCTACTGTTAAACATGGAGGAGGCTCTGTTATGTTCTGGGCCTGCTTTGCTGCATCTGGCACAGGGTGTCTTGAATCTGTGCAGGGTACAATGAAATCTCAAGACTATCAAGGGATTTTAGAGAGAAATGTGCTGCCCAGTGTCAGAAAGCTTGGTCTCAGTCGCAAGTCATGGGTCTTGCAACAGGATAATGACCCAAAACACACAGCTAAAAACACCCAAGAATGGCTAAGAGAAAAACATTGGACTATTCTGAAGTGGCCTTCTATGAGCCCTGACCTAAATCCTATTGAGCATCTTTGGAAGGAGCTGAAACATGCCGTCTGGAAAAGGCACCCTTCTAACCCGAGACAAGTGGAGCAGTTTGCTCATGAGGAGTGGGCTAAAATACCTGTTGAGAGGTGCAGAAGTCTCATTGACAGTTACAGGAATCGTTTGATTAATAATAATAATAATAGTCCTTTAATAGTCCCACAATGGGGAAATTGTGATTGCAGTGATTGCCTCAAAAGGTTGTGCAACAAAATATTAAGGGTACCATCATTTCTGTCCAGGCCTGTTTCATGAGTTTTCTTTTTTAAAAAATTCTGCTGAAGCATGGTTGAAAAGCAATGTCTGACTTTCATTTGTTCGTTTTCATCGAATTTTTATATATTATTACTTTTGTCAGATTCAAGTTATTTCTGTGACCATTTTGGGTTTTTCTTTCATTAAACGAGAAGAACCAACAATTTTGTCCATGTGTGTATATATTGTAATGTGTATTTATGAATTTTCTTCTGGGTATGGTTTTTATTCATTGTAGTGTTTATGTCTTGTTGTGGGACTAAATGTGTACAGTAATTCTGATTCCATTCCACAGGTCAGGATATAGGTCATTAAAAGGTTAATGGAAAGCGCCCAGGGTCTGTTTGAGTGTGGGAGGGTACTCCAGACACCTTGGCTCCTTTTTCAGTCTGGAAGCATTCCAGCCCAAAACTCTGCAATGGAACAAAGCAAAAACAAGACATCAAAGCAATGGGTGCCATAATTTATGTTTCATAATCATCTGTACATAGAAATATGGTTGGGGTGGGGACAAAGCTCTGATGTCAAGTATCTGGACCTTCAAATTGTTTGGTATGTCTGGACTTGTAAAAAGATTTCACATCACTTGTTGGGCATAGCTTACCTACATGTGGTACCCACCCAGAGTTCTAACATATTCCCAATATATATCATATCTTTCTGAATTTGGTGCATGTAATAAGCCAGCCCAAATAACAAGTGGGAGGCTCCGAAAGGGGGCTGGGTTAGGGGTGGTTCCAAAAAGGGTGATATACATGTATTTATGTCTTATTACATTTTTTTCTGTAAGCACTGTACTTTTTTGTTTATATTAAATCTTAAAATCTAATAAGACTGTCCTTGGCTATAAACAAACCAACAATTCCAAAGAGAGAAAAAACATTTTTGTTTGCCATTGTTTGCCAGAGGGCACAGGAGTGAATGGTGTGAGTATAGTTGTGACTTGTCTACCATAAGATAGAGTCAGGTGGTGGCAGCCATGTGTGTATGTGCAGATGTCGGGGTTGCTTCACTCCTTTGTAGTCTAGTGTGATAGGCGAGTGTGGAAGCCAAGTCCCCCCTTTATGGTCACATTCAGGGTCACATGTGCTTCTGTGGGGAGTTTGTGTTCTGAACTCTGAACAAACTGATTGGCAGAAAGGAGGATATTTATTAGTAGAGCATTATGTAATTAACCATTCCACTTAAAGTGTAAATCCCATTTTTTCTAATTTTTTACTAGTATGTCAGGAGTTGTTAGGTTAATTAAATATAGAACAAAAATGTTCACCAATCTATCTTCCTTTTAATAGTAAACAGAATCTAAAATTCTCTATAGCAACCCTCTGAGATGTTACTGTTAGCATTTTCCAAAGGGAAAATGGTCAATTCAAATGGCTGTATCTCTGGTTTTATACAACCTACAAAAATGGTTCTGATATCACAAACACTACTGGGATTCATAGCTTTTATATCCTGCAGTATTAGCCGTGAATCATTTTTCTAGGTTGTATTAAACCCCGAGATAAAGCAACCATTCCCCCTTTGGCAAATACTACAGCTCTACATACTGTATTAATCACCCCATTCTCAAAACTGCTCTCCTAAAATAACTGAAAACAGCATTAATAAAGTTTCTTAATCCTTTCCGTGTTTCAAAGGAATTAAAACAAAACTGAGGTGAAATTTACACATTTCAATTTTTTTCACTAAAACATTCATTTAGCCTTAAAATGTACACATTCACAAATGGTTAAAGGAGAAAATGCATCCCAAAATATGTTATGCAATTACTCCCAAGCATGGAATTATCCCACCTGTGAATGTAAACCAATGTATGGGTATACAACAAGATGCAGAAGGGAAGGAGCGACATTACGATTTTGGAGGGCAGTGTTTGCCAGAATAGATTTCAGGTGCCATGTCCCATTTGCAGAGCCACTAAGTTGCCAGAACAGTGGAAACTTCCAAAAAGTGAAACTAGACCAATCAAAGAATTTATCAAGGAGTACAGTGAGTACTTTGACCTTACAGTATTGGTCTGTGAAAATATTATTTTTTCTAATAATATGTTAATTTAAAGACAATTTTTTCATTTCCAGAAAGGGTTAAAGCAGAAAATGCACTCAATTTAAGCAATTTTTTAGACTACAGAAATGTGGATGTAAACTGCTGTATAGGCACTCAGTAAAGTACAGAATGGAAAGAATGCCACTGAGCTTTTGGAGGGCAGATTTTGCTAGTCTTCAAATACCATGTTCCATTCACAGAGCCCTAAGGTATGAGTACAGTGAAAACCTCAAACAAATAATTGATCCTTTTTGAAAACTACACTCCTTAAGGAATTTATCAAGGAGTATAGTAAGCATATGGACCCCACAGCTGTTTCACAGAATTTATTACCATTGGGAAGTGAAAATTAAAAAGTAGTTTTTTTTTTCCAATAAAACTTTATTTAGCCCAAAATTTGGCATTTTTAAAGTGTTAAAAGAGAAAACGTATGCTACAGTTTGTCACTCAATTTCTCCTGAATGCAGCAATACCTGTGAACTCTTGTATGGATACATGACAGGGCTTGGAAAGAAAAGACCTCTATTTGGCTTTAGGAAGGCAGATTTAGCTGGAATCGTTTTCAAGTACCATGTCACATTTGCAGAACGTGAGGCACCAGAACAGTGGTTAATGCACTCCCTAATGCAAATTATCAATGGGTATAATGAATATTTTGACCCCACAGCTATTTCATAGAATTTATTAACATTTGACCATGGAAATGTAAACATTTTCTAGAATTGTTTTGAGGCGCAATGTAGCATTTGCAGAGCTCCTGAGGTACCAGTACAGAGGAAACTCCCAACAAATTACCCTGTTTTGGTATCTAAATCCCTTAAGGAATTATTAAGGGGAAAAGTGAGCATTTAGACCCCACAGGTGTTTTTCCAACAAAATGCAGCTGTAGCACCAAATTTTCATTTTTCCAAGGTGTTTAAGGGAAAAAAAAACACCCACAATTTCCAGAGCACAGAAATGCTCTGCATGTGGATGTAAACTGCTGCTTGGGCATACCGTCAAGCTTTGAAGGAAAAACACCATTAGGGTTTTGCAGGGCAGATTTCAGGAATTTATATCTAGACCCATAACTGAAAATGGTACAGGAGGTTTTTAGGGCCTACTTTTTACTTTTGTGAAACATTTCATGTTTGCAGAGGCAACAGGGGTACCACAGATGGTGAAACTTTTATGAAATGTCTCCATTAATATAATCAATGTATACATCTAGGGGTATAATGAGAATTTTAAGTTGGAATGTTGTTATCACAGTGACAAACATTTGTAATGCGTTTCCTCCTGGAGACTCGCACACAGAGAGCCCCAAGGAGTAGGAGGCTCCCATACAGGCGCTCATACCCAAACAGCCAGTTGCTTTTATGGGAAACCAATTTAGCCATCAGAATATTTTATTGGTATGGGCATGTAGGAGGAGACCGGAATACCTGGAGTAAACCCATGCAAACAGTTGGCAGTAGCTGATAAAATAAAAACTGATGCTCTAGTTAACAATAAGGAAAAGGGATTTAATTTATATCAGTGCAGTTGTGGTAAACCTGAAATGCAGAGACGTGGTTTATATCAACAAGTCTCACAATAGTGAGTTGTGTCTTCTTATTCCTGTACTTCATCAGTTCCCTTACACAAATGTGGGTATCAAAATACCAATCACAAATGAATTGCCAGAGGCAACATTAACCCATTATTCACTTATTTTAACCTACTATATACAATATAAAAGATTATTCTTTATTGAGTCATTGTATAAAGAACTAATAAAAACCAATATCCTCTGAGATCAGTGTTAGATAATTAGAATGTGTAGTAACTAAATTGCAACTAAAGTAGTGTGCTGCCTTAACTCAGTGCTCAATATTTGAGGAGTCCACTGCCCATCATTGAAGTACCTTTTGAAAGGATTGCTATGGACTTGGTCGGTCCAATAGTCGAGTCAGCTAGAGGTCACCAATATATCCTGGTTGTTTTAGATTATGCTACTTGCTATCCTGAGGCGGTTCCTTTGTGTAATACTGCATCAAAGAGTATCGCCCGTGAGTTGTTCTATATCAGGGGTCGGCAACCCCCCGCACGCGTGCCAAGAGTGGCACGCGAGGCTTATCTCCCTGGCACGGCAGCCCGAGTCCTCACCCAGCAGCTTCGATCGGACCAAACATGGCCGAAACGAAACTGCTATTATTATACTGTGGGGTCTCTTCAGACCCCCGAGTATAATAAGCGGAGACTTAGGAGAAGTGATGAAACATAAAAAACAATGATACTCACCTTGCTCCCTGCGCTACGCGGCGGCTGTGCGATCTGCCGGCACTTCTGACAGCTGACAGGGCCTCAGGGGTCATGTCCGGCATCATTACGCATAATACGCATAGACCCAATCAGCGGTCGCTGACTACAGGCAGAAGCGCCGAAGAGAACAGAGTGGCTACGGAGCATGGAATGGTGAGTACATTGTCTTTTTTATATTTGTCACCTCTCTTGGTCCTGCACTACTTATATTCGGGGGTCTGAAGAGAACTATGTGACATAATACCGTGTGCAGAGACCGTTATGGGACCTAATACCGTGTGCAGGGACCACTATGGGATATAATACCGTGTGCTGGAGCCGCTATGAGACCTAATACCGTGTGCAGGGACCGCTATGGGACCTAATACCGTGTGCAGCGACCGCTATGGGACCTAATACCGTGTGCAGCGACCGCTAAGGGACCTAATACTGTGTGCAGGGACCGCTATGGGACCTAATACCGTGTGCAGGGACTGCTATGGGACCTAATACCGTGTGCTGGGGCCACTATGTGACATAATACGGTGTGCAGGGGTCACTATGTGACATAATACCATGTGCTGGGGCCACTATGTGACATAATACCGTGTGCTGGGGCCACTATATGACATAATACCGTGTGAAGGGGCCACTATGTGACATAATACGGTGTGCAGAGGCTGTTATTGGATATAATACCATGTGCAGGGACCGCTATGGGACCAAATACCGTGTGCAGGGGCTGCGATGGGACCTAATACCATGTGCAGGGACCGCTATGGGACCTAATACCGTGTGCAGGGACTGCTATGGGACCTAATACCGTGTGCAGGGACCGCTATGGGACCTAATACCGTGTGCAGGGACCACTAAGGGACCTAATACCGTGTGCAGGGACCACTAAGGGGCCTAATACCGTGTGTAGGGGCCGCTCTGGGGCATAATACGGTGTGCAGGGGTCACTAAGTGACATAATACCGTGTGAAGGGGCCACTATGTGACATAATACCGTGTGCAGGGGCCGCTATGGGACATTATTCTGTATAACGGTGTGTTTTCTGCATTAAGGATGTGTTTTTGCACAGTAACACAGGCATTTTTTTGTGCAAAAATGCACCAAGTGAGCGCAGTTTTACATTGAAGTAAAAGTTCCAGTGGCCTAAGACTATATCTGCATCCAAATACATAGTGTGTATTCACCATAAGGATGCCGCCATACGGTGCTGCTGGACACATACATTTACCACTAATTGGGGGCTGTACATGGACTTTCATTGCTTCTAATTGGAAAGTACAGGCACATCCCAAGAAATAGCAGTAAACGCATGTGTCCTAAAGCATCTGGTGGCAGCACTTCTGTGTTATGGTTTGTGGTATATGACTTTAGTTTAGGGGTCGTCAAACTTACAATTATTGACCGGCACTCCGAGTACCTCATCTTTGATTTTTTAATTAAAATCGGCACGCCGAACAAAAAAGGTTGCCTACCCCTGTTCTATATGTTTTCAAGAACAGGCATACCTAAAGAAATACTGACCGACCAGGGCACAACATTCATGTCAAAGGTGATGAAAGAGCTGTGCAAGCTATTTAAAATTACCCACATACGAACCTCTGTGTATCACCCCCAGACAGATGGGTTAGTGGAATGCTTTAACAAAACTCTTAAAACACATGCTTAAAAAAGTGGTAGAAAAAGATGGTCGTGATTGGGACTGCCTGTTGCCATATCTGATGTTCTCTATTAGAGAAGTTCCACAAGCTTCTTCAGGTTTTTCCCCTTTTGAGTTAGTCTATGGTAGACACCCCAGAGGCTTACTAGATATAGCCAAGGAAACATGGGAATCTGAGGCTTCCTCATACAAAAGTGTCATAGAGCATGTATCTCAAATGCAAGACCGTATTGGAACAGTCATGCCAGTGGTAAAAGAACATCTGCAAAAAGCACAAGAGGCCCAAAGCAGAATTTACAATCGTTCTGCCAGAATCCGAGAATTTAACCCAGGGGATAGAGTACTTATATTGGTGCCGATGGTGGAAAGTAAATTCTTAGCTAAGTGGCAAGGCCCATATGAAATTGTGGAAAAAGTAGGGCCAGTGAACTATAAGGTGCACCAACCAGGAAAAAGGAAGCCATTTCAAATTTACCATGTAAATTTAATCAAGCCCTGGACCCAGAGGGAAACCTTGGTGGCCTCAAATGCAGAATTGGATGATTCGTTGCCACCAATCCCTCCAGTCCATGTAAATGAGACTCTGTCAGCGCCCCAACAACAAGAGGCAAAAGAGTTCCTGCAGAGAAATAAACGTAAGATCTCTGATCTTCTAGGGCGTACACACCTAGTAGAGCACTGTGTGGAGACGGGACCTGGGCGGAAAATAAACCTCAAACCCTATAGAATACCAGAGGAACGTAGGGAGGTACTGTCAGCTGAGGTTAAACGCATGCTGGAGTTGGGTGTGATTGAGGAGTCTAAAAGTGACTGGTCTAACCCAATTGTCTTGATACCAAAGCCCAATGGTACCTGCCGGTTCTGTAATGATTTTAGAAGATTAAATGAAATTTCAAAGTTTGATGCTTATCCAATGCCCAGAGTAGATGAGCTTATCGAGAAGATGGGTAATGCGAGATGCAGTGCCTTGCGAAAGTATTCGGCCCCCTTGAACTTTTCAACCTTTTGCCACATTTCAGGCTTCAAACATAAGGATATAAAATTTAAATTTTTTTGGTGACGAATCAACAACAAGTGAGACACAATAGTGAAGTGGAACGAAATTTATTGGATATTTTAAACTTTTGTAAAAAATAAAAAACTGAAAAGTGGGGCGTGCCAAATTATTCGGCCCCCTTAAGTTAATACTTTGTAGCGCCACCTTTTGCTGCGATTACAGCTGCAAGTCGCTTGGGGTATGTCTCTATCAGTTTTGCACATCGAGAGACTGAAATTCTTGCCCATTCTTCCTTGGAAAACAGCTCTAGCTCAGTGAGGTTGGATGGAGAGCATTTGTGAACAGCAGTTTTCAGCTCTTTCCACAGATTCTTGATTGGATTCAGGTCTGGACTTTGACTTGGCCATTCTAACACCTGGATACGTTTATTTGTGAACCATTCCATTGTAGATTTTGCTTTATGTTTGGGATCATTGTCTTGTTGGAAGATAAATCTCCATCCCAGTCTCAGGTCTTTTGCAGACTCCAACAGGTTTTCTTCCAGAATGGTCCTGTATTTGGCTTAATCCATCTTCCCATCAATTTTAACCATCTTCCCTGTCCCTGCTGAAGAAAAGCAGGCCCAAACCATGATGCTGCCACCACCATGTTTGACAGTGGGGATGGTGTGTTCAGGGTGATGAGCTGTGTTGCTTTTACGCCAAACATATCGTTTTGCATTGTGGCTAAAAAGTTCGATTTTGGTTTCATCTGACCAGAGCACCTTCTTCCACATGTTTGGTGTGTCTCCCAGGTGGCTTGTGGCAAATTTTAAACGATACTTTTTATGGATATCTTTGAGAAATGGCTTCCTTCTTGCCACTCTTCCATAGAGGCCAGATTTGTGCAGTGTACGACTGATTGATGTCCTATGGACAGACACTCCCACCTCAGCTGTAGATCTCTGCAGTTCATCCAGAGTGATCACGGGCCTCTTGGCTGCATCTCTGATCAGTCTTCTCCTTGTTTGAGATGAAAGTTTAGAGGGACGGCCGGGTCTTGGTAGATTTGCAGTGGTCTGATACTCCTTCCATTTCAATAAAGTTTGGGAAATCTTTTTGTATCCAAATCCGGCTTTAAACTTCTCCACAACAGTATTACGGACCTGCCTGGTGTGTTCCTTGGTCTTCATGACGCTCTCTGCGCTTTAAACAGAACCCTGAGACTATCACAGAGCAGGTGCATTTATACGGAGACTTGATTACACACAGGTGGATAATATTTATCATCATCAGTCATTTAGGACAACATTGGATCATTCAGAGATCCTCACTGAACTTCTGGAGTGAGTTTGCTGCACTGAAAGTAAAGGGGCCGAATAATATTGCACGCCCCACTTTTCAGTTTTTTATTTTTTACAAAAGTTTAAAATAACCAATAAATTTCGTTCCACTTCACAATTGTATCCCACTTGTTGTTGATTCTTCACCAAAAAATGTAAATTTTATATCCTTATGTTTGAAGCCTGAAATGTAGCATAAGGTTGAAAAGTTCAAGGGGGCCGAATACTTTCGCAAGGCACTGTACATAACCACACTGGATCTCACAAAAGGTTACTGGCAAATACCTTTGTCTGAGGAAGCCAAAGAGAAAACTGCCTTTGCCGTGCCAGAAGGATTGTTCCAGTACAAGGTTATGTCATTTGGGTTGCATGGAGCTCCTGCTACCTTTCAGAGGTTGATGGACCAAATCTTGCAGCCACATCGTGACTACGCAGCGGCTTACCTGGACAATGTGGTCATTCACATAGCCCAGACTAGAGAAGTCACCTCTGTAAGGTACAGGCAGTACTAGACTCCGTAAGCGAGGCAGGCCTTACTATTAACCCTGAGAAATGTGCTTTAGGCTAGAAGAAGCCAAGTACCTGGGCTATGTAATTGGCAAAGGAGTAATAAAGCCCCAAATCAATAAGGTGGAGGCAATACAGAACTGGCCAAGTCCGCTAAACCAAAAAACAAGTCAGGGTGTTTCTTGGAATTGCTGGCTACTATCGTAGGTTTGTGCCAAATTTTGCCTCTATTGCAGCTCACTGATCTGACGAAAGGTGGGAAGTCAGTGATGATCCACTGGACACCAGAAGCAGAGGAGGCATTCCAGAGGCTAAAGTTAGCTCTATGCCAACCGCCAGTCCTGATAACCCCTGATTTTAGGAAGGAGTTCCTAGTGCAGACAGATGCCTCGGATGCAGGTCTGGGAGCGGTGCTGTCCCAGGTTATAAATGGAGAGGAGCATCAAGTGATGTACCTGAGCAGGAAGCTGTCCCCTGCAAGAAAAACTACGCCATTGTGGAAAGGGAGTGCTTAGCTATTAAGTGGGCACTGGATGCCCTAAAATATTACCTCCTAGGCAGAAAATTTAAGTTGATAACTGACCATGCCCCTCTGACGTGGATGAAAATGAATAAGGATAGAAATGCTAGGGTTACCAGATGGTTTCTGTCCTTGCAAAATTTTATTTTCAGTGTAGAGCACAGACCAGGGAAGTTGTTGGGAAATGCTGATGCCCTGTCAAGGGTACATTGTATGATGGCCAAAAAGGCCCAGCCCTCTGTTCTGGAAAAGAGGGGAGGGATATGTAAGCCGATGACTGGAAAAATATTGTAAGGGATTTACATCTCACCCAGGTTGTTCAGATGAGTGAGATGAGGGAAATCCAGAAAGTTTTCTCTCAGCATACAACTATGTTTGCTGAGCATTATTTAAGTGCTGTGCACTGGGCTAGATTTTTTATGGAATGGCGGGTAGGTTGGTAGTGGGACCTGCCATTCCCATCCCCTCCAGTCCACACCTTGTGGACACTCCTGGAAGAAACCCAGCTGACTGGGATCTCCTCATTAAGGGGATATAAGAAGTCTGCTAGGAGAGCAGACTGTGACAGAGCTTGGCTGGAAAGCCACAAAGAAAGTGGCTACTGCTGGAAGACAATCTGTTTGAACTTGTTCCTATTCTAGGAGAGGTAACCTATTTCTGTTCAGTTAGAAGCCCAGACGGGCAGGTATTTTTTTTTTTCCGGTTTCTGTTATGTTGCATGTACCAAGGAGTGTTTTGCGTGAATAAAACTCAATACTTGGACTAATACCTTGGAGTCTGTGTTCATGTCAGCCCCCCCCGCATCCCAGATCCTGACAAAGGATATGGGCACAAATGAATCGATAAAAAATTTCTTACTACTTATTCAAGTGCATTTACATGCCAGGGTGGACTTAGATGCTGTTTCTATTTAGAGAACATGCGCAAGGAGTTTTCATTCTGATGGTCTACACAGTTATTGCGCCGGCACATTAGGTGGCGCTGGATTGGATAAGACTGATGGGCGCTCCTGCAGATCTATATCGGTTGATTTAGGTGTCCATCTACCTGGTTTGAATGACAAAGCACATATTCTTTTTCTCATTGGACAAAAGTGATGTTTTGAGATCTGGGTGGAGTCTTGGGAGATTATTTAAATCACTGATACACGCAGGATCGTAATTTCTGCTCCATTACCCCTGAACATAAAGTGCTGGGGGCAGCAAAACATATCAAGGGGGCACTATTACTTATAATTTTAGATCATGTACATCTGTGACATACCAGATGATTACTTGAGGACAACTGCAGACTCCTCAAATATTGAGCACCAAGTTAAGGCAACAAACTACTCTAGTTGCAATTTAGTTATTACACTTTCCAATTACCTAACAGTGATCTCAGAGAATATGGGTTTTTATTAGTGGCCATCCACTACTATCCATGTGGACCATCCAGGTTTGCATGCTATTCATCTGTTTTAAAAATAAGTCTTCAAGTATGTTTGGGCCCACTGCAATCGTTTCTGCTTGTGAGCACTGATTAGGGGTGGACGAATAGTAGATTTATGCAAAACTGCAAGCCACTGGAGGATCCTACTGCATATTGCTTGAAATTTGTGGCCTGCTTAATAATGTGGAACATCCGTCTTAGGCTGAGTCCCCACATTGTGGAAACGCAGCTTTTTTGCACATTTTGTTGTGGTTTTTTTAGCCAAATTCAGGAGTGGAGAAGTATAAGAGTTTCCTTTAGGTTTCCCATTACTTTTATAGCAATCCCTAGGTTTGGCTCAAACAAACGCAGCAAAATATGCAAAGCGAATCCCAACATAATGATAATGATTGTAGGGGGGAAAGCTTAGCAAGGGGAACACCGATTAGTAGGTAGTTACAGTAGTCAAGTCAAGAGTGAATCAAGGAGACAATAAGGGTCTTTAATGTTTCCATGATAAGGAAAGGGCGGATTCTGGAGATGTTTTTGAGGTGGAAATGACATGAGCGTGTGAGTGACTGGATATGGGGGGGGGTGAAGGAAAGGTCTGAGAATGAAATAGAGATATGAGGGTTAGGTCTGTTAGATGGAGGAAACAGCAACAGTTCAGTTATTGAAAGATTCAGTTTCAGATAAAGTGAAGATATGTGATATTTGAGACAGCAGAGAGACAGTCACTGGCATTATGTATTAGTGCAGGGGTAATATCACAGGATGAGGTATATAGTTGGGTGTCATCAGCATTTAGATGGTACTGGAAGTCAAATCTGGTGATAGTTTGCACAATAGGGGCTGTGTAGAGAGAGAAGAACAGGGGGGCCTAAGACCGAACCCCAACAGCAAGGGGTAGAGACAGAGCCTTTAAATGATACACTGAAAGTGTGGTCAGAGATATGAGGAAAACCAAGAGAGCGCAGTGTCTGCGAGGACGACAGAGCGGAGCATAGTGAGGAGGAGTTGGTAGTCAGTAGTGTCAAATCCTGCAGAAAGATCAATAAAGAATAAGAAAATAGTGACCATTAGATTTAGGTGTCAGGAGACTTTTGTAAGGGCTGTTTCAGTAGTGAGGAAGCCAGATTGTAAGGGGTCAAGAAGAGAGTTATCAAAAAGTTAGCCTATTAAACGAGAATAGACCAAGCGTTCCAAGATTGATTTCAGTGATCCAAAGAGCCCTGAGACACAATAACATCCATGAGTTTAGTTCAAAAAAATAAAAATAAATATCTTAACAACACATAAATCCAATTTGCATAATAATTTGGAACACTGATTAAAGTATATTATTTTATTTTTACAATTTTATAATTTTTTTTTTTTGTTTGTTTTTCCTGTTGCGGTAGTATGCCAGGGAAATGTCATGAAATATTAGGCAGATTGCAGAACCACTGCTGTCCTCCCCTTTCTAGTCTCCAAAAATAGAGGGTTTAATCTCTAGATGTCGATAATATGGCTATTTACATTGCTCTAATACCTCATGCTGCAGACACGTTAGAGTCAAACATCTGTGACTTACAATTGCTCTTACAGAAGTGATAATTGCCATCTCCATGCTGAGGTAATTGTACACATTGATAAGGGAAGCTTTTAGGACTTTTATCATCACTTAACAAAATTTAAGCAGCGCTCTCTGTGATGGCTCTGATCTCCTCACTACAACTGACAAGATCAGAGCCAGATCAGCCCAGTAAACCCACCTCCTGCCGCAAGAGAAAGCTGCTATTAACTAACCAATCCCAGAGACCATTGACAGGGGACCACTGTGATTGGTCCCCTGTTGCTAGGCTGATTTACGGGACTTTCCTCTTTTCCCCTCTGTGAAGGATCTCGCCCTACCAGAACCAGATTCTGGCACACTTGAGATCGCTTCAATTACCTCACACCCACTTCCAGTGAGGGTGTTGGGCATCCGAGGTTAATACGCAAGACGAGCCTTCTAAATTTTATATATTTATTAACCCCTAAACGGGTCGGCACTAGACACATACATAGAATACATGCAGTGATTAGCAAGCAGATACAAGTGAAAAGCAGCATAACACGTGTAATGGAAAATAGCTGCCCTTGATAAAATGGCTGCCCATGACAAGATGTTTATAATAGCCAGCTCATAGTAACCTTAATTTCAACCCAGTATAAAGTAATGTCTACACACTCTATCAAGTTGACATGTTCTGAGATTTACATGTCCATACAAACTAGATCAAAAGGTTATATTTACATGTCCATACAAACTAGATCAAAGACTCTATTTGAAGTGATATTTACATGTCCATACAAACCAGATCAAAGGGGCAACTCTGTTTGAAGCGTATGTGTCACGAGACATATTCAAGTGGAAATTGGCCCCTTTCACATGAATATGAGCTTGGAGACGAGTAAGGCCTTACAGAGATGTATCACTTCTGTAACCACCCACTCTATGACGCACACAAAGGGTATAAGATGGGAAACATCCCCCAGCATTAATGTTGCAATCTTGACAGCAGTGATTGGGGACGCCTGGTTCTGCTTGATGAGGCCTGTCACATGGCTGGGTGATACTTCCTGCAGATACACTTATCGGAATTCATCAATGAAGCTTGGCAGTGTTGTAAGTGTTGATTTAATTACCTTCTTTTCTGATTAACTTTGATATACCTTTCTTTATTGCAAGTGTTGATTTGATATACCTTCTGATATACTTTTAAGTGTTGCAAGTGTTGATTTAATTACATTCTAATATCTTTTATACTTTTCCTTGTTGTAAGACCTTTTTGATATCTTTTTATACTCTTCTTAATTAAAATGTTAAGCTATTGGTGATAGTCCAGTGTTTTATTCTATAACTTTATTCTATTACACGGAATCCAAAGAATCTTTTTCATTTGGCAAAACAAACACGATACATAAAATAAAAATGGGAACAACAGAAAAGAATATATATCACCAACACAAGCTTGTGGTGGTTTCTCTGGCCCCCAGATGATGAGCCAGGGCACGTATCTTATGAATGTCCAGTAGCAGATGAGTCTTAGCAGAGCAAATAGGAGAAGACCTTCCAGAACGAGTAGTTAGTCCATTTCTCTGAGCCCATGTGGTAGGCTCAGGGTACAGTCTTGAGCAAAGCATGTGTTGCCTACATGCGGTTCCACCTCTTCCATGTTCACAAAATGGCCTCAAGCCTGGCTGCTTAGGCTGCATGGGAAGTACATGGTGGATCACATGGTTGAAGTCTCCCACTTGACTTCCCCCACACCTCTCCTCTAGGAATAGCACATCACCAAGGCCAGAAGACAAAACAGACTGGTTCAGCCTTGGGGGAGACCTTTTGTCTCCCCTGGTCTCCTCCCTAAGTGAGGTCACCAGGGGGAGGAGCCCCCGCCCCCTCTCTACATCTCTTAGAATCATTTTCTGTATAATTCTTTGCCCAATGATTATAGAGTCGGGCCAGTGGTAGGATCGGATTTCTGGCGAGATCCCCAACACATAGACTCCAAGGTTGACATTCCATTTCCCTTTGGGTAAGGAGATCAGTCCCTGGACCTTTCCCGGGCTTTGAACTGTGACATGTGTATATTCTGAGCGTGCGCCTTGAACTGACGCATCTGGGGAATTTATCGGGGTGACTAAGATGTTGCCCAGGCCAGATATTGTCATAAAACATAATCCCTTTGAAGTAATGGTGGTGCCAGTCTGTCTATCAAAGATATGTGGATCGTTTCCCCAACACATCCCATCTGCATGACCCCCTGCTGGGTTAATGAGTATAGCAGTCTTATGCCAACGAAGGCTTGTGTCAGTGACTTCCTGGGGATCAAAGGGTTGCTGACTACCAATCCCAGGGACCACACTCCCCCAGCCTATGACCAAATTGCTGGTAGCAGACAAGAACCATAACAGGTGAGTGAAGAGTAATACAATAAATCCATATCTGAGCCTCATATCATGACACCCTCCATGCCACCTCCTTGATTTATAGTTATTTATTTTCTGCAATAACTTCAGAATTACCTTTGTATTGTTAGAGCAGAGAGGTGGAGCCAGGGAAACACTTTGATGAGGCTCAATGAGGTAGCTCTTCATTTAACATTCTCTCTTGTTGGTACAGGATAACCGTCGAGCTCAGATTCTTATTGGGATTGTGGTCAGAGGGAGGGGTAGATGTCTCACATCTGGTAGGGATGGCGACTTTTACGGGGCTCTTGGTCCCAGGTAGTATCATATACTTCCACTATCGCGGGGGCACTGCTCCCTAATACCCCAAAAGCCCTGCTCTTATTCATGCTCCTAATTGGTTTCTCCAAGTACAAGCGCTCCCTTACCATCTTTTTCCTGCAGGTGGCAAAAATGTACTCCCAAAGCACTAGAAGAGCCAATCAGTACCAATGGTAGAAGAGTGATTTGCAGAGGTTGTTTTTCTTTATAGAATTGAATACCTCATTGCTCACTCTCTGGTCCAACAGGAGCGCTTTATCTGCACCTGGATCGCCTTCCAGTACTCTGACGACTACCATCACGCTAAGTGGACAGCATAATTGTTCAGGTCTCTTCATCCGGAGATACATATCTTATTGGGTCCTGGGCCGCGTCAACGCCACCTAGTGGATATTCACATTCTCGAACTCAGAATGCCAATTGGTGCTCCCTGTGCTCTTATCCCCCCGTTCCCTTCCCCCTTCCCTCCCTTCATATTGTTTGACTTGGTTTATGTCTTGCCCTGTCCACACTTGAAAACTATTAAATTTAAAAAAAAAAAAACAATTGTTTTCCGAAGTCCATGACAGCACCCATGCGAGAAGGACCTCCCACCATGGGACAGGATACCTAGGAAGATATAAATTTGTACACATCCACAACACACCTCAGTGTTTTGCAAGTGAGGAAAGTCCAACGGTGTAATTAGATGGGCCTCTCTTAAAATGTAAAGACTACATAAATCTGGTAATATTAACTGAAAAAACTCCACAATGGAAAAAACGGACTGCTGTCGTGGGCTTCAGAAAACCAATTATCGGTATGAGTAATTCTTGCTTTCCCCCTGCCCACAACAGCACTCGTGTGAGACTTAAAATAGTAACTAAGTCTAGGAGGGACTACAATGAAAGTGGCTTCATCCTGAAAAACCAATGATGATTTAAAAAAAAAAAAAAAAAAAAAAAAAAGGCATGATGGGAACTCTAGAAATTTGAGAGAGAGAAGCATCTGCCCTCTTGGCCCATATGGGGGCCATGGCTGTAGTGGAATGCGCTCTAAATCTACTGGGAAGTTCTAAATAAAGAGATATATAAGCTTGATGGATGGCCTGTTTAATCCACCTGGCAATGGATGAAGTAGAAGCCTTACGCCCCTTTTTAGGCCCTTGAAATTGTAAAAAAAACATTTTTATAGGCACCTAATTAAACATCTCCTGACAGTTGAATTCCTGCTCCTTTGAGTTTTAAGATCTGGGCAAAAAGAGGGCAATAGTACTTCCTGAGAACAGTGAAAAAGTCAGAGGCTACCTTAGGAACAAAGTTAGAACCACCTTATCATTCAGAATCCTAGCTTATGGAGGCATAGCAAACAGTGTGGGCACTCCTGGCTGAAGTAATAGCTCCAAGAAAAATTAAAGGGTTACAAATTTTATTGAGATATTCTCAAGGGGCTCAAAAGGAGGTCTAACCAAGGCACCTAAGACCTTGTTAGGACCGCAAGGAGAAAGAGTTTTAACAACTGAAGGAGACATCTTAGAAACTGCCTGAAAGAACCATCTTATCCAGGTGTGACCTGCCAGTTTGATATCAAAGATCACTTAAAGCTGCCACCTGAACCTTTAAAAGGTATTGGGTCTAAGTCTCTTGTCAAGACCTGCCTGAACAAAATTTTCAATTGCTGGGAAGTCTGGACAGGTTAAAGGATCTTGGTCTACACCTAGAAATCTGACATAAGTCTTCCAGATTTGAAAACAAATGTCAGAAGTCACATTCTTTTTGCTGGCCAGATAAACCTCTCTTGCGTAATATCCCCCTCTCAAATTTCATGGGACCCTGAAGAAGAGGATCTGATTTGACTGCTAATGTCCACGGTGGAGATACCAACATTGATAGAAGTCAGTCGTCCTCTCTTCCCTGATCTTTTGTTAGGACAATGGGGGGGGGGCATATTCTCTTTCTATACTACGGTCATAGAGGATTTCTTGTGATTTACCACGGTTGCACTGGAGTGTTTTCTCTTGTAGCAAACAGGTCTATAGAGGGGAGACCCCACATCTGCCTAGAAAAATGTCCCTCTCTGCTTTAAACTCTTCCTGCTTACCAAGTCCACCACTTAATTCTCTCTTTCTTTCAGACGAACTGCCCTAAAATTCTGCCCACTGTAAAATCGAGAAGGATAGGGACTGAAGAGGAAGAGACTTTGCCCCTCCCTGTCTGATTATGTAAGTTACTGCTATCATATTGTCCAAGAATATTTTTACATACTTCCCGTGCATCTGATGTTCTGCACTGAGTAAAGCTCGTTTTAGAGTTGTGGTTAAAATTAGATGATTCACCACTGACTAGGGAACCCCTTTACTCTAAATTTTGAGGGTTCATCTACCAAACTAGGAAAATTCAGGCTTGGGAAGGGTGATGAACTTTCCTGTCCAAAGACAGTGGTGAGCTGTCTCAACGATCCAGAATGGATCTTTGTAGGGTTCAATGGTGGAGTGCCTATTTTACTGCCAGAATTGAAGACATCGTTAAACCTAATATCAACATGGTCTGCCTGATGGTATACAGGTTCTGTTCACTAATGTCTGAACCTTGTCCTTTGGAAGGAAACATTTTTGGCATACAGAATTCAACTCTATTACCCAGAAAAATCTTTACCTGAGATGAAGTCAAAGATGATTTCTTGTGATTTATTTTCCATCCCAGAGACTCCAAAAGAGGACAGAGAAAATTAAGATGAAAGAACAGCTGACTGGGGGAGGATAAAATCAGCAGGAAGTCGTCCAAGTAAGGAACTAACATCAACCCCTTCTGTCTCACTGGGCTGCTACTTCGGCCATTATTTTTCTAAAAGAATATTGGGGCTTGAGAATCCTTGAAAGGTAGCACTCTGTAAGGCAGGTGCATCAATTCTTCCCCCACTTGGACCGCTAATCTTAAAATACTTTTTAGAGGACTTGTGTATAGGGACGTGATCGTATGCGTCTCAGTCTAGCATGGCCATCAAACACTGGGGAAACAAAATATGTAGTATTGAGAAAATTGTCTCCATCCTGAATCTCTTGTACAGAAAAAATATGTTTAGCTTCTTTAAGCTGATTATCACACGAAAAAAGTCATTGGGTTTCTTTACTAAGAAGAGAGAAGAGTAAAATGCTTAGTCTATTCTCGTTTAATCCGCTTTCTGCTAACTCTCTTCTTGACCCCATACAATCTGGCTTCTGCACTCTGCTGAAACGGCCCTCACAAAAGTCTCCAATGATCTCCTGACGGCTAAATCCAAAGACTACTCTCTTCTTATTCTTCTAGATCTCTCAGCAGCATTTAATACTGTTGACCATCAACTCCTCCTCACTATGCTCCGTTCTGTCAGCCTCACAGACACTGCTCTCTTCTGGTTCTCCTCTTATCTCTGTACAAGAGATAGGGCCTCTAGAGAAGAGCCAGATATCCTAAGGAGAGAGAAACCATAAACTTGTTGAGAGGGGAACTCTCCAGCTCTAATCAAAAGCCTTTTCTTACACCTGATAAAATCAAAACACTTCAAGAAATATTTTTTCAAGCAGGAAGAAATACATAAAGCCTCCCTCCTACCACAGGTCTGGCGTCATTGATGCTGACGGAATTTATTATCCTGTTGGGAAAAAAAAGGAGGCCCCTATCTGGTCTAGGATACGAACCTCTCAGTTCCCTGACACCTCCCCCTGCATCTATTCTTGGCAAAGAACCTCTGATTCTTCATAAAAGGCCCAGATGATGGAGGAAAATAAACCCCTTCTTTCTGAGGCCTTTTCTTATATAATCTAATTTTAGCCCAAGAGTACATTTCCTACACAAGGAATATCACAATCTGCCTTTGGATCCCCGTTTGCCTTTTTTCCCCAATTTTTCAGCCAAAAGGCCAGTCTAGCAGAATTAGACATAGCTTCTAGTCTAAAAGAATTGGCAAACAGAAAATTTGCAGCCTTCATAAACGAAGGAAGGGAAGGAAAAAATCTGCTCCTTGGGGGAAATCAGCTTTAAGGTGAGCTTCCAGCTGATTCAGCCAAACCCTCAATGACCGTACAACACAAGTGGCACTAGGGCACATACGGCATGAGGCATCTTCCTAAGTGTGCTTAAGATAAGTATCTGCTTTTTTTATCTAGAAGATCTCTGAGAGAACCCAAATCACCCAAATCATCAAACGGAAGGGCTCCATTCCTGGCCACTTTAGAAACAGGAGCATCAACACCAGGTGTTCTATGCCAACACTGAGCATCTTTTTTTTCTCCACTAAAGGGGTATTTGCACTTGAAAAAAGAAAGTATAAACACTCTAGATTTATTTGGGCCAAGACCTTTCAACATTTGGTCATAAATAGACTTCTGCTCTCTAGTCTCGTCTAGCCCCTTGCTAGCTCTGACTGATTTTAGATGTAAATTTGTATCCTCGTATGGAAAGGAAGCCCGGCCAGAAAAAAATCTTCACTTAAGGAATCTGAGCTTGAAGCCCATTCCCTCTCATCTTGTGCCTCCTCTGATTCCTCCAACACATTAATTGTCTGGAAGGTTGATGATGAGGATACTTTGGATCATTTTCTTAATATTCTCAAGTAGAGAGGAAGATTCTTCTGAAATAACCCTTTCTAGGCAAGAATTACAAAGGGGCTTATTATAAGATGAGCAGAGAGTTTTTTTTTTATATATGCCACAAGCTTTAGCTTGGAGCCAGATTTCTTAACTGCTTTAGTACCCTGCAAGACTTACAGAAAACAAATCTCCCATTAAATTAATTCAAATAAAAAAACTAGAGGGACACTTCTTACCTAGCAGATCTAGAGGGTTCAGATGGATCAGAGGGACCAGAGTCTCCAGCTTCTGACATGGTGAACAAAGTCCTGAGGCATGAGAGAGAATGTAAAATAGTAGCTGCTGGAGCCGGCTGCTTTCCTACTGATCGATACGCGCCTTTGTCAAGCAGCCTTGAATATATACATTGCTGGGCCTTTAATGGCACCCCCTCCCATGTCCAGATCCGCCGGAAGTACATCACACGCAGTGAAGTCAGACGCCCTCCAGCAGCCAATGCCATGACGCAATGGATGCCGTGACTTCCACCCAGCCACTTACCCCTAACTGCAGGCCTCCTCACCCACTGCCCGATACCAGCTGTGAAAGATCCTCAGTGCGCCAACACCGCTTTGGCCCACACCTGAGACTTCTTTCATAAAAAACCACACTCACCGCCAGTGAGTGCTGGGTCCACAAGATAAATACAAGACAAGCTTTCTAAATTTTATATATTTATTAACCCCTAAATGGGTCGGTATTAACATCTAACACATGCAGTTCAGAACAGATATGTAGAAATATACAAGCATTAACAGTTACTAGTTACAAGATACAGTACAATAAATAAAAAGGGAATAAAATTAAAATAATTACTTTACCACACATATCCTGGATGTGGCTCTATAATCCAACCCTCACACATGGCATGTGGGGATAACCAATGGAGGCAGCAACATCACCACAGCATTCCAGCCTGCATGCTCATCACAGTCCCTCAGTAGTAGTCTCTCTCACTGACCTCTTACTTCCTCTTTTATACCCTTGATTACACCCCCCAGAATGAGGTCACCGGCGACGGCAAGTCTGATTGATTAACGCACTCAAGTCAAGATTCTTTGTAAGGAGCTGAGACCAAGTGGAATGACACAATGAATTCTATATGTTATCAACCATGTCTGATCAACAGCCCAGGCTGAACAATGCATATGTATTTGATCACTAAGGGCTATGTAGGAATTCAATGGAGCCATTCTGGGATGGATACAAAGCCCCATTGTTACATTGTTGCCAATACTGACAACACACACCCAGGATTAGGGCTGCGCACATTATGAGTAAATGGAACTAAGAGGAAGATACGCTACCCAGAGATCAAAATACATCTTTGAGTTATAGCCATATTTAAGCGGAATCATCACAGAAGGAAAATCAGTCTAAGAGAAGGGGAAAGCCTGATCGGACAGATTCTCCCACCGGACCTCGCCACAGCAGGACCAAACAGACTTGCACCGAAAGGTGCTACAGCATTTTACACCCTGCTGGGATCTTAGACAGCTTCCCTGTGATCCCTGACAGGTTTGGTTAAAGTACCGGCAGCTCATAGTGTTCCAGAAGTTTTGAGGGCAATTATGGAGAGTAGCCCACAAGGTCCCTTTAACTGGCCATATAGGGTCTCTTAAAACCAAGGCCCGGCTGGCTCAGAACTTATTTGCCATAAAATGGGTACTGACACAAATTACTGGCATTCTTGTGATATGTGCCAAAAGGTCAGGACATAAACCCCAAATCCTAATAAGCCAATCGTTGACAATTCCTTTCAAAGAACTGCAGTGGATCTTATTAGGCCTCTGTCCATCCCCAGCAGTTCTGAGAAACTGTTCATTCTTACAGTAGTGAACTATGCTACTCATTTCCCTGAGGTAGTAGAACTCCTTCAAGCTGACAAGGTGGCCGATACCCTACTTGCATATTTTCTCAGGTCGGATTTCCCAGGGAGATACTTACTGATCAGGAGACCCAGTTTATGTACAACTTTATGCAGTATCTGTCTAAGAAAATAAAAGCGCATCATACCTTGGGAACATTAAAACAGATGCTCAAGATGTTTATCAAGTCCCAGGGACGTTATCTCCTGCACCTACAGGTGCATCTCAATAAATTAGAATATTTCGGAAACGTTCATTCATTTCAGTAATTTGATTCATAATCAGCAGTCTTCCATGATTGTGTTTCCTACTGAATCAGACTGAGGGACCATTTAAAGGCTTAGGAAACCTTGGCAGGTGACACACTGAATTTACAATACTGAATTTTTTAAAAATATTCTAATTTTCTTAGATTTTGATTTTCATTACCTGTAATCCATAATCAACATTTACAGAAATAAATCACTTGAAATAGAACACACTGCGTGTAAAGAATCTAGAAAATACAGGAGGTCACTTTTTTAATTTAATTACTGAAAGAAATAAATGTTTCAAAGATATTCTAATTTATTGAGATGCACCTGTATTGGATTACTGAGAGGTACCTCAAGCTCAACAGGGTTCTCCCTCTAGATATGAATAGAAAATCCTGGAAAGGGGAACTGGTCACCCCCTAAGGTCTCCACCCTTGAATATGTCATGAGGTTCCGTGACAAAATGCAGATCATGACTGGGCTGCTTAGCAAGAATCTGGTACAGTCCCAAACTAGCCAAATTTAGTGCTATGACAGCCATGTGAAAAAAAAGGTTTATGAAGTAGGACAAAAAGTACGGGTGCTCTTCCCCCATGCCACAAAGCAAGCTTCAGGTTGCTTGGGAAGGCACCTATACCGTTTACCAATAGTTCAACAATGCTAATTATGTTGTCACCATGTCCTCCTTCCCTTCATGGTTACTTTCAATTGGTAACTGGGAGGGACCCAGCACTCCATATGGACAAAGGGGAACACCCTGCTATCTGCCAACCGCATGTCCATAGAGGTACATGCAAATATAAAACCATAAATAGATGAAATGTAGACCTGATCCTAAAGAATGAGCAAACAACTCTGCTCTGTGTGGACTGTAGGCAGTTAAATACAGTAAGTCTCTGACATGCACCCAATGCCCTGCATAGTTGAGCTTGGCAAAGGCCCTGCCTAACCTAACCAAAAAGAAGTTGCCTCAAACATTCAGGTGAACAGCAGAGTGTGAACACTCCTTTGCATCTCTGAAGCCAGCCTTTGCCAGTTCTCCATTCTTGCAAGCCCACATATCAGCCAGAGGTTTGTGGTGCAAACAGACACCTATGGCCCGGCGGCCATTCCAAGCCAAATTAATTCAGGTGGTGAAGAACAGTCAGTTACATACTTGAGCAGAAATCTCGCCTAAGCTACCATTGAGAAGGAGTGCCTAGTCAATGTGTGGGTCCTGTAGAAGCTGCAAGCATAACTATGGTGACAGACCACAAGCCCCCTGAGCTGGCTACAGAAGATGGCTGGCGATTATGGAAAACTGCTGCGGTGGAACCTAGCTTTACAGCAGTGGGACAACGTCCAGCATAAGGAGGACGGTGAACAAGGTCATGCGTTGGGTTACTGGGTTTCCCAAGCAAGGGGAGAATATAGAGATGGGCTTGGGAGTGATCTGTGAGAAGTGTTATGAATTACATATTGTATTGTATATTTATAAGTTTTATGGTTTTCATACATTGTAGTAATTATGTCTTGTTGCAGGTCTAATGTGTGTGTGTGCGGGGCTGAGGACCTTCGCTGTAAACAGTGGGAGAAAAAAAGTATTTAGTCAGCCACCAATTGTGCATGTTCTCCCACTTAAAAAGATGAGAGGCGCCTGTAACTGACATCAGAGGTAGACCTCAATTATGAGAGACAAAATGAGAAAGCATATCTAGAAAATCACATTGTCTGATTTTTTAAGAATTTATTTGCAAATTATGGTGGAAAATAAGTATTTGGCCACCTACAAACAAGCAAGATTTCTGGCTCTCAGAGACCTGTAACTTCTTCTTTAAGAGGCTCCTCTGTCCTCCACTCATTACCTGTAGTAATGGCACCTATTTGAAATTGTTATCAGTATAAAAGACACCTGTCCACAACCTCAAAGAGTCACACTCCAAACTCCACTATGGTGAAAACCAAAGAGCTGTGGAAGGACACTAGAAACAAAATTGTAGACCTGCACCAGGCTGGGAAGACTGAATCTGCAATAGGCAAGCAGCTTGCTGTGAAGAAATCAACTGTGGGAGCAATAATTAGAAAATGGAAGACATGCAAGACCACTGATAATATCCCTCGATCAGGGGTTCCACGCAATATCTCACCCCGTGGGGTCAAAATGATCACAAGAACGGTGAGCAAAAATCCCAGAACCACACGGAGGGACCTAGTGATTGACCTGCAGAAAGCTGGGACTAACGTAACAAAGGCTGCCGTCAGTAACACACTACGCTACCAGGGACTCAGATCCTGCAGTCTCCCTGCTTAAGCCAGTACATAGCCGGGCCCGTCTGAAGTTTGCTAGAGAGCATTTGGATGTTCCAGAAGTATTGGGAGAATGTCATATGGTCAGATGAAAACAAAGTAGAATTGTTTGGTAGAAACACAACTCGTCGTGTTTAGAGGAGAGTGAATGCTGAGTTGCATCCAAAGAACACCATACCTACTGTGAAGCATGGGGGTGGCAACATCATGCTTTGGGGCTGTTTCTCTGCAAAGGGACCAGGACGACTGATCCGTATACATGAAAGAATGAATGGGGCCATGTATCGTGAGATTTTGAGCGCAAACCTCCTTCAAATCAGCAAGGGCATTGAAGATGAAACGTGGCTGGGTCTTTCAGCAAGACAATAACCCTAAGCACACTGCCAGGGCAACGAAGGAGTGGCTTCATAAGAAGCATTTCGAGGTCCTGGAGTGGCCTAGCCAGTCTCCAGATCTCAACCTCATAGAAAACCTTTGGAGGGAGTTGAAAGTCCGTGTTGCCCAGCAAAAGCCCCAAAACATCACTGCTCTAGAGGAGATCTGCATGGAGGAATGGGCCAACATACCAGCAACAGTGTGTGCCAACCTTGTGAAGACTTACAGAAAACGTTTGACCTCTGTCATTGCCAACAAAGGATATATAACAAAGTATTGAGATGAACTTTTGTTATTGACCATATACTTATTTCCCACCATAATTTGCAAATAAATTCTTTAAAAATCAGACAATGTGATTTTCTGGATTTGTTTTCTCATTTTGTCTCTCATAGTTGAGGTCTACCTATGATGTCAATTACAGGCCTCTCTCATCTTTTTAAATGGGAGAACTTGCACAATTGGTGGCTGACTAAATACTTTAAGTATTCAAGGAAGGAACTCAAGAACAAGGACAGGAAACGCAACTTTCCATCACGGAGTGTTTCATTTAGCTCCTCAGATTTTGAATCAGACATTTCAGATACGGAACACAGTATACAATGGGACAGAGATTTTTTTCATTGGGATCCAGACGACAAGCAAGAAATATCCTAATGAGCAACAGCGATGTCGAAATGAACATAGTAACAAACGGAGCCACAGAGCAGGAATCAAACATAAGAAAATGCAACAGATATTTCACAAGGAGAAACAAGAACTTTCAATAACGAATGAGGACATGATAGAAAATATCAACAAACAAGGAAGTGTTTTGAATTTATCTACAGTTGAATTGTCTCCTTATTGCATTGATCTCCTCTCTAACCAGGGGTAAGCAACCTTTTTTGTTTGGCGTGCCGATTTCAATAAAAAAAAAATCAAAGTTGAGGTACTCGGAGTGCCGGTCAATAATTGAGAGTCTGACGACTCCTGCACACGGTATTATGTCCCATAGCAGCCCCTGCACACGGTATTATGTCCCATAGCAGCCCCTGCACACGGTATTATGTCCTATAACGGCCCCTGTACACGGTATTATGCCCCATAGTGGCCCCTGCACACGGTATTATGCCCCATAGCGGCCCCTGCACACAGTATTATCCTCCATAGCGGCCCCTGCACACAGTATTTTCCTCCATAGTGGCCCCTGCACACAGTATTATCCCCATAGTGGCACCTGCACACATTATTATCCTCTATAGTGGCCCCTGCACACAGTATTATCCTCCATAGTGGCCCCTGCACACAGTATTATCCTCTATAGTGGCCCCTGCACACAGTATTATCCTTCATAGTGGACCCTGCACACGGTATAATATTCTAACTTTTATAATATTCCAATTGTGACCATTCACTAGCTATTATTATCCTCTGGGGTCTCTTCAGACCCCAGAGTATAATAAGTGGAGGGCCAAGAGAGATGACAAACATAAAAAACAATGTTAGGGTAGGTTCACATATATCAGTTGCATCAGCATCAGTTTTTTTTGTCCCTTAGTCATTACAACTGATGCCAAAACTGATGCGAAAATGCATCGGTTGTCATCAGGCTTTTTTATAAATTTCTAATCCAAAACCATCAGTTTTACCAAGATGGTCCACAAGCCATGGTGGGCTTCCGAGACCAATAGAGTAAGGGTACTCAACTACTTTTAGTAAATTTCCATTAACCGGGATCCGCCATCAAGTAAAGGTCCAAGCTGAACACGTCCACTATTTACGATGTTTTTTGGACAAAAAGACACGTCTGACTATAAGACGCACCCCAGGTTTAAACAAGCAAAATAAGGATTAGATCGGGGGCGACTAAAGTGGCATTACACTGTGTGGGGTGACTAACATAGCATTATACTGTGCAGGGGGCACTAACGTGGCTTTATACTGTGTAGGGGGCACTAACATGACATTACATGGTGTGGGGGGCAACTAATGTGGCATTATACTGTAGGGGGGCATTAAGGAACATATATTGTGGGTACTGACATTAGTGCTCCCATTATTGTTCCTCCTCCATATGCTCCTTAGCAGGGCTGTTTTAACACATTGGTGGGTTCAGTGCAATGGTTTCATAGGTGGGCCCCCCCATCGCCACCACTTAGGAATACCCGACTTGCACAAATTATAATGTCCCATTAGAGGCCCTAACACAGTATAATGCCTCCCTAGTGGCTCCTTACACTATAATGTCCCCCTCCAGCTATCCCCACAGTTAATGTCTCCATCCATCTGTCCCCAGTTTAACCCTGTGCATGCAAATTAAATAGGAGCTTAAATAAGAATAGAATTTTCTATCCCCCTATAAAAATTGTAACTCTAATGAATAATTATAATCCCTACACCTAACTAATGTGATAACTAGGGCCGTGTTCAGATTGGTGTAACACGACCAATCTATTGCTCACGTATTATGGACACAACCTCTGAAGTTCCTGTGGTTCATCATTACTGGTGATAGAGAGTCTGATGACCTACTGGAGGTGCAGGTGTTTCGTTTGTACTGTGGGTGCAAAAAAAAAAAAAAAAAAAAAGCACCCATCTGAAAACTGCCAAAACTTAGGATTCTATATGGTGACATTTAATGGTTAAAAATGTATTATCTGACTGACGGAACTGCCGTTTGTCAGAAATGTTTTATACGTTCATCGCTAGTGATAATCGCTATTGCTATTATTTTAGCGTGTAGCGGATATCACTAGAGAGGTGGGCGGCGTATTTTACTCTACTGTATAAAGATCAGATATGGACAGGACAGGGAAAAAAATTTAAACTTTATTGGTGACTTTGTGCATGTGTTGTGTAAGTGTTTGGTGCGACACTTTTGGCGCTGCAACCTGGAGGATGGTCACAGCGCCAATAAACTTCCTGGTTATGTGATTAGGCTCAGAGGGGTATTATCCCTCTATGTGACAATCAGAGAGCAGAAGTATAGTATGCTCTCTGATAGGAGAGGGGATAACAGAAGTCCATGTTACCCCTCCTGGGGTCATCTGCAGCTTATGCACAGACAATGATGAGTTATTATTGTCTCTGCAGCTCCACTCCTCCCCCCTCCTTCCTTAGCTCTAAGATGCTGTCTGAAGCAGGAGGGGGGGACACTTTTAGAGCCCCATTTCTAAGGATCTGTTAGGGCCACAAAGATGCAACTGGATTCATTTTAAAGATGAGAATCTCATCTTTAAAAAGATCGCCATGATAGACCTTACAGATTCAGAGTGATTCACTGTTAAAACGATGTCGGGAATTGAGATCTGCATTGGGATTTCAATGCCGAACATCGTTTTCACTAGCGAATCGCTCAGGATGTTTAAGGACGATCATGGTAATCTTAGTATCATTTTAAAGATGAGATTCTCATCTTTAAAATGAATCCAAATGTTTCTTTATAGCTTTAACCAATCCTGAGCAATTCACGTAGGTACAGTAGTGAAGCTGGCAATAGCGGTTTTACTACTGTACATAAACTGCCGCATCCATCTTCAGGCAGCACACGGTGGCATGGCGCTAATGAAATTTTAAGGAAGCCGGATGGAAAAACGCAGCAGGTAGTGTTTTTCCATCCGGATGAGGCACAGATACGGCGCCAGAACTGATGCCTCTTGTGCAAGAACCTGGCATCAGTTTCCCTCCAGCTTGTGTGCACCATGCCGGGAGGTAAACTGATAGCTGCGCTGGACATATGTGAGCACACCCTTACTCACTTTTTCCTGCGCTCCACAGCCGCTGTGTGGGCGCTTCTCCCTGACGTCAGCGACCGCTGATTCAGTCTCAGGGGTCACGTCGCATAATTATGCGTAATGACGTCGGACGTGACACTGAGGCCCTGTCAGCAGTCTCTTACATCAGGCAGAAGCGCCCGAAGAGCACACAGCGGCTGCGGATCCAGGGAAGGTGAGTTAACATTGTTTTTTATGTTTGATCACCTCCCCGGGGACTCCGCTTATTATACTCGGGAGTCTGAAGAGACCCCACAGTATAATAATAGCAGTTTCATTTCGGCCGTGTTTGGTCCAATCGAAACTGCTGGGTGAGGACTCCGCTGCCGTGCCAGGCAAATAAGCCTCGCGTGCCACTCTCGGCACGCGTGCCGGGGGTTGCCGACCCCTGGTTTAAACGTTAAAATATTCCTCAAACGATCGAGAAGTATTGAGAATCTTTGATACTTTTATTTGGCAAAACAATTATACATGGATTACATGTGACGTAGGTGCGTTATACTCCAGCTTACCCCATCACATTGCAATAGTGGCTTTGGCACACTATCTATATAATTATTCGGGCTTTACAGAAGAATCATATGAATATATAATACAAGTGGTGGACTTCTTATTAAAACAGAATTATTTCATGTTTGATACCCAATACTATTTACAGATATGTAAAAAAAATATGTAAAAAATCTGGTGATAGCACGGTAGGAAGAGGATGTCATTTTTGGAGAGAAAAATAGATTTGCTTCAGACTTGCAGTGGTATGGCCGCTACATCAATCTCAGATTTACACACAATATTGATTGTGTCTTTTTTGGATGTTACCCTTACAGGTGATGCAGAAAAAGTCAGAGTGTTAACCAAACTTTATAGAAAACAAAAAAATCGGGGAACACTATTCTGCATGCAACCAGCCTGCATCCGAAACACACCATTAAATCTATACCTGTGGGGGAGCTAACTAGAGTAAGGAGAGCCTGTTTCAAGGACAGTGATTTTTACGAACAGAGTAAAACCACTTGCACTAGACTTAAACAAAAGAGGTTTCCCCAGGTGGTCACTGGAGAGAACCAAATGATTGGTCAGCAATAGAGACAGGAATTCCCTATTAGCAGATACAATTAATAAGAGAAGTAGGATGCAGACAGCCAGAAAAGGAATTTATTTTTCAACACGCTATAGCTGCAATTATGATGAAGTGGTGGAAATAATACATAGACCAGTGATGGCGAACCTTTTAGAGACAGAGTGCCCAAACTGCAACCCAAAACCCACTAAATTATAGCAAAGTGCCAACACGGCAATTTAACCTTAAATTAACCAGAATCTATTTTATAGTGACCGTGCAATGTTATTACAGCCTGTAATAATATCACGTCTGCTATAAAACAGATACTGTGTGATATAAATAGTGAAGGGCCCCAGACAGTACAATGTGCTCTGAAGTGACCTCCAGACAATATTATATGCTCCAGAATGGCCCCCACACAGTATTATATGCTCCACAGAGGCCCCCGCACAGTATTATATGCTCCACTTTGGGCCCCCACCCACATTATATGCTTCACAATAAGCCCCCCCACACACAGTAATATATGCTTCACAGTGGACCCCCACACAGTAATATATGCTCCACAGTGGGGCCCCACACAGTAGTTTATGCTTCACGGTGTCCCCCATACAGTATTAGATGCTTCAGCGTCCCCCCCCACACAGTATTAGATGCTTCAGTGTCTCCCATACAGTAGTAGATGCTTCAGTGTCCCCCATACCATAGTATAAGCTTCAGTGTCCCCCCCCCCCACAGTATTAGATGCTTCAGTGTCCCCCATACAGCATTAGATGCTTCAGTGTCCCCCACACAGTATTAGATACTTCAGTGTCCCCCACACAGTATTAGATGCTTCAGTGTCCCCCACACAGTATTAGATGCTTCAGCGTCCCCCATACCGTAGTATAAGCTTCAGTGTCCCCCCCACACAGTATTAGATGCTTCAGTGTCCCCCATACAGTAGTATAAGCTTCAGTATCCCCCCACACAGTAGTAAAAGCTTCAGTGTCACCCCCCACAGTATTAGATGCTTCAGTGTCCCCCATACAGTATTAGATGCTTCAGTGTCCCCCATACAGTATTAGATACTTCAGTGTCCCCCACACAGTATTAGATGCTTCAGTGTCCCCCACACAGTATTAGATGCTTCAGCGTCCCCCATACCGTAGTATAAGCTTCAGTGTCCCCCCCCCACACAGTATTAGATGCTTCAGTGTCCCCCATACAGTAGTATAAGCTTCAGTGTTCCCCCCCCACACAGTATTAGATGCTTCAGTGCCCCCCACACAGTATTAGATGCTCCAGAGGGGCCCCACTCAGTATTATATGCTTCAGTGGCCCCCACACAGTATTATATGCTCCACTTTGGACCCCCCACACAGTAGTATATGCTTCACATTGGGCCCCCACACAGTAGTATATGCTTCACATTGGGCCCCCACACAGTAGTATATGCTTCACAGTGTCCCCCATACAGTATTAGATGTTTCAGTGTCCCCCATACAGTATTTGAAGCATCTAATACTGTATGGGGGAGACTGAATCATCTAATACTGTATGGGGGACACTGAAGCATCTAATACTGTGTGGGGGACACTGTGAAGCATCTAATACTGTGTGGGGGACACTGAAGCATCTAATACTGTATGGGGGACACTGAAGCATCTAATACTGTGTGGGGGACACTGAAGCATCTTATACTGTGTGGGGGACACTGAAGCATCTAATACTGTATGGGAGACACTGAAGCATCTAATACTGTATGGGGGACACTGTGAAGAATCTAATACTGTGTGGGGGACACTGAAGCATCTAATACTGTATGGGGGACACTGAAGCATCTAATACTGTGTGGGGGACACTGAAGCATATATTACTGTATGGGGGACACTGTGAAGCATCTAATACTGTATGGGGGACACTGAAGCATCTAATACTGTATGGGGGACACTGTGAAGCATCTAATACTGTATGGGGGACACTGAAGCATCTAATACTGTATGGGGGACACTGAAGCATCTAATACTGTGTGGGGGACACTGAAGCATCTAATACTGTATGGGGGACACTGAAGCATCTAATACTGTGTGGGGGACACTGAAGCATCTTATACTGTGTGGGGGACACTGAAGCATCTAATACTGTATGGGAGACACTGAAGCATCTAATACTGTATGGGGGACACTGTGAAGCATCTAATACTGTGTGGGGGACACTGAAGCATCTAATACTGTATGGGGGACACTGAAGCATCTAATACTGTGTGGGGGACACTGAAGCATATATTACTGTATGGGGGACACTGTGAAGCATCTAATACTGTATGGGGGACACTGAAGCAACCAAATCATCAGGAGCATCTAAGCACTTCCATTACCAACATGGGGGAGACCTCAGTTCTTTTGAATTCAGAGCAATTGAAGAGGTTCCTAAAAATTAATTTACAAAGTGAAAATTGAAGTTTTTGAAAAAAAATTCTAATTTCAGTGACTAATACGTTGCGGCCACTTTGTGGCATCAGAGACATGCACTCCTAAAACTATTAAGTGGGCTATCCCAGGGACAAAAAAATTATATATGTGGATGTAAACTGCTGCTTGGGCACACAGCAGGGCTCAGAAGGGAAGGAGCACTTTTTAGCTTTTGGAGTAGAGATTTAGAGGGACTTTATGGACAACATGTTTTTGCAGAGACCTGGAAGTGCCAGTAAACTGGAATTCCCCAAGAAGTGACCCCATTCTCTGCAAATGTGACATGGTGTCCAAAAAACCAACAATATAAATCTGCGCTCCAAAAGCACATAGTGCTCCTTCAAATCTGCGCCCTGCTGTGTGCCCAAATGGCAGATTATGCCCGCATATGTTACACTGGTGTACCCAGGATAACTTACTTAATGCCATATGTGGGTATAAACTGCTGTTTGGGCACAGCCGGGCACAGAAGGGAAGGAGCGTTATTTTGGTTTTGGAGCACAGTTTGGTTTTTGGACACCATGACACTTTTGCAGAGCCCATGAATTGCCTGTAAAGTGGAATCCGCAGATATGACACCCCATTTTGGAAAATACACCCTTCAAGGGATTTATCAAGTGGTGTAGCGAGGATTATTAACCCTTAAGTGTTGCATTCTTCTAAATTTTCAGAAATGAATGCGCAGCTGATAATGAAAAGTTAAAAATAAAATGTTTCCATAGATACGCTATTTCATTGCCCAATATGTTGTGCTCAGCTTATGTCTGCACAGACACACACTGCAAAAACTGTTAAGCGGGTATCCCGGGGACAACAGCTTTTGGAGTGTTTGCTTCTAATACAAGCTGGACACAACATAATACGCACTGAAATGATGTATTCCTGAAAAAATTGTCATTTTTACTTTCACCATCTGCTGCGTATTCATTTATGGATAATAAATTATAGCAACACATGGGGGTTAGAAATGCTCCCTATACCCCTGGATAAATTACTTCAGGGGTATAGTTTCCTAAATGGGGTCACATGTCAGGGGATTCCACTTTACTGGCATTTCAGCTCTGCAAAAGTGCAATGGCATCCAAAAACCAAACCATCCAAGTCTGTACTCCAAAAACCAAATAGTGCTCCTTCCCTTATGTACCCAAACAGGAGTTTATACCCACATATGATATTAAGTACGTTACCCTGGGTACACCAGTGTCATACATGTGGGCATAAACTGCAGTTTGGGCACACTGCATGGTGCACAATGGAAGGAGTGCTATGTGGCTTTTGGAGCGCAGATTTAGATGTTTGGTATCGGGACGCCATGTCATGTTTGCAGAGCCTGTAAGGTACCAGAAAAGTGGATTCCCCAAAGGAGTGATCCCATTTTGAAAAGTGCACCCCTCAAATAATTTATCAAGGGGTGTAGTGAACATTAGTATCCCAGGCATGAATACACAGCGGATGGGGAAAAGTGAATAGGTAAGCTGTGCATTGGGAACACCAAAATCCCTACTATTTCCCCAGTAGTTTCTATTATTGGGGGGGGGGGTCCACTTCTGGTTTATTTTCCCTCGTAAACTCTAAATCTGGGGTGTACCCTAATAAACGCTCGCACAGCTTATACATTACCTTCCTGCCGCAGTCAGTTTTGTTCTAATGATTTGGCGTTTTTTGGGGTTTTTGTCTTCATATTGTACAAGCTATATTTTCTTTATTTCTCTGGTGATGTAGCCATATGAGGACTACTTGTTTGCGGTATGAGATGTATTTTGTAATGACATCATCTTTGGGCGCCTATATCTTATTGAATAAATTTCATTAACTCTTTCTTGGTGGATAAAAAAAAAAAACAAAAAAAAAAAAAAACATCAATTCTGGCATTGCGTTTTACCTTTTACATTTTTCACCATGCAGCATGAAGCATAAGTAACACGTTACCTTTATTCTACGGGTCAGTACGATTACGGCGATACCTAATTTATATTGTTTTTTTTTATGTGACACTAATTTTGCAGAACAAAAACCCATTTGGGGACATAAATCAATTGTTTTTGCAACACCATCTTCTGTGCTCCGTAACATTTTTATTTTGCGGTTTACAGAGTTGGTTGAGGGCTTATTTTTTGCAGGAAAACCTGTGCTTTTTATTGGTACTGTTTTGGGGTACATATTACTTTTTGATCACTTTTTATGGCATATTTTGTAAGGCGAGATGGCGTTTTTTTCCCATTTTTTTACCGACGGTCACCGTGTACATTAAATATTGTTTCCGTTTTACTGTACAGGTTGTTTGACCATGGCATCTAAGGGGTCAAAACCACCGATCGGAGCCCAGCTCTGACAGGGGTTTATGGAGCAAGGCGTTAGCTGTCAGTTACAGCCAACACCCGGTTCCGATGACCTACTATTACGCCCTGTTGCGCGAAGTACCAAGCGCGCAGTATGTAATAGTACGTCCAATGTCGTTAAGGGGTTAAACGATGTATTTATTTTTTGTGTGGTATGCTATGAGTAAGGAACTAATCTGTTCTGAAACACGTCAGCTTGTAAGATGAATTCCTCTGATTGATGGCGACTTGCATATTACCAATTTTTCTTTTTTCATATGAGAACAATAAAAGCTAAGTTTTAATAATTTAATTGCGACAATCCTGGACTGCTGGATCTCTGTTTGGTTTTTTCTTCTTCATGGAAGGAAGTACAATTTAATTTTTGTGTTTGGCATGACTGAACTTGTAGAGAGATTTGGCATCATTTTCTGGGCATATCACACCTATACTTGGAACCCACACAGTTACGGTATACATGTCATATCTCTCTGGATTTGGCACATGTAATTAGCCAGCCCAAGTCACAAGTGGAAGGCTAGTTAAGAGGTCCTTCCAAAAAGGGTGATTTATAGGATCCCCTCTTTGTCAGATACTTTCAGACCAGCCTGTAGATCTGTTCAATACTTTCTGCCAAGCTATATGGCCAGCCTTGAAAGAGGCCTGTTATTAATTTTATTCCCTTTTTATTTTGTACATTGTTTACTGTATTTGTCTTTTGATTACATTTTTTTTTTTCAAAAAGTACTATGGTGTTTGTGTATACAGAATCTCTAAATTTAATATCCTCACAATTCTGAAGAGAGAAAATGCCATTTAGGCTTGCTACCTTTTTTTTTGCTAGTTTTTTGCTAGGCGCAGATGTGAATGGTCTGGGTATATTGGAGACTCATCTACATTGTGACGCACATGTTGGAGTCGCTTCACTCCTTTGTAGCCTAATGTCACAGGTGAGTATGGAAGCAGAGTACCCCTTTATGGTCACATCCATCCATGTGCTTATGTGGTGAGTGGGTGTTCGGAACTCTGACACTGACAACTGAAATACATTATATGTTATACCATTTCTAACAAACCTTGAGGGTTGGCTCCCAGAAAAACATCTTCAAAATTCATCTTCGGCATGTGTGGCAGTGATTGGATGTAATTCCGGGCCTGTCACCAAGAGGGGGAAAAAAAAAAAAAAACAACACCAGCACAATATTAAAATTAAAAATAGAATTGAAGCCACAAATAAGTTACATTGTAATAAACTTTCGGACAACTTCTGATTTTCTATTGTAGGAATAAACTCTTTATTAAGAATAACAGAAGTGATTAATCTTTCAGGCAGTAAATGCATATTATATTATTGATTATTCCCAAATGTTTCGGTCAACAACCTTATTCAATCCACAAATTAAGGTAGAATATACAAGTAAATACAAAATAAATCTGCAAAAATACATATACAAACATAAACACCAATACAATAAAAGTAGAATAGGATATTTGAAGTCAATTTACATAGCATAGAGTGAGTGTGAGTGCCCCTAAATCACAGGGAATGAATATCCATACAATAAGAGAATACATATTATAATGTCACCATTATAAATAAAAGAATATATGTTGGCACATGAGTAATGCGGTACTAGACTATACAGATATATGAAGTTACTATAACCCAGTACCTGTACAGATTATGAATACTTTTGCATATGATCCAGATACTGCACAGAATATTCTATCAAAATTGTATTTATCCAGTGACTTTCTTCAATTCACTGGGAGTGAGTTACTGGTATGGAAACATGAAAGAGATTCACGTAAACTTACCTTTCATGAATTACACCTTAGCACATTAGTGGATTTCTACAACTGGGTCATATTCCACAGGACAAAAAAATCCTTGAAGGGTGTAAGTTTACAAAATGGGCTTTCTTCTTGGGGAATTCCAGTTTACTGTTAAGGACCAATAAAATATAACTTAATAAATAAAATTAAAATAGCCAAACTCAGAATATATTAGACTTGCTCCAAAGACTTGCTCCACACAACACGACTATGAGGGAAATACAATATTTTCAGATGGTATAGTACCAATACCTTCTTGAAAACCCTCAAGACACAATGGCACACACCATATACCACTTCATGTATGAGAATGAAGAGATAAACTACTGTTCAACCGATACATAACAGTTTCCGAATGTGTTTCCCCAAGCACTATATTGAATCAGCAGGGGACAAGTCCATAGGTATTTGTGTACCATACCATCTGAAAATATCGTTTTTCCCACTTAGACGTTTTGTGTTGGTCACTGGTAATATTTTTGGAACAAGTCTGTTATATACCATTATTCAGACTATTTTAATTGTATTTTTTAAAAAGTTACATTTTATTGGTCCTTTTCTGTGATTTATATGACTAACCCTGAAGGATGTAGGTAGGTTTGCACATTAATACTCAGCAACTTTTTTCATATTTTCCTTCCCCGCCTTCCAAAATTCATAACTTTTTTTTCTGTGAGGATTTATTCTTTGCATGACGAATTCTTCTTTCATTTTGGGGTACACATAATGTTTTGATTAGCTGTCATTAACTTTTTGGGTG
Organism: Leptodactylus fallax; assembly: GCA_947044405.1. Lineage (NCBI taxonomy): Eukaryota > Metazoa > Chordata > Amphibia > Anura > Leptodactylidae > Leptodactylus > Leptodactylus fallax. The sequence goes on along the minus strand of CAMRHE010000007.1, from coordinate 6,058,625 downwards.
GTCTGTGTGAAAAAACCCACAATTCTATCATAATTTTGTTTTTAAGCCGTTTACTCTGCAGTAAAAATGACATGGTAAGGCTAGGTTCACATCTGCGCTGTTCTCTCCGTTGTTCGGGTCCACTGGGGGACCTGAATGACAGCCCGTCCGCTGAAACCCCCTATAGTCTATGGGGTCTGCCAGGGTTCCGCTGTTTTTATAATGAAACCGGTGGAGAGAAAAGCCCTTCCTTGCATGACTTTTCTCTCTGCCGATTTTCAATGGCTCTAATGCAGATGTAAGCCTAGCCTAACTTTGTCCAGGAGGTCATTATGATTTTCGCTGATACCATATTTATACTGGTTTTATTAGGTTTCACTAGTTTTACAAATAAAACGTCACTTTTTGAAAGTGAATGATTTTCCTGGGGTTACTGAATTCTGACTCCTATATCTTTTTATTAACTGTTTTGTTGACGAAGATATGTAAGGGCTCTTTATTTGCGGGGCTAGTTGTACTTTTTATTGGTACCAATGTTTGGTATGTATGACTTTTTTTTAAAGCCAATGTGATATATAGCCAGTAAAGCCGGGTTAATAAATATATAAAATTTATATAGCTCGTTTCATGTTATCCTACAAACCCAGGCACTAATGGGTTGTGAGTGGAAGGGTGACCGCAGGTAGACCAAGCGGCTTGGTAAAGCAATATCCTACACAATAGGGTTTAGGAGTTCAATTACTTTTCATGGTGTGTAATTCCTACATTTTATAGGATGATACTTTTTTTTAACATTTCCAGCTTCAAAGCAGATTTTTGTTCCTTCCATTTCTAGTGATTTTCTGAAGACATGTGCATGCAGGTGTAGGCCTTAGTGATTTAAATGAACTCTGCACATGTTGAACTCTTATTTTTAGGTGGTTTGGTGCATATAACTTTTTGTTTGGTTTCCACTTTTAGCAATTAATATACATTTATTTGCATTTTTTTTTTTTTAATAAAACAATCACTTCAAATCAAAATTGCATGAAGGAGCCTGTTCACATACAGTACCAAGTGCATTCTGACAATGCTGCAGGTGTCTACTTTAAGAAAATACACACGTGGACAAAATTGTTGGTACCCTTGTTTAATGAAAAAAAAAAAACACAATGGTCACAGAAATAACTTGAATCTGACAAAAGTAATTTGCCAAACTACATGTTGACAAACCACAAAGCTTCTGGGAGAATATCCTTTAGACAGATGAGACAAAAATCGAAATTTTTAGCAAGGTACATCAGCTCTATGTTCACAGACAGAAAAATGAAACATATCTTGAAAAGAACACTGTCCCCACTGTGAAACATGGAGGAGCTCCGTTATGTTCTTGGACTCCTTTGCTGTATCTGGCACAGGGCGTCTTGAATCTGTGCAGGGTACAATGAAATCTCAAGACTATCAAGGGATTCTAAAGAGAAATGTGCTGCCCAGTGTCAGAAAGCTTGGTCTCATGGGTCTTGCAACAGGATAATGACCCAAAACACACAGCTAAAAGCACCCAAGAATGGCTAAGAGGAAAACATTGGACTATTCTGAAGTGGCCTTCTATGAGCTCTGACCTAAATCCTATTGAGCATCTTTGGAAGTAGCTGAAACATGCCGTCTGGAAAAGGCACTCTTCAAACCCGAGACAACTGGAGCAGTTTGCTCATGAGGAGTGGGCCAAAATACCTGTTGAGAGGTGCAGAAGCCTCATTGACAGTTACAGGAATCGTTTAATTGCAGTAATTGCCTCAAAAGGGTTTGCTCCTTAATAATAAGCTGGACTGGGCAGATCATATGGAGGCCCTGTACAGGAATTGCCACAGCAGGCTCTACCTGCTTAGGAAGCTGAGAGCCTTTGGAATCCGGGGGGCACTTCTTAGAACTTTCTTCAACTCGGTAGTGGCATCAGCCATCTTCTTTGGAGTGGCCTGCTGGGGGAGCAGTATATCAACCAGGGACAGAAATAAACTTGACAAGCTGATTAGAAGGGCCAGCTCTGTCCTGGGGAGCCCACTGGACCCAGTGCAGGTGGTGGGTGACAGAAGGATACTGTCCATGGTGAGCTCCATGCAGAAGAAGAAGTCCCATCCCATGCATGAGACTGTGATTGCGCTGGGCAGTACTGTCAGTGACCGACTGCTCCACCCTAGGTGTGAGAAGGAGCGCTATCGGAAGTCTTTCCTCCCCACCGCGGTTAGGCTGTACAACCAACACCGACCTAAGCGGAGATCATTACATACAGAGAACTGAAATATCTCTCTGCCTGTTAAATCCCCCCCCCTCTGCTACGCCCTATCTGTCTGTCTGCTATTAATGTAATGCCTCTCACCTTGGAACATTCCTGTACATGTTGTATTTGTATTTGTATCTGCTTATCTTTGCTGCTGTAACACACTGAATTTCCCCATTGTGGGACTATTAAAGGACTATTATTATTATTATTATTATTATTAAAAGGTTGTGCAACAAAATCATTTCTGTCCAGGCCTTTTTCATGAGTTTTCTTTTTTAAAAAATTCTGTTGAAGCATGGTTGAAAAGCAATGTCTGACTTTCATTTGTTCATTTTCATAGAATTTTTATATATTATTACTTTTGTCAGATTCAAGTTATTTCTGTGACCATTGTGGGTTTTTCTTTCATTAAACGAGGGGTACCAACAATTTTGTCCACGTGTGTGTGTGTGTATATATATATATATATATATATATATATATATATATATATACAGTCATATGAAAAAGTTTGGGCACCCCTATTAATCTTAATCATTTTTAGTTCTAAATATTTGGGTGTTTGCAACAGCCATTTCAATTTGATATATCTAATAACTGATGGACACAGTAATATTTCAGGATTGAAATGAGGTTTATTGTACTAACAGAAAATGTGCAATATGCATTAAACCAAAATTTGACCGGTGCAAAAGTATGGGCACCTCAACAGAAAAGTGACATTAATATTTAGTAGATCCTCCTTTTGCAAAAATAACAGCCTCTAGTCGCTTCCTGTAGCTTTTAATCAGTTCCTGGATGAAGGTATTTTTGACCATTCCTCTTTACAAAACAATTCCAGTTCAGTTAAGTTTGATGGTCGCCGAGCATGGACAGCCCGCTTCAAATTATCCCACAGATGTTCAATGATATTCAGGTCTGAGGACTGGGATGGCCATTCCAGAACATTGTAATTGTTCCTCTGCATGAATGCCTGAGTAGATTTGGAGCTGTGTTTTGGATCATTGTCTTGCTGAAATATCCATCCCCGGCGTAACTTCAAATTCGTCACTGATTCTTGTACATTATTCTCAAGAATCTGCTGATACTGAGTTGAATCCATGCGACCCTCAACTTTAACAAGATTCCCGGTGCCGGCATTGGCCACACAGCCCCAAAGCATGATGGAACCTCCACCAAATTTTACAGTGGGTAGTAAGTGTTTTTCTTGGAATGCTGTGTTTTTTCACGCCATGCATAACGCCTTTTTGTATGACCAAACAACTCAATCTTTGTTTCATCAGTCCACAGGACCTTCTTCCAAAATGAAGCTGGCTTGTCCAAATGTGCTTTTGCATACCTCAGGCGACTCTGTTTGTGGCGTGCTTTCAGAAACGGCTTCTTTCGCATCACTCTCCCATACAGCTTCTCCTTGTGCAAAGTGTGCTGTATTGTTGACCGATGCACAGTGACACCATCTGCAGCAAGATGATGCTGCAGCTCTATGGAGGTGGTCTGTGGATTGTCCTTGACTGTTCTCACCATTCTTCTTCTCTGCCTTTCTGATATTTTTCTTGGCCTGCCACTTCTGGGCTTAACAAGAACTGTCCCTGTGGTCTTCCATTTCCTTACTATGTTCCTCACAGTGGAAACTGACAGGTTAAATCTCTGAGACAACTTTTTGTATCCTTCCCCTGAACAATCTTTGTTTTCAGATCATTTGAGAGTTGTTTTGAGGAGCCCATGATGCCACTCTTCAGAGGAGATTCAAATAGGAGAACAACTTGCAATTGGCCACCTTAAATACCTTTTCTCATGATTGGATACACCTGGCTATGAAGTTCAAAGCTCAGTGAGGTTACAAAACCAATTTTGTGCTTCAGTAAGTCAGTAAAAAGTAGTTAGGAGTATTCAAATCAATAAAATGATAAGGGTACCCAAATTTTTGCACCGGTCAAATTTTGGTTTAATGCATATTGCACATTTTCTGTTAGTACAAATAAACGTCATTTCAATCCTGAAATATTACTGTGTCCATCAGTTATTAGATATATCAAATTGAAATGGCTGTTGCAAACACCCAAATATTTAGAACTAAAAATGATTAAGATTAATAGGGGTGCCCAAACTTTTTCATATGACTGTATATATATATATATATATATATATATATATATATATATATATATATCTATAGCAAGATTTTTTAATGATACAATTTAGGTTTTATTTGTCCATCTCAAAACTATGAAAATTGCTCCAGCTACCGGATGTGCAAAATTTCCTGAAACCCCTGGCAGTGAAAGGATTAAATTTACATTCCAAAAGCCAAAAAGGATGGTGTTCCTTCCCTTCTAAGCTCTGTGGCGCCCATAAACTGCAGATTAACGCCCACATACACAACTTGGGATACGTCTTAGGAATATGGACGTGGCCTGGCGCTAAAGAGGACCAGATGCACGCAAGACTAGCTCCGGCATTTGTCTTTTTTTCACCTATTTGGGGGTTTCCACCCAGGTCCCCCTGCTATCATCGCCTTCTGGATCACCTCCTGATCAGACTGACCTGCCTCTGTGTGGCCTATGCATCTGCTTGTGGCTGCAACTCAATTGCCCTGGTTCTTATTGTAGCCTCTCCACGTTCCGCTTTCGCCATCTTGACAGTCCAGCACGGCAGCTACTCGCCTGAACTCCCAACCAACGCTTCGGGTGGCACCTGGATCCAGCTGCAGAGGTTTCCCCCGACACCTGCTTACTGCTCAGCTCTCCCATCGCAGACCCCACAGTGGAACCCGACGGGGTAAAAAAGCCTGCCAGCACCTGCATATCAGTACAGTGCGGCCACCATCTTATCCACGCTGCAGTGACCCGGATAACTGTGCCTGCTAGTGGTCCTCAAAGTTCCTCCTGGCGCGGACTCTCACAGCAAGTGTCCCTGCGGCTTCTTTCTGCTTTGTTCCCAGGACTTATGCATACTGCAGCAGTCTCTGCCTGCTGGCTAGACTGACACCATGGAGATAAGAGGTGTTTTGCTTTGGTACCCTAGCCTCCCTGCTACTGCAGTCCCATTTACCCTATACCTGTTGCTTCTTGGAGGACTTATGTGTTTTCTCCCTTGCTACTGGAGGCTGTCTTCGATCTATTAGCAGGACTTTGCAACGACCTATGGTGCTCTCTCTATGCTTGTGGGACTTTATATACTTGCCTTCCTGACACTGGTGGCACTCTTGGATTGTTTTGCTTTTATACTTTGGACTACCTCTCCGCTACCTTGGGACCCACTAGTCTGAACACTCTATACCTTAACTGAGACAGCGCCACTCTGCCTCCCTATATGGTGCTCACCCCTGTCCCCCGGTTGTGTGTGTCCACCGCATCCATTATGTCTGATTAACCATTCAGTTCTCCATCACAGCTGCCCCACCAGACCAACTGCTAGCTTATATAACATCTAGGCTCTAGGGTCGCTGAAGTGTAAGACCAGATGGATGAGGTCGCCGACGACCTAGAGGAGGACAAAACTTGCCTTGACGAGTACGCAAAAATCTTGAGGCCACTGACTTAAAGACTGAGGACCTGGAAAATAAATCCAGGAGAGCCAATATCTGGGTCAGAGGAGTGCCAGAATCTGTGACCACCTTGAGAAAGTCTATCACAACGCAATTTACTGCTTTACTCCCATAAGTAAACTTCCTGTTCTCTGAATGGATTGTAGTTTTGGGGCTCTGGGACGCCCTAAAAACTTGAATATACCAAGGGACATTATCCTTAAGCTGCACTACCCGGAATGCCGTGACCGAATTCTCTCAGTGGCACAGAATCTGCAACCTCTGCCTAACAGTACAGCTCTTCACAGACCTGGCTCTGGCCACTCTGGATAGATGAAGGATTATGTGCCCCGTGACTGTGGAACTACAAAAAGCCCAAATACGCTACCGTTGGGGCTTCCCCTTTCACCTAACCTGTACTTTCAACAATAAGCACTACCTAATTCAATCCCTCAAGTTCAACGACGTGATTGGCTACAGGTGGAGGAACTGGATCCTTCTGACCTTCTACCTCAAAGGCCCTTCCGCTCCTGGCTGCAGAAGCGCAAAAGACCATTGAACTCTGTTCAATCCTTGACAGAGACCAGCGTGCCTTCCCGAAGTAACTGATCTGTTTACCTTGTTGGTTATCCAGAATGGACATTATTACTTGCTATCTCCCAGTACTGGTTAATTTCAGTCTCAGGTCCTGACTTTTTTATGATACTTCTAGTTGGTTCTACACAGTTGGTTTTGTTCTGGACCTGCCATTGAAATCCTGTTTATTAAGTAGGTGATTTAGTTATTACTTTTACTGCAATACCCCAGGACAGCCAATAGATTCTTATTATTTTCTCTACATAGCCTATTGCATTTCGCCATCTCCCCCCCCCATAATTTTTGGGGGTTAGTCCCCATGTTCCTCCTGCACCCTAGGTTCTACAGGGTTTGCTGCACTCCATTTAACCCTGGGGTGCCCTCCCTGACTCTGAGTTTATTGCTACTGTTGATTTTTGTTACGGTCTCTTCTCCCCTACAGCACTGCTTTTACATTGACTATATAAATGTTCACTTTGAATCCCGGCCTGACCATGCTATTGGCTGCCTGATCTGTGTTGTCCCCTTTAGTGCAATCTGTTTAGCTCCCACGTGATCCCCCCTATGTGTAATATTGTCTCGCATAATGTACTGTGATTCAATTCCCCTCAGAAGCATTGGAAGGCATCTCACTTAAAACCTACCTCATTCCCTAAGTATTTTCATTTTTGCTATACCCTCATAGGCCATGCCCCAAATTCAGTCTTAGAGTACAGGAGTGGCAGTCTTTCTTAGGACTTCCATTCCCCTGCAGGTCGACAGTACAATTGTGGACCCCCAGGGTAGCTACATTATTCTCCATCACCTTTACGGTGACCACCTTTCTGGTTAACTTCTATGCCCCTACTGAATTCCCTGTGGTTTTATTCCATGAATTATGTACTTTGTTAGAACATTTAGACTTCCCTAAAATGATTTGGAGCGGGGATTTTAACTTCACTGTTAATGCTATCCTAGATTGCTCCTCCCCCTCTGCAGACAAGCTTTCCTCCAAATCTAAGGATGAGATCCGCTTTTCCCTGCAGTCCCTCAAAGTTGCAGATGGATGGCGTGACTTTAATGGAAACCAGAGAGGATATATGTACTTTTCCCCTGCACACCACTACTACACTAGGATTGATAGGAGCCTTCTTTCCACCTCAATGCTCCCTAACCTTACTTATGCCCGCCATGCCTGTGCCTGGTCAGACCATGAACTGGTACTGAACGATATTGCTTTCCGCCCCTCTCCCACCCCACGTCCTAGCTGACTGACCCTGGCATCATGCCGCGGACTGCAGATACCCTCAACCAATTGTTCGCTCTTAACAACACCAGGAATACTGATCCAGCCATTAATTGGACAGCCCATAAGACTACAGTACGAGCCTCTCACATAAAAAGAGAAATGACTAAGTTCCAAGCAGATTTGGAGCCCAACCTGTTAAAACTTGAAACGGCCCAAAAAGGCCATACATGTTGGACTCGGGAGAGATTTTATAAATACGCAAACAAACCTGATAAGCTTTTGGCTTCTAAACTGAGGGCACAAAAGAGACAGAATGCCATCTACCAAATGTGGGAATCCGGCAGCACTATGACCTCCAACAACAACTCAATTTATGTCCAATTCCACCAGAAACTCTATTCTGCCCCTACCATGGCCTGCCCCCAGGAGATTGCTTCCTTTCTGCACTCCCTTTACCTCCCCTATGTTTCCTCTTCCCAGGCTTCCTATAGGGTGGAAAATCCCCCCAAGACATGCTCAGTGTGTCCATCACAGTTATCCCCAAGCCCGGCAAGGACATTAACACCCCAGCTAATTACAGACCCATTTCGCTTTTAAACTTAGACGTTAAACTATTTTGCTCCATTCTTGCCACCCGTTTAAATAGCCTCTTGACATCCCTCATCTATTCCGACCAGGTAGGATTTATTCCCAGTGGACAGGCATCTGATAATGTGAAGAAACTGTGTAATATTGTCCACTGGGCCAACTGTAACTGTAAACTCATCTCATTACTATCACTGGACATTGAAAAATCCTTTGACTGTCTTATCATGGACCTATCTCGCCCATGTTCTCAAATTTATGGTCTTCACCGGTGACTTTCAGAGGGCATACTTAAAACTCCCCATGGACTCTCCGATGCCCATTATTTGCCGTGGCACCCAACAAGGCTGCCCCTTGTCCCCCGCTTTGTTTGCCTTGGCTATAGAGCCACTGGTGATTGCTATTCGCTCTAACCCAGATATTAAAGTCATGTGGATTGGAGACCATGAATACAAATCTAGCCTTTTTGCAGATGACATGCTGTTAACTATCACAAGCCCTCTGATCTCGCTCTCAAACCTATTTAATACTCTCTCAAACTTTGCACAACTTCGCCTTAAACTTAACACATCCAAATCTGAAATATTACATTGCAACGTCCCTCCAGCCACCACGAAACTAAGTGCCCTGAATTTTGGCTTTCAGACTAAGGATATATTTCTACCATACCTGGGCATTAACCTATGTAATTTCCTAGATGCCTGAAATAGAACTACAGGTGCATCTCAATAAATTAGAATATCTTTGAAGGGTTCATTCATTTCAGAAATTCAATTCATAATCAGCAGTCTTCCATGATTGTGTGTCCTTCTGAACCAGACTGAGGGACCATTTAAAGGCTTAGGAAACGTTGGCAGGTGACACACTGAATTTATAATACTGAACTTTTTTACAATATTCTAATTTTCTTAGATTTGGGTTTTCATTACTTGTAATCCATAATCAACATTTACACAACTAAAACACTTGAAATAGAACACTCTGTGTGTAAAGAATCTAGAAAATATAGGAGGTCACTTTTTTAATTACTGAAATAAACGTTTCAAAGATGTTCTAATTTATTGAGATGCACCTGTATGCCACGTTGATCCAGAACGTTTTGAAGGATCTCATTGCATGGCATTGCCCTACCCTCTCATGGATAGGTAGAGTGCACTCTGTTAAAATGGTTACCCTGTCCCGTATTCTCTATTACTTTCGCACTCTTCCAACCCCGGTGACCTCCTTTTCCCTAGCTACCCTTCCTAAGGAGATTTTTAATGTCATATGGGCATACATATTCGCAGTCGCACTGTGTGTTTCCAGAAGAGATTTTTATAAATATAATGTTAGGCTGTTAGGCTTTCCCAACTTTTGTACTATTTATTATGAGTTAGACTGTCCGAAATGGGTCACACTGGAATCAACACTTGTAGCCCCTACCTCTCTAAAAGCCCTACTTTGGACCCCCGACCTCTCTACAAGTCCTACTTTGGACCCCGAGGTCAGCTTCCCATACAATTCCAGCAAATGCCAAAGTATTGGATTATATGCTGTCTCACTGACTTCCTCATTGGCAGACAGTCTTCACCAAAGAATATTTTGTTAACACATACTCCCTACCTCTCTCAGAGGCTTTCAGGACCACACAGTTCTTTCACTTTTACGTTTCCTCACCCAGCTTAATCCAGATTATGCTTGTATAGGACAGCGGAGAAGGGCTCACTCTCTTTTTTTATACGGTTTGCTGAATGCCCTTCCACCTGATACCAAACTGGACTTCATTGCAGCCTGGGAACAGGACCTTGATTCAACCTCAACTCAAGCCCAGTGGAATAACTGTTGCACATCCATTAGCAAGGGCAGTTGGCAGGACACTCTTATGGAACCCTCGCTGAAAATTCTTCACAGGGCCTATTTGGTCCCCCATAGACTACACAGTTGTCAGAGGTTGGAATGCCTTAGGCACTACTCTCCATATCTGGTGGTCCTCCCACATGCCCGTCACTTTTGAAAGGCTATTCACAGAGTGGCACAACAGCTTTTTGGCAAGACATTCATTCCTATTGTCTGCTCCAATTTTTCTCTTAAGCCAGCTAGCCTTAAGTATACCCAACATAAATTACTCATTTTGTATGAATATTGCCTTCAATTGGAAGCGGTCCTACCTCTCCATGACCTATGTTGTGCAACGAGTTGATTCCATAACGCCTCATGAAAAATTAAAACGCCCCCATCTCTGATACTTGTCCGCTCCAATATTGTCTTCAACTGTAATTAGCCTAGATGATCGAGTGGTGTATCCATTTACCTTCCCTTGGGCAGGGTCCCTTTTCCACTTTGCTCTTAGCTCTCTTCATTACTCGCTACTCACCCCCTCCCTTCCCCCTTTATGTTGGTTACTGATTTCTGTATATTTTTTTTTCTCATTTTCTGTAGGTATGTTAACTTTAGACTTGTCAGTATTTTCTTGTATTTTGTATGCCTTACTCAGCATACTTGCATTGATCCTGTGACTGTTTTCGTGTTTGCCTTATGTTATGTATTTTTGATATCTTTCAAACTAAAATTGAAACAAATTTTTAGGTGTGCATGTCTCTGATGAAAAAAAGTGGGCACAAAACATAGGGCATTGAAATGGCATATTTCTTCAAAACTTTGAATTTTCACTTTGTACATTAAATTTTCGGGAAGCATTCTTTGGGCAAAAATGCTTTGGCCCTTGCAAAAGTCCTTGAGGGGTGTCGTTTCTAAAATGGGGTCATATATTGGGGGGGAGGGGCAGTTTTTAAATTTTACCTCAGAGACCCTGTTATTGCCCGCAAATGCAGTGTAAATGTCCCAATTAGGCTTCAAATGTGCATGATGCTCTTCCATTTCTGAGTCCTGTTGTTCCAGGCAAAAGAACACGGCCGCATGTAGCACGTTGTCAAAATCAGAAAACTGAGCATAATAACTGGAGAGTTGACTTTTCACAGTGCCATGAGCTGGGAATGACATAATGGGCACTGAAATAGCAAATATCTGGGAGAATTAAAATTTTCATTTTGCATCATCCGCTGTGAATTTCTTTTTGGAAACCATCTCTTGGGATCACTATTCTCCTTGAAAAATTTTCTAAGGGGTGCAGATTCCAAAATGAGGTAATTGTTAGTACATTTTAAGACTCTGTAAATGCATCATGGCAACCAAAAGTGATTCTGCTCTTCAAAAGCCTAAGCCTAATGGCGCTTCTTGTCTTCTGTGTTCTGGTGTGCCCAAACAGCAGTTTTCATCCACAAGAGAGAAATTTCATATCAAATTGTGGGGCACATTTTCTCCTTTAACCCCTTGATAAAATTTAAAATGTGCGTCTGGGTCTAAAGTGATGCTTTATGGGGAAGAAAAAAAAATTACATTTTTCATTTTCATAAAATGTGCGGTGTTAAAATGCTCCTTGTACCCCTTAATAAATTTATTGAGGAGAGTAATTTCCAAAATGGGGTAAATTTTTGGGTGTTTGCATTGTACTTGTACTTAAGGGGCTTTTCAAATGAGACATTTTACTTTAAAACTATTCCAGCAAAATACGCGCTTTCAACGCCCAATGGTACGCAGCTGTGTGCCCAAGTAGCAGTTTATATTCACATGTGGGGAGTTTCCATGCATGGGAGAAACTACAAAACAAGTTTTTGAGATCCTTGTGAATGATTTTAGGGCTAAACGAACATATGATTGAAAAAAATGAAATGCCTAAATTGAATCTCCTTTTTGGTTTAATTCCTGTGAAACGCTAAAAGGGTTAACAGTGTTACCAAATGCTGTTTTGAATAATTTTAGGGATGCAGTTCTGAAAATGGGGTGATTTATGGGCGGGGGGAGGTCTAATATGTAGTATTTTAAACCCTTTCCACTAAATTTTTCAATTTTCAAAGTTGACTCACTACTTTCCTAAAGCCATAACATTTTTATTTTCTATTCACAGACTCGGAGGGCGGCTTAATTTTTGCAGGACAAATTATACCTAATATTCTGTACGATGTAATGGGAATCTGGTAAAAAAAAAAATGCAGAATGGAAGTGGAAATGGAGTAAAACTGCATTTTGGTGACTTTCTTATGGGCTTTGTGTTTACAGCGTTCACTGTGCAGTCAAAATGGCATGTCACCTGTATTCTATGAATCAGTACAATTATGGTGATACCAAATTTACATAGTTTTCTTTGTTTTTTCTGTTTCAACCCTTTAAACAAAAAATAATAATTTTTAAACCCCCTAGAGAGTCTGATCACTAATTAGCGAGTGCTAATGCATTGCAATGCATTGTAAAATACCGACACTTGTATTTCAGGCTGCAAAGATCAGCCTGTAATGCCTAGTGTATGCCAGAGAAGCCTGGGAACCTTCAATAGGCTCCCAGCTGTCAAAGCAATGGATTGCTGCCTCTAGCGGCCAGTGATCCACCCCAAAATGGCAGCGCTGGGAAAATGGTGATTCGGTCATCTTTGATCGAGGCGGTAGAAGTTTAATGCACGTGATCAGTGTGGACACTGATTGCTGGCATTGGCGCAAGGTCTACGCTTTATAATAAATTGTAGAACTGGCTGCCACTATATTTCAATACCCAACATCCACCAGATTAAAGAGGATGTTGGTAAAGGGTTAACATCCCCTTCAGAACTTAAGTGGTCCCTAAGGCTCTATGCACACAGTAGTCCACAATTGCAAATAAAAGTACAGACCTATTCATGTGTATGGCTGCAGTTTTTACAGCATTGTTTCCAGGCCATAGAAAAGAATCACAAATTATGAAGCATGCCTTTTTTTTGGCTGCATTTGCGGCACAGACCAGTGTAAGAGATCATACAAGTATTTTTGCGGATCAGTCTTTGTGGACAGTAAAAACCAATACAGTTGTGTGCATGTAGCCTTAACCCTTAGACGTCGCTAATCTGGCTGTTTACGTTGCTTACAACGCTGCTGTAGTCACATTAATTAAAAGTCAAACACCTGTGAATTACAACTGCTCCTGTAGAAGTGATAAGTTCCGGCATCTCCATATTGAAGTTATTGCCCAGGAGTTACACTGTGATAAGGGAAGCTTTTAGGACTTTTATCATCACTTTTAGCTACAAAATTTAACTCTTTATAGTGATCATAGTAAAGTGAAAGAGCCTTCCCATTCACATTGTGCTAGCAGAATTTGCTCCCCTGCCAGCCCCTCCCCTTCAGCTTCTTCCTGGATGTTTGCTCTTCTCAGCAGGGAGCCCAGCTACAGATAACACTAGCAGTTTACAGACCTCTACTATACTAAACTACTGGTTGATTTACACATGGACTAGGGGTCCAGAAAAAAAAGCAATGCCGAATATAAAACCATATAAAACCTAATTTTTTGTTGAAAAATTATATAAATGTGTAGCCGCTGCAATCAGAAAAACTAGAAAATAAAATTTTAATATGTTTATGTACAATAGTGTGTATATATATATATATATATATATATATATATATAACAGTCATATGAAAAAGTTTGGGCACCCCTATTAATCTTAATCATTTTTAGTTCTAAATATTTGGGTGTTTGCAACAGCCATTTCAATTTGATATATCTAATAACTGATGGACACAGTAATATTTCAGGATTGAAATGAGGTTTATTGTACTAACAGAAAATGTGCAATATGCATTAAACCAAAATTTGACCGCTGCAAAAATTTGGGTACCCTTATCATTTTATTGATTTGAATACTCCTAACTACTTTTTACTGACTTACTGAAGCACAAAATTGGTTTTGTAACTTCACTGAGCTTTGAACTTCATAGCCAGGTGTATCCAATCATGAGAAAAGGTATTTAAGGTGGCCAATTGCAAGTTGTTCTCCTATTTGAATCTCCTCTGAAGAGTGGCATCATGGGCTCCTCAAAACAACTCTCAAATGATCTGAAAACAAAGATTGTTCAACATAGTTGTTCAGGGGAAGGATACAAAAAGTTGTTTCCGAGATTTAACCTGTCAGTTTCCACTGTGAGGAACATAGTAAGGAAATGGAAGACCACAGGGACAGTTCTTGTTAAGCCCAGAAGTGGCAGGCCAAGAAAAATATCAGAAAGGCAGAGAAGAAGAATGGTGAGAACAGTCAAGGACAATCCACAGACCACCTCCAAAGAGCTGCAGCATCATCTTGCTGCAGATGGTGTCACTGTGCATCGGTCAACAATACAGCACACTTTGCACAAGGAGAAGCTGCATGGGAGAGTGATGCGAAAGAAGCCGTTTCTGAAAGCACGCCACAAACAGAGTCGCCTGAGGTATGCAAAAGCACATTTGGACAAGCCAGCTTCATTTCGGAAGAAGGTCCTGTGGACTGATGAAACAAAGATTGAGTTGTTTGGTCATACAAAAAGGCGTTATGCATGGCGTTAAAAAAACACAGCATTCCAAGAAAAACACTTGCTACCCACTGTAAAATTTGGTGGAGGTTCCATCATGCTTTGGGGCTGTGTGGCCAATGCCGGCACCGGGAATCTTGTTAAAGTTGAGGGTCGCATGGATTCAACTCAGTATCAGCAGATTCTTGAGAATAATGTACAAGAATCAGTGACGAATTTGAAGTTACGCCGGGGATGGATATTTCAGCAAGACAATGATCCAAAACACAGCTCCAAATCTACTCAGGCATTCATGCAGAGGAACAATTACAATGTTCTGGAATGGCCATCCCAGTCCCCAGACCTGAATATCATTGAACATCCGTGGGATAATTTGAAGCGGGCTGTCCATGCTCGGCGACCATCAAACTTAACTGAACTGGAATTGTTTTGTAAAGAGGAATGGTCAAAAATACCTTCATCCAGGATCCAGGAACTGATTAAAAGCTAGAAGAAGCGACTAGAGGCTGTTATTTTTGCAAAAGGAGGATCTACTAAATATTAATGTCACTTTTCTGTTGAGGTGCCCATACTTTTGCACCGGTCAAATTTTGGTTTAATGCATATTGCACATTTTCTGTTAGTACAATAAACCTCATTTCAATCCTGAAATATTACTGTGTCCATCAGTTATTAGATATATCAAATTGAAATGGCTGTTGCAAACACCCAAATATTTAGAACTAAAAATGATTAAGATTAATAGGGGTGCCCAAACTTTTTCATATGACTGTATATATATATATACACAGTACAGACCAAAAGTTTGGACACACCTTCTCGTTCCAAGAGTTTTCTATATTTTCATGACTATAAAAATTGTAGATTCACACTGAAGGCATCAAAACTATGAATTAACAAATGTGGAATTATATACTTAACAAAAAAGTGTGAAACAACTGAAAATATGTCTTATATTCTAGGTTCTTCAAAGTAGCCACCTTTTGCTTTGATTACTGCTTTGCACACTCTTGGCATTCTCTTGATGAGCTTCAAGAGGTAGTCACCTGAAATGGTCTTCCAACAGTCTTGAAGGAGTTCCCAGAGATGCTTAGCACTTGTTGGCCCTTTTGCCTTCACTCTGCCTTCAGTCTGGTGACTGTGGAGGCCAGGTCATCTGGCGTAGCACCCCATCACTCTCCTTCTTGGTCAAATAGCCCTTACACAGTCTGGAGGTGTGTTTGGGGTCATTGTCCTGTTGAAAAATAAATGATGGTCCAACTAAACGCAAACCGGATGGAATAGCATGCCGCTGCAAGATGCTGTGGTAACCATGCTGATTCAGTATTCCTTCAATTTTGAATAAATCCCCAACAGTGTCACCAGCAAAGCACCCCCACACCATCACACCTCCTCCTCCATGCTTCACGGTGGGAACCAGGCATGTAGAGTCCATTCGTTCACCTTTTCTGCGTCGCACAAAGACACGGTGGTTGGAACCAAAGATCTCAAATTTGGACTCATCAGACCAAAGCACAGATTTCCACAGGTCTCATGTCCATTCCTTGTGTTCTTTAGCCCAAACAAGTCTCTTCTGCTTGTTGCCTGTCCTTAGCAGTGGTTTCCTAGCAGCTATTTTACCATGAAGGCCTGCTGCACAAAGTCTCCTCTTAACAGTTGTTGTAGAGATGTGTCTGCTGCTAGAACTCTGCGTGGCATTAACCTGGTCTCTAATCTGAGCTGCTGTTAACCTGCGATTTCTGAGGCTGGTGACTCGGATGAACTTATCCTCCGCAGCAGAGGTGACTCTTGGTCTTCCTTTCCTGGGGCGGTCCTCATGTGAGCCAGTTTCTTTGTAGCGCTTGTTTTGGCCATTGCACTTGGGGACACTTTCAAAGTTTTCCCAATTTTTTGGACTGACTGACCTTCATTTCTTAAAGTAATGATGGCCACTCGTTTTTCTTTACTTAGCTGCTTTTTTTCTTGCCATAATACAAATTTTAACACTCCATTCAGTGGGATTATCAGCTGTGTATCCACCTGACTTGTGAACAATACAACTGATGGTCCCAACCCCATTTATAAGGCAAGAAATCCCACTTATTAAACCTGACAGGGCACACCTGTGAAGTGAAAACCATTTCAGTTGACTACCTCTTGAAGCTCATCAAGAGAATGCCAATGTGCAAAGCAGTAATCAAAGCAAAAGGTGGCTAATTTGAAGACCCTAGAATATAAAACATATTTTCAGTTGTTTCACACTTTTTTGTTAAGTATATAATTCCACATGTGTTAATTCATAGTTTTGATGCCTTCAGTGTGAATCTACAATTTTTATAGTCATGAAAATACAGAAAACTCTTGGAATGAGAAGGTGTGTCCAAACTTTTGGTCTGTACTGTATATATATATATACACACACACAATTTTGTTTTAGGTAAAAGAAGCAAAATTGACAGTTTTTTCACATTTTATACTATTCATCTACTTCTAGTGAAAAAAATATTCAACTTATTTAACAAAGAAGGCTAGTTATTTCAAGTCTTATGTATCCTGAAAAAAACATGGTAAAAATAGTTGAGATATGCAAAGCCATTAAAAAGATATTGCTGTGTAAAGCAATGCAAACAAAAGTGCTAAATTTGGCCTGAGAATTGGGGCATCAATGACGCTTGGTCCTGAAAGGGTTAAAGAGGTTGTCCAGGATAAAAAGTTTTTGAAAACAAAAACAAAAAAAAACAACACACTCACATATCCACGGTGCTCCAGTGTCTCCCACTGTGGTCCGGTCCTGCTGCTCCTGGGTCATCTTTTCGTGGAAGTCCTCGCCGCTCGTGGCCGATAAGGCAAATTAGCAGCCTAAGGAAAGGACACTTGACATCACAGGTGAAGTATGCCAGTGACATCTCAGTTCCTTTACTTAGGCAGCTTATTGGCCTCAGTGGTCACATGCGGAAAGGGCTTCCGCCAAAACAGGACCCAGGAGTAACAGGATTATGGTGGGAGACATTGGAGCAATGGGGACAGCTGAGTATGTTTGTTTGTTTTTTAACCTTCCCATCTTCCTTGTCAAAAATGGGTAATCCTAGACAACCCTTTTAAGAAAAAGGTTTTGGAAAATTGTTAGGCTTTTTAACGTTCAAAATAAATTGAAGGACGATTCAAATAGGGTACCAACATAAAGCACAGATATAGTAGATAATATGTATTAAACAAATTTGGGTGATAGGTCAAAAAAGCAAAGAGTTTCACATTTTAAAAAGTGCAAATTTTTCCAAAATTCCAATTTTTTCATAAATAAATGCAAAAAACATTGATCCATATTTACCACTAACATGAAGTACAATGTGCCAAACTCAAAATCGCTTGGGTAAGTTAATGGCATATAAAATGACACGTCAGTTTTGAAGTGCTTTAGGACAATATGTAGTTTTTTATTGATATCATGGTGTGGAAAGTATGATGTTTTGATCACTTTTTATTCCATTTATTTAAATGCCAATTCAGCCATTATGATTTTTTATTTTTTCTGCTACAGCATTTATCATAGAACAAATGTTTTTAAATTTTAATAGTTTAGGTATCCCGAAGTCTGAAAATGCCCAATGTATTTATGCTTACTTTATATTTATATGTGATCTAGGGAAAGGGGGTGATCTAAACTTCTAAAGTTTAAAAAAAAAAAAAAATCACATGCACTAGGACGTACATATATGTCTCGGTGCGCGTAGGGGCTAACCACTTCAGTACCGGGTCAATTTCTGGTTCGGGACCAGGAACATTTTCGTTTTTTTTGTATGTGCGGTTTTGAGGGCTGTAACATTTTTTATCATTTGCGTTATGCAACTAATTTCTGCGTCTTTTTTTTGGTGACACATAAAAATATAGCTTTATTTTTGCATTTGTTTTAATTTTTTTTTTTATATCTGGGAAAATATAAACAAAAGAAGAATTAAAACGTCCGTTTTTCACTTTTTTTTTTTTTTTTTTTATTTAATAGCACAAAATGCTACTAAAAACTTTATAAAATAGTTTTTCCTCTCCATTACGGTAATTTTTATTTTGTATGCTGTCGTCGGGGTTGGGACTATAACCTTTAATAATGGCGTTTTATTGGCGTATTATTTTCGTTACATTTTTTTTTTTTTTTTTGGAACAATGTGTCCCCATAAGGTCATAATAGACCTTTGGGCACATCTAATCTTTTTTTTTTTGTGGGGGAAGCTGATTTCCCCTGTAACTGGGGCTGATACATTTAGCCACAGTTGCAGGAGGAATACAGCCTTCTGCCCGTTACTATATACAGTGGGGAAAAAAAGTATTTAGTCAGCCACCAATTGTGAAAGTTCTCCCACTTAAAAAGATGAGAGAGGCCTGTAATTGACATCATAGGTAGACCTCAACTATGAGAGACAAAATGAGAAAACAAATCCAGAAAACCACATTGTCTGATTTTTTAAGAATTTATTTGCAAATTATGGTGGAAAATAAGTATTTGGTCACCTTCAAACAAGCAAAATTTCTGGCTCTCACAGACCTGTAACTTCTTAAGAGGCTACTCTGTCCTCCACTCATTACCTGTAGCAATGGCACCTGTATGAAAATGTTATCAGTATAAAAGACACCTGTCCACAACCTCAAACAGTCACACTCCAAACTCCACTATGGTGAAGACCAAAGAGATGTGGAATGACACCAGAAACAAAATTGTAGACCTGCACCAGGCTGGGAAGACTGAATCCGCAATAGGCAAACAGCTTGGTGTAAAGAAATCAACTGTGGGAGTAATAATTAGAAAATGGAAGACATACAAGACCACTGATAATCTCCTTCAATCAGGGGCTCCACGCAAGATCTCACCCCGTGGGGTCAAAATGATCACAAGAACTGTGAGCAAAAATCCCAGAACCAAACGGGGGGGACTTAGTGAATAACCTGCAGAAAGCTGGGACTAACGTAACAAAGGCTACCGTCAGTAACACACTACGCCGCCAGGGACTCAGACCCTGCAGTGCCAGACGTGTCCCCCTGCTTAAGCCAGTACATATCCGGGCCCTTCTGAAGTTTGCTAGAGAGCATTTGGATGTTCCAGAAGAGTATTGGGAGAATGTCATATGGTCAGATGAAACCAAAGTAGAACTGTTTATTAGAAACAGTGTTTGGAGGAGATTTAATGCTGAGCTGCATCCAAAGAACACCATACCTACTGTGAAGCATGGGGGTGGCAACATCATGCTTTGGGGCTGTTTCTCTGCAAAGGGACCAGGACGACTGATCCGTGTACATGAAAGAATGAATGGGGCCATGTATCGTGAGATTTTGAGTGCAAACCTCCTTCCATCAGCAAGGGCATTGAAGATGAAACATGGCTGGGTCTTTCAGCATGACAATGATCCCAAGCACACCGCCAGGGCAACGAAGGAGTGGCTTCGTAAGAAGCATTTCAAGGTCCTGGAGTGGCCTAGCCAGTCTCCAGATCTCAACCCCATAGAAAACCTTTGGAGGGAGTTGAAAGTCTGTATTGCCCAGCGACAGCCCCAAAACATCACTGCTCTAGAGGAGATCTGCATAGAGGAATGGGCCAACATACCAGCAATAGTGTGTGCCAACCTTGTGAAGACTTACAGAAAATGTTTGACCTCTGCCATTGCCAACAAAGGATATATAAAGTATTGAGATGAACTTTTGTTATTGACCAAATACTTATTTTCCACCATACTTTGCAAATCAATTCTTTAAAAATCAGACAATGTGATTTTCTGGATTTGTTTTCTCATTTTGTCTCTCATAGTTGAGGTCTACCTATGATGTCAATTACAGGCCTTTCTCATCTTTTTAAGTGGGAGAACTTGCACAATTGGTGGCTGACTAAGCTACAGTGGGGAAAAAAAGTATTTATAGAGTTGATCTGAGTCTTGTAGGACCCAGCAGCTCTAACAGACGCTAATCCCAGTGGATCACATGACCGCCTGGTCATAGGGGAGCCGAAAGATGGCGGCGCACATAGCGCTGTATACAGCGCTGTTTACACAGCGATCGGGAAGGCAGGGAAGGTAATAAACCTTCCCTGTCTTCTCTAGGGGAGCTCTGGCTGAAGTTAGTCGGCTGCCCGTTTCAGCAGCTGCGCAATTTTGTGCAGCTGCTGAGTTCTGCTTGGATGTACCGGTACGTCCTTGCAGAACAAGGCAACCACCTTCCGGACGTATATACTCAATGGGCAGTCCGGAAGTGGTTAAAGAAGCACAAAAAAAAAAATAAATAAAATAAAAAAAAAGCAAAAAATTTACACATTTTTCCCCATCAACACATCACCATTTTGTCAGACATTCTCCAGGCATTTTTTCCTCATCAGACATCATCTTGGCTTTTATATTTCTTCTGCTATCACTTCCATGATGCCTAATCATAGCATCAAATAAGCAGTTTGAGTAACTGCTGAGGGACAGTTCTACTATCCTTTCTCTATATTTTCCTAATCTAAGAGATTTTAAGTATATAGTCAGGGAGGCTGAGGTGTGATCCTTCATTATAACTGTTTGACAAGATCGATCTGCTCATCAGTAGTTAGCAACAGACGTTTCTGCCTCGCTCTGTGGAGAGCCTGTGTGGTACAGTCTATTATTCAGGAACTTTTTAAGTCCTGTAGTTACATTATATTGTAGAAAAAGGGGTTTAAAGAAGGTAATACCAGCTGAATTGAATAAGAACATAAAATAAATATAAGAGTGCTTCTTTAGAGTGAGCTCTGTGTTCAGCAACAGGTCAAGAACGCTGGAAACATTCCTTCTGTTGTTCCTACTGTTGACTGTTGCCATGGAAACCTGTGACTGATAAATAACATCATGGGCTTCTAGCAGTCTGTTAGGGGAGAAGAGCATTATGTGAGGACATAATATGTCTTACCATCAATCACCTGTATATATATCACTGACAGCAGGCATTAGCTTACTACTGCCTAAACTGCATATATACAAATACTGGGAGGAAACACTGTACATCATGCTTTTCCAGCTTCTTCCAGACAATGCAGGCTATATAAATAAATAAATAAATAAATACATCTTAATATGTATTAACCTTTTAGTGACTAGCCTGTTTAATATCATAATCACTAAACCGTGTTTTTTTTTTCAGTAGTCCCATAGCAAGGGCTACAACTTTTTTTTTTACTTTCTCTGTCAAACTAACTATTACAGTTTCCTTTTCTACTGGACAAGTTGTAATGTTTAATGGCATTATTAAACCCTAGATATATAAAAATTGCATTTGGGCCATTACCTTTTTATGCTACAATGTTTTCGACATTCACCATGTGGCTTAACCTTTTCAGGACCAAGCGTCATGGATACCGCAAAGCCCAGGCCAAATTTAACACTTTTGTATGCATTGCTTTACACAGCAATTGTTTTTTTAATGGCTTTGCATATCTCAACTATTTTTACAATGTTTTTTTCAGGACACATAAGACTTGAAATAAATAGCCTTCTTTGCTAAATAAGTTGAATATTTTTTCTGCTAGAAGTAGAAGAATGGTATAAAATGTGAAAAAAATGTCAATTTTGCTTCTTTTGCCTAAAACAAAATGTTTTTATATATACTATTGCACATAAACATATTAAAATTTGCTTTCCTGGTTCTTCTGATCACAGGGGGTACACATTTATATAGTTTTTCAACAAAAATTAGGGTTGATATTCAGTATGGCTTATTTTCTGGACCTCTAGTCCATGTGTAAATTAACCAGAAGTTTAGTATAGTAGAGGGCTGTAAACTGCTTGTGTTATCTCTAGCCAGGCTCCCTGCTGAGACAGAGCAAATATCCAGGAAGTAGGTGATGGGAGGGGGTGGCAGGGGAGCAAGTTCTGCTAGCAGAATGTGAATAGAAAGGCAGTTTCACTTTACTATGATCACTGTAAAGGCTTAAATTTTGTTGATAAAATTATCACAGTGTAACTCCAGGACAGTAGCAGATGCTGGCATTTATCACTGCTACAGGAGCAGTTGTAAATCACAGGTGTTTGACTTTAATTAACGTGACTGCAGCATGGGGCATCAGATAAAGCAATGTAAATAGCCAGATTAGCAAGGTTAAATAACCCGATACCTGTATTTACTGGCTTGATATGCTTACATTGATATGAAATGTGTATAGTTAAGTTTTAAGTCCTTATTGTTTATTCTTTGTTGCTCTTTATTGCTCATTGTTGCTTCTATTTTTGGAAGGATGCGATTTCATGAATTAGAGAGTGCTTCTCTGCATAAAGGAATAAATTCTGCTTCTTGGAGTAACAGCATACCCAGGAACACTTTCTATATAGAGGTATGTAGGTCTGACATTTCCTGGTTTATAATCCATCCTAATTACTAAAGAACTTGACAGGTCCTTCCAACATGTCTCTAGAAGAGATTGGTTCTTGGCCACAATTAGAAGATAATATAAAAAGAGAACAATAATTATATCTTGTCTTCTGAGAAAATATATTTCCTCTGTCATTTTTGTGAAAATTTGGAGAGCGGAGCCAACTCCAAAGGGGAGGAAAGTAAACAAATTGTCGCATTTCCTGATCTCGAACTACTGCAAATTTTAGAAACTTTTGATAGAGGGTGAATGGATACATAACAGTGGGTGTCCAAGTCCACCATCAGAAATTATTTTCCAGTCAGGGGAAAATGGATCTATATCCATCTTGACACCGTGCTATTTTACGAATTTGTTCAATGATTTCAAGTCTATGATAATTCTGAAGGGCCCAACAGGTTCTTCACCAGAAAAAAAAAAACTTGAATAATGGACTAGGGCCTTTTTATGGTTTTGGAAGTGGAAAAATCACCTGGATGTCTAGCAGTTTGTTCACACTTCTTGAGGTACTTCACTGAAGTGATGTAATGTAAATTTAGAGTCCATTGGTTTTCTGTAATTTTCTCCCATTCTTCTTTGTAGATCAAAATTCTCTCTCCTACATTGGTGTCACTGCTTCTCTTGGTTTTGATTTTGGCTTAGGCTGGATGGTTTAGGCTCAGAAGTTGCAAGCAATGAAAACACTGTTGATGCTGTTAAACCCCTTAGATGCCACCATCAATAATCATCGTGGCATCACTGGGGTCTCTCTGTCCCCATCGGCACCAGTAAAGGAGCCCCATCACCCTCCTAGTTATATCTATAAGCCTATCCATTATACATTGATAAGCAGAAACATATCAAATGTACTAAAGAAGCAAGATGGAACAAAATGCCAAATGTTTTTTTTTCTATATAAAAAAAAAAGTACATAAAAGTACATTACACAGTACCCATACAGTATCCCAATGGTGTAAAAATAAAGTTACAGTGCCACTGAAACAACTTATTTTGGCAACTTGGAAAGAGTAGTTTTTGGAGGGCAGAATTTGTTGTAATAGTTGTCAGGAACCTTGTCTCATATGCAGATCCACCAAGGTGACAGAACAACGAAAACTCCCAACATATGTCTCCATTTTGTAAACTAGACCCCCTCAAGAAATTTACCATGAAGTATAGTGAGCATTTGAATTGGGCAGTAAATTTGGAACATGACACATTTTCCAATAAAATTCTGCTTTACCCAATTTTTTTTCATTTCCACAACGGATTAAAGCATAAAATGCCCTCACAATTTGTTAAGTAATTTCTCCTGACTATGGAAATGTCCCACATGTGGATGCAGACGGCTGTATGTGCACACAGCGGGACTCAGACGGTATAGAATGCCATTTGTATGAGAGAATTTACATAAATGGTTTTCAGGCGCCATGCTGTATTTGCAGTGCACCCTGAAGTACCAAAACAGTGAAACCCCCCCCCCCCCAACTATTGACGTTCGTTTGAAAACTAGACCCGTTAAGAAATTTATCAAAGGGTATTAGTGAAAATTTACACCTCAAATGTATTGCATTCAATTATTTTCCAGAAATTGATGCGTAACAGAGGATGAAATGAAAATATGTGCAGAGAAAATCACGGCATAAAGAGGTGACATACCATGAAAAATACATTATAAAATTAATAATCTATAGATGTGTGGTGCAATCCTTCAAGCACAGGCCAGGTTTTTCGGAGCAGGTGTCACATGGAAATTGTGTCTTTCCTTATTCCCCTATTGGAATATTCACCTATTATTTTTTGTATCTTCACTAGGGTTGAGTGAACCCATCGAAGTTGGGGTTCGACATGTGCCACTGAACCTAGCCCAAAAGTTCAGATCGGGTACCCGAACTTGACCCGAACCCTAACCCCATTGAAATCAATGGGGACCCGAACTCTGTGACCCAAAAATGGCTGTTAAATTTTTTATTTTTTTTTTTACTTTTTAGTGATGTCCCACTATGGAACCTGAACCAGCGATACACGGATCGCTGGTTCAGCACTATAGACTACAATACAAGTGAATTGCTATCTATAGACACATAGGTTGACTACTCCTCTTGGAAGGATCAACCAGGTACTGGGGGCTCCTAACAGCCTGGGGTCACTGGCCAGACCCCAGGCTGCAGAAGATACATATGGGCACCCCCCCGATCTCGCCAAGGCGGACATTTGGCAAGACAAAACCTTTTGAATGACGCGGTCAGTTACAACTAACACCGGCTTCCAATGCCACCCACGGCATTCAGATTCAATGACAAACACCTAAGCGACCACGGCATCTTAAGGGTTAAACAGCAGGGATCAGTATCATCACCGTCCTCGCTGTTGAAGCGGGAGCCTGGCGGTCAGATACATCTGGGCTCCCATCCCACGGTGATCGCACCGGCTCTGCTTCTAAGCCCGCTTGATCACCATCACGTACGTGTACGTGAGAATGCGGTAACTAACCACATTCTCCCACGTACAAATACGTGACAATGTGTGAAGGAGTTAAAGCTGGTTGATTGAATGATCCGAACCCGAACTTCAGCACTGATGTTCGGGGTTGGGTTCGGGTACCCGAATGCACAAAGTTTGGCACCAACCCGAACTGTGCAGTTCGGGTTCGCTCAACACTAGTCTTCACTTTGTTTGCATTCTGCGGGACTTCACTTGGAAAGCGTTGCCCTAGTACAATACAGGTATATTCAGAATCAGAAGTACTGTATTGGAGTGAACCAGCGCAAATTTTACATCAGGGTCTAGGGTATTGAGAGAAACATGAAACTCATTCTATTCCTCCACTGACCCTTGCCATAGAAGGAAGATGTCTATGAATCTCCACCACTTCAACACATGAGAGAAGTGGAGAGACACAGACGAGATCGTCCTCCAAGACAGTCATACAAATATTAGAGGTGCCATGTTGGCGCCCATTTCACTACCTCTTCTTTGTACAAAAAGATGATCACCAAACAAAAAAAAATTGTTGGTTAACACCAATCTCAATAAATCCAATAAAAATAAGCATTAAGATGCTGAATTACTTCGAGCCCCGTAATTTCTTATCTACAGCATTTAATCCCCTCTGATGGTCTATTGAGGTATATAATGACACAATGTCAAAAGATAATGGATACACACCTGTATTGACATATTTATGGATATGGGAGCTACAGGTCAGCAGTAAGGTGTAAGTAATTGAATATTTAGAATAGATTTGTTGCACTTGCTGATTGTTTTGTGATTAATTGGGACTATGTTTGTTTTACTGGATAATATTATATAAATTCACTATGAAATTGAGTTTACTATGTAGTACGGCCACTTTATATTTCATACATGGGCACGATCTGATTTTACAATATATGTGTAACACTATATTTGCTAATTGAGTATAATTGAGTTTGTATATTCACATGGTAGATATCTATCTATCTATGGTTGTATGTACATGTAACTTTGCTTGACAAAGGCTGGAGCTGAATCGCTATTACATGGAATAAACTTCACCAATTCTGTTTAATGTTATTAGTAAAGATGCCTTTTTCCTTGGATATTTAAGTGGAACTAGTACCTGGAGCTCTGGGCTGAGCACCCACTTATATCTCTGGTGCTGCTGTGGACTTTTTTTTATTATTTAATAAAAATATGCAATATAGAAAGAGAGTTATCTATAGAAAAATGTTATATAGCTTTTAGGACAGGGTCTCATACATAAATAAATTTGTCGTTCTTTTCAGTCTTTTTTTTTTTTTTTTTTAACCCTAAGTTTTTTTTACATACAGTGCCTTGCGAAAGTATTCAGCCCCCTTGAACTTTTCAACCTTTTGCCACATTTCAGGCTTCAAACATAAGGATAGAAAATTTTAATTTTTTTTGGTGAAGAATCAACAAGTGGGACACAATTTTTGTAAAATTAAACTTAATTAAACTTTTGTAAAAAATAAAAAACTGAAAAGCGGGGCGTGCAATATTATTTGGCCCCTTTACTTTCAGTGCAGCAAACTCACTCCAGAAGTTCAGTGAGGATCTCTGAATGATCCAATGTTGTCCTAAATGACTGATGATGATAAATATAATCCACCTGTGTGTAATCAAGTCTCCGTATAAATGCACCTGGTCTGTGATAGTCTCAGGGTTCTGTTTAAAGTGCAGAGAGCATCATGAACACCAAGGAACACACCAGGCAGGTCCGTGATACTGTTGTGGAGCAGTTTAAAGCCGGATTTGGATACAAAAAGATTTCCCAAACTTTAAACATCCCAAGGAGCACTGTGCAAGCGATCATAATGAAATGGAAGGAGTATCAGACCACTGCAAATCTACCAAGACCCGGCCGTCCCTCTAAACTTTCATCTCAAACAAGGAAAAGACTGATCAGAGATGCAGCCAAGAGGCCCATGATCACTCTGGATGAATTGCAGAGATCTACAGCTGAGGTGGGAGAGTCTGTCCATAGGACAACAATCAGTCGTACACTGCACAAATCTGGCCTTTATGGAAGAGTGGCAAGAAGAAAGCCATTTCTCAAAGATAGCCATAAAAAGTCTCGTTTAAAGTTTTCCACAAGCCACCTGGGAGACACACCAAACATGTGGAGGAAGGTGCTCTGGTCAGATGAAACCAAAATCGAACTTTTTGGCCACAATGCAAAACGATATGTTTGGCGTAAAAGCAACACAGCTCATCACCCTGAACACACCATCCCCACTGTCAAATATGGTGGTGGCAGCATCATGGTTTGGGCCTCCTTTTCTTCAGCAGGGACAGGGAAGATGGTTAAAATTGATGGGAAGATGGATGGAGACAAATACAGGACCATTCTGGAAGAAAACCTGTTGGAGTCTGCAAAAGACCTGAGACTGGGACGGAGATTTATCTTCCAACAAGACAATGATCCCAAACATAAAGCAAAATTTACAATGGAATGGTTCACAAATAAACGTATCCAGGTGTTAGAATGGCCAAGTCAAAGTCCAGACCTGAATCCAATCGAGAATCTGTGGAAAGAGCTGAAAACTGCTGTTCACAAATGCTCTCCATCCAACCTCACTGAGCTCGAGCTGTTTTCCAAGTAAGAATGGGCAAGAATTTCAGTCTCTTGTTGTGCAAAACTGATAGAGACATACCCCAAGCGACTTGCAGCTGTAATCGCAGCAAAAGGTGGCGCTACAAAGTATTAACTTAAGGGGGCCGAATAATTTGGCACGCCCCACTTTTCAGTTTATTTTTTTACAAAAGTTTAAAATATCCAATAAATTTCGTTCCACTTCACGATTGTGTCCTACTTGTTGATTCTTCACCAAAAAATTAAAATTTTATATCCTTATGTTTGAAGCCTGAAATGTGGCAAAAGATTGAAAAGTTCAAGGGGGCCGAAAACTTTCGCAAGGCACTGTATATACACATACTGAAGCATAATGTACACCCCACACTTTCAATAAAGTTTCAATACACATGTAACACCTAGGCCCCTGAGGTGGACCCCTGTAAATGCTACAGAGATGAAAAGATTCTGGGGTCTTGTGCTGCATATGGGCATGGAAAAAAAAAAAAAAAAATCCAACAAGTATTATACAGTTTTGGAGTACAGGCATTTTATATAATGCTCCAATCTTTAGAATGGCCATGACCAGGACACACTTTGAAGTAATCCTCTAATTTCTACATTATAACGATAATGCACAGTGCCCTCCCCGAGATGCCAGGCCAGTCTTTGACCACTTTAGCACCAAATTTGCTGCGTCATTGGTCCCTGATCTGAACATTGCAATAGAGGAGTCCCTGATCAGTTTTAAAGCCAGGCTCAAATTCCGCCAGTACCTGCCCAGCAACAGGTCTCAGTATGGAATTAAAATATACAAACTGTATGAAAGCATGTTTAGGGTTTATCAAGGAAGGGACACAAGAACTGCGCCCCCGGAATACCCAAATCCTAGGAGTTAGTGGGAAAATAGTGTAGGATCTGCTGCAACCACAGCATCCCACTCTTTAAGTGCCTCAGTTCCAGAGGAACTGCAACTTGTGGGACAGTGCGAAAAAAATCATAGAGGTCTCTCTAGGGCACAGGTTGTGCAACCCCTCAAAAGGGGTAAGAGTAGGGAAGTCTGCAATGAGACCACGCTGTTGGTCAAGTAGAAGGACCAGAGGGATTTTCTTGTACTGAGCACAATTCATGGTAATGGCAGCATCCTTTTTCCTTCACTGCCTCCAAGCCAGACTGCATCCTGACCTATAGTATAATAAGTACATGGGAGGGGTTGATCTATCTGACCAAGTCCTAAAGCTGTATAGCTCCATGACAAAAACAGCAGACACCTGGCGCTAATGCCTGCAATCAGTGCCCGCATTGATCGCAGGCATTAACCCCTCTGGCGTCTCGATCTTGCAGGCGGCGCACAGGCGCCTTCATTTTGCCGGGGATCGCGGGCACCTGGAGCGAGCTCCGGGGCCCGGCGTCCCATTAGCATGACAGCCGGGAGCCTTTTGAAGGCTCCCAGGCCTGTCTTTAGTTACTTTAGTTACAATAGAAGCGCTGGTAATTTGCCATGTATTGCAATGCACTGCATAAGTGATCAGACCCCTGGGGTTCAAGACCCTTAGGGGATCTAATAAATGCAAAAAAACAAAAAAAATCAAAATCACCCCCTTTCCCTAGAACACATATAAAAGTACTGAAATACTGTGAAACACATACACATTAGGAATCCCTGTGTCCGAAAACGTCCAGTCTACAAATCTATAAAAATATTTTTCTGTTACAGTAAACGCCATAGTGGGGGGGGGGAAAAAAAAAAAAAGTGTCAAACCGCTGTTTTTTTTCACTGTTTCACCTCTGATAAAAATTTTAATAAAAATTGATCAAAGCGATAGCAATTCCCCAAAATTGTAAAACTAAAAATGTACATGTGGCCCCGCAAAAAAAGACACCCTATGCATCATCGTACACTGAAGTATAAGAGTCAGAATATGGCAACTTTTAGAAAAAAGATTTTTTTGCACAGTTTTAGATTTTTGTTAAGGGGCTAAAATGTAAATAAAACCATATAAATTTGGTATCTCTGGAATCGTACCGAAACATAGAATACAGGTGACATGTCAATTTGGCTGCAGAGTGAACGCTGTAAAAACGAAACCAGTAAGAAAGTCGCGCAAATGCACGTATTCTTTAAATCCACCTTATTCTGAATTTTTTTTTCAAAATTCCCAGTACATTGTACATAATAATAAATGGTAGCATCATGAAGAACAATTTGTCCCGCAAACATTAAGCCCTCAAATGGCTCTGAGAACGGAAAAATAAAAAAGTGTTATGGGGTTTGGAAAGGGGGGGGGGGGGAGAAGAGTCAAAAACAAAAAACTAAAATCGAAAACGTTGCTATTACATGGAATAAACTTTACCACTTCTGATTGATTTAATTTGGAGTGCTGCATTTTTCCTTAGATATCTTTCTCTCATATACAGTAGGGAAAAAAAAGTATTTAGTCAGCCACCAATTGTGCAAGTTCTCCCACTTAAAAAGATGAGAGAGGCCTGTAAATGACATCATAGGTAGACCTCAACTATGAGAGACAAAATGAGAAAACAAAACCAGAAAATCACATTGTCTGATTTTTAAAGAATTGATTTGCAAATTATGGTGGGAAATAAGTATTTGGTTAATAACAAAAGTTCATCTCAATACTTTGTTATATACCCTTTGTTGGCAATGACAGAGGTAAAACGTTTTCTGTAAGTCTTCACAAGGTTGGCACACACTGTTGCTGGTATGTTGGCCCATTCCTCCATGCAGATCTCCTCTAGAACAGTGATGTTTTGGGGCTGTCACTGGGCAACAAGGACTTTCAACTCCATCCAAAGGTTTTCTATGGGGTTGAGATCTGAAGACTGGCTAGGCCACTCCAGGACCTATAAATGCTTCTTACGAAGCCACTACTTCATTGCCCTGGTGGTGTGCTTGAGATTATTGTCATGCTGAAAGATTCAGCCATGTTTCATTTTCCATGCCCTTGCTGATGGAAGGAGGTTTGCACTCTCGATCAATCTCACGATACATGGCCACATTCATACTTTCATATACACGGATCAGTCGTCCTGGTCCCTTTGCAGAGAAACAGCCCCAAAGCATGATGTTGCCACCCCCATGCTTCACAGTAGGTATGGTGCTCTTTGGATGCAACTCAGCATTCACTCTCCTCCAAACACGACGAGTTGTGTTTCTACCAAACAGTTCTACTTTGGTTTCACCTGACCATATGACATTCTCCCAATACTCTTCTGGAACATCCAAATGCTCTCTAGCAAACTTCAGACAGGCCCGGATATGTACTGGCTTAAGCAGGGGGGACACGTCTGGCACTGCAGGATCTGAGTCCCTGGCGGCGTAGTGTGTTACTGACGGTAGCCTTTGTTACGTTAGCCCCAGCTTTCTGCAGGTCATTCACGAGGTCCCCCCGTGTAGTTCTGGGATTTTTGCTCACAGTTCTTGTGATTATTTTGACCCCCACGGGGTGAGATCTTGCGTGGAGTCCCTGATCGAGGGAGATTATCAGTGGTCTTGTATGTCTTCCATTTTCTAATTATTGCTCCCACAGTTGATTTCTTCACAGCAAGCTGCTTGTCTATTGCAGATTTGTACGTGACCAAATACTTATTTTCCACCATAATTTGCAAATAAATTCTTAAAAAAATCAGACAATGTGATTTTCTAGATATGTTTTCTCATTTTGTCTCTCGTAGTTGAAGTCTACCTATAATGACAATTACAGGCCTCTCTCATCTTTTTAAGTGGGAGAACTTGCACAATTGGTGGCTGACTAAATACTTTTTTTCCCCACTGTACATATATATTTTTTTATTTATATATCTATCTATGTATTATATTTCTCTATATCTTTCTTAAAGATATATATATATATATATATATATATATATATATATATATATATATATATTTATATAGCAATTCTAACTACAATTTAGTTTATTAGAAAAAAAAAAAAAACCTTGAGACTAAAAATTGAGCAGATTATGGTCAGTAATGTATGTCACTGACAAGGACAGTGACGCAGGATGCACAAAAGGAGATTGTGTACTAAAAAATTAACTGTAGTGTAAAAATGTACTAAAGTAAAAAAAGACTGTCCTAAAAGCTATCTAAAATTTTTCTATGGATATAAAGACCTCTACCTATATTAATGGGTTTGTAACTTTTGACATGCATGCCAAGAGTGGCAGACAAACCATGATTCCCTGACACGGCTGCTTCTTCCTCTGTGCTGTGAACTTCATAACTGATGATCGCATCTCCTCCATTCTGCGAACCTCCGGCACCTGCACACATTGGTTCAGTCCATAGACTGGTGGCAGGGGAGGACCATGTATATGTGTATTTGTCACTCAACCTTCTCCATTGCGACTGTGCTAGTTTGCAGAGCGTGATGTGTCTATAGAGAAGACTCGGTGACGAATACAGTTAAATGGACCTCCCTGCTGCCAATCTATGCACTGAACCAATGTGTGCAGGTGCTGGAGGTTTACAGAATACAGGAGACCCGATAAAAAGCTATCAAGTACATAGCATTATACCGTGTGTGTTTTTGGGGTGGGGGGGCAAAAGTGGAGTATCATACCCTGGGGGGGGGTGCAAAAGTGCAGCATTATACCATGTGTGGGGGCAAAAGTGGATTATTATACTGTGCATGGGGGGGACTCTAGGGGGCATTACACTGTGGGTGGGGGGCCCCTAAGGGGCATTATACCGTACAAAATAGGGCAGCATAATGCCATATTTTGGCAGAATTATCCTCTACATACACCAACTGCCTCATTTGCATTAGACTTCAAAGTAGGGCTGGGAGATCATCATCCAAATCAAAATTACGATTAATTGAACATTTTACCTTGATTATGATTAATGAAGGATTATTTTAGGATACTCCCCTTTTAACATGCCAAGCCCCCTATTTATATGCCACACCTTGCCACTGAATTTAGTTTTTTCTTATTCAAGTACCAGCAATCCTGATTAGATAGTGTACAGTTAGTGACATATCCTTTAGCCAATGGCAGTTTGACACAGGATGGCATAAACGCAGCTGAAATAATCAATTAAAATTAATTGAGTTAACTTTGGATTTTGATTATTTTTCGAATAATTGCCCAGCCCTACTTCAAAGTTGTGTTTCTCCAAATCTACAAAAGTAACATTCATAACAGAGGTATATTGTTTATCACTATAAAGTGCTGTGTATAACAGTGTAGACAGTCAAATATGCTTGGGGGAGGTGATAGAATCCTTTTAAGCCCTTAAGGACATGGCCAAAAACCGCCTTATGGACAGAGTCCCGTTTTCCAAAATTATCTTTATATGGTGATAACGCTGAAACGCTTTAACTTACCCAAGTGAACTTGAGACTGTTTTTTCAAGACACATTGTACTTCAGGTTAGTGTAAAAGTTTGGTCAATATTTTTTGCATTCATTTATCAAAAAATACAAAAATTGGTAAAAATTAAAAGAAAATCATAACACCCAAATTAGTTAATACAGTGGCTTACAAAAGTATTCATACCCCTTGAACTTTTTCACATTTTGCCACCTTACAACCACAAACTTAAATATATTTTATGGAGATTTTAAGACCAATACAAAGTAGCACATAATTGTGAAGTGGATCGAAAATGATACATGGTTTTCAAAATTTTAATCAAATAAAAATCTGAAAAGTGTGATGTGCAAAAGTCTTCAGCCCTCCACCCCCCATATCAATACTTTGTAAAGTCACCTTTCGCAGCAATTACAGCTACAAGTCTTTTGGGGTATGTCTCTACCAGCTTTGTGCATCTGGAGACTGAGATTTTTGCATGTTCTTTTGCAAAATAGCTCAAGCTCAGCCAGATTGGAAAACATCTGTGAACAGCAATTTTCATGTCTTGTCACATATGCTCAATGGGATTTAGGTCTGGACTTTGACTTGGCCATTCTAACACATGAATATTCTTTGATCTAAACCATTCCACTGTAGCTCTGGCTGTATGATTAGGGTCATTGTCTTGCTGGAAGGTAAATCTCCTTCCCAGTCTCAACTCTTTTGCAACCTCCAATAGGTTTTCTTCCAGAATTGCCCTGTATCCATCCATTTTCCCATCAACTCTGACCAGCTTCCCTGTCCCTGCTGAAAAATAAGCCTCCCCACAGCATGATGCTGCCACCATGTTTCACAGTGGGGATGGTGTGTTCAGGATGATGTGCAGTGTTACTTTTGCACCACACATAGCGCTTTGCATTTAGGCCAAAAAGTTCTATTTTGGTCTCATCTGTGTCCCCTATATGGCTTGTGGCAAACAGCAAATGGCACTGATGTCTTTCATTCAACAATGGTTTTCTTCTTGCCACTCTGCCATAAAAGGTCACATGTGCAGCTCCTCCAGAGTGACCATGGGCCTCTTGGTTGCTTCTCTGACCAGTGCTCTCCTTGCTCGATCAGTTAGTTTAGGTGGACGCCCCTGTCTTGGTAGGTTTGCAGTTGAAGAATACTTTTTCCATTTTTGGATGATTGATTGAACAGTGCTCCTTGGGATGCTCACAGCTTGGGATATGTTTTTATAACCTAACCCTGCTTTAAACTTCTCCACAACTTTATCTCTGACCTGTCTGGTGAGTTCCTTGTTATTCATGATGCTGTTTGTTCACTAGTGTTCTCTAACAAACCACTGAGGACTTCACAGAACAGGTGTATTTATACTGAAACTAAATTACACACAGCTGGACTCAACTAATTAAGTGACTTCTGAAGGCAATTGTTTGCACTGGATTTTATTTAGGAATATCATAATACAGAGGGCTGAATACTATGCACGCCACATTTTTCAAATTTGATTAAATTTTTTAAAACAATGTATCATTTTCATTCCACTTCACAATTATGTGCTACTTTGTGTTGGTCTATCACTTAAAATAGCAATAAAATACATTTAGGTTTGTGGTCGTAAGGTGACAAAATGTGAAAAAGTTCAAGGGGTATGAATACTTTTGCAAGCCACTGTATCTCTGCTTCATGTTGGCATCATCTTTTAAAGGTCCTTCAATTTATTTTGGACGTTAGAATGCTTACAAGTCTAAAAAGCAATTTTCCAAATTTACAAGAAAATATCCCAAACCCACGTTGTAAAGACCACTTCAGTTCTGAAGGGATTTTAATGGCCTATATATTAGAAACCTGCCATAAATCAACCCATTTTCAAAACTGTACCTCTCACATAATTCATAACTGCATTTGGGATTTTTTTTTTTTTTTTTAACCCTTTAGGCATTTCATGGGAATTAAAACAATATGGAGGTGAAATTTAAACATTTCATTTTTTTTTTTAATAATGTTAATTTAGTCCTTAAATTTACAGATTCACAAGTGGTTAAAGGGGGAAATGCTCGCTACAATTTATTATGCAATTTCTACAGAGCATAAATATACCCCACGCATGGATGTAAACTGATGTATGGGCACACAGCAGCACACCAAAATTGTTCAATTGTTCAGATATAATAGTCTGAATAATAACGTATTAGTATGTCAGACTGTCTTAAGGTATTGGCTGCTGTGATGTATTACTATGTCAGATGTCGCTCAGGCCCCTATGCATATGGAGGAATCCAGACTGGGAAAAACAGTATGTAGATCAGCCGTATTTCCCAGCCTGAACTTAGACCAGAGTGATCTATGATGCTAGGATTTGCCTCACCGCAGCTCTACTGTCCTATACTATATAGTAGGGCTAGACAATTAACCCTTTCCCTGCCACCAACATATTTATACGTCTGCCCAGGGTGCCACTTTTGTAGCAGAGGATGAATGTAATTAAAAGAGTTGCACCAAACACTTACACAAAGTCATCAATAAAATTTACATTTCACTCTGTCCTGTCCATACCTGATCTTTATAGAGTAAAAAAAAACTCCTACTGCCTTTCTAGCGATATTCGTTACACAGTAACATAATAGCAATAACGATTATCACTAGAGATGAACATATAAAACACTTCTGGCAGTCGGAAAAGTTCCATCAGTCAGTCAGATAACACATTTTCACCCATTGAATATCCCCAAATACCAGTTTTTGGCAGGTTTCAGATGGGTATAATAGCAGGTGTTTGTTTCTGCCCACATGTATGACACTGGTGTACCCAGGATAACATACAATAATGTCATATGTGGGTATAAACTGCTGTTTGGGCACAGCCGGGGCACAGAAGGGAAGGAGCGCTATTT
Source organism: Leptodactylus fallax (assembly GCA_947044405.1). Classification (NCBI taxonomy): domain Eukaryota; kingdom Metazoa; phylum Chordata; class Amphibia; order Anura; family Leptodactylidae; genus Leptodactylus; species Leptodactylus fallax. The sequence goes on along the minus strand of CAMRHE010000007.1, from coordinate 6,022,511 downwards.
TGTTTTTTGGAGCACAGTTTGTTTTTTGGACACCATGCCACTTTTGCAGAGCCCATGAATTGCCAGTAAAGTGGAATCTGCAGACATGACACCCCATTTTGGAAAATACACCCTTCAAGGGATATATCAAGTGGTGTAGCGAGAATTATTAACCCTTAAGAGTTTTCAGAATTTCCAGAAATGAATGTGCAGCTGATAATGAAAAGTTAAAAATGCCATTTCAGTGCCCAATATGTTGTGTCCAGCTTATGTCTGCACAGACACACACTCCAAAAACTATTAAGCGGGTATCCCGGGCACAACAGCTTTTGGAGCATTCATCTCTGATACAAGCTGGGCACAACATACTATGCAATGAAATGACATATTCCTGGAAAAATTGTCATTTTCACCTTTCACCATCCGCTGCATATTCATTTATGGATAATAAATTATAGCAACACTTGGGGGTTAAACATGCTCACTGTACCCCTGGATAAAATCCTTTAGGGGTGTAGTTTCCAAAATGGGGTGACATGTCAGGGGATTCCAATTTACTGGCATTTCAGCTCTGCAAAAACAAACAAACAGTGTTCCTTCCCTTCTGTGCCCAAACAGCAGTTTATACCTACATATGACATTAAGTACGTTACCATGGGTACACCAGTGTCATACATGTGGGCATTAACTGCAGTTTGGGCACACAGCAGGGCACAGAAAGGGAAGGAGCGCTATGTGGTTTTTGGAGTGCAGATTCAGATGTTTGGTATCTCGACGCCATGTCATGTTTACAGAGCCTGTAAGGTACCAGTAAAGTGGATTCCCAAAAGGAGTGACCCCATTTTGAAAAGTGCACCCCTCAAAAAATTTATCAAGGGGTGTAGTGAACATTAGTATCCCAGGCGTGAATGCACAGTGGATGGGGAAAAGTGAATAGGTAAGCTGTGCAGAGTACATTGGGAACACCAAATTCCCTACTATTTTCCCAGTAGTTCCTATTATTGGGGGGCACTTCTGGTTTATTTTCCCTCGTAAGCTCTAAATCTGGGGTGTACCCTAATATACGCTCGCACAGCTTATACATTCCCTTCGTGCCGCAGCCAAGTTATGTTCTAATGATTGGGCGATTTTTGGGGTTTTTATTTTGCGGTTTATGGAGTTGGTTGAGGGCTTATTTTTTGCAGGACAACCTGTGCTTTTCATTGGTACTGGTTTGGGGTACATGAGTGAGTTTTTAATCACTTTAGGCAGAAGGGAGATGGCGAAAAATCATTACTTCCAGCGTTTTTTTTTTCCCCGACGTTCACCCTGTACGTTAAATTTTGTTTCAGTTTTATGGTACAGGTTGTTACGGACGTGGCAATACCAAATATGCATTGTTTTTATTAGTTTTTAGGGTTTTTAATATAATTCATTTTATATAGGAAAAGGGGATTTTTTGGGCTTTATTCTTTTATTAGTTTTTTCACACACTATTTTTTTTTTTTCCACTTTTTCATGTGTCCCATTAGGACACCTGAGACAGCGATGCTTTGATCGCTGGTTCAGTACTATAGACTGCAAGACACTAGCATACATGTGTCTTGCAGTCTATAGAGGAAGTCAGACGCATAGACTAACTTTTGGAGGTTCCAGCAGGATCAACCAGGTACTGGGGGGCTCCAGGCAGCCTGCGGTCACTGGCCAGACCCCAGGCTGCAGATTCTAGATATCGGCACCCCCCGATTTCGCTGTGGAGGGTGCCGGGGAAGGGAGGGGGGACTGCAACATATTTGACCGCAGCATTCAAGGGGTTAAACCACCGATCGGAGCTCAGCTACGGCGGGGTTCATGGAGCAGGGTGTTACAGCTAACACCCAATTCCGATGCAGCCCGCTCAGATAGTGAGTGGTCGGCTGCACTCGGGCGTACTATTACACCCTGTTGCGCGAAGCACCTAGTGCGCAGGACGTAATAGTACGTCCAATGCTGTTAAGGGGTTAATCAAAATGGAGCAGCTTAAAAGGGTATTCCCATCTCAACGATCCTATCTATACTGCTAGCTTATGTAAATTCAAGAGTTAACACATCGTTGTCCATGCACCCAGCCTGTTATCTGATCCAACATAGATGAAGTACCTCACTGCTCTCTGGAGGGGAGGGGGCTGAATTCTCTGTATTACTGTCAGAGCAGTTATCTCCTGCTCTGCACAAATATAACATTGAGTTTACTGCAAGTCCTTTGTCAGTCCTATGTGATGTAATATACATTTATTATACATTTCTAGTAATCATAATAAATAATATTTCATGGTAAAAGCAATATCTATATCTGCTGAGGTACTTCATAGTGTCCTGTCCTGTGTGAGAAAGACAGTAGGCAAACTGGTGAGAGGAGATGGGAAAACTATGCATGCCCAGTGTTGTACTGTCCTTGTTTTAGTGGAGAATTGCAAATGCATTGGTAGCTTTTTTTTTCCCTTATACTTCCCAAGCGCAGACAAGCATATTATAGAGATACCTGGCATACTAGATTACCAATCCATAATGACCTATTGGTGGTTTTGCGTCCCAAATTTGACAAGTTCCATTTAAAGAGTAACTGTCATTTCAATTTTTCTTTGTAAATGAACTGTTAAGGTGAATATAACAAATACTCAAAATTATAAACAAAAGGCTCCTATCTCCTGTTATTAGCTTCTCTCCTGCCTGTTAAACTACTCAATTCACTCAATAGAGATTCATCTACACTGAAGTCAGACTGCAGTTCATGGAGATCTATGGAGAGGCGGGAGAGGACATCCTAGAGCAGATTACACAGATCTTTCTCTCACTCAATCCAATTAAGACCTGCTATAAAAAGGAACTATAAAATAAAATTATTCTGTTTTCTATAGCACATTGTTTTATTCTTTTGTTTCTCATTCACTGGGCTCCTCTTCCTCCTCAGAGACCTCTATATAATCTGATCTTTCTTTGAGATCTAACAGTCTTCACACTCAAAACAGATCTCTCAGTGAATTGAGCAGTTGAGCAGGCAGGAGAGCATCTGATAATATATTACAAAGTTTCTTATATTTACAGTGCTGGCCAAAAGTATTGGCACCCCTGCAATTCTGTCAGATAATACTCAATTTCTTCCAGAAAATGACTGCAATCACAAATGCTTTGGTAATAATATCTTCATTTCATTTGTCTTCAATGGAAAACCACAAAAAGAATGGTCAAAAAGCCAAATTGGATATAATTCCACACCAAACATAAAAAAGGGGGTGGACAAAAGTATTGGCACCCTTTGAAAATTCAGGTGATGCTTCTCTAATTTGTGTAACTAACAGCACCTGTTACTTACCTGTGGCACATAACAGGTGGTGGCAATAACTAAATCACACTTGCAGCCAGTTGAAATGGATTAAAGTTGACTCAACCTCTGTCAGTGTCCTTGTGTGTACCACATTGAGCATGGAGAAAAGAAAGAAGACCAAAGAACTGTCTGAGGACTTGAGAAGCAAAATTGTGAGGAAGCATGAGCAATCTCAAGGCTACAAGTCCATCTCCAAAGACCTGAATGTTCCTGTGTCTACCGTGCGCAGTGTCATCAAGAAGTTTAAAGCCCATGGCACTGTGGCTAACCTCCCTAGATGTGGACGGAAAAGAAAAATTGACGAGAGATTTCAACGAAAGATTGTGCGGATGGTGGCTAAAGAACCTCGACTAACATCCAAACAAGTTCTAACTGCCCTGCAGTCCGAGGGTACAACAATGTCAACCCGTACTATCCGTCGGCGTCTGAATGAAAAGGAACTCTATGGTAGGATACCCAGGAAGACCCCACTTCTGACCCAGAGACATAAAAAAGCCAGGCTGGAGTTTGCCAAAACTTACCTGAGAAAGCCAAAAACTTTTTGGAAGAATGTTCTCTGGTCAGATGAGACAAAAGTAGAGCTTTTTGGGAAAAGGCATCAACATAGAGTTTACAGGAAAAAAAAAGAGGCCTTCAAAGAAAAGAACACGGTCCCTACAGTCAAACATGGCGGAGGTTCCCTGATGTTTTGGGGTTGCTTTGCTGCCTCTGGCACTGGACTGCTTGACCGTGTGCATGGCATTATGAAGTCTGAAGACTACCAACAAATTTTGCAGCATAATGTAGAGCCCAGTGTGAGAAAGCTGGGTCTCCCTCAGAGGTCATGGGTCTTCCAGCAGGACAATGACCCAAAACACACTTCAAAAAGCACTAGAAAATGGTTTGAGAGAAAGCACTGGAGACTTCTAAAGTGGCCAGCAATGAGTCCAGACCTGAATCCCATAGAACACCTGTGGAGAGATCTCAAAATGGCAGTTTGGAGAAGGCACCCTTCAAATCTCAGGGACCTGGAGAAATTTGCCAAAGAAGAATGGTCTAAAATCCCAGCAGAGCACTGTAAGAAACTCATTGATGGTTACCGGAAGCGGTTGTTCGCAGTCATTTTGTCTAAAGGTTGTGCTACCAAGTATTAGGCTGAGGGTGCCAATACTTTTGTCCGGCCCATTTTTGGAGTTTTGTGTAAAATGATCAATGATTTGACTTTTTTTTTCATTCTCTTTTGTGTTTTTTCATTGCAAGCAAAATAAATGAAAATATTATTACCAAAGCATTTGTGATTGCAATCATTTTCTGGAAGAAATTGAGTATTATCTGACAGAATTGCAGGGGTGCCAATACTTTTGGCCAGCACTGTACCTGAACTACTATATTTTTTGGACTATAAGGCGCAATTTTTACCTCAAAATTAGGGCATTTACTCTGTGTGGGCTACTCTAAGTACTGCAGAGTAAACGCCCCTAACTTCCCACCCTAGCTTTGCCCCCTCCCCACAGATTGAATGTAGAAATGGTAAGAGTGACTCCAAAAAAAGAGAGGTAGGGGACCGCGCTTCACCAAGGTTGCTTTAATAGTTTTTAGAGTTTATTAAAGCAACCTTGGTGAAGCGCGGTCCCCTACCTCTCTTTTTTTGGAGTCACTCCTACCATTTCTACATTTGGAATACCGTTTGGATCCAGGAGATCCTGACACCTAGAGGTCCTGCTGCTCCCTCATCTTGTGACATAGTTTGGACCATTCCACTAAAATATACGACATTATACCATACCTAACCATTCAAGGTGAGAGCATATCTACACTGTGGCCAATCCACTACTAGTGGGCTAATCAACTGAGGGGGTATTAACATACACTATACCCATTCAGGTGTATGCCCATGCATTGTGGACCCACTCTACCACTTTATCCACCTCCTCTCAACCTTTATTAGTGGACACGTCCTAGTCACTTTATTCTTCCCACGTTTTCTGAACACAATTTATATTGTGTCATTCAACTTTTTGTAAAAACAATATTACCCTATGTGCCGCTCGGCGTTGTTTTTGTTTTTTTACTTAAAATCACAGATTAAATGGAAGCTCTACATAGAATGAAAGCCCTCTCCTCAGGTTCGGTAAGCACAGTACTGAGTATACTATACATGCTTGCCAACGCCATCCTCCACCCGGAAGTTTTCACAGTTTTGCCTTGCTCTGAAACACATGTGCACCAATTCTGGGTGGAGGATGACGTCAGCATGCATGTACAGAAGACCCTTGGAAAGGGCTTTAGGGGGGGTTTACTCTACAGTGCTTACAGAGGCCCATACTGCAGACCAACTGACCCTAAAGACCTTTTCAACTCATTAGCATAATTAGAAAACATCAAAATTCTCAGCAATCGAGAAACTGTCCAAAAAAACATATTTGAAAACCGTATTAGAAGTTTTACTGCTTAGTGTCAGACCTTTAAATGTAATATATGAAACCAAAAAGGAAAAGACTACAGTGAACAATCAATAATTTTCTAGGTCAAGTACCCAAATTATAGCTAGATTTTAAAACATTACTAACGTGGAAACCATAGCATATGTAATACAAAACACTGAAGTCAGGCTTTTTACATTTATTTAACCATGCCATGTTAAGAGGATTTTAGTTTAATTATTAAAGGGAGACTGTCAGTAGTAAAACTGATATTAAAGTATTCACAGTACCTTGTAGGGCTGCTTGTAAACTTTCCAAATATGCCTCTCTTACTATTGACTGCTGCTATATTTTTGTAGATTAGTTTTATTGTTATACAAATGAAATTAAAAGTGCATTAGGGGTGTTTCTTCTACTGCCTGAGCTGCCACCTAGCACTCCCTCCCCCACAGCTTGACTGACATCTTTCTCCCCTAGCTCATTGCTCCCATCAGCCTTCACAAAAGCAATACAAAGTATTCTATGCATGCCTGCACCTGGAGGCAAAGGAGGCTGACTTCAGACTGTGGCATCAGCAACAGTGATCCAGGTAACTTCCTCCCTCCTGGCCAACTTCTTACCAATAAGCAATGAGAACAGCATATATGCATTGTAAAGCACTGGATCCCTTTGCCATCAATGACATCATCAGACATACAGTACAGACCAAAAGTTTGGACACACCTTCTCATTCCAAGAGTTTTCTGTATTTTCATGACTAGAAAAATTGTAGATTCACACTGAAGGCATCAAAACTATGAATTAACACATGTGGAATTATATACTTAACAAAAAAGTGTGAAACAACTGAAAATATGTCTTATATTCCAGGTTCTTCAAAGTAGCCACCTTTTGCTTTGATTACTGCTTTGCACACTCTTGGCATTCTCTTGATGAGCTTCAAGAGGTAGTCACCTCAAATGGTTTTCACTTCACAGATGTGCCCTGTCAGGTTTAATAAGTGGGATTTCTTGCCTTATAAATGGGGTTGTGTTGTGTTGTTCAGAAGTCAGGTGGATACACAGCTGATAGTCGTACTGAATGGAGTGTTATAATTTGTATTATGCAAGAAAAAAAGCAGCTAAGTAAAGAAAAACGAGTGGCCATCATTACTTTAAGAAATGAAGGTCAGTCAGTCCGAAAAATTGGGAAAACTTTGAAAGTGTCCCCAAGTGCAGTGGCCAAAACCATCAAGCGCTACAAAGAAACTGGCTCACATGAGGACCGCCCCAGGAAAGGAAGACCAAGAGTCACCTCTGCTGCGGAGGATAAATTCATCCGAGTCACCAGCCTCAGAAATCGCAGGTTAACAGCAGCTCAGATTAGAGACCAGGTCAATGCCACACAGAGTTCTAGCAGCAGACACATCTCTACAACAACTGTTAAGAGGAGACTGTGTGCAGCAGGCCTTCATGGTAAAATAGCTGCTAGGAAACCACTGCTAAGGACAGGAAACAAGCAGAAGAAACTTGTTTGGGCTAAAGAACACAAGGAATGGACATTAGACCTGTGGACATCTGTGCTTTGGTCTGATGAGTCCAAATTTGAGATCTTTGGTTCCAACCACCGCGTCTTTGTGCGACGCAGAAAAGGTGAATGAAATGGACTCTACATGACTGGTTACCACCGTGAAGCATGGAGGAGGAGGTGTGATGTGTGGGGGTGCTTTGCTGGTGACACTGTTGGGGATTTATTCAAAATTGTAGGAATACTGAACCAGCATGGTTACCACAGCATCTTGCAGCGGCATGCTATTCCATCTGGTTTGCATTAGTTGGACCATCATTTATTTTTCAACAGGACAATGACCCCAAACACACCTCCAGACTGTGTAAGGGCTATTTGACCAAGGAGGAGAGTGATGAGGTGCTACGCCAGATGACCTGGCCTCCACAGTCACCAGACCTGAACCCAATCGAGATGGTTTGGGGTGAGCTGGACCGCAGAGTTAAGGCAAAAGGGCCAACAAGTGCTAAGCATCTCTGGGAACTCCTTCAAGACTGTTGGAAGACCATTTCAGGTGACTACCTCTTGAAGCTCATCAAGAGAATGCCAAGAGTGTGCAAAGCAGTAATCAAAGCAAAAGGTGACTACTTTGAAGAACCTAGAATATAAGACATATTTTCAGTTGTTTCACACTTTTTTGTTAAGTATATAATTCCACATGTGTTAATTCATAGTTTTGATGCCTTCAGTATGAATCTACAATTTTTATAGTCATGAAAATACAGAAAACTCTTGGAATGAGAAGGTGTGTCCAAACTTTTGGTCTGTACTGTATGTAGTACACTCACTACCCTGCCTGCCACAGCCAATATTAACGATAAACTAGGAGGGAGAAATGTCAGTCAAGCTGTGGAGGGTGGAGCTGGGCAGCAGTTAGGGGCGGTAATCTGGAGCAAAGAAAAATGGTCACAATTAGACAGTCTATAACTAAGGAACTATAGCAATACTATCACACAACAAGGTTACTGGCAAGCTGTCACCTCAATTCTTGCACTCTCACCTCATGACTAGGCATCCTGTTAATGAGATAAATGGGAGGTGTTCCAGTCAGTCGTATAATCTGTTGCAGCTGATTAATATCTTATACGCCTTGTCAAGGGCTTTATAAGCAAAACACAGTGCACTGTTACAGGAATGCAACTTGATTTTCCCTCACTCTAGTTGTCTCAATAGCGGATAAATTGCAAAATAATAAAACAAAACAAAGCCCAAACACCATGCATCCGCTGAGGTCCAAGGTACAGTGGCATACAAAAGTTTGGACACCCCTGGTCAAAATGACTGTTATTGTGAACAGTTAAAGCAAGTTTAAGATGAAATGATCTTTAAAAGGCATAACGTTAAAGATTAAACATACTTGTCTATACTTTTAAGCAATATCAGTGTATTATAATGTTTGAGTACAATTTTAATTTTGTACAATTTTGCAAAAGTTTGGGAACCCTTGTAGATTTGTGTGCTTACATAACTTTGACCAAGACCTTAACTAGCCAGTTAGGGTTATGGCTTGTTCATTATCATCGTTAGGAATGTCCAAGTGATGCAAATTTTACAGCTTTATAAATACCCAGCCTCCTCTAGCCTTGTGTCAAAAAACAGCAACCATGGGTTCTGATAAGAAGCTACCTAGTACTCTGAAAATGAAAATGGTGGAGCAAACATTACACCATCTGTAAAAAAGCTGAAATTGAAAAGAGGATGGCTTCTACAAATGGATAATGATCCTAAGCACACGTCAAAATCCACCAGACTACCTAAAACAGTGCATGCTGAAGGTTTTACCATGGACCTCACAGTCCCCTGATATGAACATCATTGAAAATCTGTAGCTAGGAAATCCCTCAAACAAGAATAGAAAGATTATTGGATGTCTACAAAAAGTGTTTACAAGCTGTGATACTTGCCAAAGGGGGTGCTACTAGGTACAAAACATGCAGGGTGCCCAAACCTTGCATTAGGCCATTTTCATTTTTTGGTTATTTTGAAAATGTAAAATATGATTTTTTTTTTTTATATTTTTTTTTAATACATTGGGAATGTGTCATCTTTAATGTTATGCCTTTTGAAGATCATTTTATCTTTAACTTGCTTAAATGTTCACAATAACATTCATTTTGACCAGGGGAGTCCAAACTTTTGCATGCCACTGTGTATGCTAGCCATGCTAAAAGATCAGGTTACAAATGCTTTAATGGAAAATAAAGCCACTGTCAAGCATACAGTCATTCTATAAATACCACACGGAACGGAACTGATCATGAAACCAAATTTAATGAGTTGTGTGTGATAACACTTAAAAGGGAACCAGCATGTTCAGCATGAAGTAATGATCTTTCCCATGGTACCCCTGACTAATCTTTCTGTTGCTGAAAAGTCAAGTTATAAGCTCTTAAAACCTTATGCAAATTTAGCTTAACTAGTTACAGGGGGCAGGAAACTGCTCCATCTAAAATTTAGATCATACTCTATGCAGTTGACTGACTTTTTGTTGCTGAAATGTCAAGTTATAAGCTTTTAAAACTTAAAGCTTATAGCTTGACATTTCAGCAACAGAAAGCTAAGTGAGGGACACTGCAGAAAAGGTCATTACTTGATGCTTCATGTGCTGGGGACAGTTTATGCTGGAAAAAACAACTGGTAGGTTACTTTTAAGGGTTTAGTTTCCGTTTACACAATTTTTGTCCATTAATCCTTATATTAAATAACTTTGCTTTCGATCAGCAATTTCAATTGCATGCTTGAAAGGGTATTCAAGCTATAAGAAGTTATCAGGTATCAACTGGATAAATGATAACAGATCAGTCTGACTGCTAGGACCCCCACCAAATGTGGATGAGGTTGAGCATGTGCTCTGTGGCTCAACTCCTCCTCCACACACTTGGTTTCATTTTCAAATGAACGAGGAGCAAATGTGCTTAATACCTTTAAATTTTATTTTGTATATCCAATATAGAGGTTATGATGTCACTGTCACTACAACCCACAATAGTTTGGAATTGGAGATTCTTAACTTTTTAGTTATAAAAATCATACAAATTTCTTTTGGCAAAACATGAAAATTCGGAGAAAAAAAAAAATTAAGTGTGTGAAATTTTTGGGCAGTCATACATCTAAAATTTCATGAATTTTAGAACATCCACACAATTGATTAGTAAAGAATGAATGTCAAAATAAAATCAACGCTTGGGTGTTGTAGCACAGGTTGTAGTATATTCTTAATATCTGTTGTGAAATATTAAACACACTCACAGCCTCCGAGGAGATTTTCTGCAGGAGCTCTGACTCTGGGGTTCCAACCAACCTCAAAATGAGCTTCAGCTGATCAATATCTACATGTGGATCATGAAGGAAAATGCTGGACATGTGAGGCAGCTGCCACAGATCAGACCACCAAAATTTTGAGACGCCCTCTGCACCACTCTAAGGACAGAAAAAAGATATGAAATGTAATAGAGGTGAAAAGAACAGATAAGAAGTGAAATGTGAACACAAATAGAAAAAGGATCACAATTTACCATTCACACAGTGGTTGAAGGCAAAGAAAGGTCACCAATTAAAATAGGCAAAAAATTAACTTACATTAAAAGCAGCAGCTTAAAAGCTCACAAAGCAGGCATTCTCACAGAAAAGACAACAACACTATACCGACCTTTTTCAAGTTGATGAGATTAAAGTAGTTACTGCAGGTTTTACAATGTCCAGAAGAGTCGATATACAGTACACAATATATCACTTTAATAATAATTATCAATATTGTCATTAGATAGCAGTATATTGGCAACTAAGGTTACAGCTATATGTGGTGTCCTGAAGTGGGTTATCCCGAAGCAGACCCACCATTGGCTAACACAGACTGGTTTATGATGCGGTTTTAACCACTGCGGCCAAGCAGTTTTCAACCATTGCAGCTCAAAGGTTGCAAACTACAGCATTTATTTACATACTGCATAATTTTTTTCTGCCGTGTGTGGGTGGTATTTGTTTAAAAGGTTTGTGCAGGACTTCGAAAATATGGCTGCTTTCTTCTTCCTTCCAAATTGTACAGTGCTGCGGAATATGTTGGTGCTATATAAATAAAATTTATTATTATTAATATTATTATTATTCTCAGTAAGTGAAATCATGTCCATTGGTCACATGGCCATGTTGCAGCTCAGACCTATTCATTTTAATGGGACATAGATGAAAGATGACCAAATGGTAATGATGTCGCTTTCTGAGAAAGAAAACAGCCATGCTTTCGAGTCCTGCACAACCCCTTTAAGGCTGAGGACCAACGTACCAAGCCGCAGCCAAAAAGCTCTGCGGGAAAAAACGCAGTGGAAACGCATCACTTTTTGCAGCGTTTTTCACAGAAAGTCCACAGATTTTTTTTCTGCAGTGTGTGAATGGGATTAGCCTGAATCCCATCCACTTTGCAGGTAATGTAAGACACTGCTATTTTTACCGTCCAAATTGCAGTGTTTACAGTACGTGGGGACTTGGCCTAAAACCATACGCTACACTGGTACTGTATTACGTAGTTGGCTAGCAGACGGCAATTCCAGCTAAATAAGTCAGTTGCGGTCATGTGTCACAGGAGATGATTAAGGGCTATTAAATGGCAGATGCAGATGAGTCCCCTCTGTTGGGTATCCGTCTGCATTCACCCCACTGTAGACAACATGATAGAAGCTTTTTTAACGTCATGTTTTACAGCAGCCATGATGTTGTTAACATACTAGTCAATGGTAACAAACACAGACAGAAGGGGCTCAAATCTGTGTCCGTTGCTCTACTGCTTTTAATGTCCATTGCTGTCACCCAAAGCAACGAACATTAATAACAGTGGTATGAATGTAGCCTAAGGCCGGGGCCCCAATTAGCGTAAACACCTCGATTTTGCCTAAGCGGAAACACTACGGCAAAAACAGCGTTGTACAGTACCTGCAAAGAGGATGGATTCTGGCTAATCCCATCCACACATTGCAGAAAAATATCCACAGCGCACATGCTATGATTTCAAAAACCATTTCATTTTTGTAAATTGGAGCATGTTAATTATACCTACGGAAATGCTGGCGTTTTTCTTATAGGTATAATTGAAGCAGAGAACCGCAGAGGACAACTTCCTGCGGGAAAAACCGTAATGCATTTCTGCCACGGTTTTTCCCGCATCACTTTCATCATTTTACTTGAACAGTGAGAGCAACGAAGACAGAAAGGCATCAATCTGCAAAAGTAGTGAGAGGTATAGAGATACAAACAATAGAGATTAAAGGGGTATTCCCATGAACATGACCATATCTAGATTTTTAGATTATTAAATGTTAAACATTTTTGCAAATATAAGTAGTTAAAAATTATTTTTAAAGATTTTCTTTAACCATGTTAGTGGTGACAGTCTGTTGTCTTGATTGGTTGCCAATGGATACGACCACGAATGCTGAAACTTTCTGTCTGGGACTTGTCAAAAACCCAGCCATGATATGCTTATTGTGGACAGGTTATCAGACAGGGACACAACATGTATGCGAAGATATCCCGCCCACAATAAGGACATCATGGCTGGTTTTCTGACCTTAGAAAAGTCCTGCATTCATGGACGTATCCACTGGCAACCGATCAACCGACTGACCACAAGATATTTAGAGAAAATCTTTAAAACTCTGCAAAATGTTTACTTACACAGTATATTTACAAAAATGTTTAACTTTTTATTATCTACAAATCTAAAAATAGTTATATTCGTGGGAATACCCCATTAAAGTTTGAAGAGGATTTCCACCCAAAACTTAAAAAGATCACATATATTAGTAAATTGTAAGTTAGAACAACATAGGTCAATAATAAAAGTAACAGTTTCATTTGCAGCTTTCGAGAAACTAATTTACAAATGACAAGCACAGTAACATCCTATAAGACTAGAGATTTTCAATGTGTTAATTCAATTATATGGAAGGATTTTCTAAGAATCCTCCCTTACCTGTGCAGATGGCATTGTGCAGGTGGTGGGGAGAAAACCATAAAGCACTGACCAAAAACAAGGAATATAAAACATAAAACCTTTATGATTCTAAATGCCAGTCAAAAATTGTGAGAAATTCAAAAGTGTCTCTAAAATGTCAGAGATATCGAGCATTGATATAATATTAAAACCCCAGGGGTCTGACCACTAATGCAATGCATTACAATTCTAATGCATTGCAAAATCCCTGCATTTGTTTGCCGGTAATAATTAAAATAATTAATAAATGCATGCCAGACAAGCCTGGGAGGCCTCGATAGGCTCCTGGCTGTCATGGCAATGGATCGCCAGGCCCAGATCTCGTTCCTCCCCAAAACAGTGCTTTGACCCAGGCACCAGGGGCCTTAATGCTTGCCAACAGTGCAAGCACTGATCGTGGGCTTTAGTGCCAGGTTTTTCCTTTATAATACAGCAAAAACACGGTGGCTATGGCGGTCATTAAGCTCCTGAGCGGCTGCCATATTTAAATACCCGACATCCGCTGTATTATTATGGTGGATGTTGGAAAGGGTTAACAAACTTTGAATGAATGATTAGTACAGGTGATAAGAAACTTTGTAATATATCTTGATACTATTCCCCCTCCTACACTGCCATTCTTTTTGCTTTATCCATCTTGTGACGAATTACAGGTCACATGACTCAGATTACACATGTCTGCAGAAATCTATGGAGACAGGAGTGGGGATAAGTGAGCAGAAGGAGAGAGCATCAGAAGGCTTAGTGTAATGCTGAGCTAAATAGGAGAAGTCCATCACAACGTACAAAGTACTGTATTCATGTCAGGTCTTCTCTATATACAGTGGCTTGCAAAAGTATTCATACCCCTTGAACTTTTTCACATTTTCTCACCTTACAACCACAAACTTAAATGTATTTTATTAAGATTTTAAGTGATAGTTCAACACAAAGTAACACATGGAATGAAAATGATACATGATTTTCAAAATTTTAATCAAATAAAATGTGAAAAGTGTGAGGTGCAAAAGTATTCAGCCCCACTGTACTCTGATACCCCTAAATAAAATCCAGTGTGCACAACTGTCTTCAGAAGTCACTTAATGAGTTAATAGAGTCCAGCTGTGTGTAATATAGTCTCAGTATAAATACACCTGTTCTGTGAAGGCCTCAGTGGTTTGTTAGAGAACACCAGTAAACAAACAGCATCATGAAGACAAAGGAACTCACCAGACAGGTCAGAGATAAAGTTGTGGAAAAGTTTAAAGCAGGGTTAGGTTATCCCAAGCTTTGAGCATCCCAAAGAACACTGTTCAATCCATCATCCAAAAATGGAAAAAGTATTCTACAACTGCAAACCTACCAAGACATGGCTGTCCACCTAAACTAACCGATCGAGCACTGGTCAGAGAAGCAGCCAAGAGGCCAATGATCACTCTGGAGAAGCTGCAGAAATCCACAGCTCAGGCGGGGGAATCTGTCCACAGGACAACTAGAAGTCGTGCACTCCACAAATCTGGCCTTTATGGAAGAATGGCAAGAAGAAAACCATTGTTGAAAGAAAGATGTAGACGTGCCGTTTGCAGTTTGCCACAGCAATATAGGGGGCATAGCAAAAATGTGGAAGAAGGTTCTCTGGTCAGATGAGACCAAAGTAGAACTTTTTGGCCTGAATGCAAAGCACTATGTGTGGTGGAAAAGTAACATTGCTCATCATCCTGAACATACAGTCATTGCCACTGTGAGACATGGTTGTGGTAGCATCATGCCGTGGGGAGGCTTTTCTTCAGCAGGGACAGGGAAGCTGGTCAGAAATGATGGGACAACGGATGGAGCTAAATACAGGGCAATCCTGGAAGAAAACCTATTGGAGGATGCAAAGGGCTTGAGACTGGGAAGGAGATTCACTTTCCAGCAAGACAATGACCCTAAACATACAGCCAAAGCTACAGTGGAATGGTTTAGATCAAAGAATATTCATGTGTTAGAATGGCCCAGTCAAAGTCCAGACCTAAACCCCATTGAGCATTTGTGGCAAGACATGAAAATTGCTGTCCACAGATGCTCTCATCCAATCTGACTGAGCTTGTGCTATTTTTTTTTTTTTTTTTACATTAAAAGTTTTATTGAAATTTTTGTTACAAAAAAACAGGTCAAACAAGACATCAAGAAAAAAAAAATAGTGTACATTGTGAAGGGAAGGTCAAGGGATGGAGGAAAGGGAAGGGAGAACAGGAAATGACACAGGGGAAGGAGGGAAACAATAGGTCTGTCACAGCAGAGTCAGGTACTTAATTCAAGAACAAAAACAATGTCAAACATTCCTAATAACATGTTGAAAGGGAAGAAAGAAAGGTATTAAGAGGAGGGGGGGAAAGGAGAAATCAAGAGGACGTAGAGGGGAAGGCAGACTGAAAATCAGTGGAGTAGTAGAAATGGTTCCAGAGGAGCCACATTTGCTTATGGGGCTATCGTCATGTTTCAGCTTGGCGAGCAAATTCTCCATGCTGCTTATGCTTAAGACCTCCTGAAGCCAAGACAGTAGAGAAGGGGGTGTCGGGGATTTCCACATTCTAGGGATAACGGTTCTCGCCGCTACTAATAGGAAACCTAAAACTTGCGGGTGTGCTTCCTAAACTTACGTGGGAAGATAGAGAGGAGCAGGGTCGTCTTCCAAAGCAATGCCAGTGACAGTCTGAATAATACGACGGACATCCGATCAAAAGGGGCGTAGTAGTGAGTGTGCATCCCCACCAGACGTGCGTCATCGTGCCCCGGTTACTATTACACCTCCAGCATCGGTCCGAAGTGGAGGGGTAGATCGCATGAAAGACAGAGGGTACTCTGTACCACCTAGACAAGATCTTATAGTTCATCTCCTGCGCTTTGCAAGATATCGAGAACTTATGATATGCCTGGAAAGCTGAGGACCACGCGTCTGGTGGGAAAGAGACCAATTCCCTCTCCCAACTACTCGTGAATGCTGGTAGACTACTGGCAGAATCCTCCATGAGCATGTCATAGATGAGCGAGACGGTATGAGTTGTGAGCTTGTGCTATTTTGCAAAGAAGAATAGGCAAAAATCTCCGTCTCCAGATGTGCAAAGCTGATAGAGATTTACCCCAAAAGACTTGCAGCTGGAATTGTAGTGAAAGGCGACTCTACAAAGTATTGATATAGGGGAGCTGAAGACCTTTGCACGTAACACTTTTCGGATTTTTATTGGATTAAAATTTCGAAAACCATGTATAATTTTTGTTCCACTTCACAATTATGTGCTACTTTGTGTTGGTTTATCACTTAAAATCTCAATAAAATGCATTTAAGTTTGTGGTTGTAAGGTGACAAAATATGAAAAAGTTCAAAGGGTATGAATACATTTGCAAGCCACTGTATATCCTGTATACCTATCAAAATATCTTCTAAACTACTTAGATGCTGCTGTAGGGACCATTAGTGGCATAATTAACTGTTTGTGTGTATCCAAGTAGACCAGAATCAAGTTTAGTGTAACCCCAGATGACAATGGGTGCTCTGGCAGGTGCAGTCATTCTCTGAGGCACTAAACAGCTAATAAGGATTAACCATTTCCCGACATGGGCGGCAATCTGTTGTCTAGGCAGCCAAGAGCCTATTCAAGGCACCCAGGCCTGTCTTCAAAAGGATTCTATTACAGACTGCGCTAGGCAATTTGTAAAAGAACTGAATGCATTTTACAACGCATTCCAGTGTATTGTATTACTGATCAGAACCCCTGAGGTTCAAGATACAGAGGGGGTCTAAAAATAACAGAGAAGAGGGGGCACATGCGCAAAGCACAAGGGAGCAGTCGCTTCTAATGTGAGCTCCTTGCCACTCACTGGAAAAAGGCCATCTATTGTTCTGGTATCAGCTCCACAAGCTGAGGTTCCATTGCCACAATACCGAGAACCATCCCTCCTTAGCTCCCTTGTAGACTATTCCGGAGATTTTTCGCTCAGGCTCCTCAGCCAACATTGCAGCTGATGATTCTCAGCCTGCTTCCTTCTGCCACAAGGCCAAGTACAGGATGACAACGAGGGGGTTGTAGTAGCTGAGGAAACTCACCTTCTTTCCTCTGTGCTGTTATGCAATATAAAAAAAGATGTTCCAGGATGAGTTGGCTAAAGTTATGGCAGGATTTCGGGTAGAGGCTGTCTAAAGTAGAGACCAAGACAGACGAGGTAGTAACGACACTTGAAGCTGATAGACACAACACATTGAAGCATATCAACCAGATTGAGTCCCTCGAGCTAAAGATGGAGGACCTTTAGAATCACTCTCGGAGAGCCAACATGCGTATTAGAGGCCTTCCGGAGACTATCACAACTCTGATACCGTCACTACCCCTCTTCCAGGTTCTCCTTTCACAGACTCCATCTGAACTGTTACTGGAAGGTGAGGGACCCCATTCTTGCAGCTGTCCGCAACATTTCTATACTACCAGGTATGCTGCCTCAAGAACAACTATACTCTGACCTAGCCCCCTTTACCCTAGAGAGAAGGAGGCAGCTCTGGCCTATTACCTTGGTGCTCCAGAGAGACCACGTGCAGTATCGTTGGGTGTTTCCAATTTCTCTCAACAGAACTCCCAATGCTTAGAAGGTAAACACATTACAGAATGTCCAGGATGCTCTTCATACTGAGGGGATTTGATGTAACACCGCACCTCTGCCTCCATGTTCACCTCCTCCTGCTAGATCAGCGTTTCCCAACCTTCCCGGGTTTCCTCAGGACCCTCCCAACCAATAGGTAAGCAATTGGTAGGCAACTTATAATGTCCCCCAGTGGCCTCAGGCAAGTAGTAATGGCCCCCAGGCAAGTAGTAATATCCCCCAGTGGCCCCCCAGGCAAATAGCAATGGCCCCCAGGCAATTAATAATGCCAGCCAGGCAATTAATAATGCCTTCCCCCCTGTGGCACCCAGACAATTAATAATGCCCCCAAGAAATTAATAGTGGCCCCCAGGTAATCAATAACACCCCCCTCCCCCCGTGGCACTCAGGCAATTTATAATGCCCCCAGGCAAAAATGTATCCGTGGCCCCCAGGCAAGTAATAATGTCCCCCAGTAGCCCCAGGCAGGTAATAATGCCCCCAGTGGCCCCAAGGTATGTAATAATGCCCCCTCCCCCAGGTAACAGTGTCCCCACAGTAACTAATAATGTCCCCTTAGGGACCCCCAAAAAAATAATAATGTCCTCTACTGACCCCTAGGTAACTAATACTGTCCCCAGTGGCCCCAAACTGTAGTGGTGCTATATAATTAAAAAAACAAACACTACTTACCCATCCTCGGTCCCCCAGAGCTCTGAGATCCTCCTGCTTCTTCTCTGCAGATTGATGCAGCAGGTTTTTAGCAGGCATCTCTAGCCTAGCCTGAGTAATAGAGCAGGAAGCTACAGTCTTCCTGCTGCACCACTCTATTCAACTACATCGGCATCCTAAGGTTGTCGCATCACCCCGATTGGGAATCCCTGTGCTAGATTGTGGTCACTAAGCAAACCTGCAATTAAGCCATCGACTTGTCCTGCAACTTCGAGACATGATAACCATACCCAGGCAGAATGAAGGACACTGAACTCTCCGACCAGGCCCGGATTGTGAGTCAACACCTCTGATGGTTCAGAGTGTGGTAGGAACTCTGACTCAGAAAATGCAACACTGACTCCCACTCCAACCACATCTATAACGCATTCCATCAATTGTACTCTACTCTGCTAAGCAAAATCTATATCCTACCATCCTACATAACTTTCTTAAGGAGATTCTCCTCCCCAAGGGACCTTAGGAACACTCCTATTACCACAGAGGAAGTAGAAGACACTATTAAGCAACTGAAATTAGGAAACGCTTCAGGCCCTGATGGGATTTCGGCTTTATATTACAAGAAGTTCTCCACTATACTTAATCCCCACAGTCTCCTATAGTAATCATATTATGAGGGATAAAAAGATGCCATCTGACTTTGTAGATGCCCTTATAAATGTGATCCTGAAGCTAAACAAGGATCCCACTTTACCTGCTAACTACCACCCTACCTCCTTATTAATCTTGATACTAAATTACTGATCTCTATTTTAATAAACATATTGCTGCCCCTTACAATGCTTCTATCTATGGCAGAATTCGCTCTGACCTTCGCAAGTGGGACCAGCCTTACTTATCTGGACTGGTTATTCTACTCCGACTTTTCTATTTATTTCACTCACTACTGATCCCTATCCCGACCCAATATCTTACCTTTGCTCGGTTCGTTATTATCGAGCAGCCTGGATAGCCCAATTGGCCTTAATATCAGCCGGGCTAGATGTCCTTCTATAGGTGTAATTGGAGTCAGACCTAGTAAGACCATACTCCCTCCAGGCTTTAATGTAGACAACTGCCCGCCCCCCCCCCCCTTAACTTATACCCTTCTCTCCCAGATTACCCTAACATCTTTAGCTCGCTGGAAAACAGTACATTTTAGATATCACTTACATTCCTCCCCCTACCCTACCCCACCACTCCACTTCTCTCTAACTCTCAATTTTTCCCTGGTTTGACCACTACTGACTTTAGATGGGGGCGTGACTTAGGCCTTACACACCTCTTGGATTTTGTACAAAATAGGAAACTATTATCACTTCAAGCATTTCACTAACAATTCCTACCATCACCCTCAGAAGTGTTTAGAGTAGGCTAAGTTTTCTCTTTTTTATATGCCTTGGTTACTCAAGGAATTGATTTTGCTAGCTCAACACTAGAATCTATGGTTCTATATGACCCACTTGTATATTACCACTTTGTCTATTTTGTATGGTGTGTTCAATCAACCTCCGTGTGACTATAATGATGTGCAGTGGGAGGATGACATCCACAATACACTTACTCTACCCAACTGGCATCAGTGCTCTGAAACACTGAATAGAGGAGGTTGGGAGGCTTCACTGATGGAGACTTCCCTATGAATCCTCCACTGCTCTTTTTATTCCCGACGACGATACATGCCATTTATCCATCCCTCTCTCTTTTATGCTTTAGGGGCATGTTTCTGGAGAGGCACTATGTGGTCATGGCCGATAGTGAGCCAGTTTTCGGATGCAGCACTACATATTATCTGGATGGCAACCCACCGGCATTGCCCGAGACTCCTATCCATTTGCCTGTTGGGCTTTAAACCCCCAACATACAGTTTTCAAGAGTTCCTTCGTACCCAATTTATACTCTTATCTGCCAGGATCCATATTGCCTCTAAATGTCGTTCCCCATGCTTACAATGCGCCGCAGTTATTGTCTGGGCCACTAATATTATAATTAAAGATCAGGGGTGCCAAACTCAAATACACAGTGGGCCAAAATTAGAAACTTGGACAAAGTCATGGGCCAACCTTGATATTTATTGAAAAAATGTCTACAATTGAGTAAGTTTTTCCTTCTCATCAGATATAACAATGAACCTTTTCATATGAAAACAAACTTAAGTTTTGCTTAAGCAAAGATGCGTAATACAGTTTGCTATATTCTGATCTATTCTACTAGAAACCTTTGACACCTATGTTGTAGATCACTTCAATAGGGTTTGGGGTGGCTGCCTATCGTCCTCCTTTGCACCTGATTTGATTTATGTATTATCTATTTAAACTACTGGACCAGCCTTCCCATTATTGAGTGGACTGTGCTTACTATTTTTCTACCAATGTACTATATATATTGTCGGAATCGTGCAAACCCGGAAAATATGGATAACATGTTATTTTGGCTGCACAGTTAACACAAAAACAAAAAGCTCATAAGAAAGTGGCACAAAAATGCAGTTTTTCTCCGATTTCACCCCATTCTGAATTTTTTTTCCACCTTCCCAGTACATTGTATGGAATACTAAATGGTACCATTACAAAGTACAGTTTTTTTCTCCAAACAAAACCCTCATACAGCTCTGTGAATGGAGAAATCAAAAAAGTTATGGCTTTTAGGACGGGTGAAAAAAACAAAACTGAAAATTAAAAAACGGCTGCGGTGGGAAGAGGTTAAAAGTTTAATTTCCTGGCAGCAAGATTGCACTGTAAAACAAAAAGGTATGCTCACTATGCCACTAATAGCCCCTACAACGGTATATAAGTGATTTAGAAGCTATTTTGATCATGGCAGACTACCTTTAAG
Organism: Leptodactylus fallax; assembly: GCA_947044405.1. Classification (NCBI taxonomy): domain Eukaryota; kingdom Metazoa; phylum Chordata; class Amphibia; order Anura; family Leptodactylidae; genus Leptodactylus; species Leptodactylus fallax. The sequence continues at coordinate 6,001,117 of CAMRHE010000007.1, read as the reverse complement.
GGGTTCAATGCCATTCTGGCCTGTCTTTAAGCAACAAAAGCGCGTTCTGTAATTGATGGTCAAACTTGCGACCATCAGCTTTTGTGAATTTTATCATGTGATAGAGATAATACTTTTACATTGAAATCCTGCCTGTGAGGCTAAAAAGATGACTACTGAAGAGATTGCTCTACAGAAGAAAAAGTGACAGTCTATTATTAGGTTTGGTCATCAGAAAATTTATTTCTTTATTTTTTAAACAAAGATAATAAAAAACAAAGACAAGTTAGAAAAAAAAAATAAACAACTTCTCATAACACATTACCTCTAAGGCTAAGGCCCCCTTAGCGGGCCACAGCAAAAAAGTGATGCAGAAAAAAACGCGGCAGCAATGCATCACGGTTTTTCTCGCAGCGCTTTTCACAGAAAGTCCGCAGAGGTTTCCTCTGCGGACTTTCTGCTTCCATTATACCCATAGGAAAACCTCAGCCGTTTCCGTAGGTATAATTGACATACTGCGATTTCCAAAACCGCAACTGTTTTGGAAATTGTAGTGCGTCTGCTGGGCATATTTTTTCGCAATGTGTGGATGGGATTCGCTAGAATTTTGCAGAGAGTTTTTTCGTTTGCGCCACGTAGAGCCCCTGGCTTAAAGGAGTATTTTGGTAACACAAAATTACTACCTATCTAAAGGAAAAAGGGTTAACCTGTTGATTGTTGGGGTCCAACCTCTGGACCAACTACAAAGATGGTCCCCATTGTAACAATTCTGAGGATTTTATAGCACTGCCTGCTGGACATTTTCTAGTTCAACCTCCTCTACAAATGCCCAGGATCATGTGACCGACCCCATTCTACTCCTCCAGAATTGGTCCATCGCCACAGGAGATGGAATGAGAAGACGTCAAGCTCCCGAAGGAATGTAATAATAGACAACCTATCATAATTGAATTACAGTGGCAATAAGAAGAACCAGAACATAGCAATTTTAGTAGTTTAGTGAAAAATCTGTTCAAATGGCTAAGCTTTGTTCCAAAAATCCAAAATGCCACTCAACATAAGAAATGTTTTGAAGTTCATATGACTGCCAACTAGGTAGAAATAATTTTATTGTTTACACAGCTCAGTTCTTCCCACTGAATATTTGGTTCTAACACAAGTTATTTGGAAGCAGAGGGTAAAAAAAGAGGATCCACATATTATTTTAGATTTAAAGGATACGATCTGTGCCTGGAAAAAGGGTTCGACCAGTCAAAAGCTCAGCCATAATACAGCCCACTGACCAAATATCCACTGAAAAGAAAAACAAAACAACTTATTAAAACATGCTTGCAATTACAAGAACTGTTTTATCTTCAAATAACTGTATGCAAAAACCTGAACATATGAATGCCCCCTTTAGGCTGTGTCTACACAATGTCTTTTTCATTAAAAGGTGTATTCCCACATCAGCCATATTTCATATGATAATACATTGCAAAATGTCACCCACTGAAAGTAATTAGTAAATTATATAATTAATATATATATATATATATCCCTAAAAAAGGTCCAATGAAATCCTCCTTTTTTTGCCACTGTATACGTTCTATAGTCCAACTTGCTACAGATCAAACATGCTCAGTTCCTCCCCTATAGCTGTATACGAGATAAGTGCTGTCCTAACAGATCACACTCCAGGAATCACTTGCAGAAATCAGTACACCTGAGCGCAGCATTAAAAGCTTACTGACAAAGAGTATGTGAGCATGAAAGTACTACCGTAAGTGTAGTTTAAGTGACTTTAGGCAAAAAAAAAAAAAAAAAAAAAACACAAACATTTGAGCCTATACACACTATCTGAGCCGTGTTTTCTTTTACTTGTATTTTTGAACTTTAAGTATTAGTTCCACTTAGGTAAGATGTGCTCCATGCTTATCAATTTATCAATGTGATCCAGTGTACATCTTGCGCCACGTATGCTCTGTTTGAGCAGCCGTTTAAGAGGTCATACTGTTGTGCAAAATGTAAGCACATGACACATTTGGAAGCCCAGATCCTGAATTTAAATGAGCAAATTGCAAGATTGAGACCCATTGATAACTTGGAAAGGAGTTTGTTGGTCAGAGAGCAGGAAATTGCTGGTTTAAGTGCAGAGGGGGATGGTAGCTTAGAAGTGCAGGAACAGGAGGCAGCTAGCTGGGTTAAAGAGGACCTTCCATGTCCTCATCAATGTTCGGTATTATATACCACTAGAAAGCAGACACTGCACCGAATTCAGCGCACTGTCGGCTTTCCAGATATGTGCCCCAGTGCTGGAGATATCGGTGCCGGCACAATAACTCCCCTTGTCAGAAGGGCAGGCCTTACAGCCTAGCGTCATCACTGGGCTGTGAGGAACACGCCCCTGACTGTACTCTAACACAGCCTTGTACTGTACAGCAATGTTGCTAGGCTGTAAGGCTCGGCCTTCTGACAGTGGAGGGAGATCGGTGCAAAAATTAACGGCACATAGCGGGAAAGCAGATAGTGCGCTGGATTCAGCACACAGCCAGCTTTCTAGCGGTATATAATGCCGAAAATTGATGAGGATACGAAAGGTCCTCTTTAAAGAAAGCAGCAAAGTAGAGGGAAGAGTGTCAGAGAGGTTAGTCCTGAACTGGCACACCCCAACAAGTTTGCTAAGCTGGCAGATGAGGGGGAAGTTCATACAGGAGTAACATAGCAAGACACTTCCTCTGACAGTCAGGGGAATGACTGCGCCTTCCTGGTGCTCAAGTTTGACACATGGCAGATTGGGTTGATAGATTACTGGGAGAGGATGGTGAGGATCCAGCAGTCATGGTGCGCTTTAGCACAAATGACAAAGATCGAGGTAGGTGGAAGGTCCTTAAAATGATTTCAGGGACATCGGACACAAGCAGAAGGCAAGGAACTCCAAGGTCCTTCCCACCTACTACTACTGAAATACTACCTGTACCACAGGTCACACAGGAGAGGCAGCTGTAGATTAAGAAAGTAAAACAAGTGGTTTAAGAGCTGATGTAGGAAGGAGGGGTTTGGGTTCCTGGAGAACTGGGGAGACTTTGCTGTGGTCTACAGGTTCTATGGTAGGAATGGGCTGCACCTCAATGTGGAGGGTGCAGCTGTGCTGGGGAAAAGATAGCTAGATGGTTGAAGGATTGTTTAATCTAGGAACTGTGGGGGAGGGCAGTAACAGATGTAGAGGGCAAGATAGTGTAGACAGGGAATGAAGACTAATTAATGTAAATGGGGATGGAGCAGAGTGTGAGGGTGGGGGAGAACAGTCTGGCAGAGGAAGAGTAGAGACAAGGAAAAAAACATAAAATGTATGTATAATAATGCAAGAAATCTCACTAACAATGAGGATGAACTACAAGTGATAATGTTGGTAGAAAATATGACATATGTGAGACATGGTTGGACTCTAGCTGTAAATATACAGAGGCTTAGAAAAAAAAATGTACAAATAAAAAAGCAGTAGGGTTTGCTTGAAAGTAAAATCCTGCCTTAAAAGGGGTTGTCCAAGAATTAAAGACTTCTGCTAGGAGGCTGGGGAAGGTGAAAATAAAACAAAACACAAATTATACTCACCTGTCCCTGGTGGTCCGGTATCCCCTGCTCCTGTGCAGCAACTCCCAGGGGCTTGTTCCAGTGGAAGTCCTTGTCGCATGTGACCCTTTAGGCAAATCAGCTGTCTTAGCAGCTGAGGGAAGGACCAGGACGTCACCCACATACGTCACCTGTGACATCCCAGTTGCATTCCTCAGGCCTCTGACTAGCCTCAACGGTCACATGTGGCGAGGACTTCCGCCAGAACACGCACCCAGGCGCCACTGGCTGGAGACTGGAGGGGGACAACCCGAGCGCAGGGGACATGAGAGTATAATACATTTTTTTTTTTTGGGGAGTATTTCAGCTTCCCCAGCCTCCTGCCAGAAATCTGTAATTCCTGGAAAACCCCTTAAAGTCGGTCCTGCATGATGAAATCTGGGAGGAAAATGAATATGTATATGTGAGGTGATGGTTACAAATCCCCAAATATAATGAGACAAATAGATGAGGCCACAAAAAACATAATTACGTCATTATTATGGGGATTTCAACTATCCAGACACAAACAGTGAGGCACAACAATAAAGGGAACAGGTTTTTGTCAGTAATAAAAGACAATTACCTTTCACATCTAGTGCAGGACCCTAAAAGAAGCAAGGCATTTTTAGACCTAATTTTGACAAACAAACCTGACAGATTGTCAAAAGTGGAGGTTGGGGGTCATCTAGGTAATGGTGACCACAACAACATAATCTTCAGGAAGGCCAATTTTCAACAGCTGAGAAAGGAGCTTAGCAGCATCAACTGGGATAATGTCCTCAAAGTGAAGAGAACACAAATTAAATGAGACATTTTCAAAAACATCTTCAATATAGGGAAAGTTAAAAACATATCCCTTACGAGAATAAGTGAGTTAGAAATCATAGTAAACCAATGTGGCCAAGTAAAACAGTAAGGAGTGCAAAGAGGGATAAAAATAAAGTGTTGAAACTACTAAAAAGAAGAAGGTAGTGAAGCGGCATTAAAAAAAAAATTGAGTAAAGGCTAGGTCCACATCTGTGTTCGCTTTTTTATGCGGAAATCAGGTTACCTTAAGAAACCCGCAGACCCCATAGACTATATAATGGGGTCCGTGTGATTTCTGCTCGGTTTCCGCCCGAAAAGGGTGGAAAAAGGCAGAGAGAAAAGTCCTGCTTGCAGCGCTTTTTTCTCCACATTTTTCATGCAGAGAGGTGAACGGAATCCCCGAACATAGTGCAGGCGCAGGTGTGAACCCAGCGTTAAAGAAACAAAGAGCCAGAGATTAAAGCAGAGAGAATAATTGCAAAGGAGAAGTAAAAATAATCCAAAATTATTCTTCAACTACATAAATAATAAGAAAATAAAAACTGACAATGTAGGCCCTCTCAAAAATAATCTGGGTGTAATGGTGGATGAGGACGAGGAAAAGGCAGATCTATTAATTGCTTTCCTCTCTACTGTATTCACACAAGAAAAATCAATGACCAAATACATGATTAGGTGTAATGCAAATTGTCCATTAACCCCTTCCCTCTCTGCACCATACTACTACGTCGCGCGTAGCATGAACGTATAGTTAATGCTGAGCGCTATAGTAGTATGGAGCAAAGATGCAGCAGACACAGCATTACTTCCGGCTATCCTGGAGTATCTCAATGTAAATAATTTTATACACACCCAATCAGCATGGGTTTATGAAAAATCGGTCCTGTCAGACTAATCTGAACATTACATGGGTAATGCGGTGGACATAGTGTATCTAGAGTTTCCAAAGGCTTTTGATACTGTACCACATAAAAGGTTGTTATACAAAATGAGACTGTTGGGACTGGGGGAAAACATATGCATTTGGGTTTACAACTGTTTCAGTAATCAGAAACAGAAGGTCATTGTAGTAAATACTCAGACTGGATCACAGCCACCATTGTGGTGCCTCAGGGGGTCGGTATTGGGTCCGGTCCATTTTAATAGTTTATTTATGGCATGATAGAGGGTTTACAGAGAAGGATACCCATATTTGCAGATGATACCAATCTCTTAAAAGTAATCAAAAATTAGGAGTATAGTAGAATAATACAGGGGGATATGTGGACGCTGAAATCATGGACGGAGACTCGGCAAATTAAGTTTAATGTAGAAAAAAATAATGTTATGCCTTTTGATTGAAAAAATAAAATGCATTATATTCTTAATGGTAAATTACTGGGTAAGACTGCCACTGAAAAAAAACTTGGGAATTTTGGTGGACAGTAAGCTTACCCTTAGTGACCAGTGGCCAGGCAGCTACTGCCAAGGCAAATAAAATTAGGGGATGCAGCAAAAAACTAAGATTCTTATGACAAGAACATAACCATGCCGCTATACAAATCACTGGTCTGGCCACACAAACTATTTAACACAATTTTGGGTCTCAGTGTACAAGGAGGACATAATTGTACTAGAGAGAGAACATTGAAGGGAGACCAAGATTAGGGGAATGGGTGGATTGGGCAACAACAGTAACAAACTTGGGGTTATTCAGTTTAGAAAAAGGAAATCTAAAAGGAGATCTAATAATGTACATATACATGAATGGACAGCACAAAAAAACTTTCTTTTAAATGTTCTTTATTTATTAAAGTTTTAAACATAGGTACAGAGTCATCAAGTCGGATGTATGAGTATTGTAACACTAACACTACCAACAGCACCCACTCAAGTGTCCGTCTACATAAAAATAAAACAGGTGTATAACACTGAACACGAAGAGAAAGTGAATGTTAAGAGAAAGGAGAGGGGGGCAGGGTCATCTTTCAGTTTTTGGCTATCAGGAGTTTAGGGTTGGGTTAAGGTGTAGTATCACATTTCTAGATCCTAGAGTGAGGTTGGCCAAAGTTTCCAGATCTTTTGAAATTTTAAAGGTCATGCATGTAGCTGAGGCTGCTGCTTCCTATATCAGGTAAAGTTGATCTACTTTACTTAGCCACTGTCCAATTGTGGCTCTGTGTCAGGATCCCCACTGAGACGGGGACAGAGTTTTGCTGCAGTCCAGAGAAAGTATAGCAGCATATTTGTGGGCTTAGCAAAGCCTTCAACTGATATGCAGAGGAAGAATAGTTGCAGAGATCTGGCAAATTTACAAACCCTTTTGTGACATATTTGTGCAGGCGTAAGGGGAATATTTAGATCTTTTTCCCATAGCAGGATGTATGATCTTTTGAGAGGGGTCTCTATAGTTAACAGTAGGTTATATATAGTCAATTTTTAGGATAATTATGGATAATTAGGATAATTTGGATAATTATGATAAGATGACTTTAGGATAATTATGTTAAGATGACTTTAGTAATTTTTGAAGCACAGTATTGTGACAATGACAGGAAGACATCCTCTATGTCTAGAGAAGAGAACATTTCACCATCATCATAGATGGGGAATCTTTACTTTAAGAGAAGTGAGTCTATGGAACCCCTCAGTGGCAGGGGGGTTTTTGTTTTTGGAAAAAAAAAGTTGATATATATATACAGTCATATGAAAAAGTTTAGGCACCCCTATTAATCTTAATCATTTTTAGTTCTAAATATTTGGGTGTTTGCAACAGCCATTTCAATTTGATATATCTAATAACTGATGGACACAGTAATATTTCAGGATTGAAATGAGCTTTATTGTACTAACAGAAAATGTGCAATATGCATTAAACCAAAATTTGACCGGTGCAAAAGTATGGGCACCTCAACAGAAAAGTGACATTAATATTTAGTAGATCCTCCTTTTGCAAAAATAACAGCCTCTAGTCGCTTCCTGTAGCTTTTAATCAGTTCCTGGATCCTGGATGAAGGTATTTTTGACCATTCCTCATTACAAAACAATTCCAGTTCAGTTAAGTTTGATGGTTGCCGAGCATGGACAGCCCGCTTCAAATTATCCCACAGATCTTTAATGATATTCAGGTCTGGTGACTGGGATGGCCATTCCAGAACATTGTAATTGTTCCTTTTCTTGAATGCCTGAGTAGATTTGGAGCTGTGTTTTGGATCATTGTCTTGCTGAAATATCCATCCCCGGTGTAACTTCAAATTCGTCACTGATTCTTGTACATTATTCTCAAGAATCTGCTGATACTGAGTTGAATCCATGTGACCCTCAACTTTAACAAGATTCCTGGTGCCGGCATTGGCCACACAGCCCCAAAGAATGATGGAACCTCTACCAAATTTTACAGTGGGTAGCAAGTGTTTTTCTTGGAATGCTGTGTTTTTTTGACGCCATGCATAACGCCTCTTTGTATGGCCAAACAACTCAATCTTTGTTTCATCAGTCCACAGGACCTTCTTCCAAAATGAAGCTGGCTTGTCCAAATGTGCTTTTGCATACCTCAGGCGACTCTGTTTGTGGCGTGCTTTCAGAAACGACTTCTTTCGCATCACTCTCCCCATACAGCTTCTCCTTGTGCAAAGTGTGCTGTATTGTTGACCGATGCACAGTGACACCATCTGCAGCAAGATGATGCTGCAGCTCTTTGGAGGTGGTCTGTGGATTGTCCTTGACTGTTCTCACCATTCTTCTTCTCTGCCTTTCTGATATTTTTCTTGGCCTGCCACTTCTGGGCTTAACAAGAACTGTCCCTGTGGTCTTCCATTTCCTTACTATGTTCCTCACAGTGGAAACTGACAGGTTAAATCTCTGAGACAACTTTTTGTATCCTTCCCCTGAACAACTATGTTGAACAATCTTTGTTTTCAGATCATTTGAGAGTTGTTTTGAGGAGCCCATGATGCCACTCTTCAGAGGAGATTCAAATAGGAGAACAACTTGCAATTGGCCACCTTAAATACCTTTTCTCATGATTGGATACACCTGGCTATGAAGTTCAAAGCTCAGTGAGGTTACAAAACCAATTTTGTGCTTCAGTAAGTCAGTAAAAAGTAGTTAGGAGTATTCAAATCAATAAAATGATAAGGGTACCCAAATTTTTGCACCGGTCAAATTTTGGTTTAATGCATATTGCACATTTTCTGTTAGTACAATAAAGCTCATTTCAATCCTGAAATATTACTGTGTCCATCAGTTATTAGATATATCAAATTGAAATGGCTGTTGCAAACACCCAAATATTTAGAACTAAAAATGATTAAGATTAATAGGGGTGCCCAAACTTTTTCATATGACTGTATATACACACATACAGTACAGACCAAAAGTTTGGACACACCTTCTCATTCCAAGAGTTTTCTGTATTTTCATGACTATAAAAATTGTAGATTCACACTGAAGGCATCAAAACTATTAATTAACACATGTGGAATTATATACTTAACAAAAAAGTGTGAAACAACTGAAAATATGTTTTATATTCTAGGGTCTTCAAAGTAGCCACCTTTTGCTTTGTTTACTGCTTTGCACACTCTTGGCATTCTCTAGATGAGCTTCAAGAGGTAGTCACCTGAAATGGTCTTCCAACAGTCTTGAAGGAGTTCCCAGAGATGCTTAACACTTGTTGACCCTTTTGCCTTCACTCTGCGGTCCAGCTCACCCCAAACCATCTCGATTGGGTTCAGGTCTGGTGACTGTGGAGGCCAGGTCATCTGGCGTAGCACCCCATCACTCTCCTTCTTGGTCAAATAGGCCCTTACACAGTCTGGAGGTGTGTTTGGGGTCATTGTTCTGTTGAAAAATAAATGATGGTCCAACTAAACGCAAACCGGATGGAATAGCATGCCGCTGCAAGATGCTGTGGTAACCATGCTGGTTCAGTATTCCTTCAATTTTGAATAAATCCCCAACAGTGTCACCAGCAAAGCACCCCCACACCATCACACCTCTTCCTCCATGCTTCACGGTGGGAACCAGGCATGTAGAGTCCATTCGTTCACCTTTTCCGGCGTCGCACAAAGACACGGTGGTTGGAACCAAAGATCTCAAATTTGGACTCATCAGACCAAAGCACAGATTTCCACAGGTCTAATGTCCATTCCTTGTGTTCTTTAGCCCACACAAGTCTCTTCTGCTTGTTGCCTGTCCTTAGCAGTGGTTTCCTAGCAGCTATTTTACCATGAAGGCCTGCTGCACACAGTCTCCTCTTAACAGTTGTTGTATAGATGTGTCTGCTGCTAGAACTGTGTGTGGCATTGACCTGGTCTCTAATCTAAGCTGCTGTTAACCTGCGATTTCTGAGGCTGGTGACTCGGATGAACTTATCCTCCGCAGCAGAGGTGACTCTTGGTCTTACTTTCCTGGGGCGGTCCTCATGTGAGCCAGTTTCTTTGTAGCGCTTGATGGTTTTGGCCACTGCACTTGGGGACACTTTCAAAGTTTTCCCAATTTTTCGGACTGACTGACCTTCATTTCTTAAAGTAATGATGGCCACTCGTTTTTCTGTACTTAGCTGCTTTTTTCTTGCCATAATACAAATTCTAACACTCCATTCAGTAGGACTATCAGCTGTGTATCCACCTGACTTCTGAACAACACAACTGATGGTCCCAACACCATTTATAAGGCAAGAAATCCCACTTATTAAACCTGACAGGGCACACCTGTGAAGTAAAAACCATTTCAGGTGACTACCTCTTGAAGCTCATCAAGTGAATGCCAAGAGTGTGCAAAGCAGTAATCAAAGCAAAAGGTGGCTACTTTGAAGAACCTAGAATATAAGACATATTTTCAGTTGTTTCACACTTTTTTGTTAAGTATATAATTACACATGTGTTAATTCATAGTTTTGATGCCTTCAGTGTGAATCTACAATTTTTATAGTCATGAAAATACAGAAAACTCTTGGAATGAGAAGGTGTGTCCAAACTTTTGGTCTGTACTGTATATATATATATACATACACACACACAGTATATATAAAAATATATCAATAGTACATAGAAAGTCCACAGCAGTAATAGACGATAAGTGGGTGCTAAGCCCAGATTTCCAGGTATCAACTCAGGTTTATACAAAGAAAAAGGCAGCACTCCCAAGTAACTTCACAAATCAATGGTGAGATTTATTCCATGTCTGCAACGTTTCAGCTCCTAAGAGCCTTTGTCAGTGCTAGTGCTAGTATTACAAATATATCTATATCTATCTATCTATCTACCGTATTTTTCGGACTATAAGACGCACCAGACAATAAGACGCACCTAGGTTTTAGAGGAGGAAAATAGGGAAAAAAATTTTGAAGCAAAAAATGGTAAAATATTTAATATATGGGAGTTGTAGTTTTGCAACAGCTGCAAGGTTACATTGACAGGTGGCCCTGCCGCTGTATGGGGAGGCATAGGGCATCTTTTTTTGCGGAGCCAGATGTTCTTTTTAGTTCTACCATTTTGGGGAATGTCTATTGCTTAGATCACTTTTTATTCAAATCAAAGGTGAAACAGCAGTTCAGCACTTTTGATTTATTTTTTTTCCCCGCTATGACGTTCACCCTACGGAAAAATATTTTATAAGTTTGTAGACCGGGCATTTTCGGACACAGGAATACCTAATGTGTATGTGTTTCACAGCAATGTTCTACTTTTATATGTATTCTAGGGAAAGGGGGTGATTTAGAACTTATTGATTTATTTTATATATATATTTTTTTTTACTATTTTATTATTAGCCCCCCCCTTTAGGGGGCTTGAAGCTGCAATCATTTGATTGCAAGTCCCATAGACTGCAATACAAGTGTATTGCAGTCTATGGGAGATTTTGTATATTACCATATATATTATCATTGACCAGCCGCAATAGTAATATTACTATGACAAGCCTGGGAGCCTTCATAAGGCTCCTGGCTGTCAAAGGAACAGGACGGCTTCCGCTATCTCGCCGCGCGGGAGCCAGCCTGCAACTTCAAAGGTACGGGGCTACTTTTTTACTTTAGGGGGGGGCTTTAAAGTAGTAATACCCGTGAAAAGACTGGAGTCTGATCACGGGCATTAGCTCCGGGTCTGTGCTGTACATTACAGCGTGAGACCCATAGATATGGCTACCGCTCTGCAGCAGAGCTGCCGCCATCATCTTTACAGATGGGTTCACTGACACCCGCTCCTCCGATCCCAATGCCAGCACATCGCCCCACACCTGCCGCTGGAGGGAGCCCCGCTGCAGGAAGACCCGGCGGCAGCAGAAGTGGGGGCGATGCTACGACCCCGCTCCTCCGACCCCACCCCTTTCCCCCAAAACCCACTTTCGGACGATAAGATGCACCCCCTCATTTTCCTCCCAAATTTGGTGGAAAAAAAAGTGTGTCTTATAGTCCGAAAAATACGGTATCTATCTATCTACATACATACACGTTTATTTCTTTCAGTAATTAGATTAAAAAAGTGACCTATATTTTCTAGATTCTTTACACACAGTGTGTTCTATTTCAAGTGTTTTATTTCTGTAAATGTTGATTATGGATTACAGGTAATGAAAACCAAAATCTAAGAAAATTTGAATATTGTAAAAAAGTTTAGTATTGTAAATTCAGTGTGTCACCTGCCAAGGTTTCCTAAGCCTTTGAATGGTCCCTCAGTCTGGTTCAGTAGGATACACAATCATGGAAGACTGCTGATTATGAATTGAATTACTGAAATGAATATATATATATATGTGTGTACACACGTGGACAAAATTGTTGGTACCCCTCGTTTAATAAAAGAAAAACCCACAATGGTCACAGAAATAACTTGAATCTGACAAAAGTAATTTGCCAAACTACATGTTGACAAGCCACAAAGCTTCTGGGAGAATGTCCTATGGACAGATGAGACAAAAACAAAAAAAAAAAAAAAAAAACAACAAAAAAAAAATAAATAAAATCGAAATTTTTGGCAATGCACATCAGATGGAAAACTGAAGCATATCTTGAAAAAAACACTGTCCCTACTGTGAAACATGGAGGAGGCTCTGTTATGTTCTGGGACTGCTTTGCTGCATTTGGCACAGGGTGTCTTGAATCTGTGCAGGGTACAATGAAATCTCAAGACTAGCAAGGGATTCTAGAGAGAAATGTGCTGCCCAGTGTCAGAAAGCTTGGTCTCAGTTGCAGGTCATGGGTCTTGCAACAGGATAATGACCCAAAACACACAGCTAAAAACACCCAAGAATGGCTAAGAGGAAAACATTAGACTATTCTGAAGTGGCCTTCTATGAGCCCTGGTCTAAATTCTATTGAGCATCTTTGGAAGGAGCTGAAACATGCTGTCTGGAAAAGGCACCCTTCTAACCTGAGACAAGTGGAGCAGTTTGCTTATGAGGAGTGGGCCAAAATACCTGTTGAGAGGTGCAGAAGTCTCATTGACAGTTACAGGAATCGTTTGATTGCAGTGATTGCCTGAAAAGCTTGTGCAACAAAATATTAAGGGTACCATCATTTCTGTCCAGGCCTGTTTCATGAGTTTTCTTTTTTAAAAAATTCTGCTGAAGCATGGTTGAAAAGCAATGTCTGACTTTCATTTGTTCGTTTTCATAGAATTTTTATATATTATTACTTTTGTCAGATTCAAGTTATTTCTGAGACCATTGTGCGTTTTTCTTTCATTAAACGAGGAGTATCAACAATTTTGTCCACGTGTGTATATATATATATATATATATATATATATATATATATGTGTAATGTTCAATCAATTCATTTATTTAGCTTACTTGTATAGCACTATTTACAGACTGTGTCAGTCACTGTCCCATATAGGGCTCACAATCTTCATTTCCCTATCAGTATGTGTTTGGCGTGTGGGAGGAAATCAGAGTACCCGGCGGAAAACCACACAAACACATACAAACTCCTTGCAAATGTTGCCCTTGCAGCTCTGCAAGAGCCACCATGCTGTCCAGTGTCATATCTCATAAATGCAGTGTAAAAAAAATGTGCAAAATTTCATTATATATAGTATATGTGCAAATCATTACAATGTCATAATCAGAAATGTAAATATTAAAATAGTGCATACAGGGGGCATGGCCTGGAGCTTCAACGGTCCAGACGAATATATTCTGAGCTCCTGCTCTCCTCTGTGAACACCATGATATTTGGGGTTCCCTACTCTGAACTTTTGGCTCTGACAGCCTCAGAACCCCTTCCTGCTCCGCCTGTAGGGGATCCCTACTTATCTAGGGACTAGCACACCCACGCGCTGTCCCAACATCTTTAACTATTCTGGAGCATTCCCCAGACTTCATAGAGCATTCCTCAGCACTCTGGGCTTGTGATGAACTGACCCTCAGTTTTATATATCTTTCTTGGAAGTGTGTTTTACTTGCTTAGGTCAGTCCTTCCCCCACTTGGAATGCGGTGCTTTAGTTGAGTCCACATTGCTGGACGATACGTTTCACTGGTTTTATGTGTGTTCATTGGAGATGGCTTGCTATAGCCAGGCACTTTTATTATCCCTGGCCAGATGGGATGGGGGATAGCAAGCCTTAACTTCACCCTTCTCTCCGAGGGTTCTGCAAAGGTGGGAGAAGGGGGGCTGCCTGGGTGCAAGGGGTGGGTGGAGCACTAGTCATATGCTGTGGGCAGACCTGGATTCTGGGGTCATTCAGCAAAGAGGCAGTAAGGAACTCTGATCTGGGAGAAGATGAGAGGGCCTGCCCTACTGAGGAATGCTTTGAGGGCCTAGTTCTGGACAGCATGTAGAAGGATTATTTTATGCAACTTGCTTAAGCTTGCGCCCTAGGCCCAAAACTCTGCTGTGGCCTAGAGAAACGGACTACGAGCCTATGCCGGTATTTTGTCTATCTTTTAATTCCCCCTGTTTATTTTTGTGTATTGTATCATCGCTCTTTTGCTTGTATGTTTATGCTTGATCATATTAATATTGTATATTTCTGTATATGCTATTAATTCATACCGACCCACTTGGGTTATTAAACATATAAAATTTATATCGCTCGTTTCGTTTTTATCCTATGACCCGGTCTACTCACGGTGTGTGAGTGGGAGGTTAAGAAAGAAGTTTGATCGCAGGCGTGCCAGGCGGCTGGGCGAGGCGATATTCTTCACAGTGGTGGCAGCGTGGTGGGATATTAGGGTAACAGTGTGTGGGTGTGGTATCACGCAGACACTGGGGATTGCGGCAATCCTATGGAACGAGCGCGGTATGAGATCAAGCTTAAAATACGGTGAAAGTTTGGTACAGTACTGTTCCCTCCCTCCCTTCTTTTTTCTGTCCTATCTTTTATTTGGCAACGGCTTCCAGTGGATGACTGGTGGGACCAGAAGCATAAACAAACGTCTGCAGGACTTGGTTGCTGCTGAACTCCAGGAGATGGCGGATATGGAAGCTACCATAGCCATGCAGGAGGCGGAGCAAGGTCCTGAGAGGTTGGCACCAGACAACATCACCATGCCAGACGGTTCCGCAGGTGCCCGGACCCCAGAGGTAATTGTGCCTGGAGGGACCAGTAGCCCCAGTTCTGTGGGGGTAACGGACTTATACTTGCAAATGGCCTTACAGCAGATAGACGCTAGTGACTCTAGCACCCGTCTGCAGGTGATTCTCCAGTACCGAGAAGCTGCAGAGTGCCGGGTGGAGAGAGAGGCCGCTGCTGCTGCTGCAGAGCGCCGGGCGGAAAGAGAGGCCGCTGCTGCAGAGCGTCGGGCGGAGATGGAGCATCAGCTTGAGCTAAAAAAGCTGGAACTTTGCCAGCAGGCGCAACCTTCCCCTGCACAAACTCCAGGAGCCCGAGCACTAAAGATCCAATCCGAGGACTTTCCAATCTTGGAAGATAACGGGGACTTGGACTCGTTTTTGCGGGGATTTGAGCGGGTGTGTAAGCAGCATCATATTCCCCAGGCAGAATGGGCCCGTTACCTGTCTCCCCGGCTGAAGGGAAAAGGCCTGGATGTTTCCACGAGCTTACCAGTGGACGCGGACTATGAGACCATCAAAGCGGCGCTGATCCGGAGATACCGGCTCACGCCGGAGGTGTACCGCAAAAAGTTCCGGAATATCCAGCGGGGTCCCACAGAGAGCTATGCGGATGTTCTGCACCACTTACAGGTTACATTCTGGCAGTGGATCAAAGGACTTACTGTCACCACGTTTGAGGGAATTGGGGATCTTATGATAAAGGAACAATTTCTCCAGGTGTGCCCTCTGGAGGTCCGCCAGTTCGTGTGTGATTGGAAACCCAAAACAGCAGACAAGGCTGCAGAGATTGCTGACGACTATGTGTCCACCAGGGAGCAAGGGATCAAGAGAGGAGCCACACTGCAGAGACCCTCAAGCTGGAAGGAGGGGCAAAGCTGGAGTTCACCACAGCCTGCGGTCTCCAAGTGGGGTAAGACAAACTCTGTCCCGGGTGCCCCCTCTACTTCCCCTGTCCCAAGAACTCTGGGCGCCCCAGGGACCACCTCTAAATCCCAAGGAGAGGTCCGGCGGTGTCATGCTTGTAACCAGCCAGGACATTTCAAGGCGGAGTGCCCCAACCGCTCTAAGAACCCCCCTGTTTCCCCAGCCACAGCAGCTGGCTCATCTGTATACTTGGTGGGGAGGGAGGGGTTGCAATCCGATGCCAACAGTCAACAGGTCATTGTGGGGGGTAAAGTGGTCATGGGATTTCGGGACACTGGGGCGCAGATTACTCTGGTGCAACCTGACTTGGTCCCTGCGGACAGTATTATCCCTGGAAAAACTCTGACCCTGAAGGGTATTGGACAAGAACGCGTAACTGTGCCCATGGCTTGCGTCCATTTGGACTAGGGTGCGGGAAAAGGGATGCGTGATGTGGGGCTAGTGTCTGATCTGCCTGCCAATGTACTATTGGGAAGAGATTTGGGGCCCTTGGTGTCCCAATATGGGGTGGGAGCAGCCCCACCTCGCTGTGACAAAATGTCTGTACTGAAGGATGATTTTAATGAGGTGTTGAAGCCTGTCACACAGGCAGAGGGAGGGGTCAGCCTTTTTGTCTCCCCTTGCTGTGTGTCCAGCTAAAGTAATCAGTGAGCATGTGAATGAGACATTGTGGAATGCTGACCTGGCTGTAGCCCCGCCCACATCTGCGGGTGATGAGAGCCCCCTCAGTGTTACCCTGGCTTAGCCAGTCACCCATGCAGTTCACTGTGAATCAATGAATGAATGCAATGTCAATGTAATTGCTAATTCTTGCTTTGCAGGTTTACAGGGTAGCTCTTCTGAGATGCTGGGGGCAACCCCAACTGAGGACAATGTGCCAGGTGGTCAGGTGGGATCTCGGGGCCGATCCGGATGAGGGACGGACTGCTGGTGTTGCGGTGGTAACCCGCAGCCAGAGTGCTAGAGGGGTGGAAGGCGCTCCGACCCCTGAGCCGTTCCCTCTGTCACCCGGAGATGGCACTGAGGCCGCCGTGACTAACCTCCCCCACACTGGAGCCGGAGGAGCCCGACGGGTATGTGACATGCACATCTCTTCTGTCTGGTTCCAGTCAGGAGTTCAGGGACGCTGTCCAAGCTGACCGCAGTCTGGGCGCATTGAAGGAGCGTGCTGATCAACCTCCCTTGGAGTCGGACAAGGACCGCGTGTACTGGGAGCAAGGGAGGTTGTACCGGGAAACGATCCCCGAAAAGGGAAAAGAAAGTCGGCTCAGGGAGAAACATTTGGTGGTACTCCAACCCTACCGGGTGGAGTTGTTGCGGATTGCTCATGATATTCCACTGGCACGCCACCTGGGGATCGCTAAGACCAAGGCTCGCCTCAGCCACTTATTCTACTGGCCTAAGATGGGGACAGATGTAGCTAAATACTGCCGTTCATGTGACACTTGTCAGAGGATGGGCAAGGCGGGGCAAGGCTCCAAAGCACCAATGATACCTATGCCCATCATAACCGAACCTTTCCAGCGGGTGGCTGTGGATCTCATTGGACCCCTGTCCATTCCCAGTCGCACCGGGAAACGTTTCATATTAACGGTAGTAGACTACGCTACTAGGTACCCGGAAGCTGTCGCGCTGTCTTCCACCCGGGCTGATGTAGTGGCCAAGGCTCTGGTAGGCATCTTCTCCCGTGTTGGATTTCCCAGAGAGATTCTCACAGACCAAGGTACCCAGTTCATGTCTGCCTTGATGCAAGGCCCATGTAAGGTAACAGAGGTGCAACATCTGGTGTCCAGCCCGTATCACCCACAGACCAATGGCCTGTGTGAACGGTTCAATGGCACCCTGGAGCAGATGCTCAGGATGTTAGTCGAGTCCCACGGGCGCGACTGGGAGCCTTATCTCCCGCACCTGCTGTTCGCTTACCGGGAGGTGCCGCAAGCCTCAACGGGGTTCTTCCCCTTTGAGCTCTTGTACGGGAGACGTGTACGTGGGCCCCTAACTCTTGTGAAAGAGTCCTGGGAAGGAGAAACAGCCATCCAAGGTGTGCCAGTCGTGCCCTTGGCCCAAGTGCAGACGGCATGGGGTGCTGGAGGTGGGACCCAAGAAGGGGGTGTGTCAAATGTATTACCTGTCAATGTATTGTGGAGGGATGGTTTGGGGAAGCATAATCTCAGTCATTTGCCCAAGGTATCACCATCACCCACCCAAGTACAGGAGGAACAGGGTGTAGGCCCAAAGGGGCAAGGCGTCTGGGAGGGAGGACAGGGTCCAAACATACCTGTGCCAGAACCAGAGGTGCCCCTAGGTTTGGAAGCAAAGGGGGAGGTGCAGAATCCCCTAGAACTCTCCCAACTAGCGGCTAGTGTGGGAGAGACCCTGAGAGACTTCCGGGAAGGGGTCTCTAAACTGGTATCACAAGGTCCTGGGGTTGCGAGTGTGGATCTGCGGGATGCCAGCACTCAGCACGAGGTCCCAGTGCAGGCCGGGTGTAGCCAGGTGGGCGGAGACTGCCGGGATGGGGTCTCAGCACCGGTACCACAAGGGCCTGGGGTTGCGAGTGTGGATCTGCGGGATGCCAGCACTCAGCACGAGGTCCCAGTGCATGCCGGGGGTAGCCAGGTGGGCGGAGACTGCCGGGATGGGGTCTCAGCACCGGTACCACAAGGGCCTGGGGTTGCGAGTGTGGATCTGCGGCATGCCAGCACTCACAACGAGGTCCCAGTGCAGGCCGGGGGTAGCCAGGTGGGCGGAGACTGCCGGGATGGGGTCTCAGCAACAGTACCACAAGGGCCTGGGGTTGTGAGTGTGGGTCTGAGGGACGCCAGCACTCGGGGGAGGGACCCAGAGCAAGCAGGAGGTAGCCAGGTCTACTTAATTCAGAGCCTGAACCTTAGAAGAGTCTCCATTCAGACAGGAGAGGAAGAGGGTATCAGTACGCCAGGAATATGGTCAGGGACCAGCGCAGGTCCCGGCGGGGTGAGGCCGCCAAGGTGTCCGCGGAAGGCGATCTTAGGATCGTCCTTCCTCCCGACACGCTCTAAAAGGGGGAGGTGTGATGAACCGACCCTCAGTTTTATATCTTTCTTGGAAGTGTGTTTTACTTGCTTAGGTCAGTCCTTCCCCCACTTGGAATGCGGTGCTTTAGTTGAGTCCACATTGCTGGACGATACGTTTCACTGGTTTTATGTGTGTTCATTGGAGATGGTTTGCTATAGCCAGGCACTTTTATTATCCCTGGCCAGATGGGATGGGGGATAGCAAGCCTTAACTTCACCCTTCTCTCCGAGGGTTCTGCAAAGGTGGGAGAAGGGGGGCTGCCTGGGTGCAAGGGGTGGGTGGAGCACTAGCCATATGCTGTGGGCAGACCTGGATTCTGGGGTCATTCAGCAAAGAGGCAGTAAGGAACTCTGATCTGGGAGAAGATGAGAGGGTCTGCCCTACTGAGGAATGCTTTGAGGGCCTAGTTCTGGACAGCATGTAGAAGGATTGTTTTATGCAACTTGCTTAAGCTTGCGCCCTAGGCCCAAAACTCAGCTGTGGCCTAGAGAAACGGACTACGAGCCTATGCCGGTATTTTGTCTATCTTTTAATTCCCCCTGTTTATTTTTTGTATTGTATCATCGCTCTTTTGCTTGTATGTTTATGCTTGATCATATTAATATTGTATATTTCTGTATATGCTATTAATTCATACCGACCCACTTGGGTTATTAAACATATAAAATTTATATCGCTCGTTCCGTTTTTATCCTATGACCCGGTCTACTCACGGTGTGTGAGTGGGAGGTTAAGAAAGAAGTTTGATCGCAGGCGTGCCAGGCGGCTGGGCGAGGCGATATTCTTCACAGGGCTCCTCTCTCTTCTGGAACTCCACGGACAATTCCCCACTGAGTCCCACGCTCTCCTCCCTCCTGCCTGGACAGTGGCCACCATTTTACCCAAGTTGCAGTCCCTTGGGCAATTCTCAAACAGCTCCTCCTGGCACTTGTTGTGCCGCCTGTATCCCTCATCAGAGACCTATCCTTTCTAAATAAACTTTGCATACCCTGGGGCCCTCCTGGAATGCTGGATCGTCTTGTTGGCACATGGAACAAAGCCAATCTACACTCTGCTGGTGAGTAGAGCCTCTTTATTGCGTGTTACCTTCTACCTGCTGCCAGTCTGAACTTTCTAAATTCTGTTATGGTGCTCCCTCCTACTCTTCAGTGTGCGCCCATGGCACCCGTAATGTCAAGTTAACCATCCAGCTTACCGTCACAGATGCCCCACACCAGCAACAATGGCTAGCCTGTAACTCCAAGGCCTCCCTCTCGCCAGCCGCCTTGTTACCATGTCCACTAGATCCCAGAAGCCAAAAGCCCGCAAACTCAGGGAGGACTCGTCAGTCTGACACACTCTACCTTAACTATTTAGAACTCTGTGCCCCTCTGGCTCAGCCAGTGGTAGCTCACCTCACGACAGTACCACTTCTCTTGCTACCTCTGACCATGAACCAATGGCGGAAACTACGTCCTACTGAAATGAAATGGATCCCTCGGCCCTCTTCACCAAAATACAGCAACTTTTGTCCACTGAACTGTCTAAAGCGGTGATTGACCACCAAACAGATTCAGGACCTTGGATCTTGGGTCCCTGATGTGGAGGATCGAATGGATGAGGTCAAGAATGCCCTAGAGGAGGACAAAAACCGCCTTAACAATTATGCACAAAAGATTGAAGTTATTGACCTAAAGCTTGAGGACCTGGAAAACAGGTCCAGAAGACAGAATATCCGGATCGGAGGTGTGCCGGAGTCTGTACAAGTCTATCACAACGTTGTTTACCACCCTGCTTCCGCAAGTTTACCCCTCACTGCTCCGCATGGATCACATTCATTGAGCACTGGAATGGTCAAAAAATCTGAATACGCCTAGAGACATTATCCTTAAGCTGCACTACTCAGAATTCCACTACTGAATCCTCTCGGCAGCCCGGAATCTACAACCTCTACCTGGGATGGCCCCAGAGGTTCAACTTTTCGCAGACCTAGCTCCAGCAACTCTGGATAGGCGTAGAATCATGCACCCTGTGACTCTAGCGCTTCAAAAAGCCCAGATTCGCTACCACTGGAACTTGCTCTTTCATCTTGCCTGCACACTCAACAACAAGGACACTCTCATCTGTTCTGTTAAGGAAAGCCTCCAAGTGCTCTGGAAAGAGGGGCTACAATTGGAGGAACCAGCTCCTGCTGACTCTCTACATCCGAGACCATCCCATTCCTGGCTACCGAAGCACAAAAGATCCGAGCCCTCCCAGTGAGTATCTGACTTATCTATTTTGTTTTCCTTGTAGGTTGCTCAGAACAAACTACATTTCTTATTTCTCCCCTGCATTTACTAGTCTCAGTCCCGGACCATGTTTGCTATGTGTGCTTGACTACACGCTGTCAGTCTCAGTTCCGTTACTGAAACGCTAATTTCTGGTGTGCAAGTTACTCGTTCCCCCAATTACAATTTTTGAGGGTTAGCCGTGACGGAGGTTCCCATGTGCCTTAGGCTCTCCAGGGCTCGCTGCGCTTCACTTAACCCTGGAGTGCACACCCTGGCTCTGAGTTTATTCCTACTATTGGTTATTGTTATTGTTTTTCTATCCCTACAGCACTGCTTTTTCATTATCCATGTAAATGTATAACCCTACGTTTTGGCCTAACCATGCTCCTCACTTCCCTTTTCCCGGACAAACTATTTAGCTCTCTCTTAAACATCCCTTATGTGTAAGGTTGTCTCACATGATGTCCCCTCAAAAGTGTCAAAAGGTGTTTCTCCAATACAAGACACTGAAACCTGATATTCTCTGTATCCAAGAATCTCACTTCACCCCCACCTCATTCCCCAAGTATTTTCATTCTCGCTATATCCTCATAGGCCATGCCCCTAATCAGTCTAAAAGCAAAGGAGTGCTGGACTTTCTAAGGATCCTTGTTCCACTGCAGATAGATAATAATAATAATAATAATACATTTTATTTATATAGCACCAACATATTCTGCAGCACTGTACAATTTGTAGGGTTCAAGTACAGACAAAAAGATACATTACAAAGAAATAGTCAATTCACACAATGGGACTGAGGGCCCTGCTCACAAGAGCTTACAATCTATGAGGTAGAGGGGGTGACACAAGAGGTAGCAGGGGCAGCATTGCTTATACAATGGTCAGACAATTTTGTAATAGAGGTTACTGTCATTACACATATATATAAAGCTGTATGAACCGTCACCAGTCGAGTCCTTTAACGTGCAGATGGTGCCTGGACATATAAAGCATCATATCCTGTGGGGTAATGTGGGAGCGCGAACAAAGTGTTTTAGGGATTCTAACTACGGAAGGGTTTACATTAGGAGTTGTGATAGGCCTGTCTAAAAAGATATGTCTTTAGTTTGCGCTTGAAGCTGAGAAATTGGGGTTTAATCTGATAGTCCGGGATAGAGCATTCCAGAGAAGTGGTGCAACTCGGGAGAAGTCTTGTATACGAGCGTGGGAGGTTCTGATAATAGAGGATGTTAGTCTTAGGTCATTTAGTGAACGGAGAGCACGGGTTGGGCGATAGACAGAGATGAGGGAGGAAATGTAGGGAGGTGTAGCATTATGGAGAGCCTTGTGCATGAGGGTGATAAGTTTATATTGTATTCTGTATTGAATAGGCAGCCAATGTAGTGACCGACACAGACCAGAGGCATCGCTGTAGCGTCTAGACTGATAGATGAGCCTGGCCGCTGCATTCAGAATAGATTGTAGAGGGGAGAGCTTAGTAAAGGAAAGACCGATTAGTAAGGAGTCAAGGCAAGAGTGAATCAGGACAACAATAAGTGTCTTTAGTGCATCTCTGGTAAGAAAAGGGCGGATTCTGGAGATGTTTTTGAGGTGGAGATGACATGAGCATGCGAGAGATTGGATATGGGGGGTGAAGGAAAGGTCTGAGTCAAACATAACCCCAAGGCAGTGGGCATACTGCCTAGGAGATATGGTAAGGCCGGAGACTGCAATTAAGATATCAGGGAGATCTATTAGATGGTGGGAACAGCAGTAGTTCAGTCTTTGAGCGATTCAGTTTCATATAGAGTGAAGACATGATATTTGAGACAGCAGAGAGACAGTTACTGGTGTTCTGTATTAGTGCAGGGGTGATGTCACGGGATGAAGTATATAATTGGGTGTCATCAGCATAAAGATGGTACCGGAAGCCAAGTCTGGTGATGGTTTGTCCAATGGGGGGCCTGTAGAGGGAGAAGAGTAGGGGGCCTAGGACCGAGCCCTGCAGAACCCCGACAGCAAGAGGAAGAGGGGAAGAAACAGAGCCCGCAAATGATACACAGAAAGTGTGGTCTGAGAGATAAAAGGAGAACCTGGAGAGCGCGGTGTCCGTGAGGCCGACAGAGCGGAGCATAGTGAGGAGGAGATGATGGTCAACAGTGTCAAATGCTGCTGAGAGATCTAGAAGAGTAAGATCGAAATCACCTTTGGATTTAGCCGTCAGGTGATCACTGGAGACTTTTGTGATGGCCGTTTCAGTAGAGTGCAGGATGATAATGAACAGTCTGAAGTGCGGATGGTGAGGGGATCAATGCCACCTGGGGATTGGGCAGTTGTTTCCTGACGGATCTTATCAATTTTGTCATGGAAATAAGTGGCCAGGTCATCTGCACTAAGGTCTGTGAATGGCTCCTGTGCCTTAGGGGTGAGTAAGGAGTGAAAAGTTTTAAAGAGCCTTCTAGGGTTACAGGATAGAGAAGAGATGAGAGTGGTGAAATAGGCTTGTTTGGCAAGGTGAAGGGCAGAGCTATGGCTTTTAAGCAAAAATTTGAAGTAGAGTAAGTCTGCAGGTATACGTGATTTTCTCCACAGACATTCAGCACACCTAGAGTACCGCTGAAGAAAATCTGTCTGTGGCGTGTGTCAGGTTTGCTGCCTCCTGCATCTAACTTTTCGAGTGGAGGGGGGAGCCACCTCATCCAATGCACTCTTAAGGGTTTCATTATAGTGACTAGTGGCCAGATTGGGGCAGGAGAGTGAAGAGATGGGGGACAGAGAGGACTGTAGAGTATCTGAGAGATGCTGGGTGTTAATACCACGTAAATTCCTATATGTATGATGGGTAGGTGTTTCCTGTGAAGGAGAGGAAGCACTGATGGTGAGAGACAGAAGGTTATGGTCAGAGAGTGGCAGAGAAGAGTTAGTAAATTTAGAAACCGTGAGGAGTCGATGGAAAACTAGATCAATGGTGTTGCCATCTACATGTGTGGCGGATGAGGAAAGTTGTGAAAGACCAAAAGAAGTGGTTATTGAGAGAAACTGTGAGGCAGCTGGGAAGACAGGGGTGTCAGTGGGGATGTTAAAGTCACCCATGATGAGGGTAGGAATTTCACTAGATAAAAAGAGTGGAAGCCAAGAAGCGAAGTGATCCAAAAATTGGTATTGGTGAGCCAGGTGGACGGTAGATCACAGCTACACGCAAGGAGAGTGGGCTGAAAAGTCTGATGGCATGGACTTCAAATGAGGGGAATGTGAGTGAGGGTACCAGTGGGATGGCCTGAAAAGTGCACTGTGGTGACAGAAGTAACCCTACCCCTCCACCCTTCCTGTTGTCAGGCCTGGAAATGTATGACTATAGATCCCCAGGGCGGTTACATCATTCTCCAATGTCATCTCTATGGCCACCATCGATGCATGGTTAACTCCTATGCCCCTACTGACTCCCCAGTGCCCTTCTTTCATGAATTGTGTGATTTGTTGGAACAATTAGATTTCTCTAAAATAGTCTGGTGCAAGGATTTTAATTTACTGCTACTTTAGACCGCTCCTCCCATTCTGTGGACAAACTTTCCTTCTAAGCTAAGGGTGAGATTCACTCTGCCATGCCGTCCCTTAATGTTGCAGATGCCTGGCGCGATTACAATGGGAACCGGAGAGGTTATACGTATTTCTCTCCTGTTCATCACCACTACTCTAGGATAGACAGGATTCTTCTTTACACTTTGATGCTACCTGACCAGGCCTATGCCCGCCATATCCCATGTGCCTGGTCAGATCATGACCTAGTACTGGTAGATATCGCCCTCCAACCCTCTACAGCCCCACGCTCTACCTGGCATCTAAATGAATCCCTACTGACTAACCCTGGTATCCAGAGAGGGACTGCTGAGGTCCTCAACCAATTTCTTGCCCTTAACAATGACACGGATACTGATCTGGCCATTAATTGGGCAGCTCATCAGGCCACAGTTCGTGGTACCCTGACAATGGAAGCCACTAGCCTAAAACGAGAGAGAACTAAGTTCCAAACAGATTTGGAACACAAACTCTTAAAACGGAAAATGGCAAACCAGCTCCACCCTTCTCGTTATCTGGCTAAATCTATTAAAGATTTCAAACTACAGTTTGACTCAGTCCTGACACGTCAGACTGAAAAGGCAGTGCGTTGAACCCAGGCAAAATTCTTTAAATACGCTAACAAACCTGACAAGCTTTTAGGCTCCAAATTGAGGGCCCAACAGCATCTGAATGCTATATACCAGATACGAGAACCGGGTGGCACTTTGACCTCCAACCTCAATTCTATTTACGTCCAATTGCATCAATTTTATCAGAAACTTTAATCTGCCACTACCAAGTCTAGTCCCCGTGAGTGACTATTTTCTTCGTTCCCTCCACCTCCCTACTGTTTCCTCCTAACAGGCTACTGCAATAAATGTTCCCGTGACAGGAGAGGAACTGGACATTGCTATTGATGCCCTTAAAAATGGTAAGGCACCCAGACTTGAAAGGTTTTCTTCTCAGAATTACAAAGAAAATTTAAAACTATCCTCTCTCCAAACCTCCTCCAGATCACATCTGGAAACTTTGCAACATTGTCCACTGGGCTGTCGCTGCAAAACCCATCTCGCTATGCATTAGACATTAAGGAACCCTTTGACAGTCTCTCCTAAACCTATCTTGCCCATGTCCTTAAATTTATGGTCATCGCTGGTAACTTTCAGAGGGCCCTCTGCACCCTTTACTGTGAACCACATACTTCTTTTTCTGCCATGGTTTCCTTAAAGATGTTCAGTATGGCCGTGATGCACCCAGTTTAAACTCATATTAAAATCTGGTGGTGCCCACTATATTTCATTTAAAGGACATTCTGCTTACTATCACAAGTCCTCTGATCTCGCTACCCAACCTGATTAATATTCTCTCCTGCTTTGCACAAGTCTCTGGCCTCAAGCTCAATACATCCAAATCTGAAATATTACATTGTAATGTCCCTTCGGCCACTGCAAAACTGAATACCCTCAACTTTGACTTCCAGACTAGAGATAAATTCCTCCCATACCTAGGCATTAACCTCTGTAACTGTTTAGACGCTCACTTTAATTGGAACTACGCCATTCTGATTCTGAAACTTCTAAAAGGACCTCCTTGCCTGGCACTGTCCCACACTCTGCTGGATAGGTCGGACAACTCTGTTAAGAGTTACCCCGCATCCTTTATTATTTTCGTATACTTCTCACCCCGGTGACCTCCACCACACTAGCCACCCTCTAGAGAGAAATTTTTAACTTCATATGGGCATACAAGCAGCCACATATTCGCAGGTGTATTATGTCCTTCCACAAGAGATATGGAAGTCTGTCAGTTCACCATTTAAATAATTATATAGCTGCCCGAATCTCTCAACGCTGTACTATTCATCAGGTTGCCCACAATGGGTCGCCTTGGAGTGGTTGTTGGTTGCCCAAACCTCCTTGTAGGCCCTACCCTGGAACTCATGGTCTGCCCCTTATACAATCCCAGAAACAGCCAAAGTAACAGAATACATTCTGCAATTGTAGAGGAGGGTTTGTTTTAATTATCAACTACAAAGCCCAATCTCTCCATTGATCGCCTTGTTTCATAAACCCTTCTTCCCCCCTGGCTTACATCTCGAGATGTTCGTTTGGTGGAGACACGCCCAGTTTCGCCATCTCACTGGTTTCCTCTGTAACCGACGGGACGTCCCCAAAATCTATTTCACTATTACATACTCCACGCCCCCATCAGAGGCCTATCAGACAGCACAGGTCTTTCATTTCTTCTGCTCCATCATCCCACTAAACCCAGATAGCTCCCCCACTAACTTTGAAACACTATGTTTATATAGAGCTGCTGATAGAGGCACCTTGATTTAACCTTAACCCCAACACAATGGACAGATTGTTGTACATCCATTAGCAGTTAGCAGGTCACTTTGATAGAACCCTCTCTGAAAATTCTCCATAGGACCTATCTGGTTTCACAGAGACTGCATAGTATCTATCCTACAGTTTCACCCCTAAGTTTTAAGAGTTGTAATGCAATAGGCGCCACAGTCCAAAGACTGGCACAACGGCTTTTTCATCACTCATTCCCTCTATCTGCTCCTATATTTCTCCTAAGCCTCAAGCCCCCTATAGTCTCAACTACGCCCTACACAAACTACTTCAATACATCCTGAAGACCACATATATTCATATTGCCTTTAGTTGGCAGAGGTCTTACCTATCCTTGACTGATGTTATGCAGAGTTAATTCCACCATGCTTCACGAAAAAACTTGTTAGAAATGAATAGAAGGAAAGTTTTAAACCAAGTCTTTAATTGAACAAAATAGAGTACAGAAAAATCATAAAAGAATCCCATTTACTACCACATTCAATGTAAACAGCCAAAGCATTGCGGGGGTGATCCGAAAACAATGGCCGATGCTATAGAGGTGCTGTCCAAATATAGAGGAATTTAAAAAAATCTGTCTCTACAGTCATGGCCAAAAGTTTTGAGAATGACACAAATATTATATTTTCACATGATCTGCTGCCCTCTGGTTTTTATGTGTGTTTGTCAGATGTTTTTATCACATACAGAAATATAATTGCATTCATATTATGAGTAACAGAAGCTTATATTGACAGTTAGAATGAGTTAATGCAGCAAGTCAATATTTGCAGTGTTGACCCTTCTTCTTCAGGACCTCTGCAATTCTCCCTGGCATGCTCTCAATCAACTTCTGGACCAAATCCTGACTGATAGCAGTCCATTCTTGCAGAATCAATGCTTTCATTTTGTCTGAATTTGTTGGTTTTTGTTTGTCCACCCGTCTCTTGATGATTGACCACAAGTTCTCAATGGGATTAAGATCTGGGGAGTTTCCAGGCCATGGACCCAAAATCTCTATGTTTTGTTCCCTGAGCCATTTAGTTATCACCTTTGCTTTATGGCAAGGTGCTCCATCATGCTGGAAAAGGCATTGTTGAGCGCCAAACTGCTCTTGGACGGTTGGGAGAAGTTGCTCTTGGAGGACATTCTGGTACCATTCTTTATTCATGGCTGTGTTTTTAGGCAAGACTGTGAGAGAGCCGATTCCCTTGGCTGAGAAGCAACCCCACACATGAATGGTTTCAGGATGCTTTACAGTTGGCATGAGACAAGACTGGTGGTAGCGCTCACCTCTTCTTCTCCGAATAAGCTGTTTTCCAGATGTTCCAAACAATCGAAAAGGGGATTCATCAGAGAAAATGACTTTACCCCAGTCCTCAGCAGTCCACTCCCTGTACCTTTTGCAGAATATCAGTCTGTCCCTGATGTTTTTTCTGGAGAGAAGTGGCTTCTTTGCTGCCCTCCTTGAGACCAGGCCTTGCTCCAAGAGTCTCCGCCTCACAGTGCGTGCAGATGCACTCACACCTGCCTGCTGCCATTCCTCAGCAAGCTCTGCACTGCTGGTAGCCCGATCCCACAGCTGAAACACTTTTAAGAAACGGTCCTGCCGCTTGCTGGTCTTTCTTGGGCGCCCTGGAGCCTTTTTGGCACCAATGGAACCTCTCTCCTTGAAGTTCTTGATGATGCGATAGATTGTTGACTGAGGTGCAATCTTTCTAGCTGCAATACTCTTCCCAGTTAGGCCATTTTTGTGCAGTGCAATGATGACTGCACGTGTTTCTTTAGAGATAACCATGGTTAACAGAAGAGAAACAATGATGGCAAGCACCAGCCTCCTTTTAAAGTGTCCAGTGGTGTCATTCTTACTTAATCATGACAGATTGATCTCCAGTCCTGTCCTCATCAACACCCACACCTGTGTTAATGGAGCAATCACTGAAACGATGTTAGGTGGTCCTTTTAAGGCAGGGCTGCAATGATGTTGAAATGTGTTTTGGGGGATAAAGTTCATTTTCTAGGCAAATATTGACTTTGCAAGTAATTGCTGTTAAGCTGATCACTCTTTATAACATTCTGGAGTATATGCAAATTGCCATTAGAAAAACTGAAGCAGTAGACTTTGTAAAAATTTATATTTGTATCATTCTCAAAACTTTTGGCCATGACTGTATTTTCTTAAGGTGGTGACAGGGTGGTGCACTCTGATATAAGTCCATTAAAAAAAAGAAGATGGTTCAATCATCCATGTTAGGTCATAAGACGAAAGATTGTTTGCTTTGTTTGACCTGTCAGAAATGCACACACATGTTGAATGGAGACATTTACATATCCTAAAACTTTAGGACAATATAGCATTAAGCATTATCTTACGTGTAATAGTGACTTTGTTATTTACTTGATACAGTACCCTAGAAACCTGTGGTATAGTGATGAGACTTCCTTTAGATCTGAAAACTAAAATGAATCAACACAGGTATAATGTACGAAAAGGGAAACTAGACTTACCAGTGGAAGAGTGAAGAAATCAGGCGATACCTTTTAGAGACTGAGTATATTTGATAGTAAGCTTTCGAGAGTGCTAGCTCTCTTCTTCAGACATAGTGTAATATAAGAAATTGAAAATTCACACTATTTATACACATACAAGACATGGATCTTCAAAGAATCTTGAAATAACAAAATGCATTATACCTAGAGAAGTTATTTACAACAGGTCAGGAAATAAAGTCTGGAAAATTTGTGGGGCGTGACGGAGGGATCTGTTTACAATCAGGTGGTGATTTGTGACCCTCACAGTTCATACATAGTGTGTGCTCCCCTTCAGCACACACTGACCATATCAAACTCTGCAATGACATGGAGGTTTTTTTTTAGAAAAATAAGATTGAGAGAATATTTTTATGACAAAGACCTTCCATACAGCAGCGACTCTGAGATACAACAGCCCCTAAAGAATCCTGCCAAAAAATCTACCTGGACCCCACGCCCTGGAACTAACGCAGCACTGGATAAATATATTGACTGTTTCAGCAGCAAAGTAAAATCAGAAATCCTGGAGAAACAAAAGAAACAGGTGCATAACCTAACCCTGCAGGAACAGAAGGCTATTACTTCACTGAAAGAAAATCAGGATATAATAATAAAACCGCTGACAAAGGGGGCGCAATAGTCAAAATAAACACCTCAGACTATATCCAGGAAGCAAACAGGCAATTGTCAAATTCCATCCATTACTCCAAACTTGGAAGTGATCCCTCAGAGGCCTATATGAAACAACTAAAGAATATGATCAAGAAGTTTCCAATCCAGGTCCAGAAGCAGGTAAAAGGGCTTATCCCAGAGGATCCCAAGCCGGGCTGCTTCTATATGCTACCAAAGATACACAAAGATGGAAAGCCTGGGAGGCCTATCATTTCTGGCATTGGGACACTGACGGAAAACATCTCAGGTTGGGTGGAAAATCTCCTAAAACCAATTGTCAGAGATACTCCAAGCTACATCCAGGACTCCACTGACCTTCTTAACAAACTGAATGCCCTGGGCCCACTACCTGAGGGTACCATTTTAGCCATCATGGATGTGGAATCCCTGTATACCAACATTCCCCACAAGGATGGAGCTGCAGCATGTCGGGTACATCTGGAGAAACAAAACCTCCCAACAGAACCAGCAGTGCAGCTCATACAATTCATCCTTAGCCACAACTATTTTACTTTTGGAGAGGATCTATATCTACAGCGAATGGGAACTTCAATGGGGACCAGATGTGCACCCCAGTATGCAAATCTCTTTATGGCAGAACTGGAAAGAGCATGTTTATCAACATGCACCACCAAACCTATGATTTACCGTCGTTATATCAATGATATCCTTGTCATCTGATTTCAATGACTTTCACCCTACCATCAACCTTAAACTTAGCTATTCAGAGAGTGAAATCCACTTTCTGGACACTAGACTATACATTAAAGACCACCGGCTACTCACATCAATATACCACAAACCCACTGACAGAACGGCCTACCTGAGAAACGACAGCTTCCACCCCAAGCACACAATACAATCTATTATTTACAGCCAGGCTATACGATATAATCATATTTGCTCCGACAAAGCAGACCTGGACAAGCACCTCCAGGATCTGAGGACGAAATTTCTCTGATTGGGATACAAACCGAAAGTGACGGAGAACCAATTAAACAAAGCAGCAGCCATTAACAGAGACAGTCTGCTCACATATAAAGAGACCAAGAAAGAAGCCCGAGTGCCCCTAGTTGTTACCTACAACCCACAGCTGGAGATCCTACGAAGGATTGCCAAGGAGCTTTAACCTGTGCTACATAGGGACAACAGACTCAAGGACATATTTCCAGTCCCCCCTCTCCTTTCCTTTTGACAACTACCAAACCTGAAGCGTATTATTGTCCGGAGTGCCCTGAAGGCCCCAACTGAAAATGGCAACTCACCTTGCCTACAAAACAGGTGCATAACCTGCAAGCACATCCACACCGCTGACAGTGTACCTATCCCACAGTCACAACAGGTGCACAGTATTAGGGGGACATTTTCCTGCAGGTCTTCCAATGTGGTGTATCTCAGAATGTGTGTGCAATGTCCCACCACAGGCCTCTACGTGGGGGAAACAGGCCAGAGACTTAGTCAGCGTATGAACTCACACAGATCCACTATTAATAACAGCAGAACAGATCTCCCAGTGGCCGCACATTTCTCCGGAGAAGACCACTCTATTGAAGATTTGCGGGTTGTGGTTTTAATGGGACAGTTTAAGACGCAGGAGGGGGGAAACAATGGGAGTACAAGTTTATGCAAAAATTTTAAACTCTACAATTTGGACTTAATATTCATGCCAGCTTCATGTCACACTATGTATGAACCGTGATTTGGACTCAATATTCATGCCAGCTTCATGTCACACTATGTATGAACTGTGAGGATCACAAATCACCTCCTGATAGCAAACAGATAACAGATCCCTCTGTCACGCACCACAACTTTCCAGATTGTTTTTTGACCGGTTGTAAATAACTTCTCTACTTAGATTGCATTTTGTTTTGTTTTGTTTTTTTAAGTATTCTAAAATCCTTTGAAGGCCATGTGTATAGGGTATATAAAAAATCTGTGAATTTTCAGTTCTTGTATAACACTATGTCTGATGAAGGAAGCTAGTCTTCTGAAAACTTACTTATCAAATATACTCAGCCTCTAAAAGGTATCGCCTGATTTCTTCAGTCTTCCACTACTTTCAATGGCTAACACGGTACAACATTATACTACTATCACTTTAGACTAGTCAGGCTATGTGTAGTATTTAGGTCTGTTGTGCTGGCGGTGCTAGCTTATCTTTGGGTCCACCGTTGCTGAATCTGGGGAAGGACTCTATGCACATTCCACATCTGAGCTTGTAATGACCATACACCAGCCCCTACTTACACAAGCCTTGTTGTTATATAGACCTACCCCACATGAGGTGGTTAGCCCTCCTACAATCCATGGTACAATGGTAATGAACCTGACCAGATCTACTATCGTTCTACATATAAGCTGCAGCTCTGATGAGAGTATTTTGGTAGCTAATATGGATCATTGCACCCAAATTAGTACAACATTGTATCTGTAATACTGCAGTAAAATAGTAGCGATATTTATTGCTGGTTTCAGGTATTGGATACCACATCACCCTGGGTCCTGTGCTATACTGATCACGGGATATAACATATGGTTTCCTGTATGATGAATTAACAGGCAGAACCTTTATCACTACTTAGTCCGACATTAATGTGATGCAATTGGTCGGTGCTATAATAGAGATTATGCTTAGAGCCCTCTTTATTTCCACCACAGTGCGAGGGGCATCTCACCCAACTTGTATAATTTTTAGGGCATGAGTCATGCTATTTTTTTGTTAGCAGGTGTGGAGACCTTCATTTATATCAATAACCACATTGGCTAGCGATCTACAGTGAAAAAATCATAAATTTGGTCACACATAAAGCCTTTAGTGATCCACCACTATTAGGTGATTTTTACTATAGGTATATACTAACTGAATGATTTTAATAAATTTGATTAAAAGTTATATTTTATTAGTGTAAATTATTCATTTGCCTTGCTTTTGGGTATTCCTGATATTACAGATTACAATATCTGTTTGAGTTTGTCGAGTGGATTAGACCAATTCTTAAATAGCGATATTGGTAATGTCGCAGTTGGGGATGGTCACCAGGGGACGACATGTTTGTCACGAGTAGTATATAAAGTGGACCATTATATTGTGACCCTCAAACCGGCATAATGTAATTCTTGTACTAACATACCAACCCCCTCATTAATTTCAGTTTTTGAGGAGAGGAAAGACATGTTTATGAATATATACATTTATTATTTTGGACCCTATAGTGGCAAGTTGTCGATTAAAAAGCCCAGGATATTGGTGTTAGCTAGACGTGGACTAGTGAAATTGTTCAGTATCATAGTTTAGGATGGCCACTGGTGGCCCACATGATCTTCACCATCGGCGAGTTTCAGTGGGACAACTAACTTGTTAAGAGGCTTGCTTATATGGTATCAAACTATGACATATATATGGTGTTTTAATGCCCCATATAAGGCTAGGCAACATGTCTTTTCTGCCCTCTTCAAAAATGGCGTATTCGGGCAATGCTAATTGTATTAATAAGGATGTCCTATAGCTCTCAAAAAACCTTGGGTGTATTGATATTTGACAGTGTTGTCTGAATTAAGTATATAATTTGCCCAAATGCCTAAAATAAAACTGGGTTAACTTGATATTAGTTGGAGCCACTATATAACAGAACAAATAGTTCCACCTTTATGTTTAGTATTTTAACGGCACTTTGCCCATATGACATGATATGACAACGTGCATGCGCACTGGGTTTGTCAATAGTAAAAATGGGGAATTTGGGCATTGGGTAGCAAAATGCGCATGCGCGAACACTAAGTTCTGGTCATGCGCAGTTCCACTACTACACACGCCGATATTGGCTTTTGAATTATTATGGATTAAATTGGAATATATAGGTCTGTACCAGGGATCATGGGATTGTTAAGTGTTAAAGAGGACCTTTCATGTCCTCATGCACATGTGGTTTTACATACCGCTAGAAAGCAGACAGTGTTGAATTCAGCGCACTGTCGGCTTTCCCGTTATGTGCCCCGGGGCTGGAGATATCAGTGCCTTTAGTTTCGGCACCGATCTCTGCCCACTGTCAGAAGAGCGTTCCTCACAGCCCAGCGAAACTGTCCATAGCCTTGTACTGTCAGAGGGGGCGTTCCTTACCACCCTGCGATGACGTTGAGCTGTGAGAAATGCCCCCCCCCTTCCCCACAGCCCAGCTAGACAGTCAGGAACGCTCTTCTGCCTAACTAATGGCACTGATATCTCCAGCCCTGGGGCAAATAACGGTAAAGCTGACAGTGCACTTTCTAGCGGTATATAAAACTGCATGTGCCTGAGGAAATGAAAAGTCCTCTTTAATTAATTATTTCTGAGCCTATTAACTTATTATCAGCTTTATGACCTTTTTTATGCACCATTATAATATTGTTTGATTATGAAATTATACTTGATTTGCACATATACTCTATATAATGAAATTTTGTACATTTTCTTACACTGTATTTATGAGATATGACACAGATGAGTATATTGAATGAATTGATTGCACAGGATATATATTTGTAATACATGCACTAGCACTTTGCTTGACAAAGGCTGAAACTTTGCAGACATAGAATAATTCTTACCATGGATTTGTGAAGTTACTTGGGAGTGCTGCCTTTTTGTTGGATAGATAGATATCTTGAAGTCTCTCTCTTTCTCTCTCTCTCTCATCTAATACTAATTTTTTTTTTTTTTTTTTTTTTTTTACTTCTTCATATAATTTACACATGTTGAAAAACATAGACCCCACACTTTCAAGGTACAATAAATAAAGGTTTAAGGATAAAAGTTTCTATACAAGTGTAAAAACGCAGGAAGCATAAAATGTCCCAATCATCCCAAAGAAGGTATTCAATAGAAGAGGAGTATGCGTTACTGGCCTCTGAAACTGATACGGCCAGTGAGGGAGAAGAGGAAAATGCCCCATTCCTCTATTTTTCCTCCTCCCCCTCCTCTTCATTATCCAGTCAAAAGCAAACCCAAAGGAGGCGCCCAGGAACAATTGCTGAGGCAACTACTGAAAATGCAGAACCAATGTGATCCCCACCCCCTGAAAATTATAAGCCTCAGCTTCTTGACTTTGTGGGCAGGTCAAGAGTCCAAATTGAGACTGAAGGTTTCAAAGAAATTGACTTTTTCTAAGTCTTTTTCTCTGATGAGTTAATAGATTTAATGGTGGCCCAAACAAATTTGTATGCCCTGCAATTAATAGCAGAAAATGCCACCTCTTCATATGTTTGGCTCCATAGGTGGACCCCAGTTAAGGCAGCAGAAATGAAAGTATTCTGGGGTCTTGTTCCATATGGGCAACATGAAGAAACCAAAAATTTGACAGTATTGGAGTACAGACATCTTAAATAAATACTCCAATCTATAGAATGGCCATGAGCAGGACACGTTTAGAAACAATCCTTAAATTTTTAAACTATAATGATAATGCACTGTTCCCACCCTGAGATGCCCAAACATTGACTTTCTATTCAAAGTCAGGTCAGTCATTGACCACTTTAACGACAAATTTGCAGTGTCATACATCCCTGATCAGAAGATTTCTATAGATGAGAGTCTCAGTTTCAAAAGGAGGCTCAAATTGCACCAAAACCTGCACAGTATGGCATTAAAATGTACACACTGTGCAAGAGCAGCTCAGGGTACACCCACAAGTTTAGGGTTTATGAAGGAAGGGACAAGAATTGAGCCCTACAGAATCCCCCTATCCTATAAGTTAGTGGGAAAAAGGTGTGGGATTTTCCTGCACCCACTGCTGGACCAGGGTTATCATCTACAGTGCCTTGCGAAAGTATTCGGCACCCTTGAACTTTTCAACCTTTTGCTACATTTCAGGCTTCAAACATAAGGATATAAAATTTTAATTTTTTGGTGAAGAATCAACAAGTGGGACACAATTGTGAAGTGGAACGAAATTTATTGGTTAAACTTTTGTAAAAAATCTCATCTCAAACAAGGAGAAGACTGATCAGAGATGCAGCCAAGAGGTCCATGATCACTCTGGATGAACTGCAGATCTACAGCTGAGGTGGGAGAGTCTGTCCATAGGACAACAATCAGTCGTACACTGCACAAATCTGGCCTTTATGGAAGAGTGGCAAGAAGAAAGCCATTTCTCAAAGATATCCATAAAAAGTTTCATTTAAAGTTTGCCACAAGCCACCTGGGAGACACACCAAACATGCCGAAGAAGGTGCTCTGGTCAGATGAAACCAAAATCGAACTTTTTGGCCACAATGCAAAACGATATATTTGGCGTAAAAGCAACACAGCTCATCACCCTGAGCACACCATCCCCACTGTCAAACATGGTGGTGGCAGCATCATGGTTTGGGCCTGCTTTTCTTCAGCAGGGACAGGGAAGATGGTTAAAATTGATGGGAAGATGGATGGAGCTAAATACAGGACCATTCTGGAAGAAAACCTGTTGGAGTCTGCAAAAGACCTGAGACTGGGACGGAGATTTATCTTCCAACAAGACAATTATCCCAAACATAAAGCAAAATCTACAATGGAATGGTTCACAAATAAACGTATCCAGGTGTTAGAATGGCCAAGTCAAAGTCCAGACCTGAATCCAATCGAGAATCTGTGGAAAGAGCTGAAAACTGCTGCTCACAAACGCTCTCCATCCAACCTCACTGAGCTCGAGCTGTTTTCCAAGGAAGAATGGGCAAGAATTTCAGTCTCTCGATGTGCAAAACTGATAGAGACATACCCCAAGCGACTTGCAGCTGTAATCGCAGCAAAAGGTGGTGCTACAAAGTATTAACTTAAGGGGGCCGAATAATTTGGCACGCCCCACTTTTCAGTTTTTTATTTTTTACAAAAGTTTAAAATATCCAATAAATTTCGTTCCACTTCACGATTGTGTCCCACTTGTTGTTGATTCTTCACCAAAAAATTTATAATTTTATATCCTTATGTTTGAAGCCTGAAATGTGGCAAAAGGTTGAAAAGTTCAAGGGGGCCGAATGTTTTCGCAAGGCACTGTATATGTGGATAAAGTCTACACCAGCATCCCACTGTTTATGTGCCTCAGTTCCAGAGGAACTGAAGCTTGTGGGATAGTTCGCAGAAATTAGAAAGCCCCCCCCCCCCCTCGAACACAGATTGTGCAGCCCCTCAGATGGCAGTAGGGCAGTCTGCAATGAGAAGATGCTGTTGGTCAAGTATAAGGACAAAAGGGATGTCCTTGTACTGACCACAATTCGTGGAAATGGCAGCACCCCTGTCACTCTACGTGGTACCATTAGCACTACCATCAAGCCAGACTGCATCCTGGCATACAATAAGTACATGGGGGAGGTTGAGCTATCTGATCTAGTCCTGAAGCCTTATAGTGCCATGCGAAAAACAATAGTGTGGTACAAAAAGCTGGCAGTGCACATCATAGAGACGGAAATGTATAACGCTTATGTACTATCACAATGTGCAGGCAGGGCAGGGACTTTCCTTGAGTTTCTGGAAGCAGATATCAAGACTCTGGCATTTGGGGACCAGGAAGGGCCGGGTCCCA
Organism: Leptodactylus fallax; assembly: GCA_947044405.1. Classification (NCBI taxonomy): domain Eukaryota; kingdom Metazoa; phylum Chordata; class Amphibia; order Anura; family Leptodactylidae; genus Leptodactylus; species Leptodactylus fallax. The sequence goes on along the minus strand of CAMRHE010000007.1, from coordinate 5,963,390 downwards.
GTACTGTAAAAAGCAATGGTTTTATAAGAAAATTAGCCTGTTTTCATTACTTGTAAGTGCTACATGCCTGTTTCTGTTATTAGGGAGACAAATTAGTGGTTGTGAGCCTAGTTGAAAAATGATGAAGAATTGGCTTTTCAAAAAAAAAAAAAGCCACTAAAATTTTAGCCTTTGATGGGAGCAGATGTGAAATCAAATGAAATCAAAGTTGCTTTGTTTTTTTCATGCCAACACTGTGAAACCACCAGGAGAATGTGATGGATCGGGCCGCAGGACATTTCTGACTGATCAGTAACAGTGGTGGTAGCTATTTGGGAGTAGCAGGCAGCATCAGCACAGTAAATGGGCAATGATGACAAAATTAGAGTGTCAAAATCCAGAGAAAATAGATCCATGTCTGATTCATTTGGACAAAACTAATTTTTTCCACGCTAGCTGTAGACAGTTTTGTCCTTTTAAAGCGTAACTAAACTTTCGGACAATTTTTCATTTTCTGGCATTGTGTGTGTCATTAATAAATTTTGTAATATAGTATATTAAATTTTGAAAAATTTCCTAATGAATCCTTGAAAACCTGCATTTTTTCAGTTGCTTCTGTATTGAGAGCTATTTCTGCCTCTCACTGAATGTTACTGTGTACAGGAATGCGGGCTGTAAAATGTAGAGAAAATGAGGGGAGGGGAGGATCATGTCAAGCAGTTATATCTCAGATATTATAAAGCCTACAAACTTGTTTTTGGTGTCACATGAAAAAGGAGATCTCTTTTTCATGCGACAGTGAGGTTATACAGCTGTTTATAAATATCCTAATCCCTTACTGCTTGCTTTCGGAATATAAAGTCAACATTTCGAAAACTGAGGCCCTTCCACTTAACATCCCAGGGTTGACTGTACACCTTCTACATAGTAACTATGACTTTCAGTGGTGTGATCATTCTCTCAAATATCTGGGAATTCAGCTTTCCCCCTCTTATGCTTTGTTTTACTCTGTGAATTACCCTTGCTTATTTAGAGAACTCAAACAGCTGTTAGCTAGGTGGCAGCCCTTACATATCTTACAATTTCAAAAGCAAAATTGACACCAGAGACAGTCTCACCCTACACCCCCAACAACCACTGTATCCAACTGCTCGGTGCTCTTCATTTTTAACCTGTTTCTCCACCATCACTGATGAAAAGCTCTCCACCCTAATCTCTAATCCCACCTCGCCTCCAGTGCACTCAACCCGATCCAGTCACATCTCATCCTCAAACTCTCTGAAGTCATTACTCCTGCCCTAACCCATCTCTTCAACCTATCCCTAACCAATGGATCCTTCCCTTCTGCCTTCAAACATGCTACTGTCACACCTATACTTAAGAAACCATCCCTGGACCCATCCTCTCCAGC